>OW387136.1:875466-2182966 GCA_936440205.1 Lepidonotus clava | reverse complement strand
AATATTTTGAAAAGATGATAATGCATCCGCTGCCATCTTTTTCTTTCATTTCTTTTTGTCTCATATGTTTAGGAAAAGGAGAAGGAATAGGTACTATACTAATTTTCTCAAACGATTGAACACATCTACGATATGTTTCATAAGGAATAACGCATACGTTTGAAAAAGCATACGTTTGAAAAAGTCAGGCAAGCAGACTTTGGCAAGCTTCACCTTGGTCGTAGCTACGGGGGTTAGCCAGATATATATTTAGGCCTAGTAACGGCAGGTATGGGAGGCTCTGAGAAATGAATGATCACTTCATTGGGCGGTGACTGTAACATTCGATCGGCGGACTACTGACCACTCAAGCTGGTATAGGGCTTTAGTCTCGTCTTTGTTGATAGGGACTTGACATCAACACTTCAACAATCAATTAAAGTCTGGTTTCCACAGAACGACAAAGTGCAGAAAATTAATTTAGTCTGCCGACCAAATGTGTTAACCCTTTCTATACAGAGCGACCAATGGCCCTTAATTATCTCTAGTCGCCGAGGGTGAAAAGGGAATAGACTGGTTTCCACAGAACGACAAAGTGTAGAAAATGAGGTTTGTCTGCCGACCAAATGTCTTAACCCTTTCAAAACACAGCAACCAATGCCCCTAATCAGGCTTTAGTCGTTGAGGATGCAAAGGGTTAACATCTGTTGGGTTTAGTCGTCGGCACTTGGTCGTTCTGTGGAAGCCTGTTAAGGATTCTGCGGCAGCCTGAGTAAAAGCGACATTTATATCTTTTGCTATACTATTCCCTCCCGTAATACCACACTGTCGTTTGGCACCCTCTAGCTCGTACCCCCCCTCCCCCAACACCTCCCACCACATACCCTACCATCCAGGTGCTATTATATAAAGAAGAGATCGAGAAAAAAAAGAGAAGATTTGCCATTATCGCATATTCCTAAACATATAGGGTAGGCCTATTTAATCATTTTTATTTCTTATCTATTTAGTCTCTGTTGATACAATGCTAATTGTCACAGGAGGTAACGGTGGCAATAACAAGGTTTCTTTTTATTTCAAGATAAAGCAAAGATCTGAAATCAAAATGCATATTACATCATGTTGTCTTTGTCAGTGATCTAAAGAAAACCTCCTCGGCCGCCTTCAGTGCCGAACGTGCCCCCCGCACGTACTACGTGCCGGCCCGCACCTGGGGAGGGGGCCGGGGGCATTCGGGGAGTCAGATTTAGGGAACCCGAATCATTGAATGTTACATTCACCACTGTCACTGCGTTATTAACTTAACCCCAGCCTGGTTATACAAACCGTCAAAGCCGCCACAGTAGCTCTTCTCTCATAAATAAAACCCACGAAATTTCCATATTTTTCCATAAAGACATTCAAATTAAGTTGTATTCTTTTTCAGCATTTATGTAATGCATATTTTCATCTGGACGAATTGAGCATTGACGTTTTATACGGGGGGACCTGTATAAAAGAAGCTATTATGGCATTAGAATTTCATTTTCTTTCGCGTCACCAAAATTTGTTGTATTTGCCATGGGTTAACAATGCAATTCATTGGAAGGCAGTTTGCATAAAAGTATATCTAATGTGCCTAATTGTTGCACATGTATGATATGGAACAATTTATTATTCAAATTAGGTGACAAATATTCTAACAAGAGTAAATGGTGAAGAATGGTTTTCGGTTTAAAAACTCTGGAAAAAAGAGTATAAGGATGGTAACTTTAAATGAAGACAATGGTTGGTCTCAGCGTACAAACAAAATATAGCAGAGATTTATTGTACTGTTTGTCCTTGAAATAAAAGGAGCTCTGCTCAATTGGAAAAAAATAATTAAATGTCAATAATTGCAGTTCCCGAACGTGCCTGGCTGTAGATCATTTAATCTCCAAGCGGATCTTTCCTCAAGCCGCTCCCAGCAGAGACTTCCCTCATGCACGTCCCTCTGCTTGGAGAGTGAGATAATGTAGACGTCCTTGAACTCTCCCCCCGCCAAAACAAACCCGAGAGGACCGAGGCGGGAGTGGACGCTGGGAACCTAGTCAGCCTGAAACCAGTGTGTATTTAGTGTGTGTTCAGCGTACTTTCAGTGTATATTCAGTGGACACAGAGTAGAGGTTTTAAAAAGCATTGGACGGACAGGCAGAGAAAGGTGAGTGTTTGGTTTTCTATGGGACTGGCACTGCAGCCTGAGCCGGCCTTACAGCAGTGTGTGTTGAGTGAATATTCAGTGTTCAGTGCATATTCAGTGTGTATTCAGTGCATATTCAGTATGTATTCAGTGTATATTCAGTGTGTATTCAGCGTATATTCAGCGTATATTCAGTGTATATTCCGTGTGTATTCCGTGTGTATTCAGTGTATATTCAGTGTGTATTCAGTGTACATTCAGTGTGTATTCAGTTTATATTAAGCATGTATTCAGTGTGTGTTCTGTGTGTATTCAGTGTGTATGCAGTATGTCTTTAGCATGTATTCAATAAACATTTAGTTAATATAGTATAGCGGGTTTAAAAGGCATCAGACGGACAGGCAGAGAAAGGTGAGTGCTTGGTTTTATGTTGGACAAGCACTGCAGCTTGAGCCGGCTTTGCAGCAGCGTATATTCAGTGTGTATTCAGCATATATTCAGTGTGCATTCAGTGTGTATTCAGTGTGTGTTTGGTGTGTTTGGTGTGTAGTCAGTGTATGTTCAGTGTGTATTCAGTGTGTATTCAATGTGTATTCAGTGTATATTCAGTGTATATTCAGTGTATATTAAGTGTGTATTCAGTGTTTATTCAGTGTATATTAAGTGTGTAATCGGTGTGTAATCAGTGTGTACTCGGTGTGCATTCAGTGTGTATTTAGTGTGCATTCAGTGTGTGTTCAGTGTGTATTCAATGTATATTCAGTGTGTATTCAGCATATGTTCAGTGTGTATTCAGTGTGTATTCCATGTATATTCAGTATGTATTCAGTGTATATACAGTGTGTATTCAGTGAATATTCAGTGTGTATTCAGCGTATGGTCAGAGTATATTCAGTGTGTATTCAGTTCATATTCAGAATGTATTCAGTGTGTGTTCTGTGTATATTCAGCATGTATTCAGTGAATATTCAGTGTATATTCAGCATATATTCAGTGTGCATTTAGCACACATTCAGTAAACATGTAGGTAATATTCAGTAGCGGGTTTAAAAGGCATCAGACAGACGGGTAGAGAGAGGTGAGTGCTCGGTTTTCTGTGTGACAGGCCAGTGTGTATTCAGTGTGTATTCAATGTGTATTCAGTGTGTATTCAGCGTGCATTCAGTGTATATTCAGTGTATATTTAGCATACATTAAGTATAATTCAGTTAATATACCCTAGCAGGTTTCAAAAGGCATCAGACGGACAGGCAGAGATAGGTGAATGTTTGGTTTTCTGTGGGACCAACAGGTGGGATCAATATCACAGATAGGCTGCGTGAGGCCTATAATGGGTGTCGATGTGGGTTGTGCTGGTCTAGATCTAGGACAAAGAGGAACGGGTCGGTGGGTTTGGTCGGATGTTTCATAGATAGGGGAGAGGGCCGTTTCAAAAACGATCCAGAGGGGGCGGGTGGTTGGGGAGCAGGGAGCACTGCGGTGGATTTAGAGAGATTATTTTCAATTGGTTTCTTTATTCTTTAATTGCCTTCTTTTGTAATAAAAATGAATAGGGAAGGCTGTTGAAGGCTGTTTTTTTATGTCTATCTCGCTTTAGTATATTTTAATTCATTTGCTGATGAGAACGGGACCGAAGGTTTAAGGTAGGCGTAGCCAGCCCTAAAATCTGAGGGGGTTCCAGGTAAATCAAGGGGGTTCCATGCAAAAGTGAGGGGGCTTTTACCAGTAATTGTCCTATATTTGTGTAGTTAAATCACATAAACTTTGAAAAAGCTGAGGTGGTTATATAAGAACCCCCCCCCCCTTGCATGGGTACGCCACTGGCCTGGAAAGGGTGAGGAGGGGGTTGAGGGGGGGGGGGGGGTTAGGAGTCCTTATGTCACATGTCGAAACTAATAAATAGTTTATGTCACATGTCATGATATGAGCCTGCCTTATATTGTTACTTATCCTAGAGGAATCCCGTCTAAATTTTACAAACCCCATATAATCATAATATGACATCCCCCCCCCCCATCTCATCAAAGAATGACATTCATATATACATGTATGTGGATTCAGCCGATGTTAATGTACCACTCACATTAAAGTTATATTTGATGTGAAATATTGAAACTGAAAAATAGTCAGGAAGTTTTTAGTAATATGCTCGTAGACAACCATCCCAGAGCTATAAATATACAAGTAGCACACACAATATGGCCGATCAGGTTAGCTCGGGCCGCTCTTCCAAAGGTCAATTGGTTGGGTAAACCTTACTTCAGAGACTTGGTATCTTTGAAGACCAGTCGCTCTTTGTGTCCATGTGGTCCTATGTGATCACTACCTTGGGTTCTGATATGATCAACACAATTGAGGTGAGACCAAAAGGTCCTCACTGCTTGTGTTGGTGTTTTGAAGGTATTGGAAGTAGGCCACTTGTCAATTGAACCGTGACAACACGCTTTATGGCCAAGCTTTATGACCATTATAACACCCAGGTAGCGCACCACTGAATGACATCCAGATATAAGCCTTAATGTTGGTGAATACCTGGCTAGTCAAAAAAGCACTACTCACGATTGCACTCAAGAGATCTGACAATGTTTGAGTATCTTATCTAAGATGTAGATAGCCGTTTGCAGCTTATCACAAAGGAAACACCTTTCTAAGATAGCAAGTATATCAACATGCCATGTAGTAATAATATGGAGCCTTGGCCTGGAAGGGTGATATGGACAAAATAATTATTTTGAAAGATTTACTAATATGGACATGTTTGATGAAAGAGTCAGTAACCGACCCAGGAAGGGGACGGGTGCTATGGCATAAGGAATCCCTCCAATCGAGGGGGGAGGGGGAGGGGGTTTGGCATATAACCAATTGGTCAAAACATACTTTGTTCACATATTGTATTATAATCTTGCATAGAAGTAGTATAGTAGGATGCTGGATACTGGTGGTTGGTTAACTGGTTAAACATTTCTATTTTTGGGCATGCTCGGGATGATTGACAGGTGGGTGGGGGTTATCACAAAGGGTGGGTGTGACTATGTAAATGAGTTCCTTTGTATGGATTAATGAATAATGGTATATCTATTGATTTTTTAAATTCAAATGCTTGATTCTGATTGGTTGACATATAAATGTTTTTATCCTGATTGGTTCTCCCAGATGCTTGCATAATTAATGTTGCTATGGTGACAGACAGTCAACACACCTGCTCTCTATTATGCAAGACCCACACTGGTAAGTTTGAAATTTGAAATTTGAAATGCTTGATTCTGATTGGTCGACAGAAAAATGCTTTAATCTGATTAGTTCTCCCAGATGCTTGTATAATTGATGTTGCTATGGTGACAGACAGTCAACACACCTGCTCTCCATTATGCAAGACCTGAACCATTGAAACCACCTGCCCTCTATTATGCAAGGCCTGAACCACTGAATACACCTGCCCTCTATTGAGAATGACCTGAACTGTTGAATTTCAAATTTCAAATACTTGATTCTGATTGGTCTACATTAAAATGTTTTAACCTGATTGGCTGAAACCTTTGGGGAAGTGGGTATAAAAGTAGTAGTAATATGGGAACACGGATTTGTCTATATGGGTCCAGTCCTAGTTCAGAGTTATAACACCAGTGGCGCCACCAGCAACTATAGTTTTTTTTTTTACTATGGACTTAGTAGGAATACTTTAGTTCTGCTATTCAACACAAGGTGGCAGCATCGGGTGATGAGTCATGGTTTGACTCAAATAATAGTTTAGTGTTTTTCCGCTAGGTGGCGCCACCTTTCAGAG
The DNA here is from genome assembly GCA_936440205.1 of Lepidonotus clava. Classification (NCBI taxonomy): domain Eukaryota; kingdom Metazoa; phylum Annelida; class Polychaeta; order Phyllodocida; family Polynoidae; genus Lepidonotus; species Lepidonotus clava. The sequence continues at coordinate 2,177,045 of OW387136.1, read as the reverse complement.
TCTTATGGTTCCAGTCTAAGGCCCTAGGTGGCAGCACCATTGCGCTACCGCTGACCAATGACAGCGAATCATTATTTGAATTCAAATGCTTGAATCCAATCATTATTTCATGTTGACATTTATTCAACAGTTAAACCGACATTTCAGATGGTAGGGGAGAACTTGTTTCTGAACCTGGGTGATAGCATTAAAGAGTGGTCATCTAATGACATTTTAGCATTATTTGAATTCAAATAACGCTAAAAATTGCTGCCACCTTTTGAAGTAGTACTTAAGTTGAATCAAAACAAGAAACAATTCATTTGATGAGTAGCTTCAGTGGTGTTCAGACATAAAGCTAGAGACACTCTTGAGATCATGTCTGAAGGATACCTGGAAAACATAGAAGGTCCTGTATTTCCAGGACTCAGGGCTCCTTGTAATGTTATGGTGGCTGGAGTGTCGAGCAGTGGGAAAACCACACTGGTGCACAAGATATTGAAGCACAAAGACATTATGTATACCCGTCCCATAAGGAAGGTGATGTATTGCATGAGTGTCGACCAACCTTTGTATAACGAGATGCGGAAGGATGTTCCAGGATTGGCATTTCACCGAGGCGTCCCGACAGAAGAAGACTTGGATGCTTTCACGGATGGCTCTCAGCACTGTTTGGTGGTGTTGGACGACTTGATGGAGCAGGTAGTGCGGAGTGTGGATGCCCAGAATCTTTTTACCAAATATTCGCACCACAAACAAATTTCGGTGATTTTCATTACTCAAAATATATTTTCGAGTGGGAAATGTGCCCGAAACATATCAATTAACTGTCATTACTTCCTTCTCTTATGTAACCCCCGAGACGTGAGGCAAATAAACATTTTGGCCGATCAAACGGGGCTAGGAGTAGTCATGAAAGAAAGTTACAAGGACTGCGTGTTGACAAGGCGTTATGGATACCAACTTATATCCTTGCATCCAGCGGTCATGAGTGCTGCGGCTGTTGAGAACCCCCCTCGACTAAGATCGAGGATACACACTAACATTTTCCCAGGAGAGGATTTGATTTCCTATCTATAAAAGGAGAATCCAGGAGGAAGGCTTCGTCATTTCGTGACAGTCTGTCGTAGAGTGCACACTGCAGAGACATGTCAGCAAGGCTGAGCAAGTGTGGTGACTATTTAAAAGCCATCCTGAAAGGGAGCAACGTTCAGGGTGAGGCCTTGTTGGTGACGGCATCAGATCAACAAGTCAACTGTCTGGGAGAAATCTTCTACAACTTGCAGAGACTCCCCTTGGGAAAGAAGGCCAAGGCTTTGGTGACAAAGTATAGAAAAGTGGTGGACGCGATTGCCAACCTTGCCGTGAAGGTGAAAAGCCGTTTGTTGATGGTACAAAAATTTGCCAAAAAAATCTTGATGATCTTGATGTCTGTCAAAATACGACTTCTCAGTCTACTGGCCCCGTCATCATGAAAAAGTACATTACCGTGTCGTATGAAGAATACACTAGGTTGAAAAAAATTGAAGACGGTGGTCAAACCAAGGTCGGCAAGACTACTGAGCCGAGTCAAGCCCAGACAAGCATTGGTGAAGCTAATCAACCTCCTCCACCAAGGCGTCCGCCAGCACCACCACCAAAGCAGCAACAGCCTGAACCAGCTGACGAGGAGCCTCTCACACCGCCACCACCACCACCACCAAAACAGAGATCACCACTGAGATCACGACCGTCACCACCACCACCGCTACCCCCACCCCCACCCGGGGAACCGGCAAAGAAGAAACGAAAAGTACAATTGGGGGTGAGAGAGGAGGACAGATCCGTCGAAACCAGCCCACCTATAAGACATAATCCGCGACCATTGCGACAGACACGAACGGATTGGAAGACGGCATGGAAAACAGGATGGAAGAAAGGGGACAGCGGCAGGGACAGCAAGTGAAAGCGGCTACAGACGATGAGGTCGAACACTACCTGAAATCCATTTATTACGACACCCGCCATCCAGCAGGATTTGCTGGGGCAGTGGCTGTATACAATGCTGTTCGAGCAGAGGCAAAACATGCCATCAGTCTGAAAAGAGTTTGGGAATGGCTGCAAAAACAAGAGGCTTACAACACATTCCGACCAGCGCGGAAGAGGTTTCCCAGACCCAGGGTGATTGTAAATGACAAGGATGCCCAGTGGGAGGTGGACACGTTGAACATGAATGGAGTGAGAAAGTACAACGATGACTATGGATACATCCTGGTATGCATCGATGTGTTGACTCGTCATCGCATTACCAGACCCTTGAAAGCATTGAGGGGAGGCGATGTGAAAGTGGCGTTCGAGGACATTTTCAGATTCAACGAAGAACCCAGAACCATTCATACTGATCGGGGAAGTGAGTTTGTCAACAGTGTTATGAAAGGGTACTTCCTGTCCAAGAAAATACACCATTTCCTCACCAACAACGAAACAAAAGCGTCACTAGCTGAAAGAGTGATCAGGAGTATACGCATGCGAATCGGCCGACTATTTAAAGGCCAGCATAGTTTTGATTGGGTGTTACGGCTGGAAGGTGTCACGGAGGCCTACAATTTGTCCAAGCATCGATCCCTGGGTACTTCGCCGCTGGAGGCTATGTGCGTCACGGACAAAAACGTGCTTTGGCATCAACAGTACAAGCGCAATGATTCGGCCACGACCACGGGACCGAACCTACCTTTCCAATTTGACCCTGGAGATCGAGTCAAAGCGTCCTACTTGAGCAAGCCGTTTGACAGGGCCTATGATGAGAGATGGGGAAAGATGATCTACACGATCACTGGACGCAAGATGAGTCAAGGGTACCAAATGTACAAACTCAAGAATTGGCAAAACGAACCGATCGAGGGCTGGTTTTACAAAACCGAACTACAGCGTGTGGTGGTCGACGAGGACACCCAATACGAGGTGGAACGTGTCATCAAGAGACGGACAACGGGTCCGAGGAATGCTAGGCGAAAGGAAGTCCTGGTGAAATGGTTGGGGTGGAATGACTCATATAATAGTTACATCCCCGAAAGCGACTTAGTCCAGTTTGAGCAGTCGTGAGGGATAGACGTGTCATGTATCTCTTCCTGAGCTCAGACGACAGCCTTAAAATACATGCAGACAACACGGCTACTGATTTCATAGTCACCCTGCCTTCCCCGCTGTACTTGGACCGCGAAGCTCGTTGGGAGTGTGGTCTTTGTGACCTGAGCATTATCACCAAGAACAGCTCGTCGGTGAAACGAGCCGATCGGTTGCACGTGTATTGCAATTTGGTTGAGACGTCCTACGAGCAGGGATCCACGCACCCCATACTCAAAACAGCTCAGCTGAAGACTGTGAAAAACAACGTGGCGTTTTATAATCCACCCTACTACATGAGAGTGGCTCGAGAGCGGATCGACTCGATTCACGTGTATTTAAGGCTCGACAAAGGAAAAGTTCCCTCATTTGACGAGGGGATCACAAAGTGTACACTTCACCTGCGTCCAGTTTAAACTCCGTCATGTCACTGGTACCTTTGGGTCTCGATATAGAAGCATGGACTTGTGCCACTCGACCTTCATCGGGAAGCAGTTTGCCACTGTCTTCGGGATCAATGATGTTCACCGACAACAGCGGTCGCGAGAGGTTTCACGGCATACAGCATTACAGTGGAGGAGACAAGCCCAAGAAAGCAGTAGCTCAAAAGCTGGTCACGCCGGTGCAAAGTGTTTTGGAGCGAACCAAAGAACAAGAACAGATGTCTGATGCTCCAAATGACAATAACGTTTCACTGAACGTGGCGGCTGTGTCCAAGACCAAGTCGAAAAAGCCTAAAAGCTCAGTCGCCAGCAGTATAAAACGATTGAAGACAACTCGGTTACGTCAGTCTAAGTCGAGACGCGGTCCGGGCAAGACCTTCAACACTACCAAGACCTCCAAGACTTCGGCGACCAAGAAGCATTAACCATGCAGGACTTTAAGTTTTCCGAGGTCCAGGAAGGGTTTTCCGATAAACTGGCCATGTTTGACCCACCCAAGCAAGAGACGGCCATCTTGGAGAATGAGAGAACGCGCTACTACCCCAAGGCAGCCATTAGCCAAGGCTCTCCAATCAGCTTTTTGATTGAAGGGCAGGGGGGGTATATAGACGGTGCCAACACCACCATGACCGTCAGCATGAAGATTGTGACCGACAAGGACGAAGCCGTCACGCCGGCGAACAAAGTCGCGTTGACCAACTTGCCTCTGCATTCCATCTTCAGCCAAGTGACCGTGGCGCTGAACGGTACCGAAGTCAATCCTGATTTGGGTAATCTATATGCTCAAAGTCAGTTTATAAAAATGCTGCTCACTGAAACAGGAGAGTTTAAAGACACCATTGGACGCAACCGAGGGTTCTTTAAGGACACGGCCGGAGAAACGGGAACCACAGACCCCGCATCGGTTACAGACGCCAACAACGGATTGAACGCGAGACACGACCTGACAAAGAAAGGAGACGTCGTGACGTTCACCGGTCCCATCGGTTTGGATTTCCTGGAATCCTGCAACCGGTATCTGATCAACGGTGTGAGCATTTCTCTCACCTTTTACCAGAGCAGTGATGCTTTCCGACTCTTGGCCGCGGACAGTGAGACCAAGTATAAGTTGGTGCTGACCAATATGTACCTGTCAGTCTGCAGTGTCAAGTTGAGGCCTGAAATCCTCATCCGACACTCGCAGCTGCTGGCTGACGACAAGTCGGCCCTCTATGCCTATCCCAGGACCTGCATGCGATCTCACGTGATTCCCAAAGGCGCCAACCAGTTTGACATATCCCAAGTGTTGTCTGACCGTGTGCCTAGCCTGCTGGTGGTTGGATTCGTGGATGCCAATAGCTTTGCAGGATCGCTGGATAAGAACCCTTACTATTACGAGCCGATGGAATGTAACTACGCCAGCTTCAGTGTGAACAGTCGCATGGTCCCCTCCCGGCCTTACACGCCCTCCTTTGGCACGAAAGACTTTGCGGAGGAGTATGCTGCCCTTCAAGGTTTAAGTGGTGGTAAAGGAAACGCGTTGAGCATGGACGATTTTGCCGATGGGAGCAGTCTGTTTGTCTTCAATGTCCAACATCACCTCAACCTGGAGGATGGGGTGTACCCAGTCATTCACAAGGGTAACACTAGGCTAGAAGTCCGTTTTAAAAAGAACTTGACCTCTTCCGCAGTCGCGATTCTCTATATGCAGACCCCCGGGTTCTACAGCATCAGCGAAGCACGTAACGTCACTGTGCAGTACTAACCTTGTGTGATGGACTAGTAATAAAAACCTGTAAACCACAACTGTTTGTGTTTTTGTTTTTTGTTTTCTGTTTTTTCTCCGGCCGGCCGTGGAAGACGTTGCCCAGAATGCGCGACCGGGCACCCCACAACCCATAACGCCCTAGGGTTGGGCCGAAGCCCATGAGTATGACGTAAGACAATAGATGAGGTCTTGAACTTACATTTTATTTGTATGGGGAAGTGGGTATAAAAGTAGCAGTAATGTGAGAACACGGCTTTGTCTATATGGATCCAGTCGTAGTTCAGAGTTATAACACCAGTGGTGCCACCAGCAACATTTTTTTACTATGGACTTAGTAGGAATACTTGAGTTCTACTATTCAACACTAGGTAGCAGCACTTGGTGATGAGTCATGGCTTGACTTGAATAGTAGTTTAGTGTTTTTCTGCTAGGTGATGCCACCTTTCAGAGTCTCATAGTTCAAGTCTAAGGCCCTAGGTGACAGCACCATTGAGCTACTACTGACCGATGACAGCTGGATTCAAAGTAACAATTTGAAACGGGTAGTAAACTAAAGATATCTCCCTATGTATTCAACCATCAGTGGGGCTCCAACAACCCTAAGCTACTCGTTCCCTATTCCACCATCAGTGGTAAGCCCCAAGTCATAATTTGAAACGGGTAGTAAACTAAAGATATCTCCCTATGTATTCAACCATCAGTGGGGCTCCAACAACCCTAAGCTACTCGTTCCCTATTCCACCATCAGTGAAAAGGGGGAAAAACAAGTCCCAATTTGAAACTGGTAGTAAACTAAAGATATCTCCCTATGTATTCAACCATCAGTGGGGCTCCAACAACCCTAAGCTACTCGTTCCCTATTCCACCATCAGTGAAAAGGGGGAAAAACAAGTCCCAATTTGAAACGGGTAGTAAACTAAAAATATCTCCCTATATATTCAACCATCAGTGGGGTTCCAACAACCCTAAGTTACTAAGTTTCCACCGCCACATTTTGAAATGGGTAGTAATCTAAAGAGTGGAAAGCCCCAAGTCACAAATCAGGATTTCACTTCAGAGCCGAGCCTCTGGAGTCGGGACCTTATAGGGGGAGTTGGATGGTAGGGGTGTGGTCCCGACTCCAGAGGCTCGGCTCTGAAGTGAAATCCTGATTTGTGACTTGGGGCTTTCCACTCTTTAGATTACTACCCATTTCAAAATGTGGCGGTGGAAACTTAGTAACTTAGGGTTGTTGGAACCCCACTGATGGTTGAATATATAGGGAGATATTTTTAGTTTACTACCCGTTTCAAATTGGGACTTGTTTTTCCCCCTTTTCACTGATGGTGGAATAGGGAACGAGTAGCTTAGGGTTGTTGGAGCCCCACTGATGGTTGAATACATAGGGAGATATCTTTAGTTTACTACCTGTTTCAAATTGGGACTTGTTTTTCCCCCTTTTCACTGATGGTGGAATAGGGAACGAGTAGCTTAGGGTTGTTGGAGCCCCACTGATGGTTGAATACATAGGGAGATATCTTTAGTTTACTACCCGTTTCAAATTATGACTTGGGGCTTACCACTGATGGTGGAATAGGGAACGAGTAGCTTAGGGTTGTTGGAGCCCCACTGATGGTTGAATACATAGGGAGATATCTTTAGTTTACTACCCGTTTCAAATTGTTACTTTGAATCCAGCTGTCATCGGTCAGTAGTAGCTCAATGGTGCTGTCACCTAGGGCCTTAGACTGGAACTATGAGACTCTGAAAGGTGGCATCACCTAGCAGAAAAACACTAAACTACTATTCAAGTCAAGCCATGACTCATCACCAAGTGCTGCTACCTAGTGTTGAATAGTAGAACTCAAGTATTCCTACTAAGTCCATAGTAAAAAAAATGTTGCTGGTGGTACCACTGGTGTTATAACTCTGAACTACGACTGGATCCATATAGACAAAGCCGTGTTCTCACATTACTGCTACTTTTATACCCACTTCCCCATACAAATAAAATGTAAGTTCAAGACCTCATCTATTGTCTTACGTCATACTCATGGGCTTCGGCCCAACCCTAGGGCGTTATGGGTTGTGGGGTGCCCGGTCGCGCATTCTGGGCAACGTCTTCCACGGCCGGCCGGAGAAAAAACAGAAAACAAAAAACAAAAACACAAACAGTTGTGGTTTACAGGTTTTTATTACTAGTCCATCACACAAGGTTAGTACTGCACAGTGACGTTACGTGCTTCGCTGATGCTGTAGAACCCGGGGGTCTGCATATAGAGAATCGCGACTGCGGAAGAGGTCAAGTTCTTTTTAAAACGGACTTCTAGCCTAGTGTTACCCTTGTGAATGACTGGGTACACCCCATCCTCCAGGTTGAGGTGATGTTGGACATTGAAGACAAACAGACTGCTCCCATCGGCAAAATCGTCCATGCTCAACGCGTTTCCTTTACCACCACTTAAACCTTGAAGGGCAGCATACTCCTCCGCAAAGTCTTTCGTGCCAAAGGAGGGCGTGTAAGGCCGGGAGGGGACCATGCGACTGTTCACACTGAAGCTGGCGTAGTTACATTCCATCGGCTCGTAATAGTAAGGGTTCTTATCCAGCGATCCTGCAAAGCTATTGGCATCCACGAATCCAACCACCAGCAGGCTAGGCACACGGTCAGACAACACTTGGGATATGTCAAACTGGTTGGCGCCTTTGGGAATCACGTGAGATCGCATGCAGGTCCTGGGATAGGCATAGAGGGCCGACTTGTCGTCAGCCAGCAGCTGCGAGTGTCGGATGAGGATTTCAGGCCTCAACTTGACACTGCAGACTGACAGGTACATATTGGTCAGCACCAACTTATACTTGGTCTCACTGTCCGCGGCCAAGAGTCGGAAAGCATCACTGCTCTGGTAAAAGGTGAGAGAAATGCTCACACCGTTGATCAGATACCGGTTGCAGGATTCCAGGAAATCCAAACCGATGGGACCGGTGAACGTCACGACGTCTCCTTTCTTTGTCAGGTCGTGTCTCGCGTTCAATCCGTTGTTGGCGTCTGTAACCGATGCGGGGTCTGTGGTTCCCGTTTCTCCGGCCGTGTCCTTAAAGAACCCTCGGTTGCGTCCAATGGTGTCTTTAAACTCTCCTGTTTCAGTGAGCAGCATTTTTATAAACTGACTTTGAGCATATAGATTACCCAAATCAGGATTGACTTCGGTACCGTTCAGCGCCACGGTCACTTGGCTGAAGATGGAATGCAGAGGCAAGTTGGTCAACGCGACTTTGTTCGCCGGCGTGACGGCTTCGTCCTTGTCGGTCACAATCTTCATGCTGACGGTCATGGTGGTGTTGGCACCGTCTATATACCCCCCCTGCCCTTCAATCAAAAAGCTGATTGGAGAGCCTTGGCTAATGGCTGCCTTGGGGTAGTAGCGCGTTCTCTCATTCTCCAAGATGGCCGTCTCTTGCTTGGGTGGGTCAAACATGGCCAGTTTATCGGAAAACCCTTCCTGGACCTCGGAAAACTTAAAGTCCTGCATGGTTAATGCTTCTTGGTCGCCGAAGTCTTGGAGGTCTTGGTAGTGTTGAAGGTCTTGCCCGGACCGCGTCTCGACTTAGACTGACGTAACCGAGTTGTCTTCAATCGTTTTATACTGCTGGCGACTGAGCTTTTAGGCTTTTTCGACTTGGTCTTGGACACAGCCGCCACGTTCAGTGAAACGTTATTGTCATTTGGAGCATCAGACATCTGTTCTTGTTCTTTGGTTCGCTCCAAAACACTTTGCACCGGCGTGACCAGCTTTTGAGCTACTGCTTTCTTGGGCTTGTCTCCTCCACTGTAATGCTGTATGCCGTGAAACCTCTCGCGACCGCTGTTGTCGGTGAACATCATTGATCCCGAAGACAGTGGCAAACTGCTTCCCGATGAAGGTCGAGTGGCACAAGTCCATGCTTCTATATCGAGACCCAAAGGTACCAGTGACATGACGGAGTTTAAACTGGACGCAGGTGAAGTGTACACTTTGTGATCCCCTCGTCAAATGAGGGAACTTTTCCTTTGTCGAGCCTTAAATACACGTGAATCGAGTCGATCCGCTCTCGAGCCACTCTCATGTAGTAGGGTGGATTATAAAACGCCACGTTGTTTTTCACAGTCTTCAGCTGAGCTGTTTTGAGTATGGGGTGCGTGGATCCCTGCTCGTAGGACGTCTCAACCAAATTGCAATACACGTGCAACCGATCGGCTCGTTTCACCGACGAGCTGTTCTTGGTGATAATGCTCAGGTCACAAAGACCACACTCCCAACGAGCTTCGCGGTCCAAGTACAGCGGGGAAGGCAGGGTGACTATGAAATCAGTAGCCGTGTTGTCTGCATGTATTTTAAGGCTGTCGTCTGAGCTCAGGAAGAGATACATGACACGTCTATCCCTCACGACTGCTCAAACTGGACTAAGTCGCTTTCGGGGATGTAACTATTATATGAGTCATTCCACCCCAACCATTTCACCAGGACTTCCTTTCGCCTAGCATTCCTCGGACCCGTTGTCCGTCTCTTGATGACACGTTCCACCTCGTATTGGGTGTCCTCGTCGACCACCACACGCTGTAGTTCGGTTTTGTAAAACCAGCCCTCGATCGGTTCGTTTTGCCAATTCTTGAGTTTGTACATTTGGTACCCTTGACTCATCTTGCGTCCAGTGATCGTGTAGATCATCTTTCCCCATCTCTCATCATAGGCCCTGTCAAACGGCTTGCTCAAGTAGGACGCTTTGACTCGATCTCCAGGGTCAAATTGGAAAGGTAGGTTCGGTCCCGTGGTCGTGGCCGAATCATTGCGCTTGTACTGTTGATGCCAAAGCACGTTTTTGTCCGTGACGCACATAGCCTCCAGCGGCGAAGTACCCAGGGATCGATGCTTGGACAAATTGTAGGCCTCCGTGACACCTTCCAGCCGTAACACCCAATCAAAACTATGCTGGCCTTTAAATAGTCGGCCGATTCGCATGCGTATACTCCTGATCACTCTTTCAGCTAGTGACGCTTTTGTTTCGTTGTTGGTGAGGAAATGGTGTATTTTCTTGGACAGGAAGTACCCTTTCATAACACTGTTGACAAACTCACTTCCCCGATCAGTATGAATGGTTCTGGGTTCTTCGTTGAATCTGAAAATGTCCTCGAACGCCACTTTCACATCGCCTCCCCTCAATGCTTTCAAGGGTCTGGTAATGCGATGACGAGTCAACACATCGATGCATACCAGGATGTATCCATAGTCATCGTTGTACTTTCTCACTCCATTCATGTTCAACGTGTCCACCTCCCACTGGGCATCCTTGTCATTTACAATCACCCTGGGTCTGGGAAACCTCTTCCGCGCTGGTCGGAATGTGTTGTAAGCCTCTTGTTTTTGCAGCCATTCCCAAACTCTTTTCAGACTGATGGCATGTTTTGCCTCTGCTCGAACAGCATTGTATACAGCCACTGCCCCAGCAAATCCTGCTGGATGGCGGGTGTCGTAATAAATGGATTTCAGGTAGTGTTCGACCTCATCGTCTGTAGCCGCTTTCACTTGCTGTCCCTGCCGCTGTCCCCTTTCTTCCATCCTGTTTTCCATGCCGTCTTCCAATCCGTTCGTGTCTGTCGCAATGGTCGCGGATTATGTCTTATAGGTGGGCTGGTTTCGACGGATCTGTCCTCCTCTCTCACCCCCAATTGTACTTTTCGTTTCTTCTTTGCCGGTTCCCCGGGTGGGGGTGGGGGTAGCGGTGGTGGTGGTGACGGTCGTGATCTCAGTGGTGATCTCTGTTTTGGTGGTGGTGGTGGTGGCGGTGTGAGAGGCTCCTCGTCAGCTGGTTCAGGCTGTTGCTGCTTTGGTGGTGGTGCTGGCGGACGCCTTGGTGGAGGAGGTTGATTAGCTTCACCAATGCTTGTCTGGGCTTGACTCGGCTCAGTAGTCTTGCCGACCTTGGTTTGACCACCGTCTTCAATTTTTTTCAACCTAGTGTATTCTTCATACGACACGGTAATGTACTTTTTCATGATGACGGGGCCAGTAGACTGAGAAGTCGTATTTTGACAGACATCAAGATCATCAAGATTTTTTTGGCAAATTTTTGTACCATCAACAAACGGCTTTTCACCTTCACGGCAAGGTTGGCAATCGCGTCCACCACTTTTCTATACTTTGTCACCAAAGCCTTGGCCTTCTTTCCCAAGGGGAGTCTCTGCAAGTTGTAGAAGATTTCTCCCAGACAGTTGACTTGTTGATCTGATGCCGTCACCAACAAGGCCTCACCCTGAACGTTGCTCCCTTTCAGGATGGCTTTTAAATAGTCACCACACTTGCTCAGCCTTGCTGACATGTCTCTGCAGTGTGCACTCTACGACAGACTGTCACGAAATGACGAAGCCTTCCTCCTGGATTCTCCTTTTATAGATAGGAAATCAAATCCTCTCCTGGGAAAATGTTAGTGTGTATCCTCGATCTCAGTCGAGGGGGGTTCTCAACAGCCGCAGCACTCATGACCGCTGGATGCAAGGATATAAGTTGGTATCCATAACGCCTTGTCAACACGCAGTCCTTGTAACTTTCTTTCATGACTACTCCTAGCCCCGTTTGATCGGCCAAAATGTTTATTTGCCTCACGTCTCGGGGGTTACATAAGAGAAGGAAGTAATGACAGTTAATTGATATGTTTCGGGCACATTTCCCGCTCGAAAATATATTTTGAGTAATGAAAATCACCGAAATTTGTTTGTGGTGCGAATATTTGGTAAAAAGATTCTGGGCATCCACACTCCGCACTACCTGCTCCATCAAGTCGTCCAACACCACCAAACAGTGCTGAGAGCCATCCGTGAAAGCATCCAAGTCTTCTTCTGTCGGGACGCCTCGGTGAAACGCCAATCCTGGAACATCCTTCCGCATCTCGTTATACAAAGGTTGGTCGACACTCATGCAATACATCACCTTCCTTATGGGACGGGTATACATAATGTCTTTGTGCTTCAATATCTTGTGCACCAGTGTGGTTTTCCCACTGCTCGACACTCCAGCCACCATAACATTACAAGGAGCCCTGAGTCCTGGAAATACAGGACCTTCTATGTTTTCCAGGTATCCTTCAGACATGATCTCAAGAGTGTCTCTAGCTTTATGTCTGAACACCACTGAAGCTACTCATCAAATGAATTGTTTCTTGTTTTGATTCAACTTAAGTACTACTTCAAAAGGTGGCAGCAATTTTTAGCGTTATTTGAATTCAAATAATGCTAAAATGTCATTAGATGACCACTCTTTAATGCTATCACCCAGGTTCAGAAACAAGTTCTCCCCTACCATCTGAAATGTCGGTTTAACTGTTGAATAAATGTCAACATGAAATAATGATTGGATTCAAGCATTTGAATTCAAATAATGATTCGCTGTCATTGGTCAGCGGTAGCGCAATGGTGCTGCCACCTAGGGCCTTAGACTGGAACTATAAGACTCTGAAAGGTGGCGCCACCTAGCGGAAAAACACTAAACTATTATTTGAGTCAAACCATGACTCATCACCCGATGCTGCCACCTTGTGTTGAATAGCAGAACTAAAGTATTCCTACTAAGTCCATAGTAAAAAAAAAAACTATAGTTGCTGGTGGCGCCACTGGTGTTATAACTCTGAACTAGGACTGGACCCATATAGACAAATCCGTGTTCCCATATTACTACTACTTTTATACCCACTTCCCCAAAGGTTTCAGCCAATCAGGTTAAAACATTTTAATGTAGACCAATCAGAATCAAGTATTTGAAATTTGAAATTCAACAGTTCAGGTCATTCTCAATAGAGGGCAGGTGTATTCAGTGGTTCAGGCCTTGCATAATAGAGGGCAGGTGGTTTCAATGGTTCAGGTCTTGCATAATGGAGAGCAGGTGTGTTGACTGTCTGTCACCATAGCAACATCAATTATACAAGCATCTGGGAGAACTAATCAGATTAAAGCATTTTTCTGTCGACCAATCAGAATCAAGCATTTCAAATTTCAAATTTCAAACTTACCAGTGTGGGTCTTACATAATAGAGAGCAGGTGTGTTGACTGTCTGTCACCATAGCAACATTAATTATGCAAGCATCTGGGAGAACCAATCAGGATAAAAACATTTATATGTCAACCAATCAGAATCAAGCATTTGAATTTAAAAAATCAATAGATATACCATTATTCATTAATCCATACAAAGGAACTCATTTACATAGTCACACCCACCCTTTGTGATAACCCCCACCCACCTGTCAATCATCCCGAGCATGCCCAAAAATAGAAATGTTTAACCAGTTAACCAACCACCAGTATCCAGCATCCTACTATACTACTCATAGAAAAGTGATCAAGAGGTAAATCACGTGAAATGAGATGATTCTAGTTAATAGCATTCTGGAATTACAGCTGATTTGTAAAAATGCCTATTGATATAATTGGCTTTTCCCACATAATCCTTTATATCAGACCTCCGTGATTCCCTTATTTTCAATCCTTTCTTCCGATGAGTGAAAGCCTTTTCAATACACCCAGAGATCAATGATATTGATCCAACTCTAGAAGCTCCTATTCCCGACCTGTCCTCATCTCAATACTTGGGATCAAGTCTGGTAATTACAAAGGAGATCTAAAAATAATTATTGGCATCACAATTCACCAGTTCACACATGTTTATACTACACATCTATATGAAAACTACACATGCTTACCAATTCTTATAATTCTTGTCACTGAGGGGTCTAAGACATGAAGCTTTAGACAATAAATTCTACGTCTAAATTTATATATATATATATATATATATATATACATGTATATACATATATAATATATATACATATATATAACGAGATGTGCTTAAAAACTTCTGCAGATATCTAATGCTTTAGGCATACAGTTAACTTCTGAATGCAAATTAATAAAACAATTCGATTATCCATCCCTAATCAATTCTAAATCATGTCCCCTCAACTCCCTATGCCCTGTAATATAGCATTCTGACTGACAGGTAAAGCCATAGGCAATGTGGTTATTCAGATTCGTGAAGTCAAGAAGTTTAAGTAGTACTTCATTAAACTTAATGATACCATACAACTCTATTCTATTTAGGTCACTCTGTTTGGAAGAACTAAAGTCATTATTGCATGTTGTATTTTGTCCAACCCTCTCTTTGATTGTTGAAACTGAGAAAGAAAGTCATAGAGAAACAAGATGCTGGAACCTAGCTGCCTTGGATACTCTATGCAGCGGCTATCCAAAAGGCCAAAAAAACTTCCACCCCATTCTTTCTGGTATTTGTGACATAGTATTTCCGAAGCATCACAAAAATAATCGGGTTATCTGAGGGACAAGTTAGAACAACTTTTGTTCTTTAACATGCCAAAGGAAACATAGACTGTAAATAACTTATTCTTCTTCATTTTCTGCAGAGATCCAAGATGGCTGAGTGTACTCGGGACAAGGTCATGCAGGAGCGGGTGCCGGCCAAAGACACGTCGTCTTCCAAGGTCACCGTGGTCGGGGTCGGCCAGGTCGGCATGGCCGCCGCTTTTAGTATCATGTCACAGGTACGTACGGTATGAGTAACAGGAATCTGGTTTGATAGGTTACTTCATATAGTATAGTGTCACACACATGTATAATGAGATAATAAATATGTTGTAATACACTAAACTCAACAACAGTATAGATGGACAGGGTTGTTGTTGATTAACATCCAAGATTATTTTAATTTAAATGGTGGAATTATATATGTATGATGAGTATGAATCTGGTGTATGTGTAGTTTCCGTCACCACCAAAATGTTAGTTCTTGGTCCATCTGTAGTTTTTAATAAAACTTTTGCAATGTGTTACATATATCGATCATTATACTTGTTCTTCAGGGCGTGGCGTCTGAGTTAGCATTGGTGGATGTGGCGGCGGACAAGCTGCGTGGAGAGATGCTGGACCTGCAGCACGGCCAGGCCTTCATGAAACGGGTCACGGTCAAGGCTAGCACAGGTTTGTATTGATACTGTTCACCAAAACCTGGCCTTCATAAAACGGGTCATGGTCAAGGCGAGCACAGGTTTGTATTGATACTGTTCACCAAAACCTGGCCTTCATAAAACGGGTCATGGTCAAGGCGAGCACAGGTTTGTATTGATACTGTTCACCAAAACCTGGCCTTCATGAAACAGGTCACGGTCAAGGCTAGCACAGGTTTGTATTGATACTGTTCACCAAAACCTGGCCTTCATAAAACGGGTCATGGTCAAGGCGAGCACAGGTTTGTATTGATACTGTTCACCAAAACCTGGACTTCATGAAACGGGTCACGGTCAAGGCCAGTACAGGTTTGTATTAATACTGGTCACCAAAATCTGGCCTTCATGAAACGGGTCACGGTCAAGGCCAGTACAGGTTTGTATTAATACTGGTCACCAAAACCTGGACTTCATGAAACAGGTCACGGTCAAGGCCAGTACAGGTTTGTATTAATACTGGTCACCAAAACCTGGCCTTCATGAAACAGGTCACGGTCAAGGCCAGTACAGGTTTGTATTAATACTGGTCACCAAAATCTGGCCTTCATGAAACGGGTCACGGTCAAGGCCAGTACAGGTTTGTATTAATACTGGTCACCAAAACCTGGACTTCATGAAACAGGTCACATGGTCAAGGCCAACAGAGGTTTGTATCAAGAGAGTTCAGCACAGACTTCATGATGGAGGTCACAAAAGGAAGCCATCAGAGCTCTATATGGCCTCTATATGTACCAATATGGCTCAATGTGTCCTTTCCCTCATGAAGAGGGTTGCAGTCAAGGCGAGGACAGGTCCATCAATATAGTTCAGTTTTTATCATCTTAGTGATATATGACGTGCTGTGGAAAAGCAGACTTATTCTTACTCGGAACATTTGTTTCATTTTATAGGGTTCTTAGTAATAGTTATGACATTTTCTAAAAATTATTCTAGTTGCAGAATACCCGTCTTATATTAACATGCATGTATATGTATATGCATATGTCAATGAAATTGTATAAATCATCAAAGTTCTGTTGATATTGTGCAATTCAAATGGAAAACGAAGAGAAAAGTAAATATACAACTGATGTGCATAAGAAAGAATAGGTATTCCCAATCAAAAGACTTACCAGGGCACATAACGCATTCTGGACTATTGTAAACGTAGGTATTTTGGCATGAATAAATTGTCACAGATTGGCCTTAAAGGGCAAAAACAAGGGGATTAAATTTCGCATAACCAAGAGTAAGGCCATCCATATGGTATGGTAAAGATATTCTCATGTTGCACACATGGTGAAAATAAATACTTTCACAGTACTTGACAATTGTTAAAAGGTATTGTTAAGTTCTTCTCTGAGCAAGAACTGTATTTGCTTCAGTTCATAAACATCCCTGTAGGTAGCGCGAGTGTAGACTTTGAAATGACATGCCACCTAGTGGGAAAAATATACATTAAGGCCACCTGGTTGAAGCTTTTGAAACTATCATTATAGTTATGCTGTAACTAGACATTATGAAATTATTTCACTTACATCTACTACTGCACTTATAATTTGCCAGAATAAAGAATGTTATAACATATTCCTTTCTGAAAAATAAGTGGTACGGATACCATGTAGAAGAGATTGATGAATAATGTCTAATCGTATTTGTATCAATAGGAATATTTCTGCTCAACGTCTTGTGAGAAATGATGAGAAGGAAACAAATGCTTATTTCACTCATCTCAGTTGGAAAAAAAATAGCAAAAACCCTTCTACATGAATAATACAATTTTGTTACAGATTCATAGGTATGCAAACAGATGTTTGCTGCATTACTTTTGATTTTATATTGACGAATAAACCAACAAGGTCTAATGCAAATAAAAGTGAAAGTCAAATCATGAAAAAAAGTAATGCAAAGAGTTGGGGTTAGGGTTAGATTCAGGGCCAGGATGAGGGCCAGGCAGGGGCGGACCCAGGAATTTCAGAAAGAGGGGGCGCCCATATTAAACAGTGTCCCAGCTAATCCTCTGAGGGCCTGAGTTTTACATAAAATCTTTATCTAACCCTTATATGTTTTCCCCTCGTTGTCCCGTTCAGACTATGCGGTGACTGCTGGTTCCCTCATGACTGTAGTAATGGCCATGCAGGGCCAAGCAGAAGGGTTAGGGTTAGAGTAAGTGTCCACTCAATCCTAACCCGTACATGTTTTACACATGGCAGAAGGGTTAGGATAGAGTTGACACTAAACCTTAACCTTACCCTTATATGTTTCCCCCATGTTGTCCCCTTCAGACTATGCGGTGACTGCTGGTTCCTGTGTCTGTGTGGTGACGGCCAGGGCCAGGCAGAAGGGTTAGGGTTAGAGTAAGCATCAACTCTAACCTTACCCTTATAACATTTAGCCCATGGCAGAAGGGTTAAGATTAGAGTTAGCATCAACCCTTACCTAACCCTTACATGGTTTAACCGTGGCAGAAGGGTTAGGATTAGAGTTTGCTCCCACTCTAACCTAACCCTAACATGTTTTACCGATGTTGTTCCTTCAGACTATGCGGTGACTGCAGGTTCCTGCATGTGTGTGGTGACGGCCGGGGCCCGGCAGAAGGGTTATACTCAACCCAAATCTAATCCTTACAGGATTTGCTCATGGCAGAAGAGTTAACATTGGGGTAAGGTTTAACATATTTTCCCCATGTTGTTCCATTCAGACTATGCGGTGACTGCTGGTTCCTGTGTGTGCGTGGTGACGGCTGGGGCCAGGCAGAGGGAGGGTGAGTCACGTCTCAGCCTCGTCCAGAGAAACGTCGCCATCTTTAAAAGTAGGTGATTCTGTTGTTTCTCTCTTGTAGATCAAGTGATTGATTATAGCATTTTTCTTCAAGGGAAACCTAAATATCACAAGGAAAAATAGATAATTCAATTATGAATATATGTATTCAGTGAAGTTATACCAATTCATGATTAGAAGAAATCTGGGTTTTCTGCAAGAATCAAGATAAAAATCACACATTAATCTTTTTGACCATACACTGCATTCTTTTGAGGACAGACTGTGAGATTTGTCAAGGCTCAAGTGCCTGAAATGGGCAAACAAATATAAGAGTATTGTTAAAATAAGATGTGTTGGGGTTGCCAAACCTGCCATTACAACATACCCTGTCATTCCAAAGGTATTTGTGGTCAAGGAAAGTCGTCATGAAAGTATCCCCTTTGTATTTCAGGTATCGTCCCTAACCTGGTCAAGTACAGCCCTGACTGTACCCCCTTGTGTTTCAGGTAACTAACTTTGTCAAGTATAGCCTTGACTGTATCCCCTTGTGTCAGAGGCATCATCCCTAACCTGGTCAAGTACATCCCTGACTGTACCTCTTGTGTTCTATGTATCATCCCTGGTCAAGTACTCCCCCAACTTTATCCCCTTGTGTTTCAGGCATTGTCCCTAACCTGGTCAAGTACAGGCCTGACTGTATCCCCTTGTGTTTCAAGTATCGTCCCTAATTTGGTCAAGTACAGTTCTGACTGTATACCCTTGTGTTTCAAGTATCGTCCCTAACTTGGTCAAGTACAGGCCTGACTGTATCCCCTTGTGTTTCAGGCATCTAACCTGGTCAAGTACAGCCCTGACTTTATCCCCTTGTGTTGCAGGTATCATCCCTAACCTGGTCAAGTACAGCCCTGACTGTCTCCCCTTGTGTCAGGTATCATCCCTAACCTGGTCAAGTACAGCCTTGATTATACCCCCTTGTGTTTCAAGTATCGTCCCTTACCTGGTCAAGTATAGCCCTGACTGTCTCCCCTTGTGTTTCAGGTATCGTCCCTAACCTGGTCAAGTACAGCCCTGATTATATCCCCTTGTGTTTCAGGTATCGTCCCTAACCTGGTCAAGTATAGTCCTGACTGTATACCCTTGTGTTCCAGGTATCGACCCTAACCTGGTCAAGTACAGCCCTGATTATACCCCCTTGTGTTTCAGGTATCGTTCCTAACCTGGTCAAGTACAGCCCTGACTATATCCCTTGTGTTTTAGGTATCATCCCTAACCTGGTCAAGTATAGCCCTGACTGCATCCTCGTCATTGTCTCTAACCCAGGTAAGTTGACAAACCTTTAGCCTATGTTAAAGAAATTAAAAAAAGATTAAGTGGAATATATGTTTATCTGGATCTGGATCTGGATCAGTATCTGGATGGAGGAAATTTGGGCTGATTATCATATGAACAGCTAATAACATACTTTCTATATTTGGTGGACTGGACACTCTCAAAATATTTTTGAATTTAATCAGATAGAAATCTACATTAAAGAATATTCTAATTTTGGCCCTCAGCCCTAAATCAATTCCTTTTAAATCTATCTCCAAAAACTGCAAAAAATATGTAACAAATTATCAAGTCTCAAGATTCAAGCTTGATATTCCAAAGCCAAAGTCTTTTCATAAAGAGGCACTGCAGAATATTTTTCAATACAAATTTCAGTGGACATCCTGACCTATGTGGCCTGGAAGATCAGCGGTCTGCCCCAGAACCGGGTCCTCGGCAGCGGAACCATGCTCGACTCGTCCAGGTTCCGGTTCCTGTTGGGAGAGAAGTTCAATGTGTCAGCCACCAGTTGTCACGGTTACATTATCGGAGAGCATGGCGACTCCAGTGGTTAGTGTAACTGAATACTTAATCTGACATTGAAATGTCTTTAAGAAGCCCCCTTGAAAATGTGATAATAAGATTTCCTCCTCTGAAGAAATTTGGTACTTGAAGAAGTAAACAACAGGAGATTATACATTATTAGAGTATAAAGTCTTTAAGAGATTATTCAATTGCCGAAATATTGTTTTAACAGGAGGGCAGAGTATTTCTTGTTTACTTTAAGCACAGGTGAGTGTAGCTGGCAAGCTGCACAATGTTCACAAGGGGACACACGTTCTTAGTTTCAGATAAAAGTGCACGATAGTTAACTATCCCCAGAAAGGTCCAATGTCACGTCTTATTATTGTAACCTTTGTTTCACCTCCCCAGTGGTGGTGTGGAGTGGGGTGCAGTGGGCGGCGTGCATCTATCTGTAACTAACCCGAAAAAGGTCCAATACTGCCTCGTATTATCACAATCTTTGTTTCCCCTCCCCAGTGGCAGTATGGAGTGGGGTGACGGTTGGGCATCGTGCATCTGTCTGCATCTAACCCCAAATGGTACAATACCCAGCGTATTATTGTAATCTTTATTTTCTCTCTCCCTTCTTATGGTGTTGAGTGTGGTAATGGTGATTGAGGTGCATCTGTCTGTAGCCAACCCGAGCAAGGTCTATTACTGCCCCCTAATCTGTCACCTAATCTTTCTTTCCCCTTCCCAGTGGCGGTGTGGAGTGGGGTGATGGTGGGCGGTGTGCATATATCAATAGCTAACCCCAGAAAGGTCCATTACCACATCTTATTATCATACTCTTTGTTCCCCTCCCCAGTGGCGGTGTGGAGTTGGGTGATGGTGGGCGGTGTGCATCCGTCGGTAGCTAACCCTAGAAAGGTCCAATACCACCTGTTATCATTGTAATCTTTATTTCATCTCCCCACTTGCATTGTGGAGCTGGGTGATGGTAGGTTAAATGTATCTGGCTGTAGCTAACCATAGCAAGGTCGAATTTCACCGTCGTTATAGTAATCTTCCCTTCACCAGTTGCGGTGTGGAGTGAGGTGATGGTGATTGAGGTGTATCCATCTGTAGCTAACCCAAGAAAGGTCCAATGTCACCCCATATTATCGCAGGCCTGTAACTAGGGGGGGTGGCGGGGGTGGCGGGCCTCCCCCCCACAAATGAAATGTGTCCAAAAGTTCCACCTTCCCTTCAAATATTTAATTTATATAAAACTAAAATAAGTAGGATATCAAGAAAAGTTCCACTTTTTACTACTCCCCACCCCCCTATTCAGGTTCAAATTATTGAAAATATGGGCAAAAGTTCCACTTGTGGAACCTCGCCACCCCCCCTCCCTCACAAATGAAATGTTTCCAAAAGTTCCACTTTCCCTTTAAAAATTTGATGTGAATAGAACTAAAATTAGTAGGAAATAAAGAAAAGTTCCACTTTTTACTACTCCCCATCCTCCTTTTCAAGTTCAAATTATTGAAAGTATAGGCAATAGTTCCACTTGTGAAACCTCGCCACCTCCCCCCCCCCACCTCCCACAAATGAATTTTTTCAAAAAGTTCCACTTTCCCATTCAAAACTTAATGTGAAAAAAATTTAAATAAGAAGGAAATATTGAAAAGTTCCAGTTTTACTGCTCGTCACCCCCATTTTCAAGTTCAAATTCTTGAAAATATAGGCAAAAGTTCCACTTGTGGAACCTCGCCACCCCCCCACAATAGAAGCTGGGTACGGGCCTGTTATCGTAATCTTTGTTTCCCCTCCCCAGTGGTGGTGTGGAGGGGGGTGATGATGGGCAGCATGCATCTGTCTGTAGCTACCTCCAAAAAGGTTCAATACCACACTTTAATATCATAATCTTTGTTTCCCCTCCCCGGTGGTGGTGTTGAGGCAGTGATGATGGCGGTGTGCATCTATCTGTAACTAACTTCATTAAGGTCCAATACCACGTCTTATTACCGTAATCTTTGTTTCCTTCTCTAGTGGAATGGAGTGAAGTGATCGTGATTGAGGTGCATCTGTCTGTAGCTTAAAAGCCTAGTTCTATAACTTATTAGCGTAATCTTTCCCCTCCCCAGTGGCGGTATGGAGTGGGGTGACAGTTGGCGGCGTGCATCTGTCTGTAGCTAACCCCAAGCTGGGAACCAGTTCAGACCCCGAGGACTGGGCTGCACTCCACAAGGAGGTTACCAACAGGTGAGTGGGAGAGTTATTTTTCAAATTTTCTTTAAAATACATTTTTTTAATCTTTCAAATTCAAATTTAGGAATTCATTTTCACTGTTTTTGTAAATGTATTGCCATATTTCCTTACAGTCAATAGGTTTATTTTAATTTATTCATTTTATCAAGGCTTCATTGGATTTTAATAAAATTTCAATATATAGTTTCGTTACAATTTATACATGCATTTCCCTATGAAGTAATTGAAATATAATGATTCATCCATCCCTTTCCCTATTAAAACATGAAAAGAATATTTACCATAATTCATCATAGAGATATAAGATTACATTAGACAGTTTTTCTTGAATTTGAACCAGTTTTGGGTCAAAATTGATTCTATAGTGATCTGAGCTAAAAAGACTTTTATACTTTAATCTTAAAGTCACAATTGGTAATTTAATCATTCAGCTATCTGAGACAAGGCACTCTATGTTTACGTCTATGGATTCATCCATACCTTTACCTCTCAATAAACCAAAGGACATTTATTTTGATTCATCCACACATTTCCCTATGAATGATTCAAAGAAAATAGAAAACTGGGATTTGACTTTTTATTCGGTATATAAACATGGATAAGAGGTGTAGAAAGACCAACTTTAATGATTAATATTGTTAATGAACAATGGTGTTGATTAATTACTTAATTATGATTAAACATGACCTAATGTAAGCACCACATATAGGTTAGCAGTGGAGGGTACAGAAGGTGAAGGAGGCTTCAATCAATTCTCCCAGACGTAGTTCTCTGGTTTGTAGGATTTCGGCCTACCTGCACGCTAAATCAAGGTCCATTGTTGACAAGTCCATTTCCTGTTATAAGCCTTTAACATATAATTAATCTATCACATTTTCCTTTGTTTGGGATTATAAAGAGGAAGAATTAAATACTTTTTATTTGTTATTGTATGCGCTTCAATTTCTGAAGGTTTTGTTAACAAAATATTGTCATCACATATTTATATTGTCATAGAATACATTATTTCTATTGTTTTTTTTCATGTTTTTGTCTATAAAATATGCCAAAATTAGCCAGATGTATAAAATATAGGAAAACTTGGAAATGTGTCTGCCTGAATTATGTACACAGGGGTAGTGTGCAGGTGAGGGGGTGGGGTTAAAAGTATGTATACATGTTCTTTTGAACAATACCTACTAAAGGGGTTTTGGAATCTAGAGAACATGTGTAACCTTTCTTTTATTTGATTCCTGATTACATAAAGTTCTCCCATCGAATACAGTAGTGTTCGGAGTGTGTAAATCATTTTTATGCTTGGCATAGAGGAAAAGTTAAAATTTTGTTTTATTGGCTTGGGTTTGACCAAACAGGCTGAAATAGGTGCATATTCTGCTTATTATTCTTAATATCTTTCAAGCATGAGCTGCCTAGCAAGATTGTGAAAATCTGTAATTGCTAAGTCAAAATGACACAGTTTTAAGTTTGTTAGTTAAAGGTAAATTCTAGATCTTTAGGGTCGTGGCAAATTGATTACTAAGAGAATATCATCTGGAACAATGGGCCTTGTTATCATAGACCTTTTCATGCCTGATTTCAGCATGAACATTTTTGTGTTGTGGAAGGTATGTGGCAGAACCTGATTCTACCCACACATATTTGCACATTCAACCCTATAGAGGCTTTTCCACAGCACACCGCCTAGTAGATATATGTGCAAAACGTCTGTGCAAATGAGCTTACTGCACACAGTGTGACAGCAACAGCACCAAGCCAAACATGTGATGTTATTATAGCATCACAGGAACGCTCTTTATTGGTTCTTGGTATATATTCCAATATGCTAGCTCGTGTTTGTCCAATCTTCCTTACTGTCTCAGCTGCAGGTCATCTCAAAATCTAGCCCGTCATTGAGAGGTGAGAGAACACTCATATCAAAGGATAATGTTTATTAAATCCAGACATGTAATATATGTCGCTGTGCTCCCATTGACAACTATCAGTCCAGAGAGGCTGTCCCCTCAACCCAACACCCCTTGCCTTCAACCAGCTCAGCCCCACTCACTAGCTCAATAGTAACCTAAGTTCACGGTGCCGCTTACTGAATGAGGATTCACCTATCTGCTTTTTCGTAGCACTCTAAAGCTGCCAGCCCTCACGCCCCTGTTTTATCCATTTTTTATGATGTAGCCTCTATGCTCCCCATCCCTAGCAGAGAGCCACTCTTAGCCCCAGGTTTTACTTACTTATAAGCTGGCTAAAGATTATGCACTGGACTGACACCCACGTCAGTACAGAATCTCGTCATTACAAAACAACCAGAATTGGGTTCCATTGAGTGATGCATATTAAAGAAATCCACAAAAAGTTCCCAATTGTTTACAAATTTGTAAATCCAAGTGCCAAATGCAACCCATCCCAACCAATTGCAACCCAATGTAACCCAGTGCAACCTAACGCAACACAACCAAACACAACCCAATGTGACCACAAAACGCTTAGTGTGATATGCGTTTAGTTGATACTCAATGCGTAGTGTAATACTGCCCTAACACAATTTGTTCATATTGGGCAACACTACCTAATGCGAACAGGGACCCGATGTATAGTATAATATGGCCTTAAGGGTTGTTGCTAAATATAGGCAGGAGACCTCCATGCACTATTTAGTGGAGGGTAAATCTGAGCTAGCTAGTAGTGATAATGTAGGCCTCAGACCCTTAGCACACAAAGTTGTTTTAACCATCCACGAATAAGGACCTGCATAGGGCCGATAGCCTGAGTATTGGTATAGCTCTGCAGATAGGGAGGAAATCATCTAGGGGCGTTTGTTTGAGTGAGCTGAGTGGATTTAGCCTAGGGACTGGTGAAATGCTAATGGGAAGCCGGTAACGTATATTATCTGTTTTGGACATCAATAAAGAAATGTCCTTTCACGCAAGTGTTCTTGTCAACTCTTGGCAAACTGAACTACATCTGGAGCTGATTCGTGATCCTCAGAACAGAGGATCATGATTTGGACTAGTTACCAAAAAGAAGTAATCTATTGAATGAATGGAATACAAATACAACCCTAACATAGCAATCTACCACTCACACGGTTCAGTTGTTTTCATGCCCGTACATTCAGTCATTAGTAAATTATACAGAGAGAAAAACATGAATTAGTCTTCATATAGCTGAACAACTAAACTTGGATACAATTGATTATTGTTTTAGCTGCCTTTTATGCCTGGGCCACTACACATTTCTGCTATTTTATTAATATCTTATTTTAAAACCTCAATCTTAATAATTATAAATCTTTAAAGCAATGTATACATAAAAACAGGTATACTGGTCTTATATATAACATCCTATCATCTTCTTATTGCACACACTCTGACCAATAAGAAACTTGAGTCATGTTGATATAAAACTGCTTACTCTTGCGTGGACTAGATTTGGTACTAGATTTTGATACAGGTGATTACAGTTTTAGCTGTATAGCAAAGATTTTGCTCCCAATCTTGGTTCTTAATGAGTTTTTAATAACAATAAAGGTTTTACAAATTATCAAGAATATCCCACTTAGGATACACGTCAGAAGACATCCTACTTCTAAGAATGTCCTGATTGTAAGCTATCTAAAGCCAAATACTATAAAGGCGAATTTAACCAAGTTGGCCATTGGATTGACCAATTATACCAAAATAATCTGATTATTATAATAAAAAATGAAATCACTAATCACTATGCAATATTAAAATGTACATTGATTTAAATCCGAGCTAAAATTGGCCAATTCTTCTAGTAATATTATCCAATTTTAGCATCAATCAGTCGGCCCACGTGGTAGAATTGCCTAAGGCTCAGTATAGACCTTATGCAGACAGGGTCACGTGATCACCTTTTGGTGATCACTAGGTCAGTTCGATTGGGTGCGCCGGCGCACGCCCGGCGCACGCCGCTATCCCACAATGCATTGCAATTTAGTACATAAGGTAATCATTATGGGATGGCGGCGTACACCGGCGCAGGTCAAACAAACTCCCCTAGTATGTGGTCACCACACCCATGTGGCTTTTAGATATATGTATATATATATATCCATAATTTATGGATAATAATTGTTTATTATAAATCATTGATATTTCCCTCAATGAAATAGACAACTAATATCCAGCATAGATGATGTAAACTTATGAATAATGATAAATCTACACTGATCACCAACATAGCTGCCATCCTAATTTGGGATGTGTGATGTCATGTGTACAACGTCTGTAGCACCCAATCAAGAAATGCATAGAAAAATTGTGAATTCTTAATATTAAAACTGTTGATTAGGATTCAATAAGCTTGTTCTAGAATTTTGCACAAATATTGTTAGTAGCTGTGTTAGAACTAAGGATAATATTGATTTTAAATTGATCACCAATATGGCACCCACTCGATTTGGGGATATGTGATGTCATCTTCACCCCCTAGGTACCGGGGTGGGGCTTCTGCTCCAGGGAAGAATATAGGCCCCTAGTAGCCCCTGCTGATCATGAAAGGTGGTGATAGGGGGGACTCAGCAAAGTGAACAAGTGGTTCATTGGGTTCTATTCCCAAATGGTGTCTGGGTTCACTAAGGGATGAGGTACAGCAAAAACAATTTCCAGGTTTTGATCCCCTGCTGTTTGCCCGCCATGTCACCCTCATCTCATAAATTCGATCACCAAAGACCGACCAAGTCAAAAAATGCGCTCGAAAAGTCAGAATTTGTACTTATTTGTTTTTGCTGTGAAAAATGACCCTAGCTGTCAGTATGGCACAAAACATCCATCACTCACTCACTCGTCATCTGCACAAAGTCTATAGCAAGCCCCTACACGCTGTTCCAGGATTAAACACTTTTTAAGCTATAACATTACAGGAGTGCAGATAAAACAAACATACAGATTCTATTTCTCTATGGCAAGTTTTAAATTTCTCCTATGAGTTTTCTGTATCATAAAAACAATGAAAGCTGCCTGTCTTCAGTTGGTGTTAACTAGATGTATGTATTCGCAACATGGCTCCCACGCGGTGTAATTTTACACTCATGTACATGTCTGACGTCAGGTTAAGTGGTGTATTTAGCTATTAATACAGACATAACTTCCAAGGAAAGATGTAAATAGTCATTATATGAGCAACAGTCATATATCTATGAGGAAACATAGGCTTAGCTACCGTGTGCAGGACATTAGTAAATACTTGTAATTTTAAGTAAATTTAGACCTTTTGAACAAAGATCACTGTTTTCAAATATTTTAGAGGAGTGTGAAGCATAAACAGCATTCAGGATATTGTTCTGAGAATCTCTCTTGTTTTTACGAGCACGTAAACTTTCCACAAATCCCCTTTTTTACCAACATATAAAGTGTATGAGAAACCATTAGCACATAAACTGTCAGAGAATCTCTTTTCTTATGACCAGGACATAATCTTCTTTATTCACTAGTTTTTCCCATGAAGACAGTCCATGAACCAAGACAGTATTCACTCCCTCTAACAGCCTCCTGGCTGCTCCTATAATTATTGATCACCAGGTAGAGTTCAAATCATGCTAGTGTCTACCACTAAAAATTTGTTAACACGTAGTGTAAATGGTGGTGACAGTATTAAGACTTGGTCCAATGGCAGTTCAGATAGTTTTCTCTACCACGGATAGCTGATTTACATTATTTTAAGCATCTAATTTTGACTGATTTTGTAGACCAAAACTATAGAGAATTTACAAATATTTTGTATATATCTTTCTATAATAGATGAATTTTCAAGCCAACTTGAACAATATTCAATATTATGTAGATACGGAATGGAAAAAGTAGTCAATCCTAGTTTTCCATCATTTCAGAATATCGGAACAAGTTATGTCATGATTAATAGAAATTTCTTCACCTCACAGGTCATAGTTGTTACTGTACTTATCATAATAGTTATGTAAACCAGACTTTACTTTTAGTGTGTATTAAGTGATACAATTCAAGGGCCAAAGTTGTTATTGTATTTATCATAATAGTTATGTAAATCAGGCTTTACTTCCAGTGCCTATAAGGTGATACAAGTCAAGGGCTACAACACAAAAGCAGTAGTTATTATTGTATTTATTGTAATAGTTATGTGAACTGGGCTTTACTTGCAGTGCCTATGAGGTGATACGGCTCACGGGCCATAGTTGTTACTGTATATATCATAATAGTTATGTAAGCCAGGCTTTACTTCTACATGTCTCCCAGCGGCAACAACTGGGTTATCAAAGGTCTCTGGTAGACCACCGGCTGTTGTGTGTAGGGCCCTGCCTATGGTACCCTGAACATTAAAGAACACCTGCCTCGGTAAATGTGTAAGGGTATGGTCTCTATCTTCTCATAGATTTGATCATTCCATAGATACGATCATCCAAGGCAGAATTGTCAAACTCTGTTCTCGCCGTGATATGACCTAAGATGTTGCTACGGCTTTAAACCCCAATAACCAACCAACCAACCAGGCTTTACTTTTAGTGCTTATGAGGTGATATGGCTCATGGGCCATAGTTGTTACTGTATTTATCATAATAGTTATGCAAACCTGGCTTTACTTTTAGTGCGTATGAGGTGATACGACTCAAGGGCTACACCTCGTGGGCCATCGGGGTCATGGTGGCTACCCTTGTCGGAGCCCTCCTGAAGAATCAGCGTAATATTTACGCCTTGTCTACCAATGCCAAGGTAAGAAGTTGACTATACTTAAGCCCAGCTTCCATGCTTTATTAGTGAAAAGCTACCACAGTAGAAAACACCCAAAACTTGCAATGGATTATGTAATGGGCAAAGCTTTTAACAGTTTTGATATGGAGTGATATAATTGGTGCACAATCTATTTGCAGTAATATTAATGGAGCAGCCTGTTTTTACCCATGCATATCCTTCCTTTTTCAATAAAATTGACGATACTTGACAATAGCTTGAGATTACCATGTTTTATTTTCATTCAACACTCAGGGATGGTATATCTTCGTAAATATGGGTGGGGTTTGGGTGGCACATGTCCTTGAGAAATTGGTACCACTTGTTGGCATTGTCACTTCATGGATTCGAGTCCCGTGCAGTGCAGATAGGACATTTGGATGACCCCTGCACTTCTACACAGAATTGTGTCCAAATGGTCCACATGACAGCAGTGGGAGACCAGACACACTGTTTGAATTGTATCCTGTATAAATGAATAAAATTTAAAAAAAAGGAAAAAATTTAAAGAAACTGTTTCTGTTCTCTTCTGCTGCAGGGTTGTCATGGCATTGAGGAGGAGGTGTTCCTCAGCCTCCCCTGTGTTGTCGGTGAATCGGGCATCACACATGTGTTCCAGCTCCAGCTGAATAACGAAGAAAGGGCCAAGCTACAAAACAGTGCCAAGACACTCGCTGAGGTCATCAAGGGCATCAAGTTCTAGGGATAACAAATAGGGGTGAAGGGCGAATGTACACAGTGTGCTTCATATGTGTTGGATGTTAAGGAGATGTTTCACACATGTTGCAACTGAAAGATCAGATTCTTCCAAAGAGCTATTTGACTTATGCAAAGACTAAGAACTGGTAAGATGATTTCATGTAAAGTTTTAAGATATGAAGAACCAAAACACATACTACAAGTGGAAATAAATTAGAGTGCCATAATGTTACCAAATGCCTCTATAATGAGGGTGTAGTATGAGTGAAACAGCTGTAGTAAAGAGACAGTTATAAGTACCATGTGGAGGAAAAATTATTCAATTTGCTTCGATTGTCAAATTGTGTTTGAAATGTACAGAAGCGAAGTGGAGCACATTGTTAGTATACAAATACATAAGGTTAGCGTGTGAATCACCGTTGTTAGTAAGAAAATCCTTGATGAATCCTGAAGAAAGAATATTTATCCTTGTTATTAAAAACCTCTGCAATTTGACAAGTGAAAGGACCGTATACTACTGCGGTCTTAAGAATATTCTGTATGAATTTCAGAAATTTTTAAACAATATTAAAGATTTGCCATTAAATTAAAGTGCATCAAGTGTTGGATAACCACATTGCACTGTGACAATTATCAGTAATATAATACTATTCAAGACCTCCCCCCCCCCCATTGTTGTGGATCTTTCACCCATAATTCCAGGTATTGCATGTAAAGTCTATCTCTACTTACAGTTTAGTGTTTCCATGTGATATTGGGCAGAAATTGTATCAATCATAAATTGTGTAACTCCTGTATATTAATATGAAGCTCTACAGTGGTGTTGTTATCTATATCTCATGGTGCTGATATTAAAAATTAATGCATTCCAGGCTCAACTTACTGTGGTCCAAATAAAGTGTATCAAAAGAGCAAATTTACCTCCGTTCTTTGGAGGTTCTATTGCAATCACCAAAACCTGCTGAGGAATGAACCTAATCACCTCCCTATACTTCAGGAATAATAGAAATACAACAAAAAAGTACTATTTACAAATTTTCATGAAGCACTGCCTCAGAGTTCCTTGTTGGAAGATTGTTGTGACTCTTGTGATATAATACTACCTCCTTGATTGTGATGTAAAATTTGTGATGCAAAGCAGAATTGTCATATTGCGAATATAGTATGGTATTTACCTCTCCATTGTCAACTGTGCCTGAGTCTGTTCAATGAACCATATACATCTAAAAAGGCTTGGGACCATTCCTATGTTTGATATCCTGAACATCCCTACTGATACACTTAAGTCAAAAAGAAAGATCTTCCTCAGTGATTCTGATGTAAACTAAATAAAACCATGTCCAATATGTGACAAAATAGTTTGATGTTGTAAATTTGCAGTTTTGGTTTCCAGACAACCCAGTCATTGTTGTCAGATTTCTATAGAATTTATCATCTCTTGTGAGAAGCTGCCGATCACAATAAAATATAACATTAAACGTTACTTCTCTCCTCCTCCTAGCATTATATTTTTTCCAAATATTTATACCTACTAATACATCTCTGCCAGTAAAACATATCACAATAAGGTAAGTTTTAAACCCCTCTGATTAGGTAGTAACTGTATTTAAAGAAGATGTTTTGGAGTGAGTGAGTGAGTGAGTAATGGATGTTTTATGCTGTACCAACAGCCAGGGTAATTTTCATGGTGAAAACAAGTTAGGATGAATTCTGTCTGTGGTGATTGTATCTATGAGGCTGACAGGGCAGGCAAAGAGCAGGGGATCAAAAGCCTGGAGATCATTTCTGCTGTACCTCATCCCTTAGTAAACCCAGATACCAACCAGGAATTGAACCCAATGAACCACTTGGTCAGTGCTGGTCCCCCTTATCGTCACCTTAAATGTTCAGCAGGGGCTACTGGGGGCCTACATTCTTCCCAGGAGCAGAAGCCCCACCCAGATACCCCCACAGGGGATGACTTTCTGGTCTGGAGACAAACTCACTTGGCCAATTTAACTTTGAGACTGAGTCTTAATATTTTCCAGACCACGAAGAAGAAATCCTATGGCAGCTTTATCTGTCTATTGCAGTGAACAATAATTGTCAAATCTATTTATCTTAATCTTCCATGTCAAAAATTTAAGATCATCACATATGTGCTCCTTGCATGATACTTTTCCTCTCAGATAAAGATATCATCAATGTCTAGTGTGAAGAGAAATCTATCACACAAATAAATCTTGGTTGGTCTCCAGAGTATTCATTGAGTATAAGCCACAATATTGAAATGAGTGAAAGGTTTTATTAAACACAGTCTCAAAGCCGCATTACACTATGCATCAGGTCCTCATTTGCATTGTGTAAAGGGCCATACCCACTAACCGACTTTAGCGGCGACCGGCGACGGACGACTGAGAGGATTGGCATCGTCGTCGCCGGGCGACGGTAATATCTAGCAGGTTTGATATTTTCTCGGCGATTTTCCCGGCGATTTTCCTGGCGATCCTGTTGTCCGTCGCCCGTCGGCCAGAAAACACACCATACCAACGCGAAATTGCCCGGCGATTATGATCGCCCGGCGACTGGGGACAACCGATTATGTAACTACCCCCCCGTCGCCGGTCGCTGGGCGACGGTAAAGTCGCCTAGTGGGTATGGGGCTTAATGTTTCAAGTTAAGGCCATATTACACTACGTATTGCAAACCAGCATGACCTGAAGTGAATATTATACTATGCATTTTGGGTTTGTGTTAGGGGTGGTGTTGGGTCATGTTGGGTCACATTGGGTTGCATTGGACACCCAGATTGACAAACACGTCACTTGTGTTGGGCGAAGTATTTTACGGCCTTTAGGATCCCAGCCAAGCTGCGATGTAACAGAAACCTTCTGCAACCATACTTTTTTAGTCAGTCTATTACTTACTAAGATGGCACGTAACAATTACGTTATTGATGGTGAAGTTGAAACCTCACCAAATCAGAATGTTATTGCAATGTTATTTTTTGGTGAGGTTAGGACAAAACCAAAACAGAACGTTATAAGAATGTCCTGTTTAGGTTGAAGAATGTAACCAGGACGTTATAATAACGTCGCAGTGCCACGTCACAACAGTACGTTGCAGCAACGTTTTTGGAAGCCATCAAAATAACGTAACAAGAACCAGTACAGAACCAAACAGAATGTTGCTGCAACATTATAACAACGTCAAATGCTTGCCTGGGATACTATACTACCATCTCTAATTGAGATGAAAGGCAGGCAATAATCATGACATATCAATCGAAAAAGGATGCATATTGGAGAGACTCCTACAAATTCATGGCCTTTGGTATGTGGTGGAACCACTTTAGAAATAAAATGTATGTTGGATTAGTAGATGAGTGCTCTATCACTGAGCTAACTGTCATCCTACAATAAGTCATAAGGAGATACAGAAAACCAGAGAGGGGCCAGTGAAATTTCAATTTTCAATATTTTACACTTTATGTGGTAAATGTTGTGCTAAATTAGAAGTATACCAAGTTTCAATGCCAAGGATTGAGTCTTATATGTGACTAACATGCTTTACTTTAAAGAAAAAAATTCTTCCTCTGCTCCTGAGCAAAACACAAATCTGTGTGTGACGTTACACAAAAAAATGTTATTTTCAAATTTTCAAATTGTATTTTCTTTAAAATACATTTGAAATGCACATTTTTGTGATAATTACATTTGTTTTATAATTCAAGCAAGGTTCGAGCAAAAATCTAGAATAACTAGATTATGTTATTCTGTGTATTTTGAAATTTTCATCCCATCTGTTTGTGACGTCACACCCAGACAGGCACACTGTGCCAAGTGCTCGAGGTGCATTCCGGCACCAGCCCATGAAAGTTAAGAAAATACACATAGGATGGCAAGTACTGTAGATACTGATATAAAAATCGGCATGAACACTCAATGGACAGTAAGGATAATATGCATGACAACGTGCTGGTTTATATTCACTGGCCCCTCCCTTTAAAAACCGCTGGTGGTTACGCATTGATTTGCTCAATTAGGGTATCGTTTTCACAGAATTAGAGGCACGTGCTAATTCGTACAGACATCATTCTGACCAAACCTGCCCCAGTAAAATTCTCTGGTCAGTCTGTTTAATTACCTCAAACCTCATTCGTAGACACTCACCTTTTTAATAGACCCTCCTTTCAGGAAGTTGAGTCCAATCATTATGACAAACTGACCACGCACTTGGTGTTTCGTGTCCCAGTTTAGTCATGCGATGCTATTGACAAGTGTCACATAAAGAACGAAACGTGATTTCTTTGTGTACAATTATATATGTTCTGGTCAGAAAGTCACGAGTCAATAAAAAAAAGTATAATGATATGCCATTATATACTAGAACATAACTTAGAGTTTCTGGTAACTAGGCCGCTGTCAGTCTAACACGTTTTTGGACAGCTGATCCCCAATCCAGCCAACAAGCCCATCCCAGCTTACACCAACATTAGAGTTATCATATAATATTTTCAAAATTGCCTCTGTGCTCATTTCCTGAAGAGAGATGCATGATACAAAATTAACTAAAGCAGTTTGGTTGAAAAAATGCCCTCAGAATTAAGCCAAGTTCCATTGTCGTAAGCCTTTTGAACTAAGGTTTTTCAAAAAAATTCAAACACATCAGAAATATTCATTTTCCTAAGGAATTGTTCCTGTTAAGTCATCATAGGCCTAAAGACATGATTAAGACAATCCTCACAATAAAATAGGTTTACACAGACCGATAATGTTGTGAGGATTGTCGTGTAAGCCTTCCGTCAGTTGTCTGGCTATCGTAAGATGGTTGTCTGGAACATAATTCTATTGTAAGGATTTTGGTGGCCTATATAAGCCCCCCTCAACCACACTTATCTGATTGATTATGATAGTAACTAAGGAGAACGAGAACTGAATTATATAAAATTTAATGTGAACCCTAGATAAAAACATATATTGTTAGGAATATTGTCGGGGCTATCCTAGGGCTGCCAGGACTCTTAGGACAACTGTTGGGACTATCCTAAACCTTAGGATAACCGTTATCATAAGGTTTTTGACTGCCTGTGTAAACCTCACCGTGCATATCACTAACAGTTAAATCTTATGTAATGAAATTCATTGAGCATGGCATTTGAACTAAGAACAAATAATGCTAGAGATATTGTAAGATTATTTCAAGTGTACCCATAGTTATGGACCTTAATAATTTGGTCCATTTTATGTGTTTATAAGGGAAATCCTCAAATTTGTGACGTCACAAGGACACTGATAGGGAATCCCCAGCTTCCAGTGAAAGAGAATCCCCCAGTCTCAAGCATGTATATAAAGGAAATTGAGCTTTATCATGAATTTTTCATATGAGGCCCCATATAAGCTATCATTACTTGTGCTTTTTATTCCCCTGGATCTATTCAATAATCCACTCCATATTGATATTTTACCAATTTCTTTCGTTAGAAACATTATAAGAATACATAAATAAAGTGAAATTCGCTCAAAATAGGCACTTGTGAAATAATGTGCAAGGAACCCTTTTAGGGTCCCAACAGCTTTATGACCGTCCCAACAGCGTTTCTAGAAGGAGATTATATCATATAGGGTTTACCTTAGAATTACTGAAATTCTCCTATAGTTCTCTTCCAATATCATCGTAACAACCATCATAAGGTCAACTATCTTTTTAAAGCCTGCATAGACCCCCTTCAGATAACCGTTAGTACATTGTCTGGACAACACACTGATGGATGATGTAATTTATATATACACAGATGGCTGATTTACACTATTTTAAGAACCTGTGCGCTTATCTGGGATGATTTTTTTGACAAATTCCCTGGAACAACTATAGAAAATAAATACAAAATTGTTATAAATCCATCTACAATAAATTAATTTTCAAATAACTTAAGGATTATTAAATATATATGGATACTGATTTATAAAATAATAATGGTTAGTTTTCACAATGTTAATTTACAAATAATGGTATGATTCATAAACATTTACTAAAGGCTTGAATTTTGTTGGCATATTACCCAGCATGCATCCTGTTTTAGGCTATCCTGCAGGTAAAACCTAAGAAACTGGCTATTCATGGTTGGGAGAATTCACCCACAAGGTGAATGCGCTCATGCTGTAACACTCGCTTTGGGGCGGTCCTGGTAGAGTGAAGTCATGTAATAGTCTAGAGGCTAACTTGCCCCGGGCAAACTCTCCAGACTGAAATATACATGAATTAACAGCATGCATTCAAAATGCATGTGATCTGAATCAAGGTTCTCAGATTCCAAGACAGTTCCTGTGCACATGTACACATCATGGGGAATAAAAAAATCATGTTAAGTAGTTAACTATTTGAAAGAAGACCTTGCACATTATTGCATGATGATTGTTTTCCAATGGAAGTCTTTGAGAATGGCGTTGGCATCAAGAACTAATAATGTCAAAGATATCTAAAGGATATTTCAAGTCTAAAATTTGGTGTATTTCATGTGTTTTTAAGGGAAATCCCCAAATTTGTGATGTCACAAGGACACTAATTAGGAATCCTCACCTTTCAATCAAAGGGAAACCCCCACTCTCAAAAACACATAGAAAGCATATTGAGCTTTATCATGAAATATTCATATAAGGCCCCATACAAGCTAATACTGATTGAATTATTTACCTACCTAAATTTATGCAATACGCTTGGATTCCAAAGTTATTTTGGAAGGGAATCCCCCTTACTATGATGTAGCAAGGACAGCACTGAAAGCCCAGATGATGAGGAATTCCAAAAATAAATGCTCTTTCCTGAATTATGGTCTGATTTCTTGACATTTTGCCTTTCTTTCACTTGTATCATTATTATAACACAAAAGTGAAGTTGAATAATAAAAGATTGGAAACTTGTAAATTCATGTCCAAGGAATCCTTTAAATCAAGTTTTCAAATATCTTTCTTTGTATTAAGTAGTAACATGGATGATGACGAGTGTAAAATGAGTTTGCAGTGGTAGCCCTGTGTAAGAGGCCCCCATATTATGATGTTTTGGAAAATTTAGACGGCCGTAAAGTTTTACAGAAATTTCGAAAGATTTTTCATGTGTTTGTTGAATTGAAAAAGTTACCAAATCAATTTTGATAAACTTGCCCAATATGAAAGACATACCTTATTGTTACTATTTGTGTTAAACATATGATCCTTCCTCCTCAAATGGCAACCGTGAAGTTGCTATTTGGAAATATGTCATTGATTTACCCCTATAATTAAAAAAATCCACAGTTAGCCCCGCACTTTGCACCCTACCTGACCCCTCACCCTGCCCTAAGAGGAGAGGAACTATATAGCATTATACTTAAAGAGGGTTCTGACTTGTCTAGATAATCTTAATGATAACAAATGCAACAATCATTTCAAAACTAATTTTTACACTTACTTTCTGAGGTGGTTAAATTTTTCAAGGGTGAAAACCCATTTATTTGTCAAAGTTACATATTGCACCATACAAAATCACACATTACTCTGGGTAAAAAACAATTGTTTTACAGAGGACATAAATGAAGACTCAATCTCAACCTCTTAGAAATCCATGGAAGATCTTGTAAATTCAACAGGAAGTGGTGAAAAAAAAGAAGATGATGATGATTGTTGAAGTTTAACGTCCACTCAGCAACTTTTCAGCTTTATCAGGACCACTCACATTTTTGTAATTACCAGTTGGCTGACCGAATCTATGGGGGTGCAAACGATGGCAAGGCAAGGTGGTGTAAAAGGCACTGCTCGAACCCAGGTCTCCCACAATACAAGCGAGGACCTTATCCACTACACCATGCCTCCCCCCTTTTTAGAAATAGTGGTTGAATATATATATATATATATACACACACACACATCTTGATAAATTCATTTATCAATTGATTGGGTGTTTGATAACCATATCCATAGCCACTGAGGTTTAATTTTTCAATCACTCATCAAAAGATAGAGGGGCGGGATGGCACAGTCGGTAGGGTACTCGACTTGCACATGGGAGATCCGGGTTCGAGTCTTGGTCCTGCCAGCTGCCAGCTTGCCTTGCCGTCGTTCTCACCCCCATAGATTCGGTCAGCCAATTGGTAGTCAAAAACTGGAGTTGGTCTCGATATAGCTGAAAAATTGCTGAGTGTACCTTAAACTCCAACACATCATCATCATCATCACAAGATAATTACAATTAAATGCACTAATGGGAATGTACTCATTTATATATTTTCTTGTACAATTATGATTATAAATCTGGAATATAATTGACAATCAGTCTCAGAGGTCTAGGCATAGGAACTTATCAGAATGGCCTCTCGTTACGACAATTCACTTAATGAGTTTATTTATACTTGGATAACATAGTGTCTAATTGATAGACTTGTACAATTATTACCCAACTCTAGGAATTATTTGAGCCTTGTGCAATTATTACCAAAATTCATGACGTATTTGACAATCTAATGATTTAATGACTTATAATGGAGATGATATTAATGGTACTTTGGTAAACTTTTTACCCAAAACTGATTTACGCATTATTATTGCATGTGATAGCTTTCCTTATTACAATGATTAGGTTTATAATGGAAGAAACTTGAGACAATTTTTTAGAAATAAATGTAAAACCTTTATGATTATATATATATACGTATATATCTATATACATAATCATTGGTGCTATGTTGCTCATTGGCTGAGTTAGGGCAGTAGGTCAAGAGTGTATTAAGAAATCTCTGTAGTTATTGTAAAAAACATAAAAAAAATTCAGGAAATCATCGTCAAATCAATAATTCCCGACACTTTTATAGAAGGTTTGGGGAAACATTGTGATCGTATATTAGTGTCAAAATTATACAAAAATACTATTTAAAAATGATAGAAACATATCATTTTACTAATTTTATACTGATTATCAAGAGGTATGATTGTTTTAATGTTTTCAAATTTCCAAATTATGATTCGTAAATTTACAAAGCATTTACAAAGAATTTACAAAGCATTTTATTGTGTATTTTTATGAATCATGCCTCTCCCTGGCTGAGAAAACATAAAATATTTGCTTCGTATATTAGAAATTTGATGGACTTTCTTCTAGAATTATTAAGGATGCCTTTTTGGTCATCCCTACAGAGATCACACTTATTATTTATACTTAACATATTTCCTGAATATTGGAAATTTTCCACTGTTATTCCACTGCAAAAAGCTGGAAACTCTTTGGATGTAGATAATTTTAGACCTGTATCCCTACCCAGGCAAGCATGTGACATTATTATAACGTTGCAGCAACGTTCTGTTGCGACATAGCACTGCGACCTTATTATAATGCTCTGGTTACGTTCTTCAACCTAATCAGGACGTCCTCACCAAAAAATAACGTTGTAATAATGTTCTAATTTTGTGAGGTTTCAACCTCACCATCAATAATGTAATTGTTACGTACTATCTTAGTAAGTAACAGACTGACTAAAAAAGTATGGTTGCAGAACGTTTCTGTTAAATTGCAGCTTGGCTGGGTATTTCAGAAAATAGTCAAAAAGTCAAGAAGAGAGTCAGAAATCACATGCAAAACACCCCAGCAATACATTTTACTAAGAAAAATTATTGAACGGATTCTTCATAACAATTTAAATAAATTCCTTGAACAAAATTCTCTATTGTCTGATCAACAGGGTGGCTTTAGGAAAAATGGATCTACAATCAATACGGTTGCTGAATTTTCTGATAATATTGCCCTGGGGTTAAATGAGAAAAAATTCACGGTTGCCTCCTTCATCGACCTGCGAAAGGCTTTTGTTATGGTAAACCATACACTGTTGATGAATAAATTACATACTTTTGGGATTTCCAGTGAACTATCTAAATTGTTTGAAATTTTTATCCTTTATATCAATGATATGTTTCAAGAAGTAAAGAATAATGAGGAGATGTATGTATATGCTGACGACACACTTCTTCTCACTACTGGGGAATCAACTTTTGAGGCACAGTTAAAAATGCAGCTGCTACTTGATAAAATTTTTAATTGGTGTTTTGCAAATAAGTTATCTATTAATAATTCAAAAACTAAATATATGTTAATTGGTTCTAAGGATCGAAAAGAGGGTGTGGATATGCGAATTGACACGACTGTAATACAACAGGTACATAGTTATGAATATCTTGGTATGAAATTAAATGATAAATTGGACATGAATCAACATGTTGATGCAATGTATAAACAAGCTACTTCAAAATTGGCTATCCTATGTAAAATTAGGAGATATTTTGATGAAAGAACCGCTGGAAAGATTTACAAGGTTATGATACGACCTCACTTAGAATACATTGACTTTGTTGTAGAGTCAGCAGATATGTATTTAATAGAGAAGGTCCAGAAATTAGAAGAAAGGGCTATCAGACGAATTGAATATTGTTTTGACTTGTCGGCACGGAATGATATTGGAATATTACGTAAAAAGTATAACATTGAATCAATTAAGATTCGGAGAAAAAGGTCTTTATTGAAACATATACATAGATACTGTCAGCAAACTGAACATTTGGATAACTATCGACCAAGCATAAACTTAAGAAGTAAAAACAAGGTAAAATTAAAACGAAAATTTACGGTACAATCAAAAGTACAAAAATCCCCCTATTATAGAGGGATTTGTTTATGGGATGATCTTGATGAAAGCCTACAAAAGGAAACAGATATTGTCAAGTTTACGCAAAAGGTAAAGGAATTATTCTAATTTGAAACATGTTGGTATGGACTAATGTGAATTGGTGTGAATTTTAAAATAGAAGTTGATGTACAGCCTTATGTAGATTGCTCAAATGATATTATTGTATATAACTAAATACTGCGTTGATAAGACATGTGAAATGTAGTTGATATGAATATTGATTTTGGTGGTGTAAAAGCTGAAAGGAAGAACTTGTGTAAACAGGATTTTGGCTAAATAAAAAAAAAAAAAAAAAAAAAAAAAAAATTAACTTCATTTAATCTCTTCCCACTTACCTTACCTACCATTACCAGACCTGTCAATTTTCTACAAATTCCTGCTGTTGTAGTCATGAATGTACTGAACTTGTTTAAATGATGAATATCTGGTAGCATCGTATATGAAATGTTTGTTCTTGTTCTAACAACTTAAGGTTTCTTCTAATTACATGTTGAGTGAGTGTCACCAAAGTGTTAAGTAAAAGACTGGCAACCACTGGAAGATCGGCTACACTATTCACAGCCGAAGTGTTGTATGAGATTTAAAGTTCAATAATAAAAAAAAAAAAAGTATAACACCATATCCTGTGGGGTCCCCAAGTGGCCCGTTGCACAATAGAATTTCGTTGTGAGGATCAAGTTAAGATATCTTAGCAAAAAGTTTCGTTGTTATGATTGTACAAAAATAGTAATATCTCTGGTTCTAATGAATGGAATTGAATTCTGTAAATTGATGTAAAAAGGGAAGAAATTCAGTTAAAGTCAAAGCACTCTGGGGCCATTCTAAATATAGAAAAAAATTGTTGCAAAACGATCATTGTTTCGTTAATAATATTACGAAATAAGTTGTTACGAAACTCATTGTGCAACAGGCCACTGGGGTCTGTATTAGGGCCCACCCTGTTTTTGTTGTATATAAATGACTTAGAATTAAGTTTGTAAAACACTTTAGCGAAATTTAATGTGGACGATACTGTCATTTATTCCACATTTATTCATGTTACTTGATATATGAAGGGAGAAAATAAGAAAAAAAACAATAAAAATTACGGATCATTGTGACCATTCTAAATAAGTTTTTATGAGTGTCAAAACAATCGTTGTAACAAGGATAAGTGTCCTTGTTTAATTGATTTTCATCGTTACAATCAGTATTGTGCAACGGGCCATAGTCGCGCGTCTCACACCAAAACCACACATCTTCAACAATATTAATGTGACAGTTTCTGGGATTTCCAGCCTTATGGAAATGCCTATTCATGGCTATAGAGCCTTTATTTAGCTTAGAAATCATAGAAATGAGTAAAATAAGCTAAATTCATGCTATAAATGAAATTTTTCATAGTTTTCATTTCTGGTGAAAAAATTTGGATTTTCTCGCATTTCGTTGCCATGGTAACCGGAATGTTGAGAGAACATCCAAACCCTTGGATACTACATCTATGCAAATGAGGGTTTCCATGGTAACCATGGAACAAAATTAAGTTTTCAAAATTTAAAATTCTAAATCAAGAGACTGCTTGGCCATATTTAGCAAAAAACTGATTCTGAATATCTTAAATAGAAAGGAAATGGCGGTATATTTCCTGAAATCGTATTTGGGATTTCAATTTTTGGCCTAGATTATATATAAGTTATATCTTTATAAATACCAAAGACTGGTCTATTTTAGCATATTTAGCATATCTGACCTTCGTGCCTTCAAATTAACACAACTTTTTTTCTAATAAGAATATTTACCTAATTTTTTCACTATTAGATTCCCAAAGACACCATCTTAATTTAATATTCTAGACCATAAGACTGCTTTTCGCAGAGGATGTCACATTTTTTCTATATTTAGAATGCCCTCAAAGAGTTGTAACCTTT
Organism: Lepidonotus clava; assembly: GCA_936440205.1. Taxonomy (NCBI): domain Eukaryota; kingdom Metazoa; phylum Annelida; class Polychaeta; order Phyllodocida; family Polynoidae; genus Lepidonotus; species Lepidonotus clava. The sequence goes on along the minus strand of OW387136.1, from coordinate 2,134,928 downwards.
ACTGGTTTTTCTCTAATATCTTCCCTTTTTATATCAATTTACAGAATTAAATTCCATTCATTAGAACCAGATGTTTTCACTATTTAAGTAACAAGGGAAAATTTTCGTAACAAAGAAACATTTCCCTGTTCAGCAAAAGTTTGGCATAGGGGATAAGTGCTTGAGAATATGGTTTCTTGCAATCATAAGGTACCTCGATGTAAACCCTCCTCAATATAATTGACCACCTATGTCAAACCTGGTAATCAGCTCCTTGCTGAATATCTAATACCCCCTCTGATTCCTGGAGCCCAGTTTACACAGTACGACTTACATCGACGATTACGATAGTATCAGAGAAAATTTAATGTAAACCGTACATAAGAAAATATAGTGTTGGAAATATTGTAGGGGCTGTTGTAAGACCATTGGGACAGTTAGGATAACTGTCGGGACTATCATTGCCGCGTTGCATAACCAAACACTCGCAAGAGTCGGAGAACAAAAATGGTTTAGTTTCTCTCTCCCCGTTTTGCACACATTTTGAGCACATTTAATTGACATATAAACACATTTCCGCCACTCACCTCCAATATATTTCATAAGCTGAAGGACACTGCTTTCATTTGCTGAAACGAGAATATTAAAATTCAAACTCCAAAATGTCCCTCCGGAACATCAAATTCACTCGCTGTTGAACAGGGAGAGGCCAACGTTTGCAACAGCGGAAGCCGTATTGCGACGGGCCACATAAGTCTTAGGATTATCATTAGCATAACCCTGTGTAAATCCTCCTTTACCTTCAGTACCATGAGCTATAACCATACATTGGCGGTAGAGCTGCAGATAGGTGTCCTGTTACTTCTGGTTATTAATTTTCCAATCAGGGCGGATCCAGGATTTCTAAAAGAGTTGATGTGGCCCTGCATACACACACATATATATATAGGCTTAGTCATCTCAAATGTTGCATACTTGTGAACATTTCCACCTGTTTGCACCCCTATCTCAGACCGGTTAGCTTCAGCTCAGAATAAGCCTGTCATAACATCAGAGTCTGCAGCAAGGTCCCCTGTGCCCCGTCGCATAACGGGTCTCGCTGTAGCGAACATTGGCACATTTCAAAAGACCTCTCCCTGTTCAACAGGGAGCGAATCCACCTTTCATCCTTACAGGGATGGTTTGACCACCCCTTTTCTTTCATGTCCCGGGGGGACATTTTGGGGTGTTAATTTTAATATTCTGTTTCCAGCAAATAATAGCAGTGTCCCTCATCTTATAAAATATATAGGAGGTAAGTGGCGGAAATGTATTTATCAATCAATTAAATTAACTTCAAAGTGTGTGCAAAACCATCGCAACAGGGACAATTGGCACATTCCAAAAACAAGGAGAGAAAAAAACAGCGAGAAAAAAAACTAATCCATCCTTAATCACTCCCTCTTGCGAGAGTTTGGTTATGCGATGGGCCACTGGGGCCAGATTAACTCTGGGGGTCTCTACCCCTGGCTGTACTAATGATAATGCACACAGCCTCTGCCATAACATACTAACTTGGTATTCATTGACTTACTGGTGAAATTAGCAGTTGAGAGCCCAGAACCCAGTATCAGATTTCTATACCAACAAAATGGTCGGTCCAGCCTTAGGTAATACTCTTGTGAATGAAACGGTCTGAGGTAGGGGTGTTTGAGTTATTTTGTCCATTGACCTCTTGCATAATACCAATTTTAACAACGAAATCAATTAAACAACGAAATCTTTTGCTGTTACATTTCTTGTAGCAGCAATTGCTTTGACACTAGAAAAAAATGCATTTAGATTTTCCTCAATAAGCTGTTATTTTTCCTGTTTTATTTCTAATTTTTTTCCTTTATATATCAATTAACAGAATTTAATTTCATAAAGTAGAGCAAAGATATAAAAGTGTTGCTGTTACGAAAACTATTGCTGTTACGAAACTGATCTTAAAGTTATCTTAAAGTTATCTTAACAGTAAAATGTAATTGTGCAACAGGCCGCTGGGGGTTGGTGGGGTGGTAGTCGGGAGTCCAGGGGGTCCAAAGTTGGTAGGGGAAGGGGTTATATTTTTATATTTGCGCTTGCAAATTCTCCCACTATGATTAGCTGATTTTCAGCAACACCCACTTAGGTTCTAGAAATATTGGGAGCCATCTAAATAATGTAGCAAGAACAAAAACAGAACGTTGCAGCAATCTTATTATAACGTACATTTTATGCTTGCCACGGTATGCTTCTGAGTTACGTGGTTTTACGACAAATCGCATTGCAGCGATCGCTAATACATAATTATATCAATTGTTCATAGGAAATTTAATCTTAAAATTACATTTAAACAGAAAGAAAATCCAATAAGGGTTTACTAATCTGTGTACCAAAAAACTATTCAGCAATTTTTGGAAATCAAAACCTTCCCTACCTTAAACGTGAGGAAATTTCCCAATGTTTTAAAAGTATTTATCATAATAAAGCAAAAATGAGGAAATTAATTTGAAGCCATGACGTCTGAAACTACACCACCTTAGTTGATTATTATTTCATTAGCAGGAGTTTCTAAGATCTTATGATTCCCTGGCAAAAGGAAAACGAGACCCTTGTCATTTTCTCAGTAATGTAAATCCTCTTAACCTTTGAGGCAGGGAAGGCCGCAGTGGTCGTGATATGACAGAGTGATGTATGTTCATCAATTTACCCACCATTTCTCACATATCGAGAGATGCTACCCCAGCCAGCTTGCGACGTAACAGAAATGTTCTGCGACCATACTTTTTTAGTCAGTTTGTTACTTACTAAAATGACACATAACAATTATTGATGGTGAGGTTGAAGCCTCATCAAATCAGAATGTCATTATTACATTATTTTTTTGTGAGGTTAGGAAGAAAGCAAAACAGAACGTTATAAGAACATTCTGTTTAGGTTGAAGAACATAACCAGAACATTGTGATAATGTCTCAGTGCAACGTCGTTGCAGTAGGTAGCAGCGCCGTAATTGGGAGTCATTGAAAGAATGTAACAAGAACCAAATACAGAACCAAACAGAACATTGCTCCAACATTATAATAACGTCGCATCCTTGGCTGGGACGTATCCATTCAAAGCTGAATATTTCGGTAATCCCAATAATATTTTCATAATTATGGTGAGTTGATTGTTTGTTTAATGCCATATCCACATCAAGGGTCATATCATAGCCAGAACAAGGTTTTGACAATTCTGTCTTCAATGATCGAATCTATGAAAAGGCAGAGACCATACTCCTACACATTAACTGAGGCAAGTGTTCTTTAATGTGCAGGGTCCCATAGACAGGGCCATACACACAACAGCCGGTTTATTCCTGTCATTCAATGGGGGAACGCAAAGTGTGCCTCAGGAGGGACTGAATCCGGGCTGCCCGCTTGCCCCAATATCACATATATATATATATATATATTGTAAAGGTTTTTATTAGTCGTAATCTTCAAGGTCTCCCTTGGTTTTCAGAATTATTACAACTATTGAATATGAGTTTATACAAAAATATAGAGATGAGTATATTAAAGTGCCGCCGCCGCCGAATCTCCCAGTCGCCCATCACCCATCGATGGTTAAATCGTCTATTGATTATGGGGCTTTAAAACTATGGGCTTTATAACGCCTAACATACAACGCACGAAACATCAAACATTTCATTTGTGTGAATTTAAAATAATCGGCCAACAATTTGATATATTGAATTTACTTTTAGTTTCCTAGATGTTTTAAATTTTGGTTCTGTTTTCATTATACCTCTGCATGGATACTCAAAATCTTTGGAGGACACACTTTTTTTACAAGGCAATATTCCTAATATATGGATTTGCTACACTTAATACCTTGGCACATAGGCCCATAGAATGCAATGAGTAACTTTTGTATGATTACTCTAATTTACTGCTAGAGGCTACTGCTATCTAATGACAATGGTTATTGCTGAATTAAGTGTTATCATTAGACCTATTACCATCACTTGTATATATGTTCATGTAACACATCTGAAAACCAGTGGAAACACTGAAAATTATTATGTGATGAAATGAAAAAAACTAAGATCCAAAAGTATTTTTCCCCTTCGTTGTCTAAACTATTTTCTTCTACATCTAACTTGACGGCAAATAAGTCCACTTTGAGACTTTTGAAACAAAGATCCTTGTGAACACATCCCAGGAATGTCCATTTGAAATTCTCAAGGTTCTACGCATCAAAATTACTGGGATATTTATGTTAAAAGATGTTGCATTGGCAAATAGGATTTCAGTGAATTTCCATTGCCTCTAGATATTAAATATCATACGATAAAATCATACATACTGGCTGAGAAATATGCTCTGCGAATTATTTATCATATGAACCACAAAATAATGCAAGGATTAATGAGAATCTATGTGCTTAATCCTCGTGACATTTCTAAGTATTTCTGAGTGTAAATCTTGATCTGGGTTAGTCGAGTGAACTAGAAAACGAGCTATGCATGGTATACATCTTTTCCTTTTGGATCGGAACAACGTTGGTCAATTGTAAAACATGTTGGGGCACTATCAGTTAAAATGTGACGATAAACCATGAAAGCAATAGGGAAATAGTTTTGTAGGTCACGAAAAAGTGACAGAGTCAACGAAAGTTATAGGTCATCTATCATAATATTTCTGTTTTCCTTTTGAAAAACTTAATTATATAACATACTGCGTCTTCAGTATTACAGTTATGCAATGAAGGGTCAGTATCCTTTGAATAATGTCTATAATTTTAATTGTCAATACACAAACAACGGCAGAATATGATCTTGATTATCCAATATAATTACCTTTTATATTCATGATAGTCTGATTATCGTAATCATTGGCACACTAATTTCTATCATAATTGCGATGGATTATTCAATAAAAAACACAAATTGGACACTTCTCGAGACAGGTGCAAATAGCAAATGTATATGATAAAGAAGTTGGTAAGTTAGTATTGACATCTGTGGCCCATCGCATAGTAGGTATCAGTGTTGTTCAAAAAGTGAAGAAATGCAATGTCTTTCAACAAGGAGGTGGCTGTTATAATGGGTCCCGCTGTTGAATTATGGCTGTTCTACTAGGCTGATTCTAATCTGTAAACAGCTCTGGAAAATAGACATTTAGACCTAAAATTCCTGAATTTTTCAGCCCGGAAAGATAATTATACATAGGTGAAAATCGATGCTGGACTTTGCCCATTAAACATCTATGATATTGCTGCAAATAACACCTAAGTGTCTGACCTATTCTCTAGATGCAATACCTTTATATTGGTTTGCTGTGCTGGTCAAGGGATCTGTGCTGCGTCGCATAACCAAACCCTCACAACAAAGACATCCTTGCCCAAGGATGTTGCTGTTGCGATGGGTCCCGCTGTTGAATTGTGGCCGTTCTACTGGGCTGATTCTATTTCTGTAAATGGTTATGAAAAATAGACATTTAGATCTAGAAGTCCTGAAATTGTCAGCCCATAAAAATGATTGGAAGTGGGTGAAAAATGATGCTGGATTTTGGCAAAACAGCAAGAGTTTGACACTTCCCAACAAAACCATCGCTGTTTTTATTTTGCAACGTGGCACCGAGGACATTAGTGTTTACGCTGTTTAACCAAAGCGTACAAAAGGACATATTATGTCACATACCCTGAATGAAAACAAAATGTCAAAATGTCAATATATGACATTCATACATGAAGTCAATAGTGATACTTCTAGGAAATTTATCTGAGCATCTACCTAAGCAAGAATATGAGGTTATTATAACGTTATTATAATGTTATTATAACATTTTGTGGTTGCTTTCCCAGCCAAGGTGTGACGTAATGGTCACGTTATACAACCATACATTTTTGGTTTGTCTGTTACTTACTAAAATAAAACAAGATCGGAACAAATCCCAGGGTGAACATTGCATACGTCAAATGGGCCTATAGTCAGGGAACGACAGATTAGACTTCCCAGCCAAGGTGTGACATACCAATCACATTATGCAACCATACTTTTTTTTGATTTGCCTGTTACCTACTAATAGAAATGATTAGGTGAGGTCTAGACCTGACTTAGACAGAACATTGTTGTGACCTCCTGCATGACCAGGGGAGGTTCCAACCTTACCTAAACAGAACATTATTGTGATGTTCTTATTACGTCAGGTCTTAACCTTCCCTAAACAGAATGTTACATTATTAGGTTAGGTGTCATCATAACCTAAACAGAATGTTATTGTGACATCCTCATTCAGTGAAGTCTCAACCACACCTAAACAGAATGTTATTGTAACATTCTCAGCCTTATAAATAATGTTAAAAGAATGTTATCAGAACGTCACAATGTAACACTGCCACAGTTGGTTGCGGCGACATAATTGGGAGTCATCAAAAGAAAGTCACTGCAACCTAACAGTGTACTAGCAAGAATCAATCCAGAATGTTGCTGCAACGTTATTAGAATGTCGTATCCTTGGCTGGCTTTTGATAACCCTGTCGTCGCGCAGGGGGAATGCAAAGTAAGGTCCCTGCAAACGCCAGAGGGAATAAGGACTAGATATGGATATGAGCTTATATGATACATGTTTTTGATAGGAAAGAATGTTAATAGCTCTTATGTTTTTTTATGTACAATTTCTGATGAATGTTTTGCTAAATACCCAAGTTACCAGAATCACCATTAAACATTAGGCATTAAACAGGGTTTTCACAGGCCTTCAAAACTTAAAACGCCGTTAAACTATGTTAACTGTTATCTTGAGCCTTAGGATAGCCCCAATAGATGTCCAAAGGGTCCTGACAGCCTTAGGATAGCCCTGACAACATTTCAAACACTTTACATTAATTCTCTAAAAGGTCCTGCTTGATTCTACTCTAATAGTATCGTAATCATTGACGTAAGCCTGGCTATTATACTCTGCAAGGCCCATTAGCCCTGGTAAATTCGGTACATACGATCTCGTGCGACATTTATCGTTTGCAATTTTGGTACACACGACAATGCAAACGACACATCTGCAACCGATCCGATCTAACATGTTGGATCAAATCGTTTGAATTCCAGCCGATTCTTGGGGGAAAGGTACTTAACAAAATGGTCGGTTGCAATCGGTAAGTGCCTCTTTTCTTAGGGCTAATCAAATTTCTTCAATTTCGCTTGGATGCGATCATTTTATCGGCCCTGAGATAATCGTCTTGTGTAAGCGATAAATTTCTCGCTGCTCCAACCGACAGAACAATCAGCCACGGCGAATGGGGCTTCACTCAACATGGAACTAATGCACTTTAGGGGCCGGCACTTCATGATGCTATAATTATTGCATTCATGTACAAACATTCCATAATCATCGCATATAATTCGTTTTATTGATGTAAACTAATGTTATATCCCTCTCATCTTAACCTATGATGATTCAACAGTCACCCCAGCCCAAGGACCCTGTACTTTAAAGATAAATAGATAACGATCTGTTCAGTTTTATAGGTGACGCACCTCTGCGTCACAAAACCACCGACCACTAAAGTGCATTTTACCCCTAGGGGAACAGGGAGAATTCTGCTAAAAAAGGGTAGGCTTACCCATTGTGGTCGGACCATCAAGGGGCTGTAGCTGTAGCTCTAAAAAAGGGGGCTGTCAATTCATCATAACACCTTTTAGGATAGCTGTCAGTAATAGATTAAAAGTCAATTGTAGGCTATTGGATTTATTCATAATGGCTCTCAGACAAATAATCACATTCTGAAATCTGATTGTGACCAGGAAATTTGTCGGTTTATGTTCTTTTGTAGGATCTGTCCATGAAGAGAAGGGTGGGACTGTTAAATTGGCAGTCTTTTTGAAGGGCTGTCAAAACCCTAAAAAGGGGGAGGGGGGGGGAGGTTGTAGTTTCGCAGTTGGTACCTACATTCAAATACTGAGTACCTTCCCCCCAGGATTCTAGCCCCCAGCATTACCCCACCCTGCCTCCCAGTGTTTACATTTATGGAAGTCATTTTCGGTTAAAGGTTTTGTAGAATGGACAGAGGGTATGGACAGACAAGATAAAAGCGACAGACACACACTCAATGTGCGGGAAGCCAAAGCAGCGAACACACAAAAAAACAGACAACCAAATACCAAAAATAAATTCTGTTTATGGAAAACATTTCTTCCGCAAAGTACAATAAAAAGGCACGGTTCAACTCATAACAATCCTCTGACGAGTTTAAAAAGACTATTTTTCAATGCGTCACTTTAATAATCTTTTAATAATTTCTCCAATTTGTGTTTCCTTGGTAATCATGGGTGCTTGGCCCCAGGGTCACGGAGGGTAAATAAAGTCCTGCAGTGGTTCGTCTTCTTGTTCATCATTTTGAGGTTTGTTGAAAGTCTTTGGAAACAATCTCAGGCATTTATTGTTGTAACATGATGCTCGTGACATTCAAAGTAATAATCTCCAGTACCAACTTGGGGAGATGACGTCAAATAAAGTCTTTAAACTCTGACAAACAATAATTATTATGTTTGTTCCACCCAGGACCCATACCTTCATAACTGATTTTGGTGATTAGGCTAATCAGGTGAAATAGATGATCAGCATTTCACAATACCTTATTCTATCTTGTCACCAAAAGAAGTAATGTCATTTGAGAATAACCTTGAAATAGGATCGTTAGGTGAAGTTACTTTGGTTTACAAACAGAACAAATATGAATGAATCACTAATAAAATTTCACCTGATTAGCCTAATCACTGAAATCAGTTACAAAGATTATGGTGCCTGGGAATCAGGATAGAGAACTTAGTTAATTGGAATAGTAACTTGTAAATTTACACTATGAATATGAATGGTTAATGTCATTAATCGACGGGAACAGCTGTTCTGTACCAGAGTGTGGAGCCACTGCAGAGTATTCCAGAGAACGTGCTATGCTATTGTATGTTTAATACATTCAATTCTGTAATAATTTACAAGTTATTGATATTGTTGATTGTAGGGGTCGGGTAGGAGAGCGGGTTGGGGTGGTGAGGGGCAGGGGAGTGTTGCAGGGTTTCTGGGGGGGGGGGGGGGGGGGAGTCGAGGTCCATGTAGCCAGCTGTATTGGTGAAAATTAGGAGTTGTTTCTCTAGGGGGCTGTGTAAATTAATTCAAAAAATAATTTGACAGGGATGAATATGGCTTTAAACCTAGTAGCTATTTCATCCATATCCTCGTCGTAAGAGCAACTCTTTGTTAAATATGTATCAGGCATTTTACCCATAATTATTTTGCTAAAACTTTCCTTTGTTCAAAGTGATATTTGAAGTTTTAAAATCTTTATTTTTGTTCAGAAATAATTTTTTTTTCTATTTTTTTCTTAAAAAGTCCTTGTCCTGTTGAGCGCTACATTTTGAGCGTGCTTGCCCGGTGACAGGCGTTGACGATACATCCCTGACGGTCGGGGCCCTCCAGCTTCCCGCAGTAGGATGTGATACAGTCGTACAGGCCCAGCCGGTAACGCTTCTCAAGGCGCCGCCGTCGAGCGCCCCCCGGCCACCGCCCCCTGCGCAGGTCCAGACTTGGCGTCGGCGTCCTCTCCACTTCAGGTTTCAGCCTGGGTCGGAAGTCGTTTTCATCGTCGTCGTCACCATATAGCGACTCCTTGGAGATGTCATCCCCATCGTCGTTAACTCCCGCTTGGGGCCACATATCGCCCCGTTTGCTCATAGAGGGCACCTGTTTGAGCTGGTCGTCAAGTCGCGCATTCTCTTTGCGTCGCTTACACTTCCTGTTCCGGCAGAGCAGCGCGCGACAGTCGTCGTCGTTCCCGCCCGTAGCCAGGTGGTGTTGGCATCGCAGGCAGTCGAGGGCGGCCATGAGTATACCGTATCGGTATGTCCCACCACCCGCTCGCCGCGCACCCAGCGCCGCGCAGTCCACACCGGATAGAAGGTCATCATCGTTGGCTTCATTATCGCCATCAAAGTGGGCGACGTCGTCACTGTGGTGGTGGAGGTGGGCGACCGGGTGTGACTGGCGCCCCATCCATAGTTCCAGGGTCTCTTCTGGGGGGTCAGAGTCCAGGGGGAAGATCCGGGCCTGGGACGACCTGCAGGAGGAAGAGGTCACGTGATGTAAACAATGAATTAGTGATGTCACAGTAAATGGGCCCAAGATATATGTAAAATGACCAGGACACATCAGTAGTTGATACATTTTGTAATCTCTTTGTGTGATTTAAATTGGATTTCTGATGTTGAAGAGATGGTGTTGGGATCGTTCTTAGGCTTTTTACTAATATAAGAAGAGCCTCAGGGGACGTCCGAGGGTTGAAGGACAACCCACTGTGCATCGTACTGCCCAAGGGTGAAGCCCATGGGCAGTAACTGCCCAGAGGGTTGTCTGTAGGCCCAAGGACAACCCCTAAGGGTCTTCTATATTTTATCACCCATACAAGATTTAAAAATTGATGAAAATACTGAAAACAAGGAGCAGTACATACAGCACCTCAATACACACTGGCCTCCGTTCGCACTGCTCATTGGCAGTGAGGGTGATAATATAACATACCACAGTTTGACAAATTGATTCTATGTTTCGACTGAGTAAATACAATGACTTGATAAATCTTAAAAGGCCAATTATACATCTACACAGTAGAAGTAAGGTTAAGTTAAAAAATCCAAAAAGAAAACTAGAGAAACTGTTGGAGAATACACTAATGTGAGGGATATCATTGTGGGATCAGCTGCCTGAAGATATCCAGAGATCGACTACAAAAGTTTAAGAAAAGCGTTAATAGAATTGCAGATGGGGTCTTGATGCAATCAAAACCCTGGGACTGTGTTGCTGATGTTTCCTGTCTATCAATATAGAGAAGATTGCCTGTTGCCTATTTAATATAGTAATGGGGTTCACCTTGTTAATCCTATTCAACTGTATCACCTGAGAAACAGGAAGACCAGGTAATTAGGTGATGTTGACAATGAAACTGTAGGTAGAATGTGAGGGCACTGATTCAGCCAATCAGAAAGAAATCAACTAAAATGATTTCATCAGATAATGGACCAAATATGTAATTAAGCTCATCCCACATTGGGTATACCCCAGGGTTGGACATGGATTGGACAAAAATGATGTAAAATCCATCCTTTTCTCCAAGAGTTGGGGTTACTAAATTAAGTAAGAATTATCCCCAAGTACTACTAAAATAATGTGATTTCTAAGATGTCATCAATTAACAGATTTGCAGGTTTGCCAGCCAATCAAAATTTGTATTTCAGGGCAATATACGGTTGGAAATCATAGGTTGAGCTGACATGCTTTAAAGAGAGGAGCCAGTGAAATTTTAATTTTGTAAAATTCTCTTGTCATACAAGAGATATGATACTTGAATATGGGTACAAAACAATTCTATAACTATAAAATTAATATATTGCATAGAAAACCTTGTCTATATATCAGATCACACATTGAATCCCCTGCACACCTGACACAGAATGTCTGTGTGTGACGAAAGTTATATTCAAATTTCAAATTTCTAAAATCTATAAAAACCATATTTTTTCAGATTTTCTTTTATAGATTATTTAATTTGGTGATTTTAATTTCTTTTAAACTTTATAAAGAACATTTAATACATTTCATAATGTTCTGTGCAAGGTGCACCAGGATGCACACAGGGAGACTCATTATCATTCAGAAAAGTTTGAATAAAATCAAAACTGTTAGAGATAAATGTGTGAAAATTGGTATATGGTGACTACTTAAATGGCCACGGTCATGGCACTATGGTAGTTCAAAGTCACTGGCCCTTCCCTTTAACAGTGGTTCCTATGGGGAGAAGCCAAATATATAAACTTGCATTCTATTAATTTTAGGAGTAATCTGTCAACCAAATTGCTTTTGTTAATTTTGTATTATGCAACTTTCTTCAGGAATAAGGAAGAAGGCATTTCTATAATGTTTTATGGTAAACTCTAATATTGGTGTAAACTGGGATGGGCTCATTATGATAGGTATTAGGAAACAATCAATTCACCATTCATAGGCCGCTTAAGGAAAATCGCGCCATTATAGATGTAGTGTTGAGATTTGTTTAAAACTTTACATGGTGAAAGTTATATCTATATAGACACCAAAAATGCAAAAATAATCAGGGGTCACCATGCAAACTTTTCAGCTAGAGTAGTCTAAACATGTGCTAATTGTTCAAAAATCATCATAGAAAATAGATTTTGAAATTTGACTTTATTTGCCAATTATTTTGATAGAAATAATATAATGACCATTCTAATGCTTTTGATAAATGTGTTTATGTTTCCTCAAGTGAGAAAGAAAGACTCTTGTAAAATTGAATGCTGTATTATATATTTTTAACTTAAAATTACGCAAAATGAACTATCTAAAAATGACAAAAAATCGAAATTAAAGTTCCAAACAAAAAATTCTAAAGTTGAAAATTGCTCTAAAATTTAATATCACATGCATAAGGATGTAGGCTATCAAATTCAGCAAAAAAAATGGGGGGTCACCATTCTAATTTGGCCAGCAGAACTGAATACCCATAATAAAACCAGAAAATGGCTTAAAATGGGTATTTGTTTGTTTCCCCATAAATTCACTAAATAATATAGTGTGAAAATATTTTGAATGTCCTATGTTATACCTGATACCTTCACCATTATTTTGGTACATAACAACCTTTATAGAAACTATATCTAAAGAGATACAGGAGGAATTGTAGTTTTCATGGCCAAAATTGTTTTTCAGCATTTGCAAAATCTCTTGATAATTGGTCCTGTTTCACCATCAATATCTCTTAGAAAATTCTTTTTGGCAAATTTCCTATTTCATATCTGAATCATGCATATATTATTGAGTATTTCTGTAAAATTTGAAAAAGATTGAAGAACTTTCAATTTTTAGATATCTGGAAAATGGCGCCATTGTCCTTAATTATAATTACATGTAAGTATTTGAATATCATATCCACACTTATTAGCTTATTACTCTGAAAGTACATAATGACACACTGCAAAAAGCCACATCTAGAAACCATAGTTCTGATTGGCTAAATCCATAACCAGCCTCAAAGGGGGTCCTGGGGGAGTCAGCACCCCTTGGCTGGACCCCAATATCAGCCTGTGGGTGGCCCTGCGGACCCTGGCCTTGGGTTGATATCAGGGTCCAGCCTCTGGGTGCTAACCCCCCTCGTACCACCTCAGTTGGTACATGTATAACCAACCTTGAAGGGAGTACTCAGGTGGTTATCACCCCTCGCCGAAACCCCGATATCAGCCCTTGGCCGGTCCTTCGGGCCCTGGCCTCGGGCTGATATCGGGGCCCCGCTCGGGGTGATAACCACCCTTGTACTCCCTTCTTGGTTGGTTATATGTATTTTAGGATGGTTGATACACATAGACCCCTGACACTCACCTTATGAGGAGCTCCGAGTCGGACAGGTTCAGCAGCACGGCCCACACGGACACTGCAACAGGCACGGAGAGAACAGGGTTAGGGTTGTATGATGAACAGAGAATGGGGTCAGACAGTGTATGATCAAGGGATAAACCACTCTCACTCAGATTTCCTTTGTTCTTCTGGTTGATAATGCACTGCTGCTTTAATAATGCACTGGTGGCCTCAGATAATGTACTGGTGGTCTCAAATAATGCACTGTTGGTGATCTGTAGTTTAACTAGAGTGCCAGGAACAACCAATTTTGAATTTGTGAAAGTCCTTTCATGACCTAATTATCTCTCACATATTAGTTTGAGCAACTAGCGGATTTGGATGGTACTACAGTCTAGTGGATGGGGCTTCGAAGGAGGTGATTGGGGGGGGGGGGGGGGACAAGACCTGCTGTGGACAGAGTCTAATAGGGAGGTGGAGTGAACTTGTATATTATAAATTGAAAGACTGAATTCAGCAGCATAAAAGGGTCTTTGAGACATATCAAGATACTTTCTCTCGTGGTTTATGTCAGATAATGGACTTGTAGTAGTGCATGGGGTGATATAATGCACTCACCCTACAGGCTCATGCATTATATCACCCCATGCACTACTACAAGTCCATTATCCTACATAGAATAGGGTTAGACACCAATACACCCACCCAACTTTCCAACCACTCATCCACCCACCCAACCATTCAACCAACCCACTATCTGCCAACCCATCCAACCATCCACTTAGCCAAACAACCAACTAACCAACTAACTAACCTTTCAATCATAGAATCAACCAACCAACCATCCAACCAACCGACCAATGAGCAAACAATCTTCCACTCCCAACCCAACAAACCACCCACCCACCTACCCAACTACCCAACTAATCAGCCAACCAACCAACCAGCAAGCTAACTAACCTTCTAACCATTAAATCAACCAACCAACCAACCAAACAACCAAAAAGCCAACTCTCCAGCCAACCAACAAACCAACCAACCAACCAACCAAAAACCAACCAGAACCAACCAACCAACCAATCATCCAACCAATCAACCAACTTACCATACAACCCACCAACTATCCAACACCCACCCATCCACCCACCCAATCACCCACCCAAACCACTAATCAACCAAACAACCAACTAATCCCCCCCCCAACCCAGCCACTCAATCAACCAACCTTAAAACCAATGGCTGAATCCAAAAACCAGGTAACCAACCAATAAGCTAACCTATCAAACAGCGCTAACCAACCAATCAGCTAATCAACCATCAAAGAACCATATTACTAGGCATATGATCTCTTAACATTGTCACGATGAGATTGCCCAACATAATGATAGCCGCTAAACCTTGATATAATGAGGAAGAAACCCAATAGTCGGGGGGTAAGTGGTATGAAGCATATTGCATGCTGTTATTATAAAACTCGCTGATTGCACCTCTACTCGATGATTACGCAGCAATTATCCCAAAATATATACCAAGACAGGCTCAAAAGTGAGGGTTCATATTTCTCTATGTCACGTCTTCAAGGGATTTTTTTTACATAATATATCTAATGATGATTGCGCATACTTAATCGGAAACAGATATGTATGTTGATCATGATCGAAACATATTCGTGCTGCCATCGGCAATATATGATATTGCATTTTCTGTAATGGGTATGCGTAACAAACTGAATACACATACTGATGTCATGGCTAAAAAAAACCCTCTGACATCATCTTAAAATTAACCAGTAGACTGTTGCACAGGGTCATTGTAATAATGGTTAAAAGAAATGCTAGCCTTGCATATATATATGTAGGTGTGTATGTCTAATACAAAATCCCTGATTTACCAGCTGCCTAACAACCGCCCATGTCAAACGTAACAAAGATGTGCATTGGAAAGATCTCAAGTTGTTTTTCATTTATAACTATCTAAAGGATTTGACGTAATTATCAAAAAATCACAAATTTATCACAAATGGGGTGTAAATTGTGGAAGATAGAAAATTATCACAATTTGAATGCTAAAATATAAACAGGTCAACAGTGTCTCATACAATGTAAATAAGTTATACAATACCAAGTGTCTCCGTTCTTTTGTCCAAATTTAAATATGGAGGTACTTGTAAAAAAAAACAAAAAACAGAGTAGGTTGTTTATTTACCAGCCTGGCCAGGTCAATTCTCCCTACCATGGATAGCTGATTTACAGTATTTTAGGCACCTGCAGGTTAATTTGGGCCAATTTTGTCGACAAAAACAAGTTAAAATCTATAGAAAATAAATAAATAAATCTTATATTTCCATCTATAATGAAAACATTTTCAAACAACATAGAAAATATTAAATGTATATGTATATAAATTACAAAATAATGATGAATAACTTTTCACTATGTTCAAGAACAAATAATGAAAAGATTAATGAAAATTTCTATGCTAAAGCTTTGTGACTTGTCGACATATGACCCAGCATGCATCCTGATATAGGCTAACCTGCAGGTAAAACACCAAAAACATGGCTATCCGTGGTTGAGAGAATTGTAATTGTATAACTTATTATATAACCCAAACCAGGACACTATATCCCTTCACATAAAATTGTAAGAACAAGGAAAGATTGTGGAAAAACTGCAATAAAAAATAAAAATCTAAGATAAAACATTTCCCATTTGCAACACTCCTTTTGGGATGAAATTTGGAGTACAAGTAGATGTTATCTTTCTCTTCATACAATTCATTTTACAGGCAGCTCAGCTACAATTTCACTTTTTTCTTCTTTTTTTTAAACAATTGTATTTACCGTGGGTTGATTTGGATTGCTCCAGTCTTCCCTTACATCCAGCCATAACTTAATCTATTACAATCTATTTCATGCCTGTAAATAGGATATCATTCTTAGGGTTTTGTTAATGAAAACATTGACGAAATACTGATTAAAAGTATCTTGGTTAAGATGCAAGATTTTCCAGTTGTTGACTGTCATTACACTTATCACTGCGTCAATAGTAAGTGGTATATTGCAAACACAACCATCGTTTTCCTTAAAAGCATAAGAACCGACAACATGCCTTTTGCCAAGTGTGTATAAGTTCTTTCTGTTATATGTGAATATGTATTTTACAATAAATGCACATTCCTTGTTGTTAGGCCTAATTTTCATGTTGTTGGCACATAGTTGGCTTTTTGTTACGAACATCCAAAATGTTCGCTTTGGTCTTAACAGAATTTATATCATCAGCCCAATACCTAAAATAATTCACCATTTCCCTCGTAGCAGGTTGGATCCGATCATCTCCAATGTTTTTTGGAGGAGCCCCTAAACTACAAAAATAGGGGAAAATGTTACAAGAGTGTGTGTGAATGTACGCCATTTTAGTACTTAGCTTACATGCTGACCCCCCTTTCGGAAATCCTGTATCTACCCTTGTTTTTAGATAGCAAGTGGCACCACCTAGGCCATCTTAACAATAGACATAATGGTCAATGCATACTCCAATCACTGCCCAGGAGGCAAGCCTGATAGGCATAACAGGTTTTCCCCTGGCTTCCCAGTCTCTATATATGTTATATATACATCCAAGGTCTCGGTGACATGATGTTGTGATAGTCATTGATTTTGTCATGTATGGGACTCTAGTCTGTAGTAAGTTGTGACATGATGAGCACCTGGTTCTATTCTTGGTCACTTCCAGAATGGTACATTGCTGGGACGGCATTACATAATCTATACCCCCTCCATGCTTCTGGAAATTGCTGAAATTCTCCTCTTGGTTTTGGCTCTCACAACGTAAAACCAGAAAGAATGGCTGCAATTATAGAATATATGATAAACAGAACGTGATACAAAACCTTTTCTGCAAATCTTTCATAAATAAGACATTTATATATAAAAACCCTGGAAATTCCAGCTCAGAAAGAGCATTTCAAATTGGAGAATTTGTATACTAGATTTAGCATTAGCTGTTAATTTTCAAATGATGTCTCACTGTTGCTTAAGCGATTGGCCACAGGTGATAGCCTCTATGACTCTCCAAACTACACAGATTATAGAGACCCCTAAACTGCAAAAAGAGGGGAAAAAACACATCCACATGGGTACATGGATGCAGTTTTAGTACTTAGCCTATATGCGGCCTCCTCCCCTTTTGAAAATCCCGTATCCGCCTCTGGATTAGAGGTTTTATGCTTCTTGGATCCGCAATGTTAATAGGGTTAAGCCCCATACCCACTAGGTGATTTTACTGGCGATGGGCGAAGGGTGACTAGGAGAATCGGCCGATTCATAAGGTTGCTTGTTAGTATAGTATATTGAAATGTGCATGTTTGATCTGAATCGGTGCTGAAAGCGGCTGATTCTAGGGGTAGAATTGGCTGATTTTAGTGTTGATGAGTCTGCTGATAGTGTAAAAATTGCTTAGTGGGTATGGGGCTTTACACTGACGTTGTATTTGTCATTCCTCGTCCCATCAACAGTATACCTTATCTTTCAGAGATCTTAATTGTGTACATGGATGCAGTTTTAGTACTTAGCCTATATGCGGCCTCCTCCCCTTTTGAAAATCCCGTATCCGCCTCTGGATTAGAGGTTTTATGCTTCTTGGATCCGCAATGTTAATAGGGTTAAGCCCCATACCCACTAGGCGATTTTACTGGCGATGGGCGAAGGGTGACTAGGAGAATCGGCTGATTCATAAGATTGCTTGTTAGTATAGTATATTGAAATGTGCATGTTTGATCTGAATCAGTGCTGAAAGCAGCTGATTCTAGGGGTAGAATTGGCTGATTTTAGCGTTGATGAGTCTGCTGATAGTGTAAATATTGCCTAGTGGGTATGGGGCTTTACACTGACGTTGTATTTGTCATTCCTCGTCCCATCAACAGTATACCTTATCTTTCAGAGATCTTAATTAGGACCTTTTTACATTATCTTACTGATTAATTAAAGTTTTAAGGAATATGAATTATACAAGCTATTGGGTAAACTAAAAGTAGTATGATTATAATCCCACGGAACTATAACCAAGTTTAGCCCAACCAAGAATATGACATTATTATAATGTTTCAGCAACGTTCTGTATTGGTTCTTGTTATGTTATTTTGATGGCTCCCAATAATGTTGCTGCTTTGTACTGCTGCTGTGTTGCACTGTGATGTTATTATAATGTTCTGGTTATGTTTTTCAATCTAGACAGAACGTTCTTATAAAGTTCTGTTTTGTTTCGTCCTAACCTCACCCAAAAAATAATGTTGTAATGACGTTCTGGTTTGCTGAGATTTCAACCTCACCATCTGCACAAACTTGTTACATGCCATCTCAGTAAGTAACATGCTGACTAAAAAAGTATGGTTGCAGAGCATTTCTGTTATGCTGCACGTTGACTGGGAGGGCTGTACATAGTATAATATACCATAGTATTAATACAGAAGTAAGAGTACAGCTATGTGCTACTGAATCAATGCTGATCCCACTTGTTTCTATATCACCATTACTGTAACAATAGATCAGCTTGGTACTCTAGTATTGGCCCACCAGTACAAAGAGCCCAACCATTCCTTTCGGTTTCGCCCCAGCATCATGGATTATGGCCACTCATTGAAAGGTCAGAAGTGGTCCAGAAATCCTCAAAAGCAGTGGGTGTTTTGGGTTGGTACTTTATGCGCAGGGCAACTTTCAGGATGTATATATATATAGGCAAAACCTGGGGCCGATGAGTGGCCAGCGCAGCATAATGAAATGGTGAAACAATTCTGTCTCACAACAAGGACGTTGTTGCGACAGGTCCTGCTGTTGAATTGTGGCTCTTCTACTGGGCTGATAAAACATCTTAAAAATTGATATTTAGATCTAAGAATCATGAGATTTTCAGCCAGGAAAAAACTATGTGTGGAGTGGGTGAAATTTGATTCTAGAATTTAACACAATAGTGGGTGATCTGACAAAATCATCATTTGCTGTTGTACGTGCCATTGTGCGACGGGCCGCAGGTAATGAACAGCCACAGATTGAAAAAACAGCAACTATTTCCTCATTGACTTGCTACATATATAAGTTATTCCCAATTTTAAATGTTTAATGTTTTGCTAAAATCTTTGGGACTTTCAGACCCAAGATTATTCCTTCTATTCCGGTTTACAGAAATGCAATTATTTGCATTTGAAGTCAATGCAAATAGGTATAAAATATACCTTTTCAAGTAAAACTTTCTCTTTCACGACATTTGAGAAAACCTTTAAAAAGAGAACAATATTATAGGGCCTATATACAGAAATTAATTATGTAAGACAAAAGTGCTTGTTAAAGGCATTCTCTAGGAAAATTGGCTTTCACCCTGTTTATCTGTTAAATAGTTTGGGAGGAAACGACACTGCAATCCAAGTGGCGCCGAGGATATCGATGGTTCGAGTTAATTTCTTTTCCGAGGTTTTTCTTTTTCAATATACATCAGGGTTGCCCCTGATTTTCAGGTTATCACATTTGGTGATGGGAGAAAGTGTACGAAGTGAAAAGTATAAGGGGAATAGCACATGTATATAAGTGACATGGAAGTTCAAAAGTTTTCACATTTGCAGAATGCTATGGGAGTAACATAATAAGTACAGTAGACAACATACTAATACTTGTCAGTACGTAATCAGTATAATCACATTTTCTGCACAAAGTCTTGTCTATATAGAGCCAGAATATGACACAATTGTACTGTTAATAAGTTTAGCAGATCCTGGAATTGTCTATGTAAACACTTAACACATCTAGTTTTCAACTCAGAAAGTTTTCCTAAACAATTCTTCTGTCAACTGGAGTTGAGTTACTTTGGCATCATGTTTTTGTAAGCAAAAGCAAACACAAAACGATCTGCAATTGCAATGTCTAAATTCAAGCATTTCATAAATGCACAATGTTTTACAAACAGATATTCCGGATTATCTCAGCGATACACACTTACCTATGAGCGGTAGAGAAGGTCGGTGAATCTTCATTCTCCTGTAAGGTAAACTTTCCTGGCAGTTCAGTTTAGTATATAGCCGCTCGTCAACGCTGATGTCCCACTCCCACCACTACTTATAGTACTTCTAACTCCTCCTGCTGCCTTATACTACTACTAACTCCTGCCTGTCGCGCTGACCACACCTCGCGGCCACCGCGCCGACTCTTATGGGACGACGCGACAAGATACCCACCTCGTCATGCCGCACGCCGCCCCCTCCGTGCCTTTACGATGTAACGCAACCCCCCCCCCCCCCACACACACACCCACATCTTGCTCAATGCGGTATGTTACACACTACGCGCCGATGCCGTCGTTTACCTTGTTGAGCCTGTATTCCACTTTGCGATTTTTGGCGACCGAAAATCCAGTTATTTCTGAATTTCCATGAGGGTTATTACAAGTATCGAAAACGAAGGGGTGGGGGCAGGGGGGCAGGGGGCGCCCTTATATGAAATTTGAGGCTAGAATTTTACATTAAAAACTCTAAATTTGACATAAAATAACGGGGGGGGGGGGAGGGGGGAAATAGATGCTGCATACCATTTAGGGGCTGTCCATATATGATTTCATGCTATTTTTGATCATGTCTTGCCCGCCCCCCTCCCGAGCCCCCCCCCCCATTCCCTTGGTCATGTGTTTACTATATAAATGTACATGTAAAAGTACATACATGTGGACCCCCCCCCCACTTCCCCCCTCCCTCCGGTGACATGGCGTTTTTTATGAACGGACCCTTAAAAGTCAAAGATAATCCAAAGGTCTATTCTAATAATAAGCTTGCAGATAGCCCCAATGCCCACTGGCGATTACGATATCGGGGAGTAAAATCGGCTAGTGGAATACAGCCCTACCCGCCGCCCACGCGCCGGGTATGGTACGCGCGGCACGTGGTATAGGCGATGTGAGGGTACCGCCAGCGGGACCGGAAGTCGTGGGGTTTGAGGGAGGGCTGTAGTACGATATAGGGGTGGAGTTGACGTATGAAGTTAGGATCTCCCGCGTAACCAGGAAAGAGTAATATGTGGGACAAACAGGCATCATAGTAACAAATACAGGCGTTAACAATTTTACAAAATAAAAAGATTATCCCAAATATCATTATATGACTTATTAATTTCGTCTCCTTATCAAGGGGTGGGAGTATGTCGCTGGATGTCAGATGAATGCACTTCAGGGGCGGATACAGGATTTTGATAAGGGGGGGACCATATATAGGGTAAGTACTAAAAGTGTGTGCATAAGTGCACACGCGTGCTACATTTTTTCTCTTTGGCAAGTTTGAGTGGCCCCCAAAGGGGGGGGGGGGGGGGGGTCAGGACCCCCTGGACCCCCCCCCCCCCCCCTGGATCCGCCCCTGCACTTACAACTTATTAGGCTAACTTTTCTGGAGAGGCTATTATTTCAATTTTACTGTTGAACGTCATTCATTGTAACACTGATCTTGCATGTAGGTGTAAGTGACGAAGAATCCTATTATTATATATATTTTGTTTCAAACTAATAACACAGTATTGACCAACTATTAGAGTTGGAAATTAGCTAAGAAATGACAAGGTAGGTGCTTATCCCATTAATGTATACATATATGCGGCCATTTAAGAACTCATTCATGCAGATAAGCACAGCTAATTCCACAATTACTAGATAACGATCATAATGCAATTCTCAGTTTGTAAAGTTCACAGTTTATACCAACATTGAAGTTTATAATGAGATTTATAATGAAATTGATTACCGGGAAGCCTGTAATCAAATACAAGGGTTTCACGGAGAAAATCACTCCTTGAATACCCAGGCAAGCAGCAATGTAACGAGCACATTCTGTGACCATACTTGTTTGGTAAGTCTGTTACCTGCCTAATTTTCACGTAACAGTTGCAACATTTTGGGTAAAGTTGAGACTTACTAAAAAAGAATGTTATAATAACATTATCATGACATGAAAGAGCGTTACAAGAATGTCACAATAACGTCACAGTGTGAATGTTACATTATTTTGATGGCACCCAATAATGTCTTTACATCCTAACATTGCGACATTGCACTGTGACGCTATAATAACATTCTGGTTACGTTATTTTACATAAAAATGACTTTATTATAACTTTCTGCTTTGGTTAGGTCTCAACTTCACCAGAATATAACACTATCATAAAACTCTGTCTTGGAAAGTCTCACCCTTACATAAAATACCATAACTATATTGTGTAAATTGGGCAGGTTACAGACTGACCAAAAAAATATGGTCACAGAACATGCTTATTACGTCGCTTCTTGCCTGGGTAGCTTCCGATAGAGGACCAAGACCTCTGGTAGGGGCCCAGAACCTTGGTTAGGGGCACAAAAAACTCAAAACTTCTTTTAGGAAACCTAAGACCCCCATAAGAGGCCCATAACCTTTGTAAGTGAGACCAAAATCTCTGTTAGGGGCAACAAAATATCTGTTAGGAAAAGCAAAAACTGTTAGTTGGACCAAAATCTCCATAAGGGGGGTCACTACCTCTGTGTTAGGGAGACCAAAATATTGGTTAGTGGAACTGAAACTACCTCCTTTAGGAAAACCAAGACCTGTGTTAAAAACGTATGTTAGGGGACTAAACCTCCTCAAGGTGAACCAAAAACTTTGCAAGGCAATCTAAATTTGCATATTATACTGAATATGTATTTCTTTACATATATCTTCAAAAATAACTTTTAAATATATCATAAATATAGGAGATATTTATATTTACAAATCAAGTTCCATAGTGGCTTCTACTGAGTGCATGTGACGTCATCTATGCTCTTTCACACACGTAGGGTAAGCTGATAAGGACTTGCTATGGGTGACTGCACACACAGACCCTGTGACTGAGAGCCTAGGTTTGTATCATATTTGGCATTATCTTTTTCTCCTTTGCGCTTCACCTTTAAGGAGGACCAAAATGTACGATAGATCGAGGTCAAAAACCTTTGTTATGGGCCCAAAACCTCCTTTAGGACAACTAAAGTACGTTTTTCATGTAGTTGATTTTTTTTTTCTTAAAAAAAATCAACTACATGAAAAACTTACTTGTAAAGACTAAGTACTAAAACCGCCATTTTGGGGATGAGAACTTCTGTTAGGAGAAACCCAAAGCCTCCAGAAGAGACCCAAAACCTTTCATTAGGAAAAATAATCTGTTAGTAAAAAAAGGTAAGGAAAAAACAAAACCTCTATGAAGGGGACCAATACCCCTGTTAGGGGGGACCAAAACCACTGGTAGAGGGACCTCCATTAGGAAAAATATCTTTTAGGAACAAACTGCAGGAAAAACAAAGCCTTAAAGCTCTATTAGAAACCCTCATTCATAACAATGATGCAAGTTATCTGTTAGCGTTTTAAAAACAAGCTTTCCTTTCTTTTTCCATGAATCCTTCTGAAACAATCTGAAAATGTGTTATAATATGAATATTTTCTCATGGAATAAGATTTATTCTATGAGAAAATATGCATATAGCAACAGGGCCACTAAATGCTATTAAAATAACTTTCGAGAGATAATTCTAGGCCTGAGAACTGCTTTGTTGTGGTGACCCCAACATAATGAGGAACTTGAACCAAGGTTTAATGAGAGACCTGTAACACCTGAGTGGGTCGGCCACAGTCGTACACAGGTGTATTGTAATAATTGTGTAATTGTTAGGCAAAGTTCGTCAAAATATCCGAATTATGTAAACACATGAAATACTTAAAGTAACTCTTAATATTAGATACCATGAAATGTACGAAAATAGTTTGGATAACACAAAACTCGGGTTTTATTGGGAAAAACATAGTATTTATAGGTTTATGTCATGTGATACGTAGTAAACATTCAGCGTGTACCTGTTAACATTGCCTATGAAAGGCCATCAAAATACCGTAACAAGAACCAAAGCAGAACTAAACAGAACATTGCTTGCCTGGTCGGGTTCCCACCCTAACGGACCTCAATACATCAATGTATCTCGGAACTTCTTGGTTCTGCACATGACTTGGGGAACCCCATATCTAAAAATGGAGTCCATAGCCAATAATTATACATGTACATCACTTTGAACTTGATAAGAAATACATTTCCAGTGAATGATGATATCTGAGATGCGAGATAAACGTTAGGTTTATGTGACATAAAGTGTTGGGTGTGCTTAATTAACCTCCATAGTACCGGGGCAATTTTCCCCACCACTATTTTAAATATCTCCAGGTAAATGTTAGCTTATTTTGTAGACAAAACACTTTGAAAGGTATAAAGAGCAAACAATGATTTACTAATAAGCGATCTGTAATGACTACATCTAAATGGCCAAGGTGACCGACCTATAGACATGCCAAAGGAAATGTACTCTAATTTACGAACCATATCGCCTTGAGTACTTACTTTCTGAAATAGGTATTAACACAGAGTGAGGACTGTACGGCATTGTATAATAATCCATCATGTAACTGTATTTGTCTATGTACTAAGTATGTCTTTGCTCATCATATTCATCTCTATGTAACATATCACCATCAAATACGGACAACTGGAATATCATAAACCTTGTGTGATATGTGATAACTGTGAAGCTGTGGAAATAAAAAAAGAAAAAAAAACTTGAAAAATATTGGATTACTGGAAATTTCTATGCCTTGTGACTTGTCTGCATATTTTCCAGCATGCATCTTGACATATACCAGACTTCGGGTGAAATAAAGGAAATCGTGGGAGAAGAAGAGAAAGTTTGCTTACATATTTTCTCTGCAGCTAGTAAACACCTCCTAGCTTCCATCAAAACTTAAGTTCACCAAGAGATATTTTCACAATTTATTCACACTTTATTCCCAAAAGACGCTGGTATAAAACAAAATGCGCCATTACCAATACATTTTGGTTGGCAAGTTGCTCCCAAAGTTTGTGAAATGCAGTAAAATATAATGGTCTTTTCTCCATAGGAACCAGTGTTAAAGCTGTTCAGCCCAGCCCTTTTTCAAGTCCAGCCCTTTATTGACTTGAAATGCCAGTTATGAGTGGCAGGCAGACCTGTCAATCTGCCAGCTGATCAGATTGAAGAAGTCATTGCCTTTAGCAGTACTTGGTGATATTGAAAAACGTAATTCTTGACTATTCGAGAGAAGAAACTTGTGGAGACTGGGAATGCTTGTATAATGTATTTTTTTCAACCTTTGTGAGATGGGCTTGTTGTTCCACTCTGGCAAAAGATTTAACTTTCTGCAACAGAAAGTTCAATTTGTATAAAGGTGCATAATCTTTACTAATATTATTTATCATTGGTTTAATTGATAAGTGGCCATAGCTTTTGAACGGAAAAATGGAATATTATCTTAAAACCAGCAATGTTATGAAAACATATGAATTCGGTCGTGTTATGAGGAAAGCTTGACAAATTATGAGAAAATGACTAGATGGTTATTTATCAAAGAAGAATATAAAAAAGGATATTAATGAATCTAAGAGGAACGCCTAGCTATGTTGCCACCTCACCCCTCACTTTCTGATAAACCGTCAATTCTAAACAATGTAATCATAACCTGGATTTAGTTCAATAGCAATCATTATAAGCATTCATATAAACGGACCTTGTGTGCGACGAGGGTAAGAAACATGAATCTTGCAGAAACCCAACTCTCACTCTCCAATCACAGGCGTTATCACTATGACAACCCCTACTGTAAATTATGGTGAGCAGACATCTGGCTAGGAGAGTGACAGTATTAATTTGATTATAACTCACTTATTATGTAAGATGGAGACACACAGTAAGTGAAAGAGTTGTTCAAAATTACATACAGTCTTTTAAAACAATCCTGAATGTACTGTATCTATAGAGGTTTTTGAATCATTTAAGATTTTATTTGTCATGGTTCAGTGATCCCCACTGCTTTCAATGGGCACATGGTGGTTTGTTTAACCCCTGCCCAGTCAGGTGTGACCAAAATGACGTCACGCCGGTTATTAGAATACATGCTCCCATTTATTTATTTGATTAATTGGAGACCATGTACATGTAAACTGCTATATAAAAAAAACCCTGCGAAATCGAGAATACTGGTATTTAAGATTTAGTTCTGACTTCCGAATTCTCACGACCACGGATAGCTCATTTTCAGTATTTTAACCACCTGCAGACTAATCTGGACTAATCTTGTCGACAAAAAAACAGTAAAAACATAGAAAATAAACAAATACATGCTATGTATCCCTAATTTTTGGAAGAAATATGTTGGTACATAGATGATGTTCAATCATGTTTGATTAGTGTATGCTGGTTAAATTTTCAAGGGATGAAAAGTAGTTTTATCACCACAGTATTGTTCTAACCTCAAAAATATGATATGCTTCTCTATGAATGTCATTCAATAAATATGGTACACATAAAAAAGAACAAACACACAAACACACATATATAAACATTTAGTTCACATACTGTGCAAACTAATGGGGTTTACCCTAATGTATTGTCACCTAACAATCAGAAATATGCAACTTTCGTACATATGATTTGTCAGCAAAAAAAGAAAAGAAGACGATCTGCAGATGACGTCTCGATCATCCCCAAAATGGGGCTGGCCGTGATCACCAAAACGTGATGACGTGACCTTATCTGCACAAGGTCTATAGATGTAATAGGATACAGGTAATTTGTGATCTGTAGAAATAAGATACAATAGGTTGTGTGAGATTCCGCCCACTCATTTCCCCTATATCCCTTTGAATGGTTATACCCCTATACCCACCTGCCTCCCACGACGTCTGGGTGAAAACGTCCGACGTCAACCGTACACGGGTTGGACACCAGTTTAACACGTGTTCCATATGGTCACCAGTGGCCCGTTGCACAATAGAATTTCGTTGTTAGGATGAAACAACGAAAGCACAACGAACTTTTGCTTAACAACGAAATGTTTCGTTGTTACGAAAATATTCCACTCTTAATTAAGTAGTAAATATCTCAGCTTCCAATGAATGGAATTGAATTCTGTAAATTGATATAAAAAGGCAAGACATTAGAGAAAAACCAGTAAAAGTGACAACTCTTTGAGGGTATTCTAAATATAGAAAGAAAAATGTTAAAAAAAGTTTCGTTGTTACGAAAATAACTGCAAATAATTTATTAAGCAACAACGAACTCTTTCGTTGTTTATCATATTTTCGTTGTTACGAAACCCATTGTGCAACGGGGCATAGTGGCCCGTTGCAGAATATAATTTCGTTGTTAGGATCAAACAAAGATATCTTTAACAAAGATATCGTTGTTACGATTTTACAAACATAGTAAAATCTCTGGTTCTAATGAATGAAATTGAATTCTGAAAAATGATGTAAAAAGGGGAAAAAAATATGGACAAATCAGTAAAAGTTACAGCTCTCTGGCTGCATTCTAAATATAGAAAAACAATGTGTATAAACCATCCTTGTTACGAAAATATTAATTTCGCTAATAAAATTATTTTCGTTGTTACGAAACCCATTGTGCAACGGGCCACTACAGTCCGTCACATAACCAAACACTCGCAACAGCGAGACCACAGTGAGGGTTTAGAAACTGGTTTGCTGGATAAATTCTGAGTCCGTCGCATAACCCAACCCTCGCGATGGGCGATGGGTCCTGCTGTTGAATTGTGGCTGTACTTTTATTTTCTAAACAGTTTTGAAAATATAGATTAAGATTTAAAGACCCTGACATTTTCAATCCGGGGAACTTAGTATAAGTGGGTGAAAATTTAGGCTGAATATTGGCAAAACAGAGAGACTTTGTCATTTGTCAACCCTCACCACAGCGAGGGGATTATGCGGCGGACCAAAATTGTGAGAATTCATGTTCTGTGACGCACGTCTTGATGAACCAGTATACTCGAGCTATCATTATAGTGGTGGACGCAGCTTTTGGGAACGGTGGTGGCATGGTATAATAGAAAGCTGGGGGGGGGGGGGGTCGCCCCCTTTCCTCAGAAATTTGAATTGAATCTAATTTTGACCCCCAAATGAACATGAAAAAATGGCCCCACGCCCCCTCTAAATACGCCAGTGCAACGGGTTTACGAAAGGTTAGAAAACTGAAAAAACGTCCAGTGCCTGTTACATTATTAATAAAACTAATAACTTTTGAACAGGCCCATTTGACGGGATCTGCTGTTGAATTGTGGCTGTTCTACTGGGTCAGTGTTATGTCTGTGAACAGTCCAGAAAAATATATATTTACATCTAAAAGTCCTGAGGTTCTCAGCCAAAAATGTGCATTTTAATTACTAGAAATTTGATGCTAAGATTCTGCATAATAGTGGTTGTTCTGATACGGATATGGGTCGCTGTTATTTGAGTCATAATGCTACAGGTCAAAGAGGATACAACATACATGGGTGGACCACTGTGGTCCGTCGCATAACCCCCCTCGCTGTTGCGAGGGTTGTCCACTACAGCTAGACCTCTCCCTGTTCAACAGCGAGTGTATCCAACTTTCCTCACTGTTGCGAGGGTTGGCACACCCCAATTTTCAATGTATTTGGGGGGCATTTTAGGGTTGGAATTTTTACATTCTGCTTGGACTGTATGTTAGATTTGTC
This sequence comes from Lepidonotus clava, assembly GCA_936440205.1. NCBI lineage: Eukaryota > Metazoa > Annelida > Polychaeta > Phyllodocida > Polynoidae > Lepidonotus > Lepidonotus clava. The sequence goes on along the minus strand of OW387136.1, from coordinate 2,105,946 downwards.
CATTGGCTTATGAATTGTACAAGAGGCAAGTGGCGGTAATGTATTTATCAGTCAAATAAATGAATCCAAAAAATGTACAAAACCATTGCTGTTGCGAGGATTGTAACAGTGCAAACCTTAAGGATATCGCTGTTGCGAGACTTAAATCTAAACCCTCGCTGTGGTCTCGCTGTTGCGAGGGTTTGGTTATGCGACGGAGCACTGGAGATGATCAACATAAACGTATTTGGCCCATCGTGAAATGGTAAAACGATTCAATGTCTCATAACAATGACATTGCCATCGTAATGGGTCCCACTGTTTAATTGTGGCTATTCAACTGGGCCAATTTAAATTCTGTAAACAGTTCCAAAAAAATACCTCTAAATTATAAAGATCCAGAGATTTTCAGCCAAGAAAGATTATTAGAAGTTGGTGAAATTTGATGCTGGATTTTTGCGCAACAATGCAAGATTTGACAAAACCATTGTTTGCTCTTATTATGTGATGGGCCAGTGGTTGCCTCTACTTCGGTAATTTTCTTTACAGGGGCTTATGGTTGACTTACATAGACATCTCTTCCAGTTTTATTTCTCTCTACTTCATTGCACTAAATCACGTTTTAACCTAAATTGTAAGCAGTTAAAAGCAATTGGAAAAATTAAGGTGTATTTACGATTCAATTTTTGCTGCCTCAATTTCTGTCTCTAGATGCAACAAATATATCATTGCTGCAATTATATATAAGCCCCATTTGCCCTGGCGTTCGTAGGTCTCTGCGATCTGTAATCATTGGGGAAATTGGTTTATTGCAGGCCATGAATTGTAGCTTACAAAATTAGTTAACACGTTGAATACTTTCATAGAGAACCTGTGCAATTCAAGAAGAGATTGTTTGCGAATGAAATTGCTTGTGAAAATGATTGTCAGCCATGATTATTACCCCTTGTCTCAGCCCATTCATGGGTCTCGGCAAAGTCCTCGACCCATGAATGGGCTTCGACAGTAGGGCAATAATCATGGCTTCGTGCCCCCTCGGTTAGTTCTGCGTATTAATCTTTCAAAAGTGTATGTACGAGTGCTGAGAGTGACCTCGTGCATACAAATGGTGTTATATGCACGAGGTCGTCTTTAACCTCGTGCCTGTAGCCAATATAGCAATAAAGGAGCCAGAATGCCATTTTATAGATATTGTAACCCAGGGTTTTATCAACCGCTCTGATGACGAGCGGTGTGTATTTAGTCGAGAAATACCGGCCTGTAGTTCCATATTATGAGCAGGGCGTATTGCCAAGCCGTATGCACCGCTCACTGCAGTCATTCTGACATTTTTATTTCTTGGGTGATAAAATAAAGAAGCACCTTGGGGTCGTCCTTGGGTGGCTGTACAACCCATGGGAATCGTACGAACCTTGGGCTTCGCCCTCGGTACGTGACATTCCCGAGGGACCCCTATGTGGTCGTACAGCCACCCTCGGATGCCCCAGGCAGTGCTTCTTTAGTTCTTATTATAGTAACTAGTCAGCGAGTCTATTGGTTGTGATATAAAGGAACCTATGTCCAAGACTTTACAGTTACACCTTCAGAGCTGTTCTGGTAGAAAAAGTTTGCACAGGTCTGAAGTGAAGCACCGGTGGTCCCTCCTGTCCTGGAGCTTGGACTGCGCCCTACTGACTGGCTGATCAGGGCAGGTGGCCGCCAAATGGGCTCTGCCTCTGGAGGTGGGACCCGGTCGGACCGGTCTCGGTCGCGCTACCCACCCTTCACGAGGCTGACACGAGTGACAGGCCTTTAGGCTCATGCCAGTCATGGGTCACTACACAATCACCAAAGCTTGACGCACTTTAATAGCCAATTGTGTTGCATGAGCAGAAACTTCAGTTGTCATCAAATACAAATACATAGATTGACTGTAATGATACATTAAAATTCGTAAATAAGACGTTTGCGTGAGGGCGGATGGAACTCTTTGGTGCAGGAAGCTGGGTTAATGTTAACATGGCGGCGCCCAGCATTGGATGCGGAGGGAGGTAAATAAAGAGAATTTGTCTTATTTTTTCACAATTCTTCAACATAGGCAGGTAACCACAGGGGCCCTCACCCCAAATTATTTCCCCTCGTCTCCGTGAATTTTGATGCGTCTCTGGCTAAAGCCCTTGACGCATCAAAATGCGCTTCAACTCGGGGAAATAATTTGGGCTTCGTTCCCCCTCGGTTAGTTCTGTGTATTTATTGGTACTTCTCGTGGTACAATACATTGGGGAAAAAATGTGATGACCCCTGTCACACATTTCTGTAGTAAATGTACCCAACTCACCTACTCGCTCACGGCTATAGATCTGGGCTGCGTTCTTGAGTGCCAATTTTTAACCCTGTTTTGGCTGACTTATATTTTTAGACCCTATTTGAGAGTGGTGCATTCTTGAGTGTGGGTTCAGTCTGCCTCTCTTAGATAACAGCTAAAAATATCTCTCTATATGGCATTTAAAACTGTTCTCAAGTGCACCAGAAATAAGTCTAAATTAGCTGAGAATGGGCTATTTTTGGCTCCAATGTAAAACACCTCTCAGGCAACAATAAGTGTCCATGAATTTGTACAAAAATGTGCAACTACTAAAGAATGTGTTAAAACATTAGAAAGAAAGTACTATATTCTGAAAGCTGAGATGTTATGCTAGAGTTACATGTAAGTAAAATACAAAAATCTTAACTTAAAACCCAATAGAATAGTGTTTAGAAAGCCTCTGTCCCATATTCAGTGAAGAGAGTGTCTGTGTGCTAAGATACCTCTGTCAGGCACAACTTACTGGGGCACAAAGGTGCACCTGAGATGATTATGTAACACTGGTGCCAGTGGTCGTTGAGACTGGTGCCAGCAATTATAGCCCCTCAGTAGTCAATGGTCCTTCACCTGTCAATCACAATTAACTGTCTGCCCACTGTCTGGGTGCACCAGAAGGGCCCTGACCATGGTCATGCTCTAATGCACACACTTCAACTTTTTCCTGACACTTTTTGGTATCTAAATCATTATGAAATAGGTGAAATCATACACCAATGTAAAGCTACAGGAGTAAGCTAATTTTTGACATAGCTAATATATAAAATGATCTAATATTTCCTGGGTAAATATGTGAAATATGAAAATACATGTGTTTTCAATGTGCTAAGGGAGGAGAAGGTCCCCCAGGAAATATGAGCCCTGTATGTGTTATTGCACCAACTGCCCTTAACCCAATCAGGGCTGACTTATTTTTGGCACTTGGGAACATCCATATGTAAGTTGGGCAGTTAAAAATAAGTTAGCTGACCCAGCAACAGGGTTGAGTCAAGAACGCAGCCCAGTTCAGCAAGGAACATCTCATTTTGTGTTCCTTTTATTGTGACATAGCGATAGTTAAGAGTTCTGGCTAGGCATTATAAATGTTCTATTGTATATGACGTGTTGTACATTGACAGGAGACATATTGTTACTATTAGTTACTACACATTGAATGTGCTGTTACAATTGCATTTTGGTGAATTTACGAGAACATAGGAAAAGAATTACTAACGGGAGATGACAGAAAATGTTTAGGTTTTTGAGTTGTTTCTTGTGTCCCAGATCTATAGTACTGGGGAACTGTATGTGATGGACACCACAGTCCATCTACATAACTTACATGATATTAAGTGACATCATATAGGGGATATACAGGGTATACAAAAATCTTCAGGCGTCCAGGTTCCTGTGCATCTGTGATAGAGGGGCATCGTAAATTCCACAGAATAAAAGGGTACCATAAAACTGGGTAACAATCATTCCTTTTAATAAAACTAGAAAATATTCTGCAACTTTGTATACATCAAAAGTTATAGGTGGTTAAAAACAGCAAATTACATAGTCTCAAATAGAAAATAACCCCATGCTTGTCTGGCCTGCAGTTTATGGATCATGTTTCACACTAGGTGGCGTGGTCCGGAATCTAACTTATTCCACTAAAATGATATGTTATGGGTTCATGCCATAATCTTTCGAGAAAATAAAAAAATACGAAATTATCAGCAACAACATATTGGTACGGGAAAGACAGTATTTAAGTATGGGCCCTCGACAGTATGGAGTTCCCCAAAGCTAGTGTCTTTCCTGATACATGTAATGTCCAGAAGAGTTTTTAGTTTTGATCCTATCACAAATGACGGTATCATAATCAATATAATTCCGTCCTGTTTCAGAGGACACCCACACAAGCTTTTTTTCTGTATGAAAAGTTTCAGTCTCCATCAAGGGGGGGGGGGGGGGCCAGTACCCCCTGAACTCCCCCCCCCCCCCAACCTACGACCAATGCAACAGGCAAACAAAGGAGTTTTAGGAGTAAGGAACGAGGCGGTGTGTCTCCTTGTTCGACCACGAATGACAGGTAGGTTTGTCCAAATTTCCCTCCAAAACATTGCTGGCCTGATATGCTATAAATCTATTGGTCCAGGATGTGTTGTACACTAGTTGCTAGTGGTGACTGACCTGTGGTTGGTCAGTTCATGCATGTGACCACAGCTACATGGTGCTGTGGGTCCTACAGGTGGCTATCAGGGGAAAAAAGGTCAGTGTGACCTGGTTTAGAGGAGTGTACATTGTATGTCCACATAGGGGAGGACATAATATATCCCTGTAATGGGGACTTGAGAATGGAGGGTCAGTGTATGTTCTGTAATGTGTTTCATGGTTTCGATCAATGGGATCTCATCAGGAACATGTGGAGATAAACCAATATTTATCCTGTGATGGCACAAGGATAAACATAATTGTTTTTAATATATTTGGTAGACAATATATTTTTTTGGACAAATAATTTGGTATATTTCATTTATCTGTCATTCAGGTCTGGCTAGGTAAAAAGGTGAATAAGTTGTTTAAAATTTTGATCACGATTGAAAATATTTTGGGCTTGCCTAATAATTTCAATTTATGAGAAAAAAATTTTGATGTGGCATTTAATTACCTAACCATAGATATTGTCCATCGTATTCATACCCTGTGGGGCTGAAGTGTGTAGCCTGTGTATCCAATTGAATTCGATTGTATTTCTCAATTTGGAAGCTCGTTTACTCTCTGGGTGAGTGTAAATAAAGTCTACGATGTAGAGAGTTACATCGTCTGTGCCGTTGTGATCACATTTGTTGAAATGTGTGGGGACATCGTTTTTTGATTGTTGGTTGACAATGCTTCTTAGATGTTCCCCAAGTCTGTATTTTCTTTTTCTTTTTGTTTGTCCTACATATTGCATTTTGCATATTTTGCATTCTATGCAATAGATCAGATTTGAGCTCTCACATGTTACATTGTGTTTGGTTTCGTGAGTTCTTTTGGTTGTGTTGGACACTATGGTGCGGGTTCGGTTTATCAAACCACATTTTTTGCAATTCATTTTCTTGCAAACATTCTTCGTTGCTTGTTTTTGTGTTTTGGTTTCACCAGTTGGTGTGAAATTGATTCTTGCCCTTACCAGATGGTCTTTTATATTTTTTTGTCTTTTGTAACACTTCACTATTCTCTTGGAGAATATATCTTTTGTGGTTATTGATCGTCCCAGTATGGGCCAGTTATGTTCGATCAGTTTTGGCAAACTTTGATGGTGTTGCCGGTAGGTGTTGACCAAAAAATTGCCGGTAGGTGTTGACCAAATTTTTTTCTTCATAAATTGAAATTATTGGGCAAGCCCAAAATATTTTCAATCGTGATCAAAATTTTGAACAAACAAAGGAGTTTTATATTATATCAGAAACTGATCATCATATAAATGACGTCTATATAACGTCATAGCTTGAATAGCTCACCATATTGTATTCTTTTACATACAGTACCATTAATTGAAATGAGCGTGTGTCATACAATGATTATATGACATAGATAATTAGGCTTAAGGTTTACAGGACCTTCACCTTATATTTCCTGTATCACAATCTCTAATTAAGTTTAATGAATCTCTCATTACAGTTTTATAGTTTTCGGACCTTGATAATGACGCTGAAGTGTCAAAGGCCCAACTTGAACTGCACCTGAGGTCACCAATTTTAAAGGGGTTAAGGACTGCCTGGTAGGTTTCTGAATTAACCAGCATATATAGCCTTGACACGGTTTGTTAGGTTAGACCAACATTATGGGAGTAATAAACCATGAAAAAATACCTATGTCACCATATTCATTGTCAAGATATATTGGTGTGCATAAATTAGGTTTCACTATAAGTTTCTATGAAAAAACCATTGTTCTTCACTCTCCCCCATCTAATGTGCGTAGTCAGTCCTATGTAACTGTCATAAGACCTGAGAGTTGGATAAGCATATCCTAGATAAAATGAGACAATGAGTTATGTTATGAGATAGAATGAGACAATGAGACAATGAGTTGTGTTTAACAGCCCAGTTAACTGACATTGACCTCCTGGCCTTGGTTCAACTTCCCCTTCCTCCCACATTGTTAATTAGGGGCAATAAAAAGTGTCATTCATACCTTCAGAAAGTGAGAAAACAAGTCAAGTGACGATGTATGTGGCTAAAAGATCATTCTTGATATATAAGACGTTGTGCAGATGACGTCACATAACCCAAAAGTGGACTGGGCGCCACATTGGTGATCAATTTCAAATTCTTACTATTCAACCCCAAAAAGCATCTAGTACAAAATCCATGCTAAATTTATCTTAAGCCTGTATTCCATGATGCGTTCTCGTCACTTGCATAGTCAGCTTGCAACGCATTTGATTAACGCAACTGAGGTTGGAACACATGGTATATTCCATGATGCGTTGTACTTGCGTTCATGCAACGCAAGTACAACGCAAGTACAATGCAAGTAAAAGGCTATATTCCACGATGCGTTCAGGGCCACTTGCGTCGCCTCTAATTAGGAAACGCAAGCTTGCTTGCGAAAATTTATCAACATGTTGATAAATTTTGACGGACTTATTTCATATCCACATGGCCATGATGAGTACATGGTGATCACCAACAACTGGTTACGTGACCCTGTCTACACAAGGTCTATACATGTACCTATGATGTGAAATTTGTATTCAAAATTTGAGGAGAATTTTGTAGGCAAGGTGTTGTGCAGGTGATGTTCAGCTGCAGGTCACCTGTAGAAGTAATCCTTATACAGTGGACTTTAAATCCCCATATCCACTTAGCAACTTTACTGTCGCCTTGTTTAATATTGCAGTCGGCCAGTGACTATGACGGGGAATCTCCCAGTTGCCCTTCGACCAGCAATCACTATAACTAATCTCACAAACTGTAAACAGTGGCCCGTTTCATAGCAAAGCTCCACAGCAACAGGAGTTTATGTGAGCTTACAGAAACTACGTGAGTTTGAGAGTCTCATACGTGACTGTTTCATAACAGAACTCGTGCTAATCGACCCAAAACTCACAAAAATTGACTCAAAACTCGCGTGAATCAAACCAAAACTCACATAAATCCACCAAACCTCACGTAAGCAAAAACAAAACTCACTTAGCTACAACGAAGGTAGAAGGTGATCGTTATTTATGAAATGCAACATTTACGGAGGCCACAGGACATCTTTTGGCTGTCAATAACTAATAAAATCATTATGGGCCAAACTGGATCAAACTTATCTCAGCATGGTGTACGCTGTTTGACATAATTATGTTTGTATAGTTGTCAGGTAATAGATACAAAACCTTGCCCCGCCTTATATAAAAAATAAATATCAAATAATATATCAGGCCCGTATCCAGGAATTTCTGGGGGGGGGGGGGGGGGGGGCATATCCAAAAAGTGGACTTTTTTCAGTTAACAAGTGCGCTCCGCTTTCCCAACGGGTTTCAAACCCTGCCCCCCCCCCTCCCTACACACACCCCTACGTCTTTATTGCCGGGTCGGACAACAGACACACCCCTGTCCTCCTCAGCATCCACACTCTGCCGCATCGACACCTTGGCACTATCGCAGACTATTTTCCTGGCGCGGAGTTGCGAGCACTGCAGAATGGAGCGTGCAGTTTGGGGGGGTGGGTAATCAAGATTCAAGATTCAAGATTCAAGATGTTTTATTGACTGTTATGTATAAGTTTACATTTATGTCACCACTGGCCCGTTGCACAATGGGTTTCGTAACAACGAAAATATGATAAACAACGAAAGAGTTCGTTGTTGCTTAATAAATTATTTGCAGTTATTTTCGTAACAACGACACTTTTTTTAACAATTTGTTTTCTATAGTTAGAATGCCCTCAATGAGTTCTAACTTTTAATGCTTTTTCTCCAATGTCTTGCCTTTTTATATCAATTTACAGAATTCAATTCCATTCATTAGAAGCTGAGATTTTTACTATTTTAAGTAAGAGTGGAATATTTCCGTAAAAACGAAACATTTCGTTGTTAAGCAAATGTTCGTTGTGCTTTCATTGTTTGATCCTCACAACGAAATTCTATTGTGCAACGGGCCACACATGGTTGTCATTCCGACAAAGATAACTTATTTACAATTTCGTATATATATATGAGATACAAAGGCACAGATTACAGTTTTTGCTTTCTCTTTGTTTTCAGCAAGACACTTAGGGTTCAAATTCAAAACTTCACATATTTTGTCCTTGTCTGTGTTTCGAAATTGTTTACATAATTTCTATATTGTTTCTCAAAAAATTCTCTTTTACATTAAATATCAGGTTTATTACACTGAGTGAGTATATGAGGCACATCTTGTCCTACTTTACAGTGTGGACATAGATCATCGCTTATTTTTTCCCCCTATAGGCACGATAGCGACAGTCCCGCGAGGAGTTGTAGTCTATCCGTAGTTTGGTGAATATGGTTCAGATTTTGGAGGAGTATACCTCTTGTAAGTAGTTACGCAGGCTATAATTACCGTCAAGGCATATATTAGATATTTCACATTTTCTCTTGTTACCTTCTCTTGTTACCTTGTTACCTTCTCTTGTTAATGGACCCAGCTTACTTTTCAGTATACATATACCAATATTTGTAATGGTTACAAATTGTCTTCAAGCTCTTATTTGTCATGTATATTATAGCTGTCAAAGTATACACTTTTCAGTATACATATACCAATGATATTTGAAATTGTTACAAATTGTTCTCAGTCTTAGATTTTGTCATAAATATTATAATTGTCAAACTATATAGACGTTTTGCAGGTGACGTCACAACTGCTCATAATGGGCTGGCCACCATATTAGTGATCAGTTTATGATCATTATTATTTACAATTATGAAGAATTAAAAATAAAGATTTATGCTGCACATATTATATCTAGTGTCAAGTAATGGTATCATCATTCAGAATTCATAAAAATTCCATTTTTCTTTAGCCACATGGTCCTGATCACTACGTGGTGATCACCAAAAAGTGGTCACGTGACCAAGTCTGCCCAAGGTCTTACCTACATGGTAGAACATTGATTGTAATGAATATGGTTAATAGATAAAAGAAAAAAATGTTACTGGATAGCGGGTGTGTGTTGATGAGGGGCTTTGTCCTAGGGTAACTTTATCAGGGCTGGAGAAAGGACTTCAAAAACGGCCACGGCCACACCTACGACCAATGCACCAGGCAAAAAAAGGATTTTCATGTTATATCGGAACCTGATTATCATGCGAATGATGTCTATATAACACCATAGCTTAGAATAGCTTATCATATTCTATACTCTTGCATACAGTACCATATATCGCACTTCTTATACAATGATTTTACGACATAGATAATTAGGTTGAAGGTTTGTGGGCCCCCTCTTTTATATTTTTCTACATATAGATTTCATTGGGAAGCTTATTTTATGCCAGACAAAATGCTGAAAGCCGAGAGAATCATGACCATTTCAAACCTCCATTTACCATGAGTGATCAATTGTCACATAAGGCGCATCGATAAGTCATCATTATACTCTTTAGGGTCTAGTATGCATAGTCAGCTATATGTAATAATCATAAAGTCTGAGAGTTGCATGAGAATATTCTCGTATAAATGTAGGATGACAATGACCCATGTTTTTCAGGTGTGCATTGTCTCTTTATAACAATGCAGTTGATTGCGGTGACCTCCTGGCCTTATTTCAACTTCCCCTTCCTCTTACTTTGTTGGGGGCAATAAAAATTCATACCTTCAGAAAGGTGAGAAAACAAGTCACGTGACGATGCACCAGGCTAAAAGATCATCCTTGATGCAGGAATTTCTTGAAATTTCATAAATATTTCAGGAAAAACTTAGGAATGATGAATGTGAATTTTTGAATGGAAAAAACTAGTGATGATTAGTCAAATGTAGTTAATTAAGTAGTTTTTCTTCACTTTTTCCTCATTTTTGAGAATACAATTAGATTTTCCCTGGTGACCTAAGGTTTTCTTTGGCATGAAATATTCATTTGGGTCATACACACCTATTGTCAGCATTTAAAGTATAAATCATGGTTACTTATTTTTAAATGTTGAAAAATCTATTTTTTCCCATAGACTAATAGTATTTTTTCCCATAGACTAATAGTAAAGAATCATTTTTTCAGACGCTCATATCTCTGAAATTGATATGGGACATATGATTTTTAAAGCTTCTTTATGTTCATTATACATCTAACTAACCACCCTGTGAGTTTCAGAATTTTGTGAATTTAAGAAATCGCACCTAACACCCACATTTACCTTTAATATTCAAAATTTGCAAGGAGAATTCTTTATGTCAGAACATCTGAGGGGTTCTGGAAAGTTCTGAGGGTTCTCTTGAGATGTCTGAAGTTCCACGTTATCTGAGGGGTTTCATGTTAATGAAATGGGTTTTAATAAAATTCTGGGGGTTTTACAGGTAAACCTCATGATGTTCCAAATAGTTGAAAAGGGTCCCACTAAGATTTGGGGGGATTCCAGATAATACTTTGTACCAAGTTTGGTATATTTTATGTTCATGACCTAAACTTGGTGAGATCTGAGGGCTTCCCTACTTCTTGATTATTTCATCCATGAAAGCAAAATTCGCCTTCGATGAACAGGATTTAAGCCCCATTCACCTTATATGACTTTTACTTCTTAGCGATCTGGGCTACTTCTCTAAATCTTTTACCCTTTAAATCCACACTTTTGAGACATATTTCTATGACTCACGATGACTTGATGGAGTTAAATAAAGATAAAGTTTCAAATCAAAATTAGATTTTTTCATGTTTGAGATTCACTCAGATTACAATGAATCTGAGTGAAAACATCGCCAAGGGCGAATAAACTTTAAAGCCTGGTCCCCACAGGCCAACTAGCTTGCCAATTCAAGATGGGGACCAACGTGATAATCGGCGGTTTAGTCGCCAGAAGACTTACCAGATGGGGGCGCCTTGATGTCTGGTGACTAAACAATTAGTTGCGGTGATTTCGTGGCAAAATATGTGACATGTTAAATATTTTCCACTAGTCACCAGTGATTAGTGCAGCTAGTCACCAGGCTGAGGATAAATGTGTCCCCTAGTCCCCAGCGGGTTTATAGCAGGCGTGTCCCAACTAGGTGATTAAATGTTTTCTAACCAGTCACTAACTAGTCGTCCAGCGACATACTAAGTTCTTAATTGTCGGGTGACTAATGTTGGTCACCGAGGTTTGGTCACCATGTGGGGATGCGGCTTTACAGCATGGCTGCAAAGGTTGCATTAAGGGAATGTTTTTAAACCAATTATTTTTTATAGGTTCAGCAGGGATCCCTTTTAATAATGGCATCGCCCTTTCTAAGTTTCTGCCCCCGGTCTTATGGAGGAGATGTCTGCCGTTTATCCACGCCCTTCCTTTGGCCACTTGACCTCTTGACCTTCACACTGACCTCCCAAACTAGGCTGGTATCTCGTGCCCTCTCGTGGGGTCTCATGGGGGGCGAGATTTGACGTGCGGGGTCAGTGTGGAGCGCCCCCTAACCGCTACCCGATGCAACGTGGCGCTGTCCGTGTAAACGGGTGACAACCTGGCCGTAAACCGACACCGGAAGTCAGCCCCTGCGCCTGCGCACTGCATAGAACTGGACCAAACCGGGCCTAGTGTCATAATGGTGGACTTCTCAGTTTATACCCTTTACAGACCCTTGGAGACCTAATTATCCCGGTTTTACCAGTAGTGAGTTAGTGATGGATGTTTTACACCATACCAACTGCCAGGAACATTTTCACGTGAAAACAAGTTAGGACGAATTCTGTCTTTGGTGATTGTATCTATGAGATGAAGGTGACAGGGCAGGCAAACAGCAGGGGATCAAAACCTGGAAAATATTTTTTGCTGTACCTCATCCCTTAGTGAACCCAGACACCAATCTGGAATCAAATCAAATGAACCACTTTGCCTGTGCTTGGTCCCCCTATTATCACCTTTTATGCAGGGACTACTATAGAGGCCTATATTCTTCCCAGGAGCAGAAGCCCTACCCCAATGGTTGCTTGATAGGTGAATTTAGATGACTTGTACATAATCATCAAATCAACATACGGGCCGGGTGGGGTCCAGGGGGTCCTGATCCCCCTTCCTTTTGTTGGACCCCGAAACTATAATTTGAGGGTGACATCTAAATTAGATGCTCCCTGCCAATTTAGACTTTTTTAATGTTAAATTCAGCCAACAAGTAATTAAGGAAGAAATCCTCAAAATCCTGGTTCCACCGCTGCATTTTGAAGGACATATTTTTTTTGGTAAAACATCCCCATCAAGGATCGATGCACTACATCGTTCATATCTCTATCAGATGGTCTTTATGAATATGTAAATCAGCTTTCTAATGCATTAAGTTGTCATTCATTTGGTCTATTTAACATAGAATTAGTTCATTTTGAGCAGTTATCTACATTATTGTATTTAATTCCTCAAAAGATCGCTACCCATATATACCCCTTTCAGACTACACAACAATGTGAAACGAACCAAAGAGAACCGCATCTACAATTATAGCTCCCGCCAGGCTGGGGCCAGTGTTTGTAGCGTAACATGATGTGTTCATAGCCTAACATGACGCATTTGTAGCCTAACAATGTGTAAGTTGATGCACTTTGTAGAATAGACCTGTCCACTTATCAACATTTATAGAAAAATGTTCATCATACTTGATTCACAGTAATTTTCCTAGTAGTATTACCCAAAAATAAAATTTAAAAGCTTTACTTTCAATATGATGTTAAATATGTAGCTGTAGGACTGGAAAGCAAAAATGACATTTTCCCATGCATAGGGAACAGAGTTAAAGCCCTTCAGCTTTGCCCACAATGTCCAACCCTAAAATCACAAAAAACATAACTTATTTTGGTTCACCTAAAATGGAGGTAATTACCTAATTGAGAGAAAATAACAATTCATCCTCATTTATCTACACCTTATTGACAAGTACTAACTCATTCATTCAGATTTGTGTCAGTGGCTGACTTTGCAAAAACTGTAATTATGTCTGACCTCTGTATCATGCCAGCAATACATCCTAAAGTGGACAGGTCTATTCAGTTCCTTTCAGATACAAACAAGGCAGTGAACTGATGGGCTTCAAAGTGCTGTAATGCGCATCATCAGTGGTAGTCTGAAAGGGGTAATAGAGTGAATTATTAATTTTTACACCCATTTTGAGTAAACTCACCTCACTCATTTCACTCACTTGAGGTCGGTCAGGCCCTTACGCAGGGTCTGCTGTGGGGTGGGAGGCAGGGGATGGCTGGTGGTGAGAATCCCTCAGTGAAACTTATGCTTATAATATCAATAATTTAACCTAAAAAGGGGGTGGCGAGGTTCCCCAAGTGGAATTTTTCATATTTTCTTTCAATTCTCCCTACCACGGATATTGGGTTTCAAGTGTTTGACCTGCAGTCTATCCTAAATCGTGATGCATCCTGGGAGAAATGTCAACAAACTACAAGGCTTAAGTATTGAAATTTTCATTAAAAATTATATTATTTGAACATAATAGAAAATTATTAGTGACTATTTTTCATTTTGTACATGTTTACTGTTTTTCAGATGATTAGAAAAATAATTCATTATCATGGATATACGGTAAATTTTTGTAATTTTTCTATACACTGATAATCTCAGTGTTCAAAAAGTTAGTCATAAGGGACTACTTTTCTTAGTCATTTCAATGGCTACGTATATGCCCAACTTTGTGTTAGTCAGGGTAGTCATCTCTGACTAATCCTCTTAGTCAATTTTTTTCTAGGAATAAGGTGATTGAAGAGGCACAAGATGACTAAGGTATCAGTCATTGCTACTGGAAGATTAGTCATTTTGACTATTTTAGTATAGTAATATTGACTAAAGGTTAGACAACTATGTCTAAGGATTAGGCTTAAAGACTAAAGTAATTTTGATTTCCTGGAAAATATTGACTAATGTCTTAGTTCTTTTGACTAATAATATAGCCACTACTGACCAACCTAAGAAAGGCCCTTCAGGCTCTTTTCATAGAGTTGACCTCCTGCTATTCCAAATAAAAGATTCCTTAAGGTTAGACCACTGTGATGAACCACTGTCTTGCGGTGCTCTCACATGAATGTGGAATATTTAATTCCAAAAGGAAATACAAGCATGAACAATATACCATTAAGTGGCCCTATATTATACATACCTAATAGTATAACTGACTTTTCAGTGTTGAGACATGCATTTGGGCTTGGGCCCTTCCATTAAGTACGTACACACCAAGGGGGGAAGGGGGGTCTGGGATTTTTGAAAATGTGTGTACGTTTCTGTACAAAACCAATGCATACTTTGAGATAAGGGGGGGTTCTGAAATTTTTGAAAATTTGCGTACGTTCTTAATGGAAGGCCCCCTAGCAAACTGGGAATTTGAAAAACAAAATTATTACTTCGATTATGTTTTATCTGTGATATCTCATTCAATATCATATAGAAAAGCTTGGAATTTTAGATGTACATAGACAATATAATTATATACAGTATACTCCTGATATAGTGGACATGCACGGATATAGTACACAGGGATATAGTGGACAGTCAGATATAGTGGACAGTTGGCCTCGGACAGAATCTTTTCCCTTTATTCTAGTTTAAATAATTCGGATATGGTGGACAGTCACTTCGGATATAGGCCTAGTGGACAGTTTATGACATAAACTTCAAAAAACATATATAATACTTGTGAAATGCACGTTATTAGGGGATAATAACAGTATGTAAACGTTTCTAAGATATACGCTCTAACACTTTTGATTTTCATAATAGTCATGTGGCCATGATCACCATGTGGTGATCACCAAAAAGTGATCACGTGACGACGTCTGCACAAGTCTATAGATAAAGTATTCCCACCGCTCTCTCCCTCTGGCCAGGGCTCCCTCCCACATGTCGGGGCTCCCTCCCGCCAGTCACAGTTATCCACAGCTCCTTCCCGCCTGTCAGGGCTCCCTCCTGCCTGTCAGGGCTACTTCCTGGCCACCAAGGCCCCCTGCTGGCCATCAGGGGCCCCTTCAAACATTCAAGGCCCCCATCCCAGCCATGATGAGGTAAGGATGTGAATGGATAAACTTACCAAGCTCTGGATTCTGTTTCCTAGTGTATCCTGGCTGTCAGGGTCCCCTCCCTATTGTCACGGCACCTTCCCGGCTGCCAGGGTCCCCTCCCAACAATCAAGGCCCTCACCTGGCCCTGAGGGACATGGAGAAACACACCAAGCCTTCGGATTCTGTTTCCTTTTGTATGCCTTTTTCCTGGTCGTCATGTGATCAATTATTTGGTCATGTGACTCATTAGTCATTAGTGACTAACAATGTAGCCCTAATGACTGACATATCATTAGTAAAGTTAGTCAATAGGACTAAGCAACCATTGACTAACAAGAGTTAGCCACCTCTGACTAACTTCTGAAGTCATAGGATTATCAGTGTACATTTTCCTGTGTTTTTGTCGACAAAATTAGTCCAAATTACCTGAAGGTGCAAAACAATACTAGAAATTCGCTTATTGTGGTAGGGTGTGTTTTTTTTTTTTACAATAATTCATTTAAGGAAAGGTGGAACGTTTAAAGAAAATTTGCCATCTCCGCCATCCCCCAAGGTACACTGATAATCTCAGGGTTGAAAAAGTTAGTCATAAGAGACTAATTTTCTTAGTCATTTCAAAGGCTACATATATGCCCAACTTTGCCTTAGTCAGGGTAGTCATCACTGACTTACCACCTTAGTCAAAAAATTTCTAGGAATGAGGAGCCAAATGTGCAGTCTGATGACTAAACTATTGGTCATTGCTACTAGGACATTAGTTATTTTGACTGTCTTAGGATAGTAATATTGACTAAAGATTAGACAGCTATGTCTAAGAGATAGTCCTAAAGACTAAAGTATTTGTGGTTTCCTGGAAAATATTGACTAATGTCTTAGTTCCTTTGACTAATAATATAGCCACTGATGACCAATCTGAAAAAGGCTCTTCATATCAGTTTAATTCTAAATTTCAAGGTTAGACATACAGGGACCTCAGATACACTTTTCATATAGATCCTGTCACCAAAAAGGTAGTCATGTTATCAATTTTGTCACAAAATGGCAGTATTTTTGTCACCATTGGTAAAGTCGCGACAAGGTTGCACCGGCCATCAGGGACCCATCCACGCCATCAGGGACCCATCCCGGCCATCAGGGACCCCTCCCGGCCGTCAGGGACCCATCCCGGCCATCAGGGACCCATCCCGGCCGTCAGGGACCCATCCCAGCCACCAGAGACCCTTCCCGGCCGTCAGGGACCCATCCCAGCCACCAGAGACCCTTCCCCACTGTCAGGGACCCTCCCACCCGTCAGGGACCCTCCAAGTCGTCAGGCTTCACTCCCAGCCTTCCCCCAGCCATAAAGATCTAAGGATGAGAATAGATAAACTTACCAGCTCTAGATTCTGTTTCCTTGTGTATCCTGGCCACCAGGGCCCCCTCCCGGCTGTCAGGGCCCCTCCCAGCTGTGAGGAACTAAAGATGAAACTAAATAAACTTGCCAAGCTTTTGAATTTTGTTTCCTTTTGTATTCCTTTTTCCTGGTGGTCATGTGATCAATTATTTGGTCATGTGACCTGTTAGTCATTAGTGGCTAACAATATAGTCCTTATGACTAACACATCATAAATAATGTTGGTCAAAAGGGCTAACTTACCATTGACTAACATAAGTTAGTCACTCCTGACTAATTTCTGAAGTCATAGGATTATCAGTGTACGAGCCTGTGGGTATTAGGTTTGTGCAACACTCCACTTCTTGTCAAGAAGTCTAGACCGTCAAGCTAATGATCCACGTTGCGACATTTTGCAAACCGACAGAAAAGATAGTAGCAAACCGATTTTCGGAACGACGGATTTTCGTCGGTCCTGAATCGGTTTGGCAATTAAACTTGTTGGTCATAAAATCGGTCCAGAATCGGTCCAGAATTGGTCCCCTACCTATGATCCACTGTGACATTGAAAAGTGATTATTTTGTGTATTTTAGACTAGAAATAAACAGGAAAACAATGGAAAAAAATCGGTTTGTTTTTTTACCAAAATTTTACAAATATCTTTACATTTCATGTGTACATATGTTCAATACATTGTAATGTATTTGATATTTAGTGTGTACTGATAAAAATAAATGAAATCAATAAATACCCATCGGAAAGCATAAAAAAATATATCTCATTAAAGCACCTTTATTGTAATACACTATAGTCATGTTTGCTATCTAATCACCCCTAAAATGAATGATATAAGGTCGAAAGTGCATGTACTTCATAAAATCGGTCCAGAATCGGTCCAAATCGGTCCAGAATCGGTCCAGAATTATTAAACAGGTTTAATAATTTCGTCGGACCATCGTCGGCTGGAAATCGGCTGGAAATCGGCTGGAATAATTTAGTCTGACTTGTGTCGGTTGGAAATCGGCTGGCAAATATCGGTTGACATGATCCACTTTGTGATATTTTCCTAAGTGAACCGATTTCCAGCCGATTTCCAGCCGATTTCCAGCCGATTTCCAGCCGATTTTGGATCGGTTGGAAATCGGTTCAATTTTGTCGCAACGTGGATCACCGCCTTCAGCCATTCTCTACTAGGAATAATGGTTTCAAATTTCAGAGGGAACAGCACTATGTTATTATAATCCTCCAAGTTTACAATACCTTTTACCTGGAGACGGTAACAAAAGGTAACTTTCTGAAGCAGGGTTTCCACCAAACAATTCAAGTTGAGAATAGGTAAAAAAAATTGTAATCGTCAGCAAATTGTCTGCGGTCAAAATCTTTTATGAATGAAAGATTTGTTGTTTCCACTGTATGACGTTATTTGGATGATTCTGGGACGTCATGGATGGTTATTTCTAATGACCAGAGCTAGCAAACATAGATAACAATGAGTTTAATTGCTTTTAATCACTCTTGGAAGAAATCGTGAGCTACAGTCGTCCAAAAAAGTTGGATATTTTGTCGTTAATGAATCTTTTTGATTTCTGCAGTCGTTCACTGTCGCTTGCAGTCGATCACAAATGTCTTACCACTGATTTTGTGTTTCCACTGACCGATAATGTTCACGACTACAAAAGATTAGTGAATCTTTCTCTGTCGTTCATGGTCGCTGGCATAATGTCGTTCAGTGGAAACACAACCTCCTTCTTTGTAGAGGCCTTAGAGCTTTTTCACATTCACCTTTTGACTAAGCTGGGCGTCTAGCACTCCAAGGCTGAACTGGGTGAGACTACGCGTAGAAATAAAGGTTACAGGTTACTGCGCAGACGCGTGAAAACAGTGCATTACAAAGCTGTCATTCCAGGGCGTGTCTTTAACCGATAAGAACTACCGTGCAGTTCTTTTTCACTCCCATTATAGTTAGTTACTAAAAATATTAAATTGTACAAAGTCGTCTCCATATTACGAAAGCTTGTTCTTAAAGTGTGTTGTTTAGCCTTTCTTTTATGATAATACTGGGACGCGGGTCTGTTAAGACGCTATCCTACATACAGACGCTATCCAACAAAATCCAGTATTTGTCACTTAGCAGCAGCATAAAGACGCTATCTATCAAACAGCTGCTATCCAACAAAACATTTTGTTGGATAGCGCCAGTCACCTGCTGCTATCCTACATTTGGATGCAAACCCATAACCACTTCCCGATTTCATATAGTCCGTTCTGACCCAGATTAGCTATTGCATAATGGGCGACCTGCGGACTTGGACGTGACTACAGTCTAGATGTGAGAAGGACAACGTGCCCAACTGGTCACTCGCCAAGCAGAGAGCGACACTAAAGCCTGGTCCCCACAGGGCAATTACTTTGAAAAAATTCGACGGCGACCAACGTGATTCTCGGCAGTTTGGTCGCCCAACGACTAAACAAAGAGGGGCGCCGTGATGTCTGGCGATTAAACCACTGGTCGCCGTGGTTTATGGGCGAAATATTCGACATGTTTAATATTTTTCTTTAGTCGGCGGCGATTAGTGTAGTTAATCGACGGGCAGGGCGACCAATACGATGTCTAATCGCTGGCAGTTTGATGGGAAGAGCGTCCCAACGTGGCGATTAAAATTTTTTGATTGGTAGACTATTGGCACCTCGGACGATTGGTACTTCATACTATTGGTACTCCTATGTGGACGATTGGTACTCCATATATGGACAATTGGTACCTGTGAAATATTTGTATAAGATAAATGCAGATAACCAGGGGTGGACATAACCAGGGGCTCGAGGGCCCGAGGCCCTTAAAAAGCAGGCCGGGCCCCTAGATTTTCTGGCCTAGGACTCGCTAGGAGCCCGACTAGCCCCTAGAAAATCATGGATAACAATTACTGATTTCTATCAATTTTACAATAAAACATAGTGTTTTTAAAGACAATCTAACTTTATATGTGTGAGGGCCTCTAGATTTTGGTTTGAATCCTAGATTTGGAAAGCTAGTGGCCAGACTGGCCCCTGGATTTTTAGACTTATGTCCACCACTGATAATGTTAACTTTGTTAAAAATTGGTCTATCAACTTCAAACGTAAACTTCCAATGTAAAAAAATATTACAAGATACAAAAGCTTGATCAACTTTGTTATTTCTTCATTATATGCATATATGAGTTATAATTTAAATTAAGATTAGAAGTAGAGTCTACCAATTGTCTATAACATAGGTGCCAATGATGTAGGAGTACCAATAGTCCATATCATGGAGTACCAATCGTCCATACTTTAGAGTACCAACAGTCCAGGTACCAAT
Source organism: Lepidonotus clava (assembly GCA_936440205.1). NCBI lineage: Eukaryota > Metazoa > Annelida > Polychaeta > Phyllodocida > Polynoidae > Lepidonotus > Lepidonotus clava. Next base: position 2,085,776 of record OW387136.1, on the reverse strand, counting down.
CGTCTTAGGTACCAATAGTCCAGTCACCAATTTTTTCCACCGGCGACTAATAAGTCCTTAATCGGCGGGCGACCAACGTTAATCGCCGTGGTTTAGTTGCCACGTGGGGACCAGGCTTTAGTTCTGGTTTCAAGGGACTGGTTACTTCTGGTTAGTCGGGCTATTTTGATATTCCCCGCCTTTTTTATTGTTGCGTCTGACCGCTCTTAGTCTGTCACAGTCAGACCCACTGTTTCCCAAAGTGAATGTATTATGTAAGAGCTAAGTAGGTCAGGGACGGACTAGACCGCTCTGGGCCCGCCTGGATGCTTATCACCTGGAGTATAATTAGCTCTACTAAAGGGGCGTCGTGGGCCACGGGAGAGATTATGTAATGCAGCCCGGCCTGATTCCCCAGTCACCCACTATTAAATGGCCAAAGCGGGACTTGTTTTATGCTTTGCGAAAAAATGTACACATTTGAATTCAGATTAAATAAATAAATAAATAAGTACATGATGTAATTTATGACACATTTAATGAGTAATATATTTAGCAAATCTCTCAACTATTCTTGGTTATATCCAACCGTTCTTAAATCATAGGATGTTCTCGGGTCGGTGCGAATTTCTGTATTAGCCTGGACCTATTTAAGGTGTTACCCATGGGCGGATCCAGATGAGCGGGGGGGGGGGGGGGGCACAGGGGCGCATGCCCCTCATTTTTTACGGAAATTTTAGTTTTTTTCAATGTAGAACTCGGCCAAAAAGCAATTAAGGAAATAACTTTAAAAAGCGCCCTTCCCCCACTTTTCAAAATCCTTGATTATCCAGTGTTACCAGCGCATACCCACGCATATGCTTGTATACGCAAGAACATACCCACGCATACAAGAAATCCTATACAGTGCATTCAGGAGTCTAGGTTTGTGCATATGTGTTCCTTTGCCACTACTAGGGTAAAACAGGGTAGTATCGGGTACATATTACACATTTTTCATTAATGACAAAAAATGTGTAGTAGTTGGTATAATTGCAATGCCATTTTAACTGTATCATAATATAACTTTACAACCTCTTTAAATACTTAGTAATGAAGAAAAGGGTATTTTCACATACAGAGGGTGTGCGATACAACCCTGATTTCAATATTTCTATCAAATTCTCCCTACCTCAGATAGCTGATTCATAGTATTTTAAGGACCTGCAGGTTAATTTGGACTGATTTTTTCAACAAATCCACTGAAAAACCTATAGAAAATAAGCAAATAATTGTTACAAATCCATTTATAATGAAAGGATTTTCAATTGACTCAGGAAATATTAATGAATATGGATACTAATTTGAAAAATAATGATGTTTTTTTTTTAAACGAAGTCAATCTACAAATAATGATAAAATTCATGACAATTTATATGCTAAAGCCTAAAGTTTTGTACACATATTACCCAGCATGCACCCTGTTTCAGGCTTACCTGCAGGTTAAACTCACGAACATGGCTATGCGTGGTTGGGAGAATTGAATAATTATTTTGTACATTTTTTATGATATATCATATCCCATGTTTCTCCCACATATTACCAAACTGAGGGTGTGGGTATGAATGAAAGTTATCGATGAATATAGACCTATATTCAATATCTTGCTAATTTTTTATGAAAAATATCATTATTATTTACATCTTCTTATGATTTAAAAAAATGCGTGCTATAGTATGCATTTTGTCCACAATATAACCCTGAAATGCATGATACATATCCCTTCAATTTAGAGCATCCTTTTTTTTGCTCCCTACACATCACGACATTTAATATAGACCTGGAACTCCGATTTTCCTAAAATGTTACACAATGAAAGTTATAACTCTAAAGCCCCTCGTACACATACCGATGCGACGGTCGCAGACACAATTAGGGGCCATCTGTGTCGTCCCGTCGGGAAGTGTACGAGGGTTGACGACGGGAGTCTGGGACTGGGAGTCGGGTCGGGAGAGTTTAAACTTGTTTAATATTCCCGACGCCAGTCTTAAGTCGGGAGTACCTCAGACTGTTTAGCTACTATATAGTTTTCCCCCTGATATTAATGGTTCTCCCATTAAAAACAGATTAAAACCATAAAAACGGCTGGCCTCTATCTGAACGACTTCCAATCTGAGATTATTCCATTAATGGACCCAGTCCCCGACCCCTAGTCGCGTCGGTATATGTACGAGGGGCTTAAAACTACGTTTTCAGAAAGACGGTCTTCATCCTACTTAACATAATTTATGCAACACTGCACTGCAGCCTAAACGCAAGCCCAGTTACTAGTCATAATGGGCGGGCAATATCGTTTTAGACCGTTTTACCAGGACTGACCACTTACACGGCCTGACCCTTGTTGTCACTTTGATTGTGACATAGTCCGTAAGGAATACTAAGTGACAAACGTTTTGTCACTTAGCATCTGTTTGTAGCTTAGCATCTCAAGAGGGCGCTAAGTGACATATATTTTGTCACTTAGCAGCAATTTTGTGGCTTAGCAGCTTGTGCAGCTGCTATCCTACAAAAAGACGCTAAGTGACAAAGTTTTGTTGGATAGCATCTGTTTGTTGGATAGCGTCTTAACAGGGTCTCAAATCGTTTTTTCGGCAGTTGGTGTTGCTTTTTACATAGGTTCTCTAGAATAAATGTGGTTATTTCACTCTTAGAAGTTTTTCACTTTTTAAATATTGCTTAAATCTTCATACAAGCAAGGAAGAGTTTGGATTTGACCTCATACATGCCATACAATACTTCAAATTGTCCTCATGCATCCAGTTTGCCCATGATTACCAATATTCCAATTTTGGCCAAGGCTAAAGAGGTGACAAATGGAGCCCAGATCTTCAATGCTGGATGCTGGAGATTTGCATGCCTTCAAACCCTTAACCCGCTTTCTTCAAACATATTATATGTATATATGGAGAGGTTGCGAAAACTGCTATACCTTATATACCCAGTGGGCATAGGACATTGAATCAACATTGAGACAACGTTGAATTTAGGTTGATTGGTTGTGTTAGGTTGCAACCTAAATAAAACGTTGGATCAACGTTGATGACGTTGTATCAATGTTGCATCAACGTTGATTCTCAACGTCACTTCAATTTACAAATTCAATGTTGAATAGACATTGAAGCAACATTGATTGGTTGAATCAACGTCATTTCAATTTACAAATACAACCAAAATCTAACGTTGATTCAACGTCATTTTGCCCACTGGAATTGTCTCTTTCCCTGTTTTCATCAACGGCTGTTTATTTATGTTTCGAAAAAGATCTGGTTTCACAGACTCCATGAAGTTGGTATTACACTATGCACATGAGCTGCGATATGATGACGTCACAGAGAAATCGTCAATATATAGGTGGCTGAGTCATACCAAAGACGTTTTAAAAATGGTAGTTGTTGCTGCTTGCCTGGCACTCAGTATGAGGTAAGAATCATGAAACATAACCGGTTGGCCCAGTGTCAGTATAATGTGACTGGGTGGGACATTGCCTATGACATAATATCTCAGTGAGGCAGCACTATAAAGAGGGCACCACCCTTATTATGACCCTGGCCGTTAATTAGGGTGTAATACAACCAATAACCATCCAACCAACCAGTAACACACATTATTTTAGAGATAAATTCCTTTTTGCACATGAATAAAATACTCTAAATTGCTAATTCCAAATAATTGTATTACTACTGCTTGTGAATTTTCTGTAATATTATTGTATTGCGCCGATACTGCAGCTCAAATAGTGTAGTAATAGGTATCAACTATTTGAAACCCTTCTGCCCCCAGATCCCGGGATATTCTGTAATGAATAATCAAAACTCATTTTATTTGTTTAACTTAGACTTTTGGCAATGTGTGTAGAATGTGAAAATAAAGCCCCATACCCACTAGGAGCTTTTTCCGTCGCCGGGCATTGGGTGACTGGGAGAATTGGCAGTAAAATCGCCGGGTGAATGCAGATCACCGGTTGATTCCCGTGCGTATGGTGTATTTTTTGGGCGACTGGTGACGGACGACAGGATTGCCATGAAAATTGGCAGGAGAATCAGAGGGGAATTAGGCAGAAAATATCAAACTTGCCTGATATTACTGTTGCCTGATGACAGGGACGCCGATTCTCCCACTCGCCCATCGCCCAGCGATGGTAGAATCCCTTAGTGGGCATGGGGCTTAAGGATAGACACCAGTGGTCAACGGCCATTTCAAGAAATCATCAATGAATTCTTTAATATTGCTCTGGTCACAACAAACTTTACATAATTGAAAAGCTCGTATTTTTCTCTATCTACTGATTTAAAAAGAATTACAAAGTAATTAAAAACTGAGATTTCATTAATTTTAAACTGATTTTTTCACTTTTATTTTTTGAACAACCATATCTTGGTTAATAATTAACCTACAGTAATAAGTTTTTACATACACCTTCATAACAATCATATGCAGGGAAGTGTGTCTCAGATTTTCCATTAAGGTCCTAGATTTGATTTTATGGCCCAAAACAGCCAAAAACGGGAAACTTTTTTAGATTTTTATGCATTTTCATCTTCTATACTTCATAAAAACATTACTAAGACCTATATCAAAATTTTGAGACACGCTTCCCTCCCTTTATATGTCAAGAAGATCTACTAACATTTTTAAAGGTCTAGGTTAAATATTAAGTGAGATATCAATGTTCAAAAAATAAGTTTGAAAATTATGATTTTCAAGTTTGCTTCCATATTCTATAACTATTTTTTGGCCTATTTTTATATGAATTACATCAATATATATGGTTGTTTATTGGGTATGTAATTGTGTTGTCTGTTAAGTAATACTATTTGAAATAGATCTTGTGGTTTTGATCAAAGACAGTCTCGCCATTCACACCTAAACCACTGGTGTCTATCCTTAAGTGTCACCTTGTCTCCCCCTGGGACCCTAGAACCCATAGATTGTAGAGAAGAGTAGGATACTTAATTGATGCATGAGTAATTTCCGTCACTTACAAGCACTTCATAGCTTTCTTTTTATGGTCCTATATACGTTCGTAGACTTGATTCGATACGGATTGAAGATGTCTTTCAAAGGGGAGGATGCTTATTTTGAATCTTCATGTGCTCAAAGAAATAGAAGCACTTTTAGCAATAAAGATGAACCAAAAGGGACAGGATTAGGGGAGGTAATGAGTGCGTAGAAGGCACATGGGGACCTGGTACCCGCTTTGTTGGGGGGGGGGGGGGGGGCAGGCCCGTCCAAGCAAGAATATGACATTATTATATTGTTGCATCAATGTTCCGTTCCATTTTTGTTACATTATTTTGATAATAATAATGTAGATTAGGGTGTGAGTGCACTGAAATTAAGTGTACTCCACTTTTTTCCTTCTCATTCCAGGCGAACATACGTTAATTCCTTACGTGAAGATACCTCCAAATTAGCATAGTTTGCTTAATTTGGCCGCATACCCACTGGGCAACTTTGACCCAAGTTGTCTGACTCATCGGTGCTAAAATCAGCCGACTCTACTGGAAGAGTCAGCCGATTTCAGGGCCAACTTGTATCAAAACATGTTTCTTTTAATATACCATACTGACTGGTAATCTGAATCGGCCCTAAAATCAGCCGATTCTATGTGAATAATTGGCCAACTATGGTGCCAATAAGCCCATAACATATGGATATATGCTAGGGTTGGACAAGGGTTGGACAAAATTACTGTAAATGTCGTCCTTGATTCCTAAGGTTGGCCTTACTAAAATAAGCAAGAACTAAGTTTTTCTATATCTTCAAGGACTGCTTTAACATCATTATTTTTTAAGTTCATCAGTTGACAGATTTGTAGGTTTACAAGCCAATCAAAATGCTGTATTTCAGGGCAAAATAGGGTTCAACATTATAGGCTAGGCTGACATGTTTTAACATTGGTTCCTATGTGAAAAATGCCAAAAAAGCTAAATTTTGCCAGATTTAGGAGCAATGTGTCACTCAAATTGCTTTGGTTAGCTTTGTATTACACAACTCTCTTCAGGGAGTAAGCATGGAGGTAGTTTTGAAAATATTTCATTGTAAACCTTCATATTGGTGTAAACTGGGATGGGCTTATTAGTCGCCGACTCAGTCAAAGTCACCTAGTGCGTATGCAGCTTTAGAGTTAGTAATTCCCCCACAATTGTGGAAGTGCTCCTTTATCAGGATAAGGCCTGTGTTATCTGTCATACAGATAAAACATATACCACAGAAGTCAACAGATAAACATATACCACAGAAGCACAACAGATAGCATTGACTGATAAGCACTGGGTCCTAAATGTATACAGCTCATTGTGTTTTATTACCCAGCCAAGGATGCAATGTTATTATAATGTTGCAACGTCTGTTTGGTTCTGTATTGGTTCTTGCTACATTCTTTTGATGACTCCCAATCACATCACTGCGACGTACTGCGTTGGTGTTGCACTGTGATGTTATTACAACATTCTGGTTACGTTTTTCAACCAAAACAGAATGTTCTCGTAATGTTCTGTTATGGTTTTGTCCGAACCTCACCAAAAAATAATGTTATGATAACATTTTGATTTGGTGAGGTTTCAACCTCACCATCAATAACGCTATTATTATGTGCCATCTTAGTAAGTAAAAGATCGTTTCGCAGAACGTTTCTGTACATAATTATGTATGTCTATGCTTTAGGAAATAAACCAGGAAGAAACTGTGGTATTATTTCGTGGTAAATATAGACTTTGATATAAACTGGGATCGGCCTATTGGGGCAACCCCCCGTGGAGGGCCCAATGGATCCCCCCCTCCCCCCAATACATGGATAGTGGTATTTATTTATACAACAATTAAAAAACTACCCCAGCCATGACTCCCCTCCCCGTCACCTCCCCGCATCACGTGACACAGCCCCGATCATGTGACCTCCGTACGGCCGACCCCCGGCTGACCCAGTTCTACAGAACACATGAGTCTACCAGTGACAACTGGACCAGTCCCTGCCAACTCCTACCTCACACATACTCCAAGAGACACCCCCTCAGCCTCTTTTAAAAGTCACACTGTCTTACCTCCTCCTGTAACTAAGGACCTTTCGCTGGTCGTCATGAGGCCGGCTACAGGCGTCGCACTGCCTCATGGGAAGGGGGAAGCAGACAAGGTGAGATCAGAGTTTGGTTGTTACATGTTAAGTTTTGGTTTCCTCATCTGGATATTGGTGACTGCTGGGGCCTTCATCGCTACATTCCGCACAGTGACATGTCTGCCTTTTGGAATTTAACATGCTCTGGTGTTTAGGAAAACGAAGTTCATAATTCATTATTCATATTCACCATATTGACAATTCAAATTCAAATTCAATTCAATTAAAATTCATAAGGAAATGATCTCTTCCCAACAAAATATCAATATGAAAGAAAAAAAATATAAACATCATACTGAACTTTAAAGATAAAACCATTCCACTTTTAATTTGAATGCAACGTTTAAACAAATACACTCATTTATGTCACTTAATCTTCTATTATGTCCCTGAATTAAGTTGCATTTTAATTTTCAGAAATGGCCACGCTGTCTTTTCCTCTTGTCTGTCCTACTAATTACCATAACTATATGCAAATACAACCTTCTCTGACCCAGTTGCATGATCGTAATGTGATGAATAACTATCCTCTTCCTAAACCTGTATGCTTAACCGTTTGCTCATTTAAAGTATAGAATAAGCTATCCCAGTTTCTGAATCTCCATGTGAGGGAATCGATTACATTTCAGTCCTCGCCGTTGGGACCACGTGTCTAATGGTCCATTCATGACCTACTTTGAACACCTAGCGGACTTCGACACATATATACAGTCTACGTGTTATGGTCCAACACGTGTTGTTGCTACTCAAATAAGTGATCCCGCCAAATCATGTTAGACACGTCAGGGGTAGGAATAAGGGTGTTGATCGGGTTTCGATGTAGCATGTCGAATTTAAGAAAGGGTTAGGTCCCCTGTCGCTAAACCTCTTTAAATGTTTATGTCGATTTTAAGAATTTGTCATGTCACATGTCGAATTCAAGAGAAAGCCTATGTCATGTCGCTTATTTTTTCTCTCCATGTCACCAACGAGAGTAGAATGAACTCTGATGTCACTAAGCGTCATATTGCATGTGGAATTTAAGAAAAGTCCATGTCGCCCTGTTGATTTTAGGGGTCTATAACCATAGGGGTCGAAATAAGGTCTAAATAGTTAGGGGCTAGTCGGGTCCTCTTAACTGAAAGTTCAAGGGCCCGAAGTCACTTTGAGATATAGCGCTCATCGTCATTTATATTGAAAATATTTTATTTTCTATGGGCCATATGAGCCAAGAATCTGGGGCCCATGCTATAATTTCGGCCTCGCTGGGATCTTGTTTCTGTTACCTTAAATAGTCGTCTATAACTTTAAACATGTTATTTCATAGCTCTTGTAAAGGTAAAATGTCTGATTTACTTTTAAGCATAGCCCTTGAAAAGGGGCGCACCTTAATTACTGACATTACTGCAATGCAAGTCCGAACACAAGCAACTTCTATATTTCACTATGCATTCCTAGGAATGCATGTGTTTGCTTGCAGTTCTAATGCATTCGTGTCAATAAACGCAAGAATGCATTGTGGATTATAGCCTTAAGGGGTTAGTATTATGATAGTAATATGCACACATAGAAAAAGAAACTATTACTGACCAACCTACAAGTATGGTACCAAAAGGCAGATTTGGCTAGCTTTCAACCTTTTCTCTTTTTTTTACTGTACATATTAGGGGCTGTCCATAAATGATGTCATACTATTTCTGACCATTTTTACCCCCCCCCCCCCACTGTTCCCCTGGGACATGTTTTTACTATAGGACCCCCCCCCATTGTATGACATCATTTATGGATATGGCCCTTACGTAGTTAATTGTCCTATAGAGAATATGTAGAGATACTAGTGAGGTTTAGTGACATCAATGTTAACTATATTATGTAAAGGTCATACTTGTGTTATCTCGTAGATTTTGTTTGATGCATTATCACAATAACAGTTATTTCAAGTCTACTCTGATATAAACAGTATAATTTGTAAATTGCTTATTTTGCAAAATCATAGAAAATGTTATACAAAAAGGATAGGTGCCTACTCTACAGGTTGGCGCATAAGTGGAGTATGATTTTTGTATCATTCTAGAAAAATTACATGTGTTTTCATAATTCCATATCTTTTCATCTATAGTTGCTACTTGGTTATCACAACTTTAGAGAAATGGCTGAACATTGTATGGAATTACTTCCATCAATTACTTTCGATGATATGAATCATCTAGCAAAGCTTAAGGTTTCAATGGCAATATAAGATACAACATTATTGTTTGTATCCAAAATATCAGGTAATGAGTAAAAGAATGGTATGTATTGATAAGTGGAGATGCATCGACGTAGACACTGGTTTTAGTTTTCTAATAATTAGATAATGGGTAAGTCTGTAGTGTGCAGGTTTTGTAATTCAGGCTTACATTTATTCAGAGGACTACAATATAACTAATCATTATAAAGTGTCAAAGAGAGGAGCCAGTGAAATTCTAATTCTTATAGTACGCTTTATACCTTAGATTAAATGCTAATATAGAAGTATGCAATCTTTCTCTTCCAGTTGTAACATTATTATGACTGGTCGGCCCGGTGTCAGTATAATGTGACTGGGTGGGGTATTGTGTGGGCCTATGACATGATATCTTAGTGTGGCAGCACTATAAAGAGGGCATTGGGTCCTACTGCTACAAATAGATTCAGTCACCGCCCCTGTGGCGTAAAATGAGCTGAACGGCTTTACCTTGTGCAGTCTGGTAAAAGAACCCTGAAGGGTTGGCAGGACGTTAAACTAACCCCACAAACAAACAAACAAATCCTTTCCCTTTAAATCCATGACCCTCACGTTTTGGCTCTCACTGTCCTCCCTTTCCCTACAAACCTTGCAACTCTCAGCTTTCGGCTCTTACATTTCTTCACTTCCCTACAAACACATGACCCTTGCCTTTTTGTTCTTACCCTCCTCCCCTTCCCTACAATCCTGTGATTCCCAGTCTATGGCCCTTACCCTTCACCTTTTCTCTACAAATCACTGGACCACTAAAATTTTGTTACACCATAACTAGATTCCATAAGATGCACTGTAAAATAACCTACACCTTTTACAGGTACAGAATAATACATGTCTAACCAACACAGATTCTTCAGTTTAGTTTTGTTCAACACAGGTACAAGGAAAGTTGTCAACACTACAATCAACCATTTCTGACACATTGCCTGGGGGTCATAGATCAGGGTATAAAGTGCCAGTTGCTTTTCACTGTTTCACTATAACACTGTTTGCTTTTTTTCCCTCTTCTTTTCCCCCTTTTACCCATTTATCATTATAGAAATTCCCTGTAAAAATAATTTTACCCTGCATTTTATTTGATTTTGCACCCTTCTCCTTACAAACATCAACATAACCATTTGCTTTAAATGAATATTCCATATTCCATAAAATACAAAAAGGGAAACAGTGAATAGCAACATATAACTCGGCTTGTGATCTCAATAACATACCCTATAGCTTCAGTGGCAAAAGACAACTAATGTTATGCCATTCCATCTTTCTCCTCATTAACCCAATCAAAGAGATGAAAATCCATCCCTTGTTATGAGGGGTTATGTATGTATGAGGGGTTATATAATCCCCCATGACTGCACTAGGGGGAGGCAAAAGAAGATTCGCATAAACTGATTTGTATTTATGAAGCCTCTTCTACTGTTCACTGTTTCACTGTTCTCCTCTTTTTGAAGAAGAGAGAGTCTTTGGAAGTTGCTTTGTATATTAGAATGAGGAGGAAGAACAGTGAAAAACAACTGACACTTTATACCCTGATCCTTATTCAATAATGAAAGAATATCCTGAGCTATTTGAGGGTCTTATATTGTCAACATGTGGACAAGAACATTCTAAAGGTGTGTGAAGTTTTATAAAGATGGTTTCTTTCACCACCGAAAAAACATCTTAGATAACACCCGAGCTTCAATTGACATTACGTTCCGTTTTTTGGTCAGTGACCACAATATTACAAAAGTGGATGTTAATAAATTGCAAAGACGGAAGGAGGGATTATGAGTTTCCTGTTTGTTATTTGCACTTGGTAATTTTTTTTGCAAATGTCTCAAATTGCAAGAATGCATAGTGGGTGGTCAGCTTATTTAATCTTATCTTAAAGTTTTCACCATAAATACATTTAGTTATCATGTTCAACAAATAAGCGATCGTTTATAAGGTCAGGCTTTTGAGAGTGTCCATTACTTAAAGATGCGTCATATATGCATATATGGTAACATTGCTTGAATATCATGTTATTGTGTCATGAGCATGATAGTCCAGTACCATCAACATAAGAAAACATGTGGTATTATCTTTCGTTAGTTCAATCTTACACTCTGAATTTTCTGAATAACAGACATATTGAGGTATTTTCAAAAACGTGACCCATAATTCATTAATTTTTATGTAGTATGAGTATCGCACACGCTATTTTCATCCATGACACATACAGTTGTTATGTATAGCAAAGTAATACTCATATTCACATAGTTTTTGTTTCTGTTATACATAAAGTTATTATATAGATTGATTGTAACCCATGACACATATATTGTTCCCACCTATGACACAAAAATGTGCTTGGTTGTCACCTATCACCCATTGTTTTTCATCTATCATACATTCAGGTATCTGTGACAGATTTGATTGTCACCTATGGAACATTTGGATGTCATCTATGAAATAAATTAATGTGATTGTTGCCTATGAAGGGGTGGGCTGGTCTAGTGTTTAGTGTGTTGGCATTGCTCATGGCCGCCCTGGGTTCAGTTCCCGGTGCTGACTGTTGCCTTGCTGTCGACTCCCAGAGATACAGTCATACACTTGTTTAAAGTCATCAACTCAGAGAATCTCGATATAATTGAAAAATTGTTGAGCAGACATTAAACTCAAACATCATCATCTTGTTGCCTATGATACATTCAATAAGCTGACTGTCAGCCCCACTGGTATACAGCGAATATAGGGGCCGGTATGGAGCTCAGTAAATAGTGCGGACACTCTAATAGTGCAACGCTATCTATTGAGCGCCCTTCCTCAAGAGGAAATTAGTGAGTGGGAACAGAGTGTACTGAAAATGGTGTGCTCTCGACTCCTCGGACACTGTTACAACTTAGAAAGGGTGTGCAGTGCACAGATGCCGTTACAATGGTAGTGAAGGTCACAGTCACATCAGACCATTCCAGGGCCCTTATGCATAGAGTTTGCCCACAGAAACCAGGGTACACATTCAGTTGTCATATGTATATTCAGTCACTATCTATGACACCTTGAGTTGTATCCTATGACACATTTGTTTATCATTAATAACATATTCAATAAGGGGGGGCAGGACAGAGTAGTGGATAAGGTCCTTGGCTTGCATCTGACCGGACCAGTTTCGAGCCCAGAGTTGGGTTGCCTGCTACACTGCTTCACATTGCCATGGTTTCTACCCCCATAGAGTGGTCCTGATATAGCTGAAACATTCCTGAGAGGACATTACACTCCAACAATCATCATCATCATCATCTTCATTTGTTACCTTACTTTGTTCTTTGCAGATTCGGTCAATCGTTGACCCGTTCATGCTGACCGGCGATGACGAGTTACAAGTCATAAAGGTCCTACAGGAGGAGATGTGGAATGGTATGTCACGTGACAAACAACGTCAGAAGATGACGTCACTCCAGATGGAGAACACGTACGTCAGGGAACTACTTAACGGAACAGGTACCGTATAATATTAAAAATGATTATATATGGAAGGTGCATCAATAAGGTACTGCTGTTAAAGGCCTATCCTAATGTCACATATTCAAATTCATTCTTATCTATTACTATACTATCAATACTATTTGGACATATAAAGCTCTTGCACACTTCCACAAAGGGAACAGATGTTGCTACTTTTATGTTATTGTGAACCTAGTCATACCCTTGATCTATAGGCAGTAGGTCCAGAGAACTGGCAATCTGCTACTTGTTCTCAACAGCTGAGGACCTACCAAAAACCCTCTAATATGCAAAACTGACACACAGTGTTCCTCACCATATTACATTTACCATAAGCAATACATCAAAGAACTGTTAGTAACTGCACCATATGCAGTATCTGAAGCATACATTTTTCATGAGGTTTAACACAAAATACAGCAAGGTCCTAAGTCTCATCGTGCAAAATAAGGTATCCAAATTTAGAAAAGTATTACCATAATGTCACTTACAACATACTTTTGAAGACAAAATTCTGCATGGTCTGGCCATCCACCTCTAGGTGGAAACTGCACGAAGTAACATGCCATGACCCTTGCTATGACCCTTGTGTGAAATCAACCACTGAGTTTACAATGGAATTTTTGGAATAAAGTATATATCTGTCTTATCCTAACATTAGGCAATTACAGCAAATCTGAAGACAGATTTTTAGAAGAAGCAGTATTATAACAAGAGAGTGAAACAACTGATTTTATCCAATGTGCCCCTAAGATATATGTCGTCGTTATCATATAAGGTAATTAAAAATCACAAATCCAGGAGTCCTTTGGTTCCTTTATTGATACAGAGCTCCTACTCGGTGTTTGACTTCACCACTCTCCATGAATGCCTCGCCCCAGCCTCCACCCACTCACACTCTTACATTCCAGAGTATTACCTCTCTCTCTCTCCTCTACTTGACGCCCAAATGGCAACTCTTTGACTACCAAACTAAACTGCGACTACTCTGCTACTAATTGCGGGCTGCTTGCAGCTACAGGGGTACATCTAGAAGGTGGTCATGTGGCTCTGACGTATACATTGCAGCCACCGCCGAGTACTAATATGGCAATATGAATAATAAATATGAGATATACATAACCTAAACACACAATAAAAGTATAAGAAAATCTACCACTGTGTATACAACCTGTGCCATTGCAGACTATGATTTCTCCGAAAAGTCTTTGGATGAGACGCTCATATTCTGTACCTAATAATCATATTTTATAATTTCATTTTTTGGCAGAGGAGGGTGACTTCCTGGCCCTGGACCTGGGAGGGACCAACTTCAGGGTGCTCATGTGTAAGATGCATCAGGGACAGTGCGAAAGCATCAGCCGCAACTACAATGTACCGAAGAACAAGTTGTCAGGACCTTCTATTGAGGTAAGTTCTGTATGTATTAGATTGTAAAAATAGCAAATGTCATAACGATATACCAAAGAACAAGTTATTAGGACCTTCTGTTCCGGTGAGTTCAGTATGGGTAAGATTGTAAAAATAGCAGCTGTGTGTTCAATGTGTCATAGAACAAGTTGTTGGGACCTTCTGTTGAGGTTAGTTCTTTATGGATAAGATTGTAAAAATACCAACGGTATGTTCAATGTGTCGTAGAACAAGTTGTTGGGACCTTCTGTCGAGGAGAGCATCGTATGGATTAGATTGTGAAAATATCACCTGTATATTCATGTATCGTAGATCGTTATCAAGACCTTCTGTTGAGGTTAGTTCTTAAGGATTAGATTGTAAAAATACCAACTGTGTGTTTAATGTCTCATAGAACAAATTGTCGGGATCTTCTGTTGAAGTAAATTCTATATGGATTAGATTCTAAGAATAGCAAATGTCCATACGATCTAGCGAAGAATAAGTTGTCGAGACCTCCTCTTGAGGTGAGTTCCATATGGATTAGATTGTAAAAACTCCAGCTGTATGTTCAATTTACCATAGGAAAAGGTGTCTAGGCTTTCTGTTGAGGTGAATACTGTATGGATTAGATTGTAAGAATAACAAATGTCCTTAAAATATACTGAAGAACAAGTTGTTGGGACCTTCTGTTCGAGTTGAGTTCTGTACGGATTGTATTGTAAAAACTCAAGCTGTTTGTTCAAATTTCAATATACCGAAGAACATGTCATTGGGACCTTCTGTTGAGGGGAGTTCAGTATGGATTAGATTGTAAAAATAGCAAAGGTCCATACAATGTACTGAAGAACAAGTTATCAAGACCTTCTGTTGAGGTGAATTCTTTATGGATTAGACTGCAAGAATACCAGCTGTGTGTTCAATGTAGCATAGAACAAGTTGTCGACACCTTCTCTTGAGGTCAGTTCATATGGATTAGAATGTAAAAATACTAAATGCGGTATTCCATGCGGTATTCCAAGTGTGGGGCACCCATATTGACCATTGCCATGGTAACGTTCTACACCGGAGGCCCGCACTTTCAGCCACCGAAATTGGCAAATTGCAGCCGAAAGTGGCAAATCGGCTGCTGAAAATGCCATATCGGCAACCAGAGGAAAATGGGCAGGAAAAATTTACCAACATCTTCGTAAATTCTATGGGCAGTACCACCAATTATAAATTGGCAGTAGTGAAATTGTATCGGTGTCAAATTGGCAACGCACTTTCAGTATGTGGAATATCTTCTTAACAGTATGTACAATGTTACAAAGAACAATTTGTCGGGACCTTTGGTTGAGGGAGAACTGTATGGATTAGATTGTGAGAATACTCACTTTATGTACTGTGTACTGAAGAACAAGTGAACATTCAAAGATGTAACTGAAATTCTGGTCTAACTGGGGACTGCTTATGACCAATTGATAGATATTAATCAAATGGTTTTGACATTTTGTGCTATGATTAAAAATTATCAGATGTGTTTCTCATTTAATTTCAGGTTTTTGACCATCTAGCGGAAAGTATACTCAAATTTCTGACTGAAGAAAAACTACTTGATCGAAAGAATCTACCACTTGGTAAGAAAATAATTATTCTGTTCACCTTAATTCTAGGTTGGTTCTAGTATCAAAGTCCAAATTTTCGATAGTGTAAATTTCACTAGTCAAAGAAGTTATTCCTCCAGCCAATAATCAACTTGGTAGCAACTATCAGAAGCATTTTGCCCTTGTTCTTATGCTACCGTATTGTGAAATAATAGTTCATTACTTGAACAAGTGTTACATCTTACACGCTTCTTTTTTTGTATGCGATAAGGGTCTTAGGAATATGAGTTTTCATTGAAAAATAGAAAAGCCAACCTTAGTTCAAAGTGACTATCCATGTTAGTCTGTTTAGGCTCTGTTGACCAGAAAAAGTTAAGGGCCATACCCACTAAGCGACTATAGCAGCGACGGGCGACGGGCGACTGGGAGAATCGGCTGATTCTTAAGGTTGCCTGTAGGTATAGTATATTGGGATGTGCATGTTTGATTTGAATTGGCCCTAAAGTCAGCTGATTGCTCGGCGGGTATGGGGCTTTGGTCAGTTTAGTCTAATTTGAATCACTTAACGAACACTTAGACCCTTAGGATTATCACTGTACATCGCTCAGCATAAAAATACACCTATTTTATTTAAAGCGTGTAATCCATGAAGTGACAACCTATTATCTTCTTTTAAATTTATTTTGAGTAATGATAAAGGTACTAATGAATTAAATTTCTTCAATGTTAAAATCTGTGAGCCATTGAAAGTGCAGGATTTTAGGACGGCAAAGAGGTGGAGACAAGCTTAGGTAAAATGGGATAAAAAAAAAAGTAACAATCAGTGTTATTTGCAGTGTCTCTTTTGGGGTAATAAATTTGGAAATAACCTTATTATAAGATGAACTTTAATTCATATTTAGTTCAACTTACTTTTGCTGTAACGTACAGTTCTAGTGACAACAAATAGTCTGTACTGAGGAACTTACTCTTTGAACATGTTATAATAAGAAGCACTGTGGGGGGTGCTGAGGGTTGCTGAAAGCTCATACGGGATCGTCACATACCGAGGCCGAGGCCTGAGGTTCATACGATCCCCATGGGTTGAACAGCCACCCGAGGAAGAACCCAAAGGTGCTTCTTTATTTTATCACCCAAACTAAATTTAAAAGATGCAAAAATCACTGAGGACAAGGAGTCCACACTGAGCGGTACATACAGCCTGGCAATCTGACCTGCACCCAATACGCACCGCTTGTCGGCAGTGCGGGTGATAAATATACATTATTGTCTTTCAGCTGTAACATAGTAATTAAGTAAACCTGTAAACTGATACAGCTGAGGTATATACATTCAGTGCTGAAAAGAAAGGAGGATTGCAGGATCAGGGGTTGGAAATTTGATATGATATGAGATGAATTATGATGTAAAGGTTGATCTAAATTTAATCTAAATACTGACATTGTTCCATGACATTTGACACCCGATGCATCTTTGTACGTCATTTCATCCCCATAAATCCTGAATTCCACATACCAATGTCAAAGCTGCTGATTTTGTATTTGTTTGATTTTCTCTGAAGATATGGCATGTAAACCTTCCTCCTATGTTCAATTCAAAAGAGAATTGTAATGCTTTTCCAGGGACATACAAAATGTTTTTCGTTTAAACTTAATTCCCACTGTTGATTTTTAAAATGTGGAATATAAGCTTGACTGTAATACCATACTCTGTTAGTGTAGATCTTATTAGACTATGTCGTGCTGATCCTAGAGTTCATTAAGTAAACCTTAACATAACCAAAGCCCGAATTAATAAGGTTCTCAGAGAGAGATCATATTGCCTTACTTACAGCTTACACAATGTCTAACTTCAAAGGCACATAGTGTGGGTTTGAGGGCACTTGGAGATAATTAAAACTTTTAAAAGCTTGTCTGCATTGGAAATTATAAGTTAAGAGCAGGTCAAACTACTGTTGGCAAATTTGATACTGATCAATAACATCTTAGTACAGCTCATGTACAATATAGAAACCATTCCATTTGGGGAACAATACATTTGGATTTACCCACAATTAGCATATGATTTGTCTGCCAGTTTTTGTGTTCAATTCTCTCTACCACGGTTAGGTGATTTACTGTATTTTAGGACCTGCAAGTCAATGTGCACAGATTTGTAGACAATAACTCTGGAAAATTATTAAAAAAACTTTCTATATGTCTTTCTGTGGAGGAGTCGTAAAGCCTCAAGAAAGTACACATAATCTAGATGTATAATTGTAACAAAATCAGATAATAGACTTTTTGTTCAGGATTGCTCATTATCACATAAGTATCCTTGCACAAATGAAGACAAATTAGATTGCTTCAAGTATAACTACAGTGACTCTTTCATGGTTATCTTCCTGAAAAAATATTAAAAACACATATATACAAAATGAAAACTTGTCAATGCTAGTTTTCCATTATGATTATTAAACCACAAGTTATTCAAAAGTTCTTGAAATTTCCTATAATTAAGCCTTGTGATTTGTCTACATATTCTCAGCATGCACCTTGATTTAGGCTAGTCTGTAGGTGTACTCCAATAAGTAAGCTATCTATGGTGGGGAGAATTCATTATGCTCCCCCAGATTTGCACTAAAGACCCATTCCCACTAAGCAAGCTTTGGCGACGAATCAGTGCTAAAATCGGCTGATTCTACCCCTAGAATCTGCCGATTTTAGTGCCGACTTGGAAATAACAAGCACAATTCAATATACCATACTAACAGGTGATCATAAGAAGCGGCCGATTTCAGCGGCGATCCGTTGCCTAAAGCCCCATACCCACAGTCGATTCTTCTCTTAAAATAGGCCGACTCTAGCGCCGATTCATATCAAACACACACATTTCACTATACTAACTGGTAACCTGAAGAATCAGCCGATTATAGCACCGACTCGTCGGCTGACCGTGTAAAAGTCGCCTAGTGGGTATGGGGCTTTACTCTCTAAAAGTTGCTTAGTGAATATAGGGCTTAAGGACAATTGCGCTATTAAAGAACTACCATTGATATTTGTTTAAAACTTCACACAATAAAAATTATACCCATGTAGGTAACAAAAATGGAAAAAATAATAGGTCACCGTGGAAACTTTTCTGCTATAGCAGTCAATTAATATGACAATTATTCAAAAAATGCCTTGCAAGATTAATTTTGAAAGGTGATTTTATTTGCTTATCATTTTAATAGAATCAATATGAAAACCAGTCTAATGGTTTTTTCAAATGTGCTCATGTGTATTCAAATGAAATAGAAAGACTTTTGTAAAATCTGATGATGTAATATTTACAGTCGACTCTGCCTACAGTGGACACTGATGGTACCAGGAGATTTGTCCACTATAGACAGTTGTCCCTTTAACACAGAGTCAGTAGTATAGGACAAGTTTGTAGAAAAGACAAGGCAGTATGATATATATATATGTATGTATGTATATATGTATATATATATGTATATATATATGTATATATATATGTATATATATATGTATATATATATGTATACATATGCATTGTTATGTATGTATATATGCATACATACATATGTATATATACATACACATATGTATATGATGAATGTTTTCCCACCACATATCAAAGGGAGAAGTCCTGTCAGTCACCCCCTGTCCCAACACCTGTAGTTTTAACTGGAAAAATTATTTTCAATATTCTATATTATTCCTGAGATCCTAACAATAGTTTAGATATATAATATATTTTTATACAACCTCTATCAAAAGAGAAACCAGAGAAATTGTAGTTTTTATTGCTAAAATCGTTTTTCAGCATTAGCAACATTTCTATAAAATGAGTGCTATTTGACCATTTCTATCTTTAATATTATTTCCTTTGGCAAAGATTTTATTTGGATTTTAAATCAGACATGTATTCATGAGTATTTATGCAAAATATGAACAAGATTGAAGAACTTTCATTTTTGGGATATCTGGAAAATGGCGCCATTGTCCTTAAATGAGTCCATTATTGTCTGCAGGGTTCACCTTCTCCTTCCCCATGGTCCAACACAGTATCAAGCAGGGCGTCCTTGTGACATGGACCAAGAGCTTCTCCTGTCCAGACGGTGTTGGAGAAGATGCTGTCCGAATGCTGGAAGAGGCTCTTGCAAGATGTGGGGTAAGAACAAAGCGAACTCTACTTGGTTTCTCACTCTGAAAGGGTGAGTGGCCCTCTCTGCTCTACTCCCCTGTGGGGGTGGCAGGGTGGGGCTTAGGCTCCTTGGAAGAATATAGGCTCCCAGTAGCCCCTGCTGATCATAGAAGGTGATGATAGGATGGACCCAGCACTGACCATGTGTAATATGAAAGGGTCCATTCTCCTTGGAAAAGACCATGTGGTTCATTGGGTTCAATTCCCGGTTGGTGTCTGGGTCCTTAAGGGGTGAGGTACAGCAAAAATGATTTCCAGGTTTTGATCCCCTGCTGTTTGCCCACTGTCACCTCCATCTCATAGATTCGATCACCAAAGACAGAATTTGTCCTAACTTGCTTTTCGCCATGAAAATGACCCTGGCTGTCGGTACGGCATAACACCCATCACTCACTCACTCACTCACTCTGCTCAGCTCTCTGGCCGATCTCGGATCCCAGAACCGCAAGCATAGCAAAGGGCAGGGTTGCCACAGGTCAAGGAAAAGTCAGGGATAAGTCAGAGAATTTTGATGTCTCTGGTCCGTGGCAGCCCTGAAGGGAAATTTTGATTTTAAAATGTATCATCATAGGCATTAATGACTCTGTGGTGAGTCATAAAAATATTTCTCCAAAATTTGATTTTAAGTGTAAAATATATAATGATTCACATTTAGTTTCAAGTGATTGGGTGTTTACATGGATACCACTGCATGAACACTCATGTTCTTACGTGCATATATTCAGGACACTGATATGCTGACTTTTTTTAAACCAGTGTTAGTCTTTAAACGCTGGTGATAATTGAAAACCGAATAATTGATTATACGAACTATTGTCAGAAATAAGAAATTGAAACCAAAAAAAAGAAAGAAAGAAAGAAAATAGCACGGTCTCAACTTGGGGGATTCTTCCTCCATTTACTCAGCCACTGATTAAAATTGAATCGTTGGGGTCTCTAGGCTGGTGGATGATGAATCCTGTATTTCAGAGTTAGTTGGCAGACTATTTGCCCAAACATCAGGCATGCCTGATGTTTTGCGTGTTTAGTTGGCCGACGTTTGGACCAAACATGCAAAATGCCTGATGTTTTGGGTGTTTATTTGGCCGACTACTGGCCCAAACATCCGACATGTCTGATGTGTTGGGTGTTTAGTTGGCCAACCTTTGGCTCAAACATCCAAAATGCCTGATGTTGTGGATGTTTAGTTGGCGACTATTGGACCAAACATCTGTCATGCCTGAAGTTTTGGGTGTTTAGTTAGCCCAAAGATAATCTTTCAGGGGCGGATCCAGGAGGGATCATCACAGTGCAACGTCACAGCAGTTAAATATATACATTTGATCATTATTTTGATTGTTTATTCGGGATGTACCACCTGTAAATCTCATCACCTATAAGGCATTTGGTGCAAGCCTCACCCACACAACACTGGTCATGCATTACTTTTTTTGAAACCATCTTTAGCACCATTTGTGAGTTTCTGAAGCACGTCTTAGACCAGAAACTACCAATCGGTGGTAATTTCAGTGTACGCTAACATACCATTACTCTTGGTTGCATTGTCGCTCATGTGATTGTCGTTCCATTTTATATGACACGATATACACCCACGTACATGCTCCAAGCTACAAATACCTAATTACGACAATTGAATGACATCAAAAGGAACGAAACGAGGACAACATCCAGGTCTCCAAAAATAGTTGCATGGCTCAACAGGAACACGAATATTTGATTACTTCTTAGACTGGCTTGAATACATACAAAACATAAGACATTAGAAAAACAATTCATGAAAAATGTTTTCCAATGATATGAGAAATAATATCTGAAAATTTAGATCCAATCGAAATAAAGGTTGCATTCCTTAGTTGGCTCGTAAAACCTCTGGTTTGCATATGAAACGCCCGGTTTTGAATTTTAAGGTGTTCAGTTATAGGTAATTTGATACACGGCAGTTGATCCATGACTTTTGAATGGAGGTGAAGACCAGGGTATTGGATAACACAGTGGCCAACTGTATGAAATTCCATCCCTTAGTTTTCAGAAATCAGATATGATTTGCACCGGAAATTGGGAATGGTTAAGAATTGATATGAGAAGTAATGTAAGAAGTACTTAATATGTTTAACTAAAAGAGCCAATCATCTGTCATGCGACACAAGTTGTACTTTTAGTACTAAGGCACAGAAATCAGAGTAGATACACACTTATTTTGTATGCATTTTGTCATGCTTTATAGAACCCCCACATGTTATGGGCATATCAATGTACCGGGTGGGAAAGCCCCTGTCTGCCTATGTGATAAATTGATGACCCAATAGCAACTGTCCCTACTTTCAATTTGGACGAGCTTTGGTTGGATTTTGCTATACTGAAAAATTGCTAGAATCTCAGACAAAAAACCCATATTTGTTAATAAGAAGTTAGTGGCTGTGTCTTTTTGTCCAAACTTAATAACCCTATTTGACTAAGGCATGGGCATTTAAACTACACCATGGTCAGTTTGAGTAACCTTGGTGGTATAATAGAAATCGAGTTTATGTGTGAGGAAAATGAGGTGAAGATATATTATTGTACAGCTTTTTGTCATATCATCCTTAGATCTAAAGGTCCAAAGGTTTATGGTGAGCAAAAGCCATCATTCAATTGAGGTTTAGTGTAAATCAGTCTTTCAGAGCTCTATCCAAGTGTATTAAGATTTATCTGAAGAGTAAAATAAAGCTCCATACTCAACAGGACACTTCGGACATCACCAATCATAATTTCCTCAGTATGGTATAGTGAAATATGCAAGTTTGATCTGGATTGCTGGAAAAATCGCAGGATGATTTGCCTGGCGATTTTATCAGAAACGATATTTCAATATACCATACTGACGGGCGATCTGACCTGAGAGTTGTTGCCATTCAATTAAGTTAACCAGTAAGGAATCCAAAAATGGTTTGACTACAGGGGACTGTGCATCATATCTAGTCCAGGAGCCAAATCCTGAAATCTGTCAAAATAAGGATTTACCCTCCGCGGTGAGCCCCCTGGATTTTCTTGATTTTTTTCAACTTATAGCATCCTAGGGACCATGAATCAAGACGGTTCCAAAGAATTTAGGTATGCGAACACTCTGTAATTACGCGATTTGTGGTTAATTAGCAAAAATTGAAAAACGTGTTATTTCTTAATTTCTCTGGAACTATGTAAGATATGATAACATGCTATATGTCATCTGAAAGGTAATTTTTTCCCTGATTTTTTGGTGTATTGTTTGCTATTGTCATTAATCATGGCAAAGAGTAATTAAAGAAAAACTGTTGTTTTAGTCAAAATCATTAGAACTTCAGGATCCAAGGTTAAAATTTGGAATTGATAAACCAAGTCCTAGGTATACTTAGAGGGGATCTTTGGGCAGTTTTAAAAAAAAGTTGTATCTGATTTCATTAGAAATATAATATAGAAATCATTTTTTGCTGATTAAATTCTAACCGACGACTGGTTCATTTTGCACTTATATTCTAAAAGGAGAGATGATATCATGAAAACAACACAATATGTCCTAAAGTGAGGTGGAAATGATAATCACTATCTCCTTAAGCTGGTATTTCAGTGCTTTCTGAGCCATTTGGGCACATGCATGTAATATAGTGGCTGTTTGGAGAGCATTTTGGCTCACAGTGAGAGATGTGTCACAATAAAACTATGGTTTGAGTAAGATTTCTTTACTCAGTAAAATACCATGATTATGTCTCAGTTTTATTACAAACCATCTTATTAGGGGCCTTGCATTAAGTATGTATGCATGAAGGGGGGGAAGGAGGTATGAAACCTTTGAAAATGTGTATACTTTATAGTACAAATCTAATGCATACTTTTGTCCAAAGGGGGTGGGGTCTGAGATTTTTGAAAATGTGTGTACTTACTAAATAGAAGGCCTCATATAGTTCTCTCTATTTCATGCTGACAAAAAGAAAAGAATAGCCCATAGAAGACTCACCCATTACCTGACCCCAAGCCATGTTTCTCAGGGTATATATATGGGGAGCCTCCAAGTATTACTTTAAAGAAGAGATGAGTCCCAAAGAGACTGTTGTCATATATCAAGGGTTCTGAATTTTAAAAAAACAGTCCTTGTATCAATATGCCAATTGCAAAAAGACCAGGAATACTATTTGTTAAACATGATAGGTGTGCTACCTCTTTCAAATTGTTGGTTTTAACAAATTACTAGATTGTTCTTTAAACTCTAGGATTCTAACCCCATGTGCTTATATAAATGAGTAGCTTGGCTTGACCCTACACAAAATGGATATCTTATATTTTATGGGTTACTGGTATTAGTAATTTTATATCAAATTATGACCAGCCTATGATCATGCTTCACTCAGATTCATCCTACCAACTAATAGAATTCTGTCATATATCTAATTTTATCAGGAGGTGTACCAGGGGGACTGAGACCTCTGTTTGTGTATATACATATCAATATCATTGGCAAGTCCTCAAACAAATATCAAGCCCTGAAACAATACAGAAGTACCTGATATAGCTTTCTATTTCAAAATTACAAGTTCTTGGTATGGCCATTACTGGTTTCCCAATATTATCTAGTAGCATTACTACATTGAGCAGCATGTGCACAGCACCCTTGATTTGACACCATAACCCGGGCACCATAACCACGGCACTATGGTATTAGGAGATAATACAAGAGCAACAAATTCCTGTGAATCTGGTTGTTGCCTCAAACTTTCAGTTCTTTAAGCCCCAGAAACAACATTATTCCCTTATCAAAATATAACCATTTTCATTTCTAAACTGCTGTGAACAAGGATCCAATTTCCTTAACCTATAGCAAGACACAGTTTATAGGTACTAAGAGAAAGGTCAATCATGGTAAATACTCAGAGACCAAGAACTAAGGGAGTGATTACTCAAATACATAAATAATCTTTTAATCTATGATCAGTTCTAATAATCCAACACTGAATACATAGTCTTTGATACAAAAGGGTATAAAGCTAACTGAGCACTGAACCCATACAGCCTGGATCTGCTCTCAAGTAGAAGCAAAAGGATGACAAAGTTTAATTAGGTAGATTGGTGGGAGGATGTTAACAAAAGTACAGCAGGTGGTCAGCAATCCCACAATTCACAGCACAATATATAGGTCTGTAGTGTCTTGTACCATGGGGGCTCCCCTTAACCCTCAGTGCGGGTCACTCTGGGGAAAGGCTATACCTCTCCAACACTGATAAGTTTTTAAAGATCCCCTACCTTCATTTCACTGCTGTAAGGCAGCATTGTCTAAACAGTTAAAGTTATCATTTTATTTCACCAGTTGCAGTGAT
Organism: Lepidonotus clava; assembly: GCA_936440205.1. NCBI lineage: Eukaryota > Metazoa > Annelida > Polychaeta > Phyllodocida > Polynoidae > Lepidonotus > Lepidonotus clava. Next base: position 2,060,447 of record OW387136.1, on the reverse strand, counting down.
GAATCCCATGCTCCTTTTGGAATTATGTGATAAAATGGAATAATAAGACGGTAATAAGTAGCCAAAATTTAAGCCTGCCCCACCCTCTGAGGGATCCTTTATTAGGTTGTGCACACAGTGTATTATCAATGGGTTAACTCACACAACAGGGAGATAAGAACCCTAGTCTGCCATCTTTATCATTCCTCTGTCTTTCCAGGCCTTATCTGTTCCCAGGTATGAGGTAAACATTGGACACTGGGGCCAGCAATGGGGGATTTATAAGTATTATGGCCTACAACTCCCACCCTCCCTATAGGAATAGGGTTTAATGATGAGTGGGTACAGGGATATGTAAATAGAAGTTTGCAGCACATTGTAATGTCCATTTGTGAATCTTTGGCAATATAAGGAGCCATCCATACCCTTTTGAGTAAACAAATCAATGACTATCCTAATTTGATCAGGCAACAAAAATGAGCTTGGCAGCAAATTACATGGACAAATATTTCTTGCTAATGTAAACTTATTTTACAGCTCCAATGTTGTCTACAGTGGACCAAATAGCTCAGAAAGCACTGAAATACCAGCTTAGGGAGACAATGATTATTCTTTTCCCATCTCTTTAGGATATATTGTATTGTTTTCATGATATCATCTCTCCTTTTAGAATATAAGTGCAAAATGAACCGGTCGTCGGTTAGAATTTAATCAGCAAAAAATGATTTCTACATTATATTTCTAATGAAATCAGATGCAACTTTTTTTAAAAAACTGCCTAAAGATCCCCTCTAAGTATACCTAGGACTTGGTTTATCAATTTCAAATTTTAACCTTGGATCCTGAAGTTCTAATGATTTTGACTAAAACAACAGTTTTTCTTTAATTACTCTTTGTCATGATTAATGACAATAGCAAACAATACACCAAAAAATCAGGAAAAAAATTACCTTTCAGATGACATAAAGCATGTTATCATATCTTACATAGTTCCAGAGAAATTAAGAAATAACGCGTTTTTCAATTTTTGCTAATTAACCACAAATCGCGTAATTACAGAGTGTTCGCATACCTAAATTCTTCGGAACCGTCTTGATTCATGGTCCCTAGGATGCTATAAGTTGAAAAAAGTCAAGAAAATCCAGGGGGCTCACCGCGGAGGGTAAATCAGGATTTTCAGGTTTGGCTCCTGGACTAATCCCAAAATGGGACCAATTTAAATTCATTATTATTCACAATTCTAAAGGATTAATGATGCAGACTTTCATATATTTTATCAAATCATTCTTAACAGTTATTTTCTTAAAATTGTGTATACATTTGAATGCCACGTGGGTTTGGTGACTATGTGGTGTTCACTAAAATCTGGTCACGTGACCCTCTCTGCACAATGTCTTTAATATAGGTATTTACCTAAGTAACTATTATTAAACAACTCATCAAAATCCTTTCAAGATGTGAATCTTGTCCAGGGATGTTGATAATTCCTCAAAGTGTTTAATAGCGTCTAGACGTCTAGAGCACTTAGGATATTAAAAAGTAATCATATACATGTAATCAGTATTCTAGGAATTAATGGGGGTCATCAGTCCAACAGCTCAAAGGGCTCCTGGAAACTTTAGGTATATTTGAAATATCTTACTCTATTAGTCTGGTTTGCAGTTGGCCTTGCTTATGAACATATTAAGCATAGTTATTTTAGAAATTAAGAGATATGTCCCTCTATAACCAACTCAAGCAGAAACATGAATACATGTCAGTTCAATTTGAAAGTTGTGTCTTGTTGAGGCTGTTATGTCAGGGGGTCAGTGGTCACCAGATGACACCCCTGACCCCAAGATTACCTCATTAGGGTCATAACACTCCCAGCAGGAGGGATTTGTTTGGACCATAACAGATTCTTCCCTTTAAAATAGAAAACAATAATATTAGGGGTTAGAAGATAATAATGGTTGCGCAAAACCCTCATTTCTAATGGACTATTGGAGTATACCATGAAAAGAAAGAAAATTGCTGTATCATGTAGTAAATAAAACACAAAATATTCAAATATAAGAAAGAGCTATACTTGATATTGAGATAACAATGTTGTACTTTAATATATATCTAGCTTGCACATGGGCAGATACAGGATTTTGGAAAGTGGGGTTCTGCATAGTTATAGGCTAAATACTAAAATAGTGTGCATTTTCACACAAGCTGGCTAGAAATCTTTCTCTTTGGCAAGTTTAAGTCCTCACCAAAAGAGGGGGTGGGCCCCGTCTCCACAATTTACAAAATTCTGTATCAGCAACTGTGTGGATTCTGACAGAGACCTTGTATGTATATATAGGATATATCGAGACTGGAAAGCCAGGGGTAAACCTGTTATGCATTACTGGCCTGCCACCTAGGTGCTGGTTGGATTGGATTAGGATTGACCATTATGCCTGTGGTAAAAGTGACCTGCGAGGTGCCACCTGCCATTATAAAAATACATTGGTAATGATCAGACCCTGGTCATGGTTGACCAGGTTGGTTCCAACCAGCCACTAGGGGAACGAGCACATAGGCCCAAAGAGAAGCTTTCCAGTCTCTCTATATCCTATATATACATTCAAGGTCTCTGATTCTGAGAATCACATCTAGAATAACTGCACCAAAGTACCAAGAAGCCCAGTGAACCACGTCAAAGCTAGACATTAATGACGGTTAAGTTGCATTTATCACTACACTTAATGCATAATTACTCAATCTGGATAATACATATATTATCTGTCATTAAAAAGCCAACCAATTATCTTTTGTACTGATGTTAACTATAATAACTGTGAGTGCATTTATAGTTATATCATACAACCAAAGTGGCTGTAACGTCATTAATGGTTATATCATACCATCAAGAATTTACAAAATGTGGTTTTATCACCTTTGGACTGACTGGAATTTCTTCCTTAGGAATATATGCGAACATCTTAAATTCTAAGGATCGCCTGTAAGTACATTATACTAGAATGTGCAGGTTTGATCTGAGTTACCAGTAAAGTCATCCGATTCCAAGGGCAGAATCGGCTGATTTTAACGGCGATCTATCGGCCTACTCAGTATTAATCGCCTAGTGGGTATGGCCCTTCAAGGACCATTGTTATGTGGCATCACATCAAGGTTCTATCTAAAAACGGAAATTAGAATGATAACATAAAGTGGTATGGATTGATAATACTAACTTACTGTAACATTGTAACTTATTATTACACTAAATCACAACTGTATGAAAAGCACATGTGTATGATACAGTAAAGCCGTGTCTCTACTTGAGCGACGATTCTTGAGAAATGTGGCCGGCGACGAAGAAACCTTGAAGCCAGTCCACCATAGACAGTCTAGCGCCAGGCAATTATGGAAGCCACCTGTCTCCCAGCGACAAACCCCGGCGACAGAGACAAAATTCGGCACACCCGGCGACAAACTATATCAAACATGTTTGATCTGACGCCCAGAAAACCCGGCGACAAATGGGATTTGTTGCCAGCCACATTGGCGCCAGCATCCTGAACGATAAACCTAGTTTGTTGCCACCTTTTTGATCGCCTAGCATGTCTGAACGTGGCGATAAACTTTTCTGTCGCCGGGTGACTATTTCCGTCGCCGGGCGACGTGTTTCTGTCACCGGGCGACGTGTTTTTACCCTTGTCGCCCGGCGATTTAGCGTCGTCGCTGAGTTTTATCGCTCAAGTGGAGACACAGCTTTAGACTCAAAGAAAATATGAAAATATTACCGACAACCTTTTTGATCAAAAGACTTCTTGGTTCACAAAATAAAAGACGGACATTTTTTTTATATCCACTTCTATCATAGTGACACTTATATGCATATGTAACCTGTGTGAATGACATCATGCATTAATTCCAGTACTTCAATGCACCTTTACTTAATCGTTTTGTTTGGCTTGCAGAATTTGAGATAATTGTAGCTATCACCAGAATGACATTTCCTTCTCAGATATTATTAGATAATTCAGGTGAATTACATGGTCTAATGAGAACAAAAAGGTTACTTTGACCATGACCTCTCAATATTGCAGAGTACTTAGCAACCTATTCAAGCAGACGTAAGGCCATATTCCATTTGCATCAGGTAGCATTTGCGGTATGTTTTTGTAGCTACTTCAAGTAGTTTGCATTTCAGATACGAACATGTTGGTATCTGCAACCGCAAGTAATCCATAAAAGCCTAAATAAAATCATTTGCGGTACTACCTACCACAAGCAAGTACCACAAGTATTTTCTAGATTCCGCCTTGCAGTACCCTACCACAACCAGGTTTGCATGCGTTTTTTTCATAGTTCCACATACACATACCGTATAGTGGAATATAGCCTTGAATCATTTGGATTTGTGTAGAATCAAATATATGAGTGGTAAATGCTTTTTATTTTTACTAGGAGCTTTTCAGGGGGTCCTGACCCCGCGTTTTCCTTTGTGGAAACTTATACTTCATAAAGTGAAAAAAGGGAATGCATGCCATTTTACTACATAGCCTATATCCCAAACTGGTAAGGCACTAAATCACATTTTGTGACTTAGGGACGTCTGTTAAGGCACTTTGACTAAAGCCCCATTCGCTGTGGTGAAAGTGGTTTGTCGCAGCTCTCTGCGATCTGTGAATGTTGGAAACGTTGCACTTTCGTAGCCCTCTGCGATGTGATTCCTTGCGAAGTTATTCAACATGCTTAATGATTTTGTAGAGATCCTGTGCAATTCCTGATGAGATTGCTTGTGAAAATGATCGCAAATGGTCTCAAGGTGCCTTACCTCTCAGTGTGAATGCTATGCGATCAATTTCTCTAGCTTCTAATCATTTTGTCGCGCCTGACGTTGTTTGTGAATTCTCATGATAAAATTTTCATGGGTCTCTGGACCCCCCCCCCCCCCCCCCCCACTCCTAAAGTCATTTGACATGTTTAACATTATCAGGTGGCATTCTCCCTGTTAAGACACCATGTCATAAAAAGGCATTAAAGCCCTACTCGCCGTTGTCGATGTTTCCGTCACAGAGACCCATGACCTCATAGCTAAAATACTGTTGAGTAGAACATAAACTCCAAAAATCATCATCATCATCTAATGATGATAGTGTTTATTTTCACAGGTGACACAGGTAGATGTGGTGGCAGTGCTGAACGACACGACCGGAACCCTCATGGCCGGCTCGTACCTGGACAGGGACTGTCACATCGGGCTCATCATGGGTAAGTTATGGCCCATTGTAGCTATAGTCTGCTGTTTCAGAAAGAACCAATTTTGTTCATGTAGCTTTATTTTATAAAGGAATCAAAGGGATCTGATTATAACACTATGAGTGCTTAAGCTGGAATATACCATGAGGACAAAATGTCACAAGGAAAATAGGTTTTGAAAATTCTCAGATATAGATTAGATATTCACAGGAACATTTTATGACAATGCAAAATAGGACATAACACATTTTAAATCTTGAGTTTGTCAGTCCTTTCTTAGTCAGCAGACCTATGGGCGACAAGCTTCAGGGTCCCGTAATTCAGAGCCTGTGATTCAGGATCTAAAAGCATATTCTGGTGATTTTTGCTGCAATGTTTTCTGTCTCATGGATGAGGCTCAAGTTTTGGAGAGATACATCTGTTACTTTTAAAACAACTACATGTCATATTCTACCGTTATAAAGTATAACTGCCAAGGTGCCTTTGCTTATATGTCATTAGGATGATAATTTCTAAATATGAACACACACACGTGCACACTCGCGCAGACATGCTATATCCTAAAGAAACTGACATATCTTTGATGCAAAGACAAAAATCTGTCTAATGAGATAAATGTCTCCCTTTTGAGAAAAAAATCCATATTATTTTGTCTCACCCAAAAGATGAAGGCTGTGAAAATTTGAAATTTCCAATATTCCCAGATTGCAGCAACCTTTGTGGTACAGTGGGATTGGGCCTAATATCTTTTAGGCAGGGGTCTATTGAGCACTGCAACAAAGAAGGGATCACAAATGTCACAAATGTCCAAATATCCAACATGTTGGATCCTCTTAGTCCAGGTGAATGTGATAACGATGTTCACTGCAATTTCAGAGTCCTATCTAGACAAGGGTCTTGCAGCACTTTAAAAAAAAAAACAAAGAATCGAAGCCCATCAAAAACCCAACATGTTCTATCCTTTTTTTCACTTCCAAGAGACATAAGGAACAAAGCCATCAAGGCATTTTATCACAAGAGTTCTAGTTGTATATGGTCATTGTGATTTCTTGCTTATCTCATCATTTCAATAAAAATTGCACCCATACAATGGATATAATTTTAATGTAGCTAGCAAGCCTTTATGTCATCCATGAGTCAGAAAACATTGTATAAGGCTACGCATTATAATAATAAATGATGATCATGTGTTTGAGTTGAAGGTCCACTCAGTAATCTTTTAGCCATATCAAGACCAACTGCAGTTTTTGACTTTACACAGTTGTATAATCGTAGCTATGGGAGTGGAAACATTGGCAAGGTGAGGTGATCTAACAAGCAGCAACTGTGATCGAACCCAGGTGGGCTGCATGCAATGTCAGCACGCTAACCACTAGACCATCGCTCTACTCATTATGATAGATTACCTATTGGAGTATTTATAGTTTTAGCAAGGAAGTCAATCCCTCTCACTTTTCATAAAAGGAATATGAATATAGAATGCTCATTGCTTGAAGTGTTAGATGTTGATTTTTTACCAATAATGCTGCTTAATCTATCCTGCAGGTATCCTGAATCACCACATTGGCTTCTTCATGATTTACTCTATGTAAGCTTTTGCAGGCTGTTCTTTTGGGAATGCCCTGTCTGGAATTAGCAATAGTACAAAGGAAAGATTAATGACTGTAGTACTTTTCGATATGAATGTCATTGATAGTGGCACCCCCTATTAGACTCCACGCAAACCGCTTCAAACAAAACAACGCACGTCTCTTTTAGGTTTTTCAGAAACATAAACAAATATTCATGACGTCATGAAAATGGTAAAATAGATGACATATTGTAGTGGTGTACACAGATATTGATAGGGGGCGCCACTATCGACAACATCACAAAAATCCCATAGGTGATGGTCATACTTACATATCTTTGTGGAGCTATGATATTTTTGCTGGAATTAGAAATGTTTTATTTACTGTCCTTATCATCAGGTACTGGGTGTAATGCGGCCTACGTGGAGCGTTTGGAGAACCTCGACAAGTGGGACGGAGAGATTGATGGCGATGGCAAGGTGAGACATCGAGTAAATCATGTATTTCATTTATCAATGGATTCCTTATGAAATACAAAGAGCATTCCTTATGAAATACAAAGAGCTTTAGCAGGCTGTGTCTGTAGTGTATGTCCCTTAAAACTCATTTTTAGCTGTTAAAACTAGAAGACTGGTCAACACTCTATGGCTGATGCTATGTATAATGTATGTTTTTTAATATTTACTTTTAATTGAACATATATGAGTGTGTATATAATATAAATGTATTTTGCTTATTAGTTATATTGTTATGATTATGCATTGCAAGCCATGAATGTTTATTGCCAGAAAATGTCATTAAGTCAAATATGCATATGGGCTACAACAGTGTGATTGCATTGCAAAAGCAATAATTATGTGATATCCATGCAGTCCATTCCGTGATTGGGAATGGTAAATGTTAGTGTGTAGGACACTGACACGGGCCCGTCCCAGATTGAGTACATCCTTAATGTCAGTACCAACTGCACCAAGTGGGCCCATAAATTGCCTGATTATTAGTAAATTTTCTGCTTATTATTGGTTGATTGTTGCATCTGTTCAGATTTAACTTGTACATTTAGATACCACATGCTTAGAGGCGACAACACTAAGTCATAATCAGCGGGCCAAGGATCGCTCTAGTTGGCATAGGGCTCTAATATTCCCTCAGAACATTTATTCTTACTAACCTAGCTGTTCAGGTGCAGATATGATTATAGTGTCTCATGATTATCAATCTCCTAGATTATTAATGTATTTTCACTGACCAAAGGTAAGGTGTGGAGGTGCATCTATGCTATAAAGGCACATTGGATCTAGCAACAGAAGAGAACCCACCCAGGCAAGCAGCAATGTAACAAGCACGTTCTGACAATACTTTTTTGGTTAGTCTGTAACCTGCCTAATTTTCAAGTAACAGTAACATTATTTTAGGTAGAGTTGAGACTTGCTAGAAAAACATGATATAATAGCATTATATTTTCGTGAAGATCAGACCTTACTAATAAAGAACGTTATAATAATGTTGTTATGACATGAAAGAACATTACAAGAATGTCACAATATCGTTACAGTGCGATGTTGCAATGTTAGGTTTTTTAAAGACGTTCTTAGGTGCCATAAAAATAATGCAACAAGAATCAAAGCAAAACTAAACAGAAAGGTATAATAACATTATAATAACATCATATTCTTGCTTGGGCATTCATCATGTAATAGCCAAGAATATACCAAGGGCCTGTTTCATAATAAAGTTCTGTATAGCTACTTGAGTTTTGTGTTTCATAAAGTTACGATCATCTTTGTCGTTATCGTAGCTAAGTGAGTTTCAATATTGCTAAGGTGGGTTTGGGTGGTTTCACTCTCGTAAGCAAATTGTGACTTATGAAATGCAAACTCACATATCCTTTACATAGATGTATTATGAAAGAGGCCCCATATTTGATATATCTTTCAACTATCATTATTTAGAAAAAAATGTGTATAATAAAGGAAATCATTATATCAATAGGTTTTATATAATATATTTGGCAAGTAATTGTAATTATTAGAGAGAGGATATGTCATGCATAATCATCACATACCACATTCGTGTCTGCATGAGGCAATGTCTAAATCTCCTTTATCTTATGAAACAGGCAAAGATTAACGATTCATGACATTTCACATTGAATGATGTCCACCTACTCCTTGTTTTAACATGTCGTCATTGACACAGACATTGTATTCTCCCTACTCCTTGTTTTAACAGGTGGTCATTGACACTGACCCCTGTATTCTCCATACTCCATGTTTTAACATGTCGGCATTGACACAGACATTGTATTCTCCCTACTCCTTGTTTTAACAGGTCGTCATTTACCCCTGTATTCTCCCTACTCCTTGTTTTAACAGATAGTCATTGACACAGACCCTGTATTCTCCCTACTCCTTGTTTTAACCAGTCATGTTTGACACCGACCCCTATATTCTCCCTACTCCTTGTTTTAACAGGTTGTCATTGACACTGAATGGGGGGCGTTTGGTGACAACGGAAGTTTGGACTTCATCAAGACAGAATTTGATCCGATTGTTGACGCCCATTCAAACTGGGTTGGGTCGTTCACGTAAGCCTTTGAAGTTATTTCCGATTTACCTTGCACTTCCTGAATCTTACACTCTCTAATTAAAAGTTCTGCCATTATCGTGTTATCTAATTAACATGTGGACAAACCCTGAAGTTGCATAATAGTCTTAATTCAGAAGCAGTGCACTTAAACAGAACAAATGGGTCAGAGTCAAGGACATTCCAAACTTCTGTCATCAAAGAGGAGGCAGAATAATGGTTTAGAATTTCTCTTACATTTATCATGTACACTGGCTGAATGAGGCTTGTATTTAGCCCTGATTTCTGGAGATTAGAGAGAAGTGACAGAAGGTACTTAATTATAGTACTGCCATTGAAAGGGTCACCAGTGGCACAAACCTATTCTCCTTACCACGGATAGCTGATTTACAATATTTTAAGTACATGAAGATTAATTTGGACTTATTTTGTTGACAAAATACCAGGAAAAAACAATAGAAAATAAACAAATAATTGTTATATATATAATATATCCATCTATAATGAATGAATTCTCTGACAACTCAGGAAGTATTAATGAATATGGACACTTATTTAAAAAATAATGGTGGTTAGTTTTTTTACAGTGTTAATCTACAAAAAAATGACATAATTCATGAAAACATATATATCGGTTTTGCTGATATATAACCCAGATATATTGATTTTGCTGATATATAACCCAGAATGCATCCTTTTTTAGGCTAACCTGCAGGTAAAAGTCAAGAAACTGGCTATCCACGGTTGTAAGAATTCTCCCACCACGGATTGCTTATTTTCTGTATTGTACCAGCAAACTAGCCTAGATCAGGATGCATGATGGCACATATGTTGACATATCACATTGCTTAAGCATAATTTTTCATTTTTGCCAAGACACAGTTCCAACTTATCCTTTATTTAATGCTCCTGCAGGCTAATTTTTGCATATCTTCTAGACAAAATGATGGGAAAACCAATAGAAATAAAGCATCTTCTCGCAATATAGAAATGTTGAATGAAAATATTATAAAATTTGCTTCAGAAACTGAATTACATACAAAAAGAAAATGTAATTAATCTTACCTTTTTATAATCTCAAACAAAGGAAAATGTCATAGCTGAGTAATTATGATGTTAGACAGGAAATGGACTTGTCGACATATTTCCCACAATGCACCTTGATGTAGCCTGCAGCCTCCAAAATACTACTATTTAACCAGAGAACCGCTTCTGGGAGAATTGAGACATTATTTATGAATTTGAACTGCCATGTGGAAAGCTGGCATTTTGTGGAGGCATCTGTAGACATTATTTTATCTTAAAGGAAACCTTGCACATAAGCACATGAATGGTATTTTTCAATAAAATTACTCCAGCATGTCGTTCATATATAGCACTTAAACTGAGAAAAGAAACAATAAAGAAAATATTTAGGAACATCTAGGGGACATTAAAACACTTCACTTTTTTTAAGGGAAATCCTTAAATTTGTGACATTAGATGGTGAGTAATTGGGGAATCCCATTCATAAATCAAAGGGGATCCCTTATTCTAAAAAAATATATAGTACAGAGTCTGTAGTTTAGGACCAATTATGCCCATTTGGCCAATTATAAGCTATCATTGGCAAGGATATTAATCAATCTGAAATCATCCATTCACCTGGGAATTCCAAATTATATCTAGGGGGAATTACCATCATTATGACGTCACATGGTGAGTACTGAAAAGCCTAGAAATTTAGGAATTCCCAAATACAATTTTCCAAATGACTAGCTTATACCTTAATATTTTCCGACTATTTCTTTTGAAATGGGTTTACAATACTCAAGTACATTTATCTAAACAAAAAATAACGATATGCAAATTTATGTGCAAGGGACCCTTTAAGTTGGTATGACAATGTTGTCATTCCAGATAGACATATCTTATTTTTGTCTTTAGCTTTCCTGTGTTTTTTGTCAACAAAACTAGTTTGAACTAACTTGCAGGTGCAAGAAGAACCGTAAAATCAGCTATTCCTTGTAAGGAGAATTAAACAGATAACATAAATGCCTCCAAATAAATGACACTGATAAGTAGGATACATCTACAAATTGTTTATTTGGACAGAAATAACTAAAATCCCTTTGTGGCACATATATATCAAAACTGCCTAATGTAAGTGGTAAATATTTAGTTCACATTCACAATACAAAACTCTATTTCAGGTTTGAGAAGTTGTTTTCAGGCCACTATATCGGGGACCTTGCCCGGCTGGCCCTGCTGAAGCTGAACCAGGAGCGGTTGGTATGCAGGCCTCAGGCCCAGGAGGTCCTCTCACACTGGGGGGTGGTCACAGCAACTCACATCTCTAACATATCCAGGTAAGTCTTTGTCATTTTGGTACCCAGCCAAGAATATATGGCGTTCTACCCATGCAAGCAGTGACGTAACAAGCACATTCTGCCACCATACTTTTTTGGTCAGTCTGTAACATGCCCAATTTTCATGTAACAGTTACATTACTTTAGGTAAAGTCAGGCTTACTACAAAAGAATGTTAAAATAACATTATATTTTAGTGAAGTTGAGACCTTACTAGCAAAGAATGTTATCATAATGTTATTATGACATGAAAGAATGTTACAAGAATGCCACAATAAGTGCGTTAATAACATTATAATAACATCATATTCTTGCTTGGGTAATTACATTGCAGCAACATTCTGGATTGATTGTTAGGCTCTTCTTTTGACTCCCAAAAATGTCGCTGCAACCAACTATTCAATGTTCCATTTTGACGTCCTGATAGTGTTTCTTTAACGTTATTTATGAGGCTAATATTGTGAACGTCACAATAACATTCTGTTTAGGGTAGGTGGACATCTAACCTTATAAGATGGTCACAGTAACATTCTGTTTAGGTAAGGTTAAGACCTGAACATCACAATAACATTCTGTTTAGGCAAGTTGGCACCTTCCATGGTTAGGAGGTCATAATAATGTTCTGTTTAACTGAGGTCTGGACCTCACCTAATCAGCACGTCATGAAGACATCATGAAGTTCTGTTTTAATTTGATCTTGACCTAATCTCACCAGAACATTATGATAACGTTCTGTTTTTGTTAGGTCTCAACCTCCCAGAAAAATAATGTAACAGTTATGTGGTATTTTCATAAGGAACAGACAAACCAAGTAAGTATGGTTGCATAACGTGACCGTTACATCCCACCTTCGCTGGGTATGGACTGGATATATATATATATGATTATTATGATGGTCTGTTTTTCACTTTACCTTTTGATGAAACAGTAACATTTTGACACTGTCAATGCCATGTCTGACTATGTAGTTGAAAGATAAATGTTTTTCTTCAAATTGATTCAATTTTTGGAAATGCAATCAGTTAGGTTCATTTAAGGCAAAAGAGAAGCACCATTTCAAACAGCATGCTTTCTAAAATATTTTGCAAAGGTATGGTAATGGGGCTATGAATATATAAAACTAAATGAATCTTAACAGACCATTTTAGAAAAATAAGGGTTATTAAATGTCTCCTTTTGAACTTTGTGAATACCCAGAATTCTTCCTCAACAGGGACACCGATGCTGATCTGACAGAGACCGACAAAGCCCTCAGTGAGATTGGCCTGAGAGAGCTGCTCACGAGCGACTCCGACAAGGCAACAGTACGATACCTGTGTTCAGCCCTCAGCTTACGAGCTGCTCAGATTGTAGCTTCAGGTGAGGCTATGTTTATTACACCTTTTGGGTTAAACACATTTGACATTTGAATCAAGGCAACAGTACACTACCTCTGTCACCCTCAGTCACCCTTACTTAACAACATTAAGGAATCCATATGTACGATAGCCATAGATGGCTCCCTTATTCAGTACCACCCTTAATAAAACATACAACTACAACTAACATGTGGTTTATCTTCTTGTATCACTGTAGTGTTGGCAACATTACTTAATCACATGAATGAGCCCATGTTTACAATAGCCATAGACGGGTCCCTTTACCGATACCACCCTTAACGAAACATACAACTACAACTAACATATGGTTTCCCTTCTTGTATCATTTTAGCGGTGGCGACCTTACTTAACCACATGAAGGAGCCCGTATGTACGATAGCCATAGACGGGTCCCTTTACCGATACAACCCTTAACAAAACATACAACTACAACTAATATATGGTTTATTCTCTTGTATCATTGTAGCGGTGGCGACCTTACTTAACCACATGAAGGAGCCCATATGTACGATAGCCATAGATGGGTCCCTTTACTGGTACCACCCTTAATGCAACATACAACTACACCTAACATATGGTTTATTCTCTTGTATCGTTGTAGTGGTGGCGACCTTACTTAACCATATGAAGGAGCCTGTGTGTACGATAGCCATAGACGGGTCCCTTTACCGATACCACCCTTAACAAAACATACAACTACAACTAACATATGGTTTCCCTTCTTGTATCATTTTAGCGGTGGCGACCTTACTTAACCACATGAAGGAGCCCGTGTGTATGATAGCCATAGACGGGTCCCTTTACCGATACCACCCTTAACAAAACATACAACTACAACTAACATCTGGTTTATCTTCTTGTATCATTATAGCGATGGCCACCTTACTTAACCACATGAAGGAGCCCGTATGTACGATAGCCATAGACGGGTCCCTTTACTGGTACTACCCTTAATGCAACATACAACTACAACTAACATAACCATATTATGGTTTATTCTCTTGTATCGTTGTAGCGGTGGCGACCTTACTTAACCATATGAAGGAGCCTGTGTGTACGATAGCCATAGACGGGTCCCTTTATCGATACCATCCTCACCTTCACGACCTGATGACGGACAAGGTCAGACAACTGGCACCCTCTGTTAAGGTAAGGGGGAACTACCTGAACTATAGTCATGGCTTAAGGTCTCGAGCAACAAAATTATATTCCTTGATAATTTTGTCCTTTTGATTCTCTTTTGAAACATTCGACATTCTGATATATTCAGATTGAAGTTTCATCTCCTATATCCTGTAAGCTAGTGTTATTATGTATCTCTGAAAATGATAGTAATGGTATACTGTGTTATTTCGCCTATACAGAAAATCACATATATGTGGGTATGGTTTGATGAATGAAAAAATGATATACATAAAGATATTAAAGATTTTGAAAATATCAAGCTTATAGACTTAGTATTGAGACCAATATTTAAAGATAACAGGATTTCTTTTCAGTTCCATCATCACTCAGTCGACATATTATATGAATTTTAGCTGTCTAATAATGTTAACACACAAAAGAAAAGTTAACATGTCATTTATGTCACCCAAGAATAACACGACTTCAATTATGAAAACGCTCATTGTTATTCAACCTGCCCCCCCTTGTTTTCAGAGTAAATTCATCCTGGCTGAGGACGGCAGTGGACGAGGGGCCGCTTTTGTGGCTGCCGTCGCACAGCGCATGCGCAAAAAGTAGAATCCAAAGGACCAAATGTTACAGTACCATACAACTATCAAATACTCTGTCTCAGGCGTTATGTAGGGCAGAGAATATTTACGTACTTAAATACATGTCATGGAACTGTAGGTTATAGTTTGTCTTGTACTTACGAAATACGATATAAAAAAACTAGATCTTCTATAAAATGAAACCAGTTAATTATATATACATCTTATTGTACCAAAGGACAATGAAATAAAACGTGGAAAAAAACGTATCCAGAGGAGAGGTAAAGACTAATATCTTCGTTGTGTGAAATTCCTGTCTGAAGGGAAGGGAAATGTTCTCTTAAAGTGCATATTCGGGAACATGTCTCAAATGTAATTGATCTTGTCTATTAAAGTTTCTACATCTAAACCGGAATTATGACATTATTTATGCATGAGTATACTAATCGTTAATAATAATTCAAAAATTCAATTCATGTACAACAGAATCAAAACGGGTAAATTTGATACATGTTCTTTACTCTTTAGAATAATTCCGACCATGCATAGCCACCTTTATCCTGCAGACTCATTTATCTCTATCATTCAAAACATCAAAATCAGCGAGTGGACACATCATAACCCGTCTGTGAAACGCCTATAAGTATACACCTCCGATACGCCACCTGATGGGAGTTAGAGGAAGCTCCCCTAGGCTGGCACCCTCACGCCCCTAGTGGGAGGTTTTCGAAACAAGGCAACGAGTACTGAACATACATAGGAAATAGCTAGGAGATGAAAATACTTTGTGGTTATAATAAAATCATTCATCGCGTGAGGAAATTAAGAAAATTCGTGGATAAGATGAAACGTACATGTGTTACTGTGTGTATTAAAACTTAAACTATATTAGAAAATAAAAACGGGTCTTTATATTACATAAAACGTTAGAAACTAAATATATTTAATAAAGAACAAGTATCTACAAATGGGTACACATATAACATTTTAAAACCCAAGAGTTTGACTTCCACTGATATGGAGCTCACATCAAAAGTGTATATAAAAAAAGCCCACATCTTTAGACATGTAAGCATAAATAGTATGACTGATATTACTCATGTTGGTACCACCCTAATTTTCCCTTTACAATGTAGCCAGGTTTTCATTTAAGCACAGGCCCGGCAGAGGCGGATACAGGATTTTCGAAAGAGGGGATCAGCATAAAGGCTAAGTACTAAAATTGTGTGCAATGCCGTATGTGCGTGTGAAATTTTCCCCTCTTAGTAGTTTAGGGGGCCACCAAAAAAAAAGGGGGGGGGGGGATCAGGACCCACAGGACCTCTTCCCCCCCCCATGGATCCGCCCCTGGGCTTGTACACAGGGGAGGTGGTGGGTGGTGGGGATGGCGCCTACCCCCTACCTTCCTTCAAAAATTCAATGTAAAACCCAAAAGCATCGCCACCCCTATTTTTAGATTAAAAGTTCCACTTAAGGAACCCCCCCCCCCCCCCCCAACAGCAAAACTTGTGTATTGGCCTGTTGAGCAAGCTGGTACAAGCTCATCAATATACTGTGATTTTGATTATATCTGTGTCATAGTTTGGCCTCGGGGATATGGGTGGTTTTATGCTTGTGAAATAAACATATACCAGATGGAGCCTGACCCAGCCAAGGTGTGACGCAACAGTCACATTACGCAACCATACTTTTTTGGTATGTCTGTTACTTACTAAAATGTCACATAACTGTTACATTATTGATCTGGGAGGATGAGACATAACCAAAACAGAATGTTTTCATGATGTTCTGGTGAGGTTAGGTCAAGATCAAATTAATTTTAAGAACATTGTTGTGACATTCTGATCAGGGGAGGTCAAAACGTAATTGTGATGTTCTGATTACTTCAGTTCTTAACCCAACCTAAACAGAATGTTATCGTAACATTCTTATTAAGTGTGGTCACAATTTTAGCCTCATAAATAACATTACAAGAATGTTATCAGAATGTGACAATATAATGTCACAACAGTTGGCTGCAGCAACGTTAGTGGGAGTCATCAAAAGAATGTTGCTGCAAACTAACAGTATAACAAAACAAGAATTAATCCAGAACGTTGCTGCAGTGTTTTTTTTATTTGGGTTCAGGGATTCATCATAGACGATCTACCTTCCCATGTTAATTGAACGTCATATCCCAGTCTGGGGAGGGCAGGGCTTACAGAGCTGCCCAAAGGCTTGTATCCCTGACACTCGGAGAGAACATCTACACCAATTTAATTATTAATTTGTCATATCCAAATTGTTTTTCAAAGCTTAGATTGACTGAACTACTGAACCCGTATCGCCCATGAGTATGATAAACTGTTACATTGCTTATACGTGCGACTTGTCTACAAAACTATCGTATTGCAAATGGCATAATCTTTTTAAGTGTTTTGTTGCAATAATCTTTGGGGTTGTCCCAGATTTTCAAATAATTACAAGAAATGGTGAATACATAATAAGCCCATCGGACATTGTGTATATATATATATCCAAGGGCTGGACAAATTACATATAAGACAGCCCAGTCTCAGAAAGTTAAGTAACTGAAATGAATGAAATTCAGTTTTTTCTATATCCCCAAGTACTGCTAAGATATAACAACTTCTTTGATTTGATCAATTGACAGAGTTTCAGGTTTGCCAACCAATAAAAATGCTGTATTTCAGGGTGATTTTGGGTTTCTATGGGGAAAATACAATTACCATTTGGCAAACTTAAAATCTGATTTACTGACCAATTTTCGACTATCTACTGTGCTTTAGGATATTTTACAACCAGAACAATATTTTATGGTAAATTCTGACGTTGTTGAAAACTGGGATAGGCTTATTAAGAAAATTCCAAACCACTCTAAATCTGCCAGTTTCTGTGTTTATTTCACACAATTGGATGAAATACAAATCTTGATAGGTCTGATAGCATTTCCTAATGATATTTTTAAATGATACGAGACAATCGGCTGATTGCTCTGACTCAGTGGCATCTGTGTACAGTCCCTTTCACTCTTCACTATTGCATGCAGTCTAGTCATTATGAAGGCTTGTACTGAGTTGAAGGTTGCGATATCCGGCCTTTTTACGGATCCTGTAGCAGCTTCAGCATATAGAATATGTCACCCTGTGAGATATAACCAAACAAGGTCTTCAAACCCACACAGTGAGAACAGAAAAAGTGGATTGACCCTTGAAGCAATTCTATTTTTCAAAGATGGACACTTTGTAAACCGTGAGCTGGCAGTCACATGCTATTAAGCCATTTCCTGCACTTCCTATATCCTGTTCACATTCATGAAATGGGCACCTCAACCCCCATAGGGGTACCGGGGTGGGGCTTCTGCTCCTGAAAAGAGTATAGTGCTGATTGTAAAAGATGACAATAGGGGGACCCAGCACTGACCAAGTGGTTCATTTGGTTCAATTTCCGGTTGGGTCTCGGTTCACTTAGGGATGAGATACAACAAAAATGATTCCCAGGTTTTGATCCCCTGCTGTTTGCCCACCCTGTCACCCTAATCTCATAGATATAATCACCAAAGCCTGACCAAAGTACAGTGTAAAACATCCATCACTCACTAGGCACCTCAGAGCCAGTGTTGTGTATGTACTACATGTAATATTCCTTTTTAACCACCAAACTACTAGACACAGAACATTGTGATATGATAACCTGACTTTGCATTATGTTATGATTATCACCTGCATGACAAACCATCTGAGTATTATAATTTTGATGATGGTGATATGTTGGAGTCTAAGGTCTACTCAGCAACATCGAGACCAACTCCATTTTTTGACTGACCAAGGTCATTGATTGAATCTATGGTGGTAGAAACAGCAGGAAAGGCAAGGTAGTATAGCAGGCAAGGCCCAGACTTGAACCTGGGCCTCCCACATGCAAGGCAAGGACCCTACCCACTATACTATCCCACCCCCTTTATGATATTGAATAATTCCTGTTTGCACTGATTTGTTTTAACTATATGTATGCATCAAGTTGACAATACAGTTTGATCATGGATGAAGCATCGTATTTTTGTAAATATTATTGTTCCATAATGTACTGTAATATTTCTGAAAACCAGGTCCAACCTTGGAGATTATTACTAATAAAAGCCTTAAAAAATCTTTTATAGTTTAAGAATGGACCAATGGTTTAGAAATAGGGTCTGTAGGTTGGCTTAGCACTCAAACAACATCCGTTGTCATACACACTCGTATGATTTTCTCCTATTCGGGGATATAGATAACAACACATGGCAATGAAAAGCACACTCTTGACCCTCTTAAATTTGCTCAAGAACCAAAGCAGAACTAAACAGAACTTTGCTGCAATGTTATAATAAATAGCATTCTTACTTGGGTATACATAACTTCTCTCTGAATTGGAAAAGCACGAGAAATGGTGTTTATTATACCTCGGTGCACATGTCATAAGCGACCATCGCTTATTACTAGTAATTTGGGATGAGAGTGTACCACACAGAGCTGAATGAATGCTAACCAGGCTGCTAGGGCTGCTGCAATGCATTCTCCCTGAGGCCTCCCATAGAGCGGGGGACTTGGCGAGAGCCAGAACAGTTTTTTTTCAATTTAGAACAAAAATGGTATTCCTGTACATCTGATGCACAATGGATTCACAAAAATGCACATGAATGCACCATTTTGCACATTGTACAATGAATTGAAGCAGCACAAGCAGCCCTAGGATTCTGTTATACCAGCACACTTTGAAATTCTGTCTAATTTGATAATATCTGATTTTTTAAATGCATAATAAAAAAGAAAACATCCCAGACTTGAACTGGTAGTAAACAATTTTTTTTTACTTCCAGCTCATATTCTGCACCATCCCACATCCTGATGTAGTTTTCCTATATAACACAACCTCGTGAATAGCACCTCATTCTGTTTCCTGAAAAAAACATGAATACAATAGACCAGTATCCCCGCTATTCTAACCCTGAGAAAACAAAGACACGAGCTATATTAGCTCGTGTCTTTGTTTTCTCAGGGTTAGAATAGCGGGGATACTGATAGCTCGTGTCTTTGTTTTCTCAGGGTTAGAATAGCGGGGATACTGGTCTATTGTATTACTAGCTCATTTGTATGAAAGCAACATGTGAGAAAACTTTTGGTCATCAGTAGCTGGACAGCAAATGTAATAGAAATGTAGGACTTATTGTCCCACATTGTCTCATTTGAGCTGTTCTTTCCCTCTTGGGGTCATTCTATAATCATATTACATATAATGGACCCAGGGTTATTCACTGCATTAGAGCACACTTTGCGGGGAGGGGGGTGGGAGTACTCTTGGAAAACTATTTGTATATTGAAGAATTCCTGGATCCATGCATGAACTACCTTCTGAACTATATGTAGATTGTAGTATCCCTGTAATACTGAATCTCCAGGAGATTAACAATCTAATCATCGACAAATAAGGTGAAGCACAATGGCACCTACTGATGGGCGATTTAGCACACTAATCATTTACAAATAAGCTGAAAAAATCAGACATGTCTGATATTTTGCCGACAACTAGCTGTAACTCATCAACGACTAACTGTAATTCATCAACAACAAAGGTGAGTCAACGAGTTACAGCTAGTTGTTGACGAATCGAAAGCTAATCATTGGTGACTAAATGCATCGTGGGGATGCACTTTTAAACCGCATCCCCACTTCCGTGAATAACGCCATTGACTAGTTGTACCTGGTGGTCACGACATGTTAAACCATTTCTATCCCTGGCAATTAGTAATTTTGGGCACTAGTCACTGGGGTAGGTAAAGGTTTAGCCTACAACTAGTAACCGACAATAATCGCCAAAATGGGGACACAGAAAATCAACAGATTATGAATAGTAACGATTGTGCCTAATATTTCCCTGAATATGTTTCAGATCAACATGGATGGTATATTCTAGAATTTTAATAATAACAATCTAAAATTGACCACTGACATGACAGCCAGCCCTTTTTGCTTTTGGTGAGCTCAAGACATATCTGTATAAACAACAGCCAAATAGACTACATTAAACTGTTATATGTTGAAATAATATATCATTGGCATACCATCCCGTCTGTAACGGGCAATGGTCCAGCCTTATAAATATAGTACAGTACCCTTGAATAAGCCTGTAAACCTTTCGATTAAAGAATTATTTGGGTCATGTAAGCAACTGAGGAGTGCCTACCAAACATTGATCAAGGCTTTTGTCAACAAGTCTCAAACTAATCGGGGGGGGGGGGGAGGGGGGCAATTATACCTTCAATTATGTTTGCTTACAAAATTTCAGTCACTTATAGTTTTGGTTTGACTTCTTTATATACTAGAGTCCTGCAAGAGTAGCCTTGTCAGATATTAAACCTTCAATTGCCCCAATATAAAGCCACCTTATCAAAATAACTGAACACCAGGACAATATTAAACAGCCAACAGGGAACATTTGATCAGAAAAGTAGCATTCTTTAAGAACTGTAACAATAAGAGCACTTGTTTTGAATTTATTAAAACCTGAACAGATAGATACCCTACTATTTCTAAAATGTTGTCCTTTTGCATGTTACAGTCTACACACTGAACTTACTTCAGGCCATACCAAGAACCAGCGAAATAGACTGTTACAAGCCAGTCTATTTGGTTGCTGATTTGCGAAACAGCTTTTTGAAGGACCCATGGGAACCAGCGAATTAGATCATGACACCATTATTTAGTTCCTTTCTCATCCTATATTTATGTGGATTCCTTGTGTCAGGTTTAGCAACCCACTCCAAACACCTATGTTGTGGGTTCAAATCCTGGAGGGATCACCTTAATAGAAACCATTTTTTGCACCAGATAATCCTCTTACCCGTTAATATTGAAAGGAACGTGCATGTTGAACACATGGGAGGAATCTTACAGGTCAACAGTGCCCCAAGCTATTTTACTACTTCAATCTCATGACTACTTAATTCTTACCACTAAACTCCAATTTACAAATCAGCCACAATTCCATTTATGCATTATATTGACCATTCAACTAACAATCATGCCCCTATTACTTTAATTATAGGGACTTGTAAAATTACTTTTTCAAACTCCAGTTTTTAAAAGCATTTCTTATCTTGAATTATATAATCCAAATGTGACATTATGAGGTTAATAATTCATGAACAAATCCTGATTGGGTCTGCCCCTTCTACAGTCATATACATGCAGGATATGCATACTCTCAGCAACAGATAGCCAATGTGATTTTTATTGGCAACAGGACAGCAACAACTAAGACAAGTTCTTGCTGACCTGCCATTTTACCATTGCTGTGTTTGTTGCCACATTGAAGGCACCCTTTATGCTTAAAGGGACCCAAAACCTATATAATTGACAACATTTTCAAAACTAAGATAATGATAGAAATATGTTAGGTGAGTGTAGTTAAGGTCAGTGGTAAAGTATTAGCTGTGAGAATTAGCTCAAACCAAAGTAGAAATCCATGAGAGATGGGGAAATTTCTATATGTTTGTAAAGAAACCCCATTTGTGTGGTCCACATTAAATTGAATCGAGCAATGAAAACATTTTTATTAATAATTTTCTGCCATATTTCATGGTTTTGATTTCAGAAATAGGCTCATGGAATGGATTTTCATGATTGTTTAAGTTTGAAAAATTCAATTGATTAGTTTTGGCTCCCTTTAAACTAAATATACCAGAGTGCCCCCCTCCAAAAACCAGCTCCCTGATAAAGACACACTCATTACCTGCACAGCCCCATCCTTGCCGCCCGTCACATATTAAAGTTATGTAATTAAGTACAGTTGATTTTTTATCAAATCTAGCATACATTTTTACCCACTTATGATGATTTCCCTGGATAGATGATTTCAGGAATTTTAGATATTTTTTACAGAAACAAAAAATGGCCTAATAGAACAGCCACAATTCAACAACGACATGCTTTTTTTTCAACAGGGATGACTCTCGCTGTTTGACAAAGTTATACCCATTATGCAATGGGCGATAGGGCCCACCATCCCCCACTCCAATCCCCCATACACCCAAACCACTATAGTAACGCCAGCTGCCCTGTCATTACCCCACAGCATCAAAGATATCATAGCTACACTAAGATGGGTAACTCAGACCATTGCCTAAGGGCATGGTGGCATCCCCTATGATAGTCTCTACAAACCAATAGAAACAAAATGGCAGACTGTCTCTTGTTTACATTTTTATTAACATCATAACTATTTTTAATATTCTGAGAAATGGAAACACTTCATTCCTTATCAAAACGTTGAGGACAGCAGATCATAATCACAACAGTACTAGTAAAACAAGATATAGTCAGCTTTAACTTCCTAAACCAAAAACAAACTTTCTAAAAAGAATTTTACTTACTGTGCTATTCAGACTTGGAACATATTACCAAATTATATCAAAGTGAAAATAACAAAAAATCATTTAAAAAATTGCTACGGTTCCATCTGGATAGGTCAGAACCATAGGATAAACCAACCTTCATTTTACAATCTATCGACATAGTCATGGTAGCCTCTTGTTAGATGCCACTATGTAACCATATTTCAGATATATTGCATTGTATAATTAATTTACCCTTGTAGAGGAAGTCACAGGATATCAGTCAAATCTGATTGAGTGATTTTTGCTTTAAAATATGCAAATAGAAAAAAGAAATCAATGGCTGATGATTAAAATGGTTAAACACACTCGTCAAAATGGTTTGCCACCATAGGGGGTGCCACCATCACCATGATCGTTCACAATGTCAGGTCATAAATTGGGAATCTTATCTTGGACTCTCTTTGGTATAAGTCACTGAGACACTCACAACAGCCCCAGGTACATAGAATACATGTTACTTGGAGACACACTGGAACAGATCACACATCATGCTTTCCCATAAATGGCTACTCTCTGGTAAGTTTGTTTAATATGACTGGCAGACACCTATGTATATTAATGTTTGTTCTTTCCATATGGAAAAAACACACTTTTGTTGTTATAGCTTAGGATGCTTCTATCACATACTCTCTTCCCTTTTGCCTGGTCGGCAAACAAAATATGTGAACAACAACACCAAAATAATTTCTTCCAACACCTTTGTCCCTTAGACAGCACATGTCCCCCTCACTTTTTTTGGGACCAAATTATGAAGTTTTTAATGTAAACTCTGTGCTCCGTCGCATAACCAAACCCTCGCAACAGCAAGACCACAGCGAGGGTTTAGATTTGGGTCTCGCAACATTGATATTGTGACGCTCCTCGGTAGTTCGGGGTTTCCGGTTTCTACCGCCGAGGGACGTGGGGGTTATTTCGGTTCTCAGCTGGGCACGGAGGCCGAGCAAGAAGCCGAGATGTGAGATCAAGAGTCGTGCCTCGTGCGCGTGGGGGGCTGAGTGGGTCGGTCGGGGGATCGGTATTCGGTGAAGGGGGGAGGATGTGTTGGTCAGGTTGGGCCGAGGGGTTGCAGCCATCAAGCGTGGAGGACGGCGGAGGGCAGAAGTGTTGTTGTGGTAGGGGTCCGGGCTGCTTCTTCTATACCTCTCTCAGGCCGGGACTCGGGGAGCTCTACTCCTTCGTTCCCTGGCCGGAAGTCTCGAGCCAACGGTCGCCTATGTTTTGGTAGCGTGGGGCCGAGCCGGTTGCGCCTTAATGCCTCCGGTCAGGGGGCTGCCGCTGGTTATTTCGGGCTTCTTCACCTGGCCGGTCTTCCTTCCTCGTACCGTCGGTCGGGTAGTTTCGGGCCTCTGGGCCATGACTTTCAGTCCTTCGGGCCTTCGGATACTGTACTATTTTAAACCTAAGTTTTCTAGAACTTTACTAATATTACTTCTATTTCCTATTTATCTAGTCCATATTAGATCATCTTATCAATTGGAATCCTCCTAAGGAGCTATTAGAGGAAGAAGACACTTGTGA
Organism: Lepidonotus clava; assembly: GCA_936440205.1. NCBI lineage: Eukaryota > Metazoa > Annelida > Polychaeta > Phyllodocida > Polynoidae > Lepidonotus > Lepidonotus clava. The sequence continues at coordinate 2,035,697 of OW387136.1, read as the reverse complement.
ACACCAGCAGTACTACGAAGGAACTCTTTATTTTCGGGCCTCACCGCCCCTTTTTATACCAACAGCAATGGTTTTGTGCAAAATTTGAACACAGTTAATTTATTGAGAAATACATTTCCGCCACTTGCCTTCTGCACATTTTAAGAGCTGAGGGGCACACCTAACAGGTAATGAAAACAAAATGTTAAAATGACAAACCCAAAGTGTCACCCCGATATGTTGAAAATTTGGGTGTGCCAACCCTCGCTGTTTTCGCCAAAGTTGGATACACTCGCTGTTGAACAGCGAGGGGGGTTATGCAACGGACCCCCCCTCTCTTTTTTATTAGCGCACCCCCAACTTTTCAAAAACCTGGGTCTGCCACTGGAATCTGCAATATTACTCATGCACTTGTGCATTTGCCTTATCCCACACAGTGGGATTTAAAGGCAAATCTGAGTGTATGATGTACTTTTGAAATATTCCAATGATTCTTATATTTGCTTAATTGATTAAGGAATACAAAGAGTGATGAAAAAACCCAAGTTACCATACTGATTCTAGAGCTATTGTGATGGTTATAAAATGGCCTTCCACTTGGAAGTTATCAGTAACAAAAGCTTATTTTTCATTTCTACCAAAGAACCATTCCATGTGTCTTGATTTCTCAAAAGTATTTACTCAAACAACAGATAGACATTCCTATGCAATAAAATGTAAGCACTAATATTTACATTTTAGGGGTGATTTACACATACAAATTGATTAAATCAAATATATATATATTTGCATAGGAATTCACAGGAATTGCCAAATTTCTCTCAGATGTAACTCATTTACTATACTAATTTTGATTCATATATGCTGTTTAAATTGTTTAGAGGGTGAGGAACTTTTGTTTTCCAACAGAAACCTATATTGGCACCACTTTTTTTCACACCCACATATCTTGAAATCTAATACAGTCACATCTTTCTTTTTCTATTCCCATAGTGATGAGCTTAACCCACAAGTTATGTCAAGATTACACTATGCAGGTTCATTCAGAAACCTGCCAGACAGTCCTCATTTCCTTTAACATGTACATGTTTGATGTTGTCATAGTGTAGGCAGTAACATGTACAGTCTTCCTGCAGAAAGAAAAAGATTTAAACAATGAAGTTTTAAGTTTACAGAAAGCAGAAAACATAGCTAGGTAAAAGGATCTGACTAACCTCTGTGTCAGTACTGTAACTTTTACAATGTTTTCTACTATAGTTCTCTTTATATTTCTCTTATCATGTATTTGGTGTCATTATTGGTTTCCTTATACTTTTTCAGGGTTCATCAACTGCTGGCCTGCATCTCATTCATGAGCAGTGTTCATGGGCTTATTGAATTCCCTGAACTCACTATTCCACCAATGTTTCTAAAACCTTTCAAATTTACTGCTCAAATGCTTACATCCTTGTTTGAATATATCTTTCCTATCATCATTTTCATTTCAATATCAAAACTGCTTTATATGCTATTCAGAAAGCTCAGGGCAATCTGCTGCCCCAAAGCCCCAGCAAAGTCCCCAGCCTCTAATGCACTATGCATTTGGCTGTATCTTAGAATCCGGTACAAAAAGCAAATTACTGACCTCCCACTCATGCCAATCCTGCACCTGATTAACTCTATCAGTGTGGTGACGTCCCCAAAGTTAACCGCTATGCACCTTCATCTGACAAAGTGTTTCCGGTCAAATCGACTCAATCTTACCTGGACTGACAGACTCACCTATAAGGTCATGGACCAGGCCGTGTCCCTGGTAATGCCCAGTCGTTTGGTTTTGACGCGGCAAACCAGTGCCCACCTGAAAAAAGTTCTTCGTAAATCGTTCTACAAAACTGCAATGTACATCTCTGACAACACGGGCAACCACCTCCAGGTTGATGCATCTTCTATGGTACCTTCTCAAAGCATTGAAGAGGAAGATGAGACATACTTCAATAAAGGGTGTGTACATGCCTGTCAATATTTAAAAGTCTGAAGCAAATGATCTTGCGGCTTACTATCACTGAAGGGTGTTAGTGCATTTTGAGCTTGGTTGATAATATGTCCCTTTGTGTAACTCATAGTTGCTGAATAGTCTTTTTGTTTTTCACACTAAATATTGATTATTTCTTTATTTTGATACAGGAAGTGTCCATCTAAAGAGCCTACTAGGTGATAACCTCAAATTTGTCAAATGGAAACTTAAACCAAAGTATATTTGTCCTTTGATGGCAACAGCAGACAGGTAAAGGGGCCAACAGAATACCCTTTTATGGTATAGTCTTACCCAGATGATGTCAAATCTGAAGGCTTGGTCTAAAAGTTTGAAAGGTAAAGGAGTTATGTACGGAGACAAAAACTCTTCCGGCTTTTGTAAACACAATTACCTGATTCAGAATAACTTAAATCCCCTACACAACCAGAATGTCAGACAGTTCCCTTAATGGCTTACCTCCTTTACTATTAATGTTGAACTCCATTCTTCAACGTTTAACAGATTAATTAGGAAACAGTGATGAATTCTTTGTGGGGATTACCGTCTATAACCATTTCTTCTTCAAAAATAAGATTTATATATGTGCCATCTTTTTTTGTTTTTATTTCCTATTTGAATGTTGCCACATCTTTGACCTACCAAATATATTATGTTGTAAGTGGACACGTTACGTTACCCTTGCAGGATTAATGGGATGACAGTTTAGAAGAACTGGCCAAATCAGGAACATAGGCGTGATGGTGACAGGACACTTACCCCCTGGACACTTACCCCCAAGGACACTTACCCCCAAGGACACTTACCCCCAAGGACACTTACCCACTAGGACACTTACCCCCTGGACACTTACCCCCTGGACACTTACCCCCTGGACACTTACCCCTTGGACACTTACCCCCCAACTTTGGAGAACTCGATCCAATGATGTTAACCTTTTAGGTATGAATCCTAGACATCTATTAGAAGAGAGGGATATTTATTTAGTTTGCTTTCCATTAGAAAGACTAAGTTCTTACCATATAATTTCCTCTAAATTATAAGCCAAGGGGGGGGGGGGATAAGTGTCCTAGGGGGGGTAAATTTCCTAGGGGGTAAGTATCCTAGGGGGTAAGTGTCTGGGGAATAAGTGTCCGGGGGATAAGTGTCCTGGGGATAAGTGTCCGGGATATATGTCCTAGAACCAGGCATGATGCAGGCAGCCCATCGCTGTGTCATCCTGCTTCAGTATCTGCATGGATCACCACCGTCGTCAACATGTCAATGGACTTTGGACATTCATTTTAGGGAATGTTTCACAATAGTCTTATCTCTAAAATTAGATATTTCAAATAATAATGTACATTTCAAATAATGTAAAAGACTAAATATCAAAAAATAACCTAATATCTGCCGGTGGTCTTTTCTAGACTAAAAGCTTCTCCTTCCTCGTCGCCCATGGTTTTGTTAGAAATGATCCAGCATGTCCTACTTCTAGATGTGACGTGGCACTGATTGCAAACCAAGCAAAAGGAAATATATGCAACATTCGGCATATGGGTGTGTAATGTACCAGCAAAGTAAGATGGGGCTTAATATTGAATTGAAAAGGCCTGAAGTTCGTTTACGAAGTATAACATTCTAAATGGGAAACTATATTATAAATAGCTTCTCAAAATTATTTAATTATAATTCTTTAATTATACATATCTAAGTTCCAATTATACACCACTTTACCATAATTATATATTCTCATCAAACAATATGCCTTTATATGCTCCATTTACTTTATATTATAATTAATTAAATACTTAAATTAGCCATATAGCACTCCTGCTTTGAGGCTAGGCTATAGGTAAAACAGTAGTCCTAAAGCCCCCATGTGGAGCCCCCTTAGTTCTGACCAATAGGGGTCAAAGGTCACAAGAGTTAATAAAAAGACTAAGCACACACCCACTCTCTCTCTTGGAGGCTGGAGCTGGGACAGTAAGCATCTTTTCTGAAACAAGAACCTGAGTCTGTCTCATTAATTACAACACTTAAGAAGTACTACTAGACCCCAAAAACTAAAGTACAATAAGAAACCATACACCAACTCTTTAGTTCAGAAAAATCTGCTAGTGGGGCACCAGACTAATGAAAAAGGTCTATTCATTGATGATAAGGACTCCAGTACAAAACATGGGCAGCTGTCTAGTGGAGCCACCTGGTGTCTGTCCGGTGTACCATTAAGGCCCTATTACACTACGCAACACGGGCTTCGATATTGTGTGCGATATAATGACATTTCAGACAAATTATACACAGGAATTATATAATTGTGAAAAAAAGGCAATTAGGAGCCTTCACATATATATGCGCAACATGAAATGTTATCTCTTATACGTGCCACTTCTCTGCGATATCGTCATATTGCATCCCAAGTTGTGTAGGGTTATAGGGTCACTTTGGATGTAGGTTTGGTTTATTATATCTCAGACACCTGACAAAGACCTCTGTATCCTATCCTTAAACAACATATATTATTATTATTTTGTTGTACAAATGCAGTTGGCGTTTTTAAATTGATATTATTCTTCAATGGAAAGACCAAAGAGTTCGTGAAACAACGTCAAATGAAATAGTCAGTTTTTCTAAGAAAGATATTCATTTAAAGGGACTGACCACACCAGTGCCACCTGGCGTGAAAATCTTAGGAGCTTAAAATTTTAGTTAAGTATAAGATTGCTTTCATTTACAAATAAATAGCAACTTTACCATAAACATTTTGACTTTAAATGGGATAATGAGAGATTTAAAGGGATTTTTTTTAAACATAGGAATATATAGGGAACAATTAATCTGTTTCTAAAGGTTGTAACTCTTTAATGAGTAAACAGTGGTCCCCCCCCCTTCTTTTTTTTGCTGAAACCAATTGCTATAGGTCCAAAGATGATATTCGACCATGCTTTATTAATATATATGCTGGTTTCTGCTGTTTTTCAGAGGGTCAAGAACTATTGTTTTCTCATAGAAACCTATAGTGAAACCTAAAGCCGCGTCCCCACTTGGGCGACTAAGATTTTAGTAGCCGGGCAACCAGTGTTAACCCTTTCCAACCATGATGAATAGTGGTTTTAATTGGTCGAAATAAAGGGTTAACACTAATCTCCGGGCTACTAACATTTTAGTCGCCCAAGTGGGGACGCTGCTTTAGTTTTGAGCACCCATATATATCTTGAAAATGAATACTGTGACATATGTTTGTTTTTGTGTTTTTCTATTCCTATAGTATTGGTCTAACCTAACAAACTATCTCAAGGCTTTATGCTGGTTCATTCAGAAACCTGGAAGACAGTCCTTAATCCCTTGAATCTCAGAGTCAAGAATTGTGATAAAGGTTTATTGGTTTTAAAAAAACACTTTACCAAAATACTTTTGTTTTTATTGAATCTATGGTCTAAAGCCATTCTACAAACCTCGCACGGTGTTGGTAGCGCTTCACAAATCCCAACAGACTGTTCACCTCCCCGCCCGCACCTAATATCAACACACCGCCACGCCCACCCCATTCATAACACTGTGGGCAGTCAACCAGCGTCAACCAACAATGATATAGTGAGTAAGGAAGACTTTAATGAATGGGGTTGTGACTGACTGAATTAGTGGGAGTGATTATGTGAGTGAGTGAAGGGAGGTGGGTTAGAGGGAGGGAGGGAGCAGTCAAGGAGGGAGGGAAGGAGGGAAGGAGGGAGGGAGGGAGGGAGGGAGGGAGGGAGGGAGGGAGGGAGAGAGAGAGAGAAGGAGGCAGGCAGGCAGGCAGGCAGGCAGGATCTGGCAAGTAGAGGGATGCTAGATCATAATTAATATTCATGCATGGATCCCCACACACCAGTCATATTGGTATGATGAAAAATAATAATAATTTAGAGACAATAAAACATCCACTGTATAAGAATGTACAACAGAATCAAATGGGAATATTTGAATATATGTTTTTTTACTTTTTGAAATGATTCCGATCATTCATAGCCACATTTATTCTCCCGTCCCATTCATCTCTGTTATTTAGAACATCAGACCTATCACTCAACAGGTGGACACACCAGAACTATTCTAATTAAAAAAAAAGAAGAACTAAACAAACTAGATTATATATTGAGTCTGCATTTACCTAAAACACACTTATAAAACCTTCATCAATAATTTTTATTGTTTAAAATTCACTGATTCTCCCAATCATGGATAACTTTTAAGCTTTACCTGCAGGCTACCCTATATCAGGATGCATGCTCGACAAACCATAAGGCTTTTGCATAGACATTTTCAATGATAATATCATAGTTTTTTTTCAAACATGGTGAAAAACTAGTGATCATTATTTTTCAGTTCATAAACATATAATATATGTAATACTTTCAAAGTTGTTTGGAAATTCATTCATCATCAATACAAATAAACCAGTTGTTTGTTTATTCTCTATAGCTTTTCCAGGGATTTTGTTCAGTCAAAATTAGCCTGCAGCTGCTTAAAACAACTATCTGTGGTAGGGAGAATTTGAAAATAGTTGTAAGATACATGGTGATCACCAAAATGTGGTTACATGCACCAGGTCTATAAAGCATACAGTTAGTCAACCCGGGTTGAATACTCCGATAAGCCACCTGCTGGGAGTCTTAAGAAGCTCCCCTAGGCCGGCACTCTCACACCCCTAGTGGGAGGTTTTCAAACCGACGCTGACCTGAGAGCTCGGAGCTTTCTCCTCTACACTGCATTACCAATCTGCAACAGGAAGCCAAGGTATGGAATTAAGTAATAGGGAAAGTATACGAAACAAGGTAAAGTGTACTGAACATATAAACATGTGTAGGAAATAACTCAGAGATGGAAATACTTTTAGTTGCAATCATATCATTTCAACACTAGGGGTAATTAAGAGAATTCGTGGGTAAGGTGAAGTGTTTTATTGTTTGCATTAAAACTTGAAATATATTTCAAAACGGGTCTTACATCCTTCTTATTAAGAGTGGTGCCCCCTCTTAGGACAAATATGAACCCTGGAGTGATGAGAGGAATGCTGTCCACTTCACTCTGCAGCACTGACCCCTAGGCCTGATGCAGAGTACAGTGACAATTGGTGCCTTCTCAGGTGGTCAAGTACCTGTGCCTATTAGTAGTGTGTGGCATGTGTTTATGCGAGGGGAAGGGAGATTTTAGTATTTTAGGGTAATTTTATTTGTGGTGACTGAGGTGCAAAACAATCCCTCAAGGTGAGTACCTGCAATTAACTTGATTTTAGAGTTGACCTCCTTCCAAATAAGAAGCGAGCAAGACTCAAAGAATTCCTTAATGTACCTAAACTACACATTTCATCATGATATTAGGTTACTTGTAGCAAAGAACAAAGGTTTTTTCATGCTAATATGAGTGCTAAAAATGGCACATTTGGTTTCTTGTTACTGTATTCGTGAGAAAGAAAGTTCTAAATGGTCCCACTGTTTGCCTATATGCAGTGCAGAGACCCAGACTGGTGACTCCTGCCACCTTGGTCTGGGGCCCAGCAGGCCTGCACTGTGCAGGTGCACTGTGCAGGTTTGTGAGAAGGGCGTTTATGTAAAGTTCGTTGAGGGCGATATCACTTTAGTTATTATCCTCCCTGTCTGGCTGATGCATTTGATTCTTCGAAACTTTTAGTACTTGTGAGTATGATATTGCAACTTGTCTGTGACACTATCACACTGCAAGTGGCATTATAGTGTATACAGCCCTTCATAAGCATACGCACCAAAGTTCGACCCCCTGGTTTTACTATTGCATGTGATCTAGTCATCTAGGAGGCCTGCTCTTAGTTGAGGGTTGCCATATCCGGCATTTTACGGATCCTGTAGCAGCTTCGACATATAGAATTTGTCACCCTGTGTGATATAGCCAAACAAGGTCTTTAAACCCACTGTGTATTTACCCTTGGAGCAATTATATTATTCAAAGACGGACATCTTACAAGTTATGATCTGGCAGTCACATGCTATTTAGCTATTTCCTTGACTTGCTATATCCTGTTCACATTCACAAAGTGGGTACCTCAGAGCCAGTGCTGTGTACGTATAGATTTGGGGCACAAGAAAGAACACAAAAACCTGAACATTTTCTGTCAACTCCCGTTAGTTCATCTTTTTCTATGTTCTCATAAATTGATCAAAATGGAACTCTTATGGCACATTCATAATGAACAGTACAATTACAATATAATCTATGCTCTGTTAGAGTACAACACTTCACATAGAATAACTTAATAATATCCAGCCAGAACTTTTAACTATCGCTATGTTACAATACAAAGAACACAAAATGACCAGATGTATAGCACATATAGTAATTTTTTTTTAATTACCAAGTGAAACTACTAGACACAGAATATTGTGACATGTTAACCTGGCTTTGCATTATGTGATAATTATCCTCTGCATGACCAACCTGCTGAGCTGTATTATAATATTGATGATGATGATGTGTTTAAGGTCTACTCAGCAATATTGTGACCAACTCTGGTTTTTGACTTACCAAGGTCAATGATCGAATCTATGGCGGTGGAGATAACAGCAAGGCAAGGTAGTATAGCAGGCACAGCCAAAACTTGAACCTGTGTGAAGACCCTACCCACTATATTATCCTGCCCCCTTGATAACATTGATTAATTCATGTTTTGTACTGATTTGTTACATGTAGGTATCATGTTGACAACTACGTTTGATCATAGATGAAACATTGTATTAAATTTGTTGTAAATATCATTTTTCCATAATGAAATGTAATAATTCTGAAAACCAAGGGCAACCTGACTTAGTTAATAGTTATCACTTTTAAAAGCCTTAAAAATTTCCTTTATACTTTAATAATGGGCCAATGGTTTAGAAATAGGGTTTGTAGGTTTGCTTAACACTAATGCAACACCCATTGTCATACACACTCGTATAATTTTCTCCGATGATGGTGAGATAGATAATAATGGCTGCGAATGAAAAGGACTTTCTTGACCCTCTTACATTTGCTCTTCTATGGCCCTAGATCTCAATTTTTTAATTTTTCTTACAGCAACTCAGAGCTTCGTGACAGTGATATTGAGCTTAGAAAAGATAATGACATTTAGATTTAGCTTTCCTTAAATCAGACAGGTAATGATGGGAATAAAAAACTGGCAATCAGTGAAGTAATGGGCAATGTTACTTTAAGTTAGGTTGAGGCTTACTGAACTCAAGAACACTCAATATCTTTTTTAGGGTGAAGTTGAGACGTTACTTATGCAGAAAGCTATAAAAACATTATTTTTAGGTGAAAGGGCATAAGAAGAATGTTACAATAATGTTACAGTGGCATGATGTGATTTTTTGGGTGCCATCAAAATATCATAACAAGAACCAAAGCAGAACTAAACGAAATGTTTCTACAACTTTATAATAATGTTGCATTCTTGCTTGGGTGTACGTAATGCCACTCCTTATGTACCGCTCAGTGTGGACTCCTTGTTTTTAGTGATTTTAACATATTTTTAATATTGTTTGGGTGATAAATAAAGAAGGATCTTTGGGGTCATACTCGGGTGGCTGTATAACCCAATGGGATCGTACAAACCTCGGGCTTTGCCTTCGGTATGTGATGATCCCATATAGGTCATATGGCCACCCTCAGATGCCCCCCGTGGTCCTTATTATATTACTGGCTCATTTATACAAAAGCTACCAGTTAGGAAACTTTTGGCCATCAGTAGCCAGGCAGCAAATGCAATAGTAATATAGATTTAGGACTTTTTACCCTGCATTGCCTCAATTTGAGCTTCCGTTAGCCTTTTGGGGTCAATCCGAAATCAAATTACAGATAGTAGAGTCCAGTGATATTCATTGCATGAAAGCACAATTTGTGAGATTGGGGGGGGGGGGCATCCTTGGCAAATTACTTTTGTATCTGTCTAAACAACTGCCAAATTGTTTACACAAACCTGTTATATTGTAAAATATATCACTGTCATACAATGATCATGACTGCACTTCTAAAAGGGAGCCAAAAGCAATGTAGGGTCAAAACTTTGAAAATTGTGTTAACTATTGAAATATAATTATTCTATTGCCATAAATTGGGCCTTTTTTACAACACAGCCTTCAACTACATTGAAATACACAGAAACTCATGGCTTAAGTTAGACTCTTAGAGTGTATTTTCATATAGTTATTTTAGTTCGCAAAATTTTGTCATAATTATTTTGACGTGTCATTGCTTTCAGCTCCCTTTAATATCTCAGCCGTTTAATACAATATTTTTAAATAAGCATGAGGAAAATGTTCATATTCAAGATTTATTTGGATCATTCTATAAACTCAGTAACCAATGACTTGTTGAAAGTGCTAATCAAGCATTGATCAAGGTTCAAAACTAATTTCAAACTAATTCAGATGCAATCATATCCTAAATACTGTTTGCTTACAAGATTTCGGGCACTTGCGGTTTGGGCAACTGGTTTGACTCCTTTGTATAGAACAATTCCTGCAAGAGCAGCTTTATCCAATTCTAAACTCAGCCAATCTGTGACGTAACAGAAACGTTCTGCAACCATACTTTTTTAGTCAGTCTCTTACTTACTAAGATGGCACGAAACAGTTACATTATTTATGGTAAGTTTGCCACCTCACCAAATCAGAATGTTATTATGACATTATTTGTGATGGCATTATGATGAAACAAAAATAGAAAGTTATAAGAACATTCTGTTTAGGTTAAAGAACATAACTAGATCATTATAATAATGTTGCAGTTCAATGTCACAGCAGTATGTTGCTGCAATGTTACTGGAAGCCATTAAAAGAATGTTACAAGAATCAATACAGAACCAAATAGAGTTGCTGCAACATTATAATAACATCACATGTTTGGTTTGGAACCCTCATTTGCCTCAATAAAAAGCCACCTTATCAAGATAACTGATAACCGGGACAATATCATACGGCTGACAAGAAATGTTTAACCAGAAAAGCAGCATGCATTGAACAATTGTAAAAATAAGTTACACACTTTAACAACTATTTAATATTGAAAGGAACACGCATGTCGAGCATATTAGATGAATATCACATGTGTCCCAAGCTATTTTAGTACATCAACACTAAACTCCAATTTCAAAAACTGCCTGGATCCCATTCAAGCATTATACTGACCAATCAGCCACTATTACTGTGACAAAATTCCCTTTTCAAACTCTAGTTTTTGATAGCATTTCTAATCTTGAAATATATAATCCAAATGTTCCATTATGAGGTTGAACAATCATGAACAAATCCTGATTGGATCTGCTTGTTCCACAGTCATACATGTAGGATATACATACCAGCTTGTATTGCCCTCAACAACAGATAGAAATGTGCTTTCTATGGGAAACAGGACAGCAACAACAGCAGCAGCAACCTGTCATTTTACCATGGCTGTGTTTGTCGCCACATGGAAGGCACCCTTTATCCTTATACACGTTGGTGTGCAAGGCAGGAAACCATTGTCCATAAGAAACTCCTTGCAGGATTTGAACCCACAATCTTGATTTTTGGAGGTGAGGTCAGATAGAAGATCAGGGTGGTAGTAAATAATAAGGTTATGACCGAAATTGCTGGTTCCAACAGGTCCCATGAACAACAATTTAGCAAAACAGCAACCAAATGGATAGGCTGGTAACAGCCTATTTCGCTGGTTCTTGGTTTGACCCAAAGTAAGTTCAGTGTGTGGACTGCTACTTGTGAAAGGACATCATTTTTGAAGTAGTATTTAACTAAATATGGCAGAGTGCCCCCTCTGAAGACCAGGTCCCTGATAAAGAGTGCTCATTCCCCTACACAGCCCCACCCCTGGGCACACCATCACCCATTTCAATCCCCAATACACCCAAACCACTATAGGAACACCAACTGCCCTGTCATCACTCCACATCAGCAAACATATTATATCTCCACCAAGATAAGTAACTCAGACCATTGCCTACAGGCATGGTGGCGCCCCCATGACAGTCTCCTACAAACCAATACAAATAAAATGGCAGACTGTCTCTTTTTAACCTTTTTACAGACAACAACTATTTTCAATATTCTGAGAAATGGTAACACTTCTTTCCTTATCAAAATTCTGAGAACTGTAGATCATAATCACAACAGTAGAACAAGAGACAGTCAGCTTTATCTTTCTAAACCAACAACAAACATTTTGAGACAAATTCTTACCTATTGTGATATTCAGATATGGATTATATATATATATATATATCTTTTTTTATAATTCTTTATTCTATCTCTCTTATACAGAGCTTTTCCAATAGTGGTACAGGTACATTAATATTCACATTCATAGTTATAACCAATTGTCACAATAATGTCACCATGTTACCAAATTATGTAAAAAGCACAAACAACAAAAACACTTTTAAAAAAATGCTATGGTTCCATCTGAATAGATCTGAACCATAAGAGAAACCATATCACAATCCATTGACACATCCATTGTGGCCTCTTGTGAGCTTCATTATAAAACCATATTTTAGATATATTTCATTGTATAACCAATTTATCTTGTACATGCACCCTTGTAAAGGAAGTCACGGGATATCAGTCAAATTAAATCTGACCCAAGTGACTTTTGCTTTAAAATGCAAAGAAAAACATAAAAAAAAGAATGGCTGATGATGTCATCAAAGTGGTTAAACACACTTGTTATAATGGTTTGCACAGACTCTCCATAAGGGGTGCCACCATCGCTAAGCTCATAATGTGACATCATGAACTGGGACTCTTATCTCAGACTCTCTTGTATAGCAGTCACTGTGACACTCACACTCACAATAGCCCCTGGTACATAGAGTACATGTCATCCAGCAACACATCACACATCTTGCTTTCTTGGAACAAGCTTACTTGAGTGACACACTGCAATGGCTACTCTCTGGCAAGTATATCAATATTTTTCCTTTTCATATGGAAAAAAAACTTAAGTATTTTATAGCCTTTAGTATTATGATGCTTCTATCACATACTCTCTTCCCTTTTGCCTGGTCAGCAAACAAAATATATATGCACAGTTAACATTGCCATTTTATTGGCTCAGCTGTAACTATTTTATTTCCACAGTAAACCCCACTTTTTTGGCTGACATATATTGATATAGATCCAAAGACGATATCTGACCATGTTTGATTAATATAATTATGCTGGTCAAATTGTTTAAAGGGTGATGAAATATTGTTTTCCCATAGACACCTCTAGTGAAACTATCTTATCACACCAATAATCAATGTCATTATTAGTATCCTCATACTTTTTCAGGGTTCATCGACTGATGGCCTGGATCTCATTACTGCACAGTGTTCATGGATTTTTCGAATTCCCCGACCACACTATTCCACCAATGTTCCTAAAACCTTTCAAAAGTCCTGAAGAAGATGCTCAAATGCTTATATCTTTGTTTAAATATGTCTTTCCTATCATTATTTTCATTGTAATATTAATGCTGCTTTGTGTGCTGACCAGAAAGCTCCAGGTAACCTGCTGGGGCCAAGCCCCAGCAAAGTCTCCAGACTCTAATGGACTGTGCATATGGCTGTATCTTAGAATCCAGTACAAAGAGCAAATTACAGACCTACCACTCATGCCAATCCTGCATATGGTTAACTCTATTAGTGTGGTGACTTCCCCGAAGATAATTACCTTGCGCCTTCATCCGACAAAGTGTTTCCGGTCGAATGAACTCATCCTTTCCTGGACTGATAAACTCGCCTATAAGGTCAAGAACCAGGCTGTATCCCTGGTAATGCCCGATCATCTGGTTCTGACGCGACAAACTGCCGCTCACCTGAAAAAAGTCCTTCGCAAATCGGACTATAAATGTGCAATGTACATCTCTGACAACAGTGGCAACTGCCTCCAGGTTGATGAATCCTCTATGGTACCTCCCCAAGGCACTGAAGAGGAAAATGAGACATCATTCAATGAAGGGTGTGTACATGCATGTCATAATTAAAGAAATGATCTTGTTGCTTACAATTACTGAAGGGGGCTGGTGAATTCTGAGTTGGTTCACAACATTTCTTTTTCAATCCATTTTTGTGGCTCATAGTTGCCGAATAGTCTGGAGACCATACTTAACTTTTTTGTGTGATTAGTTTTGTTTGTTTACACTAAATATTGATTATTTCTTTATTTGAATAAAGAAAGTGTCCATCTACAGAGCATACTAGGCGATGATTTCAAATTTGTCACATGGAAGATTAAACCAAAGTATATTTGTCCTTTGGTGGCAACTGCAGACAGGTAAAGGTGCCAAAAGATTACCATTTTGTGGTATGGCCTTCCCCAGAAGATGTCAAATCTGTTGGTTCAGGCTAAAAGTTTGAAAGGCCAAAAGAGTTTTTGTTTGGAGACAAAAACTGTCTGGAGACAAAAACGTTTTGCTTCTGTAAACACAACTATTACCTAATTCAGAATTTGTTAAATCCCCTATTCAACCAAATTGTCAGTCAAATCACCTAATGGCTTAACTCCTTTTCTATTAATGTTGAACTCCTTTTTGGGGAATTTTCTGTAAATGCCTGTATATTGAAAGTTGACACTTATTGTTACCATTGCAGAACCAATGGGATGACAGTTTAGAACAACTTTCACTGGGGTCCATGCCTCAACTCATGCTCCGCTACGCTCGCTGTCCATAATGAATGGGCACAGGTTGACCCTACTGCTGAATGCGTCAGATTTTGACAAATTCGGGGTCACGTGACCACCTCTCAACCAATCAAATAGCTGGAAAAATTGGGTTGTGCCTGCAGTCTCTCACACCTAGTCCTCCTAGTAGAGAGTGCCTGGGACCAGCATAAGAAGAATGGGCGAGATGCAGGAAGCCCATCACTGTGTCACCCTGCTTCAGTATTTGCATGGATGACCACAGTCATCCCAATATCCAACGAGCTTAAACATTTTAGAGAGTGTTTTAGACTAACACTGGGCTTAACTCGAAGTTCAGATGTTTCAAGTTATATTTTGATTTTGGGACTGTGATGTTTCAAACATGCAATCCCATGTTTCTTTGACAATGCATAATGTAAGCTGTGAATAATCGGTAAGACTAATTGTTTCAAAAATAATCTAAACTTAAAATCTAAGGTGCTAGAAATGTGTCTAATTTCTATTTGTGTGAAATGCACAATCAGCGCGCTTCCCATATTATGGTAGACACCTTAGGACAATAATCAGTAGAAAATTAGGATGGCATTTCAGAAAACATAATGAAAGCTTCAAAAGATGACATTTGGTAACGAAGTATCGGCAAATTATCCTAAAGTTGTTGGGACCTTAAGGAATACTGTTAGGATTGTCATAAGACCTACAAACAGTGCCTTTATATAACCTCTTATAATGGAAATCAATATGTTTATTTTAGCACATACAAATAGACATCCTAGCTAACAATGGTATGTCTACCAGTGTATGTATCACCAAACTCATTGTACGTACAACCTGGAACCCCTACCACTCAGCAGTGGGGAATAAACACTCTTTTGAACTTGCTGCTGCCTTCATTATTTTTAGAACACACTTAAAGGGATTAAAGACTGTCTAGAAGGTTTCTGAGTGAACCAGTATTATAGCCTTGAGATGATTTGTGGGGTTAGACTAATACTATGAGAATGAATAACCATGATAAAAAAACATATGTCACCATATTCATTTTCAGAATAAATGGATGTGCAAAAATTTGGTTTTACCATAGGTTTCTATTGAAAAATACTAGTTATCAATCCTATTTGATCAGAGGAGATATATACCTGTGATATCGCTGTCCTACTGCTTGTGCTCTACAATGGAGAATGACAGATGCCAAAGAGTTCATATAAGAAGTTAGATAATGCAAACATGAAACAAGAAATGTTCTATTTGTGCCCTTTCTTACACTTTGTGAACGGAAATGAGTTGAAAATTTGCTTCCTGGAACAATTAAAGTAAAAGTTTCAAGAAACAATATAGGTTTATATTTGATTTAATCAAAAAGACTGGTACCTGGTACGTGCCTTGTACGTGTAGGCCTATACACCTTTTTCAAATGTTTGCACAAAGGACTCTGCTATAGGTTCCTTGTCCCCAACACTTCAGGCCCGGCTCCATAGGAAACCATACCCCGACTCTTTATTTAAGACAAATCCGCTAGTGGGGTGCCACGCTAATGAACAAAGGTCTATTCATTGATGACAAAGCATAGACTATTTGTCATTTAGCGTGTAGGGTAAATTATGGCCTGAAACACCTGTCCATAAATGAACTTCCTGTCCATAGACTCAATGCTTAAGGATTAGTTGTTGTCCATGTGCCTCTTATAAATACTTCCCTGAGAAAGTATAGACAGTTCTGGATAGCTGTGTTCCTGGTCCATAACATTCTAGAGAATAAGTATTAATTTACGAGAAATAGCCATGAAAATCAATGTTTTCTGTCACCTTCAATGCTGTAGCATAGTGCAAATGTCAGGAGTAGTTCCGCAGCAACAGGTAACTGGCAAACGGTCTACAGGCGGCTGTCTAGTGGAGCCCCCTGGTGTCTGCCCAGCGAATCATAAAGGTCCTCTTACACCTGACTGGGGATTCGATAATGTGTGCGATATGGTGTTATTACAGACAAATTTTATACAGGAGTTATATATAAAACTGTGAAAAAATGACAATTTGGAACCGCCACATATATGTTTAACACGACCTTTTATCTCTTATATATATGTATATATATATATATATATATATATATATATATATATATATTTATATATATATATACTTCTGCCATCGTCATATCGCAATCCATGTCTTTCTATTTTCCAATTATTTATCCGCCTCAACATGTTGTGTATTTGCAGGAAGTGGCAAAAATGAAAAAAGAAACACTGTATAATTCATGAATCAGTGTTAAATAAAATAGTCTGTTTTTCCAAATGCAAGAATGGGTTATGTTTAAAGTCAAACAATTTAGTAAAATACCTTTGTTTTATCGAATTGACGGTCTAAAGTAATTCTGCAGAGGGGCGGATATAGGTTTTTGAAAGAGGGGAGGGGGCAGCATAAAGACAAAGTATTAAAAACGGCGTGTATTTGTACATACACACATGGCACTTTTACCTCTTTTTGTGCAGGAAAAAAGGGAAAAAATAAGGGGGGGGGGAAATCAGGACCCCTTGCACCCCCTCAGGACCCCCCTCTCGATCTGCCCCTGTTACAGACCTCCCAAGTGTTGGTACTTCTACACAGATCCCAACAGACTGTTCGCCTCCCCGCCCCCGCCTATTATCAACAGGCAGGCACGCCCACCCCATTCATAACACTGTGGGCATGGGAGTCAACCTTCCTCAACCAACAATGAATAGTGAGTAAGGAAGTGAATAATTTAATGAATGGGTTGGTGACTGACTGAATAAGTGGGAGTGATTATGTGAGTCAGTGAAGGGAGGGGGTTTGGAGGGAGGGAGGGGGTTAGGGAGGGAGGGCACAAGGGAGGGAGGGGGAAAGGGAAGGAGGGAGGGGGGGCATGGAGGGAGGGAGGGAGGGAGGGAGGGAGGGAGGGAGGGAGGGAGGGAGGGAGGGAGGGAGGGAGGGAGGGAGGGAGGGAGGGAGGGAGACAAGGCAAGACAAGGCAAGACAAGGCAAGACAAGGCAAGACAAGGCAAAGCAAGGCAAGGCAAGGCAAGGCACAGGGGTAGGCCATGGATTTCGGAAAGAGGTCGGGGAGGGGTCAGCAAGCATTACAGGGCCATTAATCCCTTTTATCAACTAGCTAAGGTCCATCAAAGCAGGGGGATTGGGGGAGGATCCCCTGGATCATCCCCAGAGCTGTCCCTCTTGCCTACCCAACAAATGAAGCATGGGAGCTGGGTTGCAAGGTTGGTCAGGATTCTTTTTACAAGTAAACCGCCCTACCCCTAATAGTGCAGAGCAGAGCGAGTTAAGACCCCATAAGACTACACGACATTAAATATGTAAAATGTGTAAAATGGCCTTTAAGGCTATATTTCACTATGTGTCATTTCACTTGCGTTAGTTATTTCCACTTGTGACATAAACGCAAGTGAAACGCAAGCAAACACAAGCACTTCTAGGAATGAATATAGAATTTGCTTGCATTGTTTATCTGAAAACATGCAGGTGAGATTGTGTAGGTACCTGAATGTAAACACTGCCGCAAGTGTCACTGAAAGCAAAGTGGAATATAGCCTAACTCCATGCTCCTACTCCTCTCCTCCGGCCACACTCCGGCCACACTCCACCTCCACCATCCCCTTGTCCCCCAGCGTCCCACCGGAAGTGCACCTGACGCATGCGCCCTGCACCACGTGACGTCATCATCACCTGGTACCACCCGGATGTAGGTCTGCCCGCCGACTGGTCACGTGATCACATTAGGCCCCGCCCCTATTTCAGTGATTGACAGCTGAATGATTCTTTCATTTCATAACGAGACAGTCTATGAGCCTTCCCAGAATGCAGCTTGTCAAAATACCCGTATGTAAGCCGGTCGCCCACGCACCTAAGGTTTAGTATAGCATTAAGTTTTCTGATAAGACGACGTGTTGATTCCAATAACAGTTTTTTGTAGTTATATTTTCACTGTACATTATGAAGCCGTATCAAAAAACATATAACAGAATTGAGTGATTCCCATCAACTGACGAGAGCCGAGGGGAATCAGGTATCAACAACATAGGAATTTAGCAGAAGGTAGCCGATTGCTGATGCCAATACAATAACCCACAGTATACCTTCGGAAAAAGGTAGTTGGGAATAACGGGGAAAGTGTGGGAGTAACATTAAAATAGATAGGAGAAAAATAGAGAAGTGAAATGGTTTCACTCTTGGTTTCAAGTTTTCACTTGTCAGGATCAGGATCCTATAAAAGAATAATATGATAACAAGTATGTCAGGTTGAATATTAAGATAGAGTCACTGAATCAAAGCCAATAATCATTATCATTTCAAAATAATAAAACCATTATTTTGAAATAATACACTAAGCTTCTTATTCCTAGCCATATAACCAAACAGGGATCAAGTGACCACATAATATTCACAAGGTTTATACATAAGATATAACATAATAAAAGTCTGGTACAGCAAAGAAAATGCATCACAATATAGTTGAACAATCTTATTTGAAAAATCGGACTTGGATTAAGGAAAATTGCTAAAGGCCGTGGGTAATCTCTTCTCACATCAGGAAAAAAAACGACTACGAATGAGTGTTTACCTGGCAGAGGGATAGCAGAAGATTAATACACATAAAATACAAATCCTCTGTTGAGTTGTGGCGATCTGTAAAGAAGGCATACCCTTATCAACATGACATGCGTATAGTTGTTTTAGGCGTAGGATCAACCCTTCCCCTACCAACCACTTACATATAATTATGTCCTCACTATGACACCCCGTTTGGTGGTCCATCACCCGAGACTTGTCTAGAATTTGTGAATTTTTGCGTACGTACTAAAGGTACGATTTAAGAAATAAACATATTTCATTTTCAAGAATATCTTTGATAAAAAGGTGTCAGTCACCTCCAATTGCTGAATTCCATACCACCAAATGAGGACAAAAACAAAATCTTTTGGGAAGCATCGTACGGGTCTAGCTAAGATCACAATCGTGAGGTTAAAAAGTAAAAAAAAAACAAAAAAAAACATAGAAGAAGAAAAAGATATCTCTTAGAATTCTGATTTTTTAAAATGAGGTAAGTTCTTTAAATTCTACATTTGGTGCTCCATAACTCTTTGCACATGCGCAGTGCCTTCCCCCCGCCCATATGGAGCCCGGAGCTTTATGATGCTATAAGGTGGTGGAGGAGTGCAGAATAAACAGGCATCGCGCGCCCACCCCCATCTGTCTGATTCACCTGGAGATGGACGTCTTACCAAGGTCATGTCAAGGTCACACCCAAGGTCAAACTGGGACTGAACCTCCGCGCCTTGTACGGCTAATCTTAGTTAGATATAACCAACACCTTATTCACTTTTATCTTATAATCCTGACGAAGGTCTTCACCGACCAAAATATGCTGATTGTGTAATTTCTTTCCCGATTGATAGTGTAAGTAATATGGTAGTATACAATAAAATTGGAAGGCTGGTTGCATAAGAAAACGTTTAAGACAAGGAACAGTCTTGCTATATAGTTATCACTGTACACCTATCTCTGTTGGAAGAGCACTGTATTGTGAAACAGAATAGTTCAATAAAAAAAAAACAAAAAAAAACGAGAAACACGTTTGTATATAATTGATATTATAAATGATATGGTAGTATATAGTACAATTGGAAGACTTGTCATATAAGAAAGCAATAAAGACAAGGGAACAGTTTTGCTATATGTTATCTCTGAACAACTAGAAACATGTTTTTGTATAATCATTTAAGAATAGATGGGGGGGGGGCACATTGAACCATTTACTTTATCACTTGCACAGTAGACGCCGGGTACATATTGGAGGAGGTGTGCACATATTTAAAGGGTTCCTGCACATACATTATGCTGTTCATGATTAGCTTAACTAAACAACAAATTAATTGGTAAATGAAAAATGATTAAGGCATAGGTTCAAGGGTTGCTAGTCCTACTCGCTGACATATACACATAGTCAGTTGATTTTAGTCCTGACACTTGGATTTACCCCACAATGTCCACTATACATTACCAGTCACCTACATTAATACACACCTACTTCAGAGTAATCATTACATCTAGACCTTTCAGGTCTCACAAGGATATGTCATTGTGTACCCAAATGCCATAATGTATAGGCCATAAGCTGAACATAACCAACAATGGATCTGTACATGACAATTGGAATACCACTTGCACTACCATGCTGTTATTGATTAGTATTATGTAATCTAATGCGTTATATCGCTTATAAAGGAGTGAAGGAATTCTGCAGTCTGGCATGAAGGATCAATTGATTATATATAAAACATATATATCCTCATACTTTCTACTGTAAATGATGAAAATATCATTGTTACATGAATTGTTAAAGAAATGCATTTAGGAGTCTGAGGTAAATTAAAGGGCCAAACCCACTAAGTGATTTTACCGGTGACCGTCGACCGTCGACTAGGAGGTTCATTGTTGTCGTCAATGCCAGGAATATCAGGCAAATTTGATAATTTTCAGGTGATTTTTCCGATGATCCCATCGTCCTTCACCACTCACCCAGAATCCACACCAAACCCAACGGGCGTCACCCGATGACCCTGAGTTGCCCGGCGACTTTAATGGCAATTTGCCCAGTCACCTGTCACCCATCAATGGTTGGATCGCTTAGTGGGTATGGGGTTTAAGGGCTTCAGCACATTTTCCTCAAGTATTATATAGTAACAGCCAGGGGCATAGCCAACCCTCGAGCCAAAGGGGGTTCCAGGTAAATCTAAGGGGGTATGGCTTACATTTTCGGCAAGATTTCTTATATTTCACTCATATTTTGGGAAATTTAAGGGGGTTCCAGACACCCAGGACCCTACCCCCTCTGTCTACACCACTGGACAGCGGCTCACGTTAAAGCATGTACCAATCTTCCTTGTCACGTATAGAATATTTTCAGGTATTTACCTGCAGACTATACGTAATAAGGGTTCATCCTGGTTAATATGTCGACAAACCATTCAGCTTAAATATAGATCTTTTTCCTCTCACTAATGGCATCATTTGTAGTTAAAGATGATGATGATCGATGTTAACAATTTTTCTATGTGTACGAAAAATATAAAGAACAAATCATGGACTCATTTTAATAATATTGTATGGTAAGTACTTGCTTGGCTCGACAAATGTACATAGGGGCATGTTAGTCATTTTCTGACTTATTAACTATTTCTTAACCAATGAGATGCTAGACGACAAATGGCTAATGGGGTCTGCGGGTCGATGGGAGTAGGCGGGCCCTCCGAGATGTCACCCTAATGAATGAATCGGTGTTACACTGTACCGTGCATCATACGTCACCCTGATGTCACTCAGGTGGTAGGCTGTATGCCCCAACCAACCTGCAATACAACAGAAACATTCTGTAAACATACGTTTTTAGTCAGTTTGTTACTTACTAAGATGGCACATAACAATTGCATTATTAATGGTGAGATTGAAACCTCACCCAATGTTATTATAACATTTTTCTTTGTGAGGTTAGAACACAACCAAAACAGAACATCATAAAAACATTCTGTTCTGGTTGAAGGATGTAACCAGAAGGTTATGATAACGTAACTGTGCAACATCACAGCAGCATTGTCATTTGGAGCCATCAAAACAACGTAACAAGAACCAATACAGAACATTGCTGCAATATTATAATAAGTCACACTTTTGGCTGGGGCTATCCTCTAAAGGCCCATGCCCTCTAGTCTGAATCGGCCACAAATCAGCCGATTATTGCCATAGAATCACTTTATTTCTGTGCCAATTCTAATCACCAATCAGTATGGAATACTGAGATGTACATGTTTATTATGTTGGTGCTAAAATCAGCCGTTCATTCTGGTATAATTAGCCAACTTTAGCGCCGATCAGTTGACCGAATTGCCTTGTGGGTATGGGGCGTTAAACCCTTACCCACTAGGACATTATTAGACAGGCGGCCGATGGATCTGAGCTAAAATCAGCCGATTGTCTAAAAGTGTCCTAGTGTGTATGGGGCTTTACCCAACATCTAACGTCATGTGGGTAAAGCCTGCCTTGCAATCTATGTAGGTTAATAAGCCCATACCACATTGTGTTTGTCTCAGGGCAAGAGCAGATCCAGATATTTTCCAAAAAAAATAGGAGGGGTGTGACCTTTTGTAAAGATTTCCACCAGATTATCCACGGGTATGAGGATTATACATTAAATAAAGGTGCTATTTGGCCCAAAAATAGGGGGAGGAGCGCCCTCTGCGCCCCCCTCTATACAGCTGCTTTACCCGCCACTGCAGGGGAGGGAAAAGAAAATGCACCTTATTATCACTGGCTTGCAAACCAATAAAAATGCAGTCTCTCAAGGCAATGAATCGTTGGACATTATGGGTTAGGCTTACAGGCTTCAGCATTGGTTCCCATGGGAAAAAGACTAATATATTTGGCTTTCTTGTAAACACTCTTGAGGAAATTTGTCGACCTAATTTCACTCTCTAATTTGCTTTATGCTACTGTTTTGGGTAATCTATTAAATCCGATACCTGGGAAAGGAAATGGACATGTGTAAATCTTTCCCAAAATGCACTGTATTACAGTCTAAAAGTAGAATAAAGTCAGCAAATAATGGCTGGGAAGATTCTTAATGCTATATCTATCTGGAAAATGACAAAAAGGCTGAGGGTACTGTTATATCACCAACAGAGAATAACATATGTATGAAATTATGAAAAAAAAAGTATGTACCCAACCAACCTCTGACGTAACAGAAACGTTCTGCAACCATACTGTTTTAGTCAGTTAGTTTTTTAAGGAGACACCTAACAATTACATTATTGATGTGGAGGTTGAAACCTCTCCAAATCAGAATGTTGTTATAAAATTATTTTTGGTGAGGTTAGGACAAAACCAAAACAGAACGCTATAAGAACATTCTGTTTAGGTTGAAGAACATAACCAGAACATTATAATAATGTCGAGATGCAACATCACAGCAGTACCTTGCAGCAATGTTATTCAGAGCCATCAAAATAACATAACAAGAACCAAACCAGAATGCTGCTGCAATGTTATAATAACGTCACATGTTTGGCTGGGTAAGCTAAGGCACAGGTAGTTTGGTAAATTCTTGTACCAGGGGATGAGAAATACTGCCCAAAGGGGAATGGTTGTTAACCAAATGCAAGTCAAACATGCTTGTCATAGTATGTCAATCTATGCTGCTCGGTCTCTCGGGTCATGACCTCTTACTTCACACTCTGCCCTATAACAAATGGCAAATACAGACAGGTCTGGTGGCCATAGCATGAAATTTACACTTTTGTTTGCCATGAAAGGTTTATACCTGAAGCCATTTTCTGGTAGAATTGGCCGGTTTTAGAGCTGGTTGGTTGGCTGTCTTGGTCAATTTCATCTAATGGGTACAGGGTTTAGACTAAAGGAGAGAGCAATGTGTGTGTTTGTTTATGCGTGTGCATGTGTGTGTGTGCATGCATGTGTTCATCAACCAATTTTAGAACTGACTCATATCAAACATTTGCATTTCAATATTGAGATTATTTAAGGTTATAATAACATACCATTTTAGTGATGTTGAGACCCTACTCATACAGAATATTATAATAATGTTATTTTTATGTGAAAGAACTTAACAAGAATGTCACAATAACATCACTATGCAAAGTTGCAATGTAAGGCTCTAAACACATTTTTGGGTGTCATCAAAAGGATGTAACAAGAACCAAACCAGAACTAAACAGAACATTGCTGCAATGTTATAATAACGTACGTCATATTCTTGCTTGGGTGCCCCATTCCCACCAGATGATTTTACTGGCCACTGGCAACTGTTGACAAGTAGTGGTGACACAATTAAAAAATGTCCCCAAAAATGGGCTAGTATATTTATGAGAAAATTGATTGTATAACGAAGAAAATCACCCTCCACCATCAATTTCAATGAAAGAAAATTCCCACAGTGAAAAAAATTAACATCTGACCATATTGTTATGAAACTTATTAGGTCGTTATTTACTCTAGGGACCAATGTACATTTAGTTCACATTATTTCGATATGAACTATTTCTTTTAAAAATAAAGTGTCAAAAAAAGAGCGTAGAAGCTACTTTAGAATATTCAATTTTTTTCTCATAATACTTAAATTAAATGAAAAATTGACAGTTATGTTCATCTCATTTGGATGTACAAACTCCATAGATTCATGTTATCACAACCAGATGCTAGTTTTGTGATAAACCACCAGGTGGCATCTAAGTGAACAACATCTAGTATATTCAAGTGTTTTTGTTTTTTCCTGAATGTTGCAACAAATAGAATATTCTCATTATTTAGATCCTTTTTTATATTTGATAATTATACATGTCCAGGAATGGTGATGACGAGGCAACTTACTAATAAAGGGAGCACCCTCAGGTGATGACGAGGCAACTTACGAAAGAGGGAGCACCAATAGGGTGATGACGAGGCAACTTACTAACGAGGGAGCACCGTTAAACACATCTGCACCTGCAGCCTGGGACTCTGCTTCAATATTGTTAAGGAAGAAGCTGCACCATGACAGGGATCAAAGAAAATCTGAGAGAATTCTCCAAACCATGAATAGCCATTTTTCTTAT
Source organism: Lepidonotus clava (assembly GCA_936440205.1). Lineage (NCBI taxonomy): Eukaryota > Metazoa > Annelida > Polychaeta > Phyllodocida > Polynoidae > Lepidonotus > Lepidonotus clava. The sequence continues at coordinate 2,010,409 of OW387136.1, read as the reverse complement.
TTAGTTGTACCTGCAGGATGCACACAGGGTACTCATGTATATAAAATTCATCAGAAGGCTTGATCAACTTAATTTTCATGAATCATATTATAGTTTGTAGTTAAAGGTGATGAAAAATTAACAACCAATATTTTTTATTTGTAACCATGTACATGTACATTAAATATTTTCTAGGTTTGAAGATGCTCTCATTATTGATGGATGTATCACAATCATTTGTTTTTTTCTCTATAGTTTCTCAAGGGTCCAAAATATAGCATAGTTGGTGCTTGAAATATTGTAAATCAGCTGTCTGTGGTAGAGAGAATTTGAACAACTATCTGTGATACATTTCAAAGGTATCCTGGAGAGATATACCCTGGACAACAAATATGATGAAAAACTAATTCATATCCTTGTTAACACACTTGCAATATCATCATTTTACCTTTTTTTGGTCCCGACATCTTCCAAAAGTAACAGGAACTGTTGATCCTTTGGTCAACTCTCTATATATTACACACAGCAAGAAAATGTTTCAATTATGTTCAGTCCCTAAGCAGATGCAATAAAATTAATAATTATGATGACTCTTTTTCTCCTCACATTTCTGTATTTATTCTCCAACAGGAAATCAGACAAATAGAAAATCAAGCTTGTGGTCAGCTCTGACTTCGAATAAAAGTCTCATCTGTAGCTTGTGTCAGTCTTTGTTACATCATTTTGTTTCATCACTATTATACCATTTACTATGTGGTTGGGGTGAAGGGGGTGGCAGCGAGGTTCCTGAGTTGAACGATTGAACAAATTATCAACAATTTAGACTGTAATCTAAGGTGGTGAAAATGTTTTGAAAATGTCCCCAACGGTGGGATGGGGGTGTCACATCAGTAAGTCTAACTTTAGTCAGTCAAAGTTGTAAACGGAATTCCATATATTGACAGCTCTATACAAGATACTTCCATGAATTCTTAGGTATTTTCAAAAGAATTCCATCTCAAGCTCAGTTGTCTTTGATCCAGCATGGAGTCGATAGAACACAATGGGTGAGCATAAGTGTATAAATGTATTTGTCCCTGTTTTCTAAGGTAAAAAAAAATTAGCCCTTTCATATGGGGTTTTAGTTCGAAGACGTTCCTGAGGGCAGCTCAAATACAATTCTTAAACAATAATTTTGAATTGTTTTTAACTGTCTACTAACATACTTTATATTTTGGTCAAATATAAAATCAGTGTAATCAAAGAAAGGCAATATCATAGATTTGTAGATACTTACGGCCACATTCAATTTACATATTGCTTTACCTTTCGTAAGTATTTGGTTTTCTCAGATCTAGACATCTGATTATTTACTTTCATACGATGTGAATAGTTATCTAAATAAGGATAAATAATAAGACCAAGACAATTAGAGTTAAAGACACATTCAATGGCCAATCTGTCAATAGATGCTGTTTCAAATAAGGTTGTATCCAGGTTTTGGTCATATATATCCCTCTCATCTTTTACCTCACTAGGATTCATATCTAAATGGCAAGCTTGTCCCTATTCCACTGTTAGTGAAAGGGGCACCTGTTGAGGCTATCACCATGACCAATAGGACGCCCCTTGGACACTTTGCCATGAAGACCACTTCTTGATGCCACAGGGGCACCATGAGCACTACCCCCACCCCACACCCCCTACTTGTATATGGGGCTGTGGATTAAAGTTCAGGGCCAGTGGCCCATTGCACAATAATATTTCGTTGTGAGGATCAAATTAAAGCCGCGTCCCCACGTGGCAACTAAACCTCGGCGATTAGATGTCTATGGTGGCCCAAAGTGCCAAACTCATCCTATCCCCGACGATTAGTGTTCCATATGACCAATGTGATAACCGGTGGTTTAGTCGGCCAGCGACTTACTGTACACTGGCACCGTGATGTCTGGCGACTAAACCACTAATCGCTGTCGTTTCTGGGCGGAATATTTGGCATGTTTAATATTTTTCTCTAGTCGCCACTGATTAGTGCAGTTAATCATGGGGAGAGCTGATTAAAGTGACTGTTAATCGCCGGCAGATATGAAGCAATAGCGTCCCAATGTGGCAATTACCTTTTAGTATAGTCTTCGGTGAATGCATAGCCTTGGTACTTTGGGCCACCTTACACCACTCGTCGCCAAGGTTTAGTCGCTACGTGGGGACGTGGGTTTAGATAGCATAACAAACTTTTGCTTAACAGCGAAATGTGTTGCTGTTACGAAAATTTCTGTTGTCACGAAAATAGTAAAAATCCCTTGTTCTAATGAATGAAATTTAATTCTGTAAATTGATATAAAAAAGGAAAAAAAAATTAGAAACAAATCAGTAAAATTTACAGCTCTTTGAGGGCATTCTAAATATAGAAAACAAGTTGTGCAAAACGATAGTTGTTACGAAAATAGTTGCATATAACTTTTTATTGAACAAGAATGGTTTTGCTAATAATATTATTTTTGTTGCTAGGAAACCCATTGTGCAACGGGCCACAGAACAGTATTGCCAATGGTTACACATACAACTGTTGCCACACAGAAGTTGTCCCTAAAATAGAAGCTTAGACAAGCAACCTTTATAAAATAATTTCCTACATACTAAAACTGGCACACACATGCGTATGCCTGCATGCATGCATGCACAGACACATGCATGCACACACACACATGCATACACAAACACACACATTGCTCTCTCCTTTAGTCTAAAGCCCTGTACCCATTAGATGAAATTGACCAAGACAGCCAACCAACCAGCTCTAAAATCGGCCAATTCTACCAGAATCATCAACCAATTTTAGAACTGACTCATATCAAACATTTGCATTTCAATATTGAAAAATTATTTGTCATCAGAATCTGTGCCAAAATTGGCAGTCTCACAGTATAATAATCGCCTATTCAGCCTAGTGGGTATGCCTAACGATAACCTAAGCATGCGGGGATGTCGGCATACATATCCATGTGTCTTATGCATGCAAACTTCCTATGATCATTTTGAAATATATACCATCCATTCACACAGATGACACACATATCAGAAAAAAGACAAAGATCAGGATAAAGGTGGTGTAAAAGCAGCAAATTACAAAGGCTCAAAAAGGAAATAACCCCAAGCTTGTCTGGGTAACAATTCATGGCATGTGTCCCATACTATATAGGTGGCATGGTCTGGAAAATCATTTATTGAGTGCTTCCTCTCAGGGGGTGGGTGGGTGAGTTTTCTCCTTCTGTGTCTTGACTAGGGCAATGGCACTTGGAGTCAGTTATCAGGGACAGATCAGGGGTATATCCGGCTAGTCATACTGGCACCGGATGGTCCGCCCACCATCCAACGAAGGGGTAACATATTGTATTATTGGTGTATTGTCAGCAGATAGGATCTACAGCCTCCCACCCACAGCACCAGCTGGCCAGCAGGGCAGAGATTGTGAGCAATTTGGCATTGATGTTTTTTATATACTTTTGTGAGTGTATGCTGAAACCAGTATTCAAGGGGCGGATCCAGCAGGGCAAGTCCAGGGGGTCCTGACCCCCCTTCCCCACATTTTAGTGGGGACTTAAACTTCACAAATAGAAAGAATCATTGCAAGTATGTGACCGAATGCATGCCAGTTTAGTACTTAGGCTATATGTAAACCCCCCTTTTCAAAATCCTGTATTTGCTCCTGTATTCCCCCGTGTATTCCACATCCCAATACTCTCTATCGTTAATCATAAAACTTAGACATCAATACCCAAGTCATCCCAGTATGTCAAATATTTCACGATCCAATTTAAATTTGCTTTTCCAAATTTCTAAGCATGCCTTCAGCCATAAAACCACTAAAATTCACATGTTGTTAAATTTTACTGGTCATGTTTAGTGGTTATTCATTGCAGTGTATAGCCAGCGAATCACAGGAAAACTTGATAAATTGTAACTGCCACAGCATTGGATCAAATTTATGTAATAAGAATCGAAGTCACACTGCATCAGAATGTTCTGAAAGGCAAAACATTCCATCCACTAGGCCAGGTTTATGTTGAAAGACATAATCTGACAACCAAAGGAAGATAGGGTACCTTTCGTTAAAACAGTTCCATAAAGTAAACAGTGTATTGCCATAATACCAATTCTGATACAGGCCATAACTATACTGTCGGGTGTTTAATAATAATCTCCGTATAGCTACATGAGTATGTTTTATGTGAGCTTTGCGGAAACTGTACGTGAGTTTGAAACTCTTTTACGTGGCCACTTCATAGTAAAACTTACATAAATATACACCCAAAACTCTTATAAGCAAAACTCACGTAAGAAAAAACAAAACTCACATAGCTACAGTGACTAAAAAGGTGATCGTAACTTTATAAAATGCGAAACATACAGAGGTTTGTTAAAAAACAGGCCACTTATTGCATAAATAAAGGCCATCCCAGCACACTAGCCTACTCACCTTAAGACCTATTCTGCCCATAGCATTTTATGTCATTCCTGTAAAAACTGTTCATTTCAGTATCAATGTTAGGATTGGAGGAGGGGAGGTGTAGGTGGCAGGCCCGTAACCAGCTTTATTCAGAGGGGGGTTCGTTTTTTGAGTAGCAGTTTTTTCAGGGGGGTCGTTTTTCGAAAAAATAAATTGGATTAAGTGTCATATTTTACATTAAGAATTAGAGAAAAATTATCCGGGGGGGGGGGGGGTTCGTACGAACCCCCGAACCCCCCCTGGCTATGGGCCTGGGTGGGAGGTGAAGAGGATGATGAGGAGAAGGTGGAGGTAGAGGGGAGGGAGAGGAGGGGGAAGTAGACGATTAAACCCAGGTGAGCAGTGACGTAACAAGCACGTTCTGTGACCATACGTTTTGGGTTAGTCTGTTACCTGCCCAATTTTCATGCAACAGTTACATCTCTTTACATTAGGTTGAGACTCTCCAAGACAGAGTGTCATGAAAATGTAATATTATGGTAAAGTTGAGACTTTACCAATACAAAATCTTATAATAATGTTATTTTCATGTAAAATAACATAATCAGAATGTTACAATAACATCACAGTACAATGTCACAATGTTAGGTTATTGGGTGCCACCAAAATAACATAAGGACCAAACCAGAACCAAATAGAACATTTCTGCAATGTTATAATAATGTTACATTCATGCATTCTAGCAAAGGAGTGGGAACCGAATAAGGTGGAGGAGGTGGAAGTTGACAATGGAGCTGGTGGAGAAGGAGGATACTGAAAAAAAAACAAAAAAAAACAAACTGCTGAAGTGGTGGATAATTACAATGTGAAGTACCAGCAGCATTGGAAGAGTCGTGGACCACTCAAAGAATAAGATGCATGAAACGTACCATGTCATAATCTTTGACTCCATTTTGGGAATTGATTCTGGGATATTTCCTGTATATCAAGAGGGAAGATTGAGATTTTTCATCTAAATAAAAGGATGATTTAAAAGGGGAGCACTGTTTATTCAAAAATAAACTTTGATTTTGTCATGCAATATTACATAGATTTGCTCAAAATTGAATGTGTCGTTTCAAAATTAGTTCCTTTTTTCAAGCTGAATTTCTCTGGATGATGCAAAACAAAATGGTATTTTTCACAGTCATGCACACCATTACAGAGTGACCACTAGGTTGAAATAGTTCCGAGAGGATCCCAATACAACCCTAGAATGGTTCCAGGTATCTACCTTTCATGGCAAATAAAAGTGTAAATTCCATGCTTTGGCTGCCAGGCTAAAGGAAACCAATAAAGAGTAAGAATGGCATGAGTTTTCTAGTCTAAGCTACATTTCCTTCCAATAATATGGTGTCAACAAATGGGACATATTTAGCTCTAAACGGAACACAAGGACTAAAAAAATACTGTTCCATGAAATATGGGTCAGTTGGCAGGCCTAGGCCTGCAAAAACACCTTTGAACAACAAAGCATTGATTAACAACAAACAGAAGTATCTTTGTACAGACCGGTCATTCGAGTGATCAAATGAATGCAAAAAGGTGGTCGACGAAAAAGGAAAAAAGGAGACTTACTTTCTTACCCCGCCGTATCCATCTGATAAATTACTCAAATCAAAGCCACAGGACAGCTAGACTCTATTGCAAGTTTTTTTAGCTAGGGGTTGTTAAGTGATAGGCCACTTGACTGTTTATCTTTGCTCCTTAGTTCATGTTCCTTAGGGGGCAGCATCAAACCATTCGATGGCTAGTGGCCTATCGCATAACGGAGTGGTGAAACAATTCAATGTCTTGCAACAAGGAAGTTGCTGTTGTTATGGGTCCCGTTGTTGCATTGTGGCTGTTCTACTCTACCAATTCTAATTATGTAAACAGTTCTGAGAGAATAGATGCTTACATGTTAAAATCCTGTAATTGTCAGTCCAGAAGCTTTGTACACAATAAAGCCACCCCCCACTTAGGTGACTAAAATGTTAGTAGCCAGGCGATTAGTGTTAACCCATTCCTTCAATGGCAACTAGTGGTTTAATTGGTTTTAGTTGCGGTTGAAAGAAATGAAAGGATTAAAACTAATCGCTGGGCTACTAACATTTTAGTCGCCCAAGTGGGGACGCTGTTTAAGAATATCCTTACCAAGTCATCCCTGGAGGCATCACTGCTGTGAAAACTCGCAAGGAAAAGTATCAAAAGAGAGACACTGGTGTTGTTTGGATTGCAGCTTTTCTTTGGGTTCCATTTGAACTCTGTAAATGCAAAGAATAAGAAAATCATTATATACCTATAGCAGATTTGAAATATTACAAAAGCATTTAAAGGGTATAATTATAGTATTGTCATTGTTAAGTCTGTTTTTAACAATTGTTATTTTGAACTCTGCCTGTTGCAATTCATTACTTTTGAGACTCATGTTTATTGAATAAATGATACCTTTACTCTAAAGAAATGGTAGGTTGGCTTAATAATTCTTATCATTAGTACCTGGTATATACTTTTTCCAAAAACCTTCCCACTATCTTCGATATTTCCAATTTCCTATTGTATCTCTAGTGCTTAATGTATACCTCTACCAAGTGACTAAATACATTGGGTTTATGCTGATTAATTGTTCATTCAGGTCAGGAGCGCCCCCTATCATCAGTCTGTGTACCATTTACTTCCCTCTGCACCAAGCAATCTGCATTATTCAGACCGACTGGGACACACAACACTGGGATCGGTTGACACTGTGAAGCCCCATACCCACTAGGTGACTTTTACACAATTCCCAGCCAGCCAGCTTCCGACGTAACAGAAACATTCTGCATCCAAACATTTTTTAGTCAGTTCGTTGCTTATTAAGATGGCAAATAACAATGACGTTATTAACAGTGGAGTTGAAACATCACCAAATTAGAACGTTATTATAACATTATTTTTTGGTGAGGTAAGGATGAAACTAAATCAAAAAGCCAAAACAAAATGTTATAACATTCTGTTTAGGTTGAAGAACCTAATCAGGACGTTATAATAATGTCGCAGTGCAACGTCACAGCAATAGGTCACAGCGATGTAATTGGGAGTCATCAAAAGAACGTAACAAGAACCAACACAGAATGCTGCTGCAATGTTATTATAATTCACACCTCCGGCTGGGTTGCCCAACTGATTGGTGCTAAAATCAACCAACTTTGGGGGTAGAATCAGCTGACTTTAGCAGTGATTCAGCTTACACATACACACATCAATATGGAATACTTATAGTCGATCATAGGAATCAGCCGATTTTATCACTGACTTGTTGGCCGACTGTGTGAAAGTCGCCTAGTGGGTATGGGGCTTAACGGTCCATTGTGGGCCTGCGAAGAAGCAATGACAGTGGATGATACTGCCAGGTTTTGTATGGGTTTTTTATATTTGATAAAGGGAGTCAACAATGACACATATGCAAACATTTTTATTAAGATGCTCCCTATTCGTAACAACGACATGATCTTGAACCTGCCCAGATTTGTGTGTGGAAAAGTGAAGGAGATGGTTCATTTTTCAGCATCAAGTGAGTGAAATGAGTGAGAAATTTTCATTCAAAATGGGTGTGAAATTTGGCTCCCCACTGAAACTGAACACTGTCTATGTAAATTAGGGGAAGTAGATAAGAATAGATAGGAATTAATGTGGTTTAATGAATATCTATATATATGTTTCCAATAAATCAAGAAGTATGGGTATAAAATACATAAACAACATCCATTCATTATGGGTAGGTTTTACTTGTGGTGTCCTTCAAAATGGGTCTGTTTTCAAAATCTCAACACACACATCCAGGCATTGAGAAGTGAAGTACCCACCCCCTCCAGGTATAATTCACAACCATGGAAAGGGTAAAGGGTATCATATTTTAGAAAAGAAGCGATACATTTTCAAACTTAGATAGGTTATTCTGGTGTTTTGAGCCATGATACATGGTTTTAATAAGAAATTAGGTTTTGATAAACATAATGAAAGGATATGTAACCATCAAGATCTATTTTTTAGAGCTAGTCAAAGAATGAACAACCCCAGGGGTCATAAATTGATGTTATTAATGGGCCTACTCTGATATACTTAAGGGTATTACTAACTGTTCGCAATTGTTCAAAAAAGTAATTCCCTCAAAACTGACATATTATTTATCATAGGGCAATGGAACAACGATATTTAAAATTGAAATTAAAGTAGAATAAAAAGAAACCAGCTACTTACACAGAGGATGAAAATGATGTTATACCCATACATACACAGCATGATAACCTTATTCAATTTTCAGCTGAGGTAAATCAGGCTTATGAGTGCTTGGAAAGGTGTTGGCAGTTAAGCTGTAATGGTCAGTGCAGCTTTGTTTCTCAAGGATGCCTCAACACCTGCAGGCAACATCTAACTATCAACTGGCATGAAAGGACTCTAAAACCATCACCTTGGGAAGGGGATTAAACTTTAAAAGAGTGGTTTATTGTGAGAAAGTTGTAACTGTTTTATCATAGTCCTATAAACTGCCTGAAACTCATGTCTTGAAATAGTTTTCAGTGCCTGAAATAGCTTGCTGGGCTCTAAATGGGGTTGTCACAGCCAAGTTTGATGTAACATAAACATTCTGAAACCATACTTTTTTAGTCAGTATGTTACTTAATGATTATGTTATTGATGGTGAGGTTGAAACTTCACCAAATCAGAACATTATTGGAGGATCTTTTTTTGGTGAGGTTAGGACAAAACGAAAACAGAATGTTATAAGAACATTCTGTTTGGGTTGAAGGACGTAACCAGAATGTTATTATGATGTCACAGTGCAACATCACAGCAATATATTGCAGCAACATTATTGGAAGCCACCAAAATAACATAGCAAGAACCAAAAGAAGAAAGTTCCTGTAATGTTATAATAAAGTCACATTCTTGGTTGGGGTGTGTGTGTGTATGGTCGTGGGGGGGGGGGGGTTGGTTCCCCATTCCCTCATTTTTCATATTGATTTACACTTGATACATTAATGTTGGAGCAATATTGGATTGTCAACTGCACATGAAATATTAATCCTATACAAGAGGGCACTGGTTTGACAACTTTGTCAAAATGATGAGTATCAAAACGTTTAAAGGAATGAAAGGCATTATCATCTAAATTATTCAGAGACACCTTTTAGTACTTAAGACCAAGTTAACCATTGCAAATTCTATGACAAGAGAGATATTTACATGCTTTTGTAATTTTGTGCATATTAATTGAAGCATAGCATGACAAAACACTGTTTTTTGGTTAAAAAAACAAAATATACAGGTTTGAACTCCTGAACAGATAAAACATATCATAATAATCTTTTCACATGAAATGTAGATCCATCTCCAGATATGCCTGTATTGTTCTTTAATGATTAATAAATGTTAACTTAAGCATAAAGAAACCATGCAATAAGAATCTATCAAAGAAACCCACAGCGAAAGTGAAACATGTTTTGAATTCGTGATTTATCTTATTACCTGTTATTTAAAATGTTTTTATCTGTAACGATCTACTTCAGCCAATTGTGTCAACCTTTACAGAATCAAATATTGTGCAATTTACATATATTACATATTCTTTAAACTAATGATTTAGTTAAGTACCAGGAACAACAAAGAAGTAGCCCTTTGTCCAAACTTTCACTTATAATTTAACATGATCAAAATGTATATCTAAAAGGAACTTATGCAACTCTCTCCAGACCCCTTTTTGCTAATTAGGAGTTATCCAACATGTCAAAGAACATGAGGGAACCCACTGACCAATTAAAATGAAATTCTGCATGTTTCAACCAGAACCTGTCAAAAACAACCTGAAATGGTGTTCCAATTGGCAGATTTGACCAGAAATGACAAATCACTTGCCAAATATCTGACAATGTCAAACATTAGTCGCTCGTAATCTCGTAATAAACCAGAATCACGTTCAGATCACTCAATGGGTTCTCACCTTAAGCATTCTCCTAATAACGATACAAGTTTCCAATCATAGTCAGACTGCAATATTAATATATGGATCATTGGTCAACTTATATTATGATATGATAATAGCTTGAGGACAATAACTCCCCATTTATCGGAGAGACAATTTGAATATTATAGAACATAAAAAAGACTGACTGCATGCGCAGAAGATGAGTTCAAAAGGTATGTGCATACAGTCAGTTTAATGAACGTCTCTTATGATGGCTAAATAAAATGGACAATACCAATGATGCGCATTGTATTAGATATATATTCGTAAAAACCTAATCATAGAAATAAGTAGATCATCTGACTGTATTTACATATTCTATCACCCATTATATTCTGCTTTCTGGTAGTAAAAGGCCACTAACAATGTTCCCATCTCAAACCATGGTGACCCAGGTGCCCTGCAGAGAGGGTGATACTTATTGCTAGTGTTTATAACGTGTATGGATGCCTTAATGGGCTCCTAACATGTATAACCAAGGCATATTAAGCTCACTGTAGAAAAAAGGCATAGCATAACATAGTGGAAGCACCCTCATTTCATGATATTGTAGTAGGACGTATTGGGGATCCTCATAAATCAGAAATCACAAATTAGGAGATTTACTGCCCTAAGGAAATTTACTGCCTGATGCAGTATTTTTTCACTACCCACCTCATTCAGAGTTGCTATTTCATCCTCTGATAGTTTTTCCTTTAACACCGGTTTTCGTAGATTAACTACAGGAATAGGTATCACACCTACATATTTGTATACTAAGATTCATGTGCCTTGAACCACTTTAATGCATAAGCTTCATACCCCTTATTAAATACACATTATGTCTGTAGTTATCTGTCATAAACAGCTCATTGTAAGGCTACTTTATATAAGGGCTTAAGACACTATAAGTAGAAATATATGACATGAAATAGGTGACTACAAAACCCCGATGTACACTAAAACCTCTGTACATTAACTCATAACAATCAATTACCATTACTTTTAACTTAATTCCGTTCAAGATAATAATTATATGTCAAGTGATAGAATTACGACAGTTCATTAATTAGTAAAAGCTTTAAAATGGATCCAATAATCATTGGTTCGACTCTAATTGTAAACACCATATGAACGGTGATTGTCTATAAATTAAAGCTTTCTAATAGCAATTCTCGCACCAAGGCTCTTTTTCTCTCTCTGACAAATTCCCTTTTGATAACCGTGATAAACTCAGAAACGGAAGTATAGCACCAAAACTCGACTCCTCTTTAGATCATCTTACAATCTATCCCAAGAAATAGATTCCAAGTTGGCGTGCAGGGCATACCCGACGAATTGTTTTGCCTATTTTCAGGATCCATCTTAAATGGGAGGGGGAGTTCCTTGGCTTACTAGAATATCAAATATGCCACCTTTTTCTCCGGGTTTATAGTGACTGCTTGCATGCAATGCTCCTATTTGTTTTGGGGAGTGCGTGGGAGGGTTGGGGGGCCGTGAGTTGACTTGACGTTTTGTTTTCTCTTGACTCAGAATGGTATTTTGTTTCCCCCTCTCCCTATCTTTGTGTCAATCTGATGGTTCGGGGGATCCCGGCAATAGTGAGAGGTGGGTGGGCCAGAGAGTGTCCCAGCCAACGATGCGACATTATTATAACGTTGCAGCAACGTTCTTGTTGGTTCTGTATTCGGTTCTTGTTACTTTCTTTTGATGACTCCCAAATATGTCACTGCAACGTACTGACTTTACATTGCACTGTGATATTACAATTTTCTGGTTATGTTAATCAACCCAAACGAAATATTTTATAGCGTTCTGTTCTGGTTCTGCGAAATTATCTTTCTTTTTTATGAGATTTGTATACAGGCTGATTTTACTTATATTAAATGTTCTTCCACTGCAGACCTGTGGACCTTTTGGGCACACGGCTATGCAGGGTTCATCCAAATGTCCTATTCCCATGCTGCACTGCCTGATGACCCTTATTAATATATTCTTTTTGTTTGTTTTGTTTATTTTACAGAATCCGGTAATTCACACAAGCTTAAGCTTACATCTGTCTGCATACACCTGAGCGGCAAACCCACTAACCTGAAACTGCAAACATCGGCCAATATGCGTATCGACTGGGGCTTTATACACCTTTATCACGAGTCTGCGCTGTGAGGCCTCCTATAAACGTCTTGTACCCAACGCCATAGGAAACCGTAACCCAATACCTTATTTCAGACAAATCCGCTAGAGGCCGCCACACTAATGAAAAAGGTCTAGAGCTGCACTAAGATGAGCCATGTCCGCTTGCGTCTATAGCTGTAGGTTCAGTTAAAATGGTTTTATAGTGATGTATCAGATATGAGGACTATAATCTACCTTTTAAAACTGCTTGAACTGAAGTGAAATGTTGATTTTATTTAAGATAACATTAAGTATGGCTATTAAAAAGTCCCTAATTTGCTGCTCTGATCTATAGTGAACTTACAACACAAAACGGTGGAATGAGCAAAGAGAACCGTGATGTCTCCTGGGTACAGTGTGAGCCGTTTCTTGATAGGAATGTGTTACGAACAGATAAATCAATGCATGTTGTATACCTAAAACAGTGACCCTGGGGCTGGTCTATATGTAGGTGTACAACAATATGGGACTCTAAGCCAATGAACAAAGTCACAAAGAAGCCAAACATGCCACAACAATCTACTAGTGCTACATCCAAATGCTATCTTACCACAAAAGACGCTATAGTTCGTTTAATTAATACTTCTCGTCCCCTGCATTCTTTCATCTAATCTGAGGCTTATGGGACGTTTCGCTACATAATTCCCCCTTTTGCTGAACCCTACTGGTCGTTAGCTATAATTAGACCTGCTGCGCCGTTAATAGAATATGTTTGCCTTGACCAAGGTTTGTTATTTTGGACAACAGCGGAGGCATGTGGGATACCCACTAAAACAGAAGTTTCATACATGTGTATTACGAGTTTGGAAAGCTGGGGAAATAAGGGGTGCACGAGTGGGTGAATGAATGAGCAAACGAGCGAGTGAGCTTGTCTGACTAGCCCTTCTTTGACCAGGCCAAAAACTACGGGGTGGGGTGGGCCCCCCCCCCCCCATAAAGGAATTTTCTTCCAAACGTTCCACCTTTCCTTGCAAAATTAGTGTAAATCCCCTAAAATTAGTAGGAAAAAGTTGAAAAGTTGTATTGCTCGCCACCCACTTTTCAAGTTATTAAAAAATATAGGCAAAAGTTCCACTTATGGAACCTCGCCACCCCCCCCCCCCTCACAACATAACCTGGATGCGGGGCTGTTGACTGAGTTCCACACTAGGTGGCGTGGTCTGGAATCTCATTTATAGGCAACTGCTGCTACAAGTAAAACATAATAACTTCTTAAATTTGATCAATTGGAAGATTAACAAGTTTGCCAGCCACTCAAAATGGGGCATTTTAATTAAGGCAATAAAGGGTATGGCATTATTGCCTGTTCTTGCAGGCTCTATTACTGGTTTCTATGGAAGGAAGTCTATTTTAAAGGCTATTCCACAAACCACAAAAGTAGCATTTGGTCAACCAGGTTGGCATGGTTCATTTAGTTTAAGGCTATCGGGGAAGAAAGGAACGAGCAATTGTACAAATATTTCATGGTAAATTTTAATTTTGATGCTAACTGTAATAGACTAATTATTTAAATCACAATTTTCAAAAGGATAGATGGTTTTTCGATTGCCTATCTGTTGATACCCAATACATGTGCAGGTGCTATTGCTATTGGGAACCGTTTGCGAATGTGGCAAACGACGCCCAACAGCTGATCATCAGTTGTCTATCCTTACGTGGCCTGTCTCAGAGGTCCGTGGGCGGCCCAGGACAGAGGTAGGCGTGTGGGAGGTCGGTGTGGGGGTCGGGAGGGACAGGATGGGTGAGTGAGCCTATAACAATGTCCCACCAACCACACCACACCACACACTGCCGCGCAGCCAGAGGACCAGGGCCTACAGCACCCCGCAAACTGTCCTACAGCAAAGGGGGGCAACTTCACAGCATACTGTCGTACACCCAGGAGAGCCACTCTTACAGCAGGCCGCATACTGCCGCGCAGCCCAGGAGCGGCTCAGAGCTACTCAGGACGGCTGTGGGGTCGGACGGCGACCAGAGAGGGACTACCGGCTAATATAAAGGAGGACCTACCAAAGTCTGGTGGTAGCATTGGTCATGGTTTAAAGCTCAGTTACAGGCGTTAAGGTGACTTACATGAAAACGGCCCAGTGACACTCAGGCTAAGGCTAAGAGGAGGGACGGAAAAAGTGACTTAAAACTTGTGAGCAGCTCACAATTGACTGGTGACTGACTCAGGAGGAGGCCAGAGCTGATAGCGGGGAGCATCGGATATGTACACTTGGCTCACTTTGGGATAGACGGAGCACCACTTTTGAACTTTCTCTTTGACGCATTTTCCAGGCGAGGAACAATTGGTTGAGCAGCTCTTGAGTAAGTTGTGAACAGCCGGAGTAATAGAACTCAGAGGCGGAGTGGTAGACTAGATTGCCAGAACCAACCACCAGCACGTCACAAACAGTGGACGGTCAGCCGATACCCAGTGGTCACCAATTAAACCCTGAGGTCAACTTTAAATCAGCGATTAGTCAACAGGTCGCCGGGAGGTCATTTAGTGGTCATTTAGAGGGCAAGGAGTGACCAGCGAGCAGTGAGACAGGGGTAAAAGGGTTGTCGGCAAGTGGTCAAATCATTATTCAGCCAGCGTTCACCTCAAAGTCATCCCGAGGTCATCCCAAGGTCATTGAGGGGTCTCAATTGGTCAGTTTGAAGTCACAGAGGTCACGAAGAGGTCACGAAGAAGTCATCCAGCTATCATTTAGCGGTCAACCAGAGGTTACCCAGAGTTCATCCAGAGGTCACCAAAAGGTCAACCAAAAGTCACCAAAAGGTCATTCAGAGGTCACCAAGAGGCTAATCATCGGCCAGTAAGAAGTCCCCCAGCGGTCACCCGTTCATCCTACAGTGCACCCCACCCATTCCACCCCTCCACCCCTCCTCGACGACCATGCCCCTGGTCGCCCTATGAGTGTCTCCTCCCATCCCACCGCCAGGTCCACCACCTCAGGAGCAGCCCATCCCCGGTCCACCGGTCCTTGGTCCACCGGGTCCACCGAACCACCCCGCACGTCCACCGGAAGTAGGGAGGGGCGGGCCGCGGGCCGCACCGGAACCGGAACCGACGCACGATGAGGGAGTACGTGTCGCGCGGCGTCCTCCTGTTGGCCGCGATATGCTACGGTACGTACAGGTGTGTGTATGTGTATGTGTGTGTATGTGTGGTGGGTTGGTTGGTTATTGGGGTTTTACACCGTATCGACATCTATGGTCATATCACGGTGAGAACTAGGTCTTGACAATTCTGTCTGTTTGATCATCGCATCTATGACCTGATCGTATCTATGAGAAGGTAGAGACCGTACCCCTACACTTTTTTCGAGGCAGGTGTTCTTTAATGTGCAGGGTCCAATAGGCAGGGCGTGTGTGTGTTTGTACTATGTGTGTGTGTGAATGAGTGTGTTTGTGTGTGTGTATGTGTGTGTGTGTGTGCGTGTGTGTTCGTGCGCGCGCTAAGTGTAAGACAGTTTGGGATATCTGTTAGTTTTTATACTTTGTTAAATCATTCTGTCTGGGATCATCTATAAAGTACGCACAATGAAACAATGTTTACATGGTCCATTCCCTCTTAACCTAAAGCGTTCATTTGAAACAGGACGAAAACTAATTAAAACAAGACTTACAAACCACACCCGTCCCAGGGCCGTCCATTAAATGATGTCACATCCAACGGGTCTGGGTTTGTCCGTTGAACAGCGTGACACTGCCTCAAAACAGGCATTACTTCTCTAGTTAAAACAGAAAGTTTAGTATGAAAGGGGGTGGGTAGGGGGTCCTAAAAGTACCGTGAAAAAGTGTGACATCATTCATGGATGGCTCCCAAATAGATTAAATGTTTCATTTATGTGCCTTTTTCTGGTAACTTAGTGCACAAAGAGTGGAACATGCTGAGTATGGGCACTTTGACACATCATGTTTTTACCTTCCCTATGTTAAAACGCCATTACTCTCAATATTCACCCAACCCCACCTGTTCAACGCTAGCTACCATATGCATTGGAAACACAGTAGTCAGAGCCAGAGGCAGAACGTCAGTTGAGATAAATGCTGGTATATCAACTCTTACACATCACTGTGAAATAAAGTGTAACACACCAGCACCCAGCAAAATTGACCTCCCATACCCACACTGTTGCCCCCCCCCCCCCCCCCCCCCCCCACGACTGTTGGGGTTCGCATCCCGCCAGCGGAACGCACTTGTAGCATTTTTAAAAGCCCCTGGTCCGCTTTTAGTGAAATGAGGCTTTCCCTTAAACATTCTGATAGCGACTGCCTTTCTGAATCCACCGTCTGCTTCGTGCATTCAATGCGAGGTTAAATATAGCCTAAGGGGTCAGTTTGGGCTGGAGGGTCAAGTGGAATTGTCAGAGTCAAAGGGAAACCAAACAGCATGAAACATAGGTTTTAGATGCTATTGGAATACATTTGATATTCTATACTGTCTTAAAGAAGACTTTTCGAATTAAAAACCCTATTAGGCATTTGAATAATCCCAGGGCTTGTTCAGCCAATTACCAGTGATTCTTTCACTTTGTGTCTCATAAACTCTCACAAACGGCGCATCTTATCATATCATCGCCTATGTGTCTTTGTTAGCTTCCATCGCACTCGAGTTTAAGTGACAGTTCGATTAGTTTAATGTCAGGCCTTGGTAAAAGTCCGTAGAGTATTTCAGGAATGACCTAATGCTAAGCGGGGTTTCATGAATCTAACACCCACAGTTTAACTGTACCATTGTGATTCGTGCTATCCAGGCCGGGCAATCAGGAAGTCCATAGGATCAGGATAATAATTTCATAACCCATTGAGTTCTTAATCTAAAAACTAAATAAAAGATGTATGGTCAGTTTACTTGCATATTGTAAAAGGTCTCCTAATACAGGTAAATCTGACGCATCCTTGAATTTCTCAGTTTAGTTAAACCATGTTTCCTAAGAAATGAACATAAATGCCCTAGAATCTGCTATCCATCCGTACGTCAAAAAACTACCCAGGAATCACCGAAAACCCTACTCCCCCTTATAACAATAACAATGAAAACACCAGATTCACACAGATAATTATTTCAATTTGAAGATGCCAAAAGTTTGTCCCCTGGGTCGGTGGGGGGGGGGGGGGGGGGGGCAATTGCCCCATTTGCCCCCCTCCCCCTCCACCCCTGGATCCGCCACTGTCAGTTGACAATAGATGCTAGCATTACGTTACATGTGCGAGTTCAGGACGCATGCGCAGGCCCGGCTGTCGGTTTAACACTTTCCCCTGCATCACAGCTATCTTTCTATATACTACTTGTCCTTGTTGCGGTATACTCAATGGATTTTTAACGAATACAAACTGTTGGAAAATAGACAGCAGAGATCCAAGGGTTGATAACAGATTTTCCGCTAAATAAACGCACTAAAATTATAGAAAATAAAAGATATATTATTAAACAGAATTGCCATTTAACGGATTTCCAAAGTACGGATTTTGAAACACTAAGGAGATTTAAAACGAATACATTTAGCGGGATGTAATGCAACTTCCCCCTGGCAAGAATGTGACGTTATTATAATGTTGCAGGAACGTTCTGTTCAGTTCTGCTTTGGTTATTGTTACGTTATCATGATACTACCCAAAAATATCTTTAGGACCTAACATTGTGAAGTTGTGCTGTAATGTTATTTTGACATTCTTCTTATGTCCCTTTTGTGTAAATAAATGCTATTCTAACATTCTGTATTAGTGAGGTCTCAATTTCACTGAAATGCAATATTATTATAACACTCTCTTTCAGTAGGTCTCAAACTAACCTAAAATAATGGAACTGTTGCATGAAAAAAGACCAAAAAAGGAGGCTCACAGAACATGCCCATAACATCGCTGCTTTCCTGGAGCCTACATGGATCAAACTGGGTTTCAAAGTGCCAAATAACATCGTTTAAGGTGTTGGCGAATAAGGAATAACAGAAATTAGTCTTCTGGGGAATAACTAACAGTCCTGATGACAAATAATCTATCTATTTTAGAGAGAATTGACAGACATTTGAGTTCCATACGCTGAAGTAGCCATGGGTTTTTGCCTCTCTATTTGATCTTTAAGGTTGAGGATAACGTAATGTTTAAAGTCTAAATCCATTACAGTGTCCTAAACCCAAACATCTATGGTGGACCTATGCAACAAAATCACATCTTAACAGAATCATATACATTTCAGTGGTGGATACAGGATTTGAAAAGGGGGTCTGCATATAGGCTAAGCACTAAAATGACGTGCATTCACGCACAAATCATGAGGTTTTGTACCTTATATGTACCTTATGTCGTTAGCAAATCTTTAAAGCCAAAAAGGTAAGGGGCCACTGAAGCAATTTAATTTTTGGAGGTTGATAAAACCTTGATAGGTGATTAATTCGGTATAATTCTTAACAGCTCTATCTTATCTGTTCCTCTAAAGCTTTTGTTGAAACAACTAATATCTATATATTTTATTTGTAATGCAACCTATGGTCATGTCAAATTTGAGATTCAATGTTGTTTCCATACGTAGAAAGCGTACGCGTAGTACAATACTATAGAAGACTATTTAAGATAAATTATGTACACAATTAGAATCAATTTAACCGTTTCATATACAACTCAGGATATTATTATGCACCCATCGCTTGTTTGTATACTACCATATCTACATTGTATATGCAAAAGGGTTATAAATTCAACCTCCCCAAGGTTATTGTTTACATTAAATCTTAGTTTTACCGAAAATTTACTTGTGAAACAATTCGCTGTACTGACTGGACCGTAGATGCAAATAGGCCCGGAGAGCGATGTCTCTGGCTAAAGATAAACATAGTGTTTATGTTAAGGGGTCTTCCATTTAGTACGTACACACATTTTACAAAATCTCAGACCCCCACCCCCCTTTGGTCAAAAATACACATTAGATTTGTCCAGACCTCTCCTCCACCCCTTGATGCATACATACTAAATAGAAGGCCCCTAACGTTAAATCTCAGTATTGCCAAACATTTTTATGAAACAAGCCGCTGTAGTGAATTGACTTTAGATGCAAATAAGACCAACGAGCGATGACTCTGGCTGAAGGTCGACAAAATAACCAGTCTGTAGTAGGCTGACTGGAATCCTCCTGGACCCAAGGTGCCTATAAGTGATGATGCCTTTTACGTATTTGTGCTGGGGTGCCTACCGAAAAACATTTTAGAAATATTTGTTTTGTTTTGTGGACGTGCTCATTATCCTAAAGCCTTTTCAGACCTAGGTCTGCTTTACCGCAGTCTTCAGCTTATTGTGGTTTTACAAGATCTACAACCCAATCAAAAATTATGGTATTTCAAATTTTTTGGGAACCAAACTTTCCTGGATATATTTTGGTCAGCATAATGGGAAGTTCTTTGCTTTATTTCCTGACACAAATGATTGATATGGAGGTAGGATATTTCTCTTATTTCAGGGATGAATCAAGTTGTGTTGGCGACCAAAGTCATTTTACTGTCAGAGGTGAAATTAAAAGTAATTCTTTGAATAAGAAAACAGTATTACTTCATAATAATACCAACAGATTTAAACACTTGATGGCATTCAACCTATGGGCACCTACATATTCAGGGCAAGCGCCAGCATTTCCGGAAGAGGTGGTGGGGGTGGGGGATCAGCATATAGGTTAAGGACTAGAATGGTCCACATTTCCCCCTCTTTTAGTAGTTTAGGCATCCAGCAAAAGGGTGGGAGGAGGGTCAGGACCCCCTGGATCTTCCCCTGAGATTTTGCTGAAAGGACAAAATAAGAAATCTGGTATGCAGATATCTATGAAAGAATTGTTAAGATCCCCCCCCCCCCCCCTGCACAATGAGGTTTTATTGTGTGACTTGTAAAGGGACTGACACTCCCACTTCAACTCACTAACCATCTAGCCCTTAACAAACTCAGACATTGCGTCATTTAGATTGGAATATTAAAACATTGAAAGTGGGCTCTCCGCGAAAATCAAATTGAACCAAGGTTATTACTTTACAACACTGTAGCAATAACACACTAAAAGTAGAATGGTGGACTGTTTCATATCCTGTTATTCAAAGAATAAGAACAATGGCGTGGCAAACCAATGGTGTAAGGTTCGATTCTAGGCTTGGGTTTGCATCTGACCAGATTTATCACAGCCAACTTGCAATGCAGCAGAAACGTTCTGCAACCACACTTTTTTTTGTCAGTCTGTTGCTTACTAAACTGGTACATTACAATTATGTTATTGATGGTGAGGTTGAAACCTCTACAAATCAGAACATTATTATAAAATTACTTTTTTGTGAGGTTATGACTAAACCAAAGCAGGACATTATAAGAAAATTTGTCTCGGTTGAAGAACATAACCAGAACGTTGTAATAAAGTCACAGCAGTATATTGCAGCACCTTTATTGAGAGCCATCAAAATATCATAACAAGAACCAATATACAGATTGTTGCTGCAATGTTATAATAACATCACATGTTTGGCTGGGTACCATATGCATCTCACCCCTGGGGTGGTCCACAACTTAACTAAGGCTTTCAGTATGTCGGAATCGGTTCCCTATGCACAGAAAATTCCTTGGATCTAGGAATTACGTGCTGTGTAGACGAATGGCTGTGCAGAACACAAACTGGTCATGGTGAAATATACAACAATAAAAACCCTGTCTGTCGTAGCAGAGACAATGCACAGACCGCTGTCTTCGGGCATGTCCTGACAAGGTTTGGGATCTTTATCACAACCATCACCCTCCCACTGCCCTGGTACAGGGGACATTATAGGCGTGGGTGGAATTGGGCGGTCATGGGTGGAAGAGTGGAATAATTTTCCTTTTGCTGGGTTCAGCAATGAATTGAGACCCCTTCATTGAAATTAAACAAAATAGATAGGTCTCAAGAATAGTGTCATAAAGAAAAATATTTAACTTTAGGAAAATGTTTTCTTATACCCACAATAAATAGTTATTTGAATGATACCACATTGATGGCCTACATACTTTTACATTAAGGACAAATGGTTCGGTTCTCCAAAATATTATATTTTGGAGAACCGACCCATGTAAAAGTGTGTAGGCCATCAATGTGGTATCATTCAAATTGTAATTGTAAATTGTAAGTTTGAAACCTTGACATCAATGTTATAAACCAAGACGGAGTAACAAATTCCACAAAATTGAACTAACATTGTATTCTCAATTGCATATTAGTCTCAACAGTTGGTTGCAGCGACATAATTGGGAGTCATCAAAAGAACATTGCTGCAACCTAACAGTGTGACAGCAATCAATCCAGAACATTTTTGCAAATTTATTAGAACGTCATATCCTTGGCTTGGAAAACAAGCCCTTGTGGCATCAACTCCCTGTTATTGAATGTGGCAGATTCATTTTCTGGACAGGAAGCTCAGCATCTAGGTTATAGTATTTATTAAACATTTCTCTGTTCTATTGTTTTGCAACACTTCATTATCTTCCTAGCTATGCTCTCGCAACAATCTATTACCTTTTCTCAAGACTGACAAGGCAATCTTTATCACCTGCACGGCCAGCGAGCGGTGCGTATAAGGGGAAGTGAGTATTGACTGGCTGTACATACCGCTCGTTATTTTCACTATCTTAAACATATTTAGATCATTGCTTGGGTGAAGAAAAACCTTAGGGGTTGTCCCCAGGTGCCTCTACAACCCATGTGGATCGTATGTGCCTCGGCTTCGCCCTCGGTACGTGCATTTTCCCTATGGGTTGAACAGGCACCCTCTGATGACCCCCGCGGTTCTTTTTATATTAATACGATTATATAGAAATGACAATAAAGCTTGGGCATATTTGTGTTATGTTAATAAAGAGGTCATTTCATAATTATCCATCTTATTGATTAGCTGCTGACCACTTTAGTTGTGGTAGCATGATCTGTTAGCAATTGTATAGGAAAATAACCGTCAATTATCATCAAAAAGAAGAGAGGAAACAGTCGGAAACGAACAGAATCCAACTGAGAGATGCGACCAGAATAAAAAAGATCAATCGTTTGGAAAATATCTAGCAATGTTTAGGGTCGCTAGCCATGTCTAAAATATAGAATTGAATGGGGATGCTTGTAGTGTCTTCCAAGTACTAGGCTGTTCATTTCTTTAACTGTAGGAAGGAAGGTTATTGATCTGTTGTACAAGTAGGAGTCAAGAGTGGCCCAACTCTCCCAAAGGACCACAGGGTCAGTCATGCGAACACATCGTTGACACTCATGTCCTAGTCGTATACAAAGTCAGAAAGCCTTTGTAGTACTTTGTGGGATACAAAGTCTAAGTATTAGTCTAAGTACTTTATGATAGTTGTTCATTGTGTTGTAATACTACTTAGGTACTTAGGTAATAATTCAAGCCATAGTATGAGAATATAAAATGTCTAAAGCTCAATATTCCATTGCAGTCGCTCTTTTTAGTTACTGAAAGACATTTGTGGTTTTGATACCATCATGGTACCAACCACAAGCAATCCAGTACTGCAAGCAAGTACTGCAAGTACCTATATTCCACCTTACGGTACCCTACCACAAGAAAGTTTGCAGCAGTTTGGTTGCGTCTTTTCATGGTACCGTAAGCAAATATCATATAGTGGAATATAGCTTTAAATCATCAAATGATGGGAAGTCACTCTAATTGCCCATAATTGGTGGGACAGGGTTTACACAAGTGACCTTACGGAATGCCGAAGCAATACCTTTTAACAAAGATATCAATAATCATTGAATCCTGAGGTCAGTCATAACAAAACACCATTAATTGATTTCATTCAGTTTTGTGTCTCGAAACACCAACTCCAATTCAAATCATCACTGGGTGGATTATCAAAATAGAAATAGAGATTACTATGCATTATCAAATGTAATATCGGAAGAGCTTTTACCTGTAAAAGAAATGGATTCAATAAAAAAAAGGAGTGAATAATAGAAACCATCCCTGATCACAGAGGATCAAGCTCTGTCACCAAGAAGTAACAGAAATAGTATTCAAGGATCAGGAGATGTTGCCGAAGGTTTCCTTTGAGTAATTATTGTTCTTTAGTGGTGATGAGGTATTCATGCTAATTCATGGGTTTCCCCACACTAACTAAGCAGAGGGCTGTTTGCAAAAAGGGGTGTTTTAAGTACATACACACATAATCTTCAAAACTGTCTGAACCCCCCTATCCCCTTGGGCCTAAGTACAAAAAGGATTTCTTCAGGAATGTAAGCACATTTAGATGTATTTCAGACCTCACACCCACCCTTCCCTAGTGTGTAGATAGCTATTAGAAGGCCCCCCCCTATAATATTGCAGTCTGACTGGTGCAGTAGCGGCAGGCGATGAAAGGTAACAGATATACATTTATAATAATCTTTAGCCTTTAGATGTCTGGTGGTATGTGCATAAACCCATATTCACTACTCACAGTAAGGGTGCTCTAGGCATGAAGTGATGTAGCAAGCATGTCTGCAGCCATACTGTTTTGGTTGGTCTGTAATTTGCCCACTTTTCATTTAACATTTATGCTATTTCAGGCAAAGTTGAGACTTACTATAAAAGAATGTTGTAATTAAATTATATTTTAGTGAAGTTGGAACCTCACCTTGAAGAATGTTATAATAATGTTATTATAACGTGACAGAGTGTTTGAAGAATGTCACAATAACATTACAATGTAATGTTGCAACGTAGCAATATTAGCTATATAGGTTCTAATGATGTTTTTGGGTGCCATCAAAACAACATAACAAAAACGCAGAATTAACAGAATATTTCTGCGATGTTATATCATAACGTCAAAGTCTTGCTTGGGGTGTCTCCATGATGGAATGCATATAAGAAAATGCGGCCTCCAGTAACGAGTTTATTACTGAGGGTGGTAGAACGGCTGGCAAAAGGTAGGTATGGAAGAAACATCCTGGCAACAAAATCTTTCAAACATGTTGTCTTATCCAAGCAAAACCCTATTGATAAAGATTAAAGTATTTAGACATATTCAGGTGATTGCTGTTGAACATGTTATTTTCTGTTCTTCCCACTTTCCTATACTACTAGCATATCTCTTGTTTTGTAGGATTAATAAAGACGACAATATCATTTATAGTGTGAAAGTAATATTGGCAATGTCACATGTACATAGCATGATATGATATTGTCGCCTTAATAGTGGGGCCTTATTATATAACATAGCCCAAATGGGGTGTACAATGTAGGTCACATGCTTCAAATTCCCATTTCTATATACTACTTATTACATATTCAGTGCCCTCAACTTCCCATTTCCATATACTACTGACATAAGTTGTCACCTATACGAGTGTGTCAATTCAGGTGACATTGTCACCTACAGAGTGGTGTCTATTCGGGTGATGTAGATCGTAAAGACAGGGCCTAATTACATAATTGAACATAGATATTTTGCCCTTTTGTATGGTAATCAAGGTTCATTGCCAGCTTTTAAAGGGATAACATACCGTTCGCTGTGTCCTGTCTTGGAAACGTTTAGAATTTGTAATCCTCAAATATTTAATAAAGGAAACAAAAATTAGAAAATTAGAGGCTTTGAATAATAAACAAAAGTGTATTTAATTGTAAATGGATCAGGCCCACACGTGCCCCCTAGTGACAAAAATGAAGTGCTTCAACATTTGCAAATCTCTCATCAGGCATGAGAAAATTTAGGGGAATAGAAAAGAAAGTAATATAAAATATTATACAGAAATAATCAAAGAGCTTTATCAAACTCCGGCCCTTTAATAAACCCCTGTATTTTTTGGCTTTAAAATCTTACTATAGACCTAAGGTACATATTCCTAGGGCTTGGTGAAATTGTAATGGATTTTGAAGATTCTAAGGTCATTTCAATATTAGTAAGTACATTTGCCCCATATAATTCTATAGTTTCGTACATTATCTTTCATAACTTCTCACTCAGAAATAAGTACAGTGACATAGATATATTTTTACCTTCATGTGTTCTTCTTATATAGATCTGACATTTAGTTCTGCTTTTGGTATATGGTTCTGGTCAAACAGTCCCTTATCCCCCTAATTGCTATCTGGAGACACAGCTTAAGAACCTAGTCATGTAGTCTGACTATTATAAATATCTATAATACTATACTAATTGTAGGGTTTTCTAAATCAATCCGAAATGTTTGTGGATGGGATCTGAAAAAAGCTGAGAAAGAAAGTAATGTATAAGTCACTTACATAAGCTCAGGAAAAACTCATAACATTATGATATCTCTTGGTGGCAGTGTTTGTAAGCACAGGAATAGCTGACATGACGCAGATTGGGGAGAGGGGCACATTAGGTGATGCTCTGCAAAGATCATGCTGTGTTGACATTCCCCGATTCGTTCCATCCTGCGTCATCGACCAATCAGAGAGCGCCACATCGGAGGAGTGGCTGCTCCTGAGTGGCTGGCTCTAGGTGTATATAAACTTCCAGTGTTGTGGAAAGCTGATTGTACATTATCATATCTTTTCATATTTTTTACAATGAGCTCTACCCAAGTAATGTTCACCTTGCCCTGCTGGCCAATCAGAAGTCTCCATTTCAGGGGAGTGTTGGTGCTTTGCTTAGGAGTCAAGTTCCCTCCCCTGGCATCAATAAGCTGGAATTTAATAACAAGGAATGCAAGACAATTCTTTATTTATTTTTTTCTAAAATAATTCAACCATAACCAACGTATCAGTGTAAAATCATTCTGACATGAGTTGTGTATACTGCATTGTTGGCTTCTATTACAGTACTATTACTCTATGGTCAGAAACTAATGAAACCACAACATTGTGAAAAATCTATCCAGAAATGATTACTTTTCAAACAGTCAATTATTCATCACCAATATGGAATAGATTCCTTTTCAATGCAATAAAATGTACTTTTCGCAACATGTTAGCACAATCTAGATAGACTGATTGGAGTCATCTCAGGAAGATTTTCACCGAGATCCCGTACCTTGTTTTAACAAGCCCGTAAGCCCCAAACATGGCCCTAAAGCCACCTCATCGTCCACCCACGCGGGGAACACTCACTGTTTGCTCCCACCCACTGACTTCTGCATGTCATCAATGGCAACAGACTGATTGGGGTAAATATCATCGTTTGTTGAGTTCTTCAGGTCATTTACCTGTTGCCCTTAACTCATTGCATACTTTGTAAAGTGCAGATGGAATGCAAGAAATGGGACATCAAGTTTAGAAATATGCAAAAAAAAAAACATCTTTTTTATTTGATATTTTTTTCATTAGTGTCTCTTTCACATGAATATATGCAATATGATTTTTGAACAGTTTCCATAACTTAATGTACTTATTTGACACATCATTTGACATACACATGGCAAAATATTTTGTGAAGCATATTGCTTTGAGCTTGCATTCATGCCCATATATAATAAACTGACAGGCAATATTAATAGCTCAAAGTCTGATTCTGTTCATGTGTACGCTGTTAGGTACAAACTATTTTCCCTAAACTAAATCTGTTTGCTGATGATGCTGTAATCTTTGATGCACATAGGGATGCAGCTATACTAAGAGAAAATCTAAAGAGTACATTTGATGAGGTTGTCCAGTGGTGTGATGATAATAATATGCAAATGAATATTTCTAAAACTAAATTAATGTTAATTAATGCCTGTGCCAATGCCAATTTTGAAATTAGAAAGGGAACTGAAGTCCTTTCTGAAAGAAAAAGTTATAAATATTTGGTTGTATGGTTTGATAATACACTAGATTTCCAAAAACACCTGGATAATGGATATAAGACTGCCTATCAGAAGATTTATAAACTCAAGAAGTTGAGAAAATGTCTAAATATCCATACATCCTTACTGGTGTATAAGCAAACCATACTCCCTTATTTTGAATATTGTGATTTCCTAATTGATTCTTGTAAAAAACGGGAAATATCAAAGATTGAAAAATTAAAGTCCACTGGATATTCCGCGATCGGAATTATTGAAAGTTTCTAAACTTAGTACTCTAAAAGTCCGTAGAAATTGCTATTATAGTTATCTCCTTGATCTGATGTATAAATTCAGAGAAAAAGGTATGTGGTTGAAAAAACAAACTCGCGTTACACGAAACCAGACCATTTTTCAATTTAAAATAACAAAACCAAGAACTGAAGAGGCTAAGAGGTCCCATTTTTATAGGGGTGCCAAGATGTGGCTGACTATTCCAAGAAAGTTGAGAGTTCTTGAAACTAGTTATGAATTTAAAATCAAAATTAAACAATTTTTCAATCCCACTCCTGAATAGAAAGTATTAAAGGCATTGCATTCAATCTTGTTATATTCCCTCAAGTCATGGTGTATTATACTTATCCGTACCATTTGTTGTATGTTATTAATAGATCTAGACTGAAATTTGACAGTCTACTCATTATCTCATTGTAAATATCATATTATACAACTAAAAGATAATACTGTATAATGTATATTGTATTAAAGTAACTTTATTGTAACATCTGGAAGAGCAGATATGATCTGAAGATGCCCAAAAAAATATTATAAAAAAAAAGAAAAGATATGATAAATTAGCTGTTCATCATAATGTGCATAAAAGACACATAAATCAGCTCATAATATTTACATTGTTTTAAGAATCTAGCACAGAAACCTCAGCTGACATTTTTGACCTAACCTCTAATGACAGGAAACAGCCACCGTGCATGTTGAATATATGACTGTGATACCTTATTTCCTTAACATATGATCTTTTCCTGTATCAAGCTTATAGCAAACTTGTAGAAAATCTTTGTACTGTAAGACATCCTCAAACTTTCATTTTCCAACTTAAAAGCTGTCCCTTTTCCCTTGACCCTGCTTCTCCAGAAGCATTTGTCCCAAAACAACAATTTGGGACCAAGCTTCCAAATGTTTTTATTCTGAAATCATCGCCCTGACTTGACTTGACCTGCCAAAGGACTAAAAAATCCCTGTGACCCTCCTCTGCGGCACTTGTCATTGTCGCTCTTCTCCCATCACGCAAACCAGCTCAAATACTCCTAAGTGAACTGTGTTGACCTTGACTGGAAGACCTTTCCGGCCAGACGCCAGTGGGTGGTGGCTAAGAAGGAGGTGTGTTTAGGTGGGACGGGTCCCCGCACCGACACCCTGCTGTCAGTTAGGGTGTAGGGGTTTTTGGGGATGAGGCTAATTCATGAGCTAAAATGAGAATGGAGAAAATGATGGAAACAAGCACTTTCAGTATAAACATTTTGAGAAATTTGGATATTTTGCTTTGTTTCGTACTGACTTTTGAGCTATCACTCTGTAACAGAAAACTCTTTTGTCAAGTTGGATGAATGTATGTAGCAGAATGCTGAACAGTGAAAATTCTAATGTAGCTGTGATTTAAAATGTTTCACAATAACTAGACCTGGTTGTAAAAAGTTAATGAAACAGACACATTCAAAACATGTATCACATAAAAACAATAGGTAGGGTTTTGTATGACCCAATTAACAACATCCAACACAGAAAAACAGACATATTCACCACACATGAACACATGCAGAAAAACACATGCGGAAAACAGATGCAGTACCCAAGAAATCGATCTATTCTCAACCACAACTTATATCATTTCTGCATACACTGCATATTAGTTGTACACCAACTACCACATTTACTTAATTAATCCGAGCTACAGCCGACCCATCTAGCAGACCGGCTGGTAAAATGATGAGTCCGCGGACAATTTACTTGAGCGCAAAGGTAACAGGCCATGCTAATTGGAGGATATACCAGGTGTGCATAATGCATGTGGGTGTTACAGTACCCTGGGTGGTATATCCTGGTGGGAGAGAGTATGTAGCTGGACTACTGGGGAATACTACACCCACTCAACTTTGAAATATTAACCGATCCAGTCTAACAGTGGAACCATTGTTCCTGCTAGTTATGGTCAGTATTGAAGTGCAGCATATTGACTGGATCAGTTCAAGGACACATTTCTATAGGTCATTATGTAATGGACGTCTACCCACCTGAGCTACTGTGGCCCATCGCATAACCAAACTCTCGCAAGAGGGAGCGATTAAGGATGGATTTGTTTTTTTCTCGCTGTTTTTTTCTCTCCTTGTTTTTGGAATGTGCCAATTGTCCCTGTTGCGATGGTTTTGCACACACTTTGAAGTTAATTTAATTGATTGATAAATACATTTCCGCCACTTACCTCCTATATATTTTATAAGATGAGGGACACTGCTATTATTTGCTGAAAACAGAATATTAAAATTAAAACCCCAAAATGTCCCCCCAGGACATGAAAGAAAAGGGGTGGTCAAACCATCCCTGTAAGGATGAAAGGTGCATTCGCTCCCTGTTGAACAGGGAGAGGTCTTTTGAAATGTGCCAATGTTCGCTACAGCGAGACCCGTTATGCGACGGGGCACTGAGGTCCATCACATAACCAAATTCTCGCAACAGCGAGGGTTTAGAAATGGGTCTCACAACAGCAATATCCTCAATGATTTCAAAATACAAATCCTCACCGTTTCTATGGTTTTGTACACATTTTGCTCACATTTAGTTAATTGATAATCACATTTCTGCCACTTGCCTCGTATATATTTTATATGCTGAGGGACACAGGTATCATTTGCTGAAAACTGAATCTTAAAATAATCATGCCAAAATGCCCCACATTTAAACAACAGGTGGTCAAACCCTCGCTGTAATAGCTAATATAAAGTTGGATTCCCTTGCTGTTCAATAAGCAGTGCTCTTGCTGTGTGTGGCAATCCTCACAACAGCGAGACCCGTTATGCAATGGAGCACTGAACTGACAAAGTGGAGGTTTTGACCTGGAAATTGGAGGTTCACCATTCTGTCCAATGACATAATGTAAATGTTGCTCCTATATTATAATATCCATTGTTAAATGTGTGGATCAATTGTTAAATATATCTAATATAATCCATTGTTTAATATATTAAATATAGTTCGATTGTTATATAGAAAAATGAATATGTAATATAATGTGTGCCACAGTGGTAGTATAATAAATAGCAATGCCCATAGTTCCACGACTTACCGGCTTGCCCTTCCAAACAGTAACTACAAAGACCATATTCCATCATGTGATTAATTGCTATTGTATTTTCTTAATTTCCCAATGCAAGTGGTTTTCATTCTATCAATATGTTGGTATCTGAAACGCAAGTACTCTACAGAAGTAGATATAAAAACCTGCTTCAGTCGCTACTTGCACTGCCCGAACACAAGTATCAATGCAATCAAATCCCATATTCCACTATGCACCTTTAGAAGGTGCTTCCGTTACTCTCAATAAATGCAAGTAACATGCCCAATGTAAGTCACATGGCGCATAGTGGAATATGTACTTTAGATTCTAAACCTATTACTGAGTTGTGATTGCTAGATCATACTTTCGATACTTCACAGCATCATGATGTATAAAAACATCATTTCAAATTGGACTCTAGACATTGGATTATTGCATATAGGTTGAAGCAGAGAAATTCTTCAAAGCCTGTATTTCAAAGTCCTATGCCAATTAGGGCCATCTGCAGATCGCTGATTGTGTTTTTGAGTGATCACCTATCAGTATGCATTATTGAAATGTACAAGTTTGATCTGGATTACCACAAAAGTAATTGTATTTCTCCCTACCACATATAGCTTATCTATTGAAGTTGACCTGCAGACTAGCGAAAATCAAGGTGCATGCTGGGAAATATATAGACAAGTCACAAGACTAAAGTACATGAATATAGCAAATATTTATAAATAAAATTATAGTTTTCCAAGAGTTTTTGTCTACAAAATCAGTCAAAATGATTACATTTCCTCCCAATTTGTAACAAAATACTTACATGGAAGATCGTCCCCTCAGATGAATGTGGTTTAATGAATAAAAAAAAAAGAAAAATCATCCTGCAGGTGCCTGAAATACAGAAATTCAGCTGTCTGTGGCAGGGAGAATTCTACTACTAACTGGCTGATTTTGTTGTCCAGAGATCCTGTCCAATGGATATTGGGCTTAAAAAGGAAGAATGTTACGGTGACCATTGGCATAGTCCAGGCTCATGGAAATGCTTCTACGACTCTTTTGGAAGTATCTAAAAGAAGAAATTCATTTCTTTCAGTGAAAATTACTTATATTCAAGACAACTAAAACACTGTCTCAGAGTATCAACAAATATAATTCATTGTCTATTGATTCTGAAGAAATACTTTCCTGCCATCACTTTCATATCACTCAGTTACTAAATATTTGTCACTTGTCACGAACCTATGAAACAGAGTTTTTTTTATCATATATAAAAAAATGTCTAGTGACCTTTAGAACTTGATTCCTTCACATTAAGAGCTCCCTGCGCCCAGCAGCTGCTAGGCTGATTTAGGGATTGCACAAAGAGCGGAACTTGATCCCGGCTCTGAGGAGATCCGGTTTGGGGATCTCACTTCCGGTTGACGGCAGTGCCACCTGGTGTCATTTGAGTCATCACAAAAGTAACCATTTGTAGATAACCAAGAAGTAGTTTTGACGACTCAAATTATAACCACTCGTAGATAACCAATAAACTAGTTTAATGACTCATAGATAATGAACAAACTAGTCTGATGACATACAAAACTAACTACTTGTAGATAACAAACAAACTGTTTTGACGACTCACAAAACAAACCACTCGTAGAGAACCAACAAACTGTAGTAACGAACAAACTGCTTTCAATGTAAATTCCAAATTGAAGCTTGGGATAATGGCCATAAATGTTGCCCCTTTGCACAATGATTTCGTTAGCAACGAAATTAATATTCTTAACAATACCTATCGTTGTTAATTTTATCGTAACAATTACCGTTTTGAAACAATTTTTTTCTATATTTGGAATGCCCTCAAAGAGCTGTAACTTTTACTGATTTTTTTTCTAAATTTTTCCCTTCATATATCAATTTACAGAATTCAATTTCATTAATCAGGAACAGTGTTTTTAGTATTTTCGTTACAACAAAAAAATTCCTAACAACAAACATGTTCGTTATGCTATCTTAACTTGATCGTAACAACGAAATTCTATTGTGCAACAGACCACAAGGTCTCTAAAGGACTTATAAATGTTTGAAAAGTTATCGCAGTTAAGTTTTTATTTTAAACTAAAAACGTGATAATCTCTTGCTGCTGCAAGGTTTTTATTGTGATGTTTGCCACTGTAGCCCATGAAGCAAACGTCTGGCATTAAATATTTGCAGGGTGTTAAGACGTAAATATCTAGGCCATCCCACATTGGGTGTATCCCAGGGTTGAACAAAGCTTGGATAAAATTGCTGTATAAGCCATCCTTGTCTCCTAAAGTTAGGTTTACTGAAATAACCAAAAACTAGATGTTTCTATATCCCAAAGTACAGATAAAAATAATTTCTTAGAAATTAACCAATTCGCAGATTCGCAGGTTTTATTGATACAAGTACCATCCCTGCTGGACTGATTGTTTTATTTCCAACCATAGATAACAATCAAACTGGTTTGACAACTCATAAGATTAACAACTTGTAGATTGTTAATAAACTAATAAGACGGCTCACAAAAGTAACCACGTGTACATGACCACCAAACTGCTTTGATAACTTACATATTGTTTTGAGAATTGCAGCTTTTCTACCTGTTTGATTTTAGTCATGTTAATTCCAAACTGAACCTTAGGATGGCCATAATTGATTAAAATGCAAAGCCTTAAAAGACCCTTTAGTATTGAAAGGTCATTGCAGCTATGTTATTTTAACATAAATGATCTTTTTTTTGTGTTTTAAATCCTTGGGGTGTTCAGATCTAAATATCTACTCAAAAGAACTATCCACAGAATTTGATAGATCCCAAAAAGCAACTATAGCACAGCCATGCTCATCAGACAAGTACCAACACTCTTGGATGTCAGGGGTGGATCAAGGGTGGGAGGAGTCCTGCTGGTCCTGACTTCCCCCCACCTTTTGCTGGACCCCTAAAATACAAAAAGAGGGGAAAATGTCACACACATATATATGCGTGAATGCATGTCGTTTTAGTACTTAACCTTTATGCTGACCCCCCTTTTTGAAAATCCTGTATCCGCCCCTGATACGTTGTTTTGTTTCATCACCGTTATACAGGTCATTATGCAACAGGCCAGAAATAAGGGAACTCAATGACTATGAGGACTCTGATTGGTTGATATGCCTCGGGTAGAAAGCCTAGATCAAATGTCTGTAAGTCTGATTTATTTTGCACCTGTCATAATTAGTATCGCCAGTCAGAGTATGTGAGCATGTCGTGACAGATGACGGAACAGTTTTACCACAGATTGCAAGCAATTCCTTGCCTAATTTAGAAAGATTCCAATAAAGAAGATATCATTGTTTCCTTCTAAAATGGGAGCAACGGATTGTAGGATTGTTTCCTTCTAAATAAAACCGGCTGTGCATAAAATCAAAGTTTTTTTTTTCAATATTATTGGTTTAAAAAGTTTCCTGACTCTAGTATTCATTGGGGTTTATATTGTTATTTTGATATGTCATCTTACATTGTATTGTCATGTTGTCATCGATTACAACTATTAGATCTAGACTAGTCTGCAGGTGCAATGCAGTTAATAAGCTAACATTGGCTGAGGGAATTGTCTTTATTTCTATTTCATTGAATAATCCCAGCAACCCCTGCTGACCATAAAAAGGGATGATAGGGGGGACCTAGAACTGACCAAATGGTTCTTTGGGTTCAATTCCTGGTTGGTGTCTGGGTTCAGTCAGGGATGAGGTACAGCAAAAATGATTTTTAGGTTTTGATTCTCTGCTGTTTGCCTGCCCTGTTACCCTCATCTCATATATATGGTTATCAAAGACTGACCAAGACGTAAGAAGTGTCTGAAAAGTCAGAATTTGTCCCAACTTGTTTTCACCGTGAAACATGAACCTGGCTGTTGGTACGGCATGAAACATCCATCACTCAACCAATCTTTGAATAGATTATTGTTCTGGGAATATATAGATTTAAAAAACTCGAATCGCTGCAGTTATGCTACAGCTATTGCATTTGAAAAATCAATGGCCTTAACTATAGTTCAATGGGGACAAATGCTGATTTTCTGACATTTCAAATAGGACTATCAACTGTGTCTTTATATCTCACCAGTACTTGCTGAAGTCCTCGAGGGATATTCCTATCCACAGAAAATAGAATATTACCACGTCATCGAATACTATGTCATTTACCGAACCACCAGGGAAACATATCTAATTGCCTATTAGCACCATAATAACCAATATGGAAGGACATTGCCACAACAGGCACTTTTGATTTAAGTTATTGTTCTCTTTCACGTGTTTAATTTAATGAGTCTAGAACTATTCACATATCCACATATAGACATCCGCGGCTGTTTAGAATACACTGGAAATTCTCTTGAGCTTAATATCTTGCTATTGTGACAATGGCCCTTTTGAAATGTTGATTGATTACAAACAGCGAACCTCCCTCCCCTAGAGAAATTTACTATGATGCAAAATAAAAAAATCTAACTGCCACAATTCCCAAACAAATCTTGTGTTCAGTTATCAATAGCTACACCAATTTTGGGCCCAACCCTAGATCAGTTAATGTTTTTGAAGACAATTTATATATATCAATTGCTTAAAATACCATGGTTGCTGCAACGTACTGCTGTGACATTGCACTGCAATGTTATTGTAACATTATGATAGCATTCTTCAACCTTAACAGGATGTTCTTATCACATTCTGTATTGGTTTTAATTTGTTCTATCCTCACCAAGAAATACTGTTATAATAACATTCTGATTTGGTCAGGCTTCAATCTCACAATCAATACCGTAATTGTTACCTGCCATCTTGGTAAGTAACAAACTGACTAAAAAGTACGGTAAGCCGGCAATGCAACATTAGAACATAACCCGATGACATTATTGATCACATCAGGAATTTGATGCCATGCAAAGGCAGTTAAAACGCCCCAAATAATGATGTCCTCATGAACAAGAGCGTTGCTTCAAGTAGTTAGAGTGAATGCATTTGAAAAAAGTCCACCTGAGAATATAAGTTTAAGCACAGATGGGCATTGTATGTCTCCAATCTTTACCTAAGCCAGACTCTAACTTTTAACAGAATGTTCTGAGACATTTCCCTAGAGCCTGTTTACACTTACAAATACTTTCTGACCAAAACCTCCTAATAATTGGCACTAACCAATTCATGAGAGGATTTAGCCGATGCTTGAATATGGTGACCCAAAATGAGATTATGGCTGGATTTTAATTTGATACATGAATTTGGTTTTGATCAATATAGATTGTACTTATGTAATATGTAATTCATTATCACCTAGTTCTGAATTACAATTTATAAGAACAAGGGAATTTCAACCTGGATATTTGTTTTTTGATATAATGAAAAATGCATGAGAAGACAATGGGTTAGCATTTTGTCACACTGTGTGTTAGTGGCTTGTTAGTTCACATGAGAAACATTTTATTGTAAGTCAGAAACATCATCACACTTAAGTCAAAATACTTTTTAAAGTAATCAGCTCTTTGAGTCAGGAGCACCCCCTACACTATTTGTTCTATATACTACTAATTTCTGTTCTAATAGTATTGCTCTAAGCATTGTTGTAAACTGAGTTAATGCGTAAACTAGGCCTGTGAACCAAGTCAAGGCCCAATCGCGAGTCGACCCCGTGAGTTGTAAGGGATGGCTCTAAGACCAACATTTGTAGCTACTCCGGTTGGGTCAGATGCATAATGAAGTAAGAGTCAATTTAATCGGTCCCAACCCATGTTTACCCAGCTGTCCGGTTGCAGTCAGCGGTAGTCTCGGGGGAAACTAATTTAAGGCCTCATTTGCATTTTGTGAAAGCTCCTCTTTATATATACAACCAAGGTCCACGTGAAACCTTCCAGAAAGGCATTCAACAACGACTAATTGTGTATAAGTAATGCCTAATTTGTAGGCTCGATTGCATTTTGTAAGAGTTCAAGTATACACCCAGCCAGTTTTTTGACATAACAGAAACATTTCTGCAACCCTATTCTTTCAGTCGGTTTGTTACTTATTAAGATTGCATGTAACAAAAACATAATTGATGGTGAGGTTGAAACCTCACCAAATCAGAATGTTTCCATAACATTATTTTTGGTGAGGTTCGGACTAAACCAAAACAGAATTTAATAAGAACATTTTGTTTAGGTTGAAAAACATAACCAGAATGTTATAATAATGTTGCAGTGCAATATCTCAATGTTCGGTTCAAAAGACATTAATGGGAGCCATCAAAATAACATAACAAGAACCAACACAGAACCAAACAGGTTATAATAATGTCACATGCTTGGCTGAGTTGTCATACAAGAGGTTGGATCCTGATGGAAGGCAAGATCCCTCTGTAATATACCACAGGTCGAACCAACAAAATGTTTTTGTTTAGATTTCAAGCGTGAACATCATACACTTTCTCAAACATGGTACAGTCTTAAGCAAGAAACCCTATCAAGCAACCTCAGGGGCGGATCCAGAAATTTTCAAAATGTGGGGAGTGCAATTCCAAAGCAGTTCCCTTTAATTTGCACTTTGGACAGGGAAATCTTATATTTAAAAAATCTAAATTTTTGCCCCAAAAGGGAGATTGTGTGCCCTACACACCCCTCCCTAAATCCACAACTGAACCTACAGAGAAGGCACTAGTGCGCTAAGCGAGTGCGCTATGTTTTAAAGATGGTTATGATGAAATATACAATCAAAGCTTCAAGAAACAATGAATCAGGAAAGTTGATGAAAAAGTGCTTGATATTTGAAGGAAACTCGAGTGCTGTTGGGCCTTTATACCGTGGAGGGGGCATTCCCTTGTTCCCGTTCTAATTATACTGACTTATACGGCCCCAATCAGAAGATAAACTAGCCTATGACTCAGCCTGGCTGCACGGCCAATAACGCCCCCCCCCCCCTACCCCCCTCAGCCCCCCATAGCCACCCATAGCCCCCCTCAGACCCCCATAGCCCCCCTTTTTCCGGAACAGGAAATTGAAAGATGTCACTCACCGACGCCAAATCTCGTGCGCCCACGTGGTCTTGGCGAGAGCCTCGTTTTGACGCGAGCTGATAAAAACAATGACTACCTTATCTAGTATCGGGTAATAGCTATCGGAATAAGATAAGGCTTGGTATCTGTAGCATCAGGATGTGTATTGCAGGCATGCGATGACAACTCATGTTTCTAAGATGATTGTTACCTGAAAAATAGTTGTATGTTTGTAGATATATACTTTTTTGTGTCTTTAACTGGAAGTTATGATTTAATAAACTCAGATAATATCTTATCTTATATTGGTCTATAGTTTGGAGGTGTAATATGGGCCAAGCTGGATGCAGAAAATTGCCCAGGCGCATGCTTGTGTTTCTTGATGGTGTCTTCTGCCGAAGATTTACAGAATAGCATCACTGCAACCTGGCTATTAATCATTGCAGTGCTGCGCTCTATATTCCACATGCTAGTGACACCACATGACATAGTGCGACAGGGATACAGGATTTCGAAAAAAAGGGGGGATCTGAATATAACTAGGGAAAATACTAAAACACTCCCTGGACCCCCCCCCCCCCCCCCGCCCCAACCCCTATACAGAATATCATTGCTATATTCGTCATGCCTGATATAGGGATATGTAACGAAAGATATTAGTTATTTCAGAAATAATAACAAAAAAAGAAAAAATGAAATGGTAGTGAGCTGATTAGCTAATTTACAGAAAATTTGGTACCCGCAGGTTGATTTTGGTTTAATCTTTTTTAGTCAAAAACACAGAGAACTCTTTAGAACTATTGCCATATTTCCATCTGTAATTGACACATTTCCAAACTAACATATAAATATGTAGTATATATTGATACAAATTGAAAACATACTAATTGTCCATTGTGTTAAACCACAAAAAATGTCATTGTGAAAGAAAAGTTATGTGCTGGCTCCTGGCTTGCTACACTGTCAACCTAGCTGGCACCCTGCGGTTCAGAAAAGTACTTCTCCTTAGATATGACGTATTCTTGTGATTGGCCCGTCCAATGTTAGCACAGGAAGAAAATATTGGGGTAACATAATTAATGAAGTTTAGTGAATATGGTGGCTCCAGCACACATTTACAGTCCTCCCTTAAACAGTTGTGAAACCGTCCCAGATTGGGATACATAGCAGCCAGCTTGCAACGTAACAGAAACGTTCTGCGACCAAACTTTTTTCAGTTTGATACTTACTAAAGATAGCACATAACAATTACAATATTGATGGTTAGGTTGAAACCTCACCAAATCAGCATATTGTTATAACATTATCTTTTAGCGAGGTTATGACAAAACCAATACAGAATGTCATAAGAACATTCTGTTTGGGTTGAAGGGCGTAACCAGCTGCAGAACGTTGTAATAATGTCACAGTGCAACATCATGGCAGTATGTTGCAGTGACATAATTGGGAGTCATCAAAATAACATAACAAGAACCAAACCAGAACCAAAAAGAATGTTACTGCAACATTATAATAACATTGCATCTTTAACTGGGGACATTAGTACATTACGTGCCATCTTAGTAACGAACTGACTAAAAAGGAATGGTTGCAGAATGTTTCTGTTACCAAGGTGGCTGGGATGGCTGTCTGCTTGGGACGACACCACCTAACCCACCAAACTGCCTCCTTCTCCCCCCTTCCCTGTCCCTCCCTCCCTAGAGGTCCCCTTCACAGACCCCCCTGATGGACGCCACTTCCCACGCACTCAGTGACCCCCTTTGGTCCTCCAATCAGCAGATAGCGGTTAATTAATGCTGTGTGTGCTGGGTATAGGACGTCCTCTCATGCATTCAGATTGCACATCGGGGAATCCAGGAGGGGGCAAGGTGAGGGTTCGTGGAAGTGTCTCCTGACTTGTATGCACATCTTGCAGAAATACAGCTGGCATTGAGGTTATAAGCTGGGTTTTGACATTTTGTATAGTTTGAAGTATTTGAGTGTTGATTAGGGCACATCCCGGCCAAGGTGTGATGTAACGGTCAATTTTTGCAACCAAACCTTTTTGGGCGTGTCTGTTACTTACTGAAATGTCCGGGAACCATTACACTATTTTTCTGGGAGGTAGAGACCTAACCAATACACAATGTTACAATGACGTTGTCGTGAGATTATGTCAAGATGAAATACAAACAGAATGTCATTGTGACATTCTGATTAGTTGAGGTCCTGACCTCACTTAACATAGCATTGTTACAACCGGTCAACAGGTTAGATCCGTACTTCACCTGTTCTGATAAGCTCTGGTTGTAGCCTTACCTAGACAGATTATTACTGTGACTATCTTATTAGATCAGGTGTCAAGCTAACCCTAAGCACAAGGTTATGGTTGCCTGCTCTGTCAGTGAGGTCTCAACCACACCTAAACAGAACGCTATTGTGACATTTTTACCGGGTGAGGTTACAGTATACAAATCTATTAACCCCATAATAACATTACAAGAATGTTACCAAACATCACAATGTGATGTTACAACATTTGATTGCAGTGAGATTATTGGGAATCATCGAAATAAAGTCACTGCAACCTTACAATGTAAAGTAACAAGGATCAAACCAGCATGTTGCTGCAAAGTTATTATAATTTTGCATTTTTGGCTAGAATGGAAACTGTAAGGAAATTTATATACTCTGAATGTATCATTGATATTAAGTACGATTGTATTGTTTTCAAGATGCATGTTTCCTGAAACATAATATATCGTTGAAATATTCAATAATATTTTAGCAGTTCGTAATTTAAAAGAATGTTACAGCTAACAGAAATTATTATCTAGCAAGCAACAATCACCACACATTTTAGAGGTTAAACATGGAAAATAATAGGAATTTTTCCTTCAAATAGTTATCATGGAAATAATGTCTACTTTTGGTCAAGTTCGAACATTTTCAACAATAGAAGAGCTTGGTCATCAAGCTCATTATTATATCATCACATCTCATCTCATTTATCATACCATCTTCATGGCTAGGAGTGTATAATGTGTATATATATATATATATATATATATATATATATATATATATATATATTGACAGATTGCCTGCTCCGCTAAAGCTTAGTTATTGAAATTGTAAAGTAGGAGCAGGGGGAAGAACAACTATGTTGAACCCTGATTACCGAAATTAAAACAACTAAAAAAGAAAAAGAAAAAAGTAATGTTTTACAATATGCTGTCTCTGTAATAACACTTTCTCTCTGATGGGAGACATAGGAGGAGGTGTGTTGCAAAGACCTACCTATAGTTTGCTTATCATATAAGTGTGAGTATTTTTGGACAGAATAATTATGTCTAAAGATAGCCTGTCTAAAAATGTCAGTCCTATTTTTAATGTTGTCACACGGATGTTGATTAATCAAGACGTCGATAATCCAATAATTGTGATGTGAGACGATGTTGATGTTGGTAACGCTTATACCTGCTAGAGGAAACGAGGAGAGTACACATGGTACATACTGGCGAAGTGCACTATCATCTTGTTGAGTAGAGGGATGACTCAGCAAAACATGTGACATTATCATGACGTTGCAGCAATATTCTGGTTTGGTCCTTGTTACAGAGCCATCAAATTATAATTATAATGATTTCCAGAACTAAGGCACATTTAAAATGCCTATGCATATTAATTGTAGTTGTAAAATATATGTCTATTTGCCCCTGAAATGCTAGAGTCACTGATTCTTGTTAATTTCTGCATATATCAATCTATGTACTTTCTTGTCCAATGAATCAGAAGGAAACAATGTTAAAACCACATGTGAACATAATATTTGTGAAGTTTTATTTGGTTGGTACCTGCAGCTGTGAGGGGCTGTCCATCAATGATGTCATACACAAGAGGGTGGGTGGATAGGTTGAAAAGTGTGACACTGCCTGAAAATGGGCTTACTTTCATGTTTAAAACAGAAGACTCAGTGTGATAGGGGGGTAGGGGTTCTAAATGTACCCCAGGAAGTGCAACATCATTTTATAGACGGTTGGTGATTCCATCACATTGCACTGTCCACGAACCCTGAAACCAGCCAACCTGTTTGGGATGCTCTCAACCACCTATAATGGGTTGACCCTAGGGTGGGGGGAGGCAACTTCCCTTCTCAATGCTGACGTATGTGTTCAGGTTTTGAAAACAGACCTATTTTGAAGGACACCAGAAGTCAAGAAACCAACTTATAATGCAGGGATGTTGTTAGTATATTCCCTATTCGTTGATTGAACGAAAATATATGACTATCTATTAAACCACATCAATGGCTATCTATTTTTATTTGTTTCCCTTAATCTACAACATGTTCAGTTTCAGCACTTTTCTTTATTACTATATGTATACCTCCTTTTCCTAACACATACTGATTTGACACCCATTTTGAGTGATTTTTTTTTCCACTCATTTCACTCACTTGAGACTGAAAAAGGACCCATCTCCTTCACTTTTCAACCGGGCAGGTTTGGGACCAAGTTGTCCCCCTAGGCCCTATGGGTGTCTGTCAAATGGCCCACTCCAGTGTTAATTCTGACCAATGCTGCAGGAGCAGAGAATGGGTTCAGGGTGTGCCCACAGATGGCACTACAGTCAATTAGATCACTCACTCTCCAAACAGATAAGGGGTAAACAGGAATTGGCCATTGTGTTGGTGCGGGGGCGGACTATAAAGTAAGGGTGCTGTAAAACACTTAATTCAAGGTGTAGCCTAACTGGAGGACCTAGCAGGGGGGAATCCATGACAGGGGGTTGTCCAAGAGGTCCTGATCATCTCCTTCCAACCATCGGGGGACTGCAAATTATAAATACATATAACCAACTGAGAAGGGAATATGAGGGTGGTTATCATCCCGAGCCAGGACCCCGATATCAGCCTGAGGTCAGGGCCCGAAGGACCGGCCGAGGGCTGATATCGGGGTCTCGGCGAGGGGTGATAACTGCCCGAGTACTCCCTTAGAGGTTGGTTATGGATTAATTATACCTTTTCGGTTAGATCTGAGCTCCCAAGGAAGGATGCACAGCAATCAGTGATGGTGGGACTGTGATGCTGCACATTTTTTTAATGTTTTTTCATATAACTCTTTTGATATCCATCAAATCCACAAACAGTAAGCAGTAAAATGTAGCTAGGAATGTTGTGCAGATAACACATATGTTAGATTTATTATTTCTTAATGATTTCATT
This sequence comes from Lepidonotus clava, assembly GCA_936440205.1. Taxonomy (NCBI): domain Eukaryota; kingdom Metazoa; phylum Annelida; class Polychaeta; order Phyllodocida; family Polynoidae; genus Lepidonotus; species Lepidonotus clava. The sequence continues at coordinate 1,967,569 of OW387136.1, read as the reverse complement.
TTTTCATGAATTTTAGAAAAAAAGAGTTTCTGTATCGCCCTGCAGGGCGGTACAAGGCTGGTTATCACCCAGGTTTGTATCGCCCTGTGTTAAACTCTTAACTACTAAACTTGTATCACTCTAAGGTATAATAAAAGAAGGGAACATGTTGTGCACATGTGTGTGAATGAGGGCAGCTCTAATACTTAGGCCATATGTATCAACCCCTCTTTTGGAAATCCTGTATCTGCCCCTAATAAAGTATGATGGGAAATGTACATATGGTTGGCATTGTACTGTTTCACTCTTCCAACAGATTTTTCATTCATCTCTATGATATGATATACTGTTCTCTGTTATAAGGAAACTTGTACTTCACCTTGAGTTTATCCCACATTCCAATAATGTTTTTGGATTTTCATGGATAAAACATTGCACAAATTATACAAAATTAGGCTTATAGAGGGTTCAGCTTGAAAAAGGGGTGAGCAGTAGAGAATTCCTACAAGTTCAATGTATACATGTAAGGCAAATGTAACATAATTGTTGTTCGACACATTTGCAAACAAACTAAATGAATTTCCGCAAAAATTCATACATAAAATATTGCCACAAAGTAGACTATTCAGCAAGTATAGTAATGTGAGGAGGTTCCCTTGAGATTATGATAACCCAGGCAAACATGTGGCATTATTGTAATGTTGCACCAACTTTCAGGTTTTGTTCTTGTTACATTATTTTGATTGCTCCCAATAACATTGCTGCAATGTACTGCTGTGATGATCACTTTCATATGTTTCCCCTAATAAACCCACCAAAGAGATGAAAATCCACCCCCTGTTATGAAAGGTTATATAATCCACCATGGCTGCACCAGTGGGAGGCAAAGGGAGATTTGCATAAAATGATTTGTATTTATACAGCCTGTTTTGCTTTTACACTGTTACACTGTTTTGCTATTTTGGAAGAGGAGGGAAATAATGTGTTAAGAAGTATTTGGAATGGTTTAAATGTTAATTATGAAAAGGATTATGCATTATATATAACATTTAAGAGGAAAAATGAGTGAAAGTAGTGATAAAAAAGGCAAACAGTGTTACAGTGTTACAGTGAAAAGCAACTGATCATAACTAAGCACATGCGCAGATTTAGGTGTGTGTGTGCTGGGTGCACGCCCCTATTGTTGCCAAAATATTACATTTTTGAATGTAAAATTCCTGCGCTTGGAAGGCATGGTCCAAATCGTTGCCACATCTAGTATAGTTCAGTATAAGGGGAGACTCACTATATAGTGGAGGTGGCATATATGATGCATTTTGTCCAACCTGTATCCAACACTGGGACTTATACAATGTGGGATGGGTTTTATTCAACACATATGGAGAATCGAAAAATATCTGGTGTAGTTTATGTATCCTGAAATTATTTACTATATTCAATTAACATTGCCACAAGACAGTTCTGTATAAGGGAAGGCTCGAAAGGCAGGAGGGGGGCCAGCATATAGGCTAAGTACTAAAACAGCGTACATTCGTTTGCGCACACATGCAACATTTTCCCTTCTTTTTGCCCATAGGGGTCCACCAAAAAGGCCGGGGGAGGGGGGTCAAGACCCCTCGGAATCTCCCCCCCCCCCCAATCCGTCCTTGGATTCATTGTCCGACCTAACCTGGCTCTTCCCAATGAATCCTGTTTAAACAATCCCCCTGCAGGTACTCCACTCTCAGACCGGAGGTTGGCTGTCAGAGTGGGTCTATTGACTCTACACTCTCCACTCTCCCCGCAGAGGTCGGCCGTCAGTGAGTGAGTGAGTGTTGGGTGTTTTACCCGTACTGACAGCCAGGGTCATTTTCACAGTGAAAACCAGTTGGAACAAATTCTGTCTTTGGTAATTGCATCTATGAGATGAAGGTGACAGGGTGGGCAAACAGCAGGGGATCAAAACCTGGAAATCATTTTTGCTGTACTTGATCCCTTAGTGAACCAAGCATTGACTGGGAATTGAACCCAAAGAACCACTTGGTCAGTGCAGGGTCCCCCCTATCGTGGCCTCGTACGATCAGCAGGGGCTACTGAGGGCATATACTTACCCAGAAGCCCACAGGACGGTCGGCCGTCAGAGATCAGGGTGTGTGTGTGGGGGAGACTGATTGTTATGACAATAATCATACTCTGATCCCAAGGCCTTCTGGGTTTACAACGTGTCTGAAACCCATCACAAGCCCTGACACTTCGGTAATGATGTCTGTCTAGTTTGACGTTTGAAAACAAAGGATGGAGGTGAAGCTTGAAATTAGAACAGAGGAAACAAGTTGGGGAGGGCCACGGGGTTGGTACTTAATGTGCTGACAACACTGTGGATAATTTATCTGCTATCTAAATGTTGATAAATTAAAAGTCCGCCCAGCCAGCCTGTGACGTAACAGAAACATTCTGCAACCATACTTTTTGAGTCAGTTTGTTACTTACTAAGATGGCAGATAACAATTACACTATTTATTTTAACCTCGCCAAATCAGAATGTTATAATGACATTATTTTTTATGAGGTTTTGACAAAACCATAACAGAATGTTTAGGTTTAAGAACATAACTAGAAGGTTATACTGATGTTGCAGTACAAATCATAGCAGTACGTTGCAGCAATGTTATTGGGTGCCATCAAAATAATCTAACGAGAACCAAACCAGAACATTGCTGTGATGTTATTATAATGTAACACCTCTGCCTGGGCAAACCGTGATAATGAATACTCTGCTTCTGCTCAGAGATGTGTGTTAGGGTAGGACAGGGGCAATATATCAGGTATATTTAACACTCCAACATTTCCTTTAATGAGATAATGTAACTTCCATTGTGTGCATGCAAACAAATGTGTCCCTCTTTATTCATTTTGGGAATTCAAATATTACTCCATCATCGCCCGTCTTTCATTACTTCAATTATAGGTTTTTATGATCAAATGTTTTCATGACGTAATGCGATGATAAGAAACAAACATTCCCACACTAAATAATTTGAACAAAATCATAATTTGTTCATATAAGGTAATTATAAAGAGAGGAATGAAAAAAACATTTCCCAACGAGGCGGTTATGCATAGGTTTCGAAATCAGAGGTACATGTGTAAATCTGATGTTACACATGAACAGCTAATAAAGAGATCTTTTGTAAATAGCCTTCCATAAAGTACTTATATAAATTTTAAAAAAATCTTCCTTTCACCCATGTGGCTTAAATAAGCCTTGGATTTGTACAAGAACGTATACACAGTTTCTGACCCATTGCTATCCCCCAGTGTGTATTTACTTAATGAACCCAGCCAAGGTGTGATATTACAATCGTGTTGCAACCATACTTTTCTGGTTTGTCTGTTACTTACAAAAATGGCACATAACTGTTATACTATTTTTTCAGAGAGGTGAGACCTCATCACGATGGGACATTATTATAACATTCTGATTAGGTGAAGACCAAATTGAAACAGAGTGCAATTGTAAAGTTCTGATTAGGTGAAGTCAGAATATTGTTGTGACCTCTTGACCAGGGGAGGCCCCAACCTTACCTAAACAGAACGTTATTATGATGTTCTCATTAGGTCAGGTCTTAACATTACCTAGGTACTTCAACAGAATGTTACTGTGACTATCTTATTAGGTTAGGTGTCAACCAAACCTAACCATAACATTATTGTGACATCCTTTTTAAGTGAGGTCTTGTCCACCCCTAAACAGAATGTTAATGTGACATTCTCTTAGGGTGAGGTCACAATATTAGCCTCATAAATAATATTACAAGAATGTTATCAGAACATCACAATGAAAATTTCCAATAGTTGGTTTGCAGTTACGTTATTGGGAGTCATCAAAAGAACGTCACTGCAACCTTACAATGTAATGTAAAAAGAATCAATCCAGAATGTTGCTGCAAATGTATAATGATATTAGAACGTCATTTCTTTCGCTGGGAAATGCCCTGAGGAAAATGATACATTTATGTCAGGTGTGATATAGAAAACTAGTTGTACTTCTCATCAGTTATTCCATGAATAAGAGCTTGAAATATATAAAAGAGAGCACTTTCAATACATTGAAAACTGTCTTCTCATTTTATCTTTCAGTCTCACCATTTAGGATCTACCTACCAGAACATTTGAAACGCAATGGGGAAGACAAAGAGTAAGTATAATGCCTTTAGACTTAAGTAATATGTAACTGATATGTCAGCATGTATTTAGGAAGTGCACAAGGTTCTCACTTATTACTTCCGAAAAAGAAAATCCTTTCAGAATAAGTTATTAATTTTATTTTGGCAATACTTCTTCCTACCACTGATAGCTGATTTACAGTATTTCAAGTATTTTCAGGTAATGAGCAGGGGTAAATAGAAAATATTCAAATATTTGCAATATTTAGATCTCTTGTTGATACATTTTCAAACCAACTAGTAGTAAATTCCAGAACCATTCATGCCTAAAACAACAACTATTATATCAATAAAAACAAGAGAAATCAATTAAAACAGTAGAAAGTCCCTTGGGTCTTTCCTCCACAACCACTTCCGGTTCAATGGGGCACTGTAGTCTTGAACTGACTATCTCCTATTTCGAACGCACACCGTTTTCACATTAACAAACTAGAATCAGTGGATTGATATAAAAACCCTTCATTTCCGGTGTGGGCGTTCGGGCAAACAATGAGTGGCCCATGGGCCGGTGGTTTACTGGGCGGGCCGGTGAACCCGGGGAGTGGGCGAATCCCTCACCGCTGTCACTGCATCGCCCGGGTGCTGTTGTCCTAGGCAGCAGTTAATGAATGATAAATCTGAGGATGGGCTGGTCCTTTATGTAGGGGGCATGGAAGGCTGTGTTTTTTTCTGGCAAAACTTGTGGGAGTGAAATGGACATTAGACAGTTAAGATAAAAAGGTTCTAGGTGAACCTCTCTTAGAGGAAACCTACATACTGAATGTTTTTATCTAAACCATATTTGACTTATTAGTATAATAGAACTGTTTCTGTGTGATCCTTAATAATGTGAGGGGCCGCATCAGACATGCAAATATACAGTTCCCTGTGTACAGATATAATGTAGCTAATATGTGTGCCTTTACAACTGCTTCCATATTCCCATGCTTGAAGATATCATTACTTTAGCAGCTATTTATGGAGCATTTGATACCAACATTCAGTGTCCCTCTAATCAGATAGTATCACCTTATCATGAAGGTCTGCTTCTATTTTCTATTTTTTCCTTTCTGTGATTGAAATATAAAATGTCTTTACGCTACAGTATCTTTTTAGGAATATCTCTTTATATCATTCTATTCTAAATCCTGTGGTGAATAATATTAATACCTGCTCAATAATACCCAATCCCTAAAGTTATGCTTACTTGTGTCCAACTCTTTTACTATTTTGAGTTAAGCTGTTTTTCATGTATAGACCTTGTGCAGACATGGTCATGTGATCACATTTTGGTGATCACCATATGATCACAAAGGTCACGTGGTGATTGCATAAATCTTAGATATATCAATTCTAGATAATTAGAATGTATAGTGTGGTTTTAGAAGACTGTCTTATATGGAATCTGCAGAAATGTATTATCAAAGGGTTCCTTTCATGTCAATAACAATAATTGTAAACTGATCACCAATGTGGCAGCCTTCCTATTTTGGGTGATGTGACGTCATCTGCACAACGTCTATATGTCCATATAAAAGTCTGATTAAAACTGCCAAATATCTGATTATGGTTCTGTTACTAAAAGTGTAAGTTGGGAATTTGTTTCTAGCTTCCCTTTTATTTCTTAACCCGAAACACGTAGATTAGAGCTGGTAATGGGTATGACTGTATGACCTTAACCTACCATACTAGTCCTCATGCCTCAATATCCATAACCTTTAAATTAAGTTTCAAGCCATCTGTGTAGGTAATGACTATGATGTTATGTAAGTGTCCAGATCCCTTAGCACTGATTATATCTGAATTTTGAATCACTTCTGTGTATTTCAGGGTCAGCCATGTCGTGGACCAGCTAACAGAGATCTGCATCGGTGTCTGCCTTGATACAAAGTTGGACAATGTGGGCGACTGTCGAAGCTGGTGTCATGACCTTCTCTCTCCAGCCAATGACCCAAACCTGACCTCATCGGATGAGGCCCCTGACCTGAGACCATCCCCGCCACCTCCAAGACATCGGCCGGCACATCGAAATGACAAAAAGGACGACAAAGATGAAGATAATGGTCAAGAACACCAGCAATGGCCAGAGAGGGTTCGTAAACCTCTAGACGCTGTTCTGGGATCCCCATCAGGTGACTTTTGGAACCAAATACGGAAGGTTCTTGGGCTGCATAAGGTCATTTCTGGTGATGGAACTACAGCAAAGATGGCGGCCAAGCGACAAGTTGACCCGTTGCTGTCCTGCATCGAGGCTAGGTGCGCAGGGGTAAGGAGGATCTCATATGGTAACTGTATTTACTCCAAGTGTCTAGCAGGGTGGAAGAGAAAAAGGGGTTCAACTAGGGTCTTTGGATATGTGGAGGAAAGGGGTAGGGGATCTGATGATGAGGTCAACAAGTATGGAGGCCTAGGAGAGGAGGGCTGGAAAGTGAAAAGGCAAGGATATGAAAGAAGGAGAATTGAAAATGTTGTTGACAAAGGAATTATGAGGAGAGGTTTCAAGAATGGAGATGAAGGTTGGAAGGAAAGAAGGGTTGTTGGTGATGATAGAGGGAGAGGGTATAGAGTGAAGACGATACGAGGAACTGGCACTGGGCATGAAGAGTTTGGAGGAGACGAGTCGCGGGGTCGTGAAGAGCATTGGGACACTGCCACCAGCCTACATTATCACCCGCACCAACTCGAAAACACTCCTGAATTTAACAATTACAAGACCAACAGCTACAATCAAATAAACAACTACAGGAACAGAAATGACTACAAGGATAACAACTACAGCGAGGAAAATACCAACAACCGTAAGAGGTCATGGAATGATGTGATGCAGACCTGTATAGAGTACAAGTGCAGCCACACCGCTCCAGGAACTTTTGACTATAACGTGTGTATCCAACAAGCTTGTAGCAAACACATGTTCGGCAAGCGATGAGAACAAGGGAAACAAGACAGTTGAGAATAAAATCATAAAACCTTATTAGTGTAAGAAAGAGAGAAATGAAACAGAGAAAAACAACCACTATATTTCTAAACAGAAAATTGTAGATCCTTTGGCTAAAATCCTGTTTCTGAAAGCTCTTGGCCTGATGTGCTTTTGTTCTGAAATCTAACTTTGAATTGATGTCCATTCTTTCAACTGGTGCTCCAGTAGAGTTCACCAGACTATCAGTTGTGTATCTCACCCTTTGCTCTACCCTTATCCCAGGGGCTGATTCAGGGGGGGTCAAGGAGGTCCTGACCCCCCCTTTTTTTTTAGTGGACCCCTGAATTGCAAAGAGAGGGTATATGTTGCGCATATGCATGTGAAAGGATGCTGTTTTAGTATTTAGCCTATATGCTGACTTTCCCTTCCGGATATCCCGTATCCGCCCTTGTATCCCATTCATTACTTAAGCATGAGTGTTCATCGGGATGTGGGATAGCGCTTGGATGTGGTGCTTTATTGTTATAAACATTTGATATTGTTCTAATGCTGATTATTCCTGCATTCATGAAAGAAGGGTATGAAACCATTCTCAGGAGTCAATGACAAGTAAATCTCGACAGTTATTGACAAGATAAATAATGGAAAAAATAAATAATGTCATTAACTGTTCAGTACTTGAGATAACAGAGAAGTGTTGGTTCTTCATAAAATTGAGCATGCCTAGGTCCAAGGTTTGATTTAAGTAAAATATTAATGAAGGAATATGGTGTGTGCTCTCTCATATTACAGTTACATGTGTTTGCTAATGACTATTGTAGTTGACTGAAATCAAATTTCAGTTATGATAGTCAACTGAAATGAAGTGTAGTAACAGAGGTCCCAACACTTCAAATTGTTTGTGAAAACGTGCTTAATGTTTGTGTGATGTCAAAATAGGCAACTTGGTGCACAGTATGTGGCCATTGTAAAATTAACTACAAATTCAGGATTAAAAAAAAAAGGAAAACATTGTAGCACTTTCAATACAAGTAAAATCTTAAACCTTAAAAATATTGTAATGTATGTGCATCATCCTGAAATAGAAATTCATAGCATGAAGGCAGTAATGCAATGTTATTTATAAGCTTCCAAAATAATTGTGTTATAGCAATGATGCAATGTGTAGCAGTATCTAAATACATATACTTAAATACCCAGATTTTTCTATATAACTATGGCTTTTAAGTGTTAAAGCTTACACTGACTGCATGAGTTGCCAGCTTAAAGTGGGTGCAGACTACGCAACTCCTTACAACCTGACAGTCGGGGACGGTCAGAAATATCTGACAATTTTGATTTTTTTCATGACCCTCCCTGATGGTCTATAACAATCTTATCAGTGTTTGCATGATCCATGTGATCTGTGATGATCGGGTTTGGTCATAAGGCTAAAGTATGTGCTCAGCTTTCCAAATCAATAAATGTATCAAACCTTATTTTTAAAAGCAGTAAATAGAGATGCAATCTTTTGTTGTCATCAGTTAATATATATGTAAGGACATTCATGACAATGAGCACATTCCCCAATATACTAATATGCCAAGGCAAATATGATATAAGTGAGAGAAATGCCTATTACATTTATCAGGGGGCTGCCCTTAGAATATTGCACAACCTAAAATTCTTCCCATACTGGTGAAACTTGCTTGGATTTCAGCTTTAATTTGAGGCCGAGTAAAGAAGTAGGGGGTTTGTCTAAGCCTGCGTCACTGTGTGAGCCTCATTTTCAAACCAGAGCTCCTTAGCATAACATATGACTTCTACTATAACATGCCAAACACTAACACACACAAAGAATGCTATATAGGTCAATCATCCTTTCCCGAATCTATAGCCTATATGCAGACAATGCAACATGACAACATTTTGGTGAATTGTTGTGTTCAGGTAACCCTACCTACCCAATTTTTTTGACCCTACCCTAACTTTTTCGTAGGAAATTTGAAATTATTGTTTTCAAAATAAAAAAAAAAATTGACCTAAAAATGCATGGAAAACCATAAAACAACATAAAGATGCTCAGGGGCCTGTATTTTAGATGCTAAAAATGTTTCTAAGAGATATTTGGAATGTTTTTTTTGTTTTCCATCCTGGCCGGTTCTCTTTAAGTAAGTAAAAAAAAAGAAAAAGATTTAAGACTATGTATGCCTTTAATCGTATTAATTGAGAATAATCCGACTATGTTGGATACATATTGTATGTACATTAAGTATGACGAATAATGATAATTATAAGCATGACAATCAAAGTTGCAAAGTATCAAATAATCACCAATATAGTGTTAATTATGAGGCAATGCAACATCATCTGAATGGTGCCTACTGGGATGCAATTCTACATGATACACTGCTAATAAGAGTTCTCAGCAGATGCAGTATGCATAGTTGCATTGCTATCAATCTGTTGATGTTTTGTTACAGGTAAAAAAAGAAGTATGACCTCTTGTTTTTGTTTGGTACAAACAATTCCCAGTAGGTTAGATAATAAATTTCGAAAACAAATTAAGTTGTAATATGAATGTACAAACTTCAGATTTCTTAGCATCTAGTCAACTACTAAGGAGAATGAGATGAGAGAACTACTCATCAGGGCCTTTGGGTACCAGTAATAAGTTATGAGTGTAACAAAATTAACTGGGAACTTACTTTGCCACTGGTTCATGGAGAGGCTTATGGCTGATACCCAGTAGCCCAGAAAAGTCATTCACTTCCTCATTGGGTGGTGTACTAAAATCCAATAGGTTGAAAGATGATGTTGAATAATTCAAGAAGGATGTTACAAAACTGTTTTATTTTTTGTTCAAAGTTGTTACCGGGTCCTTGTAAATTTAAATCCACTGCCAAAACCAGGGATAACCCCAGAGGTAATGAAGAAGATAACATGCTTAGAGTCCCCCTGAATAATTATGTGTACAATTGCTCTGCATGAATGATTGGCAATGTTGAAATAGGTCAGTTTGTTTTGTGACCACATGAAGAAACCATGCCAACTACCACCAAGTATGTGTGGGCAGCTTTGCAAATTAAAAAAAATGCTTGAAAATAGTTAAGAGGGGCATAATTTATTTTGCCACATTCAACATGTGAGATTACACATAGGACTATTGAAGGCATTACTGTTGACAAAAGTTACCAAAACACAGTCAAAGATAAGCTTATGTGAATCATGTGTCAATTAATCATTTGAAATCAGAGTTGTTTCAGGTAGGGGATGTATTAATATGATGCTGGGTGTGATTATGCTTGTACAATTGTTCCGAAAGACGATGCCAACTGATACTTCTACTATGATGACAACGAAGACCGTCTGCGATGATTGTAAACATAACCTGGAAATATAAGCACTGCAAAAGAATGTGGCGTGATCTCCATTTTTGTACTAATACAACTGCTCATAAATGTTTAAGTATTAATAAAATTGTTCTTTACTTTTAAGTACATCCGTGTTTCATGGAAGTATACATTTAGACATAGTTGAAACCAATTTGTGGCATAGGAAACATTATAGTCAAATACTATAATTATGTAAACATGGTTCATCAATATATTCTGGGGAAGCTAAGATTTTGAAGTAGAATATGCAAGTGAAATACTTGAAAAAGCATTTGTTTTTCGAATTTGTCAATTTTTTATGACAAACATCACTCTTAGAATTATAGTAAGTGTCACCAGTATGAACATATGTATTTTATAGAAATTAGAAAACGTGCTGTCCGTAACATATTCAGGATTTTGAAAAACATGGGTGGAGATAGTTACATCATAGATTAAACAATTAAATGTTAAACCTATATAATCCTGAAAAGGATTCTCACTATCCCAATTTTAGTTAATAAATCACTCCTATCTCAAGCATAATGTTTTGCATACTGAATCTCACTATAGATATATATAGTGAACCATTTCAATCACTGTTAACACTTTGATGACGATTAGTGGATGTCCCACCACCCTTCACTGGCAGGAGTCATGGAAAAAAACAAACCTTCCTGTTTGTAATCCATAGACCAGAGTGCTATAGACTAAAGAAAAGCTCGTTGGACTGTTTGTTGGACAGTTCCCTGTGTCCCCTACCCTGCTCTCCATCCATTACCCTGAAGTGTCTGTCCGTGAGCTTTTGTGTTACACTTAGATGTGGGGCGTGATTATTTCAGTTTGAAACAAGAGGATAATGTTAGGCTAAGGGTATCTGATATTTCTTTACCATATGCATAAAGAACTTAATTTGTAAAATGTAACTCTGGAATCAAAAGAAAACATATTTACAACATTTAATACAGATTTTAAGTTAAATGGAGACATTGAAAAACAATGTACATATACATGCATGCATACTTAGAAAACCTATTTCAAAAACTCTTGAGATTTGAGCAATAACCATTAAGTAGCTATAGATCACCACTTTTAGAACAACCCTGATGATAAGATCAATAAATTTCTGCTGTATCTATTTCAATCATTGTTGACAATGTGACGAAGGTTACGGGATGTCCCACCACTCTCACTGGCAGGAGTCATGTAAAAAACACAACTTTTCTGATTGCAATCCACGACCAGAGTGCTATAGACTACAGAGAAGCTCTTTGGACTATTTGTTGGACAGTCCCCCCTGTCCCCTACCCTTCTGTCCAAACATTACTATAGAGTATCTGTCTGTGAGCTTTTGTGTTATACTTTGTCACAGTATGTGATTTTTCTGAGCATTTGGAACACAAGAGTATAATGCTAACTAATGGGTCTTTAATATACTAGGGAAGGCTACACTACAGTATATAGATATATACATATATATGTATACATTTATACATTTATATATATATATATATATATATATATATATACATCAAAATCCATTTCCAAAGCCTGTAAGAATTAGTCATAACCGTCAAATACATCAGAACAACTGCTATAACAAGAACTTGCTGCTGTATCTATTTCAATCACTGTTGACAATGTGATGAAGATTAGGGGATGTGCCACCACTCTTCACTGGCAGGAGTCATGTAAAAAACACAACTTTTCTGATTGCAATCCAGAGACCAGAGTGCTATAGACTAGAGAGAAGCTCTTTGGACTATTTGTTGGACAGTTCCCCCTGTCCCCTACCCTGCTGTCCAAACATTACTATTGAGTGTCTGTCCGTGAGCTTTTGTGTTACACTTTGGTGCAGTTATGTGATTATCCTGAGCGTTTGGAAAACAAGAGTATCATGCTAACTAAAGGGTCCTTGACATACTAGCGAAGACTACACTACAGTATATATATTCTTTGATGTACAAGGGAAGACTACAAGTGTTACAGTACACACACACACACACACACACACACACACACACACACACACATATAACTATTAAATTATACATACACAAAAATCCATCTCCAAAGCCCTTCAGAATTAGACATAATACATCAGAACAACTGCAATAACAAGAAATTGCTGCTGTATTTATTTCAATCACTGTTGGCAATGTGAGTAACATCAGGGGATGTCCCACCAATCTTCACTGGCAGTGGCCGTCAAGAAAAAAAACAACCTTCCTGACTGTAGCCCATAGACCACTGAGCTATAGACTACAATCAAGCTCTTTCAACTGTTGGTCCAACATTTGCCCACGTCCAACATTTGCCGACGTCCCTCAAACCATTGTCTGTCCATTACTCTGAAGTGTCTGTTCATGAGGTTTTGTGTTACACTTAGGTGTGGGAGGTGATTATTTCAGTTGGAAACAAGGGGATAATGTTAAGTGAAGGGTCTCTGATATCCCTTTACTATATTTATACTAACTGCATAAAATAAAATACTTTGTAGTATATGTAACTCTGGAATACCAAAAAATATATGCAAGAGTAGATTTTAGTGAAATTGCAAGATGATGATCTTGATGATAATGTGTTGGAGTTTAAGGTCTATTCAGCAATTTTTCAACTATGTTTTTGACTGCATAGTTCAATGATCAAATCTATGGGGAACGACAGCAAGGTAAGGTGGTATAGCAGGCACAGCCCAGCTGCACACTCAAACCTGGTCTGGCCGTGTGCAATGCGAGGACTATTTCCACTATACCATTCGCCCCCTCATATCCCAAGAATTGTGGGGGCGTTTTTTTTGGCCAAATTCTGGGCCTCCTTTTTATTGGCACACCCCTACCTTTTCAAAAAAGCTAGATCTGCCACTGACATTATATTTGCTGGCATTCGCCTCCCAGTAGCAGAGCTACCATAAACAGACACATCAGTTTTGCAAAAGGTCTGCACCACTTCTGCAGCACAATATTTTCCTTTCTCTAGCACCTATTCTCTGATCCTGCCAATCTAAAGATCTATTTCTATCTGTGATAATAATTGCCACATTATTGGATTGATTTTTAGTCACACCCTCTCTAGACATGGCAGACTGGAACCGATGGATTCTCACTTCTTTGTGATCTCCTCTAAAGCGTTGACTAAATGATGAGTGACACATTTCATTAACCAATACGGGACCGTCTATTAAGTACTCATGCATTAATGGGGGTAGTCTGACATTTTTGAAAATGTGTGTACATTCCCAGCCAAACATGTGACGTTATTATAGCATTGCAGCAACGTCTTGTTTGGTTCTGTATTGGTTCTTCTTATTTTGATGGATCCCAATAATGTTGCTGCAATGAATAGCTGTGATGCTACACTGTGACATTATTATAACATTCTGGCTACATTCTTCAGCCTAAAAAGAATGTACTTATTACATTCTGTTTTGGTTTTGTCTTGACCTAACAAAAAATAATGTAATAATAACATTCCGATTTGGTGAGGTTCCAACCTCACCATAAATAACATAATTTTTATGTGACATCTTAGTAACTCACAGACTGACAAAAAACAAAAAAAGTTGCAGAATGCTTCTGTTAGGTCACAGGTGGCTGGGATTCCTGTTCAGGTCTAATGCATACCTTTGCCCAAGGGGTTGGGGTTATGAATCTTTTTAAATATGTGAATGTACATAAAAATGTGAATATACATAAAAATGCAAGGCTGCCAACAACTGCTGAGTCTCAGAATCCTGATAAAGGTCCTTTATTTTGTTTTATGCTTGAAAAGGTCAATAATTTTGTAACCAACAAAACCAGTACATGTATTTACAAATGATTACGTGACATACTTCAGGATTATTTCATTATTAAAACATCTTTCCTATTGCAAGGGTAACAATAAATGATAATAGCCTTCAATATATTAGTCCTTTTGCAGAATTGGTCCATTGTCACTGTTATGTAGATCAAAATTAATGGCTCAGTGTGTATTTCAAAATCAAATGGATGGTTACCCCATGGTAGATTAGAATAAGCACAAATATTTAAACTCTGCTACTTGCTCTCATGTTTCCATTTAAAACCATAATGACCTTTGTGACCTTTGAGACCTTATTACATTCCAGCTCTCCTCCCTTCCTGTCAGCAGTATGTTGAATATACTTACAAAGTAAGGGTGTCTCGGTGTTTATTTAAGCCGCGATCGGGGGCAGGCAGGCAGGTTTCGTCCCATTTACCTCGAGAAGTAGGTGGTTCACTTACATCCGGGTCAGCGTCAGAGCCTCATTTTCAAACCAGAGGACCCTTGGCATAATCAATGGCTTCTACTTTGATATGCCGAACCCTAACGCATACCGAGAATGCAATATAGGTCAATCATCATTTACTCTCTATCCCAACTCCATGGCCTATAGACTTTCAGGGATGGATTCAAGTGAGAGGAGGGGGAAGGGACTGGGAGGGACTTGACTGACAAAGAGAGGGAAAGTGCTGAGCCATTCACTCAGATGCAGAGCATGTTAGTGCTTCGGTTTTACGAGATGTTAGAAGTAAGTAGTGATTTTTATGATCTGCCTTTTATAGTATCTAATACTATTAGGCTGAGGTAATCTGAAATTTTGGGCCAATTGCTGGTCTTCTATTATATAACACATCACTTATGTTGTAATTTTCATTCAATGTTAACTCCATTTTTTAGTTAAAGGCTGTTGGTGTGAACTCGACCTTATTATATTCAAATTGGGGGTTATATGTTTTACTCACTCTTCTGGTTTGAGCAATGAGCCATGGCCAATCCCAAACGTGTACATCCCTTGGTAGGTATGAGTTGATACATCATAAAAGCAGGCCAAGTCTTCTTAACTTATTGAACCAATTTAGGCAAAGATTATGTTTCTCTGTAACACAAAGTACTACCTAAACGTAAAAACTTCTTCAATTTGACCAATTGGGAGATATACAGGTTTGCCAGCCAATCAGAATGTGGCATTTCAAGGAAGTAAAGGGTTGGACATTTTGGGCTGTGCTGATAGGCTTTAGCATTGGTTCCAGTGGGGGAAAGCCCAATATATTTCATTACATTTTATAATTGGCAGAAGTAGTTTGTCAGTGAAAATGTCATGGTTTAATATCTTAGTAGTGAATGGAGCAAATATTTATTGGAATTATGTGCAATGGTAAACACTAATTTGGATGTAAATCAGGATGGGCTTATTCCTCATACTTGTGGTTAATGTTGTTAGGCTATGATTCCATTGACAGGTGTTTCTTATAATGATACATGTACATGCTAATGTTCCTATGAGGATAGTCTTCCATAGGAATTCGGTGATAATTATTGTGAATCAAAGCACGTCCATAAAAAAGGCACGATACTTGTAAAATCCTCGCCAAGGCCTCATGACAGTATTGTGATGATAATTTCAAAATAGTGTGGCCTTAAGAAATCTCCTGCCTTGTATGTATGTGATCAAGGAAGGATGCTACGACACAGTTAAAGTTTGATTTAAGAAAAAGATAAAAAAGATAATAATAATAAAAAAAAACAGGGCCATAACATTTTTGGGTATTGTATCATATTCTAAACACAATTATCGCAGAATTTCTATGGATAGGCTCCCAGGTCTTTTATAATTATCTAACAGCATTTCACATACTGCGGACTGGGTCACGTGACCATCTTTTTATTAACTAAACTAAAAATAGAATTATTATTAACGACAAAGTGATTCTATAAAATGTTCAAGCCTCTCCCTCAAATTCTTTAGATAAACTTATATTGTACCAATTTAAAGTTTCAGTTTTGCTGTGAAGGACTGAAATACAGTTTCTTGGTATCGCTGCTCGACCCATTCTATAACCCAGTGATTGTGATATTGAAAGATCCAGCTTGGCAAATCTTGATTTTCTCCACTTCTCATTTCAGTCTGTCCTGAGTATACTTATGCCCCTCCCACACCCTCCCTCCACCCACTCACCCAATAACCGAACCATCTTTATCAGACTTGATGCATCTCTTATTAGATTATACCAAGAGGCGGCAGTGCTGCTAGTTTGTTTTTTCTTGGTTTTCCAGGAAATTGGTTAAGGTGTCTAGTAGACTTGCTGAGGTGCTAACCTATGCTTACTGCTATGTTTGGATACTCTCGATAAATAGGAAAAAGCAATGGTTAAAAAACATTTTTGCAATGCTAACCTTAATGCGATAGTATCGTGTTGTTGTTAGGTTAATGCCCGCCAACGTAAGCTAAAGGGGGTTCTCCACTACATGACTTGGTCTGTGATATGACGATGTTGCAAGGAAATTGCACATTTTACAGATAGAATTCTATGTTACACCTATGTCACATGCTCTCAAATTGCCATTCTTTAACCAATATATCACTCTTGTATGCAAAATTGTCTTTAATAATGTGATATCGTGCCAATATTGCAGCCCATGTGGTGTAGAGGAATACCCATTTCAGGGGCAGATACAGAATTTTTTAAAGGGGGGGGGGGGGGGGGTCAGCATATAGGCTAAGTACTAAAACCGTGTGCAACCCCCCTCTTTTTCTAGTTTATGGGTCCACCAAAAGGCGGGGGGGGGGGGGGGTCAGGACCTCCTGCCCCCCCCCTCCTGGATCCGCCCCTGCATTTTAGTGATGGATATGTGGGTGCAGTGTCTTGCCGTTTTGGAACGTAATCCAGCGATGTTATTGGTGTCATGAATTTTGCGCAACGTTATGGGTGTTTCAACATATCAAATAACGACGTCCTCACGAACGAGAGCATGAATAAATTGATAATGTTAGTTTTCTAGCGAATTCCTTTACTTGTAGTTCTTAAATTGGTCTGCAAGTATCCCATGATGCTTCTATATAGGAGGAGTATTTCGTCAGAGTATGGTTTACTTAATGATAACAATTATTAAGAGTAATAACAATAACAACTTTTATGAATAAAGCTTAACATCATGTCTATACGAACGCATTATTCATGATAAAGTATGACAGTTATCAGAATTATAATATCAAAATCTAGCAAGCCAATGAGTGACACAACGGTCACTGCAAGGTTCTAATAGAGTGTTGTGACGTTTTGCAAATAATATAATGACCTTGTGTGACATTACATTCTTCTCTGGGTAAGTAACCATTAAAAGGTAAACAATAAATCAGGCAATGTGTAACCACTAAAGTCCCCTACCCAATAGGCGATGGTGACACAGTTTTCACCAGCGAGTCGGTGTTAAAATCGGTCAATTCCTATGGTTGCCAGCTGGTATACCATATTGAAAGGAGTATGTTTAATCTGCATTGGCATTAAAATCAGCTGATTTTGGGGTAGAATCAGCTAATTTCCGTGCAGATTAGTCGGCCGACTTGGTTAAAATCACCTAGTGGGTATGGGGCTTAAAGAATCTTTGTTTTCATGAAAACAAGTAGTCCCCTCAATAAGCTATCTTTTCCAAACAGAATCTTGACTTGGATCCTGATTGAAGTGTTTTGACCTCTGGGGCAATATGTTTGTCTTGTTTGCAAGCAGCAGGCCTGAGATAGGCGCCGAGAGGGGGAGTAATGTACCAAGGGAACGGGGGTTAGGGATGTGTGGGCGGAGGGGGAGGGGGGTGAAGGAATCAAACAAATGAAGGTCAAAAGGGAGGACAACGTGCAGGTTTAAATTTGGGAAAAGGTAAAACAGTTAAGACGAAAGGCATGGCAGGGAATGGGAGGGAATGAGAGGGTAGGGGAGGCAGAGGAGGGCAGGAGGGCAGGAGGGGCAGGAGGGGGCAGGAGGAGGCAGGGCAGGGCAGGGCAGGGCAGGGCAGGGCAGGGCAGGGCAGGGCAGGGCAGGGCAGGGCAGGGCAGGGCAGGGCAGGGCAGGGCAGGGCAGGGCAGGGCAGGGCAGGGCAGGGCAGGGCAGGGCAGGGCAGGGCAGGGCAGGGCAGGGCAGGGCAGGGCAGGGCAGGGCAGGGCAGGGCAGGGCAGGGCAGGGCAGGGCAGGGCAGGGCAGGGCAGGGCAGGGCAGGGCAGGGCAGGGCAGGGCAGGGCAGGGCAGGGCAGGGCAGGGCAGGGCAGGGCAGGGCAGGGCAGGGCAGGGCAGGGCAGGGCAGGGCAGGGCAGGGCAGGGCAGGGCAGGGCAGGGCAGGGCAGGGCAGAGGAAGGCAGAGGAAGGAAGAGGAGAGTGGAGAGAAGGGGAGGCCAAGAGAGGGGAGGGGAGGGGAATTAAAGGAGCAGGGAAAGCCATGGAAGGGTGAGGCAGGACAGATGAAGAAAAAAAGGCATTGTAATTAGAGGAGACATGTCTCAATCTTTGATTGATGAATCGAGGCCTGATGGGGAAGGGTAACGGTAGGAGGTGTAAGGTCACTGAAAATTGGGATATTTCCATAAAAAGTTAAAAGAATTTTGTTTTAATGAGATAAAAGGAAAGGGCAGGAAAAGGGTCCACCAGGGCCTCATATATTCTTGAGAGGAAATGGATAGAAATATTTCTGATTCCACGCAGGAAGTGTAAAGTAGGTTCACAAATGGCATGGCATACGATGTACCTAGGTAAAGGCTGTGTACCATATGCAGGATTATAAAAGACACGAGGTGTGGCACCCTGACTGTGGATTCGTGTTAGAGAAGAATGATTGTGTCAGTAAAGTAGTTTAGGAGCTGTCTTCCCATAGATCGTATCATCATCATGCAGGGGCAATGCCCTGGTCATCTATCTGGGGGCTGAAACAGCAAAAAAACAAACAAACTAAAAGAAGAAGTAAACAAACAAATAAACCAAAAAGGTAAGTAGTGTATGGATAGGACGGCAGTAGAAAATATGCATCCTGGACAGGAGGGGGTTGCATAACTTTCCGGTATATTCAACGGATGTTTAACGGAACCAAACTGTTGCAAAAAAGATAGCGGAGACCCAGGGGTTGCAAAATCCGTTAGTAAATTTCCGCAAAAGCTGAAATTTAACGGATTTTCCGCTAAGTAAATCCGCTAACATAATGGAAAATATAAGGTATATTATCTAACGGAATGGCTATTTAAACTAACGAAATTTGCAACACTCTGGCAATCCGCTCGCTATGCAATTTTAGCGGAACTCTGTAGCGAATATTTTTAGCATAATGTTATGCAACTCCCCCCAGGTTAGGTACAGGTGTGCGGGTCAGCGTAGAATGGGTGTAGACCCTTAAAATCGACAGGGTGACATGGCCATTTCATGAATTCTACATGCAACATGAAGCTTTGTGACATAAAGAAAAAATAAACAACATGACATAGGGTATTTCTTAAATTTGACATAGGACATGGAAGGTTCTTAAAATCGACATGGAAATTCAAAATATAGTGACAGGTCCATTTCTTAAATTTGACATGCCACACAGGGACCTCCATCTACACTCCTAGTAGTGGTCGTAGGAAGGTCAGGAGAAGGGTTAGAATCTGTTTAGGTGCGGATCAAGGATCCAACGAGAGGAAGGAGGATCCAGCAGGTCATAATATCTCGTAAGTCAGAAAGGGATACTCCATCCGGAAATGAGTATCAACTGTGGTTTCGCCCACTTGGAGCTGTAGCTGTTGATCGCCAA
This sequence comes from Lepidonotus clava, assembly GCA_936440205.1. NCBI lineage: Eukaryota > Metazoa > Annelida > Polychaeta > Phyllodocida > Polynoidae > Lepidonotus > Lepidonotus clava. The sequence continues at coordinate 1,947,584 of OW387136.1, read as the reverse complement.
TTTGGCTTAAAGGGTTGGGGATGTCAAATAATCGAACCACCTTTTAGGAGAACTGTCAATAATATGTCATATTTGATACCAGATTAAACGTGGATTGTGGGTAATTAAATTCCTTCATAAGCCTTCTCAAACAAATCATCAGGTTCAAAAACCTAATTTTAACCAAGAAATCTGTCAGGTACTGCTCTTTTACATAGGCTGTCAATGAACCTCCCTGAAAAGGGGGGGGGGGGCTGTCAGAGTATGGTAGTTATTCTTGGAGCTTTGAAATTGCGAAATGGGGGAAGGGGAGAGGGGAGAGGTGTAGTTTCGCTGTTGGTATCTATATCTTCGGGGTCTTCCATTAAGTATGTATGCATCAAGTATGTACACACCCCCTTTCACGGATCTGGACCACTAAATTTGAAATGGCCATTTCTTAAAATTGACATGCCACATGGAGCCTAAGCGACATGACAGGGGGCTTTAAAACCTTAGGGACTTGCGACATGGACATTTTAAAAATTCCACACGTGACATTGAGAAAAATAAATGACAGGGGGAGGGCGGTTCAAACGTACAAATCCAATGCGTATTCTTGCCCAGGGGGTGGGGGATCTTAGATTTATGAAAATGCGAGTATGTACTAAATGGAAAGTCACTTCATATACTGACTGCCCCCACCCCTACCCCCCCCCCTCCATATCATAACCTACTCATCACCCAGTCACATGCCACACCCCGTACATCCGTCTCAGCCTCGTTCCCGACCCCGCTCACGTCCAACTCTCGTCCTGGGCGAGAGGTGAGCCCCGACCCCTGGCGGCGGGCGGGGGAGGTAATACGGCTGGAGTCTAAATGTATTATCGCCCTCTCTAACCGGCTTCATGTAGTACTAGGGCTCACAGGGAGGATCCAGCTTGACCTCTGGGGGTCATTCTCCCACCTACACGGCCGATATCTATTACATTTTAACCTGGGATAGATGAGAAATAAACTACTAATTGCTGGCGTTCTTTCCCTGGATAGTTTTATATTATCATTTGAAAAATAAGTATCAATTATGGGAGAGGGGGCGCACCCTCTAATTTCTGTTTGTATTTAATGTTTATTTCTGTTATACTAATCATATCAATGTTCAGTTATTGGGATATCATTCCACTGTCCTTAAAGGGGCATGTTGTTAGGTAGCTATGTATCGCACATGTCGGGGGTGGGAATATACATGTATGCGTACCTATTTTAATAACGGAAAGCCCCACAGCCAAAGGCAGTGGCGGATTAACGGATTTTTCAAAACCTGGGTATCCACTATTCTATTTTCATAAACATTTTTTAACACAAGATCTCAATTCTATTTGGCAACTGTTTGGGTCCGTTAAACATCGCTTATCTCTATGGTTATATGTAACGGAAAGTTATGCAACCCGCCATACCACGGAAAACGTCCAAAACGACCTTGGCAGAAAGCGATCAGGAGCGGACCCAGGACTTTTATTTTAGGGGGTATAAAACAAATCTACTGACCGTCCCTCCGGGAGCCTTACGTTTACATTTTTGCATACAAAAATCCAAATTCGCCGAAAAAAAGGGGAGCCTCCCTCTAAATCCGCCCCTGGCGATCGTGTCGCAGGTAGGGGAGGAATGGCGCGTTCATGGGGTAGGGGGGATGGGGCGTTGCAGCGGGTATGTGCCCGTGTAGGCGGGTGTTATCTTTACATACCACATCCGGGTGGTCATTGGTAGGCTGGTTCCGGAAGGTGGGTCCAAACAGTGCTCACAATGCGCTGGTTTTCAGCCTCTTTGTCTGAGAGAGAAGAACAATACTTCGATTCCGCACTCAGGGCGTGCGCTGCAGCTACAGCCGAACAGCGCAGGCTTGGTGGTCCACTCGAACTCGCCATGGAGGGGGATTCAGGGAACGGGATGGTGACCCAATAATGTAGTGTCTTTTGTAAGGGTTAACAATGGGTAGACCAGAATGAAAATAATGATAATATTGATTGCAGGTCCTTCCTGAGCTCTATGGCTTATGTTCATAATGTCAGAAATACTATTTCGAAATAGAAACAAATATGTAAGAAGAATGTAAACACGCCTAAATCTAGTGTTTTGTTGCATACATTATAGACAGGTCATGCCTCCATAAGTTAATTAACTGATTCGGGCAAAAATCATGTTTTTTCTTTATCACCAAGTACTATTCAAACATAATAACTTCTTAAATTAGACCAATTTGCAGATTCACAGATTTGCCAGCCACTCAAAATGTGGCATTTCATTGCAATAAAAGGTTGGACATTTTGGGCTATGCTGATATGCTTTGGCATTAGCTCCTATGGGGAAAACTACAATTCCAAGTGCAGATGGTTAATCTCTGCATATATAAAAGAAGTCATTATTTTGTTGGTGCTAAACTATGGGACAGTCTACCTGAGGAGATACAAAATATCCCAGATAAGACTTCTTTCCAGAGAGAGGTAAAGATATGGCAAGCTGTACATTAACTGAGGCTTTGATCATTAGGTTAATGGTATAAGAGCCCTATGTATTGAATTCATTCTGATTGTGAATTATTTATGATAAATATAATGTGATTTTCCATACAATGCAAACCTAAAACCTACTGCCTATCTGAGCTGGGTTTATGGTTTTATTGATGGCTTAACTTAGCCTGTCAATATAATTAATGTATTGTTATTATGATACGTTTCATTATATATTACATTAACTCATATTATTTGAACTACGTACATGGAAGAACATTTGTAAAAAATGAATGTGGTTAAGCAATAAAACAAATAAAAAAGGCCAATATACCTCATTGCAATTCATAAAATTTCTTAAACAATTTGTCAACCTAATTATCACAGTTACATTTGTTTCTCTTTCACTTTCTTCGGGGAATAAAGCAAACATATGTTATAATGATATCGGTAATGGTTAACACTAATATTGATACAAAATGGGAAGGTCTTATTGGTGAAATTCATGTAATAACAAAATAAAATGACATTATTTTTCATTGTATTATTGGATTACGTCATTACAACATATGCTTCTTTTAAAACTATGTACCAAAATACATTTCCCGAACCTATTACACATAATATAGCGGAGGTAAGTTAGAAACAAGTTTATTTGTGGTCAGGGGACGGACTGAGAGTGCTTTAGGAGACATGGAACAGTTTTCCACAAAGTTGGGAATGCAGCCCAGATCCATATCAGATTGAACTCCCGGTCGTGGTTCGAATACCACCTGGTTAGGTCCGGGACGATCGATCCACCAAACCTCACTGAAATCTACTCAGAATATATAACAGATAAAGGAAGGTGATACTATTTAGCCTGATGTGAATCCCTGAGTTCCAGTTGTCCTGAGGAATGAGACTCTAGGGACAATATGTACATTCAAATTTTGCGTGCAAACTTCTGTGAAATGTTTGTCTACTTCTGAGTATGTCGTTATCATTGTCTTCCTAATTAATAAGAATGATATCTACCTTGATATTGATATGCGTATATTCCAGGCAAGCAGCAACCTATAAGGCACGTTATACATCTTTAGACTAAAAACGAATGTTATGATCGAATCAAATTATAGTAATGCTGAGACCTTACTCACACAGAATGTCTAAATAATGTTATCTAAATGTGACAAGGCATAACCAGAATATTGCAAGAACATCACAGTGCAACCTCGCAGTATTAGGTTCTAAAAACGTTCCTGGGTGCCATTAAGATAACGCAACAAGAACGAAAGCAGTTCTAAAGAGCATGTTGCCGCAACATTAACATTGCATTCCTGCTTTGACAGGTTCTACATATTTTCATACAAGGCAGGGAAGCATGTGTAAGGTCAGTTAGTAAGGTTCTTGATTGATTCTTGGATAATCTACTTCTGTTAACGATCATGCACGAATCGACTCAAAGGGAAGTGCAAAGCATATGCATATCGATAGGCTGCTCGTCATTTCCCTTTGATTTTGTGTGGGTTAAAATGAGTATAGAGGAATCTTTTGGGTCGTTTTTGGGTATCGTATCGTACGGCCCTTGGGCTTTACCCTCGGTCCCTGACGATCTCCTCTGGGTCACGCGGCCGTCCTTCGACAATTCTCCCTGTATGATCATTTCTCCAGCTTTATTATTTTTACCACCAATTTCCTTAATTCATTCAAAACACTAGATCCGCGCTTGCCACCTATTAAAACATTTGCATTGCAAACGACATTTCAAAACACTCCCCACACCAAGAGGTGAGGCACAATAAGCAGTGAGTAAAGTTGTTACAAGTGACGAGTGGTGGGACAGGTTGACGGATGTAGCCCTACCCTGATGGGGGCATGGCAGGCGAGGGGGGCCCAGGGGGGCCCTGGGTGGGGGGGGGGAGGGTTGGTTTCTTGAGTTCTTCGGTTCTAGGAAAAACAATTCAAGGAAGGAAAAGAGTAGAAAAAATAGATTGTTTTCTACAGCCGCGTCCGAGAAGAGGTCGTTGTTTGAGGTGACTTTGTTACTTTGTTGACAGGGGCGGACACAGGATTTTTTTTTTTTTAAAAAGGGGGGGGGGGGGGGAGGGGAGAGGGAGGATCACGATATAGGCGAAAGTACGAAAAAATGTGTGCATACATGAACACAAACGCAGCATTTTCCCCTCTTTTTGTAGTATAGGGGTCCGCCAAAAAAAAATTAAAAAATAGAGGGGGGGGGGGGAGTGGGGGGAGTCAGGACCCCAATACACCCCTGGGTCTACCCCTGAGACGGTATTGTAAGTAGACCTTCTTTACAATGGTCACAGAACTTACTTTTATGATAAGATTATCAATAAAACGGTAATAAATGTCTGCTTTCAAGGACATCATTGGTGTGTGGAGACGAGGCTTACGGTTCCCTGGTCAAGACCACAGTGAACACAGAAATCAGAGATGGTGCCAGATCTGTGTGTGCACGTGCTATGCCTTGTACAGGCAAGCTCCCCTCTCATTGGTCAGTTGTGTGTACTGAAACCAAACTTGGATATAAACTTGATTCTCATTGGAGGGAATCATTGACTGGGTATGCAGGTCGATCCAAAATGGAAACCTTTGTATAATTATCATAATTAATTTGATTTAGATAGAATTATGAAAAATAATTAAACTATATTATATATAAATATTCTTTATGGAATATATACCTATAAGGACATAATTTTTACAATATATACACTTAAAGTATGGTTGTGCAATGTGCGTCTTACATCACGGCTCGCCTAGTTAGGGCCCTGTTTTGTTCGAGTCTCTTCAATCAACACCTCTCCTCATGGCTAACCCACTCACTGATCAGACACTACATTGCCATCTCCCACCCCTCAGGGTTTATAGTGGTGTAGAATAAGAGTGGCTGTGGATGGTGGTTTACTTGAACATCCGGGCACCTGGGAAATCAGCAGTTCCCACCCTGGGCCTTTATACAGTGGGAATAGGTGCTGGGAGAAGGGACCAGAGTCATTATAGAACTCATCTGATTTAATAAGGGGCCTGGGAGGGTGGGGTGTTGGCTTAACATGCCTCTTGATGTAAATGGATACACAGGGATAGTTAATTGGTGGGGTGCGCAGAGCATTGGGAACAGTTCAGGGGTTTACGTTAAATACTAAATTCAGACACACATGTCCCAGCCAACTTACGACGTAACAGAAACGTTCTGCAACCAGACTTTTTGAGTCAGTTTGTTTCTTACTAACATGACACATAACAAAAGCATTATTGATGTTGAGCTTGAAACCTCAGTAAATCAGAATGTTAATTTTGGTGAGGTTAGGATGAAACCAAAACAGAATGTTTTAGGAACATTCTGTTTGAGTTGAAGAACTTAACCAGAATGTTGTAATAATGTCACAATCCAACATCATGGCAGTACGTCACAGTGACATAATTGGGAATCATCAAAAGAACATAACAAGAACTAAATACAGAACCATCCAGAATGTTGCTGCAACGTTATAATAACGTCGCACCCTTGGCTGGGCATAACCTGCAGGGGAGGGGGTCTAAGATAGATTTATCTACTCAAGGTGTGTGAGGGATATCTACTGATAATGATATTCTTAGCACACTGACACTGGTCCAATAGCCCCCATACCGGTTGGTTTTATGCATGTATATATATGTTCATCATATTCTTGAAAAATATTACAAATAGTACTTAGACCAACTTGACTAGTGGAACATGTACTGTTTTCTTTTGTCAGAACAACTTTTCTTTATCACCATAGAGGGTTATAATATTTTATCACCCTCCCTGTCTCAGTGCTGCATTAAACTCTGAACTAATAAATCGCATCACTGAAGGGTATGATAAAGTCTGAATCGAATATGTACGTGCGTGCTCATACAATTTTCAGCACATTTCTGCAACATTCTGCGACATGATTGAACACGGGAGTGTGAAGGAAATGAGAATCAGAATTGACAGCTGTGACGTTCTGGGGACATTCAGCAGTTTGATTAATGCCAGTTTGTATCTAGAGGCATTTACATAAAGATCCTTTCAACAGAGCTTGGCAGGAGGTACACCCAAGCAAGAATATGACGTTATTATAACGTTATTATAAAGTTCTGTCTAGTTCTACTTTGGTTCTTGGTACATTATTTTGCGACATCACACTTTGATGTTATTGGGACATTCTAACATTCTTTCAAATTATGATAAGGTTATTATAACATTCTTTAATAGTAGGGTCTCAACTTCACTAAAATATAATGTTATTATAACATTCTTTGTTTAGTAAGTCTCAACTTGACCTAAAATAACGTCACTGTTACATGAAAATTGGACAAAATTTGCCTGGGCAATCAAAAGTTGGAAGCAGGACTAAAACTATGTGTAATTGTGGATTGACGGGGTCCCCACTGCACAGGGAAAACAGACAAAATGGCAAACTCAATTCTCTGTCAAGGAAAACACAGGGAATTATGTTTACCCAGTATCTGGATTTTCTAAGTCTTATGATTCAGGTGATCGTAGTTTTCAAAGAGTAAAATGTTACTTTTTTAACCTTCATACATAATAAGAAAAAATTTACACTTTGTCATTAAAATAAAATCTGAAAAACCACAACAGGGAAAATTTGCAATCAGACAAGGAAAACTTAGGGAAAACACAAGAAATGTGATTGAGAAACTTGAGTGAGGACAATGATTTAATACTGCAGTTCACAAGAAGGTGCATGTTATTGACTACATGTAACAACAAACTGAATTATCAAATGTATTGCTGAAGGACAGCGAGGGCTAGAAAATCAGCATTTACTCAGTTTGCTGATGCCTGTACTGTATATAGAAAGAAGAAACAGGCCAAGTGCCTTGTTGTACAACCACAGGCCACCCACACGTGCCCTGTCTTTGTCTCCCCCAGACCTGCCTGACCAGCTGAGGTCCTGTTGCCTTATCAGAGCCCCCAAAGACCCCACCCTAACTAGCGCCTTGTCTGTACCACTGTGTAGACTCATTTCTTACTGCCACTGCCCTGGCCTCTGTCTATCCATAAGACTAGGGCTGTAGACTTAAAGGGAGCCAAAAGCAATGTCTGGTCAAAATTTTGGAAACTATGTTAACTATTGAAATATATTCCATAGCCATAACCTAGGCCTTTGGTAAAATATTGACTGTGAATAGAGACTTAAAACACATTAAAATACACAAAAACTTGTCCCCCGTGAATTTCGGTGACCCACCAAAATTGGTTTGTTTACAAACATTGCTGTATTCAGGTATGAATTGCAAGAGTATTATGGAAAGCAAGTAGAGTTATAGTAAGATATCATGACTTGTACTGTACCTTTGACTAAAGATGGTCTATTAGAATGTATTTATATGGTCATTTGAGTTTCCCAAATTTTGTCATAATTATTTTGACACAACATTGCTTTTGACTCCCTTTAAGGGGATGATCCACAAGGTGATTTTTGGCCGATTTTGAACCGGTTTTGGAAATCAGTTTGTCAAATAATCATTTTTCTTATAAAATATACAATTTTCCAAAGAGTTTTGAATAATCTATATAAGAATAATTGTATCTTCACAGGGAAAGATCATTCCATCGATATGAAAAATGTATGAGAAGAAAATCATTTGGTGTTTTGTCACATCGTGGATCATGGCCTTTAGAGGTCAAGTTTTTTTCTAGTAATACATGGCTATAGTTTTGGTTTCAATGTTCTTAACATTTTAATTGACAATTTTGGTTTCACCAAGTTTTGGTGCCTGTGATTGGAATCGTTTCAGGTGTAGCTAATTGTTCAAATGTTTAGATTGTGTTCAGATTGTACAAGTTCAAACTCATACAACTGACATGGGATGATGTTGTAACATTTTGAAATGTTGTATGTATGTTTCAATAATAACGTTGTGAAATAAGTTGTGGTAACGTTTCTACCACGTTTTTCATTGAATGTTGTGAAAAGGTAATGTTGCAAAACGTTGTCTAAACGTCAGTAAAAGAGCCTACCTTTTATAAGATTATACCTTGAAATGTTGGAATTACACTAGATCATATTGCGTATCATTTAAAAATAAAACAGTTGATCAATTTCATATTAATTCTATGTCATGATTCGACACTCATGTCTCATGGTTTTTTTTTATGAAAGGGTAGGGCTTGAATTGTCTGAGGCATATTGCATAAGCTCACACCATTGGTTCATCTCAACATACGGGGCAGAAGCAGATGTGGTGCACTCAACAAGTGTGAGAAAATGTGTATTGCACAAAAATCACAATACCCTTGTTGGTACTTTAAGCTTCCTGGCTCTTAAGCCCCATACCCACTAGGCGATTATACCATTGCCGGGTGACCGGCGACTGGTAGGATAGCCGTCGTCGTAGCCATGCGACTGTCATATCAAGCAAGTTTGATCATTTACCAGCGATTTTACTGGTGATTTTACCGATGATCCCGTTTTTCTATGCTTGGCGATCTCAATCGCCCGGCGATTCACTGTGGGTATGGTACGGTGTGTATTCTGACGGACGACCAGCGACAGGATTGCCGGTAAAATCTATACTTTGAGAGTTGCCCAGCGATGGTAAAATCGCCAAGTGGGTATGGCCCTTTACATTCTTGGATCTACATTCCTATTAAAATAATTGCTTTTGCTTATTCTGTAGTTTTGCTCCTAACAGTGTGAATTTCTATTTTGTAAAGAAACCTTATTTGTGTGCTGGGCGTATTACATAAACAAGAAGTGATAAGCAAGTCTCTAGCACACACACACAAATTGTTATATAAAATAGAATTTCACGTTGTCAGGAGCAGAAAGAAACAGGAAATCAAACAAAATCCCTTTTAGGTCTACGGGGCGCCATGACTTGCTCTAGCAGGGTGTCCCCCTTTAGAAAATTCCTTGATCCACCCCTGCATATATTAAATAATGTACAGCGGACTTTGATAATGCCTCTACGGGGTGGACATATCAGTGGTGTATCCATCGTTGTACACGCAGTCATATTCTTTCACACTTCTTAATTAGATACAATACTTCAAATGTTTTCAGCAAAAAAGTACTTATTCATATCATATCTTAAACAATGATCAGCATAAAGTGGTAAGGTGACTGTGTCTCCTCGTGCCCTATGATCGAATTAAGGCACGCGGGATGCAGAGGTAATAGAGGTATGAAAACCTGGTTGTTTAGACGAATGTCTGTGAGGTTATGGGATATCGTCACTCAGAATAGGGAGATCTTAACTATCTGATGGGGATGCAATAGATGGTAAAGATAAAGAATATTGGGATTGGCAAAAAGTATTATGATCTTGCCATACTCAATAAGTGCTCTGCCATCTTAAAGGGAGCCAAAACCAATATAATTGACAATTTTTTTCAAAAATGAGATAAGTATAGAAATATGTTAAATGAGTCCAATTAAGGTCAGTGGGTAAAGTATTAGCTGTGAAAACTAGCTAAATCTAAAGTAGAATGCCACAAGAGATGGAAATATTTGCATTTGTTTGTAAGCAAACCCCATTTTTTGCAGATCCACATTAATTAATTTGAGCAAGAAAAATGTGTTTTTGATTATTTTTTACCATATTTCATGGTTTAGATTTTAACATAGGCCAGGAATAGACTCAATGAACGAATTTCCATGATTATTTGAGTTTGGAAAATTTCATTGAATTTATTGGTTTTGGCTCCCTTTAAAATGTTGCTTAATTTGCTCATCTAAAAAAAGCCAACGGTCCTACATTCTCTAAAATCAATCTAATTTGGCAAGTCTGAAAACCCATCTCTCAAAACAAACTCTCATAAAAGGGGTCTAGACATCAGTATGTTGAAAATTATTTTAATGATCTATTATATCATAATAAATCTTGAGCATTTGCTTCCAAATTGCCGTGCACTTACTCACCACAGCCACAGGCATCACATTATGTAGAGTATTCCCCAAACTATTTATTGTGCAAATTAGATATTTAAGATAGGATTCTCAGAATTAACAAGAATTCAGCAGAAAACGTTAGTTCCGCAGAATACGTTAGTTCCGCTAACAGGGTTCAGGGCGGTGAATGGAGCACTGATACGTTTATACAAGTCACCCTACACCATTTCTCAACTGACAATCTCGTCTCAAATCTCCATGAAGAATTCATTCAAAAAACCGTTATCGTCTCAATGATTGGACCTATAATAGCCTCAAGCTTTCAGGAAATGCCACAGAATGTCAAAGACAATCTCCCTAATGTGGGCTGCAATGTGGCTCGATCGCCATTAGCGAAACAACCATGGGATTCGAACGCGCCGGTTTGGTTTGTGGCTATATTAAATATTGAGCGGTGAGAAAGAAACTTAAATGTGATTTATTGCTTTTGGAAATGTAGTAAAGCAGTTTAGGGAATTTCTGTATCCTAACATATATATTTCCCATTAGGGAAATTCTTACAGGCAACACAATAGTATATTATTCTGAACGAGGACATCTGGAAATCCTATTGGGAGTTACAAAAAGTTACTTTGAACCAAACATGGTCGCATTCCTTAAGCCTCCTTTACACATCCCAGCAAGTCAAATTACTTGTAGAACTCTTACTATATCAATTAAACAGAATAACTCTAAAACTAAAGGTCTGTCTCCTGTTGTCAAGCACTTCACTTGCGATTGACTTACTATTTACTCGCGACTGTATTTTCAACATGTTAAATTTTCTTATAATTCTAAATTATCTTTTTTATTTACTAATGATTTTCTTAGGCATTTCTCTATTCTGCTTGTATTGAATGTGCCATGCAATGCATCTCTATGTGGTAGTTATGGTGTTATTTATGTAATTCGTTATTGCAACCTATAGGGAGTTCCAAATTTTCCCATTATCATAATCATTGTCAATAGGGTGAGTATCTTCATGTGTCAATCAGGGTTTACTGTGTAATTCTCGTGGAACCATCTTCACTCAGTCAAACATAATCACCAAACCCTTTTGGAGCAAGTAATTAATATTGCATATTCATTGGTATAGTTTTAATTAAATCATGTTCAAGCCTATATCCTTCACATGTCACCATAAGACTTGTCGTAATGTGTATGTCGCACCTAATTAGTTGTCTAGATCCTGTAATGTAATGGTTAGAAAGACGGAAACTGTGATGATTCCAGACCTTTCACGGGAATTATCCCCTACAAAAAAAATAAAAGGTACAAAACAGGTGTTGTTAGGGCATAGAATGAAAGTACCATGCTTTGTATTTAGTAGGTTGAGCAACACAATTCCGTCCACCTGAATGGTAGTGGTTCCCATTTCAACATCATTTTTCTTTCCACAAGGGATCCAGGTAATTTATTTATTGCCGAAACAGATATCCATATGGTAGTTAACATGTAACATTATACATCAGGGTTTCTGGTATAGACAAAATTCGTCTTAGTTAATTCTGCCTCAGGGCCTATTGCATACACAATCACTGTTGGATTGGATTGGCGGTAATTTTTCAAGTATTGCGAAATGTTTAACGTTGAAATATTTATGGAAAGGCCTCCAGGTTCATCGTCCTTGTGACCTAATGTCCAACCTGCGCATTAATTACGCATTATTCATGCACTTAAACTGGCGATAAGTAAATGTCCCTGTGGGGGAGGAGGGTGGGAGAGTGTGAGAAGGGTGTCAAAGACCTAATCAGTTGTACGGCAGTAATAGGGATGGCAACTCACCAACATTGAGAGGGACACCAGGTTGTATGGTACGCAGAGTGTACACTGCATTCAAAAATGGTGATGTTTGAACAATCTGCTGCCTTGAATGCTTCAGTGCAAGATTGATCTCTGCATTTGAGTGCGGAGCAAATTCCTTAATTTGATGGGCAGTGTTATGATATCAGGTACTTTTAAGGGTAAATCAGGGGGTTTCAATCTGGTTAAAAAGAAATTCTTGGAGGTTCATCAATTTCTGAACACAATGAAATACGAAGGTGAAATTCTACTGGTTGAATTGCTATTGTTAAAATTATCACCGTGGGTACAAAGAAGTTGAATAAACTGTATTATAAAGGGTTCTCATCTCTTTTGATTAATTTTAACCGGTTTTAACATATGAAATTATGATATGAATGTAATATGATTTAATACTGGGAGAACACGGAACTTTTATTGTATATAAAGAAATTAACATATATGATCATAGAAGAAATCCAAATTCTATATATATAACCCATTCGGATGTCGATATAAATTGGTCTCATGGGTAAGGTCCTTTTGCGCCGAGAGTTGTAGAGTGGTGATGGAATTACGTCAAACCAAACTCCAAAAGTGATGGTCAATGTTGTTTTATTTACAAAGTATCAATAAGTTTCCTCTTTTCATTATTTTCACACGGTTTTAGCATGAGAAATTATGATATTAGTAGATAAGCTAAATTATTACTGGTGTAGGGGGAGGACATGGAACTATTGCCTTATATTAAAGTTTTACCAGTACTTTTAGCACATAGCCAAAGAAGAGACAACTCAAGCTGATGTAGATATGGAATAGTTTCGTGAGCATGGTTATTTTGATTGGTGGTTCAAAACATTAATAAAATTACCAAAGAGATGAAGAAACAATCCTCCCTCCACCTCCAGACAAAAAAGGACAAAAAGGAATAAGAACAAAACCAAGGGCCCATATTCGGCGTGCCCTAACCACAGTTCATATCAGGCACAGGTCGTTGTAACTGGTTTGTGGCCGGTGTGATAAATGAAAAGCCACTTCCGGTTGGTAGTACGCTGGTGCTCGGTGAGCGGTAGAGGTGAAGCATAAGGGGAATATTCTTTGAGTCGGGACTAGTTCATCCGGTCACGTGACCACATAGCAACTGGTGAATACAACCCCTTAGATACTGGTTCCCGCGCAAGTTATAGATTAGTATTATGGTGATTGCGTCGCATATATTTGCTTAAACTCAAATATATTTGAACCTACATTATTCTATGAAACTAAAGTAAAGTTAATGTTCATTTTGTAGACCAGTCTCTATGACAAAAAGTGCAAACAGGTTGTGTGAAAGCTGGACGTCGCTAGGCCCAGGTAGGCCGGACTGACCAGGTGTTTTTTACCGGCACCCTGGCCTGACACCTCCCCGACAACAAACAGGTGACTCGCGGCTAGTACCGGTACTTTCTGACGGCCCAAGAAGGCTTAGATAAGTATATTACTGTGCCATTTATTTATTTACAGGTATATTTAAACAAAATTAAAAAGCATGTGACACAAACAACATGCTAAGAACAATATTTTCCATCATCTGGTCTTTGACAAGACCCAATACACGTCGCTAGGTGGTTGTTTGCACCAATCGCCAAGGGGCCGATTGTAGCGCCACCTACAAGTGCCCAGATTACCGACCCAAAGAATGGGGGTTAGCGTATATAGGACGAGGAGGCAGGCTAGGAAAATCTGCGTGCCCACGTGTCCTCTACGACCATAAAATGTTTGTGGACGACCAGAAAATAAATTCTTGTCGTCCTCCTGACAACTTCATATTTTATAGACATTAATGATATTTTCTCTTTAAAAATAACGTTTTAACTTGTCCCATGCAGAATTGTGGACAATCTATAAGTATTCGTGGACAACCAGATTTGTATTATTGATCGTCCTCAGACGACTAGATAATTGGAAGACTTTCCATGGCCTGAGTAGCATGGCAATTCCGCGTAAAGCGAAGGACAGTAACATTCGACTTATTTGCAAAAGAAAAGGAAGAAAACACATGCTCTTAATCCAAACCAACCACTATAGGATGGAACCTGGAAACTGCCTACAGACTTCGAAGTCATTATCTATGCAGCATTGCTGATCATGTATGTTTGTTGGATTACTTATAGGCCCTATCGATTATTAGAAGAACATATCAATGCTTGTAAAAAAAAAAGCAGTTTATTTACAACAAATACATGTACTCAAATTGTATGTGGCATGTATTAATCTATAACGGTACAAAACACTAAATATACCATTTTGTAGATGCTAGTACTATGAGTCCAATATCATAAAGATCTTTACATCACACAATTGACCAAACCCATTTTCATTTACAGCTGCTTCACAGTTTTGTTCCAACGAAAATCAAGCTGAGCTAAGTAGCTGAAAAAGATTTTTTGTCTGGATTCTTAAGTCCTCCTTAAAACCATGGTACAATCTAAATCTTGACACACAACATGGCAACTAAGGGACAAATGACTTTGGCCCTTTCTTAAATTTGACATGCGATAGAAGCTTTCAAAACATGGTGACATGCTACAGGGCCATTGACATGCGACATGGGTCTAATCTGTGATATATGGACAGGTGACACAGCCGATTTTTAAATTCTACATGCGAAACCCCCAGGAATGGTGCATTCTGGGTGTGTCACAATTCAGGATCATATCTTATAGAACAACTATATTCAGAAACTAGTATTTACAGCCGCATTCTTTTCTGGGACGACATTGTTATTAATATTTGCTTCGTTATAAGTCCAATACACTGGCGCCAAATTCTCCCAACCACAGATAGCCAGTTTCTTGTGTTTTACCTGCAGGTTAGCCTTAAACAGGATGCATGCTGGGTAATATGTAGAGAAAACTCAAGGCTTTACTATATAAAATTTGATGAACTGTATCATAATTTGTAGATTGATAGCATGAAAAACTAGGTACCCTCATTTCTTAAATTAGTAGTCTAGCCATATACATTTAATATTTCTGAGTTGTTTAAAAATGTATTCACTGTGGATAGATATATATCAATTATTTGTTAATTTTCTCTAGTAATTCCATGGATTTAGTCGACCAAATCAGTCCAAATTAGCCTGCAGGTGCTTAATATACTGTTTATCAGCTATCCGTGGTAGGGTGAATTCAGGACATGACCAGTAATGTCACCGAATTACGTTCTAAGGTTCGAACATTGCAAAACACGTTGCTGGCTGTGGCATTGCATTACGTCGGCGGACGTATCTCAGAAAGACCACACCTTTAACGCATAATAACTCTAACGCCAGCCACTACAAAATTGACGTGGACGCTGTGTGACGTCACCGTGACGTAGCCGGACGTCCCGGGGACAGCAGCGCCCCCTTCAGGGGAACCCGAGAAGCGCTGTGTGTGCGCGACCTCTGGTGCCGTCGGGGCGAACCTCGCGGTATCTGCCGAACTGCTCCCCGCTGTATCTGCCGAACTCTGTGTCCGAAGCCCAGGCAGTGCAGAGTTTCTGTTTTAAAGCGGTGGGATGGGGAGGCACACAGCAGGAGAACCAGCTTAGAGTCGCCACCTACAAAAGGGAATTGACCATAAACCAAAATATTATTTGGGTTTTAAAACCATAGATTTTTGGTGCATTTTGCTGGCATAATTGGTTTATTAAGACTAAATCTGAGACAAACATAATCTGTTCACAAATGTTAAAGCCTAATCTCATTTTATGATAGATATATAAATGTCTTTCATGAAAAAAACTACTTATATAAAAAGACACACATATTAGCTTAAAATGGTTTTCATCTAAGATATGAACTGTGGCATAAGTAGTTTTTTTTATATCATATATCCTACAACATCACCTTTTTTGACCCCCTATCATAGGCTTTATGTACATAGGGTTCTTTGAGGGACACAATGGTAGCCCTGTGATAGCAAAATATATAGCTAGACCATAAGTTAACATACACCACTCCCCCTGCCACGCCCCCTGTTGTCAGACCTACCTATAGTCATTTCATGACCTAGATACCTCTAACATAATAGGTCCTACACCCACAAGAGTACATGGCTACTTGTGGCCACCTAAATTCTATAAGGAATTCTGTTATTGGCCCTCTATAAATGGCAAGGGGAACCCCTTTGATTGTTATTTGGATGCTGTCTGGTTTATGACATTACGTGCCATAAACCTGCAGCCCCAAAGCATGCTGGGATATGGGGTGGAATTCCCACCTAAAAATGGTTGCTGGTTAACAGTCCCAGTTTGAGTGACTAGCGGACTTGTCTTGGATGTAACTACAGTCTAATGTACCTATGGCATCCCTCAGGAGGTGGGTGAGGCGGCTGTTCCTGTAGGGCACGTGACTTCTACCTTCGTCTACCGCCACCAGGGTGTCGGCCAGCGCTGCGAGCGACCGGTTAATGTGGGAGGTTTCCCGGAAGGCGGCGCCACTAGTCTCTGCCAGTGCTGTGGGGAAAATGACATGGGGAGAAGTAAGATCTAAGATAATATCTAATAGGCTTTATCATTTATAAACAGATTATGTTTAATGCTTGATAATTAATATAATTGAAACAACATTTTGTGATTTTCTGACCGTCTTCAGGACTATTTTGAGTTCTTTTGTTGATAAAATTAGAGCAGTTACATGATAGTTCTACCCTTTTGACTCTTCACAGTGATTCAGACTCCCACATCTTTAGTGCTGATACGTAGTATGATACAGAGAACTTGAAGCCCCATTCACCCTGGGTGGTGGTTCTGTCGCAAGGAGCTGCGATAAATAAATCTCATGCGTTCACAAATAATCTCAAGTATATGACAAAATGATCACAAGCCAGCAAAATTGAACAAATAGCATTCACACTGAGACTGTAACTCCCTTGAAATCATCTTCACAAGCAATCTCCTCTATAATTGCATATGTTCTCGATGAAAATATTCAACATGTTGAATAATGCTGCAAGGGACAAGGTCACAGAGGCCTACAATTTCCCGACGTTTCCAACATTCACAGATCGCAGAGACCTACGACGGCCAGGGCGAATTTAGATCAATGGAAACATACATATCAAAAATCGTAACCTCTCATTCCTCTGCTTCATGCTACAAATGCCCCCAGCCGGACCCAGGTACAAACCCCACTTTTCTGACACTACTCATAAAGTAGCCACATGCCAATTCAACTCTCCATGTACTACTCACATGCTCTATAGCGTATTCTCCATGCGACTCGCACGTAAAACATTAGATAAGCATTTTCCTTGTAAAGAAGATATCAGGTCCGGTCACATAATGGTCTCCAATTTGGTTGTCTTAGTGACCACGTAGCTAGTAAATCTTGAGCAGCTAGCACGGGAAGAATTTGAACTCATACATTAGACAGGCTCGGGGGTGTCTGAAACCACATCCTCTAAAACGTGTCAAGAAGTGTAAGGGATGTGTTCACACTCTTGCAGTGTCAATGGTATGGCCTATTACATAAGTGTCTCACAGGGGGTCCCCTTCCCACCCACCCCCGCCCAGCTGGGGACATCTATAATTAGCACTATGTTTGGTTGTCTCATTTTAGTTATTTCCCAGCCCTTTCTATGTCTGACCAGAGGTGTTGGTAAAGGCCTAGACTGCAGAGCAACCCACGGGGAGACCTGCAGGGCTATCCCCCTGACCTCTTCCCGGCCCCCTACCCATCCTAATCCCGTCAGTCCCACAGATCTAGAGTAACGCACAGGGGCTGATGACTTGTGGAAGAAAAGAAGCTTTTGATAGGGTTTTCATGCCGATTTGAGCACTTTGAAAAAAATCCAAATTTAAAACATTTATGACTCCCAGTAGGAGTCAA
Source organism: Lepidonotus clava (assembly GCA_936440205.1). NCBI lineage: Eukaryota > Metazoa > Annelida > Polychaeta > Phyllodocida > Polynoidae > Lepidonotus > Lepidonotus clava. The sequence continues at coordinate 1,929,570 of OW387136.1, read as the reverse complement.
CTATGGGTCAAATGTGACTCTTAGGTTGTAGCCCCGAGTGAGAAGGACAATTCTATACATGCCAGAAAATTCTGTGATGATTACAAAATTATCTAGAAATTTAGAAAGATTTTTCACCTTATTTTTATACTGAAAGACTCAACCAATGGATTTTGCTAAAATCTTTCATAAATGATAATTAGGCCCATCTTATGCCAAAAATGTCCCCTAATTGTCCCCTAACCAAATTTTCTGACATGTATAGAATTGTCATTCTCACTCGGGGCTACAACTTTAGAGTCAGTTTTGACTCATAGTTGACTCATACTGGGAGTCATAAATGTTTCAAATTTGAAAAGTTTTCAAAGTGCTCAAATCGGCATGAAAACCCTACTAGAAGGTTCTTTTCTTCCACAAGTCATCAGGTAATTGCATTCCCGTCAGAATGCCCCAACAACCATCAAATAGGGGAAGCTGAGGGGAATGGCTGGAGGCCGGGAAATATGTAAAATGATTTCCATTAAATAGGGGACATTTTTGGCATGAGATAGGCCTAGATATCATTTATGCAAGTTTTTAGCAAAATCCATTGGTTGGGGTTTTCACTGTAAGAATTAAGTTAAAAATCTGTCTAAATTTCTAGAAAATGTTTTATTAGTCTCACAGTTTCCTGACTAGTTTACAATGGTCATTCTCACTCGGGGCTACAACCTTAGAGTCAGTTTTGAACCATAGTTGACTCATACTGGGAGTCATAAATGTTTCAAATTTGGAAATTTTTCAAAGTGCTCAAATCGGCATGAAAACCCTCTCAAAAGGTTCTTTTCTTCCACGGCCCCCTACTCCCCCTAACCCCGTCAGCATCACAGAGCAACGCACGGGGAGACCAGGGCTATTCCCCTGACCTCTTCCCGGCCCCCTACTCCCCCTAACCCCGTCAGCATCACAGAGCAACGCACGGGGAGCCCAGGGCTATTCCCCTGACCTCTTCCCGGCCCCCTACTCCCCCTAACCCCGTCAGCATCACAGAGCAACGCACGGGGAGCCCAGGGCCGTCCCCCTGACCTCTTCCCGGCCCCCTACTCCCCCTAATCCCGTCAGCACCACAGAGCAACGCACGGGGAGACCAGGGCCGTCCCCCTGACCTCTTCCCGGCCCCCTACTCCCCCTAACCCCGTCAGCATCACAGAGCAATGCACTGGGAGACCAGGGCCGTCCCCCTGACCTCTTCCCGGCCCTCTACTCCCCCTAATCCCCTCAGCACCACAGAGCAATGCACGGGGAGACCAGGGCCATTCCCCTGAGCCCTCCCCGGCCCCCTACCCCTCCTAATGCCGTCAGCACCACAGAGCAACGCACGGGGAGACCAGGGCCATTCCCCTGAGCCCTCCCCGGCCCCCTACCCCTCCTAATGCCGTCAGCACCACAGAGCAACGCACGGGGAGACCAGGGCCGTCCCCCTGTCCTCTTCCCGGCCCCCTACTCCCCCTAAAGAGGGACATAAAACTTCCTAAATGATTCTTTTCATCCACAAGTTATCATGTATACATACATACATGTATACATACATACATACATACAACATACATACATACATACATACACACATACATACATATACACACACATATAATACTATATTATCTAGGTCATTGGGTCAACTTAAGGAGGTGAAAGTTTAGTGGCAGCTCCAGGGTTACAGGCAAGGTGGGGGGGGACCCCCTGTGAGACACTTATGTAATGGCCCATACCATTGACACTGCAAAAGTGTGAACACATCCCTTACACTCCTTGACACTTTTTAGAGGAAGTGGTTTCAGACAAGCCCGAGCCTGTCGAATGTATGAGTTCAAATTCTTCCCGTGTAGGCCTATGAATTATACATTAATCACAAAATTAATAGGGATGCCATCCAATTTGAGGATTGAAACAGATGTATCCAAAGCATGAAGCATCTTTCTCTGGTGATGTTGAAAAGCACAACATATCCACATTTACATAATCAGGCGAAATGGTTTTAGGAAGTAGCAATAATCAACAGAAATAATTCCCCTTCAGTACCCACTCACCGACCGACTCGCTGCCCGCCAGGTCGACCAGCTGTAGTTTAGTTTCCCCGCGTCCCGGGCAGGTGGCGCCCTGTGGTTGGTGGTTGTCCCTGAAGGGGGCGCGACCGGCGTGCCGGGAGGGGCGGGGGGAGGGGGGGCCTGGAAGGAGATACATTCATGTGATATCATGTCTTCCATTGCACTTATAGAATAATGTACATGTGTTATATTATCACAAAGTTATGTTTTGAATTCTATTACAGTGTCCTTTTGATGATATCTAACTGACTATGTATCCGTGTATGGTTTAACAACTTTATTTTAAGGACAATGGTGCGATTTTCGAGATGTATCCCGCACTTGAACGTGCCTCAATCTAATTCATCTTTTGTCGAAATACTCCATATGATTAATTCAGAAATTGTAAAGAAATTTAGCTAAAAGGAATAATTGTTGAGATAGAAATGGGGAAACATAACTAGATCTACTTTAAGAAAACTTTGCAAATGCTGAAAAATGAATTTTGCACATTTGCTACTGTCATTCTTTTAATAACGGTTGTGTAAAGGCATATTATGCATCAAAAGTATTGTATGGGCTCAGGAATAAAATATTCAAAATACTTTCGAAATAAACATTTTAGTAAATTTAAAGACGAAACAAATGAATGGCAATTTTAAGCCATTTTTAGGATGTTGAAATGAAAAAATACCATGGCGAGCAAAATGGAGTAGACGTGTCGGAGTGAGTGTCCCGTAAGGTCCGGTCTAACTGCACCCCTGAATCAATACCAAATCCCTGGCATAGGATGTACGACTACATGAAGTACTAGAGAAGAAAATGGCATAAGTATTTAATATTTTATAGCGGAGGATCACCGACTACAAAGGAAGCAACATTATATAGAAAAAGCAAAATGGCGGGAGTCAACAGAGGGCAGGGGGAGGGTGCACCCAGAAAAACGGTAGGAAGCACAAGCAACGCTGGTACAGGAGGAAACCCAAAACGTAAGATTGGTGACATTACAAGTCCAGATAAGTCGCAGGTGAGTGGCAACATTACCTCTCCTGGTCATAAAAGACCATATCTTTCTGGGAGGGGGAGGAAAGGAATGAAGAAAAAGAAAGTTATGGGTATAAAACGTATCGTGAAAAGTAAGCCAACAAGCGAAACCATAACACATTGGCAAGCAAACAATAGCATCGAGGTGGAGGATGATGAAGAGGATTATGACACCGCTGACGAGCTTCCTTTGTCCGGGCTAATCACTAAATCAACAACCAGGGCCACTATGAAACCCGCAAAGAAGACAGCCGGCGGCAAACAGGGAACCGTAGAGGGCTATGAATGTTCGACTACCCAACTGAAGCAGCTACAGCCTACAGATGTTATGACGGCACTAACCGCCATACAACAAGATCTGAGATCCCTAAAAATAGAGGGAGGAAACCTAGACAAGACTCTTAGTCAAATGAAAAAGGACATAAGCAAAATTAGAGAAGAAACCATGACGAGGAGTTCCCTGGATGCAGTTTTACAGGATTTCTCTGCACACACAGAAAATCAATTGAAACAACAATACACGGCCATAGAGCAACAAGGTGACGAAGTGTCCAAACACACAACTACAATAGAAGGAATTCATGTGACCTTGGAGGTACATGATGTTCGGATAGGAAACTTGGAAAGCAGCGTCACAGAGGATTTGTCCCACTTCAAAAAATCTTTGGAAGGAATCGAACGTCGCATAGCCGGAGCAATACCCCCCACCCCCCTGCTGCCCGAGGACACCAGTTACGTGAATACAAGCACCACAGCTAACCCCAGGGGGTTACTTAGCAGACAAAACACCCCCACCTGGAATGACGAGAATAAGAACATAATACTGGAAGGACTGCTGGAACACCCAGTGGAAAATTTGGAGGCAGTAGTTTTTGACGTAATATCTCAGTTGGGTGTTAACATCACAGATAGCGACTACAACAAGATTGAACGACTTGGGAGATGGAACTCTGCCAAGAAATGGCCACGCCCTATCAGAGTAGAATTGCTGAGTCTACACAAGAAGAACAAGATAATGGCGTGTCGCGAGAGGTTGCAACACACCAATGACTACTACAGTGTGAAAATCAATCTGGACGAACCAAAACGAGTACGAGTAGGGAAAGCCATGATACGACAGGCAGCCAAGAAAGCAAGAGCAGAAGGGAGGAGAGTGAAACAGACCCCTGATTCGGTAGAGATTGATGGGGAGATGTACAATATTGAAACCATCCAGTTGAAAAACAAGACCACCTCAGAAAAGAACACGACTGACAGGAATAGGTTCACCAAAGAGAACCAAAGTGCCAAGCCTCCATCAAGTGCGTGGAAGGATACTGAACATAAGAAATATGCAGAGGATCTGTGTATGCTCGACACCCCATTTGGCATTGCATTCTTCTCCATCCGCAGCAAGCTCAGCAACTTTTACCCAAGCGTGCTAATCTACAACGGGAGAAAGTATGAGACTGTGGAACACGGATATCAGGCAGAGAAGGCCATATGCGCAAAAGATAGTGTTCGATTAGTTGCAATTCTGGCAGCCCCAACACCCGCCAAAGCCAAGGCCATTGGCAGTGAGATCCCAGATAGTATTAGATGGAACCACATAAAGATAGATAGGATGAGAGGGCTCCTATATGCAAAGTTTAAGCAAAATGCGGCACTGGGAGATTACCTGTGTTCTCTGGAAGGAAAAGGGTTGATTGAGGGTAGCACCGACACATTCTGGGGAGCGGGTGTGCCATTACATAGTGTACAAATGGCAACTGGTGACTGGAGAGGTCGAAATGAACTGGGGAGGCTACTAGAAAGAGTACGGGATGACCTGATAAGAGAAAGGAGAACAGAGGCCCTACACGAATCTGAAAAGGAAAAACTGAAAAAACGAGATGTAGAAAAGAAGATTACCAACGATATTGTAGAAGTGGAAGCAACCTCAAATGAAGTAACCCCCCCACAACACAAAGTGGTCAGTGCAGCCCAGCGAGGATTACCGCCCTTGCCGTCACAGAATAGTGAGCGTCCCTTGGACACGGCAGTGGATACTGAACCCATGGAAGTTGGCGAACACAAGGTAGTGACGGACAAAAGCCTAGAGGAAAGGAGTATCTCAACCCCTAAATGCCAAGCAACGGTAGATAACGACCCACCGACGGCAAAAGGAGATACTGGGGTGCCGCCTGGACCATACAACAGTGAAAATATTGACACGTTGGTTACAAGGGGGGCGAGCCCCATACAGGTATCGTGATTGACCTAAAATGGCGACTGTCCTATTTGGTGACTCCAGGCTACGCTCTATGCAATATGTTCTGGAAACTGAGGAAAATGTGAATATTGATGTATGCTATTACCCCGGGGTAAACATTGATGGCATAAAAGACTATATTTGGTACTATACCCGTGCACATAGGGTAGAAGCAGCCTACATCTCAGTGGGGGTCAATCACTTAACTTGGAGAGACAAAAATACCCGTCTCTGTTACAGCAATTACGATTCCCCACAAGAACTTCATGAAGACATGATGGACAAATATTTAGATCTTGTGCAGTTCTGTAAGTGGGAGTGTGATGTCACTGATGTCATTCTGACCACAATGGTCGGACTAAGTCTGTCTATTTACAACCGTTGTGAGGTTGCTGACCCAAATCAGTGGGTGATTGATGTTGGCACACGCCTATTGAATAGGGATATTACCACTCTGAATGCTGGATGTGGCTACAGTACGCCGGCCATACACCGATCCATACATTGTACCATGTACAAACCATATCGAGAAAGAGTTTTCTATAACCGGTTATGGGATGGGCTACATCCGACTCAAACAACGCATCGCAGATGGGCCACTAGCTTAGCCCGGGCGATGCAATTAAATGGACATATCTAACTGTTGGATAACCCATATCCCCTACACGCCACTGTTGTTATAAACTGCTGATGATATCAATTATGCTGCTGGCCGGTGGTGACCCCTGTCACCCGGAACGGCAAAATTCAAAATTCAATATAATTTTCGTACAATAACATCAATATGACATTGTGCAAACACTCACGATAACCTCCTCCTCCCCTGCCCATCCCCTGCTCATCCCTCTACTACACTCTACGGGTAACTCCTGTTACCGTTGTCATATTAACCATTGTAACTTGTGACCTCACCACAGCTAGCATATAATTCCAGGGTGACCCCTGTCACCTGGAATGGGAAATACGAACATGCACTCAAACAGTATCCAGGATCTACAACTGTGCATAAATGCCTACAAACTATGATACAGTTCGTCCAGTGACAAGTTAGATTACTATATATTATAAACTGACACCTGACATTTGGTAGATTATTAGGATTGCAGGCAACAAGTGTGATTCCTGTCACCTGGCCGAATATATAAATTAATTATGAAATTAAAAGGAAAATCCCATTATTGATGCTGAACTGTTTACCATGGCCTGAGGCAACTAGTGTGATCCCTATCACCTGGCTTGGCTTAACGAACTCATATATTTGAATGAGAAAACTTTGACCAATGAGATAATTTGATTGGACTATTGAACAACTGATTTGTAATCAGTCAATCAACCACCTAGGTTAATCAATTGGTCGTTCCAGCCAACAATTAGCTATATAATTTTGTTGTATGAAACTTGTATTTTGTGAACTGCCCGTTGTAAAAACTTATTTATGTACCAGTTTTACATAATAGATTAAGTTAACATTGTCTTAAGCCTAAAATGGAATGATTGAGTGACCCCTGTCACCATCATGAGAATTCACTGGGTTTAACTAATTTGTTGAACAATTGTTATCAGTAGCAGTTAGACCGGCCCCCGTCCACGGGCGGGAGCACCAAGCATTATATCAGGGATACCTATCATTAAATGGCATCTCAAGATCTAGTGGGTTGTCCCATATGGGGCAATACCATGTCAGTAGTGGCCAAGTACACTGTATCTTGGCCACTCAACTCAAGTGTATATATGTTTCTAAACTCTGTTCACTTATCACATACATCACATACATCATCATCATCACGTCGACATCAACTGGAGATAGGAGTAACCAAAGTTACTAGATTGATTAATGAACGAAATGAACTGCAACCAACATAAAGGCCTGATGATAATTCACCTGAATATTCGAAGTGTACTCCGAAATACTGATGAATTTTTCCATATGTTTGATGGTGGGGACATATTATGTCTGACAGAAACATGGTTGACACCTGTCGTGAATAATAGATTAATACAGAAGCCCAGGTATACAATTTATAGACAAGACAGACAACTACCATCACGAGGAGGTGGTTTACTGATATATATAGACGACAAATTGTCATCTTATTCTCAAACATGCAGTAATCTGAATGTTAGTGATGGAATTTCGAAAGAACTGTGGGTAGAAATATCATACCCAAGGAGGAAAAAACTGTTACTTGCAGTAATATATAGGCCACCTGCAGGTAACTGTAAGTCATTTTTAGATAGGCTCTCAAACAGCTTGTCAAAGCTGGAACAAATATACCCCAAAACTTTACCTGAGATAGTTATAACGGGTGACTTAAACATTGACTTATTAAAACCCACTAACACAGATTGTAGAGTATTACGAAATATACTTCAGGATAATGACCTGAGGCAACTTATAAAAAGCCCAACCCGGGTGACCAATAAATCAAAAAGTTTAATTGATGTAATGATCAGCAACATGACTACTGACATTGTGCTGTCAAGTGGTGTTGTGAAATGCATGATTTCTGATCATTTCCCAATTTATCTCAATAGGAAAATGAGTAGGAATAGGCCAAAAATTAAATCTGTGCAAACCAGGTCATACAAACAATATGACAAAGAAACCTTTGGTTCCATGTTGCTTGATGACATACGATGGCAGAATTACTGGGACCCTAAAAATAGTCCTGATGATATGTGGGAAATAATGTTATCCATTATAAAGTCCAGTATTGATAAATTATGCCCTCTCAAGAATGTTAGTATAAGAACAAATCAATATCCCTGGATAGATAAAGAGCTACGCCTTCTTCTAAAGGACAAAAATAGGTTATACAATAAAGCAATTAAAACCAGATCCGAAGCAGACTGGGAAAATTTTAAAGAGTCGAAGAAAGCATCCCGGCGATCTTTTGTGTCAAAAAAGAAATCATATATAGTAGGGCGACTAGATGATACAAAGAAGGAGCCAAAGAAGTTCTGGAAGGAAATGGAGACTAATTTACACATAGGAAGGGACAAAAGCAGGAAAACTTTAGAAGCAGTAAAGGGTCCTTGTGGTACGATCTTGACTGGAATAGAGGCGGCAAATGCCTTGAATAGCTATTATGCAACAATTGGGTCAACTTTAGCGAAAAAATTTAATATACCTACAAGGCCAAGATCTTCATGCAAGATCCGACCATACAAAAGACTATATTTCACCTTTGTAAGCGAGTCTGAGGTTCAAAGCCAGGTTAAACAGTTAAAGAATGACAAATCATCATGTATTGACATGATCAGCACTAAAATGCTTAAGGATGCATTCCTGATTCTGTCCCTAGAAGTAACTTTTCTTATAAACAGCTGTTTGACATGGTCGATAATGCCTGCCAATTGGAAAGTGGGGGTTGTGACCCCCATACCAAAAGGCAAACCGAGTTTAAGCCCAAGTGACTATAGGCCAGTATCAGTATTGCCAATGCCTAGCAAGGTCATAGAGAGGGTAGTCTACAACAGAATAATGGACTATCTGGAGCAGAAAGGAGCCCTGGATAGTAGGCAACACGGTTTTCGTAGGGGGTATAGCACAGCAACAGCAGTGTTCGAACTAACCCAGTACTTGTACAATAGTATAGATAAGAAATTAATATCGCATTGTGTATATATAGATTATTCAAAAGCGTTTGATACCTTAAATCATGATCTATTATTAGAAAAATTAGAATATTTAGGAGTAGGTGAACAAGTGATAGCATGGTGTAGATGTTATTTGAGTAATAGACAACAATATGTAAATATGGGTGGGCATGAATCGGGCAGACTCGACCTAAACTGTGGTGTACCCCAGGGATCTATATTGGGGCCTTTGTTCTTCATTATATATGTAAATGACCTCCTTTCACTGTTTGATAACTCTAAGGTAAATATACTCCTGTACGCAGACGATACGGTGCTGTACGTGGCTGATAATAATCTTGAGGATGGCAGAATCCTCATAGAAGGTGCCCTCAACACTTTATCAGACTGGTGTGAAGAAAACCGTTTGACTATTAATGTGTCTAAAACCAAACACATGATTGTGAATCTAACTGGTAGACCAGATGATGATGCTGGAGTGAAATTAAAGGGGTTGCGGCTTGACCGAGTCCAACAATATAATTACCTAGGTGTAACTATCGACAATAAATTAATCTTTGATAAATTTCTTTCAGACAAATATGGAAAAGCACATAACCGTGTCTACCAATTAGGTAAGCTTAGGAAATTTGTAAGCCCACACATATCAAACCTGATCTATAAACAAACTATATTACCACTAATTGATTATGGTGATTTCATGATAGATAGCGGGCCTTCAGGTAAAATACAAAGACTACAAAAATTGCACGAAAGAGCAATAAAAATTACAGATGCAAAGACAACTAAAGATCAGAACATTGATTTGTTATATCAAAAATACGGATTAGTGGACCTTTATCAAAGACGCTCTCAGCATGTCTGCTCATTAATGTATAGGCTTAGTAAGGAAACTAGGCTTATAGATGATGAAAGACCAAGAATTTGCTTACGAAGTAGGGGCAAAATCAGATTTAAGACCTCAATGCGTAAATATGAAAAGTATCTGAAGAGTCCACTGTCAAGAGGTATAACTTTGTGGTCACAACTTTCAGAGAATGAGCAAAAAGCAACAACAAAAGTGAAATTCAAGTCACTAGTATGCTCTAAAGTATTTAAGTAGCACTATGAGGCTACTTAAAAGAATCTATTGCACTCTAAGGAATCTGCTAACATATGGACTATGCTATTGATTGTGTATATTCTCCATTTGAAGTCATGTCATGTCATTTCATTTCATGTAATCATCTTGTTCGGCTGGAAGACCACGTACTTGTTTATGTGAAGTTGACAATAAACAGTTTAAAAAAAAAATATTCATCTCTGCTGGCCAAATTAGTATGTGTGAACAGCTGAAGTTAGTGTAAGTTAAACGTTACCTCTCTGATGGTCATTATTCCCCGTTATCAGGGACACAGTGACCACTAGGTGTGACCGGCTGGAGTGGCTGTGGATGGCTGTAGACCCATGGGCCCGGGAGTCCAGCCCAGACTGAACAAGGTCCAGCACCTCTGAGACTGACGATACATCCCTGGGCAAATAAAATAGAGTATTTCATTTCATCAACTTGATCTCCCATTCACGGATAGCCATTATTTTAGTTATGCCTGCAGGCTAGGTTAGCCTAGATCAGTATGTATACTGGATAATACGACTACACATTACAGGGCTTTAGCATACTAGTTTTCATAAATAATAACATTATTCAATTTTGTAGTTTAAGATGGTTAGTGAAAAATACAATTCATTGTTGATGGATATATAACAATAATTTGTTTATATTCTAAAATAGTTGTTCAAAGGCTTGTGTCTACAAAGTTAGCCAACATTTGTCTTGAACCACCGTTGATTTTCCAAATATTTGTAAGCTATAAGAACCATTGTAAACAATTTAGGATGGAACTGCCTTAGATTTACTTGTGATCTCCTCAATCTAACTAGGAACCTCCTTTAATTTCATGGCTGGCTACGCCTCTGTAATATAGTCATACACAAAAACGTATGCTGTTACCTGAAGTGTCAGTGTCAAATTGATGTTTTTTACCCTTTAAGCCTGTATTCCACGATGCGTTCATGTACTTGTGTTCATCATATTTCCTGCGTTCCTACTTGCGTTCATGGAACGCAAGTATGAACACAAATATAAAGCTATATTCTTCAATGAGTTCAGTGCTACTTGCGTTCCTTTGATTATGGAAACGCAGTTTGCTCGCGGAAATTTACCAACATATTGGTATCTGAACGCAAGCAAAGATGCGCTTCTGTAATTAAAGGAACGCAAGTGGGAATGAATGCATCGTGGAATATAGCATTTAGACTCCCGCCATATTTCTGACGTTTTCTGACATCTTTCTGAAATTAGATAAACTAGGGGAGGATTTAACCTAAAATTATGCCAAATGTATCAAATTAATGCCAATGGAATCCTCTATTAATCATTGAAAGCCAGATCGATTAAAAAAAAGATTCTGTAAACTTTGCTTGACCTTTGAAATATGTAATTGAATACCATTTTGATAAATTTTCTGGAAAAATTAGGAAATTCATGAGGATAAAAACAATTCATGTTGGAAAGATGTGGGAATAAATGGTTAACTTTACCTTGAGGAGGGCGTGGCGTTGCTGGGGTTACCGGGGTTCAGCAGGTCCCGGATGTCGTTGTTGTAGACCTCCACCACTGAGACACGGACCTGGGGCGCCACCTGCCGCTCTCCCAGCAAACTACGGAGAGTACGAATTTCCAATTTGTTAAGATAATTATAGAAATTTTAGACAAAAACTGGCAAACTAGATAACAGTCAAAGAACTTACCATTTTCCCAAACTTCATTTTGAGATGCAATTTTCCGTTTTTCTACCCGATGTGTTATGACCAATTTAATGATGAATCTTGATAATTTAACAAAAACAAAACAGAATGTCATTTAAATGTTATAACCACATCACAGCCACTGCTGGGAATGACACTTCTATCATCATAGTGAATGATAACAAGATTAGAGACGGGAAATTGGCAACTGGGAGAATTGTTGTCGTCATTGCTGGGCGACTGGAATATTAAGCAAGTCTGATATTCTACTGGTGATTTTACCCGTGATTTTATCAGCAATCCTGCTCCAAGTTGCCCGACGCCCAGGAAATCGTCCAGCAATTGTGATCACTGGGCGATTGCATTGGCAATTTATTTCTTGTGCAGTTACCCATCGCCACTAAAGTCACTAAGTGGGTATGCCACAGCATAGTACTCACACAAAAAGCTGTCTGACTGCTCGTGGTATCAGCCCCTCCTGGTCAGTATCCTCTGAGTCTGGACCACCCTGGACGGCCTCCTGTGTTTCACCGAACCCTGCAGTCCACCCCTGTGTACCTCCATGCCCTCCATCCTCATGGTCAGTGGGGTGCTGGTCAGTGGTTGGCCCCAACATGGTGTGCGTCTTCCCACTACCCGTTTGACCGTAGGCCATGATGCATACGTTGTACCTAGGAGAAAAGGTATACATTTCAGGGAAATCTATACTATCATATCCTCTTCTTTTAGAAGGGGAAAAGGGTATACATTTCAGTGAAATCTGTACCAACATATCCTCTTCTGCTGAACTGTACAAGCATATGTACTTCTACTAAATTAACGTTTTTTGTGGGGTGGTGGCCAGAGGGTGGCCCCAACATGGTGTGGGTCTTACCACTACCCGTCTGACCATAGGCAATGATGCACACGTTGTACCTAGAAGGGGAAAAAGATATATATATATATATAATACATTTCAGGGATATCTGTACCAACATATACTATATAGCCTGTTCTTCTGACATAGCATTTATTACACCTTAGGGTGATACAAGTTTAGTAGTTAAGAGTTTAACTCAGGGTGATACAAACCTGGGTGATAACCAGCCTTGTATCACACTGCAGTGTGATACAGAAACTTTTTATTTTTCTAAAATTCATGAAAAAATGAAATACTTAAGAAATAAAAAATCTAATGTATGCATTATCTGTACAACGTTCATAGCTACATTTTACTGCTTACTATTTGTGGATTTGATGGATATCAAAAGAGTTATATGAAAAAATATAAAAAAATGTGCAGCATCACAGTCCCACCATCACTGATTGCCGTGCATCCTTCCTTGGGAGCTCAGATCTTACAGAAAAGGTATAATAAATCCATAACCAACCTCGAAGGGAGTACTCGGGCAGTTATCACCCCTCGCCGGGACCCCGGTATCAGCCCTCGGCCGGCCCTTCGGGCCCTGGCTTCGGGCTGATATCGGGGTTGCGGCTCGGGGTGATAACCACCCTCGTACTACCTTCTTGGTTGGTTATATGTATATATCGTTTGTCGGCTGTTGCTCAGAGGGTGGCCCCAGCATGGTATGCATGTTACCGCTACCGGTCTGACCGTAGGCCATGATGCACACATTAGAAGGGGTAACAGGGTATACATTTCAGAGAAATCTGTATCAACATATATCCTATATATGTATTTATAGGGAAAATAGGGTTGGACATTTTAGGCTAGGCTGACAGGTTTTACATTGGTTCCTAAGGGAATAAGGCCAACATGTCAAGCTCCATATTACAGATTTGGGAGCAATCTGTCAACCAAATTACTTTACTTAATTTTGTATTAAACACTTGTCTGCAAGGAATTGGCGTGGAGACAATTTTGAAAATATTTCATAGTAAATCTTAATGTTGGTGTACACTGGGATTGCCCATGGCCTGTTGCAAAATATCCTCGATCTTTTCCTGAACTATTTCATGTTGTAGCGTACTCGTGGGGTCTCGCTCAATATTATGTGAATGTACATGTTAACCATGATGCATAAGTGATAACCCAAAGGGGAGAAAAAGCACAGCTTGGAAACATCCATGAGCAAATGGACTTAACGGACTTAACAAAACAAGTATTCTTAGTAGAGTATTCTTTTGACACCAAAGGAAATATATTACATATTGTGCATTGTAGCATTAATTCGATATCGGTCAGCAAAACCACGAACAGTTAGAAGCCGTGCCTCATGTTTACGGAGATGTTCTCTTCAGTAAATTTCCTAGCCTAAAACTAGTCTACTTACCCGTCCAGTAGAGATACCAGTAACGGTTTTACTTCCTCGAATACGGCCCCCTGCTTCTCAGCAGGACCATACACCCTTCAAAGGGGAAAAGTGAAATATATCGTACAGTGCTGACAATGCAATATTACTTAAAAGGAATGAATACTTCATTACATTGAAATTGTTACTGGTATCGTTATAGAAATTATATCCTACATGAAATGTAAAACAAATGGGTATATGCCTATGGACTATGGGTTTGTCCGACCTTTTACTATATTCCCTCTTGTATTTAATGATTCCTTTAGAATACATAAAAAAAGATAACTTTAGAATACATACAAAAATTAGATACCTGTCAAATTCAAAGGACTTTTCCTGTTTCTCACAGGTCACGATAACCTGCTCCTGGAAATGGAAGTTGATATGTGAGATATGTGAGATATGTGAAACTAAATATAAAAGGCAATTCTGCAACTTAGTGCAATGTACCTGCACACGTGCCTAGATCAAGATACGTGCTGTGAAATATAAAGATAAGTCACAGAGCTTAACCTCTTTTTTTATTAACCATATATCCTTTGTGGAATATGCAAGAGACGGATTTGTAGGTCTGTGTTGCCAAGCACTACCACACCAAGTGTCAGTTACACTTAGAAGTTGCCAACAGTAACCCGCTTGACAACCCAGGTTTGTGTAGCAACCTGGGTTGTGACATCATCAAAATTGGATGTGAATCAGGAAATGTTGTGCTCCAGGGATCAGCATTGTTGTGTTGTTTCCCCGGTGATCCAAAAAGACAAACGAAAAACCGAATCTTGACGCGGTTTCAAGGCCACTTTCATGACATTAATCACAACCATGACACCACTGTAGCCAGGCATTTTAATCAATGCCCGGTTGACCAACCTAAGTTGACCGAAGGTTTTAACATCTCGGTCCTCTCCTTCATATCCTCCCCACCTGACTCCGTTAAAGCACAGTCGGAGAGAGATAAAGAAGAAAGACGATGGATGCAACGCTTATCATCTGTTGTCCCACTGGGTCTTAATTTAATGGATTAATTCCAGGAAAATACCATATGGTCTAACTCCGTTCCAAATAACATATATCCTTTGTGGCTTAACATAGTTAATTTTTAAGTCATCTAACAATGAATATACTTTTTCAATTTGTATCTGTATATGCATGCTTAACATCCTTATGTAGGTTTGAGAACCTATCCATTTACCATTTTACAAATAGAGGTATGACAAATATTTGTTTATTTTCTATAGATTTCCCAGTGTTTTTTCTACAAAATTATCCAAAATTAACCTGCAGGTACTTAAAATTCGGTGGTACGGAGAATAGATCAGTGGTTTTATCAGTAATGGCTTGTGATGTGAGCATTGCTTTAAAGACATATTATCAGGAGCCATAATCTAAATCATTGAAAGGTTTAATCATGTGGTGAGTACATACCCGCAAGGTTGGAATTAAAAGGACATGTACAAATTTCTAGAACATCAAGCAAAACAACCATAATGTTTAAGATTTGATACCTGATCTAAGGCATGAACTATGGTCGTATCGTGTTCGGTTGAACTTCTGAAAGACATAATATTTACCAGAATTCATCTCACATGAAAATTACAGCGGTCACTCGTAAGACTTTTGATAGTCAACGGTTTAAATGGTTAAGAACAAACAATGTAATGTTTATATCAATTCGTGATTTATGATAATCTGAATAAGGTAAATGATAAAGACCTTCCAAATATGCATGTAATTGTCTGAAGTGTCACATGTTTCGGTTGGATAGGGTACAATATGTTTTGCTTTATTTAGAAAAGTTATCTTTATGGCATGCCCCGGTGTTCTAGACTATACGTATCTAATATCATAGTCAACATTAAGGTCTGTGGTGATAGACGTTGATGTAATCTGGCAAGTTAAAATAGGAGAACACATTTAATCGCCTCTGAAAAATATGAAGGTTTGAAGAAAGTCAAACGTTATAAAGGGTCCAAATGAAGTGACACATTCGGAACAATGTATTAACTTAAAGAATGCATTCTGAGATCCTAAAGCCCATATTCCACTATGCGGTGGGTGACCACTAGCGGTGCTCTTTTTTGGCCACCACAAGCAATTTGTGTTTCAGAAACGGATATGTTCGTTTCTGCCACTGCAAGCATTCAAAAGAAAACTCTATAAAATCATTGTAGACCATAAATACAAAATCATAAAAAAAAGTCATAAAAATCATAATCAAATCATAAAAAAGTAGAAGACTATGAAATCATTTGCGGTGGTGCTTGCGGTGGTGCTAGCGGTGGCCAACTGGAACCACCACCGCAAGTAATGTCTATATTCCACCTTGCGGCACCCAGTTTTATTAGCGGTGGGGCCAAACACTGCTAGGTAATTGCCCACCGCGGGCAAAACGCCGCATAATGGAATATGGCCTTAAGCTGAGTCAGTAATAACTTAACATTATGCAGATGGGGCCAGAGCAGTATATGAGGAATATAATCCGTACCTACTAGCCACCTTGTTTGAAAACTTCCTATCCATGGCCAGGATGGGACGGACACGGCAAAATACCCGGATATTACCCCGTAATTCCTGAAATGGGATATTTTAGGTTTCCACTATCAATGGTTTGGTGACTTAAAAGGCTACAATAGTAAAGCACTTCCATATAGAAAACATGATCTGTGATATTTTCTTTACATCCCTTATAATTGCAAGTGGTATTATCAATAAACGACTAGTATTTCTCTTGAGAAACATGATCTCATCATGATCTGGAAAATATTATGATACTTCTGAAATTTTGAGATTATGGGAAATAGTTGAAGGAAAATACGCATAAAATTTAATGTGCCTTTTACTGAGTTATGGAACTTTATGAAGTAAGAAAATCTATGTTTACCCACTAAACGGTATTAGCCATGTGCATAGCTCTGTCATAGAAAAATATGAATGGAAGTGTATGAAGGTTGGAATTGGCGAAATTAGAGACAATATTCGAGAAATTACCACTAAAGAGTTATG
Organism: Lepidonotus clava; assembly: GCA_936440205.1. Taxonomy (NCBI): domain Eukaryota; kingdom Metazoa; phylum Annelida; class Polychaeta; order Phyllodocida; family Polynoidae; genus Lepidonotus; species Lepidonotus clava. The sequence continues at coordinate 1,912,570 of OW387136.1, read as the reverse complement.
GAGCATTCTACGTCGCATGCGCTCCTGTTCATACAGCTTGAGGGCCTTTTCTGTCTCCTCCTTGTGTTCTGTAAGCGCAACACCACCAAGCAATTTGAGATATATATGGTCATGTAATAGATGCATAACGCTATTCAAAACGAACCTGCGCCCCATATGCATAGAGGGTCCTTTACAGTGACAAAAATGGAATTATAATGCAAATTCATTGTTTTGATCTTTTGTTAACTTTATACGCCCCTAGTATTAGCAACGTGACTTGAGGCACATGGGAAGAAATATCTGCCCAGAAGACATCCACATGATTTCATGAACATGCAGGTTTCTGGAAATAAATTCTAAAATCATCCCCATAGTATACTTATTCACATACAATACCCTTTAAAGAGTGTTAGAAGGACATTGGAACACTTTAATTGTTGAAGAAAAAAAAAGAAAACAAAAACAAAAACAATTGATTACGTGGACACCAAAATAGCGAGAAGAGCAAATTGTGTGATCGTGAGTATCTTAACTTATTGTGGCACAGAATTCTCGTGGATGTGTCTTTATGGTCGTCCCCCGGGACTTACTTGCGGCGTCCTGCGACCACAGGTGACAAAGCCTGGAGTAGTTGTACCTGACTTGCTCCAGGGTGAGTTGACAGGCCTGCACCCATCCCCTGACCTCTGACCCCAGGGCCTCCTGGGCCACGCGCAGGGCCTGAAGTGAAAACTTGTTTTAACGGTGTTTTGCAATTTGTTAAAGCTAGTGTATCATATATGTGGCAGAAGTAATTTGCTATGTTGTAACTCCTTACAGCCGTGCCAAACTTGTGACATGACCAATAATGGCACCGGATAACGTTCTAATGTCGCAAAACATGTGGACGATACATTGGCTTTAAGGTTCCTATTGCCGTTTTAAATTTACTACAGTGTGATATTCTCAGTGAAAATAAGGAGCCGTGACTCTTCCACAGTTTCCCTGCTGAGATATTCGTACTCTTGACGGTTCTCACCCAAGTCGCACTCGATCTCTCAAAAGCATGAGTGAGATGAATCACCCGAACACTCAGCGGAGCCCACTGTGAAGCTATCTGAGGAGCAAGTGGTCGTATGGTGCTCAGAAACGTTCCCCGCACACAGGGGTCGGCGGTGGGTGGAATACAGTTTGTGATGCTCACAGGTGGGGCATCAGGGCCTTCGATCTGGGAGGTGTCAGTATGAGGCAGATGTCATGGTTTAAACCAGGCCCAGGGACAGAGTCTCGTGTGCAATGTCTAACAGCTGCTTCTAACCAATGATTCTAGGCTCGAAACGGGGACCATGCCTAAAAAATTAAAAAAGGTGGTAGCGTGTTTTCATCCCTAGAGCCATTTGTAGCCCGAGCTCGTGCTTCTGGTTGATCATCCCCATTTTCGTATGACTGAGTTCATCCCTCTGTGTTCTACTCCCTTATTTCGCCTAAGTCCAACTTCCCCTCTTTGGCTAAAATTCGGTCTATTCCTACCTCATGGACCTTTATCTCTAGTTATCCTTCTCCTAAGTCTTTTCGCCGCCCATTCTCGGGAAGAGAGGAGGTGTGAACACAGTAAGTTCCAAGACGGGACTGTTTATTTTCATGCAATCACTCTCTGATATAGCCATAACCTGGCTCCTGATTGATTACATAACATCACATGGTCACTTTGACCTTTTGCCAGGGTCACTTCTGGTCACCTATATATTGTGTATTACAACTTCGTATTTCATAACTTGCGCATACATTTTCATGCAGCTGGTACCATACGAGATCGTACTACACGATCCCATATACTTTGTGATCATGACAAAAACATCTAACTTTAACCATAATTTTACCAGCAAGCATTTACTTGTCTTTTAACCTCTATAATTGATTGCACGAACTCGTGTTGTGTTATAATTCATTGCAACGATAATGTGTAATATCTAAGATTATAACATAAATGTTTACAGTACCAAGCCAAACATGTGATGCTTTAATAACGTTGCAGCAACGTTCTGCATTTGTTCTTGTTACATTATTCTGATGGCTCCCAATAACGTTGTTTCGATGTACTGTTTTGATATTGCACTGCAACGTCATAAAAACACTCTGGTTATGTTCTTCAGCCTAAACAGAATATTCTTATCACATTCTGTTTTGGTGTCATCCTAACCCCACCAAAAAATAATGTTATAATAATGTTCTGATTTGGTAAGGTTGTTATGTGGCATTTTAATAAGTAACAGACTGACTAAGAAAAGTAAGGTTGCATGTTGCACGCTGGCTGCACGCTGGCTGGGTAGTTTGATATCTTAAAGAAACATTTTTTTTGAATGAATTTCGAAGTATGGAATAATTGTTTGACACACTTTCAAGTGTCAGCAAAGAATTTTAGGTATCTAACAAAAATAGAAAGTAATAAAGAAACCAATTAAATTTTCTTGTTTAGTTGCTTAATCTAATGCTATATGTTCGATGTAATTCTTCACTCACATATGATTGAATTGAATTGATGGCATTGAGTGAAAAATGCTGAAATATTTACAATGCAATAATATTGAAAATGATTTTGTTGACAGTATGCTGTCCCTAAGATTACCTGTGCTTGCCTCTGTAGTTGTTCCAGATTCTGCCGGTAGAGGTCTCCATCCAGGTCCCTGGGCGGCCTCGTTGTGAGGGCCGACAGGTGCGCCACCTTCAGGTGGAGGACGGCGTTCTCCGTCTGTAGGGCTGTTATCTGCTCCTTATGATGCTGCAGGGACAAATGACAAAATTGGTAGGCAATTTTAGCACCAATGTGTACTGACGTGGGTGGTCAGTCCATGCTCAGTAGCTTAGTATAGTGTTTACACCAATGCACGCCTTAACTATAACTCAAAGATAAAGAGTAGGGGAGGAGTCTAGGTAGTATTGTATCATCATACATAAGGGCTGTTACAGGCAGCACTCAGTAAGAGTAAAGCTGAATGTTGTGAGTTAACCATCCTGGAAAGATTGTGTTCTAGAAGCTTAATCCTGGAGTTAGAATTGAAGCTGATAGACTGCTTAGATGGCGGGAGCGTTGACTGAGTGTGGTTGACTGGATTCTATCTTTGGAACTGTTCATTGTCATTGAGATCTTGTCATGGAAACGTCGTAAGACAGGAATAAATAAAAGAACGTCCTTTCACGCAAGTGTTATGTCTTACATAATACCCAAACTATTATTATGTATTGGGCAACAGTGGTCGAACGCGAGGAGACTGTGATAGCAGCTAGATATTATCCAAAGGTGAAACAACCTCTTATATGTAACCTTAACTTTAATGGATAATTAACCTACTATAGTTCAAACGTATATCTTAATTTATGTTTTATTTCATTAATCCGTATAAATGATGATCTGTTGGAGTTTAAGGTTTACTTAGCCATTTTAAAGCTATATTGAGACCCACTCCAGTTTTTTGACTGACCAAGGTCAATGATCGAATCTATGGTGTTGGAAACAACGGCAAGACAAGGTAGTATAGCAGGCCTAGGTACAGCCCAGACTTCCCACATGCGAGGAGAGGATCCTACCCACTATACTATCCCGCCCCCTAATCCACATGTATATATATATATATATATATATATATATATATATACTATAATAAGAAGACACTATTATGGAGTATGAGGTCGGATATATTCACCTCTGGTCAATTACGGCCCGCGCCCGTTAGGGCAAGGACCGCAATTGACCAGAGGTGAATATATCAGACCGACAACGACATAAGTGTGTCTTCTTTATTTTATGTGATGGCTTATTCCCTGAAATTTATCATAAAAATGGTGATGTTGAAGTGCCGATGGCAATGTCATCGTAGCGTCAGCGATGTTGACATCTAGTTTGTTTACTTAATGTGCGGTCGTGATTGGCCAAAATGCGTCACGTGGTGCATTTTTGTTTTGGAATGTGTAGAGGCAAATAGATACCAGTATATATTTACCTCGACTCCAGCAGGGCATAATTCATTCGACACGGCACTATACGCACCGCTGCGCCCACCAGCCATTACATAAAAGATTATTTATTATACAGACATAAATATAATATATATACATGTATATATATGTATATATACAAGATCTTGTCCTTGTAATCTATTGTGTTTGGGCTGGCACCTGCTCCCGTCACAAGGCACGGTTTGTTATTCAGAATGCATAATCTTATAGATACCAAAACAATAAAGTTCTAAAACGTGATAAGACTCAAAATGCTTTAAAGAATGCATTCATATCCATGAGCCTATCTCAAGCCTATCGCTTATCATGAAGGCTCGAATCGTACCACACAGATAAGTGTGTGAAGAGCCTAATTGGTTCTCCTTTATAGAAAGAACCCAGCCGGCGATATGACGTTATAATAACATTGCAGCAATGTTCTGGTTTGGTCTTTGTTATGTTACATTGTAACGTTGCAGCGATGTTCTTTTGATGACTCCCAATTATGTTGCTGCAACCAACTGATGTGACGTTACGTTGTGACGTTCTAATAATGTTCTTGTAACGTAATTTATGAGGCTGAGACTTGATAAGAATGTTACAATAATGTTCTGTTTAGGTGTGGTTGAGACCTAACTAGAAGAGAATGTCACAATAACCTTCTGTTTAGGTTACGTTGATACCTGACCTAATAAAATAGTCACAGTTACATTCTGTTTAGGTTAGGTTAAGACCTGACCTAGTCAGAACATCACAATAACATTTTGTTTAGCTTAGGTTGGGACCTCCCCTGGTGAGGAAGTTATAATCATGTTCTTTTTAAGTGAGGTCTCAACCTCGCCTAATCAGAACGTTACTATAACATTCTGTTTGGATTTAGTCTTGACATTACTTCATTAGAACGTTATGATAACATTCTTTTTTGGTTAGGTCTCAACCTCTCAGATAAATAACGCAATGGTTACATGTTATTTTAGTGAGTAACAAACTAATCAAAAAAGTATAGTTGCATAACGTGATTGTTACGTCGCACTCTGGCTGGGAAGGGTCGGCCTGCGAGCACTCTCCAACACAACACTACTCCAATTTGGAGACATACTGGTCACAGTGGTCTGTTGTGGAGATTGACTGTGTTCCCTAAAAACTGGCCAAAACTGCCTGGCGTGAACACATGCTAGAATGAGCATAACATAGAGCATACTTAGCCTTCTGCCTCTGCCTATAAGATCACATTAGGGTTGAGAGAAATAATGTAATGCAACAATAAGCAGTCACATGTTTTTCTTTGGATTTATTATTCTATATTAAGATGGATAGAAGGAGAATATTTTTGCTTAATTTCACGAGGTCAGAGTGGCAGACTATCAACCCGGAGACAGAGAGTCACTCAGGCTAAAAATAGCCACAACGCATCAGTGACCACTACCCTGTGCTCCTGGGCCCGCTGACAGCGGCAGCTGTGGGAGGAGGAGGCGGGGGGGGGCTGGTCTGGGTGGAAGAGTGACCACAGCCCGGGGCCAGGTCGACATGCCACTGGACATGGAGGGTTGTGTGCTTGGGATGGCGTCGGGGCAGTTGGGTTGATACTACCCTGGTACCCTGGGCTACCCGTTGGGCTAATACCTTTATTAGACTAGCCTTGGATTTATGGGGGATGAGGGGTGGGAGTGGCAGACGATATGTTTTAATGATCCTACCTGAGGGGCAGGCGGAGCTTTTTTTTAAATTCCTGGATCTGCCCCTGAACAGTGTAGGTTGATACCCACTGGGGGACACGGGGAAGCGGAGCGAACTTGTTTTGACAATAAGAAATGCCAAGGCAAATGGAGCGGCTTCAGGAGAGTTCCTGGTATATATTCTGTAAGCATTTATTCTGTTTGAATGTATACTCTAGATTCCATAGTACTCTATCCGTTCATCATTCCCACGTACACAAGGTAAAGTGAAAACCATATGTATTTGTATTCTGTCACACTGGTTTTACGCTAACTTACAACAATAAATATAGTTTAAAACTAACGCACATTTAACTGTCAACAAACAGCAAATGCAAAGTACAATAATCCTATTGCTTCTATAGTTAGATGCTGGTGTTATACTTCAATCCGCCACTCAGTAGTATTCTCATACTTCATGGTGCATGCAGTGACTAGAGTACGTATCGACCGTCACAGTTCATTGGGCAGGACGTGTGTATTGATCATACTACCTGCTCCTGGGAGTTATTGATTGATTACTTCTACCTTCCGTAAAGAAGAAGGATATCAGAGATTGCGGAAAAAGTACAAAATCACAAAGAAGATGACTACTAGTTCGCCTGCAGACTAGCCTAAATCAAGTTGCATTCTGGGAAATATGTAGACAACTTATAAGGCGTAAGTATAGGAATTTTCAATAATCATGGCATAAATTGTAATTTAATATGTTGGAAAACTAGCACAATTATTTCCATTTTGTATCTATAAATGTGTAATATTTTTCAAGAAAAAAAAGTGTTTTTAAATTGTCTATAGTTTTTCCAGAGTTTGTGTCTACAAAATCAGTCAAAATTAACCTGCAGGTGCCAAAAGTAAATCAGCTATCCGTGGTAGTGAATTATGATGTAGTATTGGGGCAGTACATACAAAAACACCATACAGCAGCCCAATCTACTGACATCAAAGGCTCAGTGAACCGTGTCACCCTGTTCTTGCTTCCGCTCAAATCGATGTCTGCTCAGTGGAGCATAAACAACCTGATCAAGGAGAACGGAAAACAGCGTTTTACATTGGTGGCTGTTTAAATTGCAATTGATCCGTAATGCTAGGTGGTAGTCTGTTTCTATTCACAAAAGGATGCATGTAACTTTAGATTAAGGAATTTCAAAAGCGATAGTAGTGCCCTCTGGTTAGTTTGCCGTGTTTGCAGTTTTAAAACCCTGAGGCCTCTCACATAGACACGTTTTCTGGGATTTCTCGTGTGATTGTCACTCTAGCAATAACTGAATCAATTGAGTGCATAGTTTATTTTGGACTCTGTGTTAGTCTGATATTTGTCTTTTCGTTATTACAATTTCAATGTAAAACATCGAATCAATTGAGGTACCAATCCCGAATCAATAGATAAGGTTATAGTTGGTCCCTCAGATAAAATCGTTTTTCTTCTTGCCATATACATTTTCTGCCACTTTTATCCACTATATAAACTTCTGAAACAAAAAGATTCCAGTTAGACATTTAGATCATTCTACCTGTACTCACCCTCAGGTCCCTCTCACACCTGTCCAACCTATCCCTCCACACCTGTCCACCACACTAACAACACTCTACCTGTACTCACCCTCAGGTCCCTCTCACACCTGTCCACCACACTAACAACACTCTACCTGTACTCACCCTCAGGTCCCTCTCACACCTGTCCACCACACTAACAACACTCTACCTGTACTCACCCTCAGGTCCCTCTCACACCTGTCCACCATACTAATAACACTCTACCTGTACTCACCCTCAGGTCCCCCTCACACCTGTCCAGCCTGTCCCTCCATACCTGTCCACCTCACTAACAACACTCTACCTGTACTCACCCTCAGGTCCCCCTCACACCTGTCCAGCTTGTCCCTCCACACCTGTCCACCAGACTAACAACACTCTACCTGTACTCACCCTCAGGTCCCTCTCACACCAGTCCAGCCTGTCCCTCCACACCTGTCCACCACACTAACAACACTCTACCTGTACTCACCCTTAGGTCCCTCTCACACCTGTCCAGCATGTCCCTCCACACCTGTCCACCATACTAACAACATTCTACCTGTACTCACCCTAAGGTCCCTCTCACACCTGTCCAGCCTGTCCCTTCACACCTGTCCACCACACTAACAACACTCTACCTGTACTCACCCTCAGGTCCCTCTCACACCTGTCCAGCCTGTCCCTCCATACCTGTCAACAACACTAACGACAATCTATCTGTACTCACCCTCAGGTCCCTCTCACACCTGTCCAGCCTGTCCCTCCACATCTGTCCACCACACTAACAACACTCTACCTGTACTCACCCTCAGGACCCCCTTACACCTGTCCGGCCTGTCCCTCCACACCTGTCCACCACACTAACAACACTCTACCTGTACTCACCCTCAGGTCCCTCTCACACCTGTCCGGCCTGTCCCTCCACACCTGTCCCCCATGCTAACAACACTCTACCTGTACTCACCCTCAGGTCCCTCTCACACCTGTCCAGCCTGTCCCTCCACACCTGTCCTCTGTCCACCAGCTGGAGGGGCATCTTCTCCTGAGCAGCTCACCTGGTTACCTATATACGACGAGCAACTTCCACTCTCACATTCAGGACCACCGGCTGATATGTATTATATGGCGCTCTGTATGGGACTATGCACATTTAAGATCACCTCCTTGTCAAAAGTGTAGGGGTATTGACTCTACCTCCTCATTGATTTGATCAACAAGGGTCAAATAATCCATTGCTCTAGAACGCCTGTTGAGTCTGGTGGTTCAAACCCCCAAACCACTCTCAAAGTTCAGCTGGTAATTTGGAGGCTGCCTCTTGCTGGTATCAAATCCAGTGTCTACCAGCTCGTTGGGTGGGTAGGTGTGTGTTATCAGTCATAGGATGTAAGAGCAGCTCCCTCTGTGAACATTACGTATCCTGGGAGCTGCTCACTTTAGTTCAGTTATGTGGCGGGAGGTGGCGTGAAGGAGAAGGTAGAGGCACCTGGTGGGAGACTTTAAAACTAACTTTAGAGAAAGTTGTTTTCATTTCAGGCTCTTTTTCAGGTATGTTTCAACTTAGGACGTGTGTTCTACTTATTTCTTACTTTTTGCTCAACTTAAGGGTATACAATTAATCCAGTTGGATAATGACACTGATTTTCAGATGATTTATTTGTTGTTTTGGATTCATAATATCTAATTTCATGTGCAATGAAGTACCTCACATGTCTATCTTATGTCTTTGTAATGTATTTCATAACTTTATGTTATATTGTTTAAACATAGATTTTAAGTATAATCATAAATGACAGCCAAGTCTGATTAAAACCTTCCATTTTATTTCATTTGGGGAGCCATTTCATGAGCCAGAGCTCAAGATAAACTAAAGAGGACTACTAACACAAACACAAAATAAAAAGACAGAATTGATCATGAAAGAACAAACAATTGAATGGCATGAAGCTGAATATTATGAGAGGACATGTGAGATCAACAGAGTGCTACACTTTGAAAACATCATCTTGACAAAAAGCTAAATGTCACTGGCATAATATGTTGATCAGGACTCATATCTTCACAACTATTTTGGCTAATCAGGGACATTTTGATAAGTATCTCATGATTGGAAATTCTGTTTATCATGAATACATTTTACACCTAATAATCCCTCTTTGAGACTCTTTGCAATAACTATGAATTTTGAAAAAAGGCAAAATTCTTGATCTTGAGACCTTACTCAAAATTTCCTGATTAGCCAAATTAGTTACGAAGATAAGGGCCCTGATGTCAATGAGTGAAATTTCATATCTTAATCTATCTTCTCAGTAATGCTGCAACTGTTAACATATATATATATATAAGCTTTTACACAGACCAATATTGCCTTGTGTGTAGTTGTGCATTTCAGTGGATCTAAACCCGCATAACTTCACAACCTATCACAACTTTAGTAAAGATACAAGGACATCAGAACTGCACATCATTCCTTTAATGTAAAGCACATATAGAGTTGCTGTAGTAACTGTCTATAGAGCACCATTGGATAGATTTACATCAATGTCACATTTTGTGCAAGCTTCAGTTATGTACCCTACAGTTTACATAAAGATTAAACCAACCAATGGAACCTGATAGTAATTGTACCCAACTTTATTTTTTAGTTACAATTATACATTGTTTTCATTAAAGTCTTAAAATATATTGCCTCGAAAGTCTCCGTTCCATCACTTTTTCCCGCGCTGTATATTTACTACAAACAATTTCCTTCTTTGTATTTCATGCTGTTTACTCTCAACAGATAAGCTGGAGACCAATATGTATACAGATCAGTGTTTTTTATTTTTGAAATTATTTCCTGTGCTAACTTTAATAATTCCATTAATTTTGTTTCTATAATAATGTTATGACGATCAATCAAAACCAAGGGATATAGGTAGTCATTTTACTCCTAAGCAATAGGCTCCCTGATGCAATCTCCATGTTTACCATCTAGGTATAAAGGTGCAGAATATCTAATATAGCTTTCACATGCACATCAATATACAGGTCAGGTACAAAATATTGTTGCTATTATATCAAATGGCAGTGTTAGTGATCGCGAGATCATTCTTGTGGTTTATTATAATATCTGTGGTCCTTTTTAGGTAATACATTTACAACAAAACCAGTCACAACATTTAGTTTTAGAAATGCATTGGTGCTTAACTATATCTATTTGTGAGTACGAATAAACAACCAGTGTCATATCTGAAGGCTATAACAATGCACTTACAGTCTGTCGACAAAAATACAAGTTGGTATTGCCTTTAACACATGGTTATCAACACTTAGAACTACTCATGATTCAACTCCGAAACCCTTATCAATTAGGCATTGGAAGCAATTTATATACAACAGAGGCCTTGAACCGTTTAACAGGATTGGTAGTGAAGTGTTATCTGCAATCTTAGAAGAATACCTCTGTACAAAATAGTCCAAACTCTTTGAAGATGTAGCCTTCATGAAACCATAATTGAAGGTGTTTGGAATGTGCAGCCTTTGATCCTTAGCTTAATTTCATTCCCTTGAGCTTTCATTACTTAGAGATTGTTGGTATTGCAGTTGTGGCCATTGGCCATCTTTATAAAGTGCTTGATGATATTCATCTAAGACTTCTTGTCCCAAGCAATCCTTTGGCTCCTTGTGAAATGAACACTGGAACCATAGAGTCACAACATCAGACATGCAGTGTTTTCTATCACCAAGTAACTATGTACTTGCACAGTGATTGAGTTCATCACAATGAAAACCTTCCATTTAGTGGCTACTTCTGTCAATCACACATCCTGTACGGTTGTAGATTGATTTCATATAAAGACTTTGGTCATGAGCATTTTAATCATATGGATTGGCCAACCAGCAATGCTTTTTGCATAACAACATTGTGTCTGAAGAACTTTCAGTCATTGCTTTTTTCTTCCAAAGTTATGCAGCTGTGGTGCCACCTACTTGCCAACATAGAAATCAATCAAGGCATTCACATGGCAGCCTGCAAATGTATAGAAAACCTCCCCGGTGTTTGTTCGCCATCAGACAGTGGCATGGACCGAATGGTTGTCATCACTGTCTGTGTTCACTACCATGTGATATGCAGGGATCCTTCCAGGAGGCATTCGAAGAGTGTGCGGAGAGTGTGGATACGAATAACCTCCCCCTCCCCCATGGTTCACTGGTGAAGGCGGATAACTAAGCTGCTGTTGCTGCTGCTGCTTACTACCATAAAGCGCATTTTGCGAATGATGTAATGGTGATCGCGATGGCCTCTGGTGTAGTTCATTGGCTTTAGGGGTGCAGTTGTAAGAGTTGTGCTCTCCATTAGCCTTTGAGTGGTCATCGTTGGGTCGCTTAGAAGCAGTCGGGCTCCGCTCCAGTTTTTGTAAAGTCATGGTTAGCGATTGCTCCTGAGAGGCCGACTTCTTGAAGATTCCCCGTTTGTGGCAGAGGTAGACAAGTCCTGCCACGAGCCCGATCCCTAACACTGGACCGAAGGTGCCCAGCACGATCAGTATGATCTTACTGAAACCTGCAAAGAAGAGGATAGAATCAGACCAATTGATGCAATATGAAACACAGTTGACCTCATTGAACTTAAATAAAATTGTTTATTTGTACTTTATCTATACATGTGTCTAGAAGTTAATTGACCCTGAAAAGACACAATGAGAGAGACATAATTCTTTTATTGTGAACGATGATATCTTAAAAACAATGAGAGAAACAAATGATCTTTAAGATTGTAATTCAGTTATGACAAATAGTACACTAAATTGCACTGTAATCAAAGAGTTTGGAAAACAAAGAGAATGGAAGGGGGACAACCCAGCAATTTCGCGAGGGCCTGTTTCACATTATCACAAACATAGAAACCTTTTCATTTTGGGATTCCTGAAAGTTTTTCAGTCACTTCTCTGTAAACTTTGGCCTCAGGTAAGGATCTATGAACACCACAAGTAAGGACCCATGTGTTATGACCCATGAACAAAGCAAAAAATCGTCGACCTATTTTTCATTATACCAGCACACAGGTGCAGCAACCAAATCAGACATTTCGTGTAATCCCACTTTGCTCCCAATTACATCACCTCTGTTTTACTCTGCTGAGGCACCCCTTTGTGTTCCCACTGTGACAGCTACTGAGTTATCAAAGGTCCCTAGAGGACCACCGGCTGTTGTGTATATTGCCCTGTCTATGGAAACCTGCACATCAAAGAAAAACTGCCTCAGTAAAAAGTGTTGGGGTATGGTCTCTGTTGTCTCATAGATTTGATCACCATCACCGCCCTTGATATGACCCTGGCAACTAATAACCAACCAACCAACCCACATGCTTTCTGAGGACAGCAGAGATCATCAAACAAAGGTACGAAGAACAGGCTTTTAAATTGGCAGCTTGCCATACAAGCCACTAATTATCATGCTCTTAAGATGGTTCTGCCAATCCTTGGGATGTCTGAGCCTATTATTTGTAAAGGTTTTTTGCACAGGCCTATTATCAATACAGCTGTTGTGACATACAGACAGACAGACAATTTGAGTACCTTGCTTATACATGAACCCTCATCCCTTTATTTATTTTCTTTTGAATTCCAGAACTCATTCCAAAGAAATCCACAGACGCATCAACATATACATGCATGTAATGTCAAAAATATCATGACGATGTTGCGATGTACAATCAAAATGCTAGTGAGAAGTTTGCAATCACATATTCAATATTCTAAATAATGTTCTTGTGTTGCTTTGATGTGTAGGATAATTAACATGAGTAGCGCATGGGGTGGTAATAATTACCCCATGCACAATTACCAGTTCGTCATCTGACATAAACCAAAAGGTCAGCAACAGTGCATTATCTGAGACTACTAGTGCATTATCATGGTAGCAGTGCATTATCAACTGAGAATTCATAAAAAAAAAAAGAAGTCAAGGACGGGTGGTTTGTAGAATGATATATTGTGCTATCCCATAGGTAACATTTTGTAGAATGACAGGACCTCAACTCATGAAATAAAAATAAAAATGAGAATATAATAGGAGGTAGGAGGAAGCTAATTAAATGAAGCAGAGTGCTAAAAAGACACCACCTAGAAATCTATGTCATGTGTGGCATTGCCATTCCTAGGCCTTCCGGAGATACCCAATTTACAAAGCGTTGCTATACAATGCATCTAAAGCTGCATCCCCACGTGGCGACTAAACCCTGACGATTAGTTGCACGGGGTGGTCCAAAGTACCGAACCGATCACATTCCTGGTGACTTCTCCCCCATAGAGCACTAATCACCGGCGTTGGGATAAGTTTGGTACTTTGGGCCACCACATACAACTAATCGCCAGGGTTTAATCGCGATGTGGGAACTTCAATACATTGGTTCTCATGGATGTTGAAATGAGGACATGGAGAAGTTATTCAATGCTATGGAATCTATAGAGACAGCTCATTCTGCCTGTACAATTATGTAACTTAGACTTAGGTTAGTATTGATAAAATACAAGCAAAAGTTCCACATGAGAAATCTCGCCAACCCCCCCCCCGACCCCCCACCCATAGCAGAACCTATATCGGCCTGTCTACATGTCTATAATAATAATAACATTTATCAGCATTATGGCATTTAGTCCATTCTGGATGGCGTGCTGGATTTAGGTGTTGGGTGTACAGTGTAATTGACACGTCTACGTGGGTGGTATTGAAAACGATTGGTCTTGACAAGTGTCATGAGTAATATACATCTATTTAACCTATGACTAAAGTGGCACAATGTGGGAGTATGGTTTCCAGTCCTACTTTTCTAGTTTTAGATTAACTTCTTGGCTGGCAATCTGTAAGTTGAGTCTCCCTTGCAATGCATTGTGAAAAGTGCTGACCGAGGCAGTTTTGTTGGGCCACCTGGGAGGTCTGGTGTGGTGAGTGCCACCTGTGATTATTTCCCCACACTGTGTGCCCACACGGTTTGCACGGTTTGAGGCCTGTGGCATAACCAAACCTGCACAACCGTGAGAGTTTAAAACCAAGTTAGATTTGGGTCTCACAAGGGCGATGTCCTTAAGGCCAATGACGCCATTTTCCAGATATCTGAAAATTGAAAATTCTTCAATCTTTTTCAAATTTTGCAGAAATACTCAATAATATATGTATGATTCAGATATGAAATAGAAAATTTGCCAAATGAAAATTTCTTTGAGATATTGATGGTGAAACAGGAGTAATTTTCAAGAAATTTTGCAAATGCTGAAAAACGATTTTGGCCATGAAAACTACAATTCCTCCTGTATCTCTTTAGATATAGGTCCTATATAGGTTATTATATACCAAAATAATGGTGATGGTATCAGGTATAACATAGAACATTCAAATTATTTCTAAAGTAAATAGTGAATTTATGGGAAAACAAATAAATACCCATTTTAAGCTATGTTCTGGTTTTATTATGGACATTCAGCTCTGCTGGCCAAATTAGCATGGTGACCACCCATTTTTATTGCTGAATTTGATAGCCTATATATGTATGCATGTGATATTAACTTTTAGAGCAATTTCCAACTTTCAATTTTTTTGTGTGGAACTTTATTTTTGAATTTTTGTATTTTTGAAATAGTTAATTGGCAAAATTTCAAGTTAAAAGTATATATTACATCATTAAATTCTACAAAAGTCTTTTTCTCTCACTTGAGAAAACATAAACACATCTATCAAAAGCATTATACTAGTCATTATATCATTTCTATCAAATAATTGGTAATTAAAATCAAATTTCAAAATCTATTTTGCTAGATTATTTTTTAATAATTAACATATATTTAGATTACTTTAATGGAAAAGTTTGCACGGTGACCCCTCATTATTTTTTGCATTTTTGGTACCTGTATGGGTATGACTTTGACTGTGTAGAGTTTCAAATCTCAACACTAGTTCTATAATGGCGCAATTGTTCTTAAGGTTTCCAAAATGACTACATTTTAACCACATTTGATTGACCAGTGAATACATTTCCGCCACTTACCTCTTGTATATTTTGTAAGCTCAGGGACTCATTTTTTTGGTTAAAAACAGAATATTGGAATAATGCCCCCAAAATTTCCCCCTTACACATTTAAATATATTGGGTGCCAACCCTCGCTGTTGTAGCCAAAGTGGGATACTGTTCAACAGCAAAGGTTCTCGCTGTCTGTGCCAACCCTAACGACAGCGAGGCCATGGGATTGGGGTGAGGTAGAAACATTTGGCAGAATATTCACAGAAAAGTCAAATGCTAGTCCCTGTTGAGCCCATGGTCTGAAATGATAATTTTCACCACTAGTCTACAGGATTTGATTCTAAATTATGATTGATAATTATGATTAGCATATAAATTATGTGTATATATCTATATATGTAGATATCTGCACATTTTTAGGAACCGTCTTAAGCTAGGGACCTTAATATTGTATCCTTTCTTTCATTTGTTAGTGAGTTACCTCAAAATATCATTTCTCTGAAGTCTTTACATTCATGAATGGTGTGCAAAAACATTGCATGTCACTACCTCTATTCGTCATTATCAGGAGCGGAAGCGTATCTTGCTAAAAAAAACACTTTCAATACAACAAGGAACCCAATCATGCAAGCCTCATTAAAGTGACAATAATCTGGGGTTTGCATTCTTTGAGGGGACAATAGCAATCATCCCATAAAGAACCCAGGGCAGCCAGTCCCTCTGTTCTCTCCTCAGCGTAGGCCTCTATAGAAACCATTGTTAGGGCAGCAATGTACACAAAATAACCCATGTCGCCTGGTGGTGAGCCATTCATGTTACCATTATGAGGGGCGCGGGTGGTGGAGTGGCTGGCATGTTGGCGACCTCAAATCTTTGTTACTAATTTGGCTCGTCAGGGAAATTCTGATTCTCATGATTAGAATTCTGACTATCATGAATAAATTTTACAATAAATTTTACAATAATTCCTGTTTGAGACTATTTTGCAATAGCATTATATATTCTAGTAAAAGCCAAAGTTGCTGATCTTGAGACCCTAATACAAATTTCTCTGATTAGCCCAATATAGTTATAATGATGTGGGCCCTGGGCTCGATCCTGGGCTGGTGTGAACTGCTTAACCTCTTGTATTTCTCCCTGTTCCAACAACAGGGTTATCAAAGGTTCTGAGAAGACCACCAGCTGTTGTGTGTGTGACCCCGTCTATGGAACCAGGCACATTAAAGAACACCTGCCTCAGTAAAAGTGTAAGGGTTTGATCTCTACCTTCTCATAAATTCCATTACCATCACTGCCCTTGATATGGCAGTTAATTAGGGTGTAAAGCAACCAATAGTCAACCAACCAATACCATTATGTAGAACCGACTGTAAATCTCCTTCAAGCTCGTAAACAACCATAATCAGGCTGCAAGAATACCCTATACATCTTGAGCAAAGCCATTTAGTCAGTAACCAAGATTATTTTGTTGTTGAAAAACTAACGGATGAAAATGTTCCTTTAGAATTTCTAGTCTCACCTACACTTAGCAAAATCAATGTTTACACTGACTAGATGAACGATAAATCATAAAGCGCTTTTGTCACATTCTAGTAATCAAATGAAAGCAGCCTAATCAGATTTTTGCCCTTGAGAAACAAACCTTTTTTCAATCATACTTACAGCCATCCTCGTCGCTGTGGTCGTAGGCCCCACAGTTGGGCACCCCGTTACACCCGAGCGACTTGGCGATGCAGTATCGAGGCAGCGGGTTGCACAGAATGCCCGAAGTATCGATGCAGTACTCCCCTCCTTTGCAGTGGAACTCTAAGCAAGGGTCTTCTGCAAGAAGAAACATGTAAGATGAGACAAGTGCAACACAAATATATTCCCAGCAATAGGAATATTTTTAATTTTCAAAAGAAATACCAGCTTTACCACACACATTCCGACTTAAAGGCACATGGAACTGTTCAACATGATTTGGTATGACCAATAATATATATCATTGCTTCCAATATTTACCAACATGTTAGTAACTATCGGTAGGGACACTCCCAATCCTTTGGCATCCGAAGAATCGGGAGCATTTGAAAGTATATTCCACCTCACAATGTTTGGCACGATGTTTGGCACATGAACTTTTTGTTCTCCAAGATCGGCAGGATTTCAACAATTATCATGCCAAAAATCATATAGTAATATTCAGCCTTAAGTAATAAAATATTCTCTGATATTAATATTGGTTTTCATGAACAGGGAAGGGGGATCAGTACTGAGTGGATCCACTCCTTCTTTCACAAGTTTCATTTGAGCAAAATAAACAAACTTAAACTCTGGCATCAATGGATGATTTCAAAGCTGTTAGCTTTTGACCTTGCTTTAATTCTTTGAAAATATTTACACTTCCAACCAGACAGCTTTGGCAAATTTCCTGAGCCGCGGGTCTTTGGTACCGTCCTCTCCATTTCCATCAAAATATTTACAGTTTTTATTCTTCCCAGAAGATTTGCCAATTTTGTGTCACAAAAACATAAGTTTTTCAATGCTTGCACAATCAACTGGTTTTACACTTTCGCTTTTATTAGTCAGGAGAGGCATTTTATGGCCTAGGGTTTTGTTTGGAAAATGTGCCTTTGTTTATTGAGATGTTTTGTCTATCGCTTTATTTTGCTTGAACAAAAACTCAATAAAGGTTAGGCCAGAACTTTGGAGCTGTGCAACAGGCTGGTCCAAACTTTAATCTGTATTTTATTGGTACACTCCTTAGGAAATGTTGCTACCTTATTCATGGGATGAGCAGATTAAACATAGATTTCATAAATTGTATCTTCAAATAATGAATTACAAAATATTTTCAACAAAATTTAATAATGATCTAAAACAGATCCCACGATTACATATAACCTGGGAAATAGGCTTTGTCCTTGTCATAGCTGGTATAACTACCCTATATGGGCATGGTCTGCTCAAATAAAAGTTCATGATTTTGGAAGAGGGGACTGGTGGTAATATGATATTTTCCTTACAATGCCAAACCAAGTGGACATTATCCCTGAATTGACTGATTAATCTTCAGCCGAATATTGCTGGAATGCGGAATAAGCCTGTGGTTATGTGGATTGGTGGCACATTAGGCATTTAGGTGGGATCAGCAGGTGAACCACTGGCTGAATGACAGACCAAATGTTAACAAGGTGTGAATCATCCTAGTAGATACCAAGCCAAGGATGCAACATTATTATAACATTGCAGCAATGTTCTGGTTTGTTCTGCATTGGTTCTTGTTACATTCTTTTGATGACTCCTAATCAGGTCACTGTGATGTACTGCCGTGACGTTGCACTCTCAGAAAAAAATAACATTACAATTAAGTTCTGATTCAGTGAGGTTCATTATTAACGTGATTCTTACATGCCATCTTATCATGTAACAGACTGACCAAAAAAGTATGGCTGCAGAACGGTTCTGTTATGTTGCAACTTGGCTGGGTATAGTGTTTAAAAGTCATGGACACATCCGTAATTTTGAAAAGGGGCAGGGGTCAGAATAAAAGTACTACTTGTGCGTACTAATACATGATATTCAAACATGGGTAGGGAGTGAAGTCATGGACTCTGAATAAACCACAGATTGCCCAAAGTAAGCTATTAGTTACATACAAACTTCAGGCAAGGCCAGATCCAGAATTGCCCAAATTGGTCTGGACTAAAACTTGCCAAAGAGAAGAAAATGTTGCATGTGCATGCACTAATGCATGTTGTTCAAGTACTAAGCCTATATGCAGATACCTCATTCCAAAATCCTGTATCCAGCCCTTAAGACATGTTACTTACTATACCTATATGTTTTAAGTATTCTCATTCAGGTAGGATTACTGTTCTAACCCTTCCACATTCATGTGATGTTGAAATACAATCTCTATGTTTTTCTTAAAAAGTAATGAGCTGCAAAGATAACTTATCAAAGAAGTCAATTTGACAGCCGAAACCAGCAATACGAAACTAGCCCCCCAAAAGAAACGTGACATGAAATGAGAGTCAATTCAGGGAGTAACTTCTCTTGTCGAGTTCTCTGATGCCTTTCGCGAGTTTTTTTCTAGTTGTTGGTGATTTGTCATGCTGGACGGTAAATGGATTTTCTGAAACTTCGTGACCACATGTTGCATGAGTATGCAGAGGGAAATGCCAGTCAAAATCAATGACTTCAATGACTCAAGTCACAATCAATGAGTTCAATTGAGAAGAGAGTCAGTTCAGTAGGAGAGTACCCAAGCAAGAATATGACGTTATAACAAAGTTGTAGCTCGGTGTTGTTTAATTGTACCTTGGTTCTTGTTACATTATTTTGATGGCACCCAAAAACGTCTTTAGAACCTAATATTGTGATGTCATACAGTAAGTTAATGCAACATTCTTTGAATATTCTTTCATGTTATAATACACTTATTACAACATTCTTTACTAGTAAGGTCTCTACTTTATCAATATATAATGTTATTATAGCATTCAGTTTTAGTAAGTCTCAACTTTACCTAAAATGGCGTAACTGTTATGTGAATATTGCTATTGCCTACTGCATTTACATGATATAATTGATGGTTGGGCACCCTATGGAATTACATATGACCTTTGCAAATAACGTAGTTCCAAGATGTCTATCCATTAACTTAAGTTACATTGCCAAAAACATTACAATGAATTCTGGCAGGGAGATCCATAATCATACTGCCAGAATGCCGTGTAAAAAATAGTAAACTTACCCATTAATGTAATAATATTAACATCATCATTACGACATCACAAAACAAAATTAACATTGAAACACCTTGAATCAGAAGTCTGAAAAAAGACCCTCAATGGTATTATGTATGAGCTGTGTATTTATTGTGTAGCATTTCAGGTTAGTCTTATTTTTAATGTAATTTAGTTATGATTGGAAATTAGACGATGGTTGCTTGAGACAGATTTAAAATTGTTGGAGAGTTGTTTGATAAAGTATCTCCAGTTATTGTAAAAGGCTAATTTGAATACATTTTGTAGGTTACATTAATGGGGCCTTTACTACATAGTATAAATGGGCCCTAAGCCGTGACACAGTTGGTGAACAAGTTGGTGCTAAAATAGGCTGACTTCAATGATCCCCTGTATTGATATGCCATAATGGAAATGTGTAAGTTTGATATGAATTGGTGCTATAATCAGCTGATTCTTGGGGTGGAATCAGCCGAATTTAGGGCTGATCGGTCAGCCATCTTGGTAAAAAATTATCTAGTAAGTATGGGGCTTAAGGACTTGGTTTGTGGGTGGAAAAGAGTTATCACATGTCACTCAGTTTATCTGTTTATCGCCCGCGGTCTATCGCCCCCATGGAGACACACCTTTAGTCCATCTCTATGTAATGTCATTTAAAACACAAACTCTACATCTACCTCTCTGTGCTTAGTGGGGATGTTACCTTGGGAATGGCCCTTTGCCTGGGGTGATAGCACTTAGCAGCCTCTGTGTAAAGCTGAGAACAGGCCACTAAGTGAGGTAAAGTAAGCCACAGGCAAATTAGACCTGGGCCTAAGTATGGGAAAAGGCATTGGGTTTCTACAGCAGGACTGACTGCAGTGAATGAGGATTGACAGATTAAATGTTAGGTGTGAGCTGGGATTAGGTGGGAAAAGTCTTTTGTCAATACCTGGGATTTACTGTCAAATGTTTAGCGTTAAACGTGTAACCTGTAATTTAAAGGGAGCCACAAGCAATGTTATGTTTAATGTGACAAAATGTGACAAAGCTTTGCAAACTTAAATAAAGACCTTAGCTAGTGGAACAGTCTAAACCATGAAAGCTAACTTGAATTTAAATTGAATTCCATACAATTCCTGTCTTTCCTGTTTGTAGACAGCAATATTTGTAAACAAACCAATTTTGGTGGGTTAGTAGGTGGTTTTGGATCCTTTAAGTGCATTTCTTTATTGTTTTTGTTTTTAAATAAACTCTTAATACAGCTTGGTCCTATTTCTTATACGTAACAGGTAAATATTACAAGTAAATCAAATATAAAACCGAAGGTAGGATTTGCTTTAACTTATAAATGTCCTCAGCAAATATTAGTAGTGCAATTTAAAAAGCTTTGCTCAAATGCTGGTACTTTACAGAGTAGTAGATGTTGGAAGTATACAATTTTTGTGATCATGTCTTATGTCAAATAGATTTACCATATATGCTAACTTAAACACTTTACAGTAAGATGTTAATCAATGATCTGTTTTTTTATTTGTCTAAAATATGACAACAGAATAAAGTTCCTACCTATGCAGTTGCTGTGTTTTTCCTATTTAACATCAGGCAGTTTGACAGCTTCCCACGCTAACTTAAAGACTCTACAGTAAAACGTGTTCATCAACCATGTTTTTTTTTATTTGTATAAGATATGACAACCGAATAATGTGCCTACCTGTGTAGTTGTCGAGTTTTTCCTATTTAACGTCAAGCAGTTTGACAGCTGTCCATGCTAACTTGAACACTCTACAGTAAAAGGTGTTTGTTAACGATGTGTACTTTTATTTGTATAAGATATGACAACCGAAGGATGTGCCTACCTATGCAGTTGCCATGTTTTTCCTGTTTAACATCAGGTAGTTTGAGAGCTGCCCATGTTAACTTAAACACTCTACAGTAAAATGTGTTCATCAACGCTGTGTACTTTTATTTGTATAAAATATGACAACAGACGGATGTACCTACCTATGCAGTTGCCGTCCTTGTCTTGTTTAAAGTGGGGCTCTTTGACCGCTGTCCACGCTAACATAAACACTCTAAAGTCAAAGGTGTTAAATGTATAAGATATGACCACCAAAGGATGTACCTACCTATGTAGTTGCCGTCCTTGTCTTGTTTAAAGTGGGGCTCTTTGACCACTGTCCACACTAACTTAAACACTCTATAGTAAAAGGTGTTAAATGTATAAGATATGACCACCAAAGGATGTGCCTACCTATGTAGTTGCCGTCCTTGTCCTGCTTAAAGTGGGGCTCTTTGACGGCTGTCCACGCTAACTTAAACCCTTTACTGTGAAGCGCGTTTACTGCTGATGACCTGAACCTGGAAATAAATAAGATAGATATCAAACTCAACTTAAACAGGTCATATAAACCCTGTGGAGACCTGATCACGTGATCACATTGTAGTGATCACCATTTGCTATTCATAGAAATAAACATTATAATTGAAGAATTCTAAAAGAATGCAATCTAATTATAATTTCTGTGAATATTCGAGATAAAAATCAACATTGATATGTGTTCTTAATGTTTAGGGTTCATAATAATGACAATTTCAAAATGATCACCAATATAGCAGTCTGTGCCATTATGACGTTGTCTTCACAACGTCTATAAATTATTTGGTGCATTAGGCTTGAATAATATTTGATTATCAATAATAAAATTGTCCCACAATTGCTCTGTCAGATACAAACAAAGCTCTGTGGCAAGAAATGGCAAATGTCATGGCAATATATATTATGATGGGTCATGACATTTTAACGTTTTAGACATTTGCTAGGCATTGGTTTACGATTCAATATGGGGATTGCCCTCCATCTTGACCACAAACATTGCTGACAGACGAATTTACTTCTTAATGACAAAAAATATCAGTGGCCTGTTTCATAACAAACCTCTGAAGATTTTGCGTTTCATAAGTTACAATCACCTTTTACCCTCATCATAGCTATGGGAGTTTTGATTATATTTATTCGAGTTTTGATGGATTTACAGGAGTTTAGGGTGAATCTAGGTGAGTTTTGGGAGGATTTACGGGAGTTTTTAGTTGATTATGCAAGTTTTGTTATGAAATGGCTGCATATGAGAGTTTCAAACTCGCATACAGGTTCCATAAGCTCACATAAAACTCCCATAGTTACAGAGGTTACTATGGCCATAGTTAGGGACAGATCAACAAAATACTTCTGAGAATTATGAATTATATTCTCTAGACACAGACTAGGCCATTAACACAGAAAGCTTCTGACTTCAAAGAACCACCTCCTGATAAGTAGAACTCCTTTATATGCAAAAGGCAAAGCTGGGATCTTCGACTGTCTGAATAAATGTTTATTAAACACTGTAGTACACGCCCCGGGTATGTCAGTAGTGGGGCCATATTTCATAATAGTTCTATCATACCTTGTTGTGTGGGGGCCTCCAGGGGACTGCCTAGGGATCAGGGGATGTGGACTAGAGCTACAGCCCCAAACCCACCTGGCGATTTTGACTAAGTCGGCCCACTGATTGGCACTAGGATTGGGCGATTATTCTAATAGAATCAGCTAATTTTATCACTAATTCAGATCACCGGTCAGTATGTAATATTGAAATATACATGTTTGATATGAGTCGGTGCTAAAATTGACTGTAGTACAGTTGACTGATTTTAGCACTGATGATCGGCTGACTTTGTCAATTCGTCTAGTGGGTATGGGGCTAAAAGCAACCCACAACGCAAAATTACCAAAAATAATAATTCTTTGAGTATTTTCAAAGTTGATGCTGACATTGTCACCTGCATGTACATAAATGATATGATTACAGAAAAACGGAGATTGATCACTAGAACACCCATAGGTATTATTCACTACATCTCACAAAGTGATCCTGTTTGTGTTTGTTATCTGGTCTGTAGGGGAATACCTGTTAGGATGCTATCCTACAAACAGATGCTATCCAACAAATAATTGTGGTTTAGTGGCTTTTTGCAGGATAGCATCCCCACAAGATGCTAAGCTACAAGCATATGCTAAACCAAAAATATTTGTTGGATAGCATCTTTCCAAAAATAGACACTAAGTCATAAGTATTTGTAGCTTAGCATCCTTTTGTGACTTAGCATCACCACAAGATGCTAAGCTACAAACAGATCTGCTAAGTCACAAATATTTGCGGGATAGCATCTCGCCACAAATCTATATTAAACTATTATACAGCAAAGTTACCTTTTCTGTAGGATTGAAAGAGGGTGTCAGGTCTTTTATGTATTATGCCTCAAAACATTAAGTTCCTTGTCTTTATTTTAATAGGGGCCTTCCATTAAGTATGTACGCAAATTTTCAAAAATTTCAGACCCACGCCCACCCCCCCTTGGGTCAAAGTACGCATTGGATTTATACAGGCACGTACGCAAATTTTCAAAAATTCCAGACCCCCCTCCCCCCCCCCTTGGTGTGTACATACTTTATGGAAGGCCCCATAGCATTTCCTATAAAATAAAAGGCATATTTTAGCGTTTTTAGCTTTCTATTCAGGGAAATGTGAGATGAGAAATCATGGAAAATATGCATTTTTCAGTGGGGTGGGATGATTCAGGGGACAATTTGTGAAAAAAGGATTAACAACTAACAACTAGGTATACAAAAATAGTTTTTATGTTCTGCTAATGGGAGAATCTATTAAGATGAGTGAGATATCATTCTAAACAAACCAATATTTGTTGATCTGTATTTATCATCCTTCACTGTTCAATGAAGTGACAAGGGGCTGAACAACTAAAGTCTTATTTTTTCTTCTTGAATTTATCTTGTTAATAATTTATCAATATTTAAATTTCTCTTGATATGGAATAAAAATTGCAAAATGAAAGTGTGATCTAATTTTCCTAAATAAATGATATGTTTGAAAATTCAAAAAAGGTAAGTCCTATGTCTTCTAGGAGTTTGCAGTACACCTCTCTTCCAAACCCCAAAGAAATAACCTTCAAAATTGGTTTGCTATTTTTCAACATAAATCTGTAGGATAGCATCCATGGTAGGATAGCATCTTGTTGGATAGCATTTGATTGTAGCTTAGCAGCATATGGGTGCTGCTAACTGACAAAGTGCTTTGTGGTTTAGTGAATGTTTGCATGATAGCATTCTGACATGGATGTTAAGTGACAATTTGCTTGCATTTGTGGGATAGCATCCATTTGTGGTTTAGCGTCCTAACAATTCCCCTACGTCATTCAACCTACCCCAAAAACAGTGACGTCATCAACAGAGTTAATAAACAGCTGTCTTTAACTCTATATGCACCATACTTTCTTAGACACTTTCATATTTTCTTTTTTTCCCTCTCCTTATGGCACCAGACCTGTCCATGTTTACCTCATGTTACATTGCACATAGCTAATAGACAATCTGCTTGCAGAGTGTGCATGTGAAGGGGATTCCAGAAGTAACATTTTAGTGACGTCATGGGTTTTAATGTAAACAATGTAGATACATGTGCGGACCAGGGCAGACCAAAACAAAGTAAGAAAATGTGTATTTTAAGCAGTTAAATTAGTTTTTGGGTAGAATTCCAGATGATATCATTTAGTCAGATGAATTGTGATCCCAAAATCTTTAGTGGAAAAAATGTTAATGAGTAGTTTATTTGACAACAGATAACTGATTTGCGTTGTGGGTTGATTTAAGTCTGCCGGGTATTTGTTTACTAAAGAAAGTAAGGATTTTACATATGATAATCACATGCAGGATTATGATATGCCTGCAATATTATAGACAGGGCCTTGTGGGTGTGGTTAAAACTGCTAATTTCATATAATTTGATTCTCATTCGCAAATGTGTTCCCAAGCGACTGGAAAACCAATATGCATTATTGATCAATTCCCTATACATAAAACCAACCTGAGTAATGTGAGGGATAAACAGACACAATGTGGAAAACAACTTACCTTATGACTACTCTAAATGTCTGTGATTTAAACTCTTTGACTCCTCTATTGTAGAAGTATATCTGGCCACATATCCTCTCGGCTGGCGCTCCGTCTTTGCTCGCAAAGCCATTGTAAATTTTAACAAAAGTCTCTCCACAATGAACTGCAAGACAAAAATAGCATCAAACTATTGTTATTATTGTTAGTATGGTAACTCGTTTACTGATTATGAAATAATCATATAAATCATATAGAATAACATTTATAATATCTAGCCAGAACTCTTTAACTATCACTATGTTCCCATAATAGGAACACAAAATGAGCTGTTCGTTGCTGACCAGATCTATAATCTAAGAAATTAGGCTAAATCTCTCCAGAAATCTGGGGTGAACATTTGGTACCATATAAAAGCGGGGTACCACTGAATGATTCTGGTTTAGAAAGAGACAACTGCGAATGACTGGACATAATTTGGATCATTGGCAGATGGTCATATGTTTTAATCTTTTACGAATGAATGACTTGTTGTTTCCATTGAATGACTAAAATACAGGTGTCTGGATGACAGAGAGAGGTTCGAAAACTATTTCTAATGGAAATGATTGCATTTAATTGGTTTTGGAGAATATCATCAGCTTTTGTCTTGAGAAAAATCGAACACATTTGATATTTTGTTGTTTGTAAATCGTTCACTTTTGTCTTGAGTAAATATCGGTTACAGTCATTTAGATTTGTCTTTACCAACGATTCACTGTTTACACTGAGCGATTTTATCAACAACCACCTAAGATTTCCAAATCTTTCCCTGTGTTTGCCTGCCTTGAGGCAAACATCATTCGGTGGAAACAGGGCTTAAGAGATGAGATCACAAAGCCCTCCGGCTCTATCAAGCCCCAGCTCCAAAGGTTGCACAGGCCCCAGGCTCTCTCCGGGGGAAGGTCACCCCTATGCGACCTACACATGACCTACACGCGATCAGGTTTAAGGTGGATAAGGGTGAGTCAGTTGCTGACAGAGTAGAGTAGGGATAGAGTACCTTTAAACATGATCATTATCCAGTTGTGTAGCCATGTTCCTGACTGTAGTGATGTACCAGTGATGTGGGATATACCCACCTTCAGTTGCCATACGCGTTTTTTAGAATTTCCGAAAGCCATGAATATTCTGATATAAGAGTAAGTTTGAATGCAATGGAAAATGCCATTGGTCCATTGCAGATATTAACTTACAATGAAAGGTAGTGCATTATGAATATGAATTTGGTAAGCAATATGATATCACTTAACATGTGATCAGATTTAATTGTCAACAAAATTCGTCAGGTATCACAACACTTACTGCTAAGCAAGCCACTTTCAACTTCCAACTACAAATTCTATGTCATCTTACCAACACTCACCAACCTAGAGCTCCTACTTGCCAATAAGTTAGTATGTATACTTTGATTTATCCCATTGAGGATTTTAAAGATAGAATCCTGTTATTGCTTCAAATAGTTCACCAATTTCCAGTTTCTGCCATCTTGGTTTTGCCCTGTTTTTAAATAGGTTTTCCTAAGCACAGCTGTATTAAAGCTGCAATCTAGTTGGAGTGTTTACATGTATGTTACCTTTAACTTAGTGACATCAAGTAAAGGGATCACAGATATGTGACTTCTGTATTTTTGTGTAATAAAATCTGAAAAGAGTTAAATGGAGCAATTTTGCTTACCACTTTGACCAAGGTCAAGCTCTACAAAGTTGATGAGGATCTTCCGGTCCTCCTCCACCCTGATCATCCAGGTGCAGTCTACGTTAGGGGGGTAGGGGTCCGGGAAGTTGGGGGAGTTTATAATCCCACCCCCCGCATTGGGTGGGAAGTATTCCGGGCCGCAACCAGGAGATGGGGTGGGGAACGGCTGCCACCCTGTAGGGAAAGAAAAGATAGATACATGAGTATATTTCTGACAAAAAGATATTGGAAAACACTTTGTGGGATTGGGCATAAATTATGAGTTTATGACCCAACCCCCTAGATCTGCTTGGAAGTATCCTGGGCCACAACCTGAGGATGTGGGGAAGGGGTCGGGAATGGCTGCTATCCTGTAGGGAAAGAAAGCAAGGAAAGACAGTTACAGGAGTATATTTCAAGATAAAGGACGGTATTTCAATGGACTCAATCTTGATTAAGGAAAGCAAGGAGTATTCTGGGTCATGACCATGGGATGGGGTCGCAGGGGCAGATCCATTGAGAAGGGGTGTGTGTGTCCAGGGAGTCCTGCCCTTTGACCTTTTGGTGGGAACCTATACTTAGGAAAGAGAAAAAATGTGCAGTGTTTTAGTGCTAAGCCTAAATGCCGAGCCCTATACACCTTTTTCAATAGTGTGGCGCCTTGCTAGCGGAATTGCCCAAACTAAACAATTGGGATATGGGTTCCTATGGGACTAAGCTTAAATCGTTGGGAACAAGGTCTCTATGGTAGAGTCCACTGCGCATGTTCATGGGAAAGGTGTATAGCTACCTTTCCACAATTCTGCATCTGCCCCGGGATTGAGCATGGCTGCCAGCATGCTGGGGCAGAGGAAATGACAATAACATATGTGGGGTATTTAGCAAACATACTGGACAACTTTTTGATCCTCTGATCCTAGGCATTAATATTAAAGATACAGGATACAGAACCCGCAGATTTGACAGCTACCCTGGCCACGCCACAATCCGGTCCCTACGCAACAAATCCAAATCCAACACAGCAAAAACCAATTCCCTCGTCTCACCTCAAATAAATGTGAAGGAGATTTGTTTTCAGTGTGAATTGGACCATTACCTTTCCATTACAAGCCCATTAATTAAAGAGTCTGTTCATTAATCAGTGTCTTGGAGTGGCCAGGGGGCCAAGTGAAGATTAATGGTGGAAACTGACAGCCTACTGAAGCAGGAAACCCATCCCAGTTTACAGCGACTACAAAGTTTACCATGAAATATTCTCAAAATTGCTTCTGTTCTTATTCTATGAAGAGAGTTGCACAATACAAAATTAACCAAAGCAATTTGGCTTACAGATTGTTCCTAAACCTTTTAGAATTTGACCTTATATTTTGGACTTTTCCCCAAAGGAACTAACAGTTAAGCCTGTCAGTCCGACCTAGAATGTCCAACCTTATTTTGCCATGAAACACAATATTTTGATTGGCTGGAAAACCTGCAAATCTGTCATTTGATGAAATTTAAGAAATGATGTTTTAGCAGTACTTGGAAATATAGAAAAATGCAAATTTGTAATTTGGTGTATTTATAGGATTTAGAGGTGCTTCAAGATTATTCATGGGAGGCTTTTCACTTATGGGGTCAGGGAGGTATTCATTGAAGAGTTGGTACTAAAGAGTTTAAGGCTGCACATCATGTTGAAATCTAGTCTTTGTGATTTAAGCATTACATACTAGATTACTTAAACGCTCGAGATGCCTTGTGGCCGCCCTGGAGGCACCTTCCTGAGGCCCCAAAGTTCAATCTAGGTTGCCCTTGGGTCAGCAGGAACCCTTCAGCTGACTTGGAACCTGTCCTCAAGTGCTCATGTTAGCCATATTAGTCTATTTCTCAAGCAAAAGACAACAACAGATTAGATGTTCACAGTTGAATGCCTAGAGAGACACTGGTTTATTTTGAGGTAATGGTCAGTCTTTTATAGGCAACAGATACATGCTGATTGGCTACAACATATCACATGACATAATCCCTAAGAATCCTGTGTTTACCCCATAAACCCTTTTTTGTTATCCCCACTATTTCCCTTCATTTTCTGATTTTCCTTTATCCACAACATTTTTGTGTATTTCGAGAAACTTTCCCTAATTACTACACAATTGTTACAAAGTTCAAGAAATTCTCTGGAACAAATATAAATAAAGTAGATTATTTAATTGTTATAGGATGACACACATACAATGATCACTCAAAAATATATTCTAGTCATTGGTTTTGTATGAAAGAAATTGATAGTAATTTTGTTGCACTTCATATGTTTATATGGTAAATGAATAACTGGGATAAATCAAATAATATTTATTTGAAATCATTGTGTAAACCCCCTTTTATGAACCTTTTTTAAATCATTAAGAAGACCCTGGAATTGTCAAAGTGTTGTTTTGCCTGGTTTTCTTTGACAATTATGAAATCAAATAAAGCTACTTTTTGTCCATTTTATCTCCTTCCCCACTCGGATTCATCTCTCAAATTATTAAGCATGTTTTCTTTCTCATCATTAGTGAACACCTCAAGGGATGGGGAGAGGCACATCAGTGTCAGCTCCTTTAAGGGGGTTTTATTAATAAACATGTCAATGGAGGGTGATAATTATGTAACTTGAGGTCTGAAATGGGCACTATACCTGGGCAAGCAGTGATGTAACAAGCATGCTCTGCGACCGTACTCTTTTGTTGGTCAGTCTATAACTTGCTTAATTTTTATGTAACAGTTATATCATTTGAGGGAAAGGTTGAGACTTACTAAAAAGAGTGTTATAATAACATTGTAGTGACGTTGAGAATTTAAGAAATTCCTGTGTTATTTAAGGAATATTTCTGGTCATTAAAAATTATGCCAACAATCCTTGTGGCCTGTTACACAATGGATTTTCGTAACAATGATAACTTTAAGATAACTTTAAGATCATTTTGTAACAGCAATAGTTTTCGTAAATGCAACACCATAATATCTCTATTTCTACTGGATGAAACTAAATTCTGTAACTTGATACAAGAAGGGACAAAATCAGAAAACAATCTGTAGAAATTACAGCTCATTGAGGGCATTCTACATAAATGTTGTGTGTGTGTCAAAACAATTGTTGTTATGATAAAAGTAACAACGAAATGTTTTGTTGTTTAATTGATTTTCGTTGTTACAATCAGTATTGTGCCTTTAATAGCTGATCTTAATCAGCCTTTTCTCACCTCCTCCTGGCAGTGATAAGCACCCTGCTCCTACCCTAACACTACCACAACCCATCTGTCATAGCACCTTCAGGCCCTTTTTCACTGCTGATGGTTGACTGCTACTGTTTGAGGCTAGGAGGTAATTAATATTTTTCTCTCCAATTAAGGCCATTGCTGAGTGATGAGTTACTTGGTTATCGGGAAAACATAGACTACCGGGAAAATGCATCGCGGTTCTCTGAGATTACCCAACCAAGAATATGAGGTTATCTTAACATTGTTATAACATTCTGTTCAGTTTTGTTTTGGGTTTTGTTACATTATTTTGATGGCAACCAAAAACGTCTTTAGAACCTAACATTGCAACTTCATACTGTGATGTTATTGTGACATTCTTGTGACATTCTTTCATGATATGATAACATCATTATGATTCTTAAATAGTAAGGTCTCATCTTCACTAAAATTTAATGTTATTATAACATTCTTTTTTCAATAAGTCTCAACTTTACCTAAAATCATGTAACTATTACGTGAAAATTTGGCAGGTTACAACTATAAAAGATTGGTCACAGAATGTGCTTGTTACTTCACTGCTTGCCTGGGTAATAATCAAAAAGCATATTTTGCTTCAGAATAAGATAACAGTAATGTACAGTAATCTCAAGATTACAGTACCGAACAAATAATTACCCTATAAGGTGGATGGTGCAAGTAAAAACTGGGTGGGTGATTTTTGCACGCAAACATCAATTTCAATCTTTTTTGCCCCTGCGCCAATTAAGGCATAATAAGAGACAATTGAAGGCAGTTGATGGCATGTTAATTATGGGCAAATGGTGACAGACAGTTTGTAATTACACTGGAATCTAAAAAGGAACCTGCTACTAAAACTGTGTTTTGCCTAGAAGGTCAGAACAATCTTGATGTAGAGAAGCAAAATAGATGTATTAGATGGACCAGAATTTACTAAACAATCTGCTTCCTAACAAAATACCTAGTGTTACATTATTGTAGCATTGCAGCAATTTTCCATATTGGTTCTTGTTATGCTTTTTTGATGGCTCCCAATAGTACTGATGTGACATTGCACTGCAACATTGTTGTGACATTCTGGTTACATTCTTAAACCTAAACAGAATGTTCTTATCATGTTCTGTTTTGGTTTTCTTCTAACCTCACCAATAATAATGTTATGATAACATTCTGATTGATGAGGTTTTAATCTTGTAGTTGTAACGTGCTATCTTAGTTAGTAACAAACTAGTTAAAAATGTATGGTTGCGGAACATGTCTGTTACATCGCAAGTTGGCCGGGTAAAGACTGATATTATGATTGTACTATATATTTTTCTATGCAGATCACACTGACTTTTGAGCTAGAAAATCAGCTTCTTATATGAGTAGACCAATGTACAGGACCAGAATCAAAGTAGTAGGAAGGATTCATTTCATTTCAGTCGTAAGAATATTGAAGGACTAAAACTCTTGCTGTTACAATGGGTGACTATCTGAACGGCTGGATGGAGCTGGGTTTCCAGCAAATGACATTATGCTACCGACTATGAATGAGTGAAAGATGCACTAGTCTTTTGTGATTGTTGACAGAATTGCTCAATGGAAATACCAAATTGGTGGTTAAGATATCTGTAAATGACTGCAAATGACAGTAAACAACCAAATAAATTTTTCTATCCAGATCGCCCTGATTTTTAAGCTAGAAAATCAACGAAAACCATACATGTATGAGAAATATTCAGGATAAATAAAATGAACTTTAAAAAGAAAAGTTGCTGAATATTTATAACGATTTCTTCCAAATGCAATTAAAAACAATTGAATTCATTGTTCTCTAAGTTTTACTTCCTTTAGTCATAAGACATAGTTGTCCACAGTGTTTCAGAATCATCTAAATATTGTTGTGTAGTGAAAACTACAAATCTTTCATTTATAAAAGATTTTGACAGCGGTCAATTTGCTGACGATTACAATTGTTCACAGTCATTTGCAGTTATCATCTTTTCTCAATTGAAATAGTTTTCTGGAAACCCTCCTTAACATTGCTGAGTTTGAAGACTAATCACCCCCCCCCCCCCCTAACCCCCGTATGCCCTGACACATAATCAGATGTATTCCGGTGAACAATGTTTTTTTCTTTTCCAATCAAGCACTGCACAAATATTCAGCATCAAATTTCATCCATTTCTAATTATTTTTCTGGGCTGAAAGTCTTAGGATCTTTAAATCCAAATGTCTAGATTTTAAAAACCATTTACAGGATTAGAACCAGCCGAGTAGAATAGACACAATACAACTGCGGGACCCATTGCAACAGCGAAGTCCTTGTCGCGGTTCGTCATTTCATTATCCGCCGGGCCGCTGTAATGGGATAATCCCATTGGAAGCATCCTAATCCAGTTAGAGGTTGCCCGCGTACAACATTGATAACCCGCTGATCACCTCCTTATCATGTTAGCTACACTTCTCACCACTAGGGGGTGTTACCCAACACCACCAGTGGTTGGAGAGCTCTGATTGGCTGTGATTGCCTGAGGGAGTGGGGGAAGGGTACCAAGTGGTTGGGGAGGGCAGTGTGATGACCCATGTGTTTACAAATTGCATTTTTTTATTTTCCTTTCTCCAATAATACAGGTTAAGTGAAAACAGTATAAAAGATAAATCTGCTGCCCAAATATCATCACCCTAATACAAGAAACCACGAGAAATGTGATAATGTCTTTAAAGACATTCAAGATATGTAAATAAAAATATATGGAAATTGTAAGATCAAAATGTTGGGTTTTACAAGGCAAGGTCACTTGCAACATTTGTTTCAAAGTGCAAAGCATATAGTGTTAATAACAAAATACAAATGTATATTTATTGAACACTTACTACTCTATTCATTATGATAGATTAGAATGGCTATGAATCTATATGATATCATGCTTAAACATAACTGTTGTCATGGTTTGTCATACAAAAGGTGGCAGTCAGCATTGAGAGGAGATTTGCTGTAACCAGACCCCGCTCCTCCTCTCCCTAGGCCTAATGGGAGCATCTTACATTACAACTGAGAGTCAGACAGGGTTTGAGCTGGGTCACAACCACTCTCACCCAGATTCAGGACTTTCAGTTATTACCCAGTTCAACGAATAGAAAACTGAACCCTCCTGGTAACTATATGTGTCTATGGTTATACATGGATATAGAATAAGACCTTATTTCAGAAGGATATTGCTGTAATTACAAATGAAAACTAGTACATTGTAATAATTTGTGACCCAGAAGAATCGATGAAGTACTTAAAAGAAGTATCAGTAATTATCAAAAGAACACAATTCTATGGTCGTACAAAATTCACAGATTGACCAGAAAATAAAGAAGATTCTTTTTACTGTGCAGTGACTGTATAGTCACCTTAAACTTCCCTGTCATGTCAAGTCATGACAGATAATAACATCAATTATGTTCTACTATGTTCTCGATCTAATTTGTCAGAGAATATGAATGAAAGCACCATTATCACCCACATGGCTGGTGAGCAGTGCGTATTGTGGGCAGGGCGTACTGACAGGCCATACGCACCACTCCATAGTCACATTATTTTCTCAACAATTTGATAGTTGTTCGGGTGATGAAATAAAGAAGCACCTTTTGTGTCATCATCGGTCGGCGGTACAACCCATGGGGATTGTACAATCCTTGGGCTTTGCCCTCGGTTTGTAATGATCCCCTAGAGGTTGTACAGCCACCCTGGGACATCCCCTGCAGTTCTTCTTATTATAAAATGTGGTTTTCAGGGAAAAGTCAAATATAATTATCAAATTCAACAAAGCTTTGTTGTAATGGTTGGTGCCCTCTATTGCCTTCAGTTCGTCTCTTATGCTCTTCTGCAATCCCTATCATTTTCAACCTACGGTGGTCACATTCTTTTTCAAATCGCTAATTTTATTTGTGTTATAGATGCACTTAGGGGCTGGAGAGCTTAAAAACGGTTCTTCATGTGGCTGTACTATTATTGCTTATTTCCTTCAAATTTTATCTTTATATTAGCTAAACCTTCATAACTGGAATTAGTTGGAGAAAAGCTGTCAAGGCATGTTCTTCGTGTTTTTCTAATATCACCACTGAGCCAATGATAATTTATGTAGAGTGAAAAGAAAGCTTCAACATATGAGTACTCATCAAAACATACCATGTGTGATGATTTCAAAACATCTTTTAAATAATTGAC
Organism: Lepidonotus clava; assembly: GCA_936440205.1. NCBI lineage: Eukaryota > Metazoa > Annelida > Polychaeta > Phyllodocida > Polynoidae > Lepidonotus > Lepidonotus clava. The sequence goes on along the minus strand of OW387136.1, from coordinate 1,877,569 downwards.
AGTCCGCCATCCAATAGTCAGGGAACATATTTGTGTTTGCAAACACAAGTTTATTGTTCTCATATATATCAGAACTGTCACTTTCTGTCATGTTTTCTATACGCTGTATTTGTTTACTCTCATTATTTGGACAGCACATCTGATCATATCCCTGATAGGTCTGATACAAATGAGAATGCAATACAAATATAAACAGAAAATGGACTTTCTCTTGTTGCCATCAATCCTACTAAGCAGAAAGAACCTAATTCAACCTGTTGATCAAAACACAGGCAGTTCAAAAATCAAATACACAACATAACAACAATACATGTAGGTAGCCATACACTTTAGCCAAACCCCCACTATAGTTCTATTGGGGCCACATGAAAATAACTGTAAAGCCTGTTCCCCACATGGCAACCAAACCTGGGCGATTATTTGTATGTGGTGGCCCAAAGTACCAAATCCATCCCTTCCCTGGCGTCGTGTCCCCCATAGAGCAGTAGTCACTGGGGAAGGGAGGGACTTGGTACTTTGGGCCACCATATACAACTAATCGCAGGGGTTTAGTCACCATAATAACTGTACAGTGGAATATTTTTGTGAAGCAGGTCCCAAGTCCCCGACCCCTGCCTAGTATATCCATACACATAGTGTCCATACACCATAGCTTTGTGTTTAGATTTCTATAGGTCAGATCTTGTTACTGTAGGTATGTTGGTGGTATGGTGGATACTGTTTCTGAAACCTTTGGTCTAGCCAAGATTGACTGGTAATTCTCACTGTATCCATATCTGTGAGCTAATGCTGAAATACTTTCACATATGTGGCCTGCTATGGGTTATATTACTGTCTGTACTGTCACATTTCTAAGGCTCATTTCTAGATACTGTTCATTATGAAATGTTTAGAGCTTTTATTACCTTAATATCATGTAATATATAATATATATGTAATATTAATATAAGAAGACTCGTCGGGGGCGTCCAAGGGTGGAAAGACGAACCGCTGGGCAGCAGGCTGTACAAAATAATATGTGTGTGAATATGTATAGAACATTCAATCAAAGTATTATAGACCTTGCAATCACAATAAGCATGTTACAACATTCAATCATCACATCTTCTGTACATCGATCAAAGTGTTTTTAGACATTTCAGTTATAATAAACATGTTACAACATTTAAAAGCATAACATATGACATCGAAAAATGTTACATCACATTATTAGAATGTCAAAAATTGTTGTTATTACATCACTCCTTGGCTGGGATTGCTTTCAATATGAACACTTCTGATTGGTGTTACTACACTTTATATCTGTCATCTTGATTCTTCGTATAGGTAAAAAAAAAAGACAAATAACCTACAATTATGAAACAAAGAAGAAGGCTTTAAGAAATATATGGAATTAAACATCTATGATAATAGATAGTTATGCATAACATATTTTTCAAATAAAAGGGAAACACTGTTTATCAGGATGTCTCCTGATATTTAGAATAAATTAAAGATCCTCTGGGCATGTGAGAGCTGCTCTGTAAATATTCAAAGTAAATATCAGACAGAAGACAGATGGCAGTGAACAGCCAATAAAGACCTGGAAACATGCAGAACCAACATGGCAGCTCTGGCTGTATTTGTCCAGCCAGACTGAAGGCACCAATACTAGATTACACTGTCAACAGGACTGTCTTTTCAAATGAATGCCTTTTAATAATCGGTGCATGGAGGCAGAGGTACATTAATTTTGTTGTGTCTAAAGCCCCATCCCCACTCCCTTTATTAAAATGAATAGGCTTATATACGTTTTTATTCTATTATTATACCTGAGGTGATACACATTTAGTAGTTAGGAGTTTAATGGATGCCGTATCAAAACTGAATGATAACCAGCCTTGTATTGCCCTGTGGGGCCATACAGGCACTTTTATTTTTCAATAATTCATAAACAAATGAAATCTTTAAGAAATAAAGAATCTAGCATATACGTTATCTGCACAACATTCCTAGCTATATTTTACTTGCTTGCTGTTTGTGCATTTGATTTATATCAAACACGTTATATGAAGAAACATAAAAACACGTGCAGCATCACAGCCCAACCATCACTGATTGCTGTGTAATCGAGTATATATCATTTTTGGGTAAAGTAATTGTAACACTAAGTGTTTGTTCATGCTTTGATACTATTGGTGACTATAATATATATTGTTATGTTTGTATAAGACATACTTCATTTCTCAATGTTTTGATATTGACTTAGGTAGTAACATAACACATAAGTATAATTATTATAAGCTATGTCAAAGGAAAGGAGAGAATATTAGTTCTAATATAAGGAGAAATGCACACTTAGCTAATTAAAAGAATATGGGAAATGTGATATGCCTTGCATGGACTAGAAATAAAACAAAAAAGTCAGTATCAAGTAACTCCTGAACAATTTGAAAAAGCATAATCATTTCTCGGAGTGTCAGGAGACTGGTAATTTATTTCTCGGAGTGGCTGTAGTCTCACTTGGTTTTATTCTCAGTGCCCCCTGACAGTGCTGTCTCCACTCCCTTTATTAAAACGTCTCAGGTGTCAAACAGCCGGGTCTTCTTCTCATATAGCTATAGACTATTAAAACCGACACAGCACATACACTGGTACATCTATTGTCTCTAAAGCCCCATACCCACTAGGTGATTTTCACACAGTCGGCCAATGAGTCAGTGCCAAGATCAGCCAATTCTCGTGATCGAACGTCAGTATATTGTATTGAAATGTTTGATCTTAATCAATGTTAAAATTGGTTGATTGTGTGGGTGGAGTTGATTGTCTTTAAGCACTGATCCATTGGCTGACTGGGTCAATCACATTATCAAATGTAAACTATATAGCATCCTTCCTAAGGCACATACATATATTTTCATATATTACTCTTTGTGAAAAACCTATTTTCTAGGCAAAGATATTTTGAAATTATTGCCAGGTTGTTGTGAGGCTTACGTGATAATTCTTTGAGTATCATGAATTTCGTGCTTTGACTCAGAATACTTATCAACAAATTTCTAAGGAAGGCTATCCTGGTCTGTTATTTTTGTAGACGTAATACCTCACTGAACCATCAAGAATGGATCTTCAAAGGAAGGGATATGAAATTGAATACGTTTTGCTCCTTAATGAAAGATGTGTCTGGAGGTACGATGTGTGAGGGCCCATCAGCCTCTTACACTAATAAGGTACAGCTGAAAAGGCACTGCAGTTCTGTAATTCTACTGTCTGACAGCATTTTCTATTTGCCACACACATAGGGGCCTTTCATACATAGGGGGCTTTCATTTAGTACATACACACATTTCAAAAAATGTCTCAGCCCCTCCGGGCCAAAATTATGCATTAGATTTGTACTAGAACGTACGCACATTTTCAAAAATGTTGGTCCTCCCAGGGGCAGATAGAGGATTTTCGAAAGGGTGGTTGGGAGTCAGCATAAAGGTTAAGCACTGAAACAATGTGCATTCGCACATATGTGTGTGACATTCTCCCCTCTTTTTGTAGCTTAGGGGTACAGCAAATGGGGGGAGGGGGTCAGGACCCCCGGCCAGGACCCCCCCTGGATATGCCCCTGGCCGCCCTTCTCCCCCCCCCCCTTCCCCCTTGATCATAGATACTTAATGGAAGGCCCTATACAGAGCAATGCAATACTACTGTCAGTGACCAATACATCTTCGGGTTTCTCAGAATCTTTACTTTGAAATTCAAATCTGAATTCTCCCGAAGGTTCACTTAAGGTCAGTACTGGTGTCGTACACAAACCACATTCACCTCACGCACGTTTTACCACACGCAATTTTCTATAGGTGATATTATATTACTTTCGTCCTTCTGACAGGCCAATGGATCACATTTCTGAAAGACCCCTTATTATTGCCTCAAACATTAAATATGCGAATCACGCTTAACAGGAAACTTGTTGAATGAGACCTGTCAGAGAGACATTGGAATGAGTGACAGGGTCAAGAAAGGATAGATCTCTCCTCATACCTTCTCAGTTACTAGAGATGTGGACATTCAAAACAGGACAACTGCAAACATAATAATGCATTACAAATATGTTTAGGATACATTGAACACAAGAGCAAAGGAAACCTGGTACAACAGGGGCGGGAACAGGATCTTTGAAAGGGTGGGTGGGGGGGGGGGGTTTCAGCGTAAAGGTTAAGTCCTAAAATGTTGTGCATTTGCACATGTATACATGTGTGACATTTCCCCTGTTTTTGCAGTTTAGGGGACCAGTAAAAAAAAAAAAAAAAGGGGGGGGGGGGGGACGTCAGGACCCCAAGGACCCCCCTGGATCCGCCCATGTACAATGTTTAGCCTCAATTTTGTGAACTACTCAGCCGAGGACAAAACATCACACGATATCCTTACAAGGTTGCAGAACATTTCAGAACATCACTGGTAACCTATGGCTAAGTATTGTGATAAAGTTAAGGATGATGGCCAAACACTAAGCTTTAGAGCAGACCCTAATTTTTGTCTAGATGAATATCATGACCAATATCTCGGAAATTTAACTCTTTGATTTCTAATCTTTGATATTCAGATTTTTTGAAAAAATCATAATTTGAATCATGATTGAACAGTGAACTATAAGATATATCCTCGAAAATACTATGGTGTCAATACTGACATTTCAAATGAAAGAATTACATTCTTGTACAAATTCAAAACTGAATCATGACGAATGCCATTTTAGAATAGTAAAATCCATCGATGGATGTTTACAACTTAGTGTCTTTGCTTTTTTAAAACTTTAACATCACTAAGTGTTGCGCCGGGGGAGTTATAGAGTTTATGTCGGATGATAACTCGAATTGCTGACCGGCGTGTTATAAAGGGTTGCTAGATAGTAGAGTACTGTAAAGGTACTCCTCGCTGAATACTAGATTCTCACGGTAACTTTGGACAACTTATGTAAAGGAAGAGCCACACATTCAAATACAGTTTCAAACCTTTATTTCTGATAAGCGTACAATAGATGAAGTGTTCCGTACAAATACCATACAGTGCTGGTGAGTGGTACCAAAGTGACAATAATAACGCCCCTCTGAGCGCCTACCTCTATACTCCAATCAGAGTCCGTGCCAACCGCTGATCCGGCGCTGAGCCTAAGTCCTCCAGGCCTGCTGTAGTCTCTAGTCTGGTGGTCTGGCAGAGTGGCTGGGCCAGGTAGAGCAGCGGCTTCCGGTCTAGTAGAGTATCCAGTGAGGTAGTCCAGGGGTATGCCTTTCAGAGGGGGCTCCAGGAGAGTGTGTCCCTACAGTGGCAGGGATCCCCTTTATACAGATCCTCTCCTCCTGGGAGGAGGGGGCCTGCATGATGTCATGGGCTATATTTAGCAGGTGATATCACCATCCAGTCTCCTGATTGGTCGACTGATGGGGAGGGGTTGTTTGTGCAGGCCAGAGAGGAAGAGGGGGAGTTGTGCACGGATTGCATCATCTCCCTGAGTGGGGAGGGGTGATTTGTGGAGGCCTCTGATTGGCGGATGAGAGCCCCAGAGGGTGGGGTGGCAGGTGCATGGGGCGAAGCCCAAGCATACCCATGGTTGTACTCAGTCACTGCCTGGCAGCTGTACGGTTCACAACAGGTGGTGCTTATATACTACCTTACACTAACATGGTTATACATAGGTATATGGGAGGTTGTGTCTGCAAAAGTAGGGTTCTAGGCATTCTGTGTATGACTACAAAGCCTCGCTTTGCTATCCAGTTTTGCCTTCATTCTATTTGTGTATGATTCGTTGTGTTCATTAGCCATTTCTCTGACAATTGAAAGGCGTTGCTCAAGATCATGAAGGTAATCAGTGGCTGATAGAGGTAGGTTTGGGGCACTCTGTCGTTCACTATCAATGGGTAGCAGGTTTGGGGCATGGCCGTACAGTAGACGGTATGGGCTATCACCAAGTCTGGATGTGACAGATGTTCTCACACTGTACAGAGCAAAAGGTAAGAGCTTGTGCCAGTTTTCACTGTTTGTATCTACGTAACAGGATATTACGGACTGTAGCTGTTTCTGGATACGTTCGACCCGGCCATTTGCTTTCGCGTTCACACCTGATGTGAACGTTTGTTTTATCCCAAGTCTTTTGTGTGCCTCGATTGTGAGTTTTGACAGGAGAGGAGTTGCATTATCGGAATGCACTGCTATTGGTGGGCCGTACCTGGTATAGACATGTGTAATCAATGCGTCCACAATGTCAACACTCGTTTGGTCCTTCATGGGTATGGCCTCACAGAAGTTCGCTACCGTCTATAAGCACGAGGGCAAAAACGACCTCGTGCGTATTAAGGTCCCTTATATGCACGAGGTGGTTCTTTATCCTCGTGTATGGACTTTACAGAGGCAGGCAGGATGTCACACCTCGTGTAGCATGGTCCCCAAAATGCTGTATGCACGAGGTGGTAATTTTCTGATCTCTCCTGTCCCCTGCCGCCATACATACAAACTTCCCCTGCATCGAACTGCATCCCCTGCATCATACCACCCTCCCCCTGTCTCATACCGCCTCCCCCTGCATCATACCGCTTCCCCCTGCATGATACATCCTCCCCCTGCATCATACCACCCTCCCCCTGCATCATACATCCTCCCCTTGCATCATACCACTCTCCCCTTGTCTCATACCACTTTCCCCTGTATCATACCACCCTCCCACTCTCTCATACCACCTCCCCCTGCATCAAACAAACTCCCCCTGCATCATACCACCCTCCCCCTGTCTCATAACGCCTCCCCCTGCATCATACAAACTCCCCCTGCATCATACCACCCTCTCCCTGTCTCATACTGCCTCCCCCTGCCTCATACAGCCTCCCCCTGCATCATACAAACTCCCCCTGCATCATACCACCCTCCCCCTGCATCATACCACCCTCCCCCTGTCTCATACTGCCTCCCCCTGCATCAAACCGCCTCCCCCTGCATCATACATCCTCCCCCTGCATCATACCACCCTCCGTCTGTCTCATACTGCCTCCCCCTGCCTCATACAGCCTCCCCCTGCATCATACAAACTCCCCCTGCATCATACAAACTCCCCCTGCATCATAAAAACTCCCCCTGTATCGTACCACCCTCCCCCTTTCTCATACAAACTCCCATGCATCATACAAACTCCCCCTGCATCATACAAACTCCCCCTGCATCAAACCACCCTCCCCCTCTCTCATACAAACTCCCCCTGCATCATACAAACTCCCCCTGCAACATACAAACTCCCCCTGCATCATACCACCCTCCCCCTGTCTCATACTGCCTCCCCCTGCCTCATAAAGCCTCCCCCTGCATCATACAAACTCCCCCTGCATCATACAAACTCCCCCTGCATCATACCACCCTCTCCCTGTCTCATACTGCCTCCCCCTGCCTCATACAGCCTCCCCCTGCATCATACAAACTCCCCCTGCATCATACCACCCTCCCCCTGCATCATACCACCCTCCCCCTGTCTCATACTGCCTCCCCCTGCATCAAACCGCCTCCCCCTGCATCATACATCCTCCCCCTGCATCATACCACCCTCTCCCTGTCTCATACTGCCTCCCCCTGCCTCATACAGCCTCCCCCTGCATCATACAAACTCCCCCTGCATTATACAAACTCCCCCTGCATCATACCACCCTCTCCCTGTCTCATACTGCCTCCCCCTGCCTCATACAGCCTCCCCCTGCATCATACAAACTCCCCCTGCATCATACAAACTTCCCCTGCATCATACCACCCTCCCCCTGTCTCATACTGCCTCCCCCTGCATCAAACCGACTCCCCCTTCATCATACATCCCTCCCTGCATCATACCACCCTCTCCCTGTCTCATACTGCCTCCCCCTGCCTCATACTGCGTCCCCCTGCATCATACAAACTCCCCCTGCATCATACAAACTCCCCCTGCATCATACCACCCTCCCCCTGTCTCATACTGCCTCCCCCTGCATCAAACCTCCTCCCCCTGCATCATACAAACTCCCCCTGCATCATACCACCCTCCCCCTGCATCATACCACTTCCCCCTGTATCATACCACCCTCCCCTTGGCTCAATCCACCTGCCCCTGCTTCATACCACCTCCCCCTGTCTCATACCACATTCCCCTGCATCATACAAACTCCCCCTGCATCATACAAACTCCCCCTGCATCATATCACCCTCCCCCTGTCTCATACCACCCTCCCCCTGCCTCATACTGCCTCCCCCTGCCTCATACAGCCTCCCCCTGCATCATACAAACTCCCCCTGCATCATACAAACTCCCCCCTGCATCATACCACCCTCTCCCTGTCTCATACTGCCTCCCCCTGCATCATACATCCTCCCCCTGCATATTACCACCCTCCCACTGTCTTATACCACCTCCCCCTGCCTCATACCACTTTCCCCTGTATCATACCACCCTCCCCCTGTCTCATACAAACTCCCCCTGCATCATACAAACTCCCCCTGCATCATACAAACTCCCCCTGCATCATACCACCCTCCCCCTGTCTCATACCACTGTCTCACATAGCCTCCCCCTACTCATATCACCACCTCCCCCTGCCTCATGCCACTCTCCCCCTGTCTCATACTGCCTCCCCCTGCCTCATACAGCCTCCCCCTGCCTCATACTAACCATGCACCTTCGTCACTGTCCCACCCTGTGACCAACCATGTTCCTCCTTCACTTTCCCAGCCTGTGACCAACCATGTACCTCCCTCACTTTCCCACCCTGTGACCAACCATGTACCTCCCTCACCTTTCTGCCCTGTGACCAACCATGTACCTCCCTCAATGTCTCAACCTGTGACCAACCATGTACCTCCCTACTTGTCCCACCCTGTGACCAACCATGTACCTCCCTCACTTTCCCACCCTGTGACCAACCATGTACCTCCCTCATTTTCCCACCCTGTGACCAACCATGTACCTCCCTCAAGGTCTCACCCTGTGACCAACCATGTACCTCTAACACTATCCCACCCTGTGACCAACCATGTACCTCCCTACTTGTCCCACCCTGTGACCAACCATGTACCTCCCTCACTTTCCCACCCTGTGACCAACCATGTACCTCCCTCATTTTCCCACCCTGTGACCAACCATGTACCTCCCTCAAGGTCTCACCCTGTGACCAACCATGTACCTCTAACACTATCCCACCCTGTGACCAACCATGTACCTCCCTACTTGTCCCACCCTGTGACCAACCATGTACCTCCCTCACTTTCCCACCCTTTGACCAACCATGTACCTCCCTCACTTTCCCACCCTTTGACCAACCATGGACCTCTCTCACTGTCCCACCCTGTGACCAACCATGTACCTCTAACACTATCCCACCCTGTGACCAACCATGTACCTCCCTCACTTTTCCGCCCTGTGACCAACCATGTACCTCCCTCAATGTCTCACCCTGTGACAAACCATGTACCTCCCTCACTTTCCCACCCTTTGACCAACCATGTACCTCCCTAACTGTCCCACCCTGTGACCAACCATGTACCTCCCTCACTGTCCCACCCTGTGACCAACCATGTACCTCCCTCACTCTCCCACCCTTTGACCAACCATGTACCTCTCTCACTGTCCCACCCTGTGACCAACCATGTACCTCCCTCAATTTCCCATTGTGTGACCAACCATGTACCTCCCTACTTGTCCCACCCTGTGACCAACCATGTTCCTCCCTCACTGTCCCACCCTGTGACCAACCATGTACCTCCTTCAAGGTCTCACCCTGTGACCAACCATGTACCTCTAACACTATCCCACCCTGTGACCAACCATGTACCTCCCTCACTTTCCCACCCTGTGACCAACCATGTACCTCCCTCACTTTCCCACCCTTTGACCAACCATGTACCTCCCTCACTTTTCCGCCCTGTGACCAACCATGTACCTCCCTCAATGTCTCACCCTGTGACCAACCATGAACCTCCCTACTTGTCCCAACCTATGACCAACCATGTACCTCTCTATTTCTCCCACCCTGTGACCAACCATGTACCTCCTTACTTCTACCACCTTGTGACCAACCATGTACATCTCTACTTGTTCCACTCTGTGACCAACCATGTACCTCTCTACTTGTCCCAACATGTGACAAACCATGTACCTCTCTACTTGTCCCAACATGTGACCAACCATGTACCTCCTTCTTTCTCCCACCCTGTGACCAACGGTGTACCTCCTTACTTCTACCACCTTGTGACCAACCATGTACCTCCCTACTTCTCCCACCCTGTGATCAACCATGAACTTCCCTATTTGTCCCAACATGTGACCAACCATGTGCCTCTCTACTTCTCCCACCCTGTGACCAACCATGTACCTCCTTCTTTCTCCCACCCTGTGACTAACCGTGTACCTCCTTACTTCTCCCACCCTGTGACAAACCATGTACCTCCCTATTTCTCCCACCCTGTGACCAACCGTGTACCTCCTTACTTCTACCACCTCGTGACCAACAATGTACCTCTCTACTTGTTCCACCCTGTGACCAACCATGTACCTCCCTATTTCTCCCACCCTGTGACCAACCATGTACCTCCTTACTTCTACCATCTTGTGAACAACCATGTACCTCTCTACTTGTTCCAACCTCTGACCAACCATGTACCTCCCGCTCTTAATATGGGATTGAGAAGGAAAGATGAGGGCTGTGAAAGGGAGATGAGGGCCAACAGGGGCAGATGTGGTACAACGAAAATAGATGAATGCTGACATGAAGAACTGAAGGCCAGCAGAGGTAGACGAGGGCTGACAGGGGTAAATGAGGGCTGACAGGGGAAGATGATGGCTGTCAGGGAGATATGAGGGCTGTCAGGGCGAGATGAGGGCTGACATGGAGAGATGAGGGCTGACAGGGGAAGATGAGGGCTGATTGGGGGAAGATGAGGGCTGGCAGGGGTAATAGAGGGTTGACCAGGGGAAATGAGTGTTGACAGGAGTTAATCTGTTCACCATGGCTTTGCACTGAACACCTCTGCCCTGCACTGACCACCTCTGCCCTGCACTGACCACCAGGGCCCCCCACTGTTCACCAGGGCCCTGCACTGACCACCGCTGCCCTGCACTGACCACCAGTGCCCTGCACTGACCACCTCCGCCCTGCACTGACCACCACGGCCCTGCACTGACCACCGCTGCCCTGCACTGACCACCAGTGCCCTGCACTGACCACCTCCGCCCTGCACTGACCACCACGGCCCTGCACTGATCACCACAGCCCTGCACTAATCACCTCAGCCCTGCACTGATCACCACGTCCCTCCACTGATCACCACGGGCCCCACTCACCACCACGGCCCTCCACTCACCACCACGGCCCTCCACTCACCACCACGGCCCTCCACTCACCACCACGGCCCTCCACTAACCACCACGGCCCTCCACTCACCACCACGGCCCTCCACTCACCACCACGGCCCTCCACTCACCACCACGGCCCTCCACTCACCACCACAGCCCTCCACTCACCACCACGGCCCTCCACTCACCACCACGGCCCTCCACTCACCACCACAACCCTCCACTGACCACCACGGCCCTCCACTCACCACCACGGCCCTCCACTCACCGCCACGGCCCCCCACTCACCACCACGGCCCTCCACTCACCACCACGGCCCTCCTCCCCACCACAGCGCCCCCCCCCCCCCCCACTCACCACCACGGCCTTCCACTGACCTCGTGCATACTGACCTTGGTGTTTTTATATTGCACGAGGTGGTTCTGTATCCTCGTGTTTGGAGTTTCCCAAAATACCGACCTCGTGCCTATAAAGGTCCACTATATACACGAGGTGGTTCTGTATCCTCGTGTATCGTGAAAATCCTCGTGTACATAGAGTCTTCCCAGAAGTTCGTGAGCATGCAAATGACTGTGAGTATGTACTCGTGGCCTTCATTTGAAGGTTTGATTTTTCCGATGACGTCAATTGCGATATGACTGAAGGGTCTTGGAGGTGTATCGAAGACCTGCATTGGGTGGTTTGGGTGTGCCACCCTTTTCTTTCGTGTGCATATGTCACATGTTCTGACGTATTCTGCGATCATTTTTGTCATGCCTCTCCACCAGTATTTGGAATATATTTTGTCGTAAAGGACGTTTCTACCTACATGAGAGCCCAGAAGCACATTGTCATGTAGTAGTGCTACGACTTTTTCCTGCATATTTGTGGGGATGACTGTCTTTCCTTCTATCTCGACATATTTCGAGCCCTTCTTTTTAAAGTGTGGATAGAAAACCAAGATGTCGTTTTCCATTGACATGTGGTCTGCATATGTCAAGGTGAGTTTCTCTCTAGTCGGATCCTTTGGCAGTGTTTTATTCTCCAGAAATGATATTATGTCTGAACAGAATTCGTCAGCTGCTTGGCCTTTTGAGATAGTGAGTTTATCCATGTTATCTGATAAGTCTTGCATATCAGTTTGAGGTTGCGCTCTAGTATTTGTTTGATGTGTTTCATTGCTCTGCTTTTGAGTAGCGTCGCTGTCATTGTTAGTTAGGGTTTGTTGATTACTCACTGCCTTTGACCTGGTTACTGCAGTATTTTGTGCGACTTGTCCAACTTGTGGAAACAGCAAGTCTTTACCGAGTTCTGGACAGTCATTGTCGGGCAGGGTAATGTCTGACTCTAACCTGGAGACATAGTCTGCTAGGTAATGGGTCTTACCTTCATGGTATTGGATGTCATATGAGAATGACTGCATGAAAAGCGCCCACCTTTTGAGTCTAGGACTAGGTGCTTTGTGTGGTGCCTCAAAGATATGGACCAATGGGGCATGATCTGTAATGATCGAGATGTGGTAACCTTCAATTGTTGGCTCAAAATGCTTGAGTGCAATATATATTGCTAGTGCCTCTTTCTCTGATATAGAGTAGTTTTTCTGAGCACCGTTCATTTTGGCTGTGTGGAAGGAGATCGGGCGATACTTGTCGTCGATCTTGTGACACAGGGCTGAGCCAACTGTGTCGTCACTGGCGTCTGTCAGTATATACAGTGGTTTGTCATATTCAACGTGGACCAGTATGGGTGGGCTCATTAGCAGTATTTTTAGTGCTTGAAAGCCGCTTTCCGCCTTTTCATCCCAATGAAAGCGTGCACCTTTCATGGTAAACTTGTTCAGGTGTTTTGTCATTTCGCTCATCTTGGGGATAAACGCTGAGTAGTACTGGATCAGGCCTAGAAATCTGCGGACACCTCTGACATTGGTTGGTCTTGGGAAGTCCTGAATTTTATCTAGTAGTCTTTGTTGTGGTTTGATGCCGTTTGGTGTGAGGACATGTCCGAGGAAATGGCATTCGTCCACTGCAAAGTCACATTTCTTTGGGTTGAGTCTGAGACCTCTATTGGCTAGTCGTGTAATGACTGTCTCCACATCTTTGACATGTTGTTCACGTGAAGGAGAGAACACCAGGATGTCATCTAGATATGTTGCGGCGATGATGGGATCAAGTCCTTTCAGTATATGGTTAATAGCTCTACTGAAACTCCAGCCAGCGCCTGTTAGACCAAAAGGCATGCGTCTGAACTGGTAGGTATTGTTCTGAGTAGTGAAAGCAGTGTATTGTCTTGACTGCTCTTGCATTTCCACTTGCCAGTACCCGGAGATCATGTCAAGAGATGTGAATATCACTGGCTTTTGGCATGCCACCAGATTGAAGAGATGTTCTCTTGTCCTTAGGGGAAATGGGCGTTTGATGGACATGGCATTGACTTTTCTGTAGTCTATGCAAAGTCTGTATGACCCACATTTCTTTTTCACCATTACTATGGGCGAGCTATAGGGAGAGTCGCTTTCCTCTATGACCCCGGCATCCAGCATTTCTTTGATTTGCTCATCAATAATGCCTTGTATTTTTGGTGATGCCCGATATGGTCTGGTCGTGGGTGGCGTCTGCCCTGGTTCAATTTCGATCTTCATGGGTATGTCTTTGAAATGTCCTAGCTCTGACATGTCTGTAGCAAATGCCCATCTGTTTCTATGAAGCATGGTAAGGAAATTTGACTTTTCTTCTCCTGCCAAAACAGATTTGTCTAGGTTAAACATTTCCTGTTGTTCAACGTCTTGTCTGATTCTGTTTTCCTGAACACCCATAGGGGTGTTTACGGTAGAGATCACCGTGTTAGGCTTTATGATTCTCTGTCTACTTGTTGTGTTAAGAAGTTGGACCAAAACCCTGTTATTGTGCACAGTGGACAAGGTATGTGCTGTCCACATTGTACCGTCACAATTATCAAATATTGGTCGTGCTACCACATCTGTGCCGTCATGCATGTCACCATCAGTAGACAGGGGTAGCACCAACTCTGACTGTGGTGGGAGTACTATTGTGTCAATTGTTCTAGCCTCGACCGGTTTGTGCAGAGTAATGGTATCTGATGCAAAATCTATGTTGGCATTTGTGACGTCAAAGAAGGTCCTACCTAAGATGACGCTGTGTGACATGTTTTACATAACATAGAATTGAGATTTGTATTGGATGTTTCCTACTCTCCATCTCAATATTGCTTTTCTTTTCAATTTGTATTCTGATCCATCTGCTAGGGTAGCCACGTCGTTGATGTGTCTGCTTTTTATGACAGCCCTCTTGGAAAGTTTTGAGAATACTGATGCTGAAATAAAGTTATCACTTGCTCCTGTATCTATCATGGCTGGGACTACAGTTCCACCTAGGGCGATTGTGATTATTCTCGATCCCTTTTCTCTCTTTCTTAGTTTGATTGTGACCTTTGTGGCATGTTGCTCTGCTGGCTTTTCTGTGACGGCCAGTCTCTGGGGCCTGACCCGGCCGTTGGGACAGGGGCCCTTTCGCCATTTAAAGGCCGCTGTCCTTGCTGCCTCTTGATTTGTCTACAATCTGAGGTCCTGTGAGCGCACTTACCGTGGAAAGAGCAATACAGTGATTTATTGTTGTTGTATGTAGGTCTGTGCTGAGAAGGGTAGTTCTGCCTCATCTCATTGACAACTGGTCGTCTGTCATCCTGCCGTCTTTCTGGACCTTCACGCGATCGCCAGTTAGGATTGTTGCTGTTATTTGGCCTTGGGTAATTAGGTTTGTAATGGTTGTTGTGCCTTTTCTCCAGGAAGTTGTCTCTTTTCTCAGAGCTGCTGATGACAATGGCCTCAAATCTCTTAGCCATGCGAACTGCTTCTTCAAATGATTGTGGATCATGTATCGCAACCATTTGAGCCAGTTGTCCATTAAGGCCACAGAGGTATGCTGATAGCATGGCCTCTGAGGGAGCCTGTAGGGTTAACTGGTTTTTTCTGAGAGCGGCCGCAAAGTCCTGAGAGTCCTGGCCCTGGCGTTGCTGTACCTCTAGCAACTTCTTTGATCTGAGCCAGGAAGGCACAGACTTTTTGAATGTCTCTATTGCCAGATCTTTGAAACGTTGATAGTCTCTTTTCTGGCCCTGCTCCAGTTCCATAGCCCATGCATGAGCGTTGGACTTAAAAGAGGCGAGCGCGGTCTCAAGTGTTAGCCTTTTTGACCATCCATATATGTCTGCTACATTCTCAAGTTGGTCAAAGAATACTGTTATGTCTTCCCTCTGTCGAGCTGAAAATGTAGGGATTGGTAGGCTAGGCAACTTAATTTTCTGAGTTGGGCGCTGCCGTACCTTTTTCTTCTTTTCAATAAATGTAGGTTCCTCATCTGCTGACTGATTATTACCTTCCCCGCTTTCGTCCTCATCGCCCGCATTGGAGGCTTCCTGTTCCTCCTCTGCGGGGACGTCTTCCTGTTCTTCTATTTGATCCTGCTCCTCTAAAGGTACATTGTTCTGCTGAGCTGGATCTACTTGATTCTGTTCTGGGTCATCCCCAGCCTGGTTATTTAAAGGATCTTCCCCATTCTGTCTAGCTGCCATTGTATTTCTCCTTACTGGTACGAATGTCAGTTCAAAGGGCGGTACTGGACCTTGACTTCTGAGTCCTACCCGTCTGAGTAGGTTCCTGGGGTTCCTGGGGGGAGGCGTGGTTGCGGGCAGTGCATGCAATTATGGGAAAATGTATGTAGTGCAATATGACCACGTGTTATACCAACATAAACAGACAAGGTTATCAACTGCAAGTCACAATGTATTTCTTCCAATAAGTGTGTCCAAAGTGTTAAAAGGGGTTATTCTCCACCATGTGCGCCGGGGGAGTTATAGAGTTTATGTCGGATGATAACTCGAATTGCTGACCGGCGTGTTATAAAGGGTTGCTAGATAGTAGAGTACTGTAAAGGTACTCCCCGCTGAATACTAGATTCTCACGGTAACTTTGGACAACTTATGTAAAGGAAGAGCCACACGTTCAAATACAGTTTCAAACCTTTATTTCTGATAAGCGTACAATAGATGAAGTGTTCCGTACAAATACCATACAGTGCTGGCGAGTGGTACCAAAGTGACAATAATAACGCCCCTCTGAGCGCCTACCTCTATACTCCAATCAGAGTCCGTGCCAACCGCTGATCCGGCGCTGAGCCTAAGTCCTCCAGGCCTGCTGTAGTCTCTAGTCTGGTGGTCTGGCAGAGTGGCTGGGCCAGGTAGAGCAGCGGCTTCCGGTCTAGTAGAGTATCCAGTGAGGTAGTCCAGGGGTATGCCTTTCAGAGGGGGCTCCAGGAGAGTGTGTCCCTACAGTGGCAGGGATCCCCTTTATACAGATCCTCTCCTCCTGGGAGGAGGGGGCCTGCATGATGTCATGGGCTATATTTAGCAGGTGATATCACCATCCAGTCTCCTGATTGGTCGACTGATGGGGAGGGGTAGTTTGTGCAGGCCAGAGAGGAAGAGGGGGAGTTGTGCACGGATTGCATCATCTCCCTGAGTGGGGAGGGGTGATTTGTGGAGGCCTCTGATTGGCGGATGAGAGCCCCAGAGGGTGGGGTGGCAGGTGCATGGGGCGAAGCCCAAGCATACCCATGGTTGTACTCAGTCACTGCCTGGCAGCTGTACGGTTCACAACAGGTGGTGCTTATATACTACCTTACACTAACATGGTTATACATAGGTATATGGGAGGTTGTGTCTGCAAAAGTAGGGTTCTAGGCATTCTGTGTTTGGGACTGGTTGTAGTCCCGACACAGTGTCTTGCGTTGGCACCAATGGCAAAATGTTGTCATTTAATACCTTATACAATTTAGCGTCTTGAAACATACATTCCCTCATCTGCCTTGTGCCTAACCCTTTCGCATATGGGAATGGTACAAGAGAATACGACAGAACTTATTTCTCCGATTCCCCATCAGAACAGTCCATTTTCCCTCAGTTCTCCCCTGCCCTCATCTGTCGCTGTTGTCTGGAGAGAGGCCACAGGTGTGGGCTGGAGATGTAAATGGGCAGACCATGAACAAAGGGGGGGAGCAGGCTAGAGTCTATACCTTGATGGAGTAGAGGGAGTTTTTCTGGATGTCCCAAGGTCCCCTAGACCTATTTTAATGCTTTATTCCACTATATGGTACTTACTTGAGGTACCATAAAAAAACGCAATGAAACTGCTGCAAACTTGCTTGCAGTAGGGTGCTGCAAGGTGGCATGTAGATACTGCTTGAGGCACCTGCTATTTTATATAGGATTTCTGCGGAATGCTTGTGGTCGGGGATACCAACATGTTGGTATCAAAACCGCAAATTGCTTGTAAATAACCACCGCAAATGCGACCTACCGTAAAGTGGAATACAGCCTTTAGCCTCTTTGTACTCTTTGGCTGTCTAGAAGTTAGATGTATCAGTTAGGCACCTGAACTTCCAAAACGGTTCTATATCTAAGTTTAATAGATAAGTTAGCTGGATAATTATTTTGTTCCCAGCTTAGATTGTGGTTCCAAAACTGTTCTATATCTAAGTTTAATAGATAAGTTAGATGGATAATTATTTTGTTCCCAGCTTAGATTGTGGTTCACATCACAGAGGCTTATATCTGCAAATCAAATAAGCTGACAGGAAATCATCGGTCTCCTAATGAGGTATTAGCAATGTCAGCGCCATTGTCAAAACTTTGTTATATCTCTATGGGATATCTTAATCCATCAAAGTATCTGTAAAGCCTCATGGAGAGAAGATTATGTCTTTTGAAGCTTGAATTAATACAACTCCAGAGAGTGAAGCACTAAGACATAATATAGACCTTATGCAAACATGGTCACATCATCTATCTTTGGTGATCACCATTCTAAATGGTTATAATTGTTGATTGTGTTTGATTGCATTTGTTTTAGGTAAATGGAGATAATTATTTGTTCTAAATGTTTTAGAATTATGAATTAAGCCCATTCCACATAGGAGGTTTCCAGGTTTGGTCAAGGGTCAAATAAAATTCATGTATAAAGCATCTTTGTCTCCTAGTGTAAGGGTTACTGAAATTAGCAAGAATTATGTTTTCCTATATATCCCCAAGTATTGATAAAACATTCTAATTTCTTAAATCTTACCAATTGATAGATTTGCAGATTTGCCAGCCAATCAAAATGCTGTGTTTTAAGGCAAAATAGGGTCAGATATTGTAGATTGGGCTGACAGGCTTTGACATTGGTTCATATGGGAAAAGCCAATACAAAAAGTTGCATTTTACAATTTTAGAAAGAAATTTCTCAAACAAACTGCTTTGGTTGATTTTGTATTATGCAACTGTCTTCATGGAAAAAACACACAGACAATTTTAAGAATATTTCATGGTAAACTATAGCTTCGGTGTAAACTGGGATGGGCTTATTATCATGAAAATAAATTGAGCACCAATAAATTATGGTGGACACCCAATCATGGAAGATGTGACATCATCTGCACATCATCTATATAGCTAATAACACAATGGTTTTGCAGAGATATTCAATCCTAGACTAATCTGTTGGAAAAACATGGAATATGTACAGGAGTGTAATTATCCCTACTGCTATAATATAATCTTCTTGACAAGGACTTGAGCATGCTTTTATCTGATGACCTGTTTTATGTTATAGCGATACTATCCTGCGTCATACGTAAATTAGCGAGCTTCTGAAGCAGTAATCGCCCTGTTGGGAAAGCCTCAGTGACAGGTTTAACAGGAGATTAAAATGTCTTTCAAAGGATATTAGGTGCTGAGTAGTCTGTAAGGATTAAGCCTATAGTATGCTTGTTGATGCTTTTCATGCCATTCATGTACATTTTTTGGTGGATGAGTAAAGGCTGTGTTATGGTTACTTTGAAGTCATAGCCAATACCTGTATTTACCTTTAAACATTGCAGAAGACAATAACTACAATTACTGTCACCTGAATCCTTTAACTGTAAACTGCAGATTTGAAAGGTGATAAAATGTTGAATGGGCACTAGACTGGTGTTTGAACAACCCTGACACTCTTTTATATCATGCTTAAGTCTCATGTTATCTATTATTATATAATACGAATTGCCAAATGTTGAGACACCAAGCTACTGGTGGCAATATCTTTTCATCACGAGACAATATAAGTGACAACGGTTCGTTGCATTGGGTAGACACTAGTTACAGAATGCATTAAACAATGCCATTGTACTAATCAAAATGACATAAATAACTAAGGTGTGTGGCTTGTTTTGGTATAAGGCACTAGTTTTCTCTTTCTTATATCATAGTTACTACTGAAAACTACTGGGATATCCCCAATGCTACTGACTGAATTTTCAAATACATTGAAAATTGGATCATTGAATCGAGAGTGAATCAGAATACCTTTGAGGGGAATAAATTAAGAAATTCAGAGTATCTTTCAACATGAAGTATTTTCCTCAAATTCTCTCAAAATTAGATAAATGAGAATCTGTGGTTGACATGAAAAACTGTTTTGTCAATCGTGGATAAGTCACGAAAGTACAGATTTTGAAACAAAGTGTATCTTTTCTAATTTAGTGTCTTAACAGCATCTCTGTCCTTCCAGTTCCTTAGCCTGATTGTCACAAGTACTAAAAGCTGCATACTATAATTAGTTGTCTGGCATTGACTCGCATGTACAGCATGTGAGTTCTCAAAGGTTTTCTAGTCCCCGCTCTAAATTTCTTTTATATCTTTTTGAAAGCTGGCTCCCAGTTTTTAAAATGTCAGCCACTTCTACTCACCACAGAAAAAAAACCATAAAACAAGATGTAGCTATAGGCAGACATTATTCAACAGGGCAACAGTATATTGAATGAAATCTTGTATGCCCTAGGAATCTGAACACTTTTAAGGTTTAGTGAAATGCACCTCTGTACCATTGTGCATAAAGTTTATTACACACACTGTTGATATGAAATAAAGAAAACAAATTTAGTGTTTTAGTATGCATCAAGCACTGGAAATAAACAATACTTTCCAGGATAAAAGCCAGACTGACAGGGCCTCAACATTGTGTGTGAATCGACTCTTTCGCAAAACTCTAATCTTCCTTCCACAAGCTAATGCACACTTCCCAAGGGTATTCTTCCTTTAATGAGCGTTAGATAAACGACTCACAGGTACTGTTTCCAATCCCCAAAATTACTTAAATCTTTCCAATAATTAGGTGATAAAGCAGTCGGAGCGCTTCGAGTCGCAGTCTCAGGGGCTCGACTCATCAAATGGATGAGGCCGATTAGTGACTCGCTAAACCTTCTGGTAATCAATCATCTTGTCTGGTGTGCAACCTCACAGTCTGGCCTTTGATGGCTCACCCCAGAGAAATTTCTTACAATCAAAGTGTGAGAAAATATTGTGTAACTTTATAACTCGCATTGCCAGTGAGTGGTAAGTACGAGGGCCACCCAGGCAAGCAGCGATGTAACAGTCATGTTCTGCTACAGTACTTTTTTGGTTAGTCTGTAACCTGCCCAATTTTCACATAACAGTTACGTTATTTTTGGTAAAGTTGAGACAAAAATAGAATGTTATAAAAACATCATATTTGAGTGAAGTTCAGACCTTACTATTTAAGAGGATTATAATAACATTATTATGATGATAAAGAACATCATAAGAATGTCTCAATAACATCACACTGTGACACCGCTATGTTAGGTTCTAAAGACATTTTTGGGTGCCATCAAAATTACATAAACAGAACCAAAGCAGAACTAAACAAAACGTTATAATACCCTCATTTATTTGCCTGGGCAATGCGTATTGCAGAGCTGTAAGTATTGCTCCTAATATACATGGTTTTTAACATAATTGGACTTTATTTGGGTGATAAAGATTTGATTAGCCTTTGGGGTTGTCCTCAGGCCTTGTCCTTGGGTACTGACAAATCCCTATGGGTCGTACATACCCCCTCAGATGCCTCCCACGATTCTTCATACTATAGTATACATGCTTATTCATAAACACATTAATGGAACTTATGGGAAACAAAAACCGTAATAAGTAAATTAATATTTTAAACACCCCAGGGAGTATTGCACATACTGATTCTGTCTCCTGACTAAAATAGACACTGGCATTGACCATTATATACTATACATTACAGAAGATTATTTACAGCAAATTACTAGGAAAACATTCCATACAGGAATATTGGATCGTTACTGCAATCTGATTGGAAACATAAGATATAATAGTTACATTTCCATCGTGGAAAATGAGTTGTCATGGAGCTGACCTTTAAGCCCCATACCCACCAGGTGATTTTACCCTCGCCGGGCAACAACTAACTGGCAGAATCATTGTTATTGTTGCCGAGTGACTGGAATATCAGGCATGTTTGATAATTTCCGGGTGATTTTCCTGGCGATTTTCCTGGCGATCCCGTTGTCCGTCAGCAGTACCCCAGAATGTGCACCATACAAGTGGAAAATTGCCCAGGGATTATGATCGCCCAGCGATTGTACAGGGAATTTGGCGCATGTGCGTCGTTGCCAGGTGACGGTCAAATTGCCTAGTGGGTATGGGGCTTTAGAATTGTATAAATGAAACTGCTTTTCCTGCTCCCTTTGTATACCTAGAAATGCAGAGTGATCTTTCTGCAATATGTCCGGGGTAGAAGTGAGGCCCAGTAATACTTGTGGTTGAAATGCATCAAATTACTGTTTGCCAATTATTGTAACCTGAAGCAGGAACCCTAAGCCCCATACCAACTAGGCGATCTTTACATAATCGCCCGAGAGATCGCCTCTAAAATCGGCCGACTTTGGGGGTAAAATTGGCTGACTTTAGCACCCATTCAAATCAAACATGCAATACTCCAATATACCATACCCACTGGGAATCACCCAGCTAGCAGAGTTGGTGGGCAATTTGACCCTCGTGCCATCGCCTGTTGCCCGCAAACCCTCCTAGTGGGTATAGGGCTTTAAGGTCTAAGCCTGTGTTGGATTCATGAAACATTTTGTAATGTTTCTTATAGCCATGACCTGGGCCAACTCAAGCCTTATTCATTTTAGACAATTAATGCGGCGACGGTTTCTGTCTAATGGATAAGATGTGTTCTTGCCGCGATCAAATTATCTCATTGGTGCTATTTCTGTTGCAGGTATGAGAAAATCAAGAAATAACATTTTGAACGCTAGTTGTTTGTTATAAGTATTATTTAATAATGGGGAACTGTTCTTATAATATTCGGTCGAACTATCTTAATCAACTTCTTCTGTAGAGGCTAGTCAAGTAGTAGATAGATTCACGAGATGGGCGTTCAGATCCATAACGCGAACAACTCTTGGCTGAAAATCAGGTTTATTTGTGGATATCTTGAATGCATACAATCTGCCAGTGCGATGATAGTCTATAAATCCTAGGTTCACAATTCCAACTGTCTGAGAGTTTCCTCCTTTGGAGTCTGCCTGGTCTCACAAGCAAATGCAACACAGCAGTTCTCTTAACAGTCACCAGATATCCTTCTATGTATAGCTATTCAAACCCCTTGAATCCTTAAGACTTGTATTGTCCAAACGGTATCTAGTAGTGTTCTCCGCTGTAACCATATATATAATATATATCAGTCTGGTTTATTGATTTTACCCGAGCAATGGTACTCGCTGGGAGACGCACACTGTCTGCTATTGCCAAACAGGTATATTTACACCTACCAGCAGTCCATGCTATATTTACACCATATGATGTAGTAATTCACATAATTTTGAATAATTTATGATATTCCCTCTATAAGGCTGGTGACGTTCCTTCATTCTATTCCCATACAATTCACCCTTCCAATTAGATGCATTTATTTTCACAATAGATCTCTCCCTAAAATCTTATGGATGGGACAAAAATGGATCCAACACATTGGTTATTATGTTTCTTTTAAATTTTGAACCTAATCTAACATTTCAAACGTTCCAAGTTTGCATCAAACATCCTTGCTTCATGCGAATGGGCCTTCAGGTCCTTATTTAGGTCAATGCAATCCCAGGCTAGAATATAACCTTATAATAACATTACATTAACGTTCTATTTGGTTCTTGTTTGGTTCTTGTTATGTTATTTTGATGGCACCCAATAACGTCTTTAGAACCTAACATTGTGGCATTGCTCTGTGATGTTATTATAACATTCTCGTTATATTTCATATAAAGATAACATTTTTATAACATTCTGTATTGGTAAGGTCTCAACTTCACCAGAATACAACATCAATATAATGCTCTGTCTTGGAGTCTTGACCTAATGTAAAGAATTACATAGTTATGTGAGAATTGGGCAAATGACAGACCGATGAAAAAACGTATGGTCACGAACTTGCTTGTTACATTGTTGCTAGGGTTTATACTGGTAGCCACCAGATGGTCCCCAGGTTATGTTAACCATTTCTGCATTGCACATCTATCCTGACTACAGCGGAACCCAAACACCGTGAAACAAGGTGCCCTGCAAACATCTTTGCAGGGAATCTCCCAGAATCTCCTTGAAGCAGCACACATAGATCCAACATGCCAGAAGTTTGGTGGACTGCTATTTCTTTGTGGGGGACCTCTTTGAATACATCGAAGACAGCTTGACATATATAACATCAGCCTATTTCCCTTTAAACGACTACAAAGCCTACCCTTATAACTCCAGCCTAAGGGCATTCCCCTCAGGTACTTGGCCCCTGTCATCTCTAAGTAATGCTCAGCATGGCCCCCAGGGCACCTAAAGCTACACCTACATGGCCTGCTGTCAGAACTTCGTAATTGTGGGTTGGATGATACTGGCATGTTGGGTGCAGCCCTGGGACTCGGCGGACTATTCGGGGCCTCATTTATAATGTATGGGGGTGCAAAACGCTCTGTAAGCGGAGTGTTAGTGAAGGCATCGTCACTTTGCATCATTCTGACTTCTTCGTTACTCATGGATCGGTGCAGGGAAATGTAATGATACGTATTATCTATTCTGACAGTTCCTCCTATTCAGTGACTATGACTTACTGTTAAGTCCTGGGGATAAACCTTGTTTCTCTTTATATGTAAGGCTAGCGTGCCTATACTCGAAATACACAAGGGACAACAGTATTATACTCAAAAGATCCATCTTCTTTCCAAAATGATCTGCTTACCAAAAATGACGAGTTCTTCATTGGCAATTATCAAAGAGGGACTTAGACCAAGCATAAATGTCCACACATTTCCAGTCATCGTACTAAACATAAGTTTACAATGGCTCAGTATCTATGCAAATCTGTCTAAATATCTTGGATTTATGAAATAATTTTCTTTTAGTCAGTCTCAGTAACAGGATTTGTGCTTTTATCACACGCAGCTGTGCGGTCAACAAGTGGTATATATGGGTGCAAGTCATATTGCACAGTCGCACGCACTGCTCACTATGGACTCCTTGTTTTCAATAATTTTCACACAATTATTTTGAACAATGCTTTGGTGATGAAATTAAGAAGTACCTTTGCGGTCATCTTGGGGTGTCCGTACGACCCATGGGATCATACAAACCTATGGGTCGTACTGACACCCTCTGACGCCCCCTGCGGTGCTTCTTATTATAGTATAGTCTTATTTCTCGGTTTATTTCTTTGTATGTTTTTGAATTCCCTCTGTTTGCTTGGCTCCCTAATCAGCTACTAATTGTTTTCCTCCCTGTCTTTCCTTCCTCCTTCCTCCATCTTGGCCTTGGCCTTTGTTTGTCTCCCCAGGTCTGTGAATGTTTCATTCATACTGTTTCTCCACCTGCTGGTTTGATGTGAGTTGATCTATCGCTGTGTCCATCAGTATGCCTGGTTCGCTTTCTCACGACATTCCTGTGGCTCATGTATTATGCATCACTGGCAAGTCAGTAGCGATGTCGCTGTCGCCTTGCATTAGTCATCCTATCTCATTGCCACCTTGACATGGAACTGCTGAAAACTGCTAAATTTGTTACGGAACTATATTGATACTTCTGTGGTCAGATGCATTGATATTAAGTAGATCGGTCCAGCCATGCATCTTCTTGTAGGTCTTGATCAATATTCCACATTACCTCCCCCTACTCTGTCGTTCTCTTTGTGGGGTTATGCATTCTTCATATGGCGCTAAATTTCCCGATTTTGTTTCCCTGTCAATGTTATTTTCTCACAACTTGCATGCATGTTATGCATTGGTCACTGAGACTGGTAGATAAATAGCCACACATGTGTGGCTCTGGTTTCAGTTTAGTCACTTCAACCTTGAATGGCTGGAGATGGTACCACCAGCATCACCAGTGTGTATATATACAAGATGCTTTGTGCCATCTTTGCCATAACTATTGTATCGTGGATAGTGTCATGTTTATGACCATAAGAGCTAAATTCCTCTGTGATGGAGCTTCAACCCCTATAGAGTAGGTACAGATGAACTTGGATGACTAACTTCTAGATATTAATTCATAACTTCAGCTAAAGCCCTATAATAAGAGAACCTCATCTCTTTTACTAATACTCGATTAAATTGGTTGAATGACATGACCAGATTGTTATTGACTTTAATCAATCAATGTAAATTGAGAAATGCCTATAAAAGATGTAGCTGATTTGAACCCTTCCTACACAGTTAATCTTTTCAATAATTTATATTGAAGCAACATTAATCATAACCAAAACTCGATTGCTTTTGCATCAAATAATTAAGTTGTCCTTAGTAATTTAAAGTTCTGCTTTCACCCTATGATTTATCAAACTTTGCGGTGTGTAGGAGGAGAACGCTTCAAAACATATCCATCATATTGCTTCCTGCACATTTTAGGTCTGTTCTCAAAATTTATTATGGTTAGTTTTAGGCTGTTAGGGGGCGGCCCGCCTGTCACTAATAAAGCCTAAGGGAGGAAGTTATTTGTGGGAGAAGTTGGTTTTGTCCCACAATATGAGGGTATTATTAATGGTTTGAACCTGCTATGAGATCCCAGGCAAGCAGTGACGCCGACATAACAAGCACATGCTGTGCCCATACTTTTTTGGTTAGTCTGGAACCTGCCCAGTTTTCATGTAACAGTTACATCTCTTAATGTAAATTCCAAGAGAGAGTCTTATAATTATGTTCATAACCAGAATGTTGCAAAAATGTCACAGTGCAACGTCGCAATGTTAGGTTCTAAAGACGTTGTTGGGTGCCATCAAGATAATGTAACAAGAACCAAACCAGAACCAAATAAAATGTTACAGCAATGTTATAATAACGTTACATTCTTGCCTGGGATGTTGTTGAGGTACGACCTGTTATTGTATCTGAACTAGAGGTGAGAATCTTTCAGAAAGGTCAAGTGTGACCCATGTACATCATTAAAGATTGAAGATCTTTAGTTTTTTTCCCCTTTTGATATTTTCTTGATGAAATTCCTTTGATGTGCTACACACTTTCAGGTGGGTGTAGTTTAGCCTTTTTTTTTTTTACAGTTTAGCCTACAATATGACCATCAGGAATATCTGACTATTTTGATATTTTCCTGATTCTCCCTGATTGCCTATAGCTACACATGTATATTAAAGGACCATACCCACTAAGCGACTTTGGTGGTGCTGGGTAATGGGCGACTGGGGAAATTGGCATTGTAGTCACTGGGTGACTCTAATATTGAGCACATTTTATAATTTACCGTTGATTTTACCGCCGATCCTGTAGCCAGTCACCTAGAAAATGCACCTTACCCACAGGAAATCGCCTGGCAATTTATTAATAATCCAGTCGCCTGGCAATTTTACCACCAATTCCCATAGTCGCCTGTTGTCGACAGTAAAATCACCTAGTGGGTATGGGGCTTAAAGATAAAATTCAAAGGACATATGAAGCAAAGATCAAGGATGCAAATAACATATGTCACTTCACTGGTTTGCATATACTGTTGGCTGCTTTAGGTCAACAGATAAGCATGTGGACAATAACAATTATTGCTGAGTGCGCCCACAATCTGTACTTGATTTATTCTGTACTTGATTTATTCCATTCCTATTACACAAAAAAAATATTGAAAATGTTTATTGACAACACCCAAATTAGCATTAGCATTCACAGACAAGCATTAATGCCCTCTTCAGCAATAAGAGATCATTTTTCACTGGCTTTTGAGAGGGCAGGATAATACTGAAAGTATAGGGGTGGGAATCCTAATATAGAACAAAACTTAGAATTCCATGCCTCCAAGGCCCATTTTCATTTGATCCATTGCTGTCATTTAGATGTTTTGCATTACGGTGCTGTCACCAGTCTCCCCTCCTCTAGCCCATACTTTGTAAAGAAGAGTCCTTAAACTCATGTTTATTCTGCGCATGCGCTGAGCGCATTCTGCCCCATGCATGAGGCTCCATCTCAGCTCTGCCTCCTGAGTCGAGTCACAATGCCTTATGAATATGCATGGCCTTATATAGACTCGCGGCATCTCAAGTCAGGTTTTCTATAGAATGTCTCCCTAGTTGTCTTTTATAAGAGATCCTAGTATGTCATAGTAAATTGTCAAGTAGTTTATAGCCATTAAATGTTATCCTAAGGGAATGTCAATGAGGGATGTAGTTTCTTAAGAAATAGGATTTCTATGGATAGGTTTGGTTGTAAAATGATATTACCCTTATTGTATGATTCCACCAAATTGATATATACACTGCACCTCCTAAGAATACTTTGAGTGATGATTGCAATTTATGTTAAATAGATATGATAAATAGTTTAATATAAAGTAATTCTTATTAGTTGGCCAGTAGGGCCTACCCTATCCCACTGGGCCGATTGGAAATTGGTTTGTAAAATAATCTTTTTTCTTATGAAAAATTTAATTTTCCAAAGAGTTTTGAATACTCCTTATCACGAAAATGGTATTTTCACAGGGAAATATCATTCCAAGTATATGTAAAATGGATGATAAGAAAATCGGTTGGCGCTTTGTCACATCGTGGAATATGGACTTAAACCTATTTGAATCTATCAAAAAGGACCCCTGTAAACCATCATAGCCCTATTAAATGGAACAAGGACGAGAGTATTTCGAATGTGGTTCATACCAGTCATCGCAAATGTAGCCATTTGCAGGATCCAGTTATGTTTTGACACTATTGGCTTAAAGTGGAACCGCCACTCTGCAGGAGACAGGAGGGGCGTAAGTGGGGATATTGTATACGGGGCCAATTGTTGTCGTTATTATTTTAATGATTGTTTACAGTGTCACCCCAATCTGAGTAGAAAAGCAACTGATGAGGCTAATGGAAGTCATGTGATCAAGAGTTTCCTAAATTGCTAAAAAAGTATGTACACTTTTGAAAACACTTTTTCAATGACATTCAAGCCAAGGATGCGACATTATTCTAACGTTGCAGCAATGTTTATTTTGTATTTGGTCCTTGTTACGTTGTTTTGATGACTCCCAATTATGCCGCTGCAATGTACTGCTGTGACATTGCATTGTGACATTATTACTATGTTCTAGATAAATTCTTTAACCCAAACAGAATGATATGATAACATTCTGATTTGGGGAGATTTCAACCTCATCGTCAATAACATAATTGTAATGTGCCACCTAAGTAAGTAATGGTTGCGGAATGTTTTTGTTATATCTCAAGCTGGCTGGGATAGGGTCCTCCATAATGAGACACTAGCTATAAAATGCTGATCAGTTAGAAATTAGCCTGTTTAGTAGTTAGTAAAAGACGGAGTTGTTACTTTAGCTATTGTCACAGTATTAATATAAGGGATGAACATTTGACGCCTTATAACCCCTGTCAAGCCGTTTGTAAGTGTAGAGGTTATATCACAACTCATCGCTATCCATCACATTGTATACACCTGTTTGTTGATGTATCAACATTTGGCCAATATCAAGTGGCCCCTAAAGCTTGCATACACACAAAAACAAGGTGCAGTCACAGTATTAATATAAGGGATGAACATTTGATGTGTTATACCCCACGTAAAGCTGCTTGTATGTGCAGGGGGCATATCATGATTCACAGCTATTCATCAGATTGTATCCACCTGTACGAAGTAACCAACATCACAGTATCAATGTAAGGAGTGAACATTTGGTGCCTTTTACCTCCGTAAAGCTGTTTGTATGTGAAGAGGGCGTATCACGACTCGCGGCTATCCATCACATTGTATACACCTGTTTGTTGATATCCCCCGCTCCTGGCCAAGGGACCCCGCAAGCTTCTCACATCCGCCACCAGGGGAAAGACAGATCACAGGGGGATAAATCATGAAGTGAAGGGGGAGGAATATACTGAAAGGGGAGGAAGGCAGCGTGAGATCTCCATTGGAATTTCTTAGAGTCCTGTTGGTATCTCTTTAAAATATTGAGACACACGTACAAGGGAGGAATGCTGAGTGAATGGAGTCTGAGTCTCTTGTCCCTTAACGAGTCCACAGCCTGGGGATGAATTTCCCGCACTATGGACAGCTGGTTCACTGTATCTTACTGATACTGTAGACAATGTATTGCATGTTAACAGCTGGTTAAAGGGGGATTGAGATAAAGGTATCATGTATGAATGCATTATATATATATATATATATATATATATATATATATATATATATATTTACATGTATATAACACATGGCACCCTGGAGCTGTTTGGAACCTTCAAAAGGTCAAAACATAACCCACAAAGTTTCTTAATGGATTGAAGCAAAAAGAAAGCCCATTCACCCTGGACATCGCAGTGCTTTTGATCTGTTGCGACAACTATCGTGAGAGTTCCTGGTGCTAACAACAATGCAAACCAAACAGATCCAACATGTTGAATTGATTCATTTGAATTTCTGACTGACAAGTGCTTCAGAAACTTATAGTTTGCAATCACCAGGGCCCTCTTTTTTCAGTGTGAATGCTATTTTCTTATTTTACGGGGTATGCAATCATTTTTGTCCTAAGACCTCCTTCTCCATACAATAAATTTATTGGACTTCAGAGTGACACAATCATCGGCCACGGCAAATGGGTTATATGGGTACCTGAAGATATCCTCAAAGGTTAACGTTGTTCTATATTTTGCTATCCAAACACTATCCAAAATGTGGAATATACTGAGATCAAGCAGCACTAAAAGGCTGAAGTTGACCGATATCCCCATCATCACCAGTCAAAACAGTGTGGGTAATAATCAGAGTGAAACAATACATATTGCACTGTCTGAAATAAGACACATTGGAGAAGTGTATTAAAATGCCAGTTGTCAGGCTCCAAATCCAGGTTGTCCGGTTGCAGATATGCAGTGTCAAACTACTGCTACATCCTGTCAGGCAGGCTGATGATGTGACAGTGCAATTCACTTTAAAAAACAATATGTACATTTCACTGGAAACTATAGATCTGGGGTACAAGAAAAAACTTAAGAACCATACATTTTCCGTCACGTCATATTACTTCATATTTTCCTATGTGTTTATAAATTACCCAGAATGCAACTGTAATGTCACATTCAAATTGTAATGACAACATGTGTTCTGTTAATGTACAACTCTTCATATCAAATAACATTTACAATATATAACCAGAACCCTTAACCATCACTGTGTCACAGTAAACGGAACACAAAATGAGCTGTTTCTTGCTGACCAGATCTATAGCCACCCATTTTGCCAGAAAGTATCTCCTTGTTCAGCTACAAAAAAAGCCCCCCTTTTCACTTCATACACAGATGATCTCTTTCTGTCAGATACAATACCAGCCAGCACCTAATCACTTGAAGGAGTCATTTCCACTGTCTCACTTCACCACTCCGCTTTTTGCCATCTCCGCTGCTGATTCTCAGTTATTTATGTTATCCGACATAAAATGCTTCGCGGAGATTTCATGCTCAGACAGTGTGCCAATCGATGTGGCTGCATGTGGTCAATGATAGGGGAGGAGCTTTTTGGTGCGAGCGGCAAAAAGGAGGGATTTCCATAAAAGTGGAGGATTTCCACTGTTGCCAGATAATAAACCTTGAAGATGTCACAGACTAAGGGGAAATGAAGGCGATGGCTTAAATGACCGAGAGTTCTCGGAAGAGTTTTTCGTTTATAAGGAGGATTTTCCTGACACAAAGACGAATACAAAAACAGAATTCACTTCCAGAAGGATGATTGAGGGGAGACTTCAGCCCTTTTCTTGCTATCAAGTTTTGTTTAGCATGATATCAAACAACACTTATACCTTTAGAAAGATGCGGCATGCAATTCAAGCTGTCTTCTCTAGTAGCCACCAGTTCAAATGTTTATTGGTAGGCACTGGCCACAAATAATAAATTTTAATGATCATTTTGAATTGCATTTCCACCTGTTCTGTGTTTTCAGTATTCTTGATCATAACTTAGATGAAGAAAGAGCATAAAGCTGCCCCATTCCTTTATTTCTTTGAATGCATTGCTCTTTTGTATGCATTCCAGAATAGTCTGCTGTGATTCCCTTAAGGAAAGCTATCCCTTTCAATCAGAGGAATCCCTGTCTTGGGTAACAATCGCCTTCATGAATGATTAACGTAATGTGAGCATAGGCGATACCGAATCAAGCCGCAGGCTGTGAAAACCAACACCACGAGTCGCTTGGGGCTTTAATATTTAACATCAGCCCTCAGAAGTCTTAGCATGGCATCAATGTTTGAGCACAGCTCCCACAAGCCAGCATGGCATAAGCGCTTATAAAAAAAAACTCTCGGAAGAAGATAACAAGTGAAACTACAGCAGACCAATCCACCGATGCAGTCTGGCCCAATATGAACTGCAATCCTCAGCTAAATGTTATCAGTACATTTTCATAAAAATATATATCCACCTTATTTTGTGATACTAAATTGACCAATTAAACCGATTTTGAATGGGCTGGATTGAATATCCTGTGTTAGATCAGTTGCCCTTTGTATATAAATATGAATATTATTTAAGTACAGTCTTCTTGTTTTCAGGACCACTATGCACATTTTACATACATCAACAGTACGGAAACCTTCCTAAGACAGATTTTAGAAAAGGTTGGACATCAGTTCTTAGTGGAGAGCTGAGTCTGTTCAGAGAGAAAGGAAGGATAAAATAGAGATTTGTTACAGAGATATGAGGAATTAAATGTTCATACCTTGTATTCATAGCTCTGTCATAAATTCTGATCCCAGATATATGACACTGTCTATTAAAACTACTGCTGATTTTATAAATGTTATCTAACATATATATTGTCATGCTGGAAGACCAAGTTTGTGACTATTGACTCATCATACTTAATTTGCAGTATGGACTACCAAATATGTAGGAATTGTCCTGTAAATGTTGACATTTTCTAGGTATTATTCAACGTACATGATCATCTTTGACCTTTATTGAAATGCTATGATACTTTTGTCTCAGATACAAGAAATAGTAAATTGTGATATAACTAACTATACTTTGTGTACTTTATTATAATTACGTTGTTTGTACCTAAACAGAAGATCATTCTTATAAGTGAGTATGGTTAATAAAAAAAGAAAGAAGAATACTGTGACTGTAGATCTATTTCCTTTTATCACCCGCACTGCTGACAAGCAGTACATACAGGAGATGGTGTGAATTGACAGGCCATACATACTGCTCATTATTCTCAGTATTTTAAACATATTTGAACTATTGCTTGGGAGATGAAGTATAGAAGGACCTTAAGGGGCATTCTCAAGTGGCTGTACGACCCATATATGGGGATCGTACAAACCTTGAGCTTTGCCCTCGGTATGTGACGATCCCGTATGGGTCATACGGCTGCCCTCAGAAGCCCTTCATATTATGACACCAGTATTACAACAGTACACACAGGACAATCCCAGATATTTGATACAGCGACTGTCATCTGAAAGGCAATATATGACTATATTACTTTTCCTTTTTATGGCCTTCCATGTACGATCGCTGAAGATTACCTATAATGTATCACATTTACAAGTCTGACCACATCTCAGTGTTGTTGTATGTCACACAGGGAAACTACACAGGTTTGTATCAGCCAATCAAAAGGCACCTAACCCACTTCCCTGGAGGAACAATGGGGTGAGTAGTGCTGTCTCGGAAGAGAATCTTTTATGGGTCCTTTTTATTTTCTTTCTTCCGTCTAGGCGATTGAAGTGAAAATGGGGAAATAATCGAGCGCGTTTCCAATTTCCTTCCTGGTGCTGCGGAAGAAAGGGTTCTCCCAGCAGCCCGAGTCCCCTGCCTACCGACCAATAAATGCCCGAGAAACCACTGAAGGCCTTTGTACAACCCAAAGCCTGTCAGCAAAGGGATGCAGTGATGAAAACAGCACTAGTACTTTCACTTGGGTTTTTCTCTGCCACTGTTATTTCTGAATGTCCAGTCAAAATACAATAACACACTGATTGAATTGGAACTTATAGAAGAAATTGAGGCAGAATTTAGTTTTCCAAGTAGATTAATTCTGTGCAACTTTTTTCACACACATCATGAAATGTTAAAGCCATGCTACTCATGTGAGAATGTCATATTTGGAAACGTTGCTCCTCCCTACGCTCCGTGCTAAATTCGTAACAATGCAACATTACATTATTCCAAAAGACAGGGCACGAGGCACTACATTCAGAAAAATCTGTAATAGAACGGTGGCGTAAGAGAGTCACAAATAGAGAAAACTATAAATATTTTGCATGCCTCGATAAATACTGATGACTAACCTGAAACAAAAGACCAAAATTAGCTGTCGGCATTTCATGATAAAACCTGCATTTAAGACCATCATACTATAGCTAGTCAATTGATGAAACCCTAGAGCCCTCATTTCTAGTTACAAACCGACAAGGACTTTTGGAGAATCTTTGGTTCTATACAACTGGATCAAAGAGAGAATTCCAACCAAGAGTTATGACAACTGCTCTGAAATATAAAGACCCCATGAAGCTCCATTCGCCTTGGTGTATGTGGGTTGTCACAGGTCTCTGCGATCTGTGAACGTTGCCATGTACGATCTCGTGCCTTACGAAATTATTCAACATGTTGAATATTTTCTTAGAGAACCTGTGTGATTCTACATGAGATTCCCTGGGAAAATGATCGCAAGGGAGATGCCATATCAGTGTGAATGCTATGCGATCAATTTTGCTGGCTTGTGATCATTTTATCATAGGCCTTACCTTAGATTATTTTTGAATGCATACAATCATTTTTTCGCAGGTCTCTAAGACCCATACCCACTAGGCGATTTGGACTTCAATGATCTTGTTTGACTCTGATTGTCCGTCAGTATGCTATATCAAAATTTGCATATTTGATATGAATCCCCAGGAAAATCGCCTAACGATTCACTCAGCAATTTTTTCAAACCTGTTCATTTCAATATAGCATACTGACTAGCGATCAGAGAGAAATAGGATCGCCAAGGGCCAAATTGCCTAGTGGGTATGTGGCTTATGATACAAATATTGACAGGGGCATATGGGGCTTTACGGGAATAGTTAAAATATAAACACTGTAATATTTTACTGTAGAAAGAGAACCCAATAATGTGCAACCCACCTCCACCTAATAACAATAATATCTTTGTCTCCTGTAATAAACAGCAAGTATGTGTCACTTACTTTCTTCTATGAACTCATAGTGGCCGACGAAGCCCTTGTGGCTGGTGCCCGTGTAGTCCGACTTGAAGTTTATCTCCACGGTAAGGTGGAGGGAGACGATGGGCTCGGGTAACTTGGTCCCACATAGTCGGTCCTCTAGGTCCTTCATTCGCTTTATGTCGATCGTAAAAATATCCACGTAGTCAAACAGGCATCTGAAATAAAAAAGATGGTTTATAATTTCCTGCTGTGTCATAAGCCAACATTGGATATTACAGATATGAATATCTGCATAGATATTCTTTCCTTGCACTCAAAATGGCACCGGGTACATGTTTTATAACAAAGTTTTCTGTTCCATAATGTTATGATAACAAACATGCTCTAAATTTCTTGAAATTGGTAAGACGGCAAAAAGACTTTTTTCATGGTTTGGTTTTCTAATATTAATATTCCAAATTTGTACTTTTGGGCTAGTGTAGTTTATGGCTTCAGAAGAACATTGCAGACAGTCTCATAGCCCTCATAGGGATAAAATAGTAATTTGAGTAATGCCGAATCTATTTTATCTATTTTCATAACAGGCGCTTTTGTTGTTGATAGTGTAATATGCTAACCAATACATTCATGAACATTTAAATTGTTGATTCTACTCTTTTCCTAATTCACTTATCAATTAACCACCATTCATACAGATCTGGTAATTCCCATTCATGCTGCAGTATGAAACTTTGCGTAAAACAATCATTTCTAATTTTCATCACAACAAGTTCCCTTGTCCTCCCACTCTTGGCTGAGTGCTAGGAATCATAAACCCATCAATACGCTTGGTCGATGATTGAAAAACATAAAACAATTTGCATTGATGTTAATGCAGTTTCCGCCTTGCTGAACAGCATGTCAATATCAATCGCAGCCAAATGACCTTCTATTCCTAGACAGCCGAGCTTATTCTAAGATACTAGGGACTCCCCCTTTTATTAAAGATGTCTGCAGGCTCTATTTTGTATGAATTTATTCTGATTGCACCCATTCTATTCCATCTATTCAGAAGCTATTTGGATGTGCAGTTCCAATTGGGACATTTGTCTTCATTGGCCTGTTATATAAAAACAATAATTCTATGGTACCTTGATTAGTGAAGACATCCAAAACAAGAATATGAAGTTATTATAATGTTGCAGCAATGTTTAGTCCTGCTTTGGATCTTGTTACTTTGATGGCACCAAAAAAAAACGTCTTTAGAACCTCATGCTGCTTCTTCACACTGTAATGTTATTGTGACATTTTTCATGTTATGATAACATTATTATAGCATTCTTCATTAGTAAGGTCTCAATTTCACCAAAATATAATGTTATTATAATGTTCTTTTTTTGATAAGTCTCATCGTTACCTAAAATAACATAACTGTTGCGTAAATATTGGACAGTTTACAGACAAACCAAAAAAGTACAGTCACAGATTGTACTTGTTATGTCGCTGCTTGCCTGGGTCGTTTCCATGTGCAGTGATGTTTTCATAATTTTAACCCCCTACCCTGACAGTATTTTACTTTATTTCCTTCCTATATGAATTCCTTAGTTACATTCATAGAAAGAGATTGCCTCTGTCATGAAAACTGAATCAGATTTAGAAAACAAAATTATGTACGTTTTGTGAGAACTTGTTTATTGGCCTCTATAATGAGCATGCATATGGTTAAGTAAACCCTTTGATGAATATTGGACTACTGGCTTATTTATTGTCCCACCTGCCATAAAAGGTGATCACAAAATATGCTGGAATATGGCCTGTGAATGAGCAGATCAAATATATCATTGTCCTCTAAATATAGCCTTGGCTACCTCTCTACTAGTGATGTAACTGCTAGCTATACATGATCCCTTCTTACCAGATACCAATGGTTGCAAAACTCACTGAGATATAGGATGGGAGCTTCAATCTAAAATTGGTTGCTGTTTCACAGTCCTAATTTGAATAGCTAGTAAACTGGGGTGGAACTATTTTCTTGTCTGTTAGATTGTAGTTATGTCTAAGTCCGCACTAAGTGGCACAAACTAGGACTGTGAATCAGCAACGATCTTAGGTGGGAATTCCAACCCAAATCCCGTCATGGTTTGGGGCCGCTGGTTTGTGGCAAAAAGGACCATAAACCAACCAGCAGGCAAAAAAACCATCAACGACATAACC
Source organism: Lepidonotus clava (assembly GCA_936440205.1). Lineage (NCBI taxonomy): Eukaryota > Metazoa > Annelida > Polychaeta > Phyllodocida > Polynoidae > Lepidonotus > Lepidonotus clava. The sequence continues at coordinate 1,840,518 of OW387136.1, read as the reverse complement.
CATGCTATTTACAGACAGCCAATAATAAAATTCTAAGCAAATATGAAGTGGCCAATAAAAGCCATGGACTGTTGTGGGTGTATGGACCAATTATGTAATAGTTAATTCTGGTCAGAACAGACTAAGGCTGTGTCTTTTAAAGTTTCTGCCTCCTTCAAAACGAGGCTCATTAATGTAATTGGGTCATACCTCAACCCGTCCCAAGCAAGCGCAGCTTGTCACAACTCCCCAGAAAAAGGGACTCAAAGGTTTGCCTTTTATAATCCCCTTTCATTATTTGGGCTTTGCTGCTCTGGAAAACACTCATAATTGTGTTTTCTTTTTTCTGCTGGAACAGATGAGAAATTGGTCTTGTTGCACTGAGGTTCAATTCATTGTGGTTGCTCCCTTGTTCAGTACAATATTATCTTGAATTTAACAAACTGCTCATTGACCAAGCAACATACCTTCCTCTCCAAGGAACCATGTAATTGTAACGTTAAGGGTTAGAATCCTTAAGCCCCATACCCACTAGGCGACTTTTACAGTTGAGCTATGGATCGGCACTGAAATCGGCCAATTCTTATGATCTCCTGTTAGTATAGTATATTGAAATGTGCATGTTTGATCTGAATGGGCGCTGAAATTGGTTCAGCACCGATCCACTGGCTGATTGTGTAAAAGTCACATAGAGGGTATAGGGCTTAAAGGGACATTCCCACTAAGCATCCATTGCCCGTCGCCTAGAATGTACAAAATACCCACGGACAATCGCCATGAAATTGTGATCACTCGTCGATTGTGCCGGTTAATCTGGGTAACTCTGCACGCACCATCGCTGGTCACTGGTACAATCGCTTAGTGGATATGTCCCTTTACATATCATTCTGCCCAGCCAAGGATGTGATGATGCAGAATGTTGTTATAATGTTGCACAATGTCACAAAACTTTATCAGATCATAGCAAAACGTTACTGTCACATCGGTCTTTATATTAATCTGAATGTATTCATTAATCTGTTTATTTTCTTCTATTACAAGTGCGTTCCACGGCAAGGAGGCAAACCCTGTCGGGCGTCTTACTCATTAGGCCACCACTAGCCCATGAAAATAATTGTAAATAAGTTTTTTTGATTGTCAAGGTAACAACAAAATGTTGCGCTGTATTTATAATTTTTGTTGTTACTTAACCCATTGTGCAACGGGACACTGTGGCCCGTTGCACAATGAATTTCATAACAGGGAACACATTTGTAACAACGAATGCATTCATTGTCCACATCACTGTTAGGCCATTTTTCACATAAATAAAACAGCTATTTAGAATTCTGCTAATGAGCTGTGATATTTACATGATATAGTCCTCGTTGTCCCTCCATATAGCAATTTACATAAAATTATGTCAATTTGATACAGTAAAAAAAAAAGTTTCAATCTAAACAGTTATCGTTCTTACGATCGGTCATTGTGCAATGGGCAATCGATCAATCAGTCAAGGCTAAAGTTGTGGGCAAATGGCATATATTGAGCCGGTTTCTTATTTCAACACTGATTCGACCTGAATCATGCAGTGATTAATTGGCTGACAAATTGTAAGGGACACAATCATCCAGTGAGCATGTATAAAGAACTGGTGTGAAAAGTGATGGCCAATTGACAGAGGTATGACTGGTGAGGTACACGGGAGCCTGGTGGGTGTGGGGCTTTAGGAGTGAGTGAGTGAGTGATGGAGGTTTTACACCATACCAACAGCCAGCCAGGGTAATTTTCACAGATAATACAAGTGAGGATGAATCCTGTCTTTGGTGATTGTATCTATGAGATGAAGGTGAAAGGCCGGGCAAACAGAGGGGATCAAAACCAGCTGGAAATCTTTTTTGCTGTACCTTATCCCTTGGTGAACCCAGATCCCAACCAGGAATCAAACCCAACAAACCACTTGGTCGGTGCCACATTCCCCTATCATTGCCTTTTACGATCAGCAGGGGCTACCGGGGGCCTATTCTTTGCAGGAGAAGAAGCCCCAGCCACGGAGTGTGGGGCTTTAGGCAACACGGTAATCACATTGTGAGGAGTCAGTCATAGACATCAAACCTCATTCTATGACTATGATGGATCGCCCTGATTTTCTGATTCCAATTCGTTTGTTGCTGCCTGGTACCATGGTAACAGGTGGTTGGTTGGGGTGGACTCAACTACGGGTTTGGCAGGATCTCTGAATGCTTCAGGAAACTGTTAAGACTTTATTGCACTTACAAAAACCAATAGCCAGTTTTATGCTGAATGTGTAGGAGTTTGAACACATCAGCTAATAACTCCTCTATTCTCTTGAGGATAGCTTAGGTCCTCATTAAATGAAAGGCCTCAGTATGAAGGGTATAAAATAATTAATACTAGATTTTGTAACAGAGGAAGAATTGTGGGCATACTTTGTAGGAAACAGGTCATCATAATTGTGCAACCTGTGACAGTAGGGTATAAATTGTGTGTATTACTTCTGCTTGACTCAATGCTCAAATGTAGGTGATTCATTGTGTAGTCTGGGCAATACTATTTTTCCACCAACATCCTTAATCAAATGACATTTTATCATTAATGGTAATCTATATTACTTATTAGAAGGAATCAACCGGTTTCTCTAATTTTTCACTGTCTTATACCAGATATATTTCCATCACATGTTTCAGACATCCAATGAATACAGGGAACCAAATACTGGACTCATGCAATCATTCCACACTACAGATGGACCTTAAACGACAAAAGTGAACTCCAATTTGTGGTCAGATTGGGGGGCCATAAATCATTGGTTGCGGCCCGCTGATGGGTGGTTCAATTAGTTTGGGTAATGCCCCCCGCAAACACCGCCTTGGTTTGCGGACCCTAATGATAAGCGGAAACTCACACCTTTTTACCACCAACTTCCGGTCTGTCGCTGGTCCACAAGCCACCAGGGTTAAAAACCTCAAGGTCATTATGAATTAATTATCGATCAATCACATTATGGGGACATGGAGTTAGGGCTAGGGGTTGGGGGGGGAGGCGAGAGGAAGTGGTGTTTGGAGAAGAAGGTTGGCCTGTGTAAAAGGAACTAGGCTAATGAGCATGGGATGAATTTAGTTAAGGATTTAGAGAGAAAAGGAGTTTAAGTTCCTTTAATTTTAAGTGCAACAGTTAGGGATAATCTTACAACCTCCTGTAAAAGACAAGACCAGTCTTTCAACTATTATAGTTTTGAAGTATGTCTGTTCTCTCGTACTGAACTGAAGGAGAGTTTAGTAGAGCTCTTTTATTAAACATCGTTTGAATCACTAGAAATTTCATTACATATATCAAATATAAATTTGATATAAATCATTTGATATAAATACATGATATGTAAATTAGTATATAAGTACATTTGATAAATCATTTGATAAATATAGTGATTAAAATCATTGATATAAATCATTTACCTAACTTGCATATAAAGCACATGATACAGTAAAATTATAGAGGTCCTTTTTGTTTATACATGAATGTCCTTTTGTCAAAATCATTTAGATAAATATTGAATTCCGTATACCATATTCATAAGAACCATTTATATAATTTCCCAATAGTAGGGTCCTTGGCATAGTGGAAGAATACCTCGTTGCCTCATTATAACCATTAATGAATACTGGAATGAAATCTTGTTCTCACTAAGCATTGGCCTTAAAGGTATCTGCCTTGTTAAGCCCTAATAGACACCACCCAATAGGCCTGCCCTCCCCAGTGACTGGCCACCCAAGAAGCGCCAACCAAATTAGATCAATCAACCCTTATTTATTGCCCGTCTTCCCTCGCTGGGTGCCGGCAACGACTGATGTTTATGGGGCGGGGTGGGAAAGCTCATAGAAAACAAGCCGGTCACCAGCGCTATGAAGCGCCAAATGTAAATTTCAAGTAGAACCTAGTTGATGTACATATGATAAACAAAAGCCTTTCTGCATTTAGACACATTTCTTTGTAAAATTAGGAAAATGCTGTGATTTCATGTAGAATTATAGTGTCTGGATGGGGTTGCTAACCCTTACACTATGAAGTCACATAGAGGATGAGAGGGAAACTAAATAATGGTGTCCTGACCTAATTTGCTGGTTCCTACAGGTCCTCTAAAAAGCTGTTTAACAAATTGGCAACCAGCTTATTTCGCTAGTTATTGGTATAGCCTGAAGTAAGTTCAGTGTGCAGGCTGTAAAATGTGAAAGGGCATCATTTTAGAAGTAGCAGGGTAATAATATAACATCCTATGATTATTTGTACCATGTATTTTCTTCAATTGTTTGTGTCTATCAATTGTTCATTCAATACTTTTTATTTTTCTGTACGATAACCATGTCTTGTATAAAGATCATGTTTCCTCAGTGAAATTATTTTGTTTAAAAAAAAGAAGATAATTCAAATAATACATAAAACCTTACAACAGAAAATGCAGAAAATGTCATCAGTACATTAGTCTAGGCATCTGTACTTAATAGTAAACCAACGAACCTTCATAGAAGGCCAGAAGATGACATATTAAGATTGCCTGATATCACCTCCCTAAACATTGGCCAGGAAATTATGTGTGTACATTGGGAGGGAGGGTGGAGACTAATCGGAAGATCTGGGTTATTGGGGCCTGCTGTTCTGATTACCTCCCCCTGTATCAGGGTGTCTGTGAGTGAAGGGAAAGGTCAGCAGTGACTAAAGGTGTATGAGGAGGGCAAATACCACAGGCTAAGTGGCTTATGATTGCCACTCCTCTTAAAGCACCATACCCACAAGCCTAAAGCCCCATACCCACCAGGCGATTTTAGTGGCGATGGGCGACTGGCCACTTGGAGAGTCGGCCGATTCTTTAGGATCGCCTGTTAGTATTCCATATTGAAATATGTGTGTTTGATCTGAATCAGTGTTAAAGTGGGCCGACTTTAGCCTGGATCCGTAGGCCGACTGTGTAAAAATTGCCTAGTGGGTATGGGGCTTAAAGCTGATGTGGTGCCAACCAAGCCAGGGAGAAACGATAAGCCCCATTCACCCTGGTGGATGTACCTGTTGCAGAAGTATGTAAAAAATGTATTTTATGTTTTCGTACCTTCTCCACAACGTATGATTATATGTACACCTTTGAGGCAGAAATGACAAAGGCAACAAAGTGACTGTAGACAAGCTAAAGTCAGTGAGGTCGTGATGCTTAACATGAAAGGGTTATCATGAGAGATGATCCTTTCAGAAAAAATACAATTAAAACGAAACTAAAATTTATTGATAAATCACTGATAGTGATTACATTGTGTAATATGTTTATATGAGTACACTAACCAAACAAACTACAAATTTTAGATGTTTTCTTTCTCTGGTCCCTAGACTTTACCTCTTCTCAACAGCACATATATTTTACAATTTGCAAGGAATAATGAGCTGTCTCTGAGGGTCCTTAATTTGACATAATTCTCTTCTCAAAGAAGTTAGAACCCCACTGTTACTTCTTGAACAATAGGCACAGATGTGTAGGTCTTAACTCCATCCCCCAAGTTGTCTTACCATCCTGAGTACTTACACCAGTTAAGCAGTTAAGTTCTTCACTCTGCACACTTAGTGTCACTTAAGTTTCTCATTCCTTTAAAGTGGCAATTGTTTAGAACAAAGAAACTTTTGATGAGTCTGGTAAAATACCAGTCAGAAGGAAACTGTTCTTCCTGGCCCCCAAGGGAACCATGTGACATGGGGAAGGAACCAATTTCTCTTCAGTCTCAGGTCCTACAGAAATATGTTTCCCGAACCCTTTTAAAATTGCAAGGCAGCAACTATGTTATGGAGATACTGGATGTGCACAAATGCATGAGATATATATATATAAGTACTTAGCCTGGATGCTGGACTACTTTTTTCGACATCCTGTACCCACACCTAAGAAATACGGATGAGCTCTCACTTCATTTTGTGAGTTCTAACAAACCTTAGTCTGTTTTTTTAAGTAACAAGACGCTCCGCGTCTCGGCGTGCACAGAGACAGTACTGTAACTCTGGGGCCCTTGATGGGGGGTCCCAATGTCGCATGTCGATTTTAAGAAATGCCAATGTCGCATGTCTATGTCGCTTATTTTTCTTATTGTCCCCTGTCGAATTTAAGAAATGGCCATGTCGCCATGTCGATTTTAAGATAACCCCATGTCCCATGTCACTAAGGCCTATGTCGAATGTCGAATTTAAGAAACACCCCTGTCGCCGTGTCAATTTTAGGGGTCTAGGGCCATAACTGTGTTGTCAATGTGAATAGCGAAATCATAAGAAATATAGACTATAAGAAATATGAAACATTTTGAAAGTTGAAAGTGCATCTATGCAGATCTGATCATTCTCTTTTTACTGTGTGTCTCGGCTCATACAGCAGTAAGGTTAGACTGGCGCAGCTTCATTCCCGCCACTAGTGTACACTCTCCAAGCATTCCCAGTGCTCAGATGTGCTTGGGGAGTAACGTCCGTGACGTAAGGGCATGATTATTAACGACACTCATGCTCGTCGCTGGCCAGAACCTGCGGCGATCTTTTCATGGAAAAATGATTACAACTTTGATTACCATGACGTTTGTATCGAATAAGAATGGTGAAATAACGTCTTGGCTCAAATAGCGGTAAGGGAGGGCTTTAGTTTAGTGGGCAGACGGGGCGGGACAGGCTTCCCCAATCTACGGCCGTCTTTTGATAAGCGTCGTCATGGCAACACGTCGTCACGGTAGCTCTTGGTGAACGGCTGAGGCATGGTAACGGTAACTTTGAAAGTAAAACCACTCCTTTAATATTTTTTATCATATGTATACTAAATTTCGTTTTACTATTGAAAATAAAGGCTAGAATATCTACAGAGGGAAAAAGAAAGTTGAAATTCAGATTCAGGTCTCATTTTGCCGTGAGCTCCCTCCGCTGGATGCATTTCGGCAGGTAGAATAGTCTAAGCCTTAAGGCATTAGGGAAGGCTGAAATCAGCGAAAAAACATGGCGGCTCATGGACGAAATCTCGTTTCCACAGCGTTTTTAGAAAGGGGGAAACAGCATGATCTGTGTATGTTTGGACAAGTTTTGCTCTTCATTGCCATGTCGAGGGTTCCCAATGTAACCATATACCTGATGAGTTCTCCGGTTACTCCTTAATCACTGTGCCTTGAAACATAACCGAGCTTGGTACATTAGCGCAGAGGGTGATCTTTGTTTAATCCATCACTAAGGACTCCTGGGATGACCAACAGGTAACCAGGACCTGAAGTGGGTGGTAACCATGGTAACCAGGTATACAGGTGGGTGTTGGGTGAGCTGCTCCATCACTGTGTCTGGTCATCAGCCAGGAACAGGGTCTGGGTGCAGTTACCAACATTTACATGTTCACTAGATGCTGACATAATGCAATCATAGGACTGACAGCAGGGAAGGGTGCTATTCAATCAGTAAATTTGTTCTCCTAATAAGACCGTTGAAATATTATATTACTATAGACTGTTTAATTTACAGTGAACAGGATGCATCAAAAGAGGATTTAGAATTTGTAGTACAATGGGTTTGAAAATTCAAAATCCTCTTTTGCCAGAATAAGACAATGATCCCTCCAGTGATGGTACAAATGCAAATACTATTTGTACCATTACTACAGGGACCATTGTGTTCATTTGTGGCCTCTTTAACATGCATTCTACATTCATCTACCTTGACAGAAACAAACCTTGAATTCTATGCATCCTATATATTTTGAAGTTCTACTTTAAGGGAATAACTATGCCAATAAACTTATACTGAGAGCCTAAATTCTACACAGGCAATAATGTAATTTTATCATAGCATTGCCGTAACATTCTATTTAGTTCTGGTTTGGTTCTTGTTACATTATTTTGATGGTACCCAATAACATCTTCAGAACCTAACATTCAGACATTGCACTGTGACGTTATAATGACCTTCTTGTTATATTCTTTAATGTAAAAATTACGTTATTATTACAATTTCTATTGGTAAGGTCTCAACTTCACAAGAATATAACATCATTATAACATTATCTTTTTGTGAGTCTCAACCTTCCCTAAAACAATGTAACTGTTATGTGAAAATTGGGTAAGTAACAGATTGACCGAAAAAGTGTGGTTGCAGAACATGCTTGATGGTCGCTGCTTGCCTGTGTAGGCACTCTTTACCGAGTAGTCATGTCCTGAAACCTTTGCATTAGAAAAAATAAACAAAAAAGAATGATGATTACCAGGATACACTGATGTTGAAATAAAGCCCAGTCTGGCTGTACCCAGAGTAGGACAGAGCCCTGAGTCTGGTGGTGGCAGGTCCAGGACATCAAAGACCAGAGATAAGAGAGGGGAGTAGAGATAACAGCCTCTAGGTGGCGCCACCCTCTTAAGGACCAGTCTGACCTTCAATCGACCTTCAACTTCCCGCTGACCATTTAATCAGAGCTGTTCACTCATCATAGGGAGGAGGATGGGGGGCTGGTTGGGGGATGGACACAGTCATCCCAGCTAAGGTGCAACGTAACGGTCACATTATGGACCATACATTTTTGGTTCATCTGTTACTTACTAAATTGTCATGTAACTGTTACATTATTTTTCTCGGAAGTTGAGAACTATCCAAAACAGTACATTCTCATAACATTCTGGTGAGGTTAGGTCAGGATAAAATTAAAATAGAATGTCACTGTGACATTCTGATTAGGCGAGGTCCAGACCTCACTCAAAGAGAACATTGTTGCAACCTCCTGACTTGGGCAGGTCCCAACTTCACCTAAACAGAATGTTATTGTGATGTTCTGAATACATCAGGTGTTAACCTTACCTAAACAGAATGTTACTGTGACTATCTTATTAGGTTAGGTGTCAACCTAACCTAAACAGAACGTTATGGTGACATCCTCATTAAGTGAGGTCCAAACCACACCTAAACAGAATGTTATTGTGACATTATTATGAAGTATCAGCCTAAAAAATAACGTTACAACAATGTTATTAGAACGTCACAATGTAACGTCGCAGTAGTTGGTTGCAGCAACGTAATTAGGAGTCATCAAAAGAACGTCGATGTAACCTAACAGTGTAACGTAACAAGGACCAAGGAGTATTTCTATATCATTTGTAGTGGATGAAGAACGTATGAAAGGGAGATAGGGGTTACCATTTGGACCAAATAATAGCATGTTTCCCATTTAAAGCATGAGGTATTTTTACTATGATGCACAACCTAGATTGGCAAATTCCGGTACATTCTACATGTATTGCTACATAAGTGACATATCTTAATAATTTAAAGCCAGCCAATGTTCATCTTACACATCGCTATTGACTTTGAAAGGGTTTTGAGCCCTGATTATATCAAATGACAAACATGTCATGTTTCCCAAACAACTACTTTAGTGAAAGATGTCTATTTCAAGTTAGATATTTGTTAATCGATTTTGGATTAGAAAAAAAAGACCTAGCCTCTCTCTTAACGATATCTGCAATTCAGAATACCCCAATGATGATGGAAAATATAAACATTACCAACTTCATTATTGGCCCTTTTAAAGATAACATTGCGTGAATCAGCATAAATTGTGCTAATACAGTCGTTAATAAAGTAATAAGAAGGGAACTTTCCAATGCAATAGCACTTTCGTGTTCATTAATGATAATTGCCCATGTTTTAGCTTGCTGACTCCTGTTTAATAGGTTTTTGTGTGTGGTATTAAGAGTTAGTATTCAAAAGTCAAATGAAGGCCAGATTACTATGATTATTTCCTTGATAGTCTAGATTATTGCAGAGAATTACAATAATGCCACATTCATAAACATAATGGAATACCACTTTCCCCTAAAGCTTAAAGGCTAAAATATTCATAAGAAAGAACGCTTCCTCTCTAAAGGCCGCAAGCGAAAGGTAATAACACAATTTACCTTGTAACACATGTCTATTTGACATTTAATCATATTTGCCAAAGTGACTGCATTGATGGGTTGCTTAATATATCCAAGCAAAAAAGATTAATTTCTGCCCACCAAATACAAACCTTTGATTGTTACCTTACACCTGGAAAGAAAGCTATCAAATTGTGTGAATCATTGGTCTTAAAGGTAAATACAGGTGTTGGGATGATTTCTTAAAAACCTGACATAATTCTGAAACCCACAGAGTGGTTAGGTGGATGTATAAGAATAATAAAGAAACTTTAAAAATGTTATGTCACCGTATCAATTTCAGAGAGATTAGCATTTGAAGAAATGGCTGTTTACTATTAGAGTCTATGGGAAGAAGTAGGTTTTTCAACACTGAGACGTATATAACTGTGGTTTTCACTTTAAATGCTGAAAATGTGTTTGTAGGACCCATATTATTATTTTAGGCCAAAGAAAACCTTAGGCCACCATGGAAAATCTAATTTTATCCCGGACAATAAGGAAAAAATTAAGAAAAACTTCTCAATCAAATACACTGAATAATTATTCTCTTCTTTTTCAATCACCGAATGAACATTCATTATTCCTGAGTGTTCCAGGAACTATTTCTGAAATTTCAAGAAAATCCAGCAAAAGAAGTAACATCACACCAGGTGGCGCTGCTGTGGTTATACAACTAAAACCTTTAGCCAATGTTCAGCAACCACATGGACTGCCCATATACCATCTATGACCTGCATGGCATTGAAAAAGTGAGCCTAGAAGAGCTAGATTAGAGCAGGAGGGCCATTGCTGATCGGCCTGTGGTGGAGATTGGGGCTGACAGACTCAAAGTGGGAGGGGTCAGGGGGTGTCCAGGGACCCTCTCAGTAGCCAACTTCATCCCATGGCCTTTCTCCTGATTCTCTGACTTATGTCTCCTAGTCCTAACTCTATACTACTATAGGAGGTCTATCACCCGCACAGCTGGCTACTGTGCAGATAGGAGGCTTACAGTCAACCACCTTTAAACACTACCTAAAGATCCCCTTTAAGTATACCTATCACTTGGTTGATCAATTCCAAAGTTTAACCTTGGATACTTAAATTCTTGTGATTTTGACTGAAATGACCATTTTTCTTTAATTACTCAGTGCTATGATTAATGGCAATAGTGAACAATATACCTACAAAATCAGGAAATAAAATACCTTTCAGATGACATATAGTACATTATCACACCTTGCGTACTTGCTGAGAAATTAAGAAAGTGTTTTTCAACTTTTGCTTATTAAGCACAAATCTCATAATTAAACAGTGTTCACCCACCTAAATTCTTCAGAAACATCTTGATTCATGGTCCCTAGGATGCTATAATAATTATGTAGAAAATCCAGGGGGCCCACCATGTAGGGTAAATCCTTATTTTGACTGAATTCAGGATTGGCTCCTGGACTATAAACACAACTCATCTTTTTTTTGGGCATTATATATCAGTGGAACCTTCTCATTGTAATGGCTGCATTGAATTTCAACAGGAAATGTCTACATAGCAACAGCAGCAAGCACTCTGTATTCCCAATAAGCTGAGTCACATACATCTCCTCTAAACAGCTAAACATGCCCACTCTGCTGGCGGCCGCCCTCGTGGGTGGATGTTTGATGGATCGCTAACAATAAAGGAAATCCAGTCGTGACTATTGCATGGGCCGGGAAACCCGTATGTTACTGTCACGTGGTCCCTCTCTGGCCACTTTAGGTCTGTGTGACTTTGTCCTTCATTGTCCTCGCTCAAAATAGCAAGAATAAACAATAACCAATCCAAAATTTATGACAAATCATAGCAATACCTCCCCACTAAGAACTTGGAGTATTTTCTAAACAATCGGAAGAATATTTCATGCTGCAAGTTAAATCAGTGACAAATCGGATGGGGACATGTGGCTTTCCTGTTTGTGGTTAGAGGTTGGTTACCAGTAGCCTGGCTATCCTAGATTTTCTGTTATTTATATTGACTTTGATGAACATGGAACTGTTGCTTTAGGCCTTACTTAAGTCTGGTCAGAACACTGTGATGCTGCCCATTCTCCTCTAAATTCTCTCATTCTTACTCCATATTCTGTACAATATGGTGATGATAATTATAAGGAAACATTATCCTTGGTTTAAAGCACAACTCTTAGGGCTATATTCTCAATATTTTCCCCTTATAATAAACCTGGAACATCCAGGTATTTCTCATTTCCCTATATGGACTGTTATTCAGGACAGTTTCTGTTAATTTTCATCTAAAGTAACTAGTTTATGAGTCCCGGAACTACACAAGTTTGCTAATGCTCCGCATGGCTGTTTGATGGATAAGGTTTGGGCTGGCCATTATAAATAACTCCTTCTGTCCACAATATGGTAACGATGAGTCTTTGAAATTGGTTAGATATAAATAATTTCAGACTATAATATTAAATCATGTATCAGGGAGTCAATGACATACAGGCATGCATACTCCTTCCTACTATGTATGGGGTCTCTACTGAAATCCTATTCCTTTTTCAAGCACAGACATATGCCTTCTTTTGACTCACTTGAAAGGAAAGTCCAATAAACCAAGGGTATTTTATTTGTAACTCATTTGTATAATTTCATTTGTTCATTTGTACAATTCTAAAAACAATATTCACTGTGCTATTCACGAGAAAACACTGACGGTTCCACTTCCACCACTACCATGGTGACCTTGACCCGGAAGTGATCGTTCTGCCGGGTATGTATCGTAAATATGTGGAAATAACCGATGGCTTTCAATGAAAGCGAGGCTCTGTCAGCCAGTCTGCATCTGCCAGTCGCTGGTAACTGGCATGTATCCGGTGTGGAGGTAAGTGATGGATTGAAACCAGTGGAAATTCCTCCAGGAATGGTGGACTAATAAATACGGCCCCTGTACTGTCACAGAGAAAAAAAAAAGGTGGGGGGGGGGGGATAGTGGAGCAATAAGTAGGGACCCTGTACTGTCACAGACAGAAGGGGGGGAATGGTGGACCAATAATTATAAACATAAGTATCATGTAGCTTGAACGTTTTACTATTATGTTTTACTAATTTTAGAATAAATATGAACTGGTCTCCATGGAAATCAAATGCTCCATGTAAGCAGTATTTCTAATTTAATATTTAGATGTTTTATAAACATTCCGGTTACCATGGCAACAACATGTAAAATTTGAAAGTGTTATACAAAACTACATAGAATTAGATTCTGAGTCAAATTTTAATTTATTTAATCATCTTTGGTTTATCAATGATAAATATTGATAATAGACCTATCAAAGTGTACACGTTAAAATGCCCCAATTTCGCAGAGTGGGTTCATGTTTCTAGTAATACCTGTATTTGTGTGTGTGTGAAACTGGTAAACAATTCATCAAAACTCATGTTCCAGGAGCACAGGCTTTTCTTATCAGTTGAATACAAAATCAGTTATATACAAATATAAGCACCTGTTAAATTCAAGATAGACATGTGAGTCTTTGCATTGGTCTGTAGGATGATCATCATTAAAACTTAAATCTTTTCCTATTGAGTTAGAACACATAGAAAGAATACATGTTTCAAGTGCACAAATGATTGATGAAACCCTATTCAAGAGACTTCATCACATTAAAAGGAACTCATCTCAGCCCGACATATGAGCCAACTTGTCTTAATTAAAAGTTTGGAGTGGATTTACAAGATTTTGACTTCGTTTGGGGGATGCACATCTCAAGTTACACTGTATTGAGGAAAGATGATATTCTCTGTAATGTTGGTGACTGGTCCTGAAATCAAATCTTCTCCTGAGAAGGTTCAACAGATTAGATTATTGAAATGTTTATGAGACTAAAATTTCCTTGTCTGGACCCATACAATAGTACAATTTGTGGTTAGTTGTCATGACCGTATTCAACGACTGTCATTGTATATTCTATAAAGGAACATCACTATCAAATGCAGAGGTGTGAGGGGGACATATTTTTAGCCTAAAGTGGTTTCAGGGTAATATAGAATAGTTAGATATCATATTTTTGTTCAGCCTAAATTGCACGACAATATTGTTTTCAATATGGAGGATTGTTTATGGCATTTTCTTCATGAAATTGACAATAAAGATAATTTGGGAGTAAAGTGAAACAGTGACAGTAATCTTACCAGATACAACTTTGCACATTATTGGTTGCCCAAACCCAGCTTACCTAGGCCATCACAAGTTCTTATGAATAATCAATCTTCCATCACATTTAGAGGTGACGTGAGAGGGGATGGGGAGTAGGGTATAATGAAAGTATATAATGGAGAGATAACAAGAATCCTTAGAAACTCATAAAAAAAGAAATAAAAGAGAAAAGAAAGCTCTCTTTTCCGAAAAGCTGCTGAAGTTCCCCCTACCAGACTTCATCAATCTCCCATATTGTGGGGTCCTGACCCTCCCCAGCCCTACCACCCCAACAATGTACAGACCTGCTGGGTGATTGGGGGTAGGAGGGCTATTAATAGTGCAGAATCTCTCTGTGATTACCTCATGTCGTGAGAAGATGATGGGACAGTGATGGGGCAAATGCAAAAAAGGTACTTGGTGTTAAAATATAATAATGTAGAAAAAACTAAATTCTGAGGAGGTGGGCATGCCCCTTGTGTTGGTTGCAGGCACGGTCTACACCTACAGACCCTATAGCTGATACTTGTTCCATCAAGGGATGGTGAATGAAACTGATGCAGAGGATGACACAAAGTTTATTATAAATACCTGATAAATTCGATAAAGAAACATGCCTGATTTACTTGGAGATGTTTTGCTATTTACTGTACATGTCTCCATTAAATAAGAACTGTGAGTCTTTGTGTTGGTTTGTAGATGAACATCATTAAAACTACAACTTCTTCATATTGAGTCAAAAGACTTAATAAGAATATGTTTCCAATGCACAAAGATGGATGGAACCCTCATCACATCATCACATTGAAAGGAACTCATTTCAGCCCAAAATAAGAGCCAACAACTTGTCTTAATTAAAAGTTTGGACTAGATTTAAAAGATTCTGACTTCATTTAGGGGAGACACATCTCAAGTTACACGGTATTGAGGAAAGATAATATTCTCTGTAATGTTGGTGACTGGTCCCAAAACTGAGCTTGCTTCTGAGAAAGTCCAATAGATTAGATTATTTGAAACAGTTTTAAGAATTAAAAGAAGTTCCTTGCCTTGACTCGTACAATAATCAAATTTCTACTTAGTTGTCATGATTATTTTCAACCACGGCCATTGTATATTCTACGAAGGAACATCACTATCACGTGCAGGGAATGAGGGAAAACTGGCTTTTGATCCAAGGTAGTTTCAGGATGAAATAAAATATCTGAATCATATCCTTGTATTTTGTACAGCCTAAATTGCACAATTACCTTTTTTCTTGTTACCGAGGACTGGGTATGGCATATTCTTTGAGAAGCTGATAAAGAATAGGAAAATATATAGCGGATATATCTATGCACGTTTTCTGGGGTCCCAACTCAACTAACCTAGCCCATCACAGTCCCTTATGGAAATCAATCTTCCATCACATTTATGTATAGGGTGAGGAGGGGGGAGAGGATACAATGTAAGTACATAACGGACAGACAACAAGAACCCTCAGAAACTCATCAAAAAGAAACTAAAACAGAAAAGAAAGCCCTCTTTTCAGAAGAGCTGCCGAAGTTCCCCCTGCTACACTTCATCAATCTCCCGTATTGTGGGGTCCTGACCCCCCAGCCCCTCAGACCCCCACATTGTAGAGACCTGCAGGGTGATTCGGGGTGGGAGGGCCCATTAATGGTGCTGCATCTGTCTGGGATTACCTCATGTCGTGAGAAGATAATGGGATAGTGATGGGACAAGTGCGAAAAAGTACTAGGTGTAAAAACAATAATGTAGAAAAAAAAATTCTTAAGAGGCAGACATCCTCCTTTTGTTGGTAGCAGATGCTGTGTTCACCCATGAACCCTATGGCTGATACTTGTTCCATCAAGGGAGGACGAATGAAACTATTGCAAAGTATGCAACATATCGCCAAACCCTCACAACAAGGATGTCGTTGCACGAGGACATTGCTGTTACAATTGGTCCTGCTGATGAATTTTGGCTGTTCTTCTGGGCTAATTTTAAAACGGACATACTTAGGTCTAAAAATGCTGAAATTTCCATCACAGAAAAATGATCATTAAAGGGTGAAAACTGACAGTGGATTCTGGCACAACAGCGAGAGTTTGACATTTCCCAACAAAACCCTCGCTGTTTTTATTATGCGATGGACAACAGACCCTGAAGTGTGCCTCAGCCGTTAATTCCCTGGTATTGTATGTGGGTGACTGAGACCGAGGTAAAGTTACTGTACCATGTCTCTATTCACTAGGTCCCTGCACCTGCCCCAACTGTGCAGTAGGAAATGGGAGATGAACTCCTCAGTCTGTGGGCCTATATTACATTTATCTGTAGACACATGTGGACATGTTTTGTCAACAGAGTGGACATGTTTTGTCACCAGAGTCAAGGGCAAGCAAATAAATATAGAGCCTATGTTTACTGATTGGTGGTTACTGCGGCCATGTTCACATAATATATTATGTAAGTAGATCTGTATGAGCAGACTTTGTGTCAGCGTGCGTAAGAAATTCTATATACCCAACTATCGCATGTGGTACTGTCACATGTATAACTACCCTGAAACAGCACTGGTGTTTATATATATTAATTATATTGATTATTCATGATATTACAAAGAGAGGTAATGAAAAACAGATGTGAATGACAAATTAAATAGTTAGAATCTTTAACATCTTTAAAGCCACTGTGATAAGTATATCATACTGTTTGATGTACAGCATTAATGTCAATACATTAACATCCTTTTAGTCAATTGGACATGTAGGAAACCAAAGAAATCAATTAATGGCCTGTGCAAAAATTCAAAATTAATTTTCAGTTGTTCCCTTCCCATAAACAATCATAAAACCTTGCACATTCCTTTTCCATTAACAATAGGGAAAATGTAAAACTCATAACAAAAACATATATAAAAAAAACCTTACAATTGCCAACTCTATCAGCATTATGGTGACAGTGTGAAAGTAAAAGGGAGAAATGGGAGCCATTTTTTCAAATTGGCTCGGCTGCCCCGAAGGCAGACACTGTTACGGCTTCTACCCGGAACACCTGCCGTAACTCGAGAAAGGCCATGGCTGAAGTTTAATTATACAGGCCTGAAAGCAATTCATGGCTGGCTCCTGCAGGCAGGGAGCTGTCAGTGGCAGGCTGTTGTTTCTGCAGGCGATGAGGTATGGGGGCCATGTGGTAAGCGATGGGACGGGAAAGGTAACAAATGGTTCACGAACAGGAACACTATGCATGCAGACCTGTTCCATGGTGCAGTGCTCCTAGGTTATAAGCTGGCCAGAAATGTGGCCTGTTGCACAATGACTTCTTGTAACAATTATAACTTTGAGATAACTTCATGAGAGATGTTGTTACAACTGTATATGTTAGTTACGATAATATTGCTTCGAAACCCCTATGTCTTTGTTTCTACTGGATCGAGTTGAATTCTGTAAATTGATGTAAACGGGGGCACTGTAGGACTATTTTCTGTAAAGGTTAAGGTCATTTACAACATTCAAAAAGGTTTATTTTGAGGGTGATACATGTGTAATAACGGGCAAAGTTGCTACAAAAAGTGTTGTTAATTTGCTACCTTGTGTTGTAACGATAGGTATTGTGCAACGAGCCACAGACACTTTTGCCCTTAAAGGCAATTTTTTTAAAAAATATGCTTGATGTGCTAAAATATATCACATACCTACCAAGTGATAAGATGAAGATGTCATGTTGGAGTCTGCTCAGCAATATTTTAGCTATATCAGGACCTGCTCATGTTTATACCTTGTACAAAGTTTTATAAACCTTGTGCAGAGGTAGTCACGTGACCACATTTTGATCATCACCATGTGCTATATGATGAACATGTGGCTATAAGATAAATCTAGAAGTTATAAATTCTAAATGAAAATGCTTATTGTGACTTTATGTGACTTCTTTGGTTCAACCTGTCGAAAATATGTGCTTTAGTTGTTTTCGAAATGTGAAATAATAATTTCAAAATGATCACCAATATGGGTGCCCAGTCCCTTTCTGGGCACTGTAATCTGCACAAGGTTTATGATCAAATCTATGAGGCTGAGAATGACTATTTTACCCACTGGACCACCCCTCCCTTCTCAGTTTTCATGATCTAATGTCCCAAGGTTGTGCATCTGATGTACTCTTGCACTATCAGCAATATTTTTTTTCTGAGTGTGCCTGAGTGTTAATTAGAACCTATCACATATTTGGCAAGTGGTTATAGGAGATGGGAAGATCCACCTGCTCAGCTAGTCATCAACTAGTCATCAGCTGCTGGGAGTCAAACCAAGGCTGTAGGTGGGAGTATGCAGTGAATCCAGCCAAGGATGTGAAAGTAATTATGATATCGCAGCACTTTTCTGGTTGGTTCTGTATTGGTTCTTGTTACGTTCTTTTGATGACTCCTAATTACGTCGCTGCAATATACTGCTGTGACATTGCACTGTGACGTTGTTACAATGTTCTGGTAATGTTCTTCAACCCAAACAGAATGTTCTTGTAACATTATTTTTTGGTTTTGTCCTAACCTCGTCAGAAAGTAATGTGAAAATAACTTTCTGATTTTGTGAGAATTCAACCTCACCATCAATAGCGTAATTTTTATGTGCCAAATTAGTGAGTAACAAACTGACTAAAAATGTATGGTCGCAGAATGTTTCTGTTACGTCGCAAGCTGGCTGGGAAAAGGCAAGTGGTGTCTGTTGTGGACCCTCCAAACAGATTAATTAAACATCTGAAATGGTAAAAAGGAACCAGAAATAGTTGATATTGACCAGAAATGTTGTTCCCATGAATGGTGTGACCGATAATTAATCAAAGTGAGTGAAATTATTTGGAAAATGTCTAATCATGCTATCTATTAGCAACCCCATGCTTGGCCAGAATCTTTTTGCATCACTAAATGAGTTAGTTACCCCATTTAAAGATAATTGTGCCATTTCCTAGATTTCTAAAGAATAAAAGTACTTCAGCCTTTCTGAAATATTGAAAAATATTCACTGAATGGCAGTTGTAATGACACAATAATTTGCCACACCGCAGAGCTGAAAAATATGTACTTCGCTTGCTACTGCAATACCTTATTCTTAAAAAAAAAACTTAAATTGTGGTCATAATCTGTCACTAAAGTATCTAATACAATTAATTTCTCTAAATAGTTATTGATGCCAGATATACATCCAGAGGTTCTAAAAAGACAAAAAACAACATAGGAACATTGGAAGTTTTCTCACATGTTTTTACAAATCCTTTCATTTCTTATACTATGAGAGTGCATCAAGTATTCACTGTGTTTTCTCACTATGCAATTGCCAATTGTAGAGTGCTCATTAGCTTATTGTCTATCTTGCTGTAGAATTGGCCCTCCCTCCTGCCAGAACAATCAGACTGCATTGTGTAGTTACTAATTGCTTTTGACGAAGAGATTGTTGGACTGTCAAACACATTCTGAAGGAAACAATCCAAGTGTTGTTTGAGTATGGTGATAAGCAGGAACTAGTGGTATACAGATTAGGGAGGAGAGGGACATATAGATAAGGGGGATCCATAGGATGACACTCTTTAGGAAAGAAACCATAGGCCATACTAACCAAAAAGGTCATAAACAGTAAGACGCAGTAACTTTTGAGACTATTGGTAATACGTAACCACCCCCTTATGCAAAAGGAACCTTGCACGTAAATGCAGGACGAATATTTTCCAACGAAATTCATTGAGTAAGGCATTTGTATCATGAACTAACAATTCTGGAAATATCTCAATAATATTCTATGGGTATAGATAGTTATAAGACTTTAAGGTTTGGTTTAATTATCGTGTTTTATGAGGAAATTTCCATTTTGTGACGTCATAAGGTGACTATAGGGGAATCCCATCTTTCTACAAAAGATAATCCCCCATTGTATAAGATAGATATATTGCACTGAGGTACAGTGCAAGAAAAACTAGAATAGAATATATAATAGAATATTGTAAACTCGTTTGTATTGGCAAGAATATTATAGTGGAACTTGTAACGCTGATTCGTGTGCTAAACGCCAGGCGGCGACATCGTTTAGTGGCATAGTTAGAGTATATGGAGAGTGGCAAAGCCCCAGGCGTAAGGACTGCAGCCGGGCTGAGGAACGTCCTGCAGGAACGCACAGGTGTGACAAATGACGATGGAAACCTGTAAGGGTACGTTATGGATCGAAACATCTAGCTAAAAGATATTAAGGACAGCAGGCCTAGCCGTCAACATTAAGTTATATGATAGCTAGAAATAGAACTAGTCTATGTAAGTAAGAGTGGGCAGTATGAGAGATAAGTAAGACGTCGTTAGGTAATAGTGTAAATGAGTATAGCGACAAGCCTTTTGGCTGTCGCTATATAAGCGGTATCAGACTTGAGATAGACGAGCAGACCAAGATAGAGTTCGAACAGAACACATGGAGCAATAGTCTTACATACGGATCACACGGGTAGTGTTAAGATGGTAGTAACCACAAAGAACAGGTGATAGTAAGGATTGGGACAGCTTAGGCTTAGCCTTACGGACTGCGTGCTGGAAGTGACGGAGATCCTACCAATGGTCTTCGTTACCGGTAGACGAGAGGTGACTCTCTCAACAGTGTAAGAGCGTATATACCTTGCGAAAGGGGAAGCTGGATGAAAGCTATACCTGGTTGGATTGTTACTGATGTGTTTGAGTTGTGAAATGAAGGGGAAAGAACTGTATGGATGGAGAATTGTGTACCTGTACCTTCGGAATATCATCGTGAATGTAATAAACTGACTTCTTGCCAAGTGCGTGTTCTTTGTATAGGATTGAGCCCCTTTACTTAGAATCTCTACCACTAAGAACTGAATCATGATCCAGGATAACATCAATCTGGAGAGAGCTAGTTACTTCAACGAATAATCACTGAGAACTCCCCATTATCTTAGTATAACACCTTTATTAACATCTTCAAGCAAGCGAAGCATCCACGATAAGTGATGTAATACCACGCAGTCGAGTGATGAATAAACGTATCAGTACAGGATATGAACAAGTACGAACTTTAAAAGAAATACTCCCCAATAAATAGACTAACATCAAAATATAACCACTCAGCTCAATTGGTGGAGAAAATCCCGAAAAAGAACACTTTGGAGGTACGGTAGAAACTCTCGCCTACATGAGTGCCGGCCTACGGCCTGGAATTGGACCGCCCAAGGGAGCCGAGCCTACGCTCAGCGACACGGACTCCGAGAGGGACGCATGGTGGTCTGATCAGCCACTGGGCGCCACTGGGGGTTCCGAACCCAATTGGCCGGAGAAACATCAGTTAAGAAATAAGGGATCATATATACCGTATAAGATTGGAATAAGAGGGGAAGTGGAAGAAGACAGAGACTTCTTCGCTCAACCTCTTTTACTTAAGAAAGTACAAAGTCCAACATCACCTAGAGGGACAAGGAGCGACACAAATCGTTCCCGCTCTGAACGGGAATCGGGATCCCCGTTGGCGTCTGCATTGAGGCTGAGAGCCGGGAGATCGCTGCGACAGGAATCTCGAGAGTTACAGGAGGAAACTGCAGAACACTCCAACAACTCAACCCTACTCCATTACTCAGCGGCCAGTGAGTCGGAGGATGAGCTAACCTCCACGATACTAGAGGAAAACCGCTCGCACACGGTAAAACCGACAACTCTAAATCGTGATACAGCAAGAACCGAGCAAGTCAGTGGGGCATCCTTGCCGACCACCTCTACTCCCGCCGCCGTGGGCGCAACTTCCACGCCCATAGGAAGACATTTTCCACAAATCGGGAAAGGTGGTATTAGTGAGGTAAAACATACAAAGAAAAAACACGGGACTGTAGTGAAAGACTTGACTCGAACCCCACCTGAACCAGAATCGTCAGAAGACGAGCACGAGCACGAGCACGAAGAAGAAGAGAGCATAGATACCGGAGGCGTAGCTAGACAACTATTCAGGATGGCAGATAGAGGGGGACCTAGTTTAAAACTCCCAGAGTTTTCGGGAAAACCAAATGAAAGGGTAGACCAGTATTTTAGTGAGTTGGAGAATATGGCAAAGATCTATGGATGGGACCAGGATAAAGCATTAGTGATGGCCTTGCATGGTCTTAAGGATAGGGCACGCGATTGGGTGAACACTCTCGCGCCGAATAAAAGAGATTCGCCGGATCACCTGAAGGAAGCTATGGTGGCTATCTTCGGAGATAGACGTCCTTCGTGGCAGCGATACAAAGATATCGTTAACATGAAACAAACGTCAGATCAGTCGGTGATTGAGTTTGCTGGAGGTTTGAGACAGCAACAGTTTAGAACAGGTATTGAGGAAAGTGTAATATTGGCAGTATTCATAGACGGCTTGTTACCAACTATAGCCAAACAGGTAGCAATACTGAACCCAGACACCTTCGATGTGGCGGTGCAAGCTGCCACTCGTTTGGAGTCTTTAGAGAGGGGTAAGAAAGGAGGATTGAAGGTGTCTCTAGCCAACATACAGACACAGGACACCTCGCCACGTAGTGTAGAGGAAATTGAGGAAGAAGAAAGAATGTTAGTAAGGAAGTTCGATAACCTGTTAGCTGCTCTTAATCAATCTAGGAGTTGGAAATTTGATGATAGAAGGGAAGGAGAAAGAATAAAAGATTTTGGAACTGAAGAGAAACAGGGGACTGGTGTAGCTAGTCCCGAACCGCAGAAAGGTAGACCGAGCCGTCGCTACTCATCCAGTTCCGCACCAGATCTTAGATCTAAAAGCCTGGTGGGTAGAGAGACTCGTAGGGTAACATTTGATGACGATAGAGGGGAGGCAGAGTCCTCCGTAGCATACGATCAACCAATGGGCTCACCTTTGGGTAACCCGTTTCATTTTGGAAACGTGGGAGATAGAAGAATGCGTGGACAGCCACCTTTGTTCCGAGACAGATACTGCGCGGTACACGAATCGAGATCACATAATACAGATAGTTGCTTGTGGTTGAGAGCTAAGCTCCAGGAGCTAAGGGACGAGGCTCTCCGAGATAAATTTAGAGCACTTGTTCCGGGAAAGAAATGGGGTAATACTAAGCCGGGAAACTGGTCAGCAGGTCCGCCACGCCAATAAAGTTAGAGCTTTGTTTGACGGACGGACCGGAGAAAATTGATAGAGGAAATGGACCTATCTTGCTTGAGGTAAAGGTAGGAAATCAAACGGTCAGAGCATTGGTAGATACAGGAGCTAGTGATTGCTTTATTTCAGGCGAATTTAGAAAGACCATAGCTAGGTCGGCAATACACGACATCATTCCTGTAGTAGAGAAGGAAGTTAATTTAGCTAATAATACTGTTCAGATCATATTAGAAACAATAAGGCTCGAGATTAAAATTAAAGATTCTAGAGTGTTCTACGATTTCCATGTGGTGGAATCCCTTTGTCATGATATGGTAATTGGCCGTAATCTGTTAGCAGCCGTGCGGTCGGACCTGTCGTTGCCAGGGCCCCACTTGGATGTTTTTTGCGGACACCCGATATTTAGTCTAGAAAAAGTAGAAGTTAAACCACACACCGAACAAATAATACCAGTCACCATCTGGAAAAAGCACCCAGTCACCCACAATAACGCCGTTTTTTGTGCCCCATCGGTAACCGCACCAGTAGTGGTAGAAGCGGGAGTGAATCAGTGTGGTAGACAATGGTGGATGAAGATTTTGAATCTGCTAGAAAGACCTTTGCATGTGCTACCTACAGATGTGTTGGGTTTTTGTGAAATGGGCCGAATCCCCCTTAACCATCGAAAACAGATACCCGAATTTGTTAATAAACAGAAATTGATTAGAACGGGAACCCCGAAGGGCATTGTTGGCTTTGCCATAGAAACCCTCGAGGGGAGCGTTGTGACGGGTGAGAATCATTCGCGGAAGGCCGCATCCCGCGAGCAGGACGACATTGACCGTATAGACCTGTCAGAGTCGTGCCTCAGTGGAGATCAGAAACAAATGTTTAAGAAAATGCTTAGACGAAATAGAGGGAGTTTGGCTTTCTCAATGACGGAGTTAGGCCAATGCGAGATTGCCCCTATGGATATTAAAATTGATAGTAAAGCAGGAATAATTTCATTACGACCGTATCGATATTCACCTCAAAAGATGGATATCATTGATGAACAAGTTACTGAGAGGGTGAGCTCCTCGACGGTAGCTTGTAACAGGCGGCAGTGGGCTCGCGAGAGTCCGGGGTCACGTTAAACTTCATCTATAGTGCAGGGGAGTGTTTGGTCAACAACTGAAGGCCCCCGTGACTAACGAAGGGTGAATGGACACCTTACTGTGGTACCGTCTAGTCGGCGCGCATATCGGGCTGCCGGACTTTTTATCAGTTTCCCACCGGTAAGTGGTATGTGCGTGGTACGGGGTCGACAGACCTCACCTAAGCTTCTGACAGTAGTAACATCACTCAGAAGTGAACAGGCAAGGCCAGTGAAAACGGTCAAAGTTCAGTGTGGGTTGGCAAGATTCACCTGGATCAGACCGTCGGTGACCGACCGGGTTTACCCCGGGAGCTGGTAATCGCTATCGACTGGGTCGCTGGCCGGTTGTCTCTGATGCCTCGAGGATTTCTTTATCCTGCTTTGCCTCGACATAACGGTAAAGAGACGGCTCAATGTACAGTCAGGCCATGGTAAAGCTAAACATGCCTATTCAAGACATCATTTCTTGAATTAGTGTAGGTTATGGTTGAGCCATGCTCTCTGTGATCAGAAAACATCAGGTTTGAAAAGAACTTTCTGGGAAGCAGAGTGAGCCACTAGGGCTGGAAAGGATCCTAGCTCAGGTTGCACTCCACTATGTCTGATGACATAAGGGAAGACCAAAGGGATCAAGCGGAAACAACTGATAGAGTTAGGAGTAATCGAACCTAGCGAGTCTGCCTGGCGCAGTCCCTTGGTAGTGGTACAGAAAAAGGACGGAAAACCACGTCTCTGTACAGATTTCAGGATGTTAAACATGATAACGTTCAAAGATAAATTCCCAATGCCTACGGCCCGATCATTGTTTTTGTACATGGCCTATAAACGACCAACCATTTGGTCGGCCTTGGACTTGCTGAGCGGCTACCACCAATGTGTTATAGAACCCACGTCGCGGAAATACACTGCCTTCGAGACACCCATGGGAGTGTACCACTATAAGAGGGTACCTTTCGGGCTAGTTGGGGCTCCTTGGCAATTTACTAGGGTTATGGCTATAGCTTTGAAAGGGCTGGTTCCAAGAGTATGCTTAGCATACCTTGACGACGTGATCGTATACGATTCTACGTTCGAAGAACACCTACATAGCGTAGAACTAGTACTGCAGGCACTACAGCGTGCAGGGCTGAAGCTGAAGCCGTCCAAGTGTGAGTGGTGCCGCGCTGAAATAAATTTCCTCGGTCATAGAGTCAACGCCGAGGGTTTGCGGACGCAACCACAGATAGTGGAAAGGGTGAAAGCGTTCCGTCGACCACACAACGTTAAGACAGTCAAATCATTTCTGGGTCTTTGCAACTATTATAGGGCATTTGTTCCTAATTTTGCATCCCTTAGTATCCCTCTGAATCAGTTGTTGAAAATAAAAACCGTCTTTGAATGGACAGAAGAATGTGAGAAAGCTTTTCAGGCCATAAAGGAGCGCTTAACGACTCCTCCCCTACTGATACATCCAGAAATCAGCGGACATTTCTATGTGTTGACGGACGCGTCAGACACAGCGTGTGGTGCTGCTATATGCCACCTACGAGAAGGAATGTACCGACCTATAGCGTTTTGGGGAACGGCACTTAGGGAGGCTGAATTGAACTACACAGTTACTGAGAAAGAAGCGCTTGCAGTGGTAAAAGCATTAAAAAATTATGAAGATATGTTACAAGGCGCTAAGGTTACCATCATTACGGACCACAAACCCTTGATACCACTGCTACAGAACGCTTATAAGGCACCATCCTCTCGATTGAAGAGATGGGCGTTAGCACTGACTGACTTTGATTTTGACATAAAACACGAGCCAGGAGCAACGCATTACTTACCAGATTACTTATCAAGAGTCCAACCAGACGATGAAGAAAAAGGCGAGGTCACCGAATCCCATAAGGAATTCGAACCAGAAGTGGGTTGTGAGCTCCTGTCCGCTAGCCTCAATAGTAAAAGATTTACCGGTAATAGTGACTATGAATTGATGGCGGTATACCCTGTCCAAACTGATATAGATCTCTCAATCTTTATTGCTCAACAAGCTAAGGATGAGGGCTGTAGAGCGTTAATTGAATACATAAGAAATGACAAACTCCCAGAGGATCCGGACAAGGCGCGAGTCATAGTAGCCCGAGCAGAAACGCTGGGACTAGTACCGCCTGGGATCCTATGTAAATTCACGATACCTCATGGGAAGCATAAGCCGAAGAATACCAAATTGACCCCAAGAATCATGGTGCCCCCATGCCTTATTGAACGAATTTTAAAGCTACTACACGATAGCATTTTGGCAGGCGGTCATATAGGTACCGAGGCCCTAACACAAAAAGTTACATCTAAATTTTATTGGTTGGGCATGCATAAAGACATCGCCGAATATATTAAGTCATGTCGAGTATGCGCTCTGCGGAAAAGAGCACCGCACTTTAAAGCACTAGCAAAATCCTGGGATAGGCCTAGATATCCTTGGCAATGGGTACAATGTGACTTTATTGGTCCTATTAAACGCGCTAAGGATGGCTCCAGGTACATAATGACGTTTATAGATTTGCTCACGGGTTGGCCAGAGGCCTTCCCCACCAAGGACTCCACAGCAGCAACCGCGGCCAGGGTGTTCCTACAAGAGCTGGTGTGCAGGTATGGTAGGATTGAGAGATTACACTCTGATAGGGGTGCTACGTTTTTGTCTGATTTCTTCAAAGAAGTCACGCGTAGAGTCGGGTGTACGCAAACGTTCACCACCGGCCGAATGCCGACAGGAAACGCTAGAGTAGAAAGGATGCACAAAAGCCTTGAGGACATTATGGCTTGCTATGTGTCGGACGACCATACTACATGGCCAGATCTGATACCGATCGCTCTGTGGACGTTGCGTTCAACGGTCAGTGTGCGCTCGGGCTTCGCGCCGTACACATTGCTGTATGGACGAGACCCAGTGAGCATGGGAATGCCTGAACACAATGAAATTCCCATATCACTTAATGATAATGAAGCATTCTTAGAAATAAAGGATAACATCGCTTTGTTTAGACATATGGCTGAGGATGTTGTTGAGAAATACGAAAGTGAATTGAGGGCTCATATCTGTCTTTTATGCAGGAGACTTAGTTTATATGTACGATCCCTTATGCGCAGGGAATAGAGTCTCTAAATTTTCAAATAGGTATCGGGGACCCTTTAGGATAGAAGAAGTGAAAGGGGATCATGTAGTTCGGTTAACCTCATTAGCAGACGGAAGGGAAATCCCTCATTTAGTCAACGTATCGAAGCTCAAACGTGCTTATGTGCCCTGGAATCCCGTACAAAACAAGCCAGTCGCTCCAGAATATGTGCTTCAAGATAAGTCTGATCAGCAGTCGAACCAAGCCCAGGAAGACCCAGTAACAAAGGAACGTATACCTGTTGCTGGTGGGTCCCATGACGAGGGAGACTCCCCGAAAGCCGGCGGAGAGTCGTTGGTAACAAGCCAGCAAACAAATGATCGTGAAAACGTTCACGAGGACGTTACAGGTAACGATACAGTTACGCGTCCGAATGACACCACTACACATGCTGGGGAAACAAATGTACCAGCCGAGTGTAAAGAAAACGTTCGCACGGATAGTAGCGAATCTGGGAATAAAAAGGAACTAATTGGCGAAACGACCAATCTATTGCGCTCTCACTCGCTTCCGGAGGATAGCAGCAAGGAGCCCGAAGGAAGCGAGTTAACTGCTGATCAGCATCCGTCGGGAAGAGCGACCAGTACAGCCTCCCGAGACCCTCCATCGCCTGAAACGCCTGAAATCTCCGGGGAGATGCCTAAAAAGAACACTACCCACGATCCACTATTGCTCCTTAGGACCCCCAAGGAGACAGGCAGGGCCCCACGCAAACGCGGGCGACCACATAAGAACTCGGCACCGGAAGGGTCCCGTAGCGATACGGTGGATTCAATAAAAGAACGGCCTCTCAACGTTGAGAAGGTTTCTTCCGTTGACTCGTCGGGTAAACGTACCCTTCAACAAAAACCTCACTATAATTTAAGGAACGTCCAGCGAAAGGACTACCGTGAAATAGCAGAAAACAGACCGTCAACGGACAGGGATGCATAGGGCTGGCCATGTATCACCTAAATGCAATCCTTTGTAACTAGAAAATGAATTAAATAAGGTTACGTTACTAAATAAAAGGAGGCATTCATATAAGGGACACAATTCCACTAACCCTACAATCTGGGAACGTGAAGACACCTTAAGAAAGCAAAAACGTTAATAAAAACCCATTTCGGGGTAGAGGTCTAAGTCAAAATTCTGATCGAACCACTCTTATAAGAGAGAAATTAATGGAAGATTGAGACGGACCTGAACGGGACAGGTCAACCTGCTAAGAGAAGTAAAAGGAACCTGAACTTTGTTCGAAATAATAGTCCTGAGAAATATTAAAGCTATCGGTAAAAGTAAAATCGGTGAATCGATATATTGAAACAAAGGCCATTGTGTTTCGCGAAAGTCGCTGGAGAGAGACGCGACTAATTAAAAAACTGTCATGACGTAAGGATGCCGAATGGTGAGCAACTGGGGGATGGTATCGGACCATGAGTCATACGTGGTCTGGACGCCCTTACCTGACGATAATTTATTCTGAATTGATTTGGTATTGGGACCCGAGATATAAGGACCTGAGATACCTTTGTTAGGTCCAGTTGAAGATGAACAGCCGAGGGAAATGGTTATAACCACCTCGCTCATCTTTTTGCTGACCGATAACCAGACGACCCAGGGGAGTTGCGGCGACACCGGGAGTTGAGACCCTACGACCGGACGGAGTGGATTACGTGCGGCAACATTCCCTTCCTACCATGTTGGAAGAGGGACCGAGAGCATGGGACGACCATGTTTGGTCGCAATCTCGGAACGGCGGAACATTGTTTCTTTCCCAGTAACGATAGGGAACCGACGCTGGGAAAGTCACTAACAGTTTGTCCTTTTGTTGAACATTACGTACTCAAGGAAAACCTACATGTAGTGTATATACCTGTTGTTGAGCAGGACGCCCAGTTCTATCGAGCCGTCTCTGGGACGCCGAACCTAAGACTGAGGGTTGAGGCACTGCAGGGGGACGTTCTGGCGATGCCCTATACACCACGGCTGCATAACGGACACCGTTACATGGAACGCCCGAACGGACACTGCTGTTGCCCAACATGTTTGCAGGACATGCTGAGTACGATGAATCTTCGATCGTGTGGTGAGGTAAAGAACGCTGTAATTACTAGTTTCGCCCTGGGCGAGTTACCCGCACCTATTACGTATCGGAGACCGGAAATACTGTTCCAATCATGGGACAGTGCCTTTCCGCCTGCTTTGAACAGCCCCAAAACTACCAACCCATGTTCCAACTAGGACCCGATGGAAGGTGCATTACGCAATTGAAAAGGGACAGGAGTTCCATTCAAAAGACAAAACCACCCGCCGGAGGGGATTATCTGAACATTTTACCTCTCTAAATATAGTACTGTGCTATAACTCACGTGAAATACTAAGTCACAAAACACGGACAAACCTATGGTGGAAGTGTATCGAAAGCTACGAACTATTTTATTTTCTACTCTGAGTAAATGAGGGTAAGAGTCTACAACCAGTCCGGCAGAGAGGGAGCGTTTGGCCAGCGCTGGACGAGCCGACGTACCTCCCGGTACAGCAGCACAAGGTCCCTGATAAAGTCCACACTGGACGCCGGGAGAACAAGGGCGGCCGGCGCGGAGGGCGCGACCGCAGGAGGCGCGGCTGCTGGAGGAAGCGGTGCTGTGGGAACAGGCGCAAGACCCAGCGACGCGTCTAGGGACGAGCCCACCTGCTCTGCAAGATCCCGGGCTATCGCTCGGATCTGCTCAATCTCCCGGGGTGATAATGGCTCCGACGTGGACTGCACCGGGGCTCCACTATCGTTACCAGAAATCATGGGAGAAGATGAGTCTTTGCTAGAAGCAATAGTAAGGGAGTGCGAGAAAGAGGCGGCCGCCCTGGGTGCGGACGCCCTCTCGGACATATTGCGTGCCTGCGAGCAGGGATTTAGATCGGAGGGAGTGATGGACATGGCATCGGAGATTTTTGATATGCCAACATGTACTCCGGTGTTTCCAGACACACCACGCTCGCCTTCACCCCCATTGGTTTTGCCCGAGTCACCAGGAGCACCCATAGTTAATGTCGATCCTTCCCACATTGAGGGCGCAGGAGCTAGGAGATCAAGGTCAAACTGATCCCATTGCACTGACTCAGGCTCCGACGCGTCCCATGTCGGGAGTGCAGAAGACCGACGGGGGCGCTTATTGGGCGGGGGACTTGCCATACTTTCGGTCAAAGGTACGTAGTCAATCGGGGGAGACCGCGCTGGACGTGGATGAATGGAACCGTCACCGTGAACGTGTGGAACAGGAGGGGGCACGTCTAAACCAGGGGGGAGATCCCTGGTGGTCCAAGACAGAAAGGCCTGCCCTGGAAGCGTACTTGAAGAGACGCCGAGAACTGCTTCTGTTAAGGTTTCCGCGGATATTGTATCCGGTCCGAGTTCCGGCGCCGGATTCTCCTCCTGCCCAGCGTGACTTTGCGGTGTTCCGACGGCCGCTGAATTATCCTCGGCGTCCGAAGGTACCGAGAATGGTGGAAGAACTACAGCAGGTTGAGGAGAGCCGTCGTCAGGCGACGAATCCTCCGGCAAAGAAACCACAGCCGGAGAAGGCTCGGCCTCGGCGACCGGTGACCCTTCCTGTGAGGGGGCAGGCGCAACTTCGACCGGTGTTGATGGTGAAGCCGGTTCGCTGCCGCCCTGTCCTGCCGAAGTTGGACTTCTCCCAACTACCCCCACGGGGACCGACGGTGGGTCCGACCGGACACGCACAACGGATCGTCGTGGCCCCCGGCTCCGCAGGAAATAGCGGGGTCCAGGTGACGAAGGTGAACCGGCAGGGAGGTCCACGCTTGGCGACACGCAGCCCAAACCCCGCTCCACCTGCTCCCTAAGGAGGGGATCAGGAAGTAGACCCTCAGGTGGTGGCGAGAAGCCACCCACGGGGTCCAAGGACAGTGGTGAAGGGGACGTACCATACGATTGACTGAAATACCCGATGGAGGCCATAGCCTCAGCTAGCAGGTCGGTGGGAGGATCAGTCGGGGGCTGTACGGCAGTGTCGAGGCCCTCGGTGTGATCGGAGCTTGCCGCCTTGGACTCATCAGCCGCGGACTTGGTTGGACCGTCCGGGCTGAGGCTTGCGGTATAGGCGCCGTCGTCCGCTGGGGGGACGGCCGCAGGAGCAGGCGGAGGTGACCCATCAGACACACGGGAGCACCCGGCCTTAGAGACATCCGTGGACGGAGCCTCCTTCTTTGGGGCAGAGACTTGACCGTTGGTTGATGCAGCCGGTGCAACCGTAGGTGACCACAGCGAGTCACCACCTCCGGACAACAATGGAAGATGCCTTAGCGTCGCTTGTGCAAAGAATGGCGCTAGGTAAGGCACAGCTACCGTTGACTAAAAAACATAAGGGTATACAGGCTTTCGTTAATACTAAAGACAAAACAGACTATACGGTTCCGGAGATTAGGGGATCACAAGATAGAAAGGACAGAGGAATATCAGACACTACCACCTCCAGTACTTACAGAGGGGTCACAATTTCTCTAACCGAACTGTGCATCTATGGGACGGATGAGTCTCTCAACGCCATCAAGGAAATTATGAGAAAGGATGAAGCAGTGAAATTTCATGTACTGGTGGCGGCCAAGATAGGAGACACCGAACCTCAAGATATAGCCATGGGTCACCCACCTGTGGTAAGTCAGAAGCGGATGAGCCGTCAGCAGGGACGCCTGGGCTGATAGCCTCATAGGTTGCTCCCAAGGCCGACGTGGATGGTTGCGGAGCGCTGTCTTGGCGACTTAGGAGGTGCGTGGCGCGCACCTCTGAGCCGGGAACGGTGCCCACCACAACGGCCCGACTCCGTACTGAACGAGTAATAATTGAGTGAGATTGGAAATCTCGAACTCTAACAAAGTAACTGCGACCAGCGGTGAAATCGCCGGATTCTAAATAAACCCTGGCTCCGTTGGGAAGAGTGAAGAAAATGTGTGAATAACTTTCGTCGGACGCCATATCTTTTAGAAAACCTAGAGAAGGTAAAGGCGGAGGAGACTCGGGACAAAGTGAAGCGATTCGCTCCGAGCAACACAGTGTAAACTGTGTGAGGGACTCAACAACAATCATAGTTCTTAAATAGTACGATAAATCCATGGACTCAATGAAAAACTGCGAGTGTTTCCAAAAACAACGGAGATAACACGGGCGAAAACGCGCGCGAAAATCACTATAGACACATAAAAAATGGCGTGGTAATGAGAACTTGATCTCTACACGCGTTGTGTCATGCTCTTGGTGACAAGCAGTGATAACCCTAAGTGAAAACACCGACGGAATCAGAAATTTGCTGTAGTCTAAACTTAGTTAAGGAAAAGACCGAAAAGTGACAATGTTTTGGCCGGTGTTGGTGATGTGGGCCCTCTGGTCGGCCGTGGCCAGAGGTGAGACCACTGAGGAAGCAAGGATAGCCAGAGCAATTCTTGGAGACGCGATGCACGCTGAGACTTTGAGTCGCGAGACTTACGGCGTGGTACTGAAGCCAGGCAAGCTGATGTCCACAGCGGACGTCACGCACCTGTTGCAAGGGTTTCACGTGGTAGTTCCTTATGTGGAACCCCAGGTGTATCGGTCACTGAATGCAACAGACTGGTGTTGGATTAGCGCCAATAACAGAGGAAGAGAACTTGATCGCGACACATGCTTCAGACTTGAAGCGATGAATCGTTGGTTAAACTCTACGGCAAAGGCGTTGGCGCGGGTCCAGACGGAAACCTTAAGGGACGCCCTAGAGGCACTCCCAGAGGTGGACGACGCCAACTGGATTAATCCAGTATCATTCCCGAGCAGGACAAAAAGGTCATTTCGGTGGTTTTTCAACGCTATGGTTGACCAGGCGAATGATGAAGCTCCGGTGGCCACCTTACACCCTGAGGCGGACAATGAAACCTCCAACATGGGAGCTCTTGAGACCCTGCATGGCTTCTTGGAACGCAACGTACCTGGATTCGCGATAGCTCAGGAAATTGCCCGAATGGTCAAAGAAAACAGTCCTGGAGCAAAACCGATTACTGGTACGAACGAAACGATGCCAGAGATAAACGCTAATCCCACTATTACACCCGAAACAGAGACATTGATGATGAGATACAGACGCGGTTTGTTGAACTTTATCGGCAAACTTAGTTACCACCTGTTTGGAACTGCCACTGCGGAGGACGTGGAGACCAATCGAGGCATGATCGAGGTCCTTACTGAAACGATGTATGACTACGATAGCGATGCCGCGGAGATCGCGCAAGCAGTACAGGAGGCGTTCCGCCAGGTGGGAAAGATGAAAGAAGAGTTGGGGGCGTTGGAGGAAGATTTCGAAGAGGCTAAGAACTATCTGCAGGAGCGTCTAGGGGTACATGCCGATCACATTCGTGCTGTAAGGCTGTACCAGATATACAGCGCAATGCTTGAGGAGGACAAGAAAGGTGTGATCCTGTATTACCAAAACCTGATTCGAAGAACACAAGCATTCCGACAAGGGACACAACAATTACTACAAGGAAAGCTCTCGGTAGAGTTAGTTCCACCAAAGGCCATACGAGAAGCTCTGAAAGGAGTGGATGAATATGTCAAACAGGCGTTTCCACGCTTTGCGGTAGCGTTCAGGGACCCCGCATTCTACTATGACAACGCGCGCCCGATGTTCGTGAGAGGGAACCTCATGCGAGGCGGATTCGTGAAGACGCTCAAGATATACATCAGAATCCCGCTGGTCTCGGACGAACACATGTTCCGCATTTACACCGTTAGAACACTTCCAGTACCAGTACCAATCAAGGGTACCGTGGAACGAGATGCGCTACAAATAGTGGGGTTGCCGGATCAGATCGCGGTGTCGGTCAGCGGCAATTACTACATTCCGATGCAGACAGCGAACTTGGTAGGATGCTATGGAGAGACAGTTATACTGTGCAAGGATGTACCCTACATGAAACGAGTGTCAGAAACCACCTGCATTGCGGCGTTGCTGCGCGACGACCCTGACACTATTAAAAGCAAGTGTGAACTGGATTATGTGCTTAATCCTGACTTTGGCGAAATGGCCATATACTTGGATGATGGACAGCTACTGATCGTGAGTGCGGAGGCAGAAGGACAATTGATTTGTGGTAACCGGCCTCCGATACAAAAGAAGATCGAACATTTCGCGAAGTTGCGACTTGGGTGCGACTGCGCCTTCCAGACACGGGGGGCGTGGGTGCCTTATAGCCTGAGAAATTGTAATCGCGAGATTAAGGAATATTCGGTGCAGTACCCATCCAGCGGTCTCTTAAAAGCAAGGCTGCGGGTACAGACTTTGAAACTAACCGAAATGGAGGACCGGGTTCTTGACGCACCCCTCATGATCTCAGAGGATCCATTACCAGCAGAACTACGATCACGGCTGAAACGACAAGCGGAAGGATACGCTTACAAAATACCCCTGACAGAGCTCATGGGACGTATCAACGACAGGAGGGACAGATTGGCGCACGGCGCTCGGACGGCAGGAGCACAATGGGCTGCAGCAAATAGTTGGCCCGCGTATTTGGCCTTGGCGATAGTGGTGGTGATCGTCATAGTGCTCATTGGATGTGCCTTAAAACTGAAGGGACCCTTAGCAGCCGTCTACCTGGCGATCCGAAGCCCCGCTGGGGCATCGGCCCTGAGGGTGAAACCCTACTGCCCACCAACCCCTCCGCCATGCCCAGTAGCGTCGACAGTGTCCAACATGACATCGGCCACCTTGGTGCTGTCGATCGCGTTGCTGGCGCTGTTCATCGCTGTTATGTGGTGGAGGAGGCACCGCAAGCGGACGAAAGCCGGCGGGGATGGGCTGTACTTGGAGATAGCGGCCCCGTCACATCGCGAAATGATCTTCCTGGGGGAGATTATGATACCCAACACGCATGTCTTCACGGAAGGAGACACCCTAATCGAGGACATTGTGGGCAATCGCTTGTTCATGAAACACCGGGTGTCGATGAAGTGGGGACAAAAGGTGATGGGGGCGGCAACTAGGCGAGGCGAACATCCGACGACGATCCCACTGCCTCCAACGCTAGAAATTTCAGAAAAACTGTCCAACATGATGGTGGGCCCGGCCAAGCAGGTGTCAATGGCTCGGCTCATGATTAGTCTTAACAAAACCGCGTATCCTGTCCCTAAAAACATGCCATGTTTGTTCGATGGATCTTGGAGTAAGATCGGTGGTAAGATAAAAAGACAGGCACCGTCGCCACCGGTCAACCCAAACCTGGAAATGGACTTAGCAAATAAATTGAACGACGATCGTACCAGGTTCAATCACCAACTTTCCGATAAACTCAGGCAACTGCCAGACCAAGAAGACAGACGCGGCACGGGCGCCGTATACGAACCACTACGACCAGAGTCCTCCTTCGGAGGGAACCTGCTAGCAGATATAAGCTCAAAGTCTGGTTAATTAAAAACAATCTCTACTAAAATAATTGTGAAACACGAGTTGGGGTAGGCAGGGCGAACTCAGGGTGACGACTCTGGGCGAGCCTCACCGGGTGTTTTCTGCGCAACGGTGCCCCGTAATGCTTAGCGTAGGGCCTTTAGTTGTTAAAATCTCTTGATAGTTAATATGATCTAATTATGATCACCTTTAGGACACTAAATTTTGAAAGTTGTATTTTATTTTTCCCAAGATGGATTGGGACAGTTTTCGTGGACTGGAGAGGAGCACTCCGCCTATTTCGTGGATAGAATCGGGGTATTGTTCCCAATAGGAAGCGAGAACATAATTCATTTTACACCGGGCGTTGTGGTAGTCCGATAGGGTATTGCTATTGGTACTTCCGCCACACCCTGATAACTGTATATTCCTAGGTTAGTAAGCCAGAATGTGTACTGCCATTTGGGGGGCATGATGTCGGAGCGTCGGGCGGCAGCCGAGTGTTGAGGGGGTATCGTATGGCGACAGCATGAGACCTCAGCAACATTCTTTAAAAGGCACCGGGGTGGACGCCTACCGCAGCAGTCAATTTAAGCCCTTAACGGGCTGCCCTGCGAGCCGGTATCATGCGGGATGTGTTGGCACTTGCTAGAAGGAAAACGATAGAAAGTGGCGAACTTGATCTCATAATGTATATACAATAATAGTCGGATTACTGACTGTATCACGTACGTGCCAAGATAATGTTATCTAATGATGGTGTCAGTTTGACACCGGAGAAGCAACATACAAAACATTCCAACGAACTTTGTACTGAGTAACCGCTTTTTGTATCGCTTACTGTAATACTATTGTTTACGATTCTATTGATAGTAGGTCAGATGTTGTCAGTTGTGGGATAACGCACCATGTATAATCACTGTATTTTGTTTAAATTGGATGAAACATCCGTATAATCTCGTAGAACTTAAAATGTATAGCTTGCTTTTTAGCAGCTGGTGTCATAGCTCCGTATATACGCTGTGATTCAAGAGGACCACCTGCTCGCTCATGTCCAACATATCATGATGGGGTAATACTCCTTGAGGTATTTGGGCCTCACTACGTGTCTTTTGGCATGGATGGAACGACTTGAATTGCTCCATTCAATATAATTGTGATTAGGATGTTTTAGGATTAGATTATGTAAGTCTCTTTAGGGACGTATGCCGTAGGAGATTTCAGCATTCTACTTGATCTTATTTCTCATAAAAATGGGGGCCCAGATAGATTTTTTTCGGGGATGGAAATTTCGACCCGGGTACAAAACCAGAGGAATCATGGGTGAAAAGAAACTAACATCTAGAGAAAACAGATCATGGGATAGCTAAATAATTGATATTGTTAAGGTAGGAAGGTAACAGATAGAAAACACACTAGAACGGACATAGAATAAGCGTAGGGGCACAAAGCTTTAGAAAGAATTAAGTAAGTTTGGCTAGATAAAAGAGAGAAAGAATTGTGATGCTAAAGATGCAGAAAGTTTCATCAAATCAATGATGTTAAAACGCTAAAAGCACCATCACAAATGAGCAGGAAGACTCTATTGCTTGATTTGCCTTATTGCGTTGCAGGGTTTAGGATGTCAGAACCGTCTCGGGACGTCCTGGGGTAAGACTTCACGCGAGGAACCACCCCTATTTGCTTTTGGTCATCAGTTCTCCGGAAATGGAGACTGGTGGAAGAGTGTAGGTCGATCCATGGGCAGAGACTATGGATGGACTGATATACCTTCAAAGAAATTCTGAGTCGCTCAGCCAGGAGAGGGGACTTTACTAAGTTTCCCGAGTATAGCCTAGAGAGAGAGAACACAGAACTACCTCAAACAACGGAGAGCTGATTTCAGAACCACCGACAACTACGTTGCAGGTGTTTCTGATCTTAAGCGCCGTCGACTGCACTGAGGTACAGTGCAAGAAAAACTAGAATAGAATATATAATAGAATATTGTAAACTCATTTGTATTGGCAAGAATATTATAGTGGAACTTGTAACGCTGATTCGTGTGCTAAACGCCAGGCGGCGACATCGTTTAGTGGCATAGTTAGAGTATATGGAGAGTGGCAAAGCCCCAGGCGTAAGGACTGCAGCCGGGCTGAGGAACGTCCTGCAGGAACGCACAGGTGTGACAAATGACGATGGAAACCTGTAAGGGTACGTTATGGATCGAAACATCTAGCTAAAAGATATTAAGGACAGCAGGCCTAGCCGTCAACATTAAGTTATATGATAGCTAGAAATAGAACTAGTCTATGTAAGTAAGAGTGGGCAGTATGAGAGATAAGTAAGACGTCGTTAGGTAATAGTGTAAATGAGTATAGCGACAAGCCTTTTGGCTGTCGCTATATAAGCGGTATGAGACTTGAGATAGACGAGCAGACCAAGATAGAGTTCGAACAGAACACATGGAGCAATAGTCTTACATACGGATCACACGGGTAGTGTTAAGATGGTAGTAACCACAAAGAACAGGTGATAGTAAGGATTGGGACAGCTTAGGCTTAGCCTTACGGACTGCGTGCTGGAAGTGACGGAGATCCTACCAATGGTCTTCGTTACCGCTAGACGAGAGGTGACTCTCTCAACAGTGTAAGAGCGTATATACCTTGCGAAAGGGGAAGCTGGATGAAAGCTATACCTGGTTGGATTGTTACTGATGTGTTTGAGTTGTGAAATGAAGTGGAAAGAACTGTATGGATGGAGAATTGTGTACCTGTACCTTCGGAATATCATCGTGAATGTAATAAACTGACCTCTTGCCAAGTGCGTGTTCTTTGTATAGGATTGAGCCCCTTTACTTAGAATCTCTACCACTAAGAACTGAATCATGATCCAGGATAACATCAATCTGGAGAGAGCTAGTTACTTCAACGAATAATCACAGAGAACTCCCCATTATCTTAGTATAACACCTTTATTAACATCTTCAAGCAAGCGAAGCATCCACGATAAGTGATGTAATACCACGCAGTCGAGTGATGAATAAACGTATCAGTACAGGATATGAACAAGTACGAACTTTAAAAGAAATACTCCCCAATAAATAGACTAACATCAAAATATAACCACTCAGCTCAATATACAAGAAATTGAATTGTCATATAAAATGTTTAAATAAGACAACATGAAGCCTATTTCTTATTGTATTTTTGTTTACCTAAATTCAATCAAAAACCTGCAAATACAAATTTATACACAAGGGATTCCCAATAGTTATGAGGGAGCAAGGGATGTACTGAAATTGATTTATTCCTAATTATGATATTTTTTCTTGAATTATTTTTTAACATCATAATATTTTCCTTTTCTTTCATAATACAATACATCAGTGAAATTGAATTTACTAAAAGAAGCGTTTTGAAAATTCATGTGCTAGGAACCCGTAAAATAGACAAATCAGAGTGTATTACTGCTATTAACTAACCCGTTTCTAATCTTCATAATTAAGTTTTCTTGGAAAATCCGCGCAGGTTCCTAGTAAATAATATTATGAGTTCATTATTAAGCTGATATTTTAAGTTAGATTTAATAGAATCTAAGTCAAACGACCTTAATTGTTTCCAGACATCCTTGAAACTACCGCCACCAGGAAAACACCAAACAGAACAGCCCACTAGGCCTACAGATCTAGGCAACAAGACGCAACATGGGGAAATTAGACCCTTTTATATTACCAAAATGCTATTTTAGCTACTTGTATGGCGACAGATATCAAAATATGTGACATTATCATGATGTTACAGAAACGTTCTGTATTGGTTCTTGTTACATTATTTTGATGGCTCCCAATAAGAGTGCTGCATTGCACTGCTGTGATGTTGAACTGTGATGCACTGGGTGACTATCAACAAAAGAACCAAAAAAAAGAGTCACCTACCCTGCCTTTATATAAAAAAAGAAAATAGAAGGAGTCACCTACCCGGCCTTGGTGCCCTCCTCGAGGTCGAACTCCTCCCAGGAGATCCTCACCCGCTCGTCCACCGTGCCCCTGAAGAAGTAGCGGCAGTTGGCGTGGGTCGGGTAGGGCTCCGGGTAGTTGGGGGACCGGAAAGTGCCCGTCTTACCGTCCTTACTAGAGTAGTGGTGCTCACAAGGCTCGCCTGAAACACGGGGAAAAGGAGATGTATTGAAATGAGAAAGTTATTTTTGTAACAATATATCCAATAATGGAGGAACCAGGGGGATCAACAGGTCATAGCCTCAATTGTATTTCAATTTTGTTAGACTTTTGTAAACAAGTAAATAGGATAAAAATGCACTACAGTTTCATGAAATGCACTTCATTTAAGTATTGGCCTCTCTCTCTCCAACCACGCATGCTTTATGAATTTCCTTCCAACCAATCATTTGATGTTTTAATAATGTTTCATGGGTATCATATTGTAATCCTACAGCATAATTTTGATTAGTCCCAATATCCTGGCTGCCACCAAATGTGGCAACATTACATTGTGGCCATATTCTGGTAACGTTCTCGTAATGTTATTATAACGTTGATATTTTGATTTCACCCCATAAGAATGTTCAGTAATGTTCTCTTTGGGTATGGCCCAGACCTGACCTAATTAGAATGTCACAACAATGTCTGGCCCTCACTTAATCAGAATGTCATAATGACATTCTCTTTGACTCTATGGCTTGGTTGTGAGATTCCAGCTAAAGGTTACAGAACACCACACATAATGGTATACAGCTTCCAGTGTCATGAAGATTTTGTTTTAATATTAAACAGGAGTGACAACGGTGCAATGTGGGGCAATTAACATTGTCACGGGGACTATTAGCATTGCCATAGTATTTTATTAGTAGCAAAACAGCCACGACGTAGCGTCATGTTGAATCACAAAAGCTCTTTTGAGATGTCTCTATGCCCGGTGTGCTGCAGTCTTTTGTTACTAGCAAAAACATAGAGTTTGGAGAATATTTTCAAAAGGCAGGATGAAATTACCAGATGCAATGAAATAACAGTGCTGCTATGCAGAAAAAGTCCATTCTGATTAGAACCATTTTCTCTGTGAGTCAATCATCTTGAAAGAAATGTGTTGTTTAATTTTTTGACCTATTGCAATCAGGAAATCTTTTATTA
This sequence comes from Lepidonotus clava, assembly GCA_936440205.1. Lineage (NCBI taxonomy): Eukaryota > Metazoa > Annelida > Polychaeta > Phyllodocida > Polynoidae > Lepidonotus > Lepidonotus clava. The sequence goes on along the minus strand of OW387136.1, from coordinate 1,799,545 downwards.
TTATTTCCCTTGATTCTAAGGATAAAATATTAGATTTTTGGTGATTCAATGTTGTCAAGAGTAATAATGGAGAATAGTATTTATAGATCAGTCAGAACACATGGAAGTACAGAGTATGATATAAATTTCATTAATAGGAAGTACTGGCCGTATTTTCAAGATAATAGTCAATTTAAAACATTATTCTTTTATAAGCAAAACACATTCTGAAGATAGGTAGAAGAGAGTCAAGGATATGGCATTCAAATAACACTGCAGCAATGTTCTTGTTACTTTATACTGTTAGGTTACAACGACGTTCTTTTGGTGACTCCCAATAAGGTTGCAACCAACTGTTGTGACTTGAAATTGTGATGCTCTGATAACATTCTGGTAACGTTATCTATCAGGCCAACATTAATAATTCTTCTACTGAATGTAACCAAGACTTTTATATTTGCCAGATATAGTCCATATTCCACTCTGCAGTTGGGGACCATTTTTTGGTGTTCGCTTTTGCCACCGCAAGCTTTTTGTGGTGCAGATTCCAACATGTTGGTGTCCCCCACCACAATTATTCCATACATAACCTATTATAAGATCATTTGGGGTGCTTCTTGCATAGACCCACCACAAGTACCACCACAAGTGCTTACTATATTCCACCTTGCGGTGCCTGATTTTATCTGCAGTGGTAACAAGATTCCTTAGTTAAATACCTACTGTGAGCTAAACACTACGCAGTGGAATATGGCCTTAAGGCATAATAAATGACAGACTACAGCCAACTAATATTAGCTTGTAATATCATAGCATACGCATCTAGTGGATTCAGTCTTATGGTCTTGGGCGGGCAGCAGAGTTTTAGTACATAATTATCTAATTGATAAAATCCTCTTAGATATTAGAAATAGCATTTTCCCTCTAGGTAGGACTTTTATCCCCACTTTGGGCTTGTTAAGGTAAAGCCTTTGCCTTGTCTTGTGAGAAAGGACCATTTATAGGATGTCTGGAGGAATGGTAAAGTGTTTAGAAAGGTTTCATGCATTGAGTTTGGCGATTAAAGATTAATCCAGACTCGTAACATTACAATACAGCCTAACTGATTGCAATATCAAGCCCTGATTGTTTGGCAATTATGTTGGTAATTGTTTAAACCCACATTATTTTCATTAATTTTTAGATTGAAAAGCAAAGATTGACTGCCGTGATGGCTTTGTTTAATGGGCGCAGACAAATAATTACTGACACATCAGTGGTGATTGCATTGGCAGTGCCATCAGAGCAAAGTAAATAAAAGGCCCTGAAATAGGTCCCTTGTGAGTAGTGTGTACAGTTCCCAGAAGAGTGTTTGGTTAATGGTATTGGACCTCTTAACCAAGGACTTCTATGGACCAAGGCCCTATTATGGTTTATTGTTGCTTGGTGCAAGTTTTTGAGTTGATGTGAGTTTTCTTGTGATATTTGCCAAATATTGTGCAATCATTATGCAACTATAGTGAAACAAAAAATATAATAATATGAAAAAAGAAACATTCTAATATGCGTTTCATATGCATTTTGATACAAAAATGGTAGAAACTGTGTGTATATATATAGTGTTAAAGATTGTCCAGAGGAAAGCCAAAATACAAGCATACCCCTACCCATCACAGACAAGCCTCACATTGCATCCTTTGTTTTTCTTTAACCATTATATATTTGTACATTTTAGGTGGTTTGTTTTATTCCCTCCTCATGCAACAGGGCAAAGCAAAGTGATTGACAGCAAGCCATTCAACTGTATTTTGAAGCCTTACACCCCATGCACCCTGGTGTATGTGCATCGTTGTTGGTCTCTGTGATCTGCGATCATTGGATTGTTGGAAATGTTGTATTATCATAGCCCTCTGCAACTGGTTCCCTTGTGAAATTATTCAACATGTTGAAAGAAAACCTGTGTGATTAAGGTGGAGATTGCTTCGAAAAATTGCTAGGTTGCAATCTTTTTCTCTACAATACAATTATTGTTGCAAGCATTGGATAATTCTTTTGCAGTTTTCAATATATGACAGAATCTTTGGTCAGGGCAAATGGGTCTTAACATTGAAACACATTCCAAAAATTCCCAACACACTGTAGGAAACAAATATATTTTGCTTTAAGTCACTTTAATGCCTACCATTAGCAGTACTGTGAGAACAGTTCAAAATTCAGGCCAGTGCAGAGTGCTGCAGTCTGGAAAAGACCTTATTTGAACACCTGGGTTCCAATGAAAACCCCATCCACAGAATTAGTAATAGGTCCCTTGAGGCCACTCTTCCAAATGGGATTTGCTCTCTGTTATTTGACTCCTCCTTGAATCTGATTGGTCCGTATAACTGGAAGGTTTACATGGGCAGATCAGGGTGGAAGGTCTAGGGGATCCTGACACCCCCTTTTGGTGCTCCCCTAAACTACAAAAAGAGGGAAAATGCCACTCGGGTATGTACAAAAGCACATCATTTTAGTACTTAGCCTTTATGCTGAACCACCCATTTCCGAAATCTAGTATCCCCCCTTGCAGAGGGTTTACAATAGGAACACTTGGCCAGAATGAAGAAGTAGAAATCCATGTTATTAATTCATATATAATGAGGAACCAAGTGTGGGAGTATTGATTCTGATCTTTGGGGAGACACTCTAAACATGTTGGACACGAGTAGACCGGGTGGTCGTCCTGTCACCATGGTGATGGCAGTATGAGTCAATGTGTTTTGTGTTCAGTCAGGTGATGTTTCACCTGGTTTTGCCTGCTTCTGGTTTAGTGAGAACAAGGATGGCTGAAACCTAAGTCGTGCGTCACAATAATGCCTATGAATGTATAAAGCTCCGTTTCTTTATGGCTTGAAAATTGGAAAAGTATAATCTATTACCATGTCCAAGTATTAATGAAAATCGCAGAGAAAGACCTTTCTGGGCCACTGAGCACTGGCTTTAGACTATTCAGACCCGTAACCAGGGGGGGGGGGTCCCCCACAAAGGACATTTCTTAAAAAGTTCTACCTATCCTTTAATAAATTATTAGAAAACCCCAAACATATGGACGAAAAGAATGAAAAGTTCCACTTGTGAAACCTTGCCACCCTCTTTTTAGGATTAAACTATTAGTGTTAATTATAAGCAAAAGTTCCACTTAGGGATTCCTGCCACCCCACTAGAGCAAACCCTGGTTACGGGTCTGCTATTGGTGTACCTTGCCAGGAACCAGCAGCAGAGAAAGTTCCCGGTGTGCTACACTGATAACCAACTGTTGGTACCCAAAGGCCAGGAAAAGTAGTTCTCCTCGTCCATCATACATTCAACATTCAGGAATAATTATAGATGTGTGTCTCTTAACTCACTGACTTGCTGATGTAAAATAAGAACAACATAGTGATTTTCAAGAAGGCCTGTATAAAACCTCTTTATTAGTTTCAGTGTACACATTTCTATGTAGTGCTGACCTAATGGATTAAAAGAATCATAAGACTAACAAATTGTAAAGAGGCAAAATAAATTTGGTTCCATGTTTTAACAAATTAAACAAATGAACCTTATGCAGATGTGGTCACGTGATCACCTTATCATCATGACCACATGGCTGTTCAATAAATCTAAAATGTATCATTCTTAAAGCCAGGTATCATCTGTGCATTTCTAACGTTAAGTTAAATGTATGTTAATATATTCTAAATGCTTTGAAATTAACAACAATCATGTTTATGAATTGATCACCAATATGGCGGCCACCTTATTTGTACAATGTCTATAGTGTCCCCTGATCTCCCCCTCAGGAATGCACTTGAGGCAGTTAGACTGATAAAGGGTCCCTCCATTAATGCACAAAAGTGGGGTGGGGTTGTGTGCATTAGTATGCTGCTAATGCACTTACAATGCTGAAACAGTCTTGTACTCAATGCTACAGAAAGTTGTTCCTTTATCAGTTGCCTGCACAGATATCCTCAGGTTAGAGTTCAGTATGTGTGACAGACTGAACAATCAGAAGTCAAAGCTAGGACTGGTCATTGAGGATAAAGTTGCGCTCACATATTGCAGTAATAACAGATTCCAACAACGTGCTGCTATGTCAATATCATTCTGTTGCTTTCGATAGGCCACTGTCTGATCAAGAATGAAACTTGTTGTCAAAGCAGAAGTTAAAAGCTTATTTGAAATTCTGAATACTTCAGCTCATCCTGACTTCCTCCTGTTTTTTTCTGTTCTTAATAAATGCAAACAAAAAACAGAATATTCAAAAACACTTATTTTTAAAACCAAAATTAACAAAAAAACTATATAGCAAAGTTTTGGCTGTCAAGGTTGTGCCACACTGTACCATGCTATGTTCTCTCGGTAGGATTGTCGGTATGGATTGTAATACTTTGTGACAGCTTGTCATCAAATATCAAACACCTCTTATATCAGGTAGGAAGGTACATATATTCTGGACTGATGAGAAAGTGGTTGCAAAGACATGTCATAACATGCGATGTACAATTGCCAGCTATTTATATTTCATGCCGCAGTAGAAGGTAGCCTGAAGTGAACCCATACCATATAGTGCCAAAGCTTGATACTTCTTTACTTCTTCTGCTCCACTATTTTACCTCTTCAGGGGTGGATACAGGATTTCCGATAGGGGTGGGCGGGTTCATCGAATAGGCTAAGTACTTAAAGGGTGTACATTCGCACACATGCATGTGACATTTACCCCTCTTTTTATAGTTTAAGGGTCCACCAAAAGGGAGGGGGTGTCAGTACCCCCTTGACCCCTCCCCCCCTAGATTCACCCCTGCTGTTATATCACAAAGGAAGGTACATACTACACTGATGGGAAAGTGGTTGCAACTGCATGTTATGAATTGTGATGCACAATTGTGAGCTATTTTCCGTTTCAAGCCGCAGGAGGAGGCAGCCTATAATGTACCTTGCCAGGCCACAATTATTATTTGTACTTTTAACCATAGTTGAAGCATGAAGGACATCAATATAGCGACTTCACACATGATTCCAAGTCATGTTCACTTAAATCCTTTTAATGCTATCTGTCAATCTTATAACATGTAACATCTAGATCTATACATATTTTAGTTTATGTATTGTACAAATGATGCTAGAACAATGAACATCCTAAGTCAAACTCCATCAGCTTTCCCTCCAGCAATTTGAAATCCCAGTGTTTCATAATGATGTAGCTTCAAAGCATCAGTATTATAGACAAATTTTGCTACAATATATCCTATTCTCATTAGAGTCAATCCTTTAAGATACTAAACGCTGTTTACCTAGATGCTACCAGGTGGGTTTAAAAGAACAGGTGCCTGAAATTATGTGCATTTTGGGAGTTTGTAAATCTGAATAAAATGAATATACTGATAAAGCAAACTTCACATTTTTAGGATGGTCTTTTGTGGAGGCCCCCCTCCAACTGTGCCTATTTTCAGAATACTGAATCCCCACTGAAGCCTTAGTCCACCACTCTCTAAGTTAACTTTTCATAGCAATACTATTTGTGGTTTACATAAAAGGCTGAAGCTGTTGCCAGCCAAACTACAGGATTAATATACTAAGCCCAATAAACTACTGTAATACCAGGGAAGCCATTCAGGTACCCTCAACCACGGAGCAGCAACCACGAAAGTGTAGGAAAAGAATGTAGTTTGAATAGGTCCTGGAGATATTTGTGCACGTTCACGTACAGGAAATGTACAGCTTCGAATGCACTGTAGAGAAATGTACAATACAGCAGCAGTGTAATTGTTCGCTGACAGGCACGCGGGGAAACTTGTCACTGTGGGACAGCACCAATGGGATTTGTGCAACAATAGGTGGATTCAAACTAGGCAAGACATTGGTGGTGTAGCCAAATATAAAATGCTTCTTAAATAAGAATTGTACAGTTCTATATTTGAAGAATAAAACTGTATCAGACTCACCTCCCAAGGTTGGTGGCCAGTGGCTCTTTATCTTATTGGTCGTTCAATAAACACGATTAGGGTTTTCAACCTTCAACAGCATTCTATGTGTAATTGATTTAGAACTGAAACTTCTCTATAAGTTTTAGGATGTAATTCAAAAAGGCATACCAGATAATATTCAGCTTAATCTTTTAAATCAAACACCCAAGTTCTTAACTGTATACAATTTTAAATCAAGTGAAAGAAGGAATATACATAATATTAGAATCAGATTAAATGATAAAAGAGTATATAAGATTGGAATCAATTGAAAGAATTCTCAGTTTACTGGAACTCCAGCATTCCCCATTATAGCCCCACAAGGCTGGCCCTGTTTGGACCGAATAGGGCAGGACAACCAATGCCTACAAAGAGGGCGGACAACATTAAGGGTCTGCCCGGCCCTCCGCACAGAATGATTGGCTATTGTAAGCAAATGATATAACGACCACTGACACCTATGGATTTCAGTGCTGATGAAAACTCGTGCGGAAAATACCAATATTGCCTCCGTAGTAATAATAGAGTCTGGTGGTGGGAGCGGTGGGGTACAGGAAGGGGTAGGTTAACCCTTTTCTTGAGCAGAGGTAGATCCCAAAGCAAGAATATGACATTATTATTGCTAGAAACTAAGAAAAACTAATCACCAAAATGGAGACAAAGCTTTAGGCTTTTGTTGATAACATACATAAAGTAACAGTTAAAAACATATTATGACCACAACGTTCTCTTCTAAATGAATACTGGCAGTTCCACAGTGTTTCTGTTTCTGGAGATATTCATGCATGTGATAAAGCCATATACTTACTAGGGCAATGTGCACTTGCAAATTGACTGATTATCTCTTAGAGTGTTAGCTCAAAAATACTTCATATTGATAAGTTTGATCTGATTTGATTCTAAAATCAGCTGATTATTCTAGTCAAATCTGTCAATCTTAACACTCAAGGGTCAGCTAACTTTTTGAAAATCGTCTAGTGAGTACAGGACTTAAGGATATTGCTATGGGACAGGTGTGTTTCCCAGAAGGCCATACATTACAATCGGCTGGGGTGTGTGTGGGGGAATACACGGCTGTAGATCAAGCCCAAGGAGAGTTGGTGACATTGGTGGTACTACGGGAGCTATGGGCTGTGCAGATTGATAGTTTACTATTCCCATGAATTTGTGTATGAATTGTTTGTTTACCATACTTGGGGCATTGCCAGGTGTATTTAGTATAGAGTAGACATCGTATATTACAATTGTATTGTTATCAAATCATTCACCCTATAGCTGATGATCATGTAATAAAGAGAAGTCATAATACAATAAAACTATATATGTATATAGTTTCTCTGACAAGTCCTATGTCAGTCAGCTTATCTTTGCTCATCTTAGGGGCAGATCCAAGTGGGGGATCTATGGGCACTCGATTCCCTCCCCACCCCACCCTCTTTTGGTGGACCCCTTAACTACAAAAACAGCGTAAATGTCACGTGTTTGTGCATAAATACATGCTAGCACTTAACTTGTATGCTGATCCCCATTCCCTTTTGGAATGGATCTGCCCTTGCATCAGGAGATGCTTACACTAGGTGCCCAGAAGGGTGAGGTCCCTTGGGACAGAATTAACATATGGGTCCGAAGACCAAAGTTTGATTATAACAAACAAAAACATACTAAATTAAAGTGTACAATTTCTGAGTGCTGAAATGAGCATTTGGGAGCACCAAACCAAGGTCCAAACTCGTATAGTACATTGAAACTGTCAGTCCTGATGTGTGAAATACACAAGGGAATGGATCTTTTTGACAAAGGATTTTCTCAGTGGTTGCAGTATTGGCAATTAATTGAGGTATAAAGCAGGGGCAGATCCGGGGGATGGGGTGAGTCCAGGGGTCCTGACCCCCTCCACCCTTTTGGACATACCCTATATACACCCCACCATTCCATTATTCTGTGTTATTCAAGCAAGAAAATGATATTATTATAAGGTTATTATAACATTCTGTTTAGTTCTGTTTTGGTTCTCGTTATATTATTTTGATGGCACCCAAAAACGTCTTTAGAACCTAATTTTGTGCTGTCACACTGTGACATTATTGTGACATTCTTGTAATGCCGTTTCACATTATAATAACTTTATAATCATGTTCCTTAATAGTAAGGTCTCAACATCACAAAAAATACAATGTTATAATAACTTTCTTTTTTAGTAAGTCTCAACTTTACCTAAAATAACATAACTGTTAAGTGAAAATTGGGCAGGTTACAGACTTACCAAAAAGGGATGGTTGCAGAATGTGCTTGTTACATAGCCATATCCACCCCTGTATAACAAAGTTTTGTTGATTTTAACTCCAATTTAATCATTGGCACATTACACAAAGGAATCAACGTGATGATTCCCAGAGAACTGGTGAATAGATGCATGTTCAATGATGCAAATTATGATATATCATTGCATATTATAATAATGTAGATCATCTGAACAGATTTTGCAGTACTGAATGATAATGCATTTGCTCATGAGAGAGGACATTCGTAATAGTTCAAATTATGTAATTACTACTTAAAAAAGGCACCTAGCTGCCACTCATTACATCCTTTTTTACTTGAATGAATAATTGACATCTGTCCAGTATGTCACATGACAATTACCATAATTTCTTTTTAGCTTTTTGCAATCTCAAGTACAATCATATAATAATAGTTTTAATTCTGTTACCTAGAATTATTTAATCATTGCTTTTCCAGCCCCTTGTATAAATAAAAAATATGAGAACTGTTTTTATTTTGAAAGTAATACATAAATGTTTTCTTGCGTTTCACAAACTGATATGGCTCTGTAGTGAAACCATACCATATGCTGCTATGAAACAAAACAATTTTGCATGCAACAGCTTTTCTCTCATGGGGGTCTACAGCAGCAGCCTATTACCATTGGAGATGAAAAGACAAACCCAAACAGCCTCCTTCCTATGTATATGCCTTAAAAAAAAAGGTCTTTGAGGCTCAAAGCCATTACAGAGAGGGCAAACTAACCCAATACGCATAAGCCTCTGAAGCTGGGAATGCCCATAATGGGTAAATGGGGCCAGATTGAAATAGTCAGGGACAGAACATCTATCAATATATGTATGGGGCACGTAGTGTCTCAGAAACTGTAATAGGTAAATAGGGCCAGATTGACATAGGCAGTGACAAAACATCTATCGATATATGTATGGGGCATGCCCTGTCTCAGGAAAAAATAATTGTTGTTTAAAACAATTATTATTTTCATGAAGATACAAACATGTATTGTGCTTAAGTATATTCATTGGGGTAAATGGGTTAAATGATAGGCAAACCACTCCATCCAATGATAAAGTATCATGTCTCCTGCCAAAAATTGAAAGATGTGAACTCTACCTCAATTCTTACTGATAGTATTTTGGTTGTTGTCCAGGAATGGATATGCACATATAGTGAGACAGAGAAATAGAAGGATGGTACAGTGGAACTAGGGTGGGAAACTCAACATCTATAGTTACAAATGGTCCTAACAATTCACCCAACTGACTTTCAAATTATATACCTTTACATCAAATTGTTTTCATGTTATACATGTCTGTGATATGTGTAATATGAAAATGCTCTCCATTAGTATCAAACTTTCATACTTTTAATTTGATAATGAACTAAGAAGATACATCTTACAACTCTACTTAGAAAATGAAAAACAATTAAATCTAAAATGAAAAAGGTATTTCAACACGTGGTTCCTCATAAGATCTTACTTCTGAGGACCCTTCAGTTCCTCCCACATAGGCTGGGACATCAAAGTGATCCAATAGCGAGTCGTCCCCAGCCTTCTTGGCAGCTTTTCTTTTTCCTCCCTTTTCTTTTTCTCTCCCTTTCCTCCTTCTGGCTAGGCAGCCTGGCTTTGACACCTTCACATTGGTTGATGTATGTCTCTAACCAGAGAAGCGCATGTCCCTTTTCTGATTGGTTGACATTGGCTCACCTTCTACTCGATCGCCATACAGACTTGCACTGTATAATATGAAGGGAGACGGGCCTGATGTCACTTCCAATAGGACTTAGGGACAACTGACACATTGCCGGAAACTTTATAGTTTGAGGCAAAGGACATATCATTTTCCCAAATACCTTAAAATGCTTTTTCAAAATTTAGGGTCATCGGATAAAGTTTTTGAACTGACTTTGAAGGATAACTTTACTATTACATGTGATGAGCCTTTATGCTTCCCTTTTGATACCTTTAGTTAATGTTAAAGGAGTGGTCTCATCTGTGGTTTCAGTGGAGATATATCCACCGATATAAGCTTAGCAATGAGATGAAAGTGACATGTTTTATGGTATCTGAAGGTAATGACATTCACGTGATGTCCTGGGTTTTTCAAGAACTTGGCCCAATGATTAGGGAGTATCAAATTATGTCTGTGACACAGACAAGATAGTGCTTTAACATTTTTGCAGTGTTGAACTAAAGTAGGTTAATTATCCGTTAATGTTAGGTGTACTTAATTAGTTGTGTTTCCTTATGGATCTCTGACTCATTTGACTGCTGTTGTCCAATACATAATCAGAGTTCCACATTATGTAAGATATTGCACTCTTGTGAAAGGATGTTCTTTATTTATTTCCTGTGTATTGTAGTTCCATGACAAGATCTCAATTGACAATGAACAGCTCCAAGGATGGAATCCCCTCAAATAAACTCAGTCAACGCTCCCGCCTACTAAACAATCTATCAGCTTATATTTCAACTCCAGAACTCAGCTTCTAGAACAGAACCTTTCCAGGATGGTTTCTCACAACAACGTTGACGTTCAGCTCTGACTGAGCTCGGGCGTTACATGTCCTTTTAGTATGGTACGTCATACCTAGACTCCTCCCTAACTCCTATACACTTGACAAGGAGTTATAGCCAAAGCATGCGCTGGTGTAAACACTACGCTAAGCTAACAGAGTATGGACTGACCATCCAAGTCAGTACAGTGTTACTTTTCTTTTTTAATCTGTTTCTTTACTTATGTTTGAAGGCGAGGGGCACAATTAAGGCAGTGAAAGATGGCAATTAGCACCTGCTCCTGCCCCGGGCCACCATAGTAGAGCACTGTAACATTCTGATTCAGCAATTGGGGTAATCTCTATACATGTGGTGCAAAATGAAAGGATCCTAATGCTACCATATTAATGAGATTATGTATTAAGGCCAGAAACAGATACAACACATAAACTTTGAGGGAATTTCCATATGCCAACTATGTCATGAAGTCCTTAGGTGGCTGTACAACTCGTGGGGATTGTACAAACCTCGGGCAGTACTAACAGTATGTGATGATCTATGGGTCCTTCTTATTATAACATGGCTTCTGGTGGTCACAATGTTTGTATTTTAATATTAAATGGTAGTGACAATGGTAAATTGTGCTCCACATGGTCTATTAACATTATCATAAGGTTTTAGTAGTAGTAAATCAACCATGACATAGTGTCACATAGAATCACAAGAATATTTGTGTTCGGTACTATCCATTGTGTGCTGCAATCATTTTTGTTGCTAATATAAAACCTGCTTGGAGAATATTGTTGAAGGCAGAATGGAATTAACGAATGCAAAAAATTAACTAATCCCGCAGAGCAGAAAAGTCCATACTGATTATAAATATTTCCTCCACAAGTCACTTACCTTGAATGAAATATGCTGTTTTATATTTGGACCCTTTACAATTAGGGAATCAGTTTGTTACTCATAAGATGATGCTCATAAGAGTTTTCCTCGGTTTTAAGGATATGACATTAGATTTATATGGTGATCAAATGTTAACAAGAATAATAATGGAGAATGCTATATATAGGGAGTTGCAATGTGTGACATAAATATCACTAATGGCCAATACTGGTTGCATTTTAAAGATAAAGGTTAATCCCTTCCATATAATTATGTAATTATGAGCTTTACAATTATTCAAGCCATAAGAAATGGGTGTTTACAGCAGACTTAATATCTTGTTATATACAGTATCTATTGGATTCATCCTTCAGGTCGTTGGGGAGGCATATCGTAAAAAAATGTCTAAATGATAAAATCCTCTTAGACATTAGAAATAGTATCTTCTCTCAAGTAAGGACTTCTATTCCCCCTTTGGGCTTGTTAACATTATAGTATGCCTTGTTCGGATGGAGTGTTAGGTAATTAAAGTGCAAATTAAACAATGGAGAGGTTTATATGTGTGTTTGAAAGAAGGATAAAGTGTTTTGAAAGGTTTCCACACTAAATTCAGCGATTTAAGTTTAATTCCCACTCATAACATTACATCACACTGTTACTGATTGCAATATCACAGACTGGTTGTTTGTCAATTATGTTGGTGATTGTTTAAACCCACTTTATTTTCATTAATTTTTAGATTGAAAAGCAAATATTGACTGCCGTGATGTTGTTTAATGGGTGCAGACAAATGATTACTGACACATCAGTGGTGATTGCATTGGCACCGCCATCAGGGCACAGCCAATAAAAGGCCCTGAAATAGGTCCCTTGTGAGTAGTGTGAACAGTTCCAAGAACAATGTTTGGTCAATAACATTAGACTTCTTAGCCCTAAACTTTGGCTGGGACTATATGCTTGGGTATGGCAGCAGAAAGCTGGGGAAAATGTCTTATAAATGTGGTTGTAAGGTCTCAACATACGAGTAACTGTTGAGATGCTTGATGTGTGTCTGCCCATACCGGCATACTTAGACTCGCTCTTTTTTTAACATCATGATAATGTATTTTGATTGGAGGCTAAGCTCCCATATTTCTTTTAATTTTGTTGATGTTAGCTCTATGCATATGAAAAGGCTATCCTTTATAGGTCTGTGATACAGTGATGTATATATATATATATATAATATAAATATATATATATATATGCAGATGTCGCATAGGTAAGGTGTACAATAAGTGCGACATGTAATAAGTCTGGGTATATAAAATACTATTATGTGTGCGATAGTCCCATCTGCGACTGTCGCAAGTTTAACCACTCCCTTAACCTTCTACTGATAAAGACCCTATCAACGTTTATTGTTGATTGGTACAAGTTTTTAAGTTGATTTGAGTTTTCTCCCGATATTTGCCAAATATTGTGCAACCACTACACAACTAAAAATAAACAACCAAAAAGATAATATATAAAAAAAGAACATTCTAAATTGCATTTCCTATGCATTTTAGAATAAAAATGAACACAAATATGTATATGATGGTTGTTTAGGCCAAGGCTGAAAATACAAGAAAAACACATACCCTTCACAGACAAGCCTCACATTAAGCACTTCGCTTGTTTGAACCACATATCAAGGCTGGTCTGCATTTCATCCTCTTCAAACTGCAGGGCAAAGCAAGGTGATTGACAGCCAGCCTTCCAACTGTATTTTGAAGCCTAAAGCCCTATTTACACTATGCATCATTTATATATGGGTTCCAGTACCCAATATGTCTGATTCACATTCAGGCCATTATTACACTACCTGCAAATATATTATACTGGGCATTCTGGGGTCGTGTCGGGGGTCACATTAAGGGTCTTGCTGGGTTGTGTTGGGACTTGCTGGCTCACATTGGCTCATGGCTTTTACAAACATGTTTGTAAAATAGCACAAGTCAGATGTGTTAGGCAACAGGACCCAATGTGAATATGAACCGACGCATAGTGTAATATGGCCTTTACACTGCCACACATTCCAGAAATTTACAATACACTGTAGAAAACAAACTTCTTTGCTTTTAAGTCACTTTAATGCCTGCCATCAGCAGTACTGTGAGAACAGTTCAAGATTTAAGCCAGGTCAGAGTGGAGGCGTCTGGAAAAGACCTTATTTGAACACCTGGGTTCCAATGAAAACCCAATCCGCAGAATTAGTAATAGGTCCCTTGAGGCCATTCTTCCGGGTGGGATTTGCTCTCTGTTATTTGACAGCTCCTCAGATCTGCTTGGTCCATACAACTAGAGGGTTTACAATAGGAACACATTACCAGAATGAAGAAGTGGAAATCCATGTCATTATTTCATATATAATGAGGAACCAAGTATGGCAGGATTGATTTTGATCTTTGGGAAGACACTCTAAACATGGTGGACACGAGTTGGTGGTTGTCCTGTTGCTATGGTGACGGCAGTATGAATCAATCTGTTTTGTGTTCGGTCAGGTGATGTTTCACCTGGTTTTACCTGCTTCTGCTTTAGTGAGAACAAGGCTGGATAAAACCTCGTCCTGGGTTACAATATTGCCTATGAAATGTAAAAAGCCCTGTTTCTTTATGGCTTGATTTATTGCTTGAAAATTCTCCCTACCACGGATAGCAAATTTCTTGGGTTGTACCTGCAGGTTAATCTAGATCAAGGTGCATGATGGGTAATGTGTCGACAAATCACAAGGCTTAAGTATAGAAATTTTCATTATTTATGGCATTATTTATGGTTAAGCATGATAGAGATCAATATAGAAAAGTTTTTCATTTTGTATCCATATATGTTTATCATTTTTGAATTTGATTTAAAAATCCATTCATTACAGATGGAATTAGAGCAAATATTTGTATGTTTTCTATAGATTTCTTAGTCTTTTTGTCGACAAAATTAGTCCAAATTAACCTGCAGGTGCCTAAAATTAGGAAAATCAGCTATCCGTGGTAGCGAGAATTGGATAAGTACAATTTATTACCATATCTAAGTAATAATGAGAATTAAAAAGAGAAATGCTTTCTGTGTATCTTAGAACCAGCTGTAGACTATTGGTGTACCTCACCAGAACCAGTGGCAAAGAAAGTTCCTGGCGTGTACACTGATAACCTTTAGCTGGTATCCAATGGTCCAGAAAAGTAGTCCCCTCTTCATTGATCATGTACATTCAACATTTAGGAATAATATAGATGTATGTCTCTATTGACTTATTGTTGTAAAATTAGGGAAACATGGTGATTTTCAAGGTCTGAATAAAACATCTGTATTAATTTCAGTTAACAAACTTTTATCTACAGCTGACCCATTGGACTAATCATATGACTACCAACGCGTTAAGAGGCAAAATAATTTGGTTCCATTATTTATCAAATTAAGTAACTAGACCTTGCACAGACATGGTCACTTGATCACCTTTTGGTGATCACCTCGTTGAGATCGTGGCTGTTCAATAATCCAAAATGTATCATATGATTTCTAATGGAAAAGTGTTGTTGATTATGATTCAGCAAGGTTTTCCTAAGTAAATTGTGCATAAAAATATAAACTAAATGCTTTGAAATATAAAATAATCATGTTTATGAATTGATCATAAATATGGAGGCTACCCTAATCTATGACATCACCCGCAAAACGTATATAGTGTCCCATAATATCTCCCCCACCTGAATGTACCCAAGGTAGTTAAGTCTGGTCCCCAATCGGGTGATTAAATTACAAAAAGTTGGCGGTGGCTTAATTGCCAAGTGACATACTAAACATTGACGCTGTGATATCTGGCGACTAACCATCTAGTCCCCGTGGTTTGCAGGCAAAGTATTTTACACATTTGATATTTTTCAATAGTCAAAAGCAATTATTGCACTAAATCCCTGAGCAGGGTGACTGATGTGACCTCTAATCGCCAGCAGTTTGAAGGAAATAGTGTCCCAACATGGCAATTAACTTTTTTTTTCACCGGCAACTAATTAATCACCCAATGACATACTAATTTCTTAATTGACATTCAACAAACATTAGTCTCCATTGTTAGTTGCCCAAGAGGGGACTGGGCTGAAGACAGATAAAGGGTCCTTCCATTAATGCACAAAAGTGGGGTAAGGCTGTGTGCATTAATACACTGCTAATGCATTTACCATGCTAAAACGGTCTTGTCCCCAAAGCTACAGAAAGTTGCTCCCTCTTTATTAGTTGCCTGCACAGATATCCTCAGGCTAGAATTCTGAAGGTGTGACACATCAAGCGAGCAGAAGTCAAAGCTTATAGGAAGATCATTCTGGATAAACTCACATATTGCAATAACAACAGTTTCTGACAATGTGCTACTATGTCAATATCATTCTGTCGCTCATGATAGGCCACTGTCAGATCAAGAACAAAACTTGTCGTCAAAACAAAAGTTTAAAGCTTATTTGAAATCCCGAACGATTCACCTCATCCTAACTGCCTCCAAATTTGTTCTCTATTCTTAATAAATAAAAAGAATAATATATTCAAAAACACATTTTTTTAACAGAAAAATTTTAAAAAGTACAGTCTTGGTGAAGGCTGTCGAGGTTGTGCCACACTGTGACATGCTATATCCTCTCTCCCTTCCTTTGATGGACATTTAAACAACAGCAAGATGGGGGGAAATCTGTGCGCATATGCATGAATGGACACTGTTTTAGTACTAAGCCTTTATGCTGGCCCCCCTTTTTGAAAACCTTGTATCTACCCCTGGAAACGGGTTGCAATTGCATGCACAATCGTGAGCTATTTTCCCTTTCATGCTGCAGGAGGAAACAGCCGGTACTGTACCCATTTATGATTAAAGTTTTGTTACAAGTCCAATGAGTGTTACCCTGAATCCAAATACAATTACCATGTCTGGACCAGGATTATTATTTGTGCTTTTAGTCATAGTTGAAGCACTTAAGCCCTCAAGGGCATCAACATAGCGACTTCACGCATAATTCCAAGTCCTGTTTTCACTTTAAATCATTTTAATGCTATCCATCAATCTCATAACATGTATGGTAATTGTGTATAATATATAGTCTAGGTCTGCACATGTCAGGTTTGCATGCTTACAATAATTTCTTGAATAATGTAGGTATTTCACGCACACTGCTAGAACAATGAACATCCTAAGTCAAGCTGCATAAGCTCCTTGTCAACCCCCTCTTTTTTCAGAATCCTGTATCCACAACTAAAGCCTTAGTCAACCTGTGTCTAGGTAAAAATTTCAAAGCAATACTGATTGTGGTGAACGTAAAAGGCTGCAGCTGTTGCCAGGCAAACCACAGAATAAATATACTAAGGCCAATAAACTATTGCAGCACCAGGGAAACTGCAATGGTACCTACAACCACGGAGTAGCAGCCATTGAAGTGATGGGAAAGAACGTAGTTTGAATAGGTTCTGGAGATATTTGTGCACAGTCACGAACAGGAAATGTACAGCTGTGAATGCACTGTAGAGAAATGTACAATACAGCAGCAGTGTAATTGTTCAGTGACAGGCATGTAGGGAAACCCGTCAGTGTGGGACTGCACCAATAGGCTTTGTGCAACGATAGGTGGATTTACATAAGGCAAGTCATTGGTGGCATGGCCAAATAGCAAATGCATCTTAAAGTTCTAATTGTACAACTCTACTTTTGTTAAACGTTTCCATTCAATATACAATTAATTCATAATGGAAGCTTTCCACAAATAAATTGCATTCTCTTATTCATAACGTCTCATCTAAAAAGCCACATCAGATAATCGTCAGCAGAAATCTTTGAAACCAAACACCCAATTCCTAATTGTATACAATTCAAACAAAGTGATAGAAATAATACTTGAGATTAGAATCAATCAAAAGGATTTCCAGTTTAGTGGAACCCCAGCATTCTCCATTATGCCCCTACAAGGCTGGCCCTGTATGGACCGAATAGGGCAGGACGTCCAATGCCTACAAAGAGGGCTGACAACGTTAAGGGTCCACCAGGCCCTCCGCGCAGAATGATTGGCTATTGTCAGTCAATGATATAAGGGCCGCTGACACCTATGGATTCTGGGGCTGATGAAAACTTGGCGGAAAATACCAATATTGCCTCCGTAGTAATGATAGAGTCTGGTGGAGGTGGGAGCGGGGTACATTAAGGGGAAGGTTAACCCTTTCTTTGCGCAGAGGTAGATCCAATGTAAGGAGGGAGAGGTCCATATAGTCCGGATACTAAGAATGCTATACGCTGTAGATATAATGATGATTGTTGGAGTTTAAGGTGTACATGTGCTCAGCAATTTTCCAGCTATGACCAACTTGCGTTTATGTTTGTGTACCAAGTACTGATGATTGAATATAAGTGTATGAAATTCATGGCAAGATGAAGTGGTGTAACAGGCAATTCCTAGTCTTGAACCCGAGTCTCCCGCAAACAAGTCGGACACATTGACCACTACACCATTGCACTTGCCTACACTGTAGATATTTACTCTTTATGTACAATTGAGGCTTCTATTAACAAGGGGGTTTAGGACCAGCCACCCACCTTGGATGAATATGCCATGCCAAGTATCTCATCAAGCCGGATCCCTACTTCGGACACTAAAGCCTGGTTCCCACTTGCCAACTAGATTATAGGAAATTGGCGGCAATCAATGTGGTTAGTTGATGGGCGACATATTAAAAAGCCAGTTAGTAGCCTGCCAATTAAGTAGACACTGGCACAAAAATTGCTGTAGTTTCTGGGTGAAATATTAGACATGCTAAATTAGGCTATTAGGGCAATGACTCTCTGAGCTAGGGGACTCATTTGTCTTCAAGTCACCAAAAAGAGTGTCCCGACATGGAGAGTAATGTTTTTGTCACCAGGCGGTGAGTTTAGCTGTTTTGGGCAGTGACTAAATCCATGTCCCCAAAGCGCCAGTGTCTATTTAATTGCCGGGCTACTAGCTAACCTTAGTCACTGGAACATAAACTAATTTTGGTGGCCCTGTGGGGACCAGGCTTTACTCTTCTACATTAACATTAGCAGTTCCATAGTGTTTCTGTTTCTGAGCTGTTTATGCATAAGATAAAGCCCAAAATCCACTTGGCTGATTGTCTTTTATAGTGAGTGTGTCTACATGTTTGATCTTATTTGATACTAAAATCAGCAAATTATTTTAGTTGAATCTTTCTATCTTAACACTGAAAGCTGACTTGATAAAAAGCATTTAGTGGAAATCGGGCTTAAGGATAATTCTATGGGACAGGTTTGTTTCGCAGGTGCCCATACATTACCATCAGAGAAGAGGTGGGGGTGAAATACACGGCTGTAGATCAAGCCAAAGGAGAGAGGGTGATATTGGTGGCACTACGGGAGCCATGGGCTGTGCAGATTGTTAGTTTATTATTACCATGACTTTGAAAAATGTATTATATATTGTTTATTTACTGTTCTCAGGTCACTGCAAGGTGTATTTAGTATAGATGTTGTGCAGAAGACGTCAAATAATTTCTCTGACAAGTCCTATGTTGGTCAGCTTATCTTTGCTCTTCTCCATTTATTTTTGGTGGACCCCTAAGCTACAAAAAGAGGGGAAAATGCAATATGTGTGTGAGTGAATGCACACTGTTCTAGTACTTAACTTATATGCTGACCCCCCCCCCCAACTCCTTGGTAAATCCTGCACCTGCTCTTGCATCAGGGGATGCTTAGACTAGGTGCCCAGAAAGGTGAGGTCCCTGGGGACTAACTTAACAGAGGGGTCCCTTCACCAAAGTTTGACCATTGTTTACGTTGTAATCATATTGTTCATTGTTTTATCATAACAAAACAAAAAAATACTATATGAGAGTACCAAATTTCTGACTTTTTAAATGAGCATTTGTAAGCCCCAAACTAAATTCTAAATTCCCAGCATCACAGAACAGTCAGTCCTGATGTGTAAAATACACAAGGGAAAGAACTGCTCAATAGATGCACGTTTAATAATGCAAATTATGATATGATACTGAATTTTATATCAATTTAGATTATCTTAACAGTTTGTACAGTATTGAATAATAATTGCTCATAAGAGAGGATATTTGTGATAGTTCAAATCATATAATTAAAAAGAAGGCACCTTCCACTTATTACATCCTATGATTTTTCAACTAGAACGAATATAGTTCACTTAACATGTCCATTATGGCGCATGACAATTAACATGTTTTAGTTCTTTGAAATCTCAAGTACAATCATTTACCTATAGTCTAAGCTCTGTAACCTAGAATTAATCAATCCTCGCTTTCCACCCTCCTGTATACATTACAAATGTGAGATCTGTGTAATAATTATTTTGAAAGTAATGCATAAACCTTTTCTTTGGTTTCACAAACTGATATGGCCCTGCATTGGTAACGTCTCATATATACTGCGCTGAATTTTGCATACAACAGCTTTGCTCTCCTGGGGGTTGACAGCAGCAGCCTATTACCATTGGAGATGAAAAGACAAACCCAAACAGCCTCCTTCCTATGTATATACCTTCAAAAAAAGAGGTCTTTGAGGTTTAAAGCCATTACAGAGAGGGCAAACTAACCCAATTGGCAGGGGCCTCTGAAGCTGGGAAAGCCTGTAATGGGTAAATAGGGCTGGATTGACATAGGTAGGGACAGAACATCTATCGATATACATATGGGGTGCAAAGTGTCTTAGAAACTGTAAACATTCAGAGGAAATGACTTTTCTGGGCCACTGGGTTCCAGCCATAGGTTATTGGTGAACACAATGGGCACCAGTGGCCAAGAAAGTTCCCAGTGTGCTACATTGATAACCTACTGCTGGTACCCAGCAGCCCAGAAAAGTAGTTCTCCCTATTGTTTTCATATATATATATGCCAAAACTACTTGTTCCCAGATGGGATTATGGTTGTAAATGGGTTACTGAGTCCACCCAAGTTTATTTGCACCATTAGCTGCTACTCCTGTACAATGATTATGTCATGCAAAAATTGTGTGAGAACATTAATGTTTTTTCTGAATGCTTATGATTTATGTAGCCTCCCATGGAAAGATATGTCCATTTTGTGTGACAACCACATAGAAGGAGGGCACAGAACTGGCATTGGAAATGCTTCATCAATATTCATAATTATAACAAGGCTGGGGGGTAGCAACGTGCCGATCTAGACAGTCCGTATGATGTAAACAACGTTGTAAAAGTAGTTTAAATGCCTCAATTCTCAAGAAACTTTGTAAAGGTACCGTACATATTACATACAAAATAATATGAGGTACAAAAGTATTATTTGCTTAAATTAAAAGCATTATTATGAGATTTTCATGTTGCCCCCTTCCCGTGCATCTATCCTGAGCTAGAAAACACATCTCCACGGAAACTCAAAGTCCATCCAATCAGAATGTGTTATAAAGATAACTAGGTCAGGTTGCCATGCGTTGCTAGGTTGCGTTGCTAGGTTGTAGGAGCTTTGTTGAATGCTTATTTTTTGGATGGGCCTTTTGTACAAATTTAGCTATATCTCTGTTGAGGATGATCAAATCCTTATACAGTAAGCGTGAAAGTTGTGTGTAAGGATCTATACTACAAGAATATTACAAAATTTCCACAGTTCACTATAAACTTGTCAAAACAAAGAGTGAAATAAGCTGAGGCCATCGGCGGCCGTCATTTGGCCGTCGGTGGCGGCTGGGACGTGATTAAGCCATTAGTACTGTATTATTCTCAAAATGATTTAATAATATGATAATTTCTCCATGTTATAACGGGAATAACGCACTTGAGATCGGATCTCGACCTTCTATTAGGTAGCTAGAAGCACGGGGACCTCGGGCCACTCGCCGCAGACCTGCGGTCTGCGGCGAGTGCCCCTCAGCCCCCGTGCTTCTAGCTACCTAATAGAAGGCCTCGACCCGATCTCGGCGTGCGTTATTCCCTAAATGGAAACTTAACCATTCACCATTAATTTTCCGAACCTGTACCTCAAAATTTAAACATGTCTGAGTTGAATATCATGAGCAGTTTAAAAAAACATTTTCTATAAGAAAGACACTCTAACGGCGCATCCCAACAGGCGACTAAACCCATTAAATTTTTGCAAACTAATTGCCCATGGGGACCAGGCTTTATACTTTTTTATTTGATCATGATACGAAGAAAAACTGATACATATCCTATACCTCTCATATAGCTAACCTAAATGAAAGACAATTGAAATCAGCTTGAAGAAGGGTATTTTTACACTTGGTTCCTCATAACACCTTACTTCTGAGGACCCTTTAGTTCCTCCCACATAGGCTAGGACATCAAAGTGATCCAATAGTCAGTCGTCCTGAGCCATATAGCCAGCTTTTCTTTTTCCTCCCTTTTCTTTTTTTCTCTCTTTCCTCCTTCTGGCTAAGCGGCCTGGCTTTGACACCTTCACATTGGTTGATGCATGTCTCTAACCCGGAGAAGCGCATGTCCCTTTTCTGATTGGTTGACACCGGCTAACCTTCTACTCGATCGCCATACAGACGGGCGCCGTATAATATGAAGGGAGAAGGGTCTAACGTCACATCCAGTATGGCTTGGGGACATCTGAAAGATTGCCAGAAACTTTTAGCTTGGAGCTAAAAGATATATCATTTTCGCAAATACTTTAAAATGCTTTTTCAAAATTGAAGGTCATTGGATAAAGTTTTGGAAATGACTTTGAAGGATAACTTTTCCATTACATGATTGTTTTGAGCCTTTATGGCCACTTTTTAATACTTTTGGTCAATGTATTATTTTTGTAGACCTGCTTTGGAACAGTTATTTTTAGTATGTTTCTTTATTAAATGTTATGTTTGAATTTTCTTGTTTAGACATACATATACCAATTCTTCCTTTCCTCCCATATTGCACTAACCTGGTGGGAAGTAACTGCGGATATTTTAAGCCGACCGATTGTTAAACAATGTTATATTTTGTAATGTAGTTAGCCAGGATGGAAACAAAATGGAAACTTTACAATTAATAGATCCGAAAAATGTAAATATGGACATTAATGTCTTAGAAAGTTCCCTGAAAGGTCACCTTTACATGTAGTTTGCAAGATTCTTATCGATGCCCTTTAAAATGCTGGAAATGTCACATTTAAAAAGAATTCATCATGACCTTCAGTTGCCCAATGAACAAAAAGCTAAACAACAACATTTTTTCATTTTTGTATGGTGATACTGCCTACAGTCGGATTATTCTACCCACCAATCACCACCCTAGGCCTCTGCTTACAATATACTGCTCTACTCCACATCTGGTGGGTGACACACAAGGTGCGGGGACAATAAGGTAGGGAAAGATGGCATAATTAGACGAACTTGCTGGGTGCCCCAGGCTCCCAGTAGAGCACTGTAAAAATCTGATTTGGCATTGAGATAACAGGGATTAGGGTAGACTTCTACAGGTGCAAAATAAAGGGCTTCTATTGCTGCCATTAATGAAATTATGTTTCAAGGCTAAGAAACAGACACAACATTTAAACATTGAGGGGAATTTCCATATGCCAACTATATGCTTTGGTTATTGGGGCTTTTAGTCGGCCAACTTATTTTAACCCAATCTGCCACCTATATACAGGTATAGAACATGGAAAGAGGTAACACTTGTCAGGATTTAGTTCCTTCGTGGAAACCTGCCTGTAGTAAGCTGAAGCAACCTTATGTGCTGACAATAGACATCGGATGAGCAACGCACAAGGTGGCGAGGGGGACAATTAAGGTAGTGAAAGATGTTGTAATTAGACGAACCCTCTGGGCTCCACGGGCCAAAATAGTACAGACCTGAAATGGTCGGATTCAGCCCTGAGAAATACTGGGATTGGGGAAGTCTCTTACATGTGGAGCAGAATGAGAATATGTATTAAGGCCAGAAACAGACTAAGCGCATACACTTTGAGGGGAATTTCCATATGTCAACTATGCTTTGGTTATTGGTGTTTTTAGTCATCCAGCTAGTGTTAAGCCCATCTGCCAACTATATTCAGATATCACTTATGAAAAGAGTTGAAGTTTGCCAGAACTTAGGGGCCATACCCACCAGGCGACTTTACCGTTGCTGGGAGACAGACGACTGGAGGACCTGCCGTCATCGCCGCTGCGTGACGGTAATGTCTTGCAAGTTTGATAATTTCCCAGCTATTTCCTGACGATTTTCCCACCTATCCCATTGTCCATTGCCTGTCGCCCTAAATGTGCATCATAACAACGGAGAATCGCCTGGCAATTGTGATCGCTGGGCAATATCACCACCAATTCTTCCAGTGGTCCCTCGCCCGGCAACGGTAAAATCGCCCAGTGGGTATGGGGCTTTAGTCTGTATGTGGAAACCTGCCTATACTAAACTGAAGCAACTATGTGTGCCGACATGAGACATCTTAAGGCGATGTACAAGGTGACTAGGGGAACAATTAAGGCAATGAAAGATGGTATAATTAGATGAACCTACTCGGTGCCTTGGGCCCCCATAGAAAAGTACTGTAACATTCTGATTGAGCCCTGAGATAGACAGGAATTGAGGAAGTCTCTTACATGTGGAGCAAAATGAAGGGATTCTAAAGCCCCATACCCACTAAGCGATCTCGCCGTTGACGAGCCACGGCCGACGGGGTGAATTCCCATCGCTGTCGCCCAGCGACTGGAATATCAGGCACACTTGATTATTTCTCGGCGATTTTCCCGACGATTTTCCGCAGAGAATACACACCATACCCACGGGGAATCGCCGGGCGACGGTAAAATCGCTTAGTGGGTATGGGGCTTAATGCTACCATCAATGACATTCTGTGTTGAGGCCAGAAACAGACTAAGCACATAATCTTTTATATGTGAAACAAACTTGGTAGTTTTGAATTAGATGGAAGAAAATGGTATTCACCAAAAATGATTTCAATTAATAGGTTATTGAATATACATATGGACACAGATTTTGGATATACAATATAATTATGCTCTATATCCAAACACTTTTGAAGTAAAATACTACATAGAGTCAGAGTACTTGGAGGATAAAAAGAACTGCACAACCTTTTATATTATATTTGACGAGATTTTACATATATATGCTTGTTCTAAGCTTTAACAACAATCTTTTTTTCTCATAAATATGTACCTTTATAGAGGTCACATATTCTAATCTGACTGCAGACCCTTTGCCTTAAGAACAAAGACGACCCTTAGCAGTCACGATCCCACCTCCACCTCACGTCTTGCCCAGAAGGTCGCTCGGTCAGCGCGCTCAACATTTACATCTCGGCAAAGGTCAGAGGTTTACGGGGGCTGACTAAGTGAGGAGATTATCCCTATATCCCGGGAGATTAATCCGAACACAGTGGGAAGAGGCAGGGAACAT
Source organism: Lepidonotus clava (assembly GCA_936440205.1). Classification (NCBI taxonomy): domain Eukaryota; kingdom Metazoa; phylum Annelida; class Polychaeta; order Phyllodocida; family Polynoidae; genus Lepidonotus; species Lepidonotus clava. The sequence continues at coordinate 1,774,556 of OW387136.1, read as the reverse complement.
GCCGGGTAAGGGGCCTCCTACTATTCAGGGGCAGATCCAGGGGGGGTTGTCCAGGGGGTCCTGATCCCCCCCCCCCTTTTGGTGGGGACTCAAACTTGCCATATAGGAAAAAAAACATCGCAGGCATGTGCACCAATGCACATCATCTTAGTACATACCCTATATGTGGACCCCCTCTTTTCGAAATCCTGTGTCCTCCGCCCCTGCTATTCTATGTAAAAATATATATAGACATTTTCAATAATGGTGTAGATACATGTATTCACTGTAAGGAAAGAGGCAATGGTAGATTTTATGTTGGCCCTTTATGTTTAAGATTATCCTTACTTTGACGAAACATTATCTAATAAGACAAAACTAAGTTAAAGCTAATTCAGCTGGTCTTTGGGAGATTATCAAATAATTATATTTAAAAAATGTCTGTTGTTAGGCGATAACTTAAAGGTAACTCAAGGATACCTTAAAGATGTCATATGAAAGAATACGTAGTTGCTACTGCCCTCAATATCTTTCCCTTAATTCCATTATCTACATTTGAAACAAGAATATTATAAATGCTAGTTCACACTAGATCAAGTGGTATATGTTAATTTCACAATATATGTTTACTTTGATTCAATATTTATCCATCATAAAAAGAGGTATGCGGGGAACATTATAGTAAAAAGATTTGGCTTTGTGCCACGGTACTTATTACTGCACCTGTACCCCAGCACTTAATCCATGGCAATGAGAAAAAGACTGAGAAAAATCCAAATTAAGACTCGTGCATTCAAATAGATGCAGACAAAATACGTGGCTGTTTAACCACAATACATGTTTCTCAACAAACGGACATGGCCGTACATAAAAATGAAAATGAAAAAAAAACAAAAAAAAACTAGATTGCTGAAGCCCTGCATGCTTGAGTAATTAATTATTGCAATCACAGACGAATATTTAATCATGTAATGTGGAATGTGGAACAGGGATAATCACATTGTTTTGTTCCAAAACTGCAATTTGCGTTTGCGGTGCAACCTTTTTGATGTAAAGAGTTTTTTGTTTTACCGAATATAGGGTAATGTTTGTTATTAACTACAGCACATTGCTGATTTGATTTCAATTGTAATCAAACTCCTATGCATTAAATAAACCTAAAACCGTATCATTGCAATCACCATGACAACAGATGAAATTCCTGACATGAGACATTCCTAGAAAAGAGACGAGCAATTATTTTGTCCCTTGACAACGGTTGCTACCCAATCGTGGACATTCCCCTTGGACAGATGGATTGGGTTACATTCCGGGAGAAAGGTGGGTGTTGTGAGGCAGTGCACGCACCCCACGGTTTGTTTTATTAAAACCAACGCGGTAACAGACATTATCACCTAATTGTGCTGTAGCACAACCGTTCTTAAAGTAGCATGTGCTTTTACGAAATGTGGTTGTGCAACGGGCCACATGGGAATCGTACAAACTCACACTCCATGACAGACACTTTTTTTGTAATGTTAATGGGATGACCGTGGCCAATTCTTAATATCAGTAAGTGAGTAGTATATGAAAACTGTGGATTGGGTAAGGCGAAATCACATAGTGTGGATGAACGTCACAACCCAGGTATATTTTGGGATATAATGTTACCGTGTAATTGTTGTGAACTTTTAAGTAAACTCAGGAGTTTTGATTTTGCTGAATAGGTCTGTTATCTTTAAAACAAGGACCGCTGATTTCACACAACAGTCAGTGATGCCTCACACAACTGAAATGCATCATATCAAGTAGGAATTCCATCACCAAGCCTAGGAAATAATCTCACAGTGATTTTGAAGACATCTCCAAGTAGAAAACTAATCTGGGGAAGAAGATAACTGTCCATAATGAGTCTATAATATTAGAAACGAAACGTTGTGTTATATGTACTGCACTTCTGCATGATTTTGCTGACAATCAAAAATTGCTATGAGATTAACAATAACCTTTAAACATTAAGATTTTGAGGATTTTGCCCTCATAATCTTTATTGGCCTCATTAGTGCGATCATATTGCATGCAAGAAATTCGTAATCTAAACTAATGATGAGTTATCAGTCCTATAAGAAAATTTAATGTCATCAAATTTACAAAACTTTACAAGACTATTTACAAGACTACATATTGATTGCAAATAAAGAATCAACCTGATAATTATACAGTATCCATAGTATCCTTTTCACATCAAAAATATCTTGCTGCATCATTGAAGTCTTGTCTTAAAGTATTGACAAGACCTTCCATCTTAATTGAGTTATCATCTATCCTCACATGATGTATTTTTCAGTGGTAATTTTCCACTTAAATTGGCCTCGTGTCTCATCAATCGCCCTCCACGTGCCATCAATAAGGGCTCGCGATCCGCCATCCTGTCCTCAATACATCAAGGCCCGCTTACACACCGCACCCCTGTTTGTGATATTGATCTTACGATGTAGCACAAATCAATCAAGAAGCAGTTCTGGGGTCACGAGCGACGAATCAATCTTTTCATTTTGAAGAAAATTATGTTTCGGAAGTGCACACCTACCCCTGTCATTGAGAGATATGGCATGGATACCAAAAAAATGAACTAGCTTCCAAATTACTCTATTAGATACAGTGTATAATAAAGCAGAAAGTAAAGGATTTAAAATTCCAAAAAAAGGGAAATTCAACCAAGTCAGTAACTGTCTTGTCAGGTTCCATGAGAAACATGATGCTAGAAATACTCATAATGAAGGACACCTGAGTATATCTAGCTTTTTTTTTTTTAATTGAAAAAATCATCATCAGGGCAAGCCCTGGTCTTCCTGATAACACATTTAGAAAGGTAACATAAACATCCATATATATATATATATATATATACACACACAATATAAATGATATTATAAACGATAACCACCCAAGTAACAATTTATGCCATCATTTAAATCAATTTTACATAAGTTGGATTAATACTCTTTAAGACCTTTTTAACATGATGCTAGAAATACTCATAATGAAGGACACCTGAGTATATCTAGCTTTTCATGCTATTAACCACTCTCAAATGACTTTTCTTGAACTCCATCTGCCTTCCAGACAGTGACACGAAATACCATCCAATGAAACACCATTCAGAAACTTTATCTCCCTACCACACCACTCTTGCTACATTTAGAAACTCACAGAAATTGTCACTGGCCCCAGCTGCAAATTGGGATGCGGTTACTGGGAGGTAACCGCGATAGCACCTGACACCACCTGTCCTCAGTCCTTCGTTTTGTGAGTTCACCGTAAACATGTTGAGCTGGAGGTTGTCGGAGGCACCTGCAGGACAGTAAAGGCCCTTTCACACACTCAAGATTTACTGCTAATGACTGACTTACAAAATAATTCACCCTACCATGGATAGCTGATTCAGAGTATTTTAGGCACCTGCAGGCTAATTCTGTCAACAAAAACACTAGCAAAACTATAGAGAATTTATAACTATATGTTATAAATGTATCTGAAATAAATGAATTTCTAGACCAACCCACAAAATAATGAAAATATACATTATATACCAAATTGAAAATAGTAAATTTAGTTCTCAATCACATCAAACCATAAATAAGCCATGAACTTTTCCATACATAATCCAATATGGCTTGTCGACGCATTCAAATAGTAACAATGAAATGAAGGGCTCTGTCATAATCATGTTATGAATGTATAAGATGGTAACGTGAATGCGCAATTATGAGTACAAATCAAGCGTAGAAGACGCGCCAAATTTGGCAACGGTAAAATCTCTGCCAATTCGTGATGGCAATGTTAATAGGAGATGGTGCTTGGTGTAGAATAACCACCTTCCCGTTAAAGCCTGACATGACATTCCTGAAGGTAGACCCACTTCAGGTGGGGTGGGGGTTGGTTGAGGTGATGGTTGGGGCCTCAGGTGTCTTCTTCAGCATGCAGCAGCAGTAGTATGGGTCTAGACCGCTAACATGGACACAGCGACAGGGCTATTTTTCTGAGTAGTGACGTGCACCAGGGCATATTCCTCATACTCCAACATCGCTTCTGATTCTGCAGTAACCTTTGCTTTGAGTATAGCCTATTTTCATGAAGTTAAAAGTTGGTGTCACTATGCCCTGCACAGTAAACTGGGTCAAATCCCCTCTCCGGTCACCAGTGCAATACCAGTATGCTACATATGGAGAGATAATTACAGAGGAATCTGAAACGATGGTGGAGTATGCCTATTCTTAAAGTTCAAAATGCAACAGGAATCTGTCTTAAATTTGAAATGTAGCATGGCATTTAATGACATTTGACAGGCGTTATACTTAAAATCAACATGGTCACATTTCTTAAATTTAATGTCCAACATTAGGACCCTCCAACTAGGGCCCCATGAGTGGCAGGTGAGGCTCCTGCAGTGAAACGTTGAGCGTTAATGGGGGAGTTAAAGTTAGGAGCAGGGATTGCATGATGAAGAGCAGGAATGGTTGGTGGAATAATTGTTTGAATAATTGTATGTATTTTCTAATCACCACTGCCACAATGGCCACCTCACTGTTTTCTGTGGAAAAATCGTAACATTGATTGATTTAATGGTAGCCATGTACATAGGGACGTTTCTGCCCTGTTTGCTCAATGATGGAACATAACCACACACCAAGCTAACATGCTAACCCCATTGCTCCAGTGCACTCTCTCGACCCCCTTTTCCTTCACTGCCCGTCAGGTGACATCCACTCAAGATCACATCCATCCATCTTAACCAAGCCTCCACCCCACTTGTCATCCCCTGACTCTCATGTCGCCAAACCTGACCCATTTACAATTAATGATGTCAATCTTTTAAGCCTCTGTTGAAATCTGGACCCTTTTATATTAGAAATTAAAAAAACAATTGGAAGTTTAGGTTTATTAAGCTAGCAGAAACATTGACTGTTTTAAATGTACTCACTATGGTTCAGGGCGCCACCTGGGAGGAGTATTAAGATCTAAAAAAAACTGTTCGTTTTTCAATACTAAATGAATATTCTCTTTTTTATACTATCCAAGTACACCATTTTTGCAACATTTAGAAACCCACAGAAATGGTCGCTGCAAATTGGCATGCTGTGACTGGGGGAGTACTGCAATGTTCTCCACACCACGTGGCCTCAGCACCTTTGTATTTTGAGTTTACCAAAAACATGTTGCACTATGGGTCGTCGAAGGCACCTGCAGGACAGTAAAGGTCCTTTCACGCAGTGCAGGTTGACAGTTCATGACCGACTCATAAACAATATGTGATTAACCAGTTAAGATCAAACAGGCAAGATATTCACAATTCTTTATCATTTCCATCTCACTCCCTAACCATTTCCATAAAATGAAGGTCTCGTGTTTGGATTACTCATTAATAAACAATGTGGATACACAATCATGAGTTTGAATCAAACATAGAAGGCATGCGAAAAATCTCTGCTGATCCCTAATTGCAATGTTGACATACAATGGTGTTTCATGTGAAATTACCACTTTCCTGTTAAAGCATGATGTAGCCTTGTGACATGGCATTCCTCTAGGTAGACCCAGTTCAGGCAGGGTGGGGAGAGGTGATGGTTGGGGCCTCAGGTGTCTGCACGCAGCAGCAGCAGTATGGGTCTGGACCACTAACATCGACACAGTGACAGGGCCATTTTTCTGATTAGTGACATACACCAGGGTGTATTCCTCATACTCCAACGTAGCTTCTGATCAGAGTAATCATTGCTCCGAGTAAAGCCTATTTTCATGAAGTTAAAAGTTGGTATCACTACACAGCCCTGTAAACTGGGTCAAACCCTCTCGCCAGGCACTAGTGCAATACCAGAATGCTACACATGGAGCGATAATTACAGAGGAATCTGAAGCGATGGAGTATGCTTATTCTTAAATTTGAAAATGCAACAGGACTCTGTCTTAAATTTGACAGGAAGCATAGCATTTAATGACATTCAGGAGGGATTATCTTTAAAATCAACATGGTCACAAATTTCTTAAATTTGACATCCGACATTGGGACTCCCCATAAAGGGCCCCCTGAGTGGTAGGTGAGGCTCCTGCAGCGACATGTTGGGTGATAATAGGGGAGTTGAAGCTGGGAGCTGGGATTGCATGATGAGGAGCAGGAACGGTTGGTGGAATAATTGTTGGAATGATTTTATGTATTTATGTTTACACACAATTACAACACAGGCTAGAAATTAACAACATGTAGGGCTCTGTAAATAAACTGTAAATCTAAGTAAGAGTAAGTTATGCTTTGTATACAAACTAAAAATGTGGGTTCAGTACATGTATGCTATTTGTTTGGTTGAGCAAAATGTCAAAATATTTATGCCCTATGCAATGTAGGTGAGCAAGTTTGGAAGATTTATCTTTCAATTTCCAATAACAGACATCTGTGTTTTGTGGAAAAGGCATAACACTGATTTATTTAACGTTGATCCACGATGCAACAAAATGCCAACCGATTTTATTCTCATGCATTTTTCGCATAATCATTTGGAATGGATTTTCCCTGTGAAGATACCATTTTTTGTGTTGTATATTTTGTAAAAATCAAAAAATCAAAAAAAAATCAAAATTGGTTCAGAATCAGTCTTATATCGCATCGTGGCTCATCCCCTTTAGTACATTGATGGCCCATAACCATATGTCAAGCTCACATGTTAACCCCATTGCTCCAGTGCACTCCCCTTTTACCCTCTTTCTTTTCACTGCTTGTCAGGTGACGTCCACTCGTGATCACGTCCATCCATCTTTGGCCTACCCCAGCATCAACCCCACTTATAACCCCATGACCTCCATGTTCTCAACACCTGACCTATTTACGATCAATACCATCGATTTATAAGCCTCTGTCGAAATCTGAACCCTGTTACATAAGGATTTAAAAGAAATACTGGAAGTTTGGGTTTGTCAAGCTTGAAAGCTTCAAATATGTTTGAAAAACTGAAATTGATACGCGGTACATACTAATATAAGAAAACTCGTGGGGTTGTCCTTGGGTGCGTGTCTGATTCATAGGGGATTGTCACATACTGAGGGGGAAGCCCAAGGTACGTACGATGCCAATGGGCCATACAAGCACTCGAGGATGACCCCTAAAGGTCATCTATATTTTATCGCCCAAACAGTATTAAAATCTCCCGAAATTATTGATAATAAGGAGTGGTACGTACAGTCTGTCAATACGCCCTTCCCCCTAGTACGTATCGCTCCTTGGTTGTGCAGGTGATATAACTGCCTTCCATTTCACAATTTTCCATTTTAAGTTATTGTCCCTTTCTTCTAATTACATCATCCATCTAACCTGCCATTTACTCCATTCTTCACCTTTGACCTTCACACCCCCAAACCTGATCCTGAACCACCTGCAACCCTGGCAACATCTTTCCTTACATCTATCATCGCTCACAGGACAGTCTGCATAGTCCATTCTGACCCAGATAAGCTATTGCATAATGGGTCCATACACCCACAACAGTCCATGGCTTTTATGGTCAATTAAAATTTGTAAGGAATTCTTTTATTGACCCTCTATAAATGGCATGGGGAATCCCATTGATGGTTATTTGGGTGCTGGCTGGGTTCTCGTCCTACTTGCCATAAACCAGCGGCTGCAAATCATGCTTGGATTTGGGTGGGAATTCCCACCTAAAATGGTTGTTGGTGTACAGACTCACTTTGGGAAACAGTGGGTCTGAACACGACAGACAGGTACACCTGTTTCTCACACAGACGTATCTCATACTCCACAGTCGCTTCAGACTCCTGCGTAATTGTTGCTCCACATATAGCATTCTGGTATTATGCTTGTCCCTGGTGAGGGGGTTTGATCCAGTTTACAGGGGCGCGTAGTGATACAAACTTTTAACTTAATGAAAAAAAGGCTATACTCAGAGCGATGGTTACCGTGGTATCAGAAGTGACAAAGGAGTGTGGGACGTATCTCTGGTGATGTGTCATCTTGTGTCCTTGACCCTTTAGTATCTCAGCCTTTCGTTTCCTATCCCCATTCCCATATATACTATTCACGAGAAATGTTATGTTACGCTGACTTTATTCTTTGCCACCTTGTATGCCATCACTCAGTTCTGTGTTTCTGTTGTGTTTTACTCCTTTCAGTTTATTCCCAGTCTCGCAGATTAAAAGCTTATACTTCTTTTACTTCTTTCAACTGGCTTATTAAAAATGTGATGTGGCTTCCTGGCAATATCAATAATATCTGAAATCATGCGCATGATGAAAAAATATGTTTCTCTTTTTATTATGGTTGTTTTGGATCTGATTTCAAAATGGTTTTGCCCTTATAACCATTATTAAATGAGCTTTAATTTGACATGTTGTAGGCCCGGCGATACTTTTTCAAGGACCATAAGGACTGCCCAGGACCATTTTAATTGTGGCACAGTTGCACAGTCTATCATACTATATTAATCGATTTTATTGAGGTTAAGAAATATAATGTTCCTTATATTTGCATTTTTCTCGGTACTAAAGTTGTCCGCAAACAAATAACATGTCATCGTTACTTATCTAATACTGTTATTACTGTGTGGAATTATTAGGAAAAATACACTTCACCATCATCATATACCGGTATACCCTGAATTGGTTTCTTTGGTCAATGCCACAGTCATCTTATCACTTGAATTTCACATTAATTCACCCTTTCACACAACTGAAAAATTGATATCACAGTTTGACACATATTGAGTCTCCATTAAAACAATCCGTGAAGCTAATATTCCAGGAACATCTATTTCATTCAAAGCACATGTAGTATTAATCATAAAGGATGTGACAGCAACATCTTCTGAGAAAATCTGATTCTGATACTCTAATACAGAACAGCCCAGTTCATATTTCCCCTCTCAGATCACATTACCCTTGACTCTCCTCCTTGCACTCACTCAGTATTGGAGACTGATGCAAGAAATGGTAATTTATTCATTGTTGTCGTAAAAAGTCTGCTATCGTAAGTGTCTGGGCGGGTTGTCAGCGGAGTCGGTCGGGACCGTGACTAACCGAGTCAGCGAGCTCCGTGACTAACGGGCAAGACTCGAGTGGTTCGATTTGCTTGCCTCAGTGCTGAGCACCTCACACATTGTGAGCTCGGATAAGGTGCACTGGGCTTGGGTAAGAAAGCTCACAACAAAAAATACAGGAGACACTGAATGTATTAAGTGTTTAGAGAGTAGAATATGCTAAAAGTGTTCCTCAGGGATAGACAGTGTTTTTGTGTTGATACATTCTTGAAATTGATATTTTTGTTAAGGTTTTTACTTAGCTCCTAATATGCAATGTATAAATCAAGGCTCGTCATCTGTCTTGTGGTTTATGTAGTTAATCTATGGCCAGCCAAGGATGTAACATTGCAGGAACATTCTGGTTGGTTCTGTATGTGGTTCTTGTTACATTCTTTTGATGACTCCTAATTATGTCGCACTGTGATGTTATTACAATGTCCTGGTTATACATTCTGCACCCCAAACAGAATGTTCTTATAATGTTCTGTTTTGCTTTCATCCTAACCTCACTATAAAGATAATGTTATATAACCATTTGGATTTAGTGAGGTTTCAACCTCACCATCAATACCGTAATTGTTTCTTAGTAAGTAACAGACTAAGAAAGTATGGTTGCAGAACGTTTCTGTTATGTCGCAATCTGGCTGGGAAGCCTTCACTCTGATTTCCAGCTTTCAGTCTGGATACTGATTAAAGGTGTAACACACATCATCAGTGGAACTGGATCTCAATTTGATAACGTGACCAAGATATCATCTTCCTCTAGGTATTACAGTGATTCTGATGCTGCTACCAATGTCATTAGGATTATGATACTCGTAAGGAATAAAAGTATCTTTTCACAAGCTCTTATATCAATCTTATTCTGTTTTGTTATATAACTATAGAGCATTGATATATTTCGTTGGATTGATGAGCATGCAGTTTTAGATTAGGTAAAATTATGACATGTTTCATAGATTGGATGTTTATGTGTGAAACCTTTTTGAAACTATAACGATATGTGTTTTTATTTTCTCTTTTTGGAAACGTATCCTTATGGTGTTCCCTAGTCTGAATATTTACTGTATTGTCACAACAAGATACAGGAAATCATGTTTTAGTTTTTATCGCGAAATTCTGCAGATTCTGTTTTATCTCAATTCCTTCCAAAACGAAAGTTTTGTAAATTCATTATTTGTCAGGATGAATAAACTAATTTAAGAAGAAAAAAGAGGCACGGTGACTTTGGCAGTGAATATAGAGCTGATTCAGAGTATAGACAATTAACCTGAATGCTGACTGTTCAGATCGCGACCTGCACCTTTAGGGCACGGAAGGTGAGTGGTGGGGTAGGCGGAATCTGAAATAGGGGAGGGATGCTGACGCAGGGTTCTTGTAAACTTTACTTTCATTTGGGTCAAGGGGAGGGATCTATCTGTTGCACACTGAATTAGTGAGTGAGTATGTGAGTGTTTTATGCTGTACCGACAGCCAGGGTCATTTTCACTGCAATAACCAGTTGGGACGAATTCTGTCTTTGGTGATTTAATCTATGAGATGAAGGTGACAGGGCGGGCAAACAACAGGGAATTAAAACCTAGCAATCATTTTTGCTGTACCTCATTCCTTACTGAACCAAGCACTAACTGGAAATTGAACCCAAGAACCATTTGGTCAGTGCAGGGTCCCCCCTATCATCACCTCGTATGATCAGCAGGGGCTACTGAGGGCCTATTCTTTAAATACCAGACCCCCACAGGGCGCATAATGAATGATCTTGTTCTTATGTTATTTTAGGTAACGGTGAGAAAGAATGTCATGATAACATTATATTTTAGGGAAGTTGATACATTACTATTAAATAACCTTATAATAATGTTATTATTACATGAGGAATGTTACAAGACTGTCACAACAACTTAACAGTGCGACGTCGCAATGTTTGGTTCTAAAGACGTTTTTAGGTGCCATCAAAATAACGTAAAAAGAACCAAACCAGAACTGAACAGAATGTTATAATAACGTTATAATAACGTCATATTCTAGCTTGGCTATGGCAGTCTATTATACAAAAGTAATGTTTAATCTAATCCGGTGTAGACTTCATTAACATCCATGAAAGGTCACACTATGAGCATCAATGCCCGTGCTCAGCGAGTATTTGAATCTGCCAATCATAATACACACATTGTCTTTTTCTATTTCACTTCACAAATTAAACCAAAAAAATCTCATAAAAAAATAAATATCAGGATTGAACTAATAAATACATACGTACGTACGTACATACATACATACATACATACATACATACATACATACATACATACATACATACATACATACATGTATACATACATACATACATACATACATACATACATACATACATACATACATGTATACATGTATACATACATACATACATGTACATATATGTATATCCTACATGTATATTATGCATGTATGATACGCTACTTTCTTATATTCTTCAGGCAACAATAATGTATAAATGTAAAGTAGATTAAACTGACTTTGAAATACAATTCTTTGGAAGTACAAACACAAGCTAGTCTATATTAGTCCCTGTGAAATGTATAGAGCCATTCTGTATTGATACACTTTCCCTCCTGCTTCGCAAACCGAATCATATACACTGAGTCTCGGTGAGATGTAATTAATGATGACAGCTGAGACACCCTCCCCCTGCCCCCCTAGTGGGAGATAACGTAATCACCCAGACAACCCCCTACCCCACTGATTGAGAATGATACATCTAGTCTCTGGGAATAAAGACTCTTCACTCTCCCCCCCCCCGACCCATTCACACTCTCCACCCACATTGTTGGGGGTGGGTGATAATAAGGAGAATTCCCCTATCATCGCCCATACAGTGATATTGGTCGTGAATAGAGAGAGCTGAAGCATTTATACGTATCACATATAGAGGGAATCTGGAAAATTATGATTGATATTGGGCTTTTTTTCCTTATATGAGCCATATAAATTCACTTATTTTATACAGATATGTACAACACCTATAATATTACAGTAGGATACATTTATGATCTTCAAAGTGACTAAGGAAGAAACAATTGCAAAAGATACAAAACACATTAGTTAAAGCTTTCAGATTTGAATGTTTGATTGAATTAAGTATTGTATGGCTTAACGGGAAACAGTTTAATAATTACACCTGTGATATTTCTTCATAATTATAATAAGAAGACCAGTTGGGGGCATCCGAGGGTGGCTGTATGACCTATAGGGGTCGTACAGCCACCCGAGGATGCCCCCTAAGGTTCTTCTTTATTGTATGACCTTATACAATGATCTGGCCCCTGTACGCACAGCTCGTTGGTGATGCAGGTGATAAAATGTAAAATGTAAGAAATCTTTCCAATAAGTACCATGTCTCTGGTGCGTTCATTGCTCCTTCCATTTCACTTTTACCCTTCTTCGTTTATTTTCGACCAAACCCTTCAGTTTGAGAACTGCCTGCTGGTTTAGATCTCAGCCCTGGTCCTGAGAGAGTGTACTAGTATTAGTACTAATACTGGTGTGGTTAGGTCAAGATCAAATGAAAACAGAACGTCTTCATGACATTCTGATTAGGTGAGGGCTAGACCTCACTTAAACAGAACATTGTTGTGACCTCTTGACCAGGGGAGGCCTCAACCTCACCTACACAGAATGTTATTGTGATGTTTGGATTAGGTCAGGTCCTAACCTTACCTAAACAGAATGTTAATGTGACCATCTTATTAGGTTAGGTGTCAACCTAACCTAAACAGAACAACATTGTGACATTTTTATTAAGTGAGGTAACAATTTAATAATCGCCTCATAAATAGCGTTACAAAAACATTATCAAAAAATCACAAACGTTGTAAGAGTTGGCCACAGCAATGGTATTGGGAGTCATTCAAAGAATGTCCCAGCAACCTAACAGTGTGACATAAGAATAAATCCTGAACGTTACTGTAATGTTGTTAGAACGTAATATCCTTGGCTGGGTGTCTTCGCGCATATACCAGTATACATGTCTTCCAGATGATTTTACATTATGTATGTTCTCATAATGGGACTAAATGTGAAAGGTCTTTGTGAGACTGAAGATGTTCACTTTACTGATACATAAATGTTTAATTGGATTGAAGAGGAGGACGCTATGTCTGACCATCGACATTCTGCTTGAATTCCACAACAAAAAGCTTCAAAACATAACGTGTATTATCAATCAGATAGCAATTGAGATGATTTGTGTTTTGGGGGCTGTCTGAGTCATCACATTCCAAAGCTGCTTCCACACATACTCTGGTCAGCAAGTTTGGCGGATATTGGAATATCTGTCTCTGAGGCCAAATAGATGTAGAATTAATGTAGGGTACGGGGTGGGAGGCGGCTCCAGCAGTTAACATACCTAAAGGTCTATGTGGACAGAGCGAGATTTGCAATAATTTTTCACCAATTCTTTTATGTTGGTGCTCTCCAATGACATATAATTATGTTTAGTCTCTATTGCATGACAATTTCTTGTCAAACCACTGTTAGCATAGCGAAACAGGAAACTAACTGATGGTAAATAAGCTCATTTGCCGTTTCAGTGGCCTGTTTCATAACAAACCTTCGTATGTTTTGCATTTCATAAAATTACAATCACCTTTGTGGCAGCCGTAGCTATGTGAGTTTCGTTTTTCGCCTGCATGCATTTGGACAAAATTGTGTGAGTGTTGGGTGGATTTACAGGAGTTTTGGTCGGATTTTGTGAGTTTTAGGTGGATTTACGAAAGTTTTCGGTGGATTTATGTGAGTTTTGTTTTGAAATGGCAGTGTACAATTGTTTCAAACTCATGTACAGATTCCACAAGGGCACATAAAACCTCTTTAGCTACGGAGGTTGTTATGAAACAGGCCACTGATTAGCTTAACTCTAGAATGATAAGCACCTTCGTATGCACCATTTATTAGTACCCAACTTGTTCTCACCGCTTTGATATAATTAGTACTTAGACGGGAGCGTTAACGGGAAAGCTGATAATACTAATGGATGAACAGTCCACAGCGGGGGAGATCGTGAAAAATTAGGCTTTGGCGTAAGATGTAGGGGAGAGTCCTGGAGCCGTTTTAATTAAGCTATAATTACCACGCAGACTGTACTTTGTCATAGGCTACTTTACTATGGAGGCAGTATGATTAACCAATTAACTAGTTAATGAATATGGTTATTATTTGCTAATCACATAATAGGCTATGGTTGATGTAGTTATGAGCCTACAGCTGCAGTATGCTTCCCTAAGGTATTGATATTGAAGTTCTAGTCATATTGAAGCTTCCATAATTTTCTTTTAGAATATGCTGATTTATTAGAAATAACAATCTAAGCCCCCGTGGTCCCTATATTCAGTCATCCCACGTTAAAGTTTGAGAGGGTATTTGCATTCAGACAAGCATCCCAAATCTTAATTAAAATTGTATTACCTGCACCACCAGGGAGCGGCATGTACAAGGGGTAGTGCATATTGATAGGCCGTACGTACTGGACCTCATTCTCATAGTTTACTACATTATTCCGGACTTTGTTTGGGTGATTAAATATAGAAGAACCTTAGGGGTCGTTCTTGGTTACCTGTACGACCCATTAGCATCATACTACTGAGGGCGAAGCCTGAGGTACGTAACAATCCCCTATGGGTCGTACAGGCACCCGAGGACGACCCCTAAGGTGCTTTTTATATTATTACGATTCCTCTAAAACAGGGTCAATAACCCATGCACTTTAACATTACATCATGGTTCCGTCACATTTTGAAAACCCATGTGACTTTTAAACTGTGGTAACCATCAAAATAATTGAGTTGTACATTGCGTTGCCCGGAAATGAATATGAAATACATTCAGACATAACAGCTCTAGATTTGTTGCATCAATAATGGGTCTAGATCATTAAATCGACACAGCAACAGAGCCATTTTTAAAATTCGACAAAGAACATGGTAATTAAGTGACAAATGACATGGGCATTTTCTTAAATTCGACAGGGGACAGGGCTAATTCTTAAATTCGACGTTGGTCTTAACTGAGATATAGGGACAAGTGACAAGGCCGTTTTTGGAATTCCACAAAGGACATGGGACCCCCCCCCCCCACATCTATAGACCCCCTCAATACGAAGTAGACTGTATTGAGTTGGCCAGATAAGCCACAGATTATTTGTCATAGTGATACCACAGGCCGCCACAAGCCCTCATATGATGTGACACTCGAGGGGGTATTCCACTACACGACATCGGCTGCGATATGGGGTGCGATACGGCCATGTCGTAACCATGTCGCAGGATCTCAAGATCCCAGCTTATCGCAGCCCATGTCGTGTAGTGTAATAGGGTGTATGATCATCTGCTACGATAATAAAGTCGTACGATATCATTTTTATCGCAGCAAAGTCGTAGAATAGATGTCGTAGGCCATAACCTAGCCTGCGATATTTATTCAACATGTTTAATAATGTCGTAGAGGTAAAATAGAAATGTCTTGAATTGTAGGCCATGTCGTAGGCCATGTCGTAGGCTATGTCGTGGGCAATAGTAGTTTTCATATTGGCAAAAACCTGGGAATGTCGTGCGTGAGTGTAATACCCTAAATGGTGCCATATGGCTACAAAATCGTTGCGATATGGCTAGGACATCGTTAATTATCCATGCGTTGACTGCCCGAATGTCGTACGATATCTTCTCATGTCGCAACAAATGTCGTAGCCATGTCGTAGCATTCCTTATCGTGTAGTGGAATACCGCCTTTAGAAGTAAAGGTAAAACTCTATCCTGCAACCCCCCTTACCTTATCCTCCTATTGCCCACCACACACGAAATCTTCTCACCCAAATCGGCTTAAACACGTCACCCTTAAGGGCTCCCAGTACAGAGGACTTTATAAGGACTAAAACCTCAGTCTGCGTGAACGACTGATAGGATTTCATGAAGATGGTGAGCACATTAATAGTGTCCTTCTTTACCAGAGATGAATTTAGTCCATCTATCTTGGACCAAAGTGAAGCCCCATAGCCACTAGGTTATTTACCCATTGACGGGCAATGGGCGACTGGGAGAATCGTCATCATCACTGGGCGACTGTAAAAATTAAGCAAGTTTGATATTATATTGGCGATTTTGCTGGCGATTTTATGGGCGATCCCAATGTTTGTCGCCCATAACCTGGAATGCACATCATACCAATGGGTTATCACCCGGCGAATGTGATCACTAGGCGATTGTGCTGGTTAATTTGAGGTAACTTGATGCTCGCTTGGTCAGCAATCACCAGTAAAATAGCTCAGTGGTTATTACCCCTTACCTAAAGGAAGGGGAGGGGTCTTTATAACTAAATGGTTTAGGGAAGATTGCAGAAGGTATGGATCCAGACTGTATAAGACTGATACCGACATTTGCTGATTTCAAAATCATGAAATCCCTTCCCTATCCTGCCTGACGATGTGTCTGAGATGTGTTTTATGGGAGTTCACATGAGCTCTGTGGTATCGAATTGCCAATAAGAGTCAGACATTAAACCAATGTAATAACCATGCAAAGGTCATGAGCTTGCAATGCGATACTTGTACCATGGTGTAATCTGATCACGAGTTACAAAAGTGTAACAGTACTTTTAAGTCTAAAGCTATGTCCCCTCGCGGTGACTTAACGTCAGCAATTAGTTGTATGCGATGGCCCAAGTCCGTCCCTTCCCCGGCAACTAGTGCTCTGTGTTGCAATGCAGACACAGCCATTTTGTGATGATAGTATTACACAGAGCCTGCTATATGAGGTACTTTATATATGTTATCAACTCAAAAAATGATGATATTTTCTGATTAAAATGGGAGAATATATATTTTCATGTCACTGATCCCTAGATAGAGGATTTCCTCACATTAACCGAGGCAAGCAGCGACGTAACAAGAATATTCTTAGCTCCGAATATAAGATAGTCTCCAGGTGAAAATGTGGGGAGGTAACCCTATAAAAGATAAGAATGGATTTTCTGGGAAGGTTTTCTATAATCACCTCCTCAGGAAAGGATTGCCTTCCTTTTGCAATGTCATAGGAAGGAACACCTGTAATCTGCTCCAAAAAGGCCTTGTATAAGCTGGATTATGGATTAAGTCTTTTGTTTACCATCTAAATCCTTGGAAAATGTGAATGAAGATCTTCAGCCTGCTTCAGTCCTCTTCAGAAAAAGACGAGCATTATTGGATTCAGCTTTAGGCGGTTCGTATTAGAGTTTGCCATTACTTTCCGGCTCCAAAAAGAAAACATTTTTCTCAGCAATCTTTCGCTTGTTCACACTGTTGTTTGTATGCTGTTACAAACAGAATGAGAAACTGTTTTCTAAGGTGCTTTACTTGAGGCATGGCCTATGGGCAGATCCAGGAGGCTCCAGGAGGCTCCAGGGGGTTCTCCCCCTTCTCCTGGACACCTAACTTACACAAACTGGAGCAAATGTCACATGTATGTACAAACATAAACAGCATCATGGCAATTAGCTACAATCTGATATGTGCACAATTTTGTATTTCTAGTCCTAGATCCTTCCCCGAAGACCATTACGTTTGTTACGTATTGTTATAAGAGAATTCTCCCCACCATCGATTATTTATTGTAATTGACCTGCAGACTAGCCTAAATCAAGGTGCATTTTAGGAAATAAGTAAACAACTAACAAGCCTTAAGGGATTTTCAGTAATCATGGCATGACTTTTGGTTTTATGTGATAGAAAACTGGCATCGGCTATTTTGCCATATCGTATGTATTTGATATTTTGCAAGTTGTTTTGAAAATCATTCATTCATTAAATGAATGAATGATTTTCAAAACAACATGATTTTCAAAACAGGTTAATTTTGACTGATTTCGTAGAGAACAAATTGTTCTCTACGAAATCAGTCAAAATTAACCTGCAGCTGCCTAAAATACAGTAAATCAGCTATCTCTGGTAGGGGGAATCGTTACCATCACGATCATGTCAGTCGAGAAATTAAACAATTTGGTAGTCAAGGGTCAGTGACATATGAGGATCCAGTATTTTAGACATGGGTGACCATGAATATAACTAAGACCTCACCAGTAAATTACCTGCATACTGTACATATCCACCAAACACAAGAGACCCGATCCAAGAGGTCCCTAATAGTGTATGCTTAAAGGGAGCCCAAACCACTAAATTCAATGGAATTTTTCAAACTCAAATTATCATAGAAATCCATTCCAGGAGCTTATTTCTGGCCTATGTTAAAATATAAACTATGAAATATAGGCAGATAATCATTTAGAAAAATGTTTTCTTTACAGGAATCAATTAATGTGGATCCGCAGAAGTGGGGTTTGCTTACAAACAAATGGAAATATAACCATTTCTCATGGAATTCTATTTCGGTTGAACTAGTTTTCACAGCTAATACTTTACCACTGACCTTAACTAGACTCATCTAACATATTTCTCTAATTATCTAAGTTTGACAATATTGTCAATATTGGTTTTGTGTCCCTTTAAGAATTAAGTTTACCAACTTTGCAGGATATATTTAGTTGGATAGTAATTTGGTGGAAGCTTCTCATCATAGTTCTAAATCACATAAAGGATTGAAAAGAAAGCAAAGTATAATCCTAGACAATAACAAATAGTCTCCTAGGCAGAGGAAATTGATAGTCCTGAAATCAATGTTCTCTGTTTCATTCTTGTTGTGTATCAATAACCTTCATTAGGAATGCAGACAGCTACTTCCTGACAATCAACATGATGTCTGAACAGGACATCATAGGACTGCAGATAAAGATATTCTAGGCTTCTGCTTTTGATAAGAATTTGGCTGTATACCTGGCTAATTGAATCTTGTTGATCACTTTCCTGCCTGAGGAATGATGTCTAGGTCTTCAACTCACAAGGCTTTCAACTGATTAGCGAAAACTTTGTGTTCCGGTATATGTAATTGATTCGAGTCACATCCATTGTAGATTGGACAATAACTCCAGACAGAGGAACCAGTGGTTGTTTGATAAAGATGGATGGCAGATGGTGAGTAAATACATGAATCACAGAAACTCCATGTTTGTTGTTTGCTTTTGGTTTAGTTTTATTGAACGCTAATCTTACTGTCGCATGAGTTGTTTCCTGAATGTTGTTCGGCATAAACATATATACCAACATTAGAATACAACTTAAGAAAATAGGTTCTGTGTCTAAAGCCCTATTCGCTGTATGCAGTTTTTACCTTGACCTTTACTGTGTATGACTAGATATGAAAATTTGGAAATAATATTAATATGACTCAACATGGATTTGTGAATGATTGTTAGATTTTGAATTCAATATGATCATTTGCTGTGCTTGCGATTTTGAGATTGCAATGGATCTCAAATTGAAAACTGCCTATCACAAATGGGGCTCAAGCCCCATTTGCAGTCGCTACCGTACGTCTCTGCAATCTGTGAACGTTGGGAAAGTTGGATTATCATAGCCCTCTGCAACTTTTTCCCTTGCAAAATTAAAATAGTTAACATGTTGAGTAATTTCGTAGAGATCCTTGCAATTCTAGATGAGATTGCTTGCGAAAATTGTCACAAGGGAGCTGTGTAAATGCTGTTGGTTCAATTTGGCAAGCTTGAGATCATTTTGTTGTACCTGAGATTATTTGCGAATGTATGAAATAAAGTTTTCGCTGGTCTATGTGACAGGACCATATAGGCCATGGATAATGTGGCTTAATCCACCTCACATAGATCCAAGTCTGTAGTTGTTGTTCGAACCACCACCTACAACTACTCCCCACTCAGACTACCTCGTCCATAATTTCTCTACCGGAAGTGACCTGTGCCCACCGCCTCCGCCCGTTGACCTATGGGAACGACGCCACCACTGCCCCCTGGTGAGGGGAAATAACACTAGCTGCTGCGTGGGAGGATTTATTTTCGAACGACGGATATTTCTGTTATTTCGGACATTTGAGCATCAACCTTAGCAGTGGCGGATCCAGGGGGGTGGGGCAAAAGGGTCAATTGCTCCCCCCCCCTCCTAGTGGTTAGGCCCAAAGGTATAAATGGGTGACTTCCAGTTTCGTGCCTCCAAAGTAATAAGGTTGGTAGGTCGGGATATCTTTTATTTCAATTTTTGTTTAAATGTAAGAATATAAACATATTGTGACGTTCTCTGGTAAGTCGGGGTTGCCGATTCTTACGACAGAGGAACGTGGGGGTTGTTCGGGTCTCGGGGCGGACGGGGAATCCGGGCCAAGAACCGAGATGTGTTTCTAGAGTCGTGCCTCGCGCACGAGGGGGGGCTGAGCGAATCGATCGGCACTCGACGTCGACGGAGGACTGCGGGGGAGGGAAATTATGGTAGGGGTACGGGTCGGCCGGGGAACGGTCCACCCCTGAGTTCCGGTCCGCGGGGGCGACGGGCCGACGGTCGCCTATTGTTTGGTAGCGTGGGGCCGAGCACGCCGCGCCCTCGTCCCCGCGGACTTCGCTCCCTCGTTCCGCTCCCCATGTCTTCGTACCATACTATGCCTCGGTTTCCGGTACTACTTCGGGCCTTCGTGCCCTACTCCGTTCCCTCGTTCCTCGTTCTTCGGGCCTTCGGGCCCCTTCCTCTATGTTTCGACTACCTATCTCGGACTTCGACTCTTTTGTCCTAACTTCGACTTAATTACTCTATTCGGCTCATCTTTAGTGGTTGTTTCAGGAAAGAGGACACGTCTGGACACCAGGAGAACTGTTGAAGAACTCTGTTTATTCGGGCCTCACCGCCCCTTTATATACTAGAGAGGTCAGCCCTGATTGGCTGCCTTCGGTCACGTGACCTACAATTGACGTCACTTCCGGTTTATATATTCCGTTTCCGGTTTACATTTCACTTCCGGTTTACATATTTCCGGGTTTCGTTCCATTACGTTTTCGTTATTCGTTCTTTACATATCCGTTATTCGTTCTTTACATATTCGTTCTTTACATCTATTTCGTTCTTCGTTCTTTACATATTCGTTATTCGTTCTTTACATATTCGTTATTCGTTCTTTACATATTCGTTATTCGTTCTTTACATATTCGTTCTTTACATCTATTTCCATTATTACCTTATTTCTATTACTTTAACCTCTATGTATTTTGGCTGAATAGCCGTTCATCACACCCTCCCGCACCTTCTTGAAAGGTGGGAAAACACGTTATACAAAATTTCAACACAGTTCATACAGCAACGACAACAGAACATACTCTAGAACCAGAAACATTTCAATCCTACGCTCCTTATCGGCAGAGGAGGAGGTGTCACCCTCTGTCCTCCCCGGTCTACTTCGGAGGGCCCCCGGGGCCTATCCGGCTAATTATTATTTCTCTTCTTTCTTCGTTTTTCTTTCTTCGTTTTTCTTTTTTTCTCTCCGTTTTTCTAAAAGTTCATATAATTCGTTTTTATATATCTTAGTCTCTTTTTATCTTCGTCAGAGTTCTCTTATCCTTGATCTATTTAGGACCTCCTGTTTTTCTCGTCTTTTAGGATGAGCGAGCCGGTCGTGGCTCTCCCACCCGGGACTGGGGATCGGTCGTGACCCCGCTCCTCTCCTCTGGGCTCTGTTTACTTAGCCCCTCGGCGCGTTTTTCCTCGCCTTTTCTTTACCCTCATTAGGACAGAGGGACCGGTCGTGGTCCTCCTGCCCGGGGCCATGGGTCGGTCGTGACCCGCAGTGCCCCCGTTCCCTTCGTTTTTCGTCGTCCAGACGTTCTCCCCTAGTTCGGGTGGAGAATCGGTCGCGACTCTCCCACCCAGAGGCCAGGGTCGGTCGTGACCCTTAGTCCTCTCGACCCTCGGTCCGTTCTACCGTCGTCCAGACGTTCTCCCTTGTTTTTGGGTAGAGAATCGGTCGTGACTCTCCTACCCGGTCGGTCGTGACCCCTCGTTCTTCCGTAACTGTTACTCTTCTCTGCGTTCTCTTAGGTGATGATGATGATTTTAAGGATGAGTTGAAGAAGAAAGACTGAAGCTTTTGTAGATAGAATGTTCTTTTTGGACTTCGCACCCTCGGTCGCCTCGGCATTCAGAGCCCCCCCAGTGACTTTTTCACGGTTGGCAAGGACAACATGTTCGAGCCAGAGGCCAAGGTACCCAAAGAAGAAGATGGCGTTGTATGTGGAAAGGAACTTAACTTCATTCATTAAAGCTTAGAGTGGAAGCTTCAGCAGACGACGTCGCGGGTTTCGTGCTACTTGTTACGGTGAAGCTTTGAGATGGAGTTCGGGTGAAGGTGAGACTGAGAAGATTAGAATCATTAATTATTGATGAAGTGTCCGTTTTCCGTACAGGAACTGAAGTTTGACTTTTACGACACATGTCCTCGTGGTTAACCCAGCATCAAGATGTTCCGTCCTCGACCACGTCGACACATTTGAAGATTTCAGGATTTCAGAAAGAGATGTCGGAGAGAGTCCACCATAGTATTTCCGTCACCGTTCCGGGCCCAAGTGGCATGACAACAACCGGAACGGAGACCTGATTAAGAAAATAGTTTTGATGAAGTTTCTTTTTGATGACAGGAGCCGGTGCCTCTCATCCCTCCCCCCCCCCGTAAACAACGGCAGGAAGACAGTCCTCTTTGGGGCGAGAGGGAGGCTCCTTCGTTCTACTGATGAGATGATTTTCCTAAGAAGAGGATTCCTGTTTCGGGCACTCGGGCCCTCGTTCGTTTCCTAGGCTCTCGGGCCTCGCTCCTTTTGCTAAATTTTTCTCTTCGTCCTCCCGGAGGACCGTGCTTATTGACGATTTTCGTAAGACTGTAATACCAACAAATAGTTCGTTAATAGAGGTAAGTTTAAGATCCGGTCTGGTTTGATTTTGGAGTAAGGCCACAGTCGTCCACGGTGCCATGTCACATTGCATGGAGACACTATGCCTATGACGAACGCCGAGACAACAGCTCCGAGCCGTTCCGGGCTGCTCCTAGGTACGACGGTTCGAAGTTGGTAAGTTGAAGATATTAGTGAGAAGGAGAAGAAGAAGCCGTAGAAAGTGAAGATGGACGACATCAACTGGGACCTGCACCCAACGTCAACGTTTGAGATCCGGAACGGGCCCATTCACAATAAAATAGCATGTATAGAGAACTCATCCGATGAACTCCAAGAAGGATCGCTCCTCGTTGCTCTTTGCAGACCTCTTGATTTGTCTATCAGGGCATCCGCAGCCGACGTTCCAAGCACCACCTCCCTGTATATTGCAAAGATTACTTCCCTATATGTTTCAAAGACTATTTTGTTTCGTTCCTTGGGAAGAAGACATCAGGAAATACGACATGGAAGGAGTCTCTGTCGTTACAGCAGGTAAGAGATTAATATAAGTTTTTAGTAAGTCTATTAAATTTTTTTCCGTTTCTCGTTCATGTATTGTTTTTACTATATATCACGGTCGGTCACGAGCCAGGGCCCCTAAGTTATCGTCCCTGCTCGTGCCTTGGTCCTCCGGGAGACATCTACGACTTGCCGCAATCCTTTCACGACTCGCTGCCTCAACTCTGGCACGATAAAACCAGCATTCAGGTCGAAAAATTCCATTTTGCCGCTCTTCGTATGCGGTAAGAGGCTGAAGACAAGGAAACTCAGAAGATGATGGTACATGAATCCGGGTTCATCCACATTCTGATCGATCCATCCAAGATCAAGAAGACAAGGTTGCAGGAAGTAGAAGTGCCGCTAGAGGACAGAGGTCGTCTCTTCCTCGCCTCCAGATCGCTCAAGGCAGCGCGGGAGAAGGGTTTTCAGTCTTGGCCCGCGCCAGCCTTTCCTCCAGCGGCGAGTCGCCGGCCCACCGGTACCTTATTTACCCCGGCACGACCGTCGACTCAAAGACTACAATGACAACACTATCCGTCCTTTCTGATTTCCTTTCCTCGATTCCGCCTCCCAACTTTCACTCTCGCTCCCGGGTCGCCCGGCCCGTTTATCCATTTCCGCGACCGGACGATCCCGTTCCATCTGCTCGGTCCCAACCAACGCAGCGGGCTCCAGGGAAGAAGAGGAACAGCTACAAACTTGTTTTTCCTCCTAGCGCCTCCTTCCGTCCCGTATTCGCCCCGCAGGCTTGGTAAGTTCATTCCAGTCATGGACCCTCCAGCTCGCTGATTACGCTCAACACCTCCTAACACATGTGGTTTCGTTCACTTCCGCAAGAAGGTTTCCATAAAGAAACTAATAAGAATAAATTAAGATAAGAATGTTCGAGCCCGCCAGTCCGTTCCCGATGAGTTTAAGTAAAGTTTTCGGGCCCGTCCAGCGGTCTCCAGGAGAGTCTTTTATCCAGGCTTCGGCCTCCTGTGCGGCTCAGGTACCTCCGCCTCGGCCCGGTTCTCTCCCTGGGGGTTTGACACTATGGGTGAGGAGCCAACGCCCCGTAATCCCTCCCCACCCGACTCGCGACGCGCCATCTTCCGCCTCTGGTTCCGTCGCGCTGTTTTTCTTCCGTGCAAGACCTCGAGCAGCATCTACTTCACCCTTCTTCTTGGCGTCGGATCGGCAGCAACAGCCTCTCCTCCCTAGCGGGGAGCTCGAGAAGCTGATCCACCATTCCGCTCTGTTTTTCCGCCTCTCTTGTCGCCTTCAACAAGTCATCCAGTTGATCCTCGTTTTTGTGCATCACTAGGGTCTGAGCCAATTGGACGGTCCGGTTGTGTTCGTTAACTAGCTGGTCGACCCCCGGGAACTCCCTGGTCAACGGCCCCAGTGCCGCCGTCGGGAACTGCGCCATCGCTTCTTCAAATGTCTCTGGCTTGCGGCCCGTTTCTAGTGCCATCAGGAACGCCATAGACGCCGAAGCCATTGCTCTTGTCTTGGCCGTCATTCCTCGCACCTCTCTCGGGGGCCACGTCAGTTGCACCCGAATGGCCTTTTCCGCGTCCCAGTCTCGTACCGCTCGCGCCGTCACCGGAAAGTGTCCCTGTAAGACCTGGTGAACGGCCTGTGTCCGTAATAACTTGAGTCTCGGTGTTTCTCTAGATGGTCCTGCCGTCGGCATCTCCGTTCCGATAGACCCGAACACTGAATCCGCTCCCGACTCGTCCAATTCTTGTTTCTCCGGCTCGTATCCTCTGGTCTCGGCCTGCCCCAACTCCATGTCCTCTGAGTCTTCCACCTCCTCGTCCATGGACTGGGCAGCCGGCATTTGTAATCTGTGTATCACAACCCGCGGTTGTAGCGCCCGCCCGTGTTTGTCCTCGTCCTTGAGTGGGGTATCCGGTCCTGGCGGCGATCCCATACGTTCGGGCGACGGTGGTCCCGGGGTCTCCTCCGATCCTTGCGACCCGAAAAACGAGCTCCCCAAACTGGCCCGAGTCAGGTTGTCAACCGCCGCCCGTGTTTCTGGCGTGTCTGGTGCTACCGTAATGTCTCTCATTCGTTTCAATCCTGGGGGCGGCACTATCGGCTGCTTACATACCATCTTCTCCAGGGGTGAATCTGCTTTCGTCGGGGTAGGGGTAGAGAACAGCGGCTGTGTCGAGGCCGTCGACGCCGTGTCCTCCGGCCTGGCCGCATGCCGAACATACTTTACTTTCTCCACTCGTCCCGACGGTTTGAGTCCCTGCCTTTCTGCCATCTCGCGTAGAAACCTCCCTAGGTACAATGCTTCTCTTTCTACCAGCCGGCCTCCCTGTGCTTCCCGAATGCTGTCCTCCAGCTCCCGGTCGGATCTCGCCTCGTGGTAACCCCTGAACGATCCCTCCCGGTTCATTGTTCCTTTTAAATACCCGGGGTACCTCGGGTGTCGTGATTCGTATATCACCGATTTCTTATGAACTGTCATCATAGTAAATTGTGCGTCGCTACAAGGTGGTTCTAGTCCCGTGGTCCGTTTGACTCCTGTCGAGGTCTCAGGCTGTGATGGTCCCAGCTCTCCCGTGCTGCTAGACTCAGCGATAATCAAAGACCGATCGCTTCGGGCCGACATACTCCTGCCTGACTCCGACTGGTCCGAACTCGTTCCCTCCTCCAATTCTCTCGGGACTTTCTTGACCTTTTTCCACTTCTTCTTTCGCGACGGCTCCTCCGTCGGGCATCCCTGCGTCGGGGGCCTCTTGAAAGCGAGCGGCTCCTCTTCTTCCTTGACTTTCGGTCGTTGGTCGTCGGACGAGCTCACCAATTCCACCACCTCAGCCCCCGGTGGTATTCCTGAGCAACCCGGCTTCGGGGTGGGTGTGGATGTCCGTCCTTTTCCTCTGCCTGGGAGTCCTCGTCCTCTCGGTTCCCGTGGTTCTCCCTGGGCGTTTAACTTCTTAATTCGGCTCTGTACTAACCCTGATATTTGGTCTGGTGTCAGGAGTGGTTTCGGGTTGACCACGGCCCGGCTTGCGCTTCGCGGCGACTCGGTGTCTTCCTTCCGTACTCCTTTCGCGGCCCTCCGAGGGGAACGACGCGTGGGTGTCGATCGTTCCGCCACCTCGGCCAGGGGTCCCTTCCCTGCTGCTTTGGCTGCTTGGGCTCCCTCGCCGGCCTCGTCGGCCTCTGATCCTTCTTCGGTTGCTACCTGCTCCAGCTGCTCGGCGTCGCTGTCCTCGGATCCTCTTGACGCCCTCGGGTAGTAAGGGATGCGGATCTGCCGTCGCGGCCTCTCCGGTGCCTCCTTATCCACCGCCCTCTCAGGGGGTTGAAACCCCTCTGGATGGCGCACCGCGTAGTCCCGTTCCATGTTGGCTACCCGGGCCGCCGTTTCATCCCCAGTAGCGAAACTGGTGTACGGCGGTCGTCCTTTCGGGTCCAAGGCGAACGCCGCAGCATACTCCAGCCTCAGAAGGGGGTCTTGCTTCGGCATCCCCCTCTGCAGGTTCCCTTCGTGTGATTCCGTCATGTGCTTTCTCCAGTCCCGGTGTGTCGAATAGGCTCGACTCGAACACACCGGGCACATGTAGTACTGCTTCCGTAATCCATCGTGCTGGCCTTTAATATGCTTGGCCAAGTGCTTAAACTCCTTTCCGTGACAATGTCCTTCCCAGCACTGTCCGCTCATCGTGTCTGTTTTCCGGGCTTTCGGGGCTCGTTCCAATCTTGAAGCTCGTCCCGTCAGCTGTTTCCGTTTTTGTCTCGTGGTGATGCTGCTCGTCTCGCTTCTCTGCTTTTTCTTCTTGTTTTCTTCTCCTTAGCTCAGTCTGCTCGTCTGCGATTCGATGAATCCTGGTCGGCTGACCAGAATGACCTGCTCCGGCGAGCGCTCTGCCTTTTATAGCCGCCGCAGGCGGAAGTGGGCGTGGCCTGCACTAGCGACCCCTAGCGTCAGACTCACCATCCACTTCTACGGTGGCGCCCCCTACTATTTTCCGGTCCCCGGGGCCCGCCGCTGGTCACCGCCTCGCCTGTTTTCTTTACCTCGCGGCCCTTCGCCCGTCCTCGCGTTTTTCCTAGGCCTTTTATTGCTCCACCGGACGCCCTCGGTCCTTTCATCCCTCTTCGCCTTTTCTTGCCTTTTTCATCTTGGCCCTCACAGTGCTTCCGCACACTTCCCGGAGAACACAGGGGCTCGGCGTTATCATCTCCTCGCCGCCGCCCCGTTCTCTTTGTCCTCTTTTATTCCTTTTACGACCTACTTTAAAGCCCGTCCTCGTTTCAGGCCTCGCCTTTTACAGCCGTCCGTTCGTTCCTCCGGCGTTCCCGAGAGTGCCGCATCTACTCTCCTCCGGTCTCCTGGACGCTGTAAAGCGGTATTACCAAGTCGGCATTACTTCAGAAGTCTTCACCAGCTTGCCACCGGGTCTGTCTTCCGTTGTAATCCAACCATCTTTTCCACGCTGTGGTTCCTCCGAACTGACCGGAAAGCGGCTCCGTGGGACTACTTTAGACATTCGGGCCGTCGTGGCTCCCGAACGCCGTTTTTCGTTCCAACCCCGCATTTCCCACCTATATTACATCCGCAAGAGAACCAATCTTCAGCTAGGTAGCGAATCTCTACAGCCTAACGACCTGCACTCCTACTGTAGTGGTCAACGCACCGCCCCGACTCAATGGCCCCAGGTTGATCAGTCCTTTTTGGCCAAAGCCTTTCTGTGTAGCGCCGATTTGGTCGTTCCCTTGGTCCTCTTCCACCTGCGGAATCGAGACACGAAAACGACTTCATCACAAAAAGGGGGTACCCCGTTTCCTTACGTGCCCTAGCGCGCCCCACCCCAAGCATTTACTGTGCAGCCTCGTATCCTTGCTGGTCAGCTACCATCCAAGCTGGCGCAGCGTGTCCTCGGTAGGGTTCCAGGCGGTCCACATGGACCACCCCCCCCGGTTTCCCTCGTTTCTTCCGTACTACCACCCGTCCTTGGTCAAGCACCTTGACGATCAGTGCAGGGCCTATCCATGGAAATCGCAACTTCGTTCCCTTGTCCCTATCCACTACCGTATCGTGCACCCAGACCAGTTCTCCGGCGTGGTATTCCCGCCGAGTCACCTTCCCATCATACTCGTGTTTCTGATGGATGGCGGCTCGTTTCAGCCCCGTCCGGGCCTCCCGATAGGCCGCGACTAGCCCTTCCTCCAGGCTTTCCACATAGTCGCTTACCCGTCGGGGTTCCTCCTCTGGTCCTAGAGGTCTCCCATAAATCGCCTGTCGCGGCATCATGGTCTGTCGGCCCAGCATCATCATGTTCGGTGTCACTCCCGTGCTGGCTTGCGGCGTTGCTCTATAACTCATCATCACGAGCGGGACCATCTCGTCCCATTCCCGACCCGTCGCTCGGCA
This sequence comes from Lepidonotus clava, assembly GCA_936440205.1. Lineage (NCBI taxonomy): Eukaryota > Metazoa > Annelida > Polychaeta > Phyllodocida > Polynoidae > Lepidonotus > Lepidonotus clava. The sequence goes on along the minus strand of OW387136.1, from coordinate 1,745,786 downwards.
GCTGGCTTTCAAACAACACCCCAAAGTACGGAAACTTCGTTCTATGTACCCGTCACTCCTGGGGTGGTACGGCGTCGTTCTTGTTTTGTGAATCCCGAATAGTGCACAGACCTGAGCCACCACCTCGGATTCGAAATTCGTGCCTTGATCCGAGTGTAGTTCCCGAAACGCGCCGTACCGTGCTACTACTTCTTCAACCAGTTTGTTCGCCACTGTCGTTGCCTTTTGATCCGGGATCGGGAAACACTCCAACCATTTGGTGAAATAGCATCCCACCATCAGGCAATACTTATTTCCTCGTTTGGTGACTGGGTACGGGCCCGAAACATCCATGGCCAGCCGTTCCATCGGCTCCCCCACTATGTACTGATGTAGCGGCTCCCGTCTTCCTCTTCCCTTTTTCAGCAACGCGCAATCACATTCTCGACATTCCTTCCGCACGTCTTCCCGGAGTCCCGGCCAGTAAAACCCTTGTTCCAACAGGGCCGTCGTCCTGGCGACTCCTAAATGCGCTCCTGCCGCGCCTCCATGGTATTCCCTTACCAGCTTGGCCCGTTCCCCTCGGGGAACGACCAACTGGTTCCTCCAACCATGTCCTTCTAGTTCCCAGTACTTCCGATGCAGCACGCCATCCCTGAGGCTTAATCGTTCCCATTGCCTCCATAGGATCTTTGTTTCCCGGGATTCCGGAGATATGGCCTCCCAACCTGGCCGGTCCGCATCTTTTTCCATCCGTGCGACAATCGGCCCTATATCTCGATCCCTCCTCTGCGCTGCTCTCATTTCCTGCGGGGACCATCCGGGCTCGTACCCCCGGGCCCGCGTCACTACTCTCACTTGTTCGGTATTCTCGTGCTCCTCTCCACATTGTTTGCACGGATACCGGGACAACGCGTCAGCGTTCCCATGCTTCCTGCCCGGTCGGTGTTGGAACGACACATCATGCGAGTCGATAATCTCAATCCACCGAGCAGCCTGCCCCATCGGTTCCTTACTTCTCTGCAGCCAACTAACCGCGCTGTTATCCGTCCGGACTATCACGCGTTGACCATAGATGTAGCACCGAAAATGCTTCAAAGCTCGCACCACCGCCAACAGTTCTTTCCGCGTGGTGCAATACTTTCGTTCGTTTGACTCCAGGGTTTTGCTCGTGTAAGCTATCACCCGTTCCTCCCCTCTCTGCTCTTGTGATAGCACGGCTCCCGTTCCCACGTCACTGGCGTCTGTGTCAAGCCACCATTGTCCTTCTTCCTCCGGGAATCCCAACACCGGGGCCTCCGTTAGCGCCTTCTTCATCGCATCAAATGCCTCTTGTCGTCTCGCGCTCCACACGAATGGTTCCTCCTTCGTTGCCAATTCATACAAGGGGGCAGCCAACTCCGTGAAGCCGTTTATATGCCTTCTATAGTACGAACACAATCCCACGAAGGCTCGTACCTCGTGGAGATCCCGCGGGACCGGCCACTCGGTTACTTGCCGACACTTTTCGGGGTCGGGTTCGATCCCGTTGAACGAGACAACGTGCCCCAAGAACGGAATCTTCTTCTGGAACAGCTTACATTTTCGCGCCTTTAACTTCAGTCCTGCAGCGTTCAGCCGGTCCAGAACCCGTACCAATCTTTCCAGAGTCACTTTGAACGTTGGTCCAAAGACCAGTATATCATCCAAGTATACCAGACACTCCTCCCACACGATTCCTCTGAGGATTCTTTCCATCAGTCTCTCGAAGGTGGCTGGGGCGTTCACTAGCCCGAATGGCATCACTTTGAACTCATATAATCCTCCTTGAGTCACGAAGGCCGTCTTTTCTTGGTCCTCCGGTGCCATCTCCACCTGCCAATATCCGCTCGCGAGATCCAGACTGCAGAAGAATAGGCTTCCTCCCAAAGTGTTGAGGCTGTCCTCTATCCGCGGGAGCGGATAGGCGTCCACTTTCGTAGCCTGGTTCAGTTTTCGGTAGTCAATACAGAACCTCGTTCCTCCGTCCTTCTTTTTGACTAGAACGGTCGGGCTACTCCACGCACTCCCGCTCTCTTGGATAATCCCTAAATTTAACATATCCTCCACCAGTGCTCGTTCTTCCTCTCTCCTGGTGGCCGGATACCGTCTGACCCTCTGCTTGATCGGCATCTGATCTCCCGTTTTAATTCGATGTTGTACTAAATCTGTCCGTCCTAACTCATGTTTCGAGGTCGCAAACATTTGTTCCCGGGCCATGATGGCTTTCTCCAGCTCTTCGCCCTCCTTCGTGGTCAGGTCTTTCTTAGCCTCCCCTATCATTTCAGCGAGCGCTCCTGGGGGTTCTTTTGCTTCACTTCCTACTCCTCGTACCTCTTGTACGAAGGTGGCTTCTCCGAGTACCCCGCCGGTTTCCAATTTCGCGCTCTCGGTCCCTCGGTTGGCCACCCAAACTTCATTTTCTTCTCCCAATGTCACCGTTCCTGGGATCACCTCCAGTCCCATAGGTAATCCAGCGCCGGTGATGACAGCCAGCTGTCCACCCTGTCTTATGTCCATTCTCGCTACTACTGTTACTCGGGTCACTTGGAGTGGGGGTATTTCCGTCGTTTTCTCGATTCGCACGACCTGTCCTCCGACGGTAACTGCCCGAATCCCATCCGTTCTCTGTTCTACTCCCGGGATTCGTTCCCCCTCTCCCTCCCCCTCGGCGGGCAGGAAGATGGCACTCGCGTGGGGCTTAACTGTCAGCCGGTATTTCACCGCGAAGTCGTTTCCCAGGATCCCTTCATCTCTACCGATGTCTGCCACCATGAACGTCCACTTCAACACGCGTGTTCCCAATTTCACTGGCAAGTTCGTGCATCCATAGCACCGCAACGGACTACCATCTACCGAGCAGAGACGTCCTTCATATCCATCCAGTTCTTCTCTTTTTCGTCCCCACTCTCTCCAGAGGCGTTCCGACAGCAGACTGATCATAGATCCGGTATCAACCAAAAAACGGACGACACTCTCTCCCACCGTCCCGGCCACATAAAGTCCACATTCTCCCATGCCTACTACTTCTCTCGCCGCGCCCGAAGGGGGCCCCGCGCTTACTGCGACGGCGACTGTCCGTTTCCCTGACGCTGAGAACACTCTCTTGCGAAATGGCCCTTCTGGTGACAGTGATGACACTCTAAATCTTCTTTTCGCTTCTTAAACGCCTCCCTCCGGGCCGTTGCTTGTCTTCTAGCTTCCCGTTCCTCTGCCAATTCTTTCATCATCTCCTCCAACTTACCGTTCAAGGCCATGATCTGTGTATTGGCGTCCTCCTCGGGCTTCACTGCCCGCAGGAGGCGGCGTGAGTATCGTTCCTGTATTTCTACCACCTCTACCGCCTCCTCTAGTGTCTTGCATCCTTTCTCTGCACACTTCAGCTGAAGGTCTTCCCCAACTGCAGCCTGGAACGCATGTAGTGCTGCTTTTTCCTGGCTAGCGTAGTCGTTGGAGAAGTAGGCTCTCGATGCCAGTCGCCGGGCATTATCAGCCAACTCCTTCGCTGTCTGGTTCTTTACACGTTTCAAGCCCGCCAACTCTTGCAGAGCATTACACGTGTCCTTCTCCTGACCGAACCTCCGGCGCAACGCATCCACCCTCGCCGAGTAACGGAGTCGTTCCCTGTCCGGGAGTCCGACAAAGTACATTCGTGCCGTTCCCGTCAGCGAAAGGAAAAGCATCGCCGCTTTTTCCTCGGCCGTCCAGCGTCCCAATGTTGCGTACTCCTCAAACTGGTTGATCCATCCCTCGAAATCCGGTTTACCGTCATACTTCTCTGGTCGTAAACTGAACTTCTTCAAACTCGCTCCTTCCTGACCGGTCTGTTGTTGTTGAGCCCGCACATTCTGCTCATCCGTCGGGGTGGACGTTCCCATAAAATTAAACTGCCTACCCATTATGGTCGTGTCCTCCCCTTTGGTCTCGGTTTTCGCACCTCCTTTCTCCTCCCCACCTTCCTTGAGGGCGACGTCAGAATCCATCTGCTCGAAGACTGCCGCAGTCGCCATGAGTATCCAATACCGATGAAACACCCAAGATCCACAAGTCCGTATGTGCCTATTTCAGCACCACCGCTGCCACCAGTGTGACGTTCTCTGGTAAGTCGGGGTTGCCGATTCTTACGACAGAGGAACGTGGGGGTTGTTCGGGTCTCGGGGCGGACGGGGAATCCGGGCCAAGAACCGAGATGTGTTTCTAGAGTCGTGCCTCGCGCACGAGGGGGGGCTGAGCGAATCGATCGGCACTCGACGTCGACGGAGGACTGCGGGGGAGGGAAATTATGGTAGGGGTACGGGTCGGCCGGGGAACGGTCCACCCCTGAGTTCCGGTCCGCGGGGGCGACGGGCCGACGGTCGCCTATTGTTTGGTAGCGTGGGGCCGAGCACGCCGCGCCCTCGTCCCCGCGGACTTCGCTCCCTCGTTCCGCTCCCCATGTCTTCGTACCATACTATGCCTCGGTTTCCGGTACTACTTCGGGCCTTCGTGCCCTACTCCGTTCCCTCGTTCCTCGTTCTTCGGGCCTTCGGGCCCCTTCCTCTATGTTTCGACTACCTATCTCGGACTTCGACTCTTTTGTCCTAACTTCGACTTAATTACTCTATTCGGCTCATCTTTAGTGGTTGTTTCAGGAAAGAGGACACGTCTGGACACCAGGAGAACTGTTGAAGAACTCTGTTTATTCGGGCCTCACCGCCCCTTTATATACTAGAGAGGTCAGCCCTGATTGGCTGCCTTCGGTCACGTGACCTACAATTGACGTCACTTCCGGTTTATATATTCCGTTTCCGGTTTACATTTCACTTCCGGTTTACATATTTCCGGGTTTCGTTCCATTACGTTTTCGTTATTCGTTCTTTACATATCCGTTATTCGTTCTTTACATATTCGTTCTTTACATCTATTTCGTTCTTCGTTCTTTACATATTCGTTATTCGTTCTTTACATATTCGTTATTCGTTCTTTACATATTCGTTATTCGTTCTTTACATATTCGTTCTTTACATCTATTTCCATTATTACCTTATTTCTATTACTTTAACCTCTATGTATTTTGGCTGAATAGCCGTTCATCACAATATTATAGTGTCAAAAATTAAGAACTTGCTTACTTCACCCTCTGGAACAAAATTCTGAAGATCTGTTATACATATTTTGACCACGTATGGGTGATCTAATGTACATTTGCTCATTTAAGTATATTTTTAAAAATAATAAGAAATATTTTCTTTGAAAGAAAAACTATAGGGAAGGGGCAAACTAATAGGGCCGGTGGGAAAGCCTGAACACAACAACTTATTTTCCCCAATTAAAACAATCATGATAAAACTGGTTACTATTAGGGAAAATCTTTAATCACGTTAATAGTCAAAGTTTCTTTGTTACATTCTTCGTCCGATTCAAAACAGTGCTGACAGCCGAAAGTCTGCCCCCCATTGGGTTATAACTCTAGCCACCACCAGGGGGCATGGGCTACCCCCAACCTACCCCCTGGGAGTAGGGTGAAAAGTAATAATGGCAATTGGTCAAAGGGAGGGGAAAGAAATTGTTTACTTGGAGTGGGCGTGCTTCTAGTCTGAGCTATTGGGGACTGCTGAGGAGTTTCCAGTTTCTGGGGTGCCGACCAAAGAAATTTCACGCAACTTATGCCCACGATTCCAAAATTTGGATGCGTGAAATAACACAAAATTTTAGATTCGTGACAGTTTTTTTTGGTTAAAAACACTCTGATTAAATTGCAGTTTGTTTCTAATGGATATAGTGACGTATTTTATATAAATATTTATTCTTTACACATGTTTTTTTGTGCACATTTTCCTCCACGAATCTGTCACGCATCTTTTTTGCATTTTCACGCATCATTTTTTAGATGCGTGGTCGTTTTCTGGAGCTACTTGTGTATAAATTTAGATGCGTGAAATTTCTTTGGTCGGCACTCCTGGAAGGATAAATAGCCATTGCAAAGCACCTTTATAGGTGCCGGGATACTGATATTCTAGCAAGATGGCAAGCAGAATTATACACATCCTACATTCTTTCACTCATGATCAACCCTCGCAAAATTTCATAGGGGCACCGCTTTCTCGTGAGATCTGCCATATTGGCCTGGGTAAAAATTGTCACGAGCTGTAATCTTTCAGGACCATTTATACTAAATCTAGCCGAGATAAAATTCTAATATTTGGATTATTTCATATTCATATCATACTGTTTGACCTGGTATAAGGAACAAGACCTGCAAGTTGTCTGCTTTTCTTAACCACCAATGTAAACAAAGCTTAAAAGTTATGCAATTTTACACAGTCCAATATGGCAGTCGCACATAACCAACGTTATGTCATGCCCGTTTTTCAGTCACGTGACCAGATATGAGTTAAAGAATCAAACAATATATTTTGTGTTCTTATAATGAGGTTAAACTGTTACAAACTTTACATGAAACCTTCTTTGATATGTAAAGAATTCGAAGTAGTAACATATATCCATATCTATGAGCTGTGGAACGACTGTGATAAAATAGTATAATTGTAAAGATATATTTGTAATAGAATACGAATTGTGTGTCTGTCAACATAAACCACTACTACTAGTGGTAGTACTACAGCACTGAACCATTATCATTATCAAAATAGAAAATGTACACTTTCACAGTTCTAATAATATCCCCTAAACCAATAGTAAAAACCATTTGCCACTCTGCCTGGCCCTTTGCTCAGATAGGATTGCCTTTGGGGCATTTGCATGTCTGTCGCAGCACGCAGCGTCTGTCGCGGCGAGTGATGGATAGAGCGATTTGAGGCTTTTAAAGCCCTGTACGTCTTTTTACATGATGTATTTCTGAAATGGCATACCCCGAAGGCCAAATGGTCTTAGATTGATTCGCGAATTAAACCTTCAAATGGCTTAAATGTGATTTCTCACGAGCAAATGGAATATATCATTTGCCATTTGAGATACTGATACTCTAAACTTTTTGAGACGTGGATACTGCATCTTGACAATATTTTCAGTTCTGGGCTTTGATAGGGTCTTGAACTCACAAGGATTAGTTGACATTTTGAATGAAATCACCAAGAAAAGGTTGTTTGCCAATAATAAAAGTTGTTTCATAGTTATGTTGCATAGTTAATACAGGAAACCCCCTTCTTATTGATAGCATTTAAGAATTAAAGGTGCAATATAAAAAATTTTAACAAAAATCCAAAATATCTCCACAGACATACCAGAAAGTCATGCATACAATGATTATAGCCAAACCATAGGTGAACATTTCTGGTGTTTTGGCAGTAGGAAGCAGAGTTTGAGGACTTGCCCAACCAATTGCAAGTTGTGACGTAACAGAAAAGTTCTGCAACTATACTTTTTTGGTCAGTCCGTTAGTTGATAAGATGGCATGTAATAGTCATGTTATTTGTGGTGAGGTTGAAATCTCACCAAATCAGAACATTATTCAGTGTTATTTTTCGGTGAGGTTAAGACCAAATAAACCATAACAGAATATTAGAAGAACATTCTGTTTGGTGGATTATTTAATTTCCGTGGAAGTTTTATGTGGATACCTGGTCACTTGTGGTTGCGTTGCCCTACTGCCACGTTGGGTGATACCCACTCACAGAACATTCTGTTTTGGGTGAAGAATATAACCAGAATATTGTAATATTGTCACAGTGCAATGTCACAGCAGTACAATGCAGCAACATAGTTGGGAGTCATCAAAAGAATGTAACAAGAACCATTACAGAACCTACCAGAACGTTCTTGCAGCGTTATGATAACGTCGCATCCTAGGCTGGGTAGAACGCTATCCCAAGTCTAACTTCACCCGACACACCCTGCTACCTTTCACCCCTCCCCCTATCTCCCAGACACATCAAAGTGCTCCCCTCCCTACACCCTATATGGTACCCTCTTTTTACTTCTCCTCACAAAGGAGTCTGACGGCTAACACAGACGGCCGCCATAGTAAAGCTAGGTTTTTCTTTTTTGTGGCCACCTACTTTCTTTCATCAGTTTTTTTTTTTTTTTTTTTTTTTTTTTTTTTATTTCTAAACATCTCTTCATTTACACAAAGTTCTTCCGATGCTGTTGAAGATAGATAATATATATACAAAAATATTCACATAATGATCGCAGTCATGAACAAAATGAAATACAAATTCAATGTCGATACCCTAATGACAATACTAATATAACAATCATATTTGTACTAGTGCATACAATAGTTCTACATTCGTAGTAATAATTCATGTTTAAATTCTTTACTACTGGCTGATGTCTGAACCTTCACATCTAATTCATCCCACTGTGATGAGCCTCTATAATAAGGACTTTTTAATACCCTTTCCTTATTTGTAAATGGTACAATGAATTTTAACTTTCCAGTACTCCGAGTGCTACGACTTGACATGTCTGCAATATTACTGCATTTCTTACTTAATTTATACATCATTTTCATAATGATAATTTTTTGTCTCACATGTAACATTTTCAATGATAAATCCACATGCAAACCTTTCATCTCTTCCGTAGAGATATACCCATGCCTACATAAAACTGTTCTAACAGCCCTATTTTGCAGCGGTTGTAATTTCTGCAACTTCCTATTCGTAGTTGATCCATACAAAATCGCCGAATAGTCTATCAGGGGTAATATCATCTGTTTATACAACTGAAGACAAGTCTTCTTATCAATAAGCTTTCTTATCTTACAAAGGGTAGTCAGCCGAGTATTTACCTTAGAAATAACATTATCCATTTGTTTTTCAAACACCAGATACTTATCAATATACATTCCAAGGTAATTGTAAAAATCCACATTACATATAATCTTTTTCTCTACTGCTATACAACAGTTATTCTCTTTTATGGATTTTCTCGAACCGGATAACATATGCTTTGTCTTATCTTTGTTCAAGACAATTTTGTTTTTCTCACACCATTGCAGGACAGTTTCCAATTGCACCGAATTCCTCTTAACAGCTTCTTTTTCACTATCCCCAGTACATACAATCACTGTATCGTCCGCGTAGATATTACAATAATTATGCTGGTCATGTATTACTTTACTAATGTCATTGATATAGATAATGAAAAGTAGTGGTCCGAGCGGACTACCCTGATACACGCCACATGGTACATTATGCGATGTCGACAATGTATTCCCAACCTTTGTCTGCTGACTTCTATTCGATAAATAATCACCAAACCAATTTACACAGTTTTTATCTAATCCATACAATTTCATCTTATGTAACAAAATATTATGATCAATGGAATTGAAGGCTTTAGAATAATCCAGGAATAAGCAACTTGACACTTTATTATCATTAATGTCCGAGAAAAGCTTCCTTGTCAAGTCCATCACCGCTGTATCAGTTCCATGACACTTCCTAAAGCCATGTTGTGAATCTGTAAACAACAATTCGTCCTCAAAATAATTACACAACTGGCGATAAACACATTTTTCCAATAATTTTCCGGGTACACATAGATTATTTATCGGCCTCCAGTCACCAGCAGCACGCGAGTTCCCTACTTTTGGTATCGGCGTAATAATACTACGTTTCCATACATCTGGAAACTGTGCACTGTATAGGGAAAGATTAAAAAGATACGTAACCTCAGGTACACAAATATTCATACAATATTTTAACATCTGAGAACTTATGCCTTCCACACCCGAAGATTTATGCACCTCTATTTCCCTGATTAATTTCTCAACCTCCGCTTGTTCTATAATACTGAACACCATATTACTGGTCACTTCGGAAGTCAATATCCCCATATCTGTCTCCTCCCAGTTCATTGTATTTTGATCATGCAGTCGCTCACCCATCTCTGCATAGTATTTATTCATAAATTCCACAGCATCAGCACCTTCCAGTATATTGCCGTTACCATCCTCTACACCATGTAAATCATTTCCGCATGTTTTACCCAGCACATTCTCATTTATTACACGCCAAAATTTCCTTGGGTTTTTAGCATTGTTATGCAACTGATCTCTAATAACATTCCCTTTCTTTTTATTAATCAATTTTGATACATTTCCTTTAGCCTTTTTATATCGCGCCCAGACTTCTTCATTATCTACTAAAATTGCAGATTTGTATAACTCATTCTTAACACGTATGGTTTCTAACACCTCACAGTCAATCCATGCAGGCTTATTAACTTGTATCAATTTATTTACATATGGACACAGAGTGTCAATCGCATTTACAAGTATTGCATACATAGTATCCCATAACGCATTTACAGTAGTATCCTGAAACCAAAACTTATACCACCTCACATCATTTCTGATAAGCCTTTTCAGTTCAGTTACATCAAAATTCCGATAGTCCCTACAAGTTTTCCGAATATACTCCTTCCGTATTCTATTTTTCTTTTTAATTATCACAATTGGCATATGATCACTTATACTTGTATGATGTACACCGCAGTACGTAACATCGCTTATATCACTGAACAGTAAATCGATAATCGATCCACCCAACGGCGTTACACGTGTATTCTCCATTATTCGCTGCTCCATGTTATATTTATTCATAATTTCCCTGAGTTCACGTACCTCCTTTAATCTTGTATTGCCAAAATTAATATTAAAGTCACCCAACACAATATGCTCAGAGTTATGAACTTCCATAAAACCTTCCATTTTTATTTTCATACAGTCTAGAAAATTACATACATTCCCTCGAGGCGGCCGATATATTAAACCTACTCCTAATCGTTTGTTCCCTGGTCTACATACAGTGAACCATAGCTCCTCGCTATCCATATTGACTACACACATCGGTTCATTAACACTAGTGTATGGTGCAAATTTGTTCTTAATATATACCATTAAACCACCTCCTCGCTTCGCTATGGTACTCCCCCTATCTTGTCTAAGTAGTGTATAACCCTCACGCGAAATCAGCGAGTCCACTATATTTGGATTTAGCCACGTCTCTGACAATAAAATCATATCATAATCATCATAGTGTACAAATAGCTCCTCCATATTTTTATATACACTTCGAATGTTTAAATGCACTATTCTCAGCCCTTTACCCATATCATGGATACTGCAAGTTGTTCCCAAACTAAGGTATCGAGTAATGAAATGAATATAGTCATACGTGCCATGTATTTAGACATTAGTTTCGACTCAAAGCCCACCATACCAATGGCCCTAGACTTATCACTTCATCAAAAGACATATATGGGATCTTATATCTCATATCTAGACATCAAGCAATGATATGGCTACTTCACTTGTTGGTTATTGCGATGTTGAAACACGGGGATAGCTAGCAAGCTTTCCCAATCTATAGCAACAGTTTCTTCAAAAGAGGAACTTTGGAATGTAAGCCATATTAAGGTTATGTGATGAGGTTCTTTGTACTTTAATTAAATAGGGTAAGAAACACTGCAAATAAAGTGCAAGGACTTGCAGGTGACCAAATATCCAAGATGTCAGATCGTTTTTTCTCACTCTACATCTCGTGAGATAAAGTGGGAGACTGATTGCAGTACAGCGAATTGGCCTTTAGATTATTCGTGCCCAAGAAATGTACACACACACATAGATATTCATACAAATTTACATGTGTGTGTTTGTGAGTAGAAATATGTCTACATTTATTACCCTCTCATGCAACGAGTGGTAGGTAGAAGTGATTTCCGTATGACGCAGCTGTAAGTACCGCTCCTCATTTGGGAAAAAATAGTTCCAGCACGCTGCAAAAAAGTTTAATTTGATGGCAAATCTGTAATATTTGGTAAAAAATTCTGAAAATCAAACTGAAATGACGTGAGATGTATGAGTTGTACTCCACGAAGCTCGTCACATCTTGCACCACATCGCCCTATGTGAGGAGAATGAGTCCTTTTTTTTTTTTTTTTTTTTTATAAATCTGTGGTTATTTGTCTTTTACTTGGATAATAAAATTTTAAAAGACCCTTAGGGTTTGTCCTCGGGCCAATGGATGAACCTCTGGATTGGAGTCCAACCCGCGGGCTTCACCCTTGGATTGTATGTTGATCCGACAGTTCATCAGTCTACCCTCTGACTACCCCTGCAGGTATTCTCATGTTAATACTTGTAATATTTTTTTAAACTTCAATGTCTATTTTATAGAGATACTCTGTTTAAAGAAATAGTAGTTTGGGTGGCAAGGTAGCAACCCACTAAAACAGCTGATTGTCTATTCGTCTCATGAAAGGTGCTCGGTATTTTTTCCGGTTATCGATATCTATTTATTCATTCATATTACAGCCTGACAGATCACCTACAAGCCTAAGGGGAGGTATTCAGTGGGACTTACCATTGTTTTGTCTGTCCCCTTTTTATTACTCTGGTAATTTCCGGGTTTATTTACCCCCCTTCGGTCGTCTCCGGTATTAGAAGGGTACTTAAGTATAGCCCTAGACTTAGTTTTTACTTTCCCCGCCGTGCCGTGTTCATCATCAACTGACATGATATTTGTCTACAATAGCAGACGGGCCTATAATTATCCTCCCCCAGGGGCCTGGGTTCTAATTCAGGCGTTAGTTGACATTAACTTCACCAATGCTGGTGAAGGCCTCACGAGCATGGCTAGTTTACAAGGCTATTTGCAATAAGAATTGACGTTTATAATTCTTATTATCTCTATTTACAGGTAACTACGTTTTCCCATGTTCATATTGAACATTGTACAATGTAAAGCCCCGTACCCACTTGGCGATTTTACCAACACCGGGCAACAGGCAACTAAAGCCCCATACCCACTAGGCGATTTTACCGGCGACTGGGAATGGGAAACAGGCAGAATTGCTAGTAAAATTGCACCAATTTAGATAACATATTAGTATGGAACATTTAGATATTACATATCAACAGGTGATCTGAATTGGTAACGATTTTACCAGCAATTCTGCCTGTTGCCCATTGCCAGTTGCCGGTAAAATCGCCTAGTGGGTATGGGGCTTTAGAGAATGGCCGTCATTGCTGGGCGACTGTCATATTAAGCAATTTTGATATTTTTCCACCCATTTTCAACTTGCTGCACATCGACTGTCACTCAGAATCCACACATACCCACAGGGAATCGGCTGGCGATCCTGAGTTGCCCGGTGACTGTACAAGTGATTCTCCCAGTCACCCATCGCCCAATGACTGTAAGATCACAAGTTTTATATGACATATATACAGAAAGTAATCGTAATATTGTCAGATGTGTTGGAACTTCACTTCCTTTATGCTGATCAAAACATCAATGCATCATATTGCCAATCAGCCAAATATATCAATTAATTGTAGTAAAAATAGAAAGTCCATTTTAAATTTAGCAAGGTTTAACTTTTACGTTTTTCCAATGACGCACGTACACACCCTCCCCCAGACCCACCCTTCTCTCAGAATACCCGTTACAACAGCAGGAGATTACAGCCGGGTGCTGCTTTTACCCGCCCTTCGCTCACCGGAAGTGACTCTAGGTCCGGCGGGGCATCGTTTCCGGTGAACAAAACCTGGGGTGACGGAGCCAGGGGTGGACTGCGCATGCGTGAACCGGGGGGTGGGGGGTAGCGGGTGGGGCTAATTGTTAGTGCCGAGGGGGGTGGGAGGTCGGGGTTTGTAAAAGTTGATTGCACCAATACCCCCACCCATTCAGGAAGACCAACCTCACCCCCTGACACCCTGCACATAGTTGGGTCCAATATAGAGACGGACCCAGCCCAGCCAAACATGTCACGTTACTATAACGTTGCAACAACCTTCTGGTTTGGTTCTTGTTACATTATTTTGATGGCTCCGAATAATGTTGCTGCAATGTACTCCTGTGACTCGTAGTTGTGATGTTATCATAACATTCTAGTTATGTTCTTCAACCTGAAAAGAATGTTCTATTAACATTCTGTAGGTTCTTATAACATTCTGTTTTGATTTCATCCTAACCTCACCAAAAATAATGTTATAATAATGTTCTGATATGGGGAGGTCTCACCGTCAATAATGTAATTGTCATGTGCCATCTTAGTAAGTACCAAAAGAACTAAAAAAGTATGGTTGCAGAATAGTTTGTTATGTTGCAAGTTGGCTGGGAGCTGCAGTGAACGTCATCTTAACCCTTTTGTTCAAATATAATTTCGATGTATCCGGCAATTGAAAGCTTCAGTTTACTGTTTCCAAATTATATTGACTAAGGCAGTGTTCGTTGGTGCCCAGGTATGGTCGTTTTTCATTAGTACTAAATGGAGGTTCATATAACTTTAGTGCCTTTAAAGTGAACACGTAATTATATTGGCCTTTTCTATTTTCAAAATGAAAAGAACTGCATAAATTTCAATTATTGATTTAATCTACTTGAGGTATATGGTTAAAACTAAAATATAATCCTTTCAACTTCGAATGCTTACTAAAAGATAGCACATTCTCTTATCTAATTAATGCTGAATACGATCAAAAGTGGTTACAAAATTAAATCATTATCTTTTTTTAGCATAATCTGGTTAATGGCAAGCGGGCTTTCATAACTATAATTATACAGAATCAATACCATGAAGTCAGCCTCATTGTATGGGCTTTGCTAGGGATATCTGTACTAAAATAGCCGCAGACCCAATGATCCGCTCACACAGTACCCTAGGCCATTCATAATTGGCCAAGGAGGGCCTCAAACTCCAAACACCAACAGTATTTTCTTGATCAGATCTAACCTTTCTGGGAAGATTCCAGCAAACATAATATTATGTATTATGTTTTGTTGTGCATAATGTGTTGTTGTTTGACTTTCTACTAAGGGCAGCTGCTGGAAGATCTTAAATGTAAGATTTTCTATAAAAAAAGAAATCTAGCAAGGTATAACATACATGACATTCACATTTATCATTTTCATCGTTAAGAGTAAACTAAAAGAAAACTGAATCATGTGAGAATCAACTGTTCTCCATTTTAGGAAATTAAAATTCATAAAGCAACTGTGAGACGCTTTCTCTTATTACTTTTCATTACCAGCGTTAAAGGGAGGTGGTGAATCTGAAAGTATCAAGTGCATGATGAAAACTCTTTCTCGTTATTATATACATAATATACTTTGTCTTTTTAATCAGATTAAATGGGATCCTGATATAGGCGTCCCAGCCAAAATGGCTGAAAAGCTGATGATCTGCTTAATTGGTATGCTAGTCCCATCATAATCGCTGAGCTGGGTCTCAGACACCGAACACAAACAGTGCAAACCCATGTTTCAGGAAACTAAAGCCCTATACCTACTATGGTGATTGGCTCCCAACCAATCGTATTCCGGGGATGGATCCAGGGGGTTGGTGTCCAGGGGGTCCTGACTCCATCCCCACCCCCCTCTTTTGGTGGACCCTTAAACTACAAACGGAGCGGAAAATGACAAGCATGTGTGCCTAAATGGGTATGGTTTTAGTATTTAACCTTTATGCTGACCCCCATCTTTCAGAAAATCTGCATCTGCCCCTGTAGTGATAACAGGTAAGTATGTATCATATTGAAATTCACATGTTTGACCTGAATCGCCACAATACAAAGGCGAGTTTTTGCAGAAATTTTACCAATAATCAGCTGATTTATACACCAACCGAACCCAGTCGGTATAGCGCTGAAAGTTTAGAGTGGCAGAACAAGTTTGAAAAACTATCTTATTTGGTACCTTTTATTTATAATTGTATCAGGAAATGACAAACTTGGACTAAAATTACAGTCGCATCGCTCCATGGGTTCCCCCACTTAAGATAAAAATTGGCCCTTGTATTTTATAACCGAGCCATGTTACTGGAGCCTTCCTAGTTAGAACCCAATCAGTCCCAGCTGGGTATAAGCCATGTAATCCCCGAGCCCTCCCCTAGCCCAATAATAATATTTACAATAAGGGCTTATTTCTACAACCTCAGCAAATTAGGTGCATCGCCCGTCCTCCTCTAAGGCTCCCTCGCCTTCCACCGCCTACTCCGTTCTGACCCAGATTAGCTATTAGATAATGGGTCCGTACACCAATAGCAGTCCATGGCTTTTATTGGCCACTTCAAATCTGCTAAGAATTTGTTATTGGCTGTCTATAAATAGCATGGGTAACCCCTTTGATGGTTGTTGGGCTGCTGGCTTATTTATGTTCCTTCCTGCCATAAACCAGTGGCCCTAAAGCACGCTAGAAATACAGGGTGTACTTCCCAATTAAATGGTTGCTGACGTACAGACTCACTTTGGAAAACAATGAGTCTGACTCAACAGACTATCGCCCACCAGCCATTTTGACTGGGCGATAATAGGGTGATCCTCACGTGCCTGTATACGGTGATTAGCTTGATTAAAGTGGGTGTCCTTTTTCCAGTCACGGAGAAACTCCCTCTCTCGCGAGATTTAGAATTCCTGCCGACTCTTTTCTAAATATACCCTGCCCAGGAAATTGTTGATGTGAGGGAATAAAAAAACAGCGAGTCAGGCATTGGGGCTGGGCGCGCGCTTTTTCATACAGCGAACCTCTTTTAGTTTGATTGTCCATTTATTCTTAAATGCTTAAATTGGTTTGATTGGCAAGTTGTCATACATTAAGTTCATTCTCTCTCTCCCTGATTGCCTGCTTAATAGCATTGTTGGCCAATAGGCATGTAGGGTTGCAGATTTTACTATAACAGTACCCAACCATTAAATAGTCCTTAATAGGCTGGCCTATTGTTGCTACAGTTGCCCATAAAACTGGCTGATTGGACAATTCTCCCTAACAAGGTTAGCCAGGTTCCTTCATTTTTTCCTGCAGGTTAGTCTAGATCAGGATCTATACTGAGAAATATGTTGACAAATGACAAGGCTAAAACATGTAAATTGTCAGTTATCATGTTACTTTTTTTTCTGAATAATTAGAATTCAGTATGTTAATCATGTATATAAGTATATGCATTGTAATAATTGTGGAATTATTATAGGAAGTGGCTTCAGATACTAAAGTTATGTAAATACTCAAACAATGTAGATACTTAAATAATGTAGATACTCAAACACTCAAAAAGTAAATTCAAAATCTAAAATATCCCAAAATTACAAAAAAAATGTCAAGGTATAACACGCAACGCAAGGTTTATGGGGTAAACAGGAGATTTCTGGGGGATATGTCATATGATATGTTTTAGCCAATCAGCATTCACCTGTAGCCTATAAAAGGTGACTTGAGTACCTGCCAACCTAAGAGGGGCCCAGTTTGAACATGGCCCCTGTGAAGGTGCCTCAAGGGTGGCCATGAGAGGACCCAACCCTCTAAGCTAACCATAATCATGTAACAGTAAACCTGAACAATGACATGATAATAGAAAAGTTTCAAGTCACAGGACTCCTCCCTCTAGTGGATCCATTTGAGTAGACTCCTTGAACCCCCTGGACCCAAAAACTGTTGTGACCCCAAATATGCTTGAATGTCTTAATAAGCCCGAGTCTTCCAAATCCCGTTCAAACCCCAATTTTCGCAACCACATTCAAACATCTAACCCGGCATTTACTATATATATGATAATGTCCCCTCGCCCTGCAGCCCAATTGCCCCCCTCAATCCCCCTGCCCCCTCACCCCCTGCCCCCCTCACCCCCTGCTCCCGTCACTCCCTGTCCCCCTCACCCCCTGCCCCCCTCACCCCCTGCTCCCCTCACCCCCTGTCCCCTCACCCCCTGCCCCCTCACCCCCTGCCCCCCCCCCCCCTGCCCTTTCCTCCCCCTGCCCCTACCCCTTTGTTCTCTACACTGCAGTGATTTACACCCTGTCTGGCTAACACTGCTAACTTAATCTTCTCTCCGCCCCTGCCCACCGTATAATGTGATAATGTCGGTACCCGCGGGCTGGTGTCGGTCGCTAATTGACCTGCAGGAACCAGCACCCTGTCTGCTCCATGTCGCCAAGCATTTGCCTACAGCGGTTTCGCTGGTTCTCAGAGTGACTCCCTCAGGACTCTGACTCATTTACCTACATGCTCTCAACCCTCAGGCAACCAGCAAATACCAGTGGAGGGCGCGTAAACTTGAAGCGGAAGTTTTGAAAAGCGGGGTGGGAAATGGCATAATGACAACTGCGGGCTGTGCGGTGATCATTTCATTAGGACGGTTTCAAAGTGAGTTTGGAGTCAGTTGAGATGGATGTTTTCCTTGTATAGTCTTTAAATCTAACTTCTTACAAGAGTTGTAGTAAGGGTGATAGATTGCTGCACTTTTGCAAGTCATGACAGGCATTACCACAGTGTAGCATGACCTTTCTTGTTTCTTTCGTTTGTTTTCTTTGTCCACCTACTTTCAATTGATATTACTGGTCAGGTCATTCAATTGCTTCTTCAGATAACCAGGATTAGTAAGGTAGTACATTTAAATTTGGCCATTAGATAGATTTAGAGATATTTACCATACCTTCATTAGTACAAATAGTAATCTTGGATTCTTCTTTGTACAATTCAACATCAATACGTGTTGGTAGATTCTTGACCAATCTATAGGAGGGAAGTGCAAGAAACATGCCTTGTATTGATACATGACCAAAGTGAGCAAGACTTAATAGGAAATTTAAACACCCATTATTGAACGTGGTAATGAAATATAGAAACATTTCTGGTAACAATCCCAGGTCATCTGTTGCATGGAAACACACTACTTAGTTAAAATGTATCATTTAATCAATCATCCTCTACATTTCCAATTATTGAAATTATCAGAGATTATTTGTTGGGTTAGTTTAACGTCTGGCCAACCCTTCAGGGTTCTTTCCAGACTGCACAAGGTAATGCTTTTCAGCTTTAGTTTTACGCCAATGGGCGGTGAGTGAATCGGGCCCTTATAACCACTCTGTGAAGACTGCCTCTGATTAAAGCGTGTATGGAGAATCCTGACTCCCACACCAAAGAGGTCACTGAGTGCACCGGCTTAGGGGTGATTACATGGTTTACACATAGCCACCAAAGGCAGCTGCCACGTTGAATACAGGGATTATCTCAGAGGGTTGGGAAGGTGAATACTTGTGACAATATATTTCAGTTCAGAATAAGTATGCGCTCACGACTGACAGATAAATTCCCACACACAATAAAGAAGGTCCATGTAGGACATATTATAATAAGAAGGCCCTTAGGGGCAGTCCTCGGGTGGCTGTACGGCCCTGGTACTCGGCCCGACAGCCACACGAGGACTGCCCCTAAGGGCCTTCTTTATTGTTTTACCCGACTCTAATAAAGTAAAATATTGTAAATTTTTGTAAAATGTAAGTGCCTGAGTAGGTTGGTTTCCGCTGGTTGTCTATAGGGACACTGCCCACCACGGGAACAAGTTTACTTGGCAAAACGGAAATGATGCAGGGCGTATGGCCTGGCAATACGCCCAACACACAATACACCCAGCTCGTCGATCGAGAGGGTAATAAAACCAATGACAATGAAAAGACGTCACCATTATTCACCATTTTTCACTTGTATGCAGAAAAGAGAGAAGCTTAGGCACTAAAATAGTAAGCTTGCATCAAGTGTAGACCAATGTGTGAAGAATCAGGAATGTCAGATTTTATATTAACGACTGGAAGAGAATATCCCAAAGGATTGAAATGAATACACTAATATTGTCATAGCGCTACATAATGTTTAAGCATTACAATTATTGCCGCCTTTTTATTGTAAATAACAAATAAACTGCATAATTTTCAAATTTATGATTTACGAAGGAGAAGGCTTAACATAGGAAGACGGAGACAACAAGTCAAATGGGACAAAATAAAATAAAATACTTTTAGGAAAACTATTCGATGAGATGAAAAATCTGCAGATTTCCAATTTGTCTTCCTCCTGAATCTTATTAAGTTTACATTTTTTATCATGGACTCCTAAAATTGGGATTGCTTTCCGTATTGCAACTTGCAAAAACGTAATTGATTTTCTTGAAGAAAAGCGTGACTTTTTTGCATAAAAACATGGTTGTACGGTGAGATTGGGTGGTTGTTCCTTTGTTTCCCCATGAATATAAGGTACAGTACTGGACGAGAAACTCTGTTTCCGAAGTTCGTCCATTCCTTGTCTAAATGCAATATATATTCTATCCGAATGTCTGTGAATGCTGTGGAAACGAAACGAAACGGAACTCAATGTTCTCTTCATGAAGGGGCCCTACAGCCCCTGCTCAAGGGTCAAATCCAGGGGGGTCCAGGGGGCCCTGACACCCCCCACTTGTGGTGGACCCCTAAACTACAAAAACAGGGGAAATGCCTCATGTGTATGTACAAGTACATGGCATTTTATTACTTGGTTTTTGTGCTGACTCCCCCCCCCCCCCCACCCCCGGTGTAGACTACATCCACTGATTTAGTTGAGAGAAGTTGAAAGTAAAACCGTCTTGCAAAATACAGCCTTAACGCTATGTTATAGGCTTTGAGAGAAAGGCGGAGGAGTTTAGGGAGTAAAAAGAAACTCATGATCATATGAGTAGAAGGAAATGAAAGAGGTCGTATAAGCAGGAGCTAAGGAAGATTCGATTTAAGGCGTATGACAAAATGCAAGAAATACAGTTATTAGGATACATATCAAGTCTATAGTTTATGTTTAGTGTTATGAATACCAAGCACTTCCGAACATGCTCAGTAGCCATGAGCAATCCCTACAGTTTCCAGGCAGCTCTGAGCAGCTCTGACCAGCAGGAAACGGGAATATGACGTTATCATAACATTGCAGCAATATTGTGTTTAGTTCAACTTTGGTTCTTTTTTATGTTATTTTGATGGCACCCAAAAACGTTTTTAGAACTTAACATTGTGACGTTGCATAGTAACTTCATTGTGACATTCTTGGAACATTCTTGCATTTTATATTGATGTTATCATAGCAGTCTTCATCAGTAAGTTCTCAACTTCACTAAAAGAATTGGGCAGGTTACAGACTAATAAAATTGGGCATGTTACAGGCAACCCAAAAGAGTTAGTTCACAGAACGTGCTTGGTACGTCGCTCCTTGCCTGGGTTTGTTTTAGCTCCGATAGACTCTAGTCACAACGATTTTGAAACTGACAACTCCATTTTTGGGGTTTGGACAAAGGATAGAAAAGGGTCGAGAAAGCACTCAAAGAACAGTTTTCCCTTCGTTCCTATTAATTGATTCCCCTCCGACCACAGGCCTTGTGTTGGTGGCTTGGGTGGGCGGAGTTAACCGTTCAATTATAACGACGGTGACCTTCAGAAACCCTCAGTAAGTGGCTGCTTTTCTCACCAAAATATCTGGATTCTGACACAAGTAGCCAAGTTCCCTGGACGAATTCTGTTTGCGGTTTTCCCCACTAAGAGGTATTGATATTAATGTTCCAGACAGAAAGGCTAAAAGAGGTGTGAAAATAGCCCTTGTAACTAATGCATTTAATTACAAGGTACTGTTTTGTCTAAGATGCTAATCTAACTAATCGATGAACAACTGATATTTATACTCCCATGAAACGCCAAAAACAAGAGGAATAATAATATAACTGGGAATTCCTTTTTGTATAGATATTCAATTGTTTTCCATCCTATAACTTAGGTCAGAGGCAGTGTAATATGGCTTTAATGTGAACCGTTTGCATTGACTAATATTGCCCAACGCGAATGGGTACCTGACACATAGTGTAATAAAGGCTTAAAGATGAGATGATACTGAAGAAAGGTATGATTTCACAGGGATACCCATCGGCTATAGACCTCAATATAATCTGGGCTTAAGCTACCAGATCCCTAATCCCCCACCCCTTCAACATGCTAAAAACATCCCATCATAATCAGTAATCCCACCCCGCGAGGGGGTAATATGGTATCAGTATAGACCTTTTTCATTAAGAGTGTGACGCCCCCTGGTGAAGTAAATTGAAACAATCGTTTAGGTCTTTCCTGTAGTTAACCTATATGCTTAACTTCATATAGGTTAACTATATTAAAAGACCTAAAACATTGATTTAATTTACTTCACAAGGGGGCATCACACTCTTAATGAAAAAGGTCTATTGACTCACTCCGCGGGGGGGCATACGGTGTCCGTATTGACCTGGAGCAGTATACACCCCTCACTGACTCCGGGTTAAGCGTGTTACATACGCAGTGTTAAGATTTATGGGCAGAATTTTCCAGGGGGCATATTTTTGTGTATATATTGACCCCTGTGCCATCAGCCATCTATTTCCCCTCTCAGTGGCCAAGGATTGAGTTCGCTCTCTATTTTCTTTTTTGAAATTCTATTATCTTCTTCGTACACCACACATAATGTTTCAAAGGTTAGACGAATAGTACAATCTTACTGGAATTGTCTATACAAAAACCTTCAGATTCCCTTTGGTCATTTCTGAGAAATACAAGAGACCCCTTGGTCTGAAAACTAAGCGTTTCCAATTCCAATTAGTAATTCCTGTGTCGTAACTCTTTCCCAGATTATAATTGCCTCTCTGTCCTCCTGCTTACGCTCCCTAATTTCCATTAATTCTGAACTGACATCTAAGAAGGGTTTGGGAGGCTGTGATAATGTAGCCTTAAATAATTGAGCCCCTGTTCCTGCCCTGGAGGGTTGCAGGGGGTCCGGTTACAGACTTTGAGGCATTGACCCATTAGATCAGGCCTGTTACAGGGATAGGGGATCTGGGGTTTCGGGTTGAGCCCAATCTGTCACTTGGGAAGTTTCCCTGAAAACCCTTGTCATCTAACAGTACATTAGCAAGCAGTGGTTTGTTTCATAATAGCCTCCGTACCTCCATAGAGTTTTATGTGAGCTTACGGAAACTGTAGTGAGTTTGAAACTCTCATAACGTGCGTAAATCCACCCAAAACTCGCATAAATCCACCCAAAGCTAGGGCTCTTCAAGTAATCGTGAATGACCCATAAGCCCCATACGCACTAGGCGATTTTACCGGCGACTGGTGACGGGCAACAGCAGAATCACTGGTAAAATCATCACCAAATCAGATCATATGTTAGCATGTAACTTTTCAATATTACATCTAACAGATGATCTGATTTGGTGATGATTTTACCAGTGATTCTGCTGTTGCCCGTCACCAGTCGCCGGTAAAATCGCCTAGTAGGTATGGGGCTATATATAGACCATCAAACAGTATGACATTGCCTTAGTCCTACCTTTTTCACCTCTGTAAATAAACCAATCACAGGGCCCAGAGCCATGCCCAATCTTGCTATAAATCAACCAATCAGAAGGCCTCAAAGCCGTCGCCTCCGCCCTGCCTTTTCATTTGGCATTTGGTGGGCATAAAGTGATTGAGAGGAGAGTGGAGGGAAGCAATGGATGAAAGCTGTTAGGCTGATGATATTACAACCTTCAAATAATAGAGCCATTAGGCCAGGACACTAAATCTACACACTAGGGGTGAAAAAGTGAAATCAGGGCAGGGGTTGGCAGGAAATCCGATTCAACACATTCTGAAATGGCTTCTAGATAGGCAATAGGTCATGCTTTGATAGGAAATGGGATTTAAGGAAACCATGGAAACCGGTTTTGCTTTTTTCATGCTAGATTGATATTTCAATACAATGTCATCACGCATCAAGTGGTGCAAGCTGTCATTCAAAATTCTTTAGGAAAATGGAAGATACATCACAATTACTTTAACTGGCATACAATAATTTTGGTCACTGTATATTTATATTTTCATGGCAAAAGCATTTGGTTTCAAAGCATTGAGCACAAGAAATAAATTAGCATTGTATTATAACGCCATAGACAGGATATTTGGGAGCATTTCTTTTGTATTTCCCTTCTTCAAGTCAGAAAGAGAGTTTTTGTTTTCTATTTACTTAACTCCTGGGGTAACAACCAAAAAACGTCAACGAAAACTCGTGACTCATGAATAAATACTAGCAATGACACTATTTTCCAGTGTGGGTTTTGAGCGTCCACGGAATTTTATGGATTCTTTTTTTTCGATTTGTTCTACTTTCAAACTGTTCCTATGACCTATCAATATTATGTTAAAGATATATATGAAAACACATGTTGTAAATGATTTTAGTATGATTTTTCAACGAACTGTCACGTTAAAATACGCCCATGAAATTTCATGGATGTTTTTGGTTGGCATCCAAGGTTTCTCAATCGGTGAATTAGCAGCAAATCTTGTCATGTAGTACCTCAGGCCTGATATCATTAATATATAGAAACATAATTATCAGTATCAAACTGTATATAGTAAGTAATTCCTAGTAGTTTGAATTTAAGGAATCTGGTAATTTGAACCACACCTAACCATTATTTTCCATCATGTAAGGGCCATAAACAAAAGCGTGATAAATGATATATGCATATGACTATAGTGTAGCCATAGTCAATAGACAGTTCTTACGTCTCCGGTGATTCTGTGGTGGTGAGAAGGTGTCTGGGAGAAGGAGCCTTTTTATTTGATGAGGTCCTTCTCTGTCAATCCCATTTGCCCATTACTGGCGTCTGGGCTTCAAACACCCACCTCAAATTGGGTTAGTTTAGCTCCCATCAGCCTATAACATTAAACCTCAAAGTCATCCATCCATCAAAGGAGGAAAACAGATTAGAAGAAGATAGGAGTTCAATGTGGGGAAGTATGGAGTTTAGATATATTGCACTGGCAGCCAAGTTGGTCATCAATTATAACTATTTCTGTTTACTTTTTAAAAAGACCTAGAACATAATATTAATACCAATTTTCCATAAAGAAAAATAAGCAATCTTAAACAACAATTATCGCTATTCAAAGTTGACAGATTATAGATTCGTTGAATAGCTGCCTGATTATTATGAACTATATGTTTGTGAGTGCACTTGGCTTAGACATTGATTAACATAATCCTTCACCGTATTCATGATAACTGTTATATCCTCATTAGTCACCCAGGAACCGTCACATTGATTTACACCCTCCCTCACTGTGCTCACACTAACTGCTACATTCTCATCGACCAATTCTGAGACCTTTACATTGAATAATACCTTCCTTCACAGTATTTTATGCTCACTGTTCCATTCTCTCCAGCAACCCAGAAACATTTACATTGATTAACATAATCAGTCAATGTACTCATCCTAACTGTTCCATTCTATCTTGCAACCCATGACCACTTTACATGAAACTTCCTTACATTGGTTAGAATAATCCCTCACTGTACCAACCTATAATTTACTGTAAAATCTTTCCAGCCACCCAGGAACCTTTACATTAATTCACACCTTCAGTTCTGTCACAGTACTCCTGCTAACTGTTACATTATTACCAGCAACCACAGATTTACATTGATTATTTACCCTACCCCCCACAGTACTCACACGAACTTACTCACTGTGTGACGTCATGATGAAGAGAATACCCCAAAGAAATAACTTGGGATTCCCCGATTTAGGGATGATCATCAGAGTCAACTTTATACCATATGATGGGGTTAGCCGTTTAATAAGTAAATGGGGTTTCCCATTTACTCATCAGGTGACGTCATTAATTAGGGGTTTTCTCATGAAATTCAATGAAATTCAAATTCTTTAATGCCCCAATAATTGTGTCTAAAATTATGAATTGACCTTAGACATAAGATATGCTAGCTATGAGCGTCATGCTGCATTGATTTAATTGAGAAATACACATTCTATAGTTATGTACATGGTTTCCTTTTACAACCACCCGGGGCCCCTTTACGTTGATTAGAACACTCCCTCACATTATTCATGCTAACTGTTCCAACCCTACCAGCCACCTTCGCGACCCTGGACACATTTACATTGATAAACACCCTGTATCACTGTACTCACGCTAACTGCTACATTCTCACCGACCACTTCGGAGACCTTTACATTGATTCACACCCTTTCTCTCCCTCTGGCTGTCCAATGTCTCCTGAAGAGTGCTCTTAACGAGAGCCCCCTCTGGTGGCCACTTCGACCCTCTAACCACATGTTTCCATTAAAACAAGCCCCCAAGGTCATTTAAAACCTGCCCCCAAGGTCATTCATCCACGTGCCACGAGAGCCTCGTTTCCACGTCTCATTGGTCCCGAGGCCCAGACCTACGGAGGAGACTATTGGTATTCGGGATGTAACTAATTGAAGAGACTAGAAGGGAAAACCAATGCAATTTGTATTTTTCATTGGATAGGATTGTATTCTATGTAGGTTTTGGTTAGTGAGAGATTTGTTATAGGGATTGAGTGAGGTGAATCAGCGGAGGAAATTCCGGAGAAATAAATGGATGTTTGCGTTTCCTAAAGGTACAGAACTGTTTTTTCTTAACTGTAAGTAATTATAGTTTGGTTCCCCATTGGAGCTTTAAGATTACTTTAACGGATGTTTTGGGCCCCAAATGGCTGAATTGGGGTCCCAAGCAGATGGTTTTATCATGAAACACATTCGTAAAACCTTTGGTACCTCTTCGTTATAATGCAAAAGATCTGTTTTAGTCAAGGCTTTTTTGCTCAGTCCCTTTTTTTTGTGCTTTACACATAGTCGCTGATTTGACGCTGATTTTTTTTTGCCATGAATTGTTATGTAATTTTCACCAGGCAATTACAAAAATATAAAACACTTTTGTAAATACTTTACCCCTTAACTTGATATTTCCAATGTTCTACTATCACTATGCACAATAAGGCTTACATTATAACATTATGATATTCTAAAGTTCTTGCCTTTTAAGATGTTTGTGTGCTGCTCAATCAATCTATAACGATCATAGATTTAATCATTTTTGTACGCAAAATTAAACAAAACGTCTGTCTGTTTGGCAAAACATATGCTAGTATCATAAGTATACAACTGCTATACACTTTCCTTGCCACTAGACAGTCCTTGGGACCGCCACTGTTTTCCAAGTCACGCTTGTGTAAATTGCTCCATGATTTATCCTTGACACTTTCTAATATACCCTGACAGGGGCCTTGGTACAGAGCGGGGTTTATTACCTAGGGGCTCACACACCCAGAAGGAGGTCTAACTTAGACGCTGTGGTCTAATATACCCTGACAGGGGCCTTGGTATAGAGCGGGGTTTATTACCTAGGGGTTCACACACCCGGAGGGAGGTCTAACTTAGACAGTGTGATCTAATATACCCTGACAGAGGCCTTGGTATAGAGCGGGGTTTATTACCTAGGGGTTCACACACCCGGAGGGAGGTCTAACTTAGACATTGTGGTCTAATATACCCTGACAGAGGCCTTGGTATAGAGCGGGGTTTATTACCTAGGGGTTCACACACCCGGAGGGAGGTCTAACTTAGACAGTGTGATCTAATATACCCTGACAGGGGCCTTGGTACAGAGTGGGGTTTATTACCTAGGGACTCATGCACCCCGAGGTCTAACTTAGACACTGTGGTCTAATATACACTGACAGGGGCCTCGGTACAGAGCGGACATTATTACCTAGGGCCTCAAGCACCCTGAGGTCTAACTTAGATGCTGTGGTCTAATATACCCTGACAGGGGCCTTGGTATAGAGCGGGGTTTATTACCTAGGGGTTCACACACCCGGAGGGAGGTCTAACTTAGACAGTGTGATCTAATATACCCTGACAGAGGCCTTGGTATAGAGCGGGGTTTATTACCTAGGGGTTCACACACCCAGAATGAGGTCGAACTTAGACGCTGTGGTCTAATATACCCTGACAGGGGCCTTGGTATAGAGCGG
Organism: Lepidonotus clava; assembly: GCA_936440205.1. Classification (NCBI taxonomy): domain Eukaryota; kingdom Metazoa; phylum Annelida; class Polychaeta; order Phyllodocida; family Polynoidae; genus Lepidonotus; species Lepidonotus clava. The sequence continues at coordinate 1,718,181 of OW387136.1, read as the reverse complement.
GGTTTATTACCTAGGGGTTCACACACCCGGAGGGAGGTCTAACTTAGACAGTGTGATCTAATATACCCTGACAGAGGCCTTGGTATAGAGCGGGGTTCATTACCTAGGTCTCACACACCCGGAGGGAGGTCTAACTTAGACAGTGTGATCTAATATACCCTGACAGGGGCCTTGGTACAGAGTGGGGTTTATTACCTAGGGACTCACACATCCTGAGAGAGGTCTAACTTAGACACTGTGGTCTAATATACACTGACAGGGGCCTCGGTACAGAGCGGACATTATTACCTAGGGCCTCAAGCACCCTGAGGTCTAACTCAGACACCGTGGTCTAATATACCCTGAGAGGGGCCTCAGTACAGAGCGGGGTTTATTACCTAGGGGCTCACGCACCCTGAGAGAGGTCTAACTTAGACACTGTGGTCTAATATACCCTGACAGGGGCCTTGGAACAGAGCGGGGTTTATTACCTAGGGGCTCACGCACCCTGAGAGAGGTCTAACTTAGACACTGTGGTCTAATATACACTGACAGGGGCCTCGGTACAGAGCGGGGTTTATTACCTAGGGGCTCACGTACCCCGAGGGAGGTCTAACTTAGACACTGTGGTCTAATATACCCTGACAGGGGCCTTGGTATAGAGCGGGGTTTATTACCTAGGGGTTCACACACCCGGAGGGAGGTCTAACTTAGACAGTGTGATCTAATATACCCTGACAGTGGCCTTGGTATAGAGCGGGGTTTATTACCTAGGGGTTCACACACCCGGAGGGAGGTCTAACTTAGACATTGTGGTCTAATATACCCTGACAGCGGCCTTGGTATAGAGCGGGGTTTATTACCTAGGGGTTCACACACCCGGAGGGAGGTCTAACTTAGACAGTGTGATCTAATATACCCTGACAGGGGCCTTGGTACAGAGTGGGGTTTATTACCTAGGGACTCATGCACCCCGAGGTCTAACTTAGACACTGTGGTCTAATATACACTGACAGGGGCCTCGGTACAGAGCGGACATTATTACCTAGGGCCTCAAGCACCCTGAGGTCTAACTTAGATGCTGTGGTCTAATATACCCTGACAGGGGCCTTGGTATAGAGCGGGGTTTATTACCTAGGGGTTCACACACCCGGAGGGAGGTCTAACTTAGACAGTGTGATCTAATATACCCTGACAGAGGCCTTGGTATAGAGCGGGGTTTATTACCTAGGGGTTCACACACCCAGAATGAGGTCGAACTTAGACGCTGTGGTCTAATATACCCTGACAGGGGCCTTGGTATAGAGCGGGGTTTATTACCTAGGGGTTCACACACCCGGAGGGAGGTCTAACTTAGACAGTGTGATCTAATATACCCTGACAGAGGCCTTGGTATAGAGCGGGGTTCATTACCTAGGTCTCACACACCCGGAGGGAGGTCTAACTTAGACAGTGTGATCTAATATACCCTGACAGGGGCCTTGGTACAGAGTGGGGTTTATTACCTAGGGACTCACACATCCTGAGAGAGGTCTAACTTAGACACTGTGGTCTAATATACACTGACAGGGGCCTCGGTACAGAGCGGACATTATTACCTAGGGCCTCAAGCACCCTGAGGTCTAACTCAGACACCGTGGTCTAATATACCCTGAGAGGGGCCTCAGTACAGAGCGGGGTTTATTACCTAGGGGCTCACGCACCCTGAGAGAGGTCTAACTTAGACACTGTGGTCTAATATACCCTGACAGGGGCCTTGGAACAGAGCGGGGTTTATTACCTAGGGGCTCACGCACCCTGAGAGAGGTCTAACTTAGACACTGTGGTCTAATATACACTGACAGGGGCCTCGGTACAGAGCGGGGTTTATTACCTAGGGGCTCACGTACCCCGAGGGAGGTCTAACTTAGACACTGTGGTCTAATATACCCTGACAGGGGCCTCGGTACAGAGCTGGATTTATTACCTAGGGGCTCACGAACCTTGAGATCTAACTTAGACACTGTGGTCTAAAATAAACACAAAAGCAATATGCTCATTGTGAATTAAGAACAAGCAAATGCTGTCTTCATAATATTAGCGGTCATCTTTCTATTTAGATCTATTAGCCTAGGTCTGTAGAGCATGAGCTAATGTATCATAATAGGAAAACAAACTTGTTTCATCAAATATATATATATATATATATATGTATGTATGTGTGTGTGTGTGTGTGTGTGTGTGTGTGTGTGTGTGTGTGTGTGTGTGTGTGTGTGTGTGGCCTATTTTATATCTATTCTTGGTGCTTTTCATATGATTCGTAGTTGATAGAGTGTACTCTGGAACACATAACGTAAACTGTATGTTCAAATGTATGTCCACTTTTCTCAACGCATTACAGAACTTATACAAAAGTTTTTTTAATCAATTAATTCTATCAATCTCTCATACAAATATTACCATGGCGTCAAATCGAAGAACATGAAAACGAACCAAAGTATAATTTTGTTTTTTTACATAGGGCATGTCCATGGCTGAGATCATCCCACCCTCTCAGGCAGGCATTTAATAGTGTTTTCCCACAGGTTGCACGCGTACGAGAGGCAAGTAGCATCTCGCCTAGGGGTATGAAGGAGGTAACGACTGTACTCATGTTATGGTTATACGTCTGGGCCTCTATTAGTCTGTCCCACGCTACATACGCCAATGCTATACGCCCACACCAGATATCTTCTCATAATAAAGCCCTGTTTATGAGTATGCGGCCTTCCATTAAGTACATACACACGTTTTAAAAAATCTCAAATGCCCCAACCCCACTTGGGCCAAAGTATGCATTGGATTTTTACTAGAGCTTATACACATTTTTTAAAACTTCCAACCCCCTCCCCCCTTGATTCATACGTACTTAATGGAAGACCCCTATTACAAAAATACCTATATTGATATTTACCATAAGCTTCAGGACAGTTCAGACAGTTCTCCTATCAGTTTTGACAAAATGCCTCAGTGTCTTCTAACTGACATAAGGTCTAGATTATAGGGGAACTTAGTAGGTCTTTAGAAAATGTAATATAAACTGTTTACAATCAATGTGTGGCAAGACTGTTGAAATGAATGTATCACGTTCTTCCTAGCCAGTTGTAGGTCTCAATTATACTATTATAACTCTTCCTAATCATTAGAGCCAAAAGTTTATTTTTAAAGGGATAACTTTATCTTGTATGTTACAATGTAAAGACAAATGGTCAACCCTGTTCAAATTCTGGAACAAAACTAATGATATAACTATTGTCTCTTTAAACATGTATCCCTCTTTTAATAACTATGTCAAGTAAGGTAACCCTTTCCTTCCATCCCTTGATGTGCCCTCTATAATGTGTGAACGAGCCTCACACCCCGCTGACTAAGACCATAATACCCGTGTTATAGGCAGTTAATGACATCAGGGATGTCTCTGATTGTTATGAATGGGGAGCATACATTGGTGGGGCAGGTGGCCAGTTAGGCCGTTCTGTCCTGCGCCAAGTTATGCTTCCTTCCTATCTTAGGTGTATGCGCACTAGGCGATTTCAGCAGTAGAATGCATGAAACCTTGCTCCATCACTCTAGAACTAGCTTTTTTTATTCTTTTATTTATAAAGTTAAGATATTTATGAGCCTATTCACCTTTTAAATTAGTAGACAGTTTGCTAAATCAATACCTGGCTATGATTCCAATCAATCCTGGCCAAACATTTTCCTCTGAATTACCTTGAGAGGATGGAACACCATGTGACCTTTCAGAAAGTTGTGAGACTTACCTAGAAGAAGTATATATCATGAAGGATGACACTCACCTGCAAAGACAAACGAAATAACATTAGATAGATGTCTCATTTTGTTGCAATTCTATTAATTACATTTATGCTTAGGGTTAGCTCTAATCAAACACAGTTAATGACATCATTTGCAAGGGAATATAAGTTCTAAATTAGTAAATTGGTAAAGAAAACCAGATGTACATTATACCAATATTTGCAAGCACATCCAATAAATCCCATATGAAATATATCAATATCTTTCAGGCCTGGGCTGTACCAGAATTATGTTATAATGCCAGCAGAATATTCCATGATTTGCACAGATCTATGCAAAGTTGGCTCGCATGAAGTTGGCTCATTCTGGGATTTCACTGGGCTTCGGATGGTAAACATGGTCCTGACACCACACCATCTGGGAGTGGTCCTCTCTTTGGATACACTACTTGCACTGTCTGTAGGGGGTTGGATAGACCTTTATCATGCCAGGAACACATAACACAGAGAAGAAACAGATCTGTTGTAATGCTGATATGTACTTGTTGTTATGCAGGGTGATGTATCTGAAGGCAAACTGCACTTTGACATGAACCAAAGAGCTCTCTCTCACTCTTTGGAAGGAATATTCGATGTCAATGTACACTAAATCTTTATCTTCACACCTGTAGTGGTAGTAAAGTATCTGATCAGAAGGAAATAGATAAATGTAGTGTTCCGAACAAGATTTGTCGGCTTCTAATATTTACTGTTTATATGCTGATATTTGAAATATTACCTTATCGTAATTGTATTTGCGAACCGTAGCAACTACAAATTCAATGATTTGGCCTTAATCTAACACATTTGTTATTAAAACTCTGTGAATTCATGAATTAAAGCAGTGTTAAAAAGCAAAAACACTGTCCTTTTTTGAAATAATATTTCAACACTTGGCCTCCCATAATGCCCTGCCATCCCTGCTAAGGGGCGGCGTGTGATGTCTGAACGAGCCTCACGCCCCTACTCACCAGCCTCATAATGCCCGCTTTATGGGGCGGTAATAACATCGCGAACATCTTTGATCAATATAAATGGGGGAAGCAACAGGAGTCCAGACAGGGAAAATGATACGGCCAGTTACAGCCGGGATGGAGATTTACACGCGCCTTCCTTCCTATAAAGCCGAGGTAACAAAGATGTCGCCTTTTGCCGTGCAGCCGAGATGTCAACTAGTGAGTGAACATGTGTGAACATGTCCCAGATGGACAAAGAATGAGATAAAGAAACTGAAGAGGGAGTGTTGCTCATGATCATGAACTAGTAATGGGGTAACCCCTCTTCTGATCATTGCCTCATGCAAAATTTACTGCTGGAATGATTGGGACAAAAATGGGTATTTCTTGCTTAATATGTAATTAATTATAGTTTATTGAAGATCATTATTGTGTTCATGATACAGTCACTATGGATTATTGCAGCAAATAGCGATTAATGGACACATTGAGATTTTGTAAGGTTTTTGTACTGTATATGTCATATATAGCTGCCTTGAACTCAACCTTCATCATAGACCCACTGTGGTATTAGGAACTGGTAGATTCAGTGAAAAGCCAGCTTAGGTGCATTCATTTGTATTACACAGGATATTGAACTGTGCAATTGATTCCAACTAGATTGAATTGATTGAGAGCTATTAACCATGTTTTTCGGTCCCATACATCAATACATGCATATAATCAAATGATAACATTAAAGAGAAGAAATATTTTGAATGATGCTCCCTATTTGAATCACAATTGTGTAAGACTGGCTTTATCTGACCTTAGGACAAATGACAGAATAAGATGCAATATTTAGCAGTATCAGCTTCTGGTTAAAATCTATCCTCAAAGAAAACACCCAAAGTACTTTCAATGCCTCACTTTCAAAGGATAACAATATGGAAACACATGCATAGAGATAATCTTGGTAATCATGTTATTTCAATCCACATCAAAGTGCTAGAAACAGGAAAATATTGTTCCACCTTTCTTATTAAACAGCTAAAAGTTGTTAAATGGAAGTCATACCCTATCCAAAGGTAGATGATATAGTGTGATTACTATGGGAGTGCCCTTAGATCTAGAGAGCTGCCCCTTTCCTGGTAGTGACTCCCCTGGGTGATCGGGGCCTCCCAGGTGGAGTCACGGCACAGCGGTCATCCGTCACGGGAGTCATTAGCGAGTCGTCAGCCACGTGTCATCGTAACGACTCATTCTACAGCTGGGGTAATTAGCAGGCTACCCACTTTGATCTCTGCAGCCAGCAGCCACTGATAGTAGCACCTTCTATTTAGAGGCTCCTGTGGGGGTACCTGGGGGGAGCTTCTGCTCCTGGGAAGAATAGGCCCATAGTAGCCCCTGCTGATCCTAAAAGGTGATGATAGGGGGGATAGGGGGGACCCAGCACTGACCAAGTGGTTCTTTGGGTTCAGTTCCCGGTTGGTGCTTGGTTCACTAAGGGATGAGATATAGGAAAATGATTTCCAGGTTTTGATCCCCTGATGTTTTCCGACCCTGCCACCTTCATCTCATAGGTTCAATCATCGAAGACAGAATTCTACCTAACCTGTTTTCACCATGAAGATGACCCTGGCTGTTGGTATGGTGTAAAACACCCAACACTCACTCACTCTACCAAGGGGTACTCAGTCAGAGGCCATGTGCCTTGCCTGGTCTTTGTTGGATAAGACACCTTGAATGTGTATTACGGGAATGATCCAACACACTGCAGTAGTATATCTTTCCTATAGATAGGCCCATTGTATGCAAAAAGGTCCAGACAGATTTTGATAAAATGATTTGCGGAATCGCAGGAAACTTGTTTCATTGTGTGAATACTATTTACTAATGTCTGTAACTGTGATTTTGTATCCCCCACGAGGAAATCTGTTATTGTGAGAGGGAAAATATTCACAAATTCATAAGAAAAGATTGCACGCAGTAAATATGCCTTAATTATTTGTTTCAGCATTAAATCTTTCTTTTTATTCCTATGCCTTTAGTACTCATCAATGGCTCTAATGTCTGATGCAGTAAAAGCCAATGCCTCTGACACTTGGCACAAGAGCATTGATAATATAGTGACTGTGCACAAAAAAGAGACCATAATTAGTTGTGCATGCAACGGTTATTAGCTTGATAGTTGATCCACTCTCGACAACTACACAGTTAAAGTGTCTCAGCCCAAAATGAATATAACAAGTGCATAGACTCTGATGGCCATAATACTGAATATGATGTCCATTAAACTAAATATGTAGCATAAAACCACCAGATTACTTTCTTAAGGAGACTAAATCTCATGCTAGCATGCTCTCTGTGAATGTTAAATGGGAGTTGTTGGGGAGTAATCAGTGGTGTTATGACTCATTCATCATCTCATCATTAGTGGACCACTCTTTGATCAGGGGATGTTTCTTTGATCTTTGCAAGTACCTCACAGAATGTCATGACAGCTATGGTGCTAATTAATGAAATATTTTTCAAACTGTAGGGTAAAGCATGTACAAACTATGAAGATAAATACATGTCTTTTGAATTCTAGAAGGGTGTATACCATTCCAATAGAAAATCCTGTATTTTGACAAAGGTAAAAGGCCTGTCGCAAATGCCACACTTCCATACTATAGATCTGGTCAGCAAGAAACTGCTCGTTTTGTGTTCCTTTTATTGTGACAAAGTGATAGTTAAGAGTTCTGGCTAGATATTATAAATGTTATTTAATATAAACAGATAAAGTGTTGTACATTAACAGAACACATATTGTTATTATAAGGAAAAGACGAACTAACAGGAGATGACAGAAAATGTTCAGGTTTTGAGTAGTTTCTTGTGTCCCGGATCTATAGATGTAAAGGTTAAGAGTACGAATACATTGATATTGACTTGAAAAATCTTCAATCAAAAGGCAGCCTTCAATATGTGTGATAGAAATATGTCAGTTATATTTATAAGTGTCGATCATAGACTTGATCCGAATCTTCTATGGTTTATAGAGTGGCAATTGAACGGGCTATTTATCACCTGCATGGCCGAGCAGCAGTCCATATAAGGGGTCAGTGTGTACTGACAGGCTGTACGTACTGCTCCTGATTTACAGTATTTCAGACATATTTGGACAATTGTTTGGATGATAAAATAGAAGACCCTTAGGAGTAGTCCCTTGGCTGCAGGAAGAACCAATTGGCATATCAGATGATATGGTTATAACTCCCATTATTGACCCTATATGTACGATAACGCGACCGTAGCCTTCCAAAATTCTATAAATGTTACTCACCACTGGTGCAGGTTTAACAAACTGACTATCAATGTGGACAAAACCAAGTTGCAATCTTTCCCAAACGTTAGAAACGCCAACTGTGCTGAATGGCAAGATACACACCCGGCTAAATTGGCAAGATTACCCTTGGCATATGACAATAATTATAGATATCTAGGCATAAATGTGGACAACAAACTGAACATGTGTGCACACTATAACCAAGTTTATAAATTAGATAGTCACAAATTAAGTCTGTTAAGACTGGTAAGCTTAAGGCCAATGCTGACTGTTCACGCTGCTCTTTGTATTGTTAATTCACGTTCATTAGTGCACTTGACTATAGGAGTATAACCCTTACTGGCCTCCCGACAAACCTTAACCCAGACCTTCAGACACTACAGAATCATGCCCTTTGGTGTAGTCTGAATATCAGAGACCCCATGGATGTACACATAGAAGACCTAAATCAACCTTTAAGCAAAAAAATTAAATCCATGCTTATTGAAGGAGAAATTGAGACTTTGACTTGTGCACTACTTGTTTAGATGTAAAGAAGCCTCTTTGATTGTCTTGCACAAAGAAAACTCTGTGATATAACCTAGTTGTACATATTTTTGCACACATTCCATCTCATCTCATACACTGCACCCCTCACCTATATTTAAGCATTGTACACTAACATGTAAAAATTATTGACAAACCCCGCCTATGATGTAAGAAACATGTTTGTAACTACCACATCTGGCTGGAGAGGGAGAACAGGTGTTAAACCTGAAATCCGCCCAGAATAGAATAAAACGATTTAAAAATAAATCCCGTAGGCAGTACGCTGCCTGGCCGTTCGTCCGGTAGTCCTCGGATGACCCCAGTGGGTCTTATGTTAATGTGCGACGTTGTGTATGCGACGTCATCTATACAAAAACACACTGTAAACATGATGTCACCTGAATAATTAGAACTATTTACGCAACAACAAACGATCTGTAAAGCCCCATCTCCATATACTACTAGCAGGTTCAATGCAGGTGGCAACCCCATTTCTTGTTTCAATGTTAACCGCACACAATCCAGCCTCTTGCAATACAGATTTCCTTAAATGAATCTTACAAAGTATCATGTCTCAGAACCCAGCACCTTTAACGAACCAAAGAACCAAACACTCTTAAAGCAATTACTTTTCCACAGACATCAGGGGCAGCTCTTCTCTCCAGGGCCTCCCAGAAAATGCCCTAAACCCTTTTTACGGTTATTAAATTAAACTGATTCAGTCTTTATTTATTTGTAACGACCAAGGAAACAATAGAAGGTAATGGGCAAAAACTCCTCCTTGAATATTCCTTATTGAGATAATATTCTCTGTTGGATGGCTTTATTGGTTTGCATCAATTAAATGTTTCATAAACTTCTGTTTTAAAATTGGTATGAACAGATTGCGTCACTCAGTTTTGTATTCAAGATTTCCAAAAAGAGAGTTTCACATAGGACTTGATACGAAAACAAGGATAGCTATTCGCTCTTGAGTTTAGGTTCCAGACTAGACATACTCCACACTAGGGAGTTTCAGACCCTCCAAGGCATGATGTAAAAAAACGCATCTTTTTTCTCATCTTTTACGAGGTATTTCAAAAATATTTCTTTATATCATCTATACTATCCAACTTTTATCCTACGAGACCCTTTAACTATTATCATATAACTGTGCAATAATACTTTTTTGTATGATTAGGTAGTTTAGCGATGCATCGACAGATGGTTTATTTGAAACTGTGTGTGTATAAATTGTGAACAAATACTAACGGTAACAATTTTGAGATATTTATTGTATTCCGAGAAGGTGAAATCCTATGACGAAGGTACTGTGTACGTTGAAGCTGTTTATGTAATGGCTTGGATGCAGTAGGCAATACTTCCGAGGGTTAATAGAATACTCAAGTTAAACTGAGCCATATTGTAATGAATAAGTGTGATTCTGTATTTTTCAGATTTAAAATTGTAATACCTCTGAAGGCCAAGGGAGACCTTGATGATTATTACTAACAAAAACCTCTAAAAAAAACAAAAACTGGCGAATTGCCGATAGTGTGTTCTATGTACCCTTACACAGAGCTTGGTGTCTTCTTTTGTTTTTATTCATATCAAGGTTTATACAAAATACTATGAAATCAACCTGCATTGCTGCAGCTAGATGTAAACTATCCTTTTTGCAGTTTCTGCATTGAAATATACTATTAAATTTATAAAAAAAAGAAGAAGACAATTTAAAGTTACCTTTTCCAGTTTACCTTTTCACTAAGCTGGTCTTGTAGACTGTATTTCAATATGTTTACACTCAACCAATATAATAAAGGAATCCTCTATTCTACACAAAGTCTAAGATGATCTGTTTTGCTGCACTGTTTTACAAAGGGAGGAAACAATCTATTATAATCCCGAGTGCAATCCCTCATACTTCTTTGTTGGAATTGCACACATTCTGTCTCCGAGTCACAAAAAGTAATGATCCAAATTGGATGGGAACAAGAGTGGGAATTCAAAGACGATCTCTTTTGTCTCTCGTCTCAGGTTACTCTGCTGAAATGGGGAAAATTGAATGCCTTTAGGACAATGGATTTGGGATGGGCCACATGTAAATCTCAAATTGTAATACTAACAACTGGATGTAAATATCCAATCACAAGTGGCCAATGACTATTACTATACTGTAATTAGAACTAATTGTGTATGGGAAACAGATCAGAAAAAAGATGTCTGTCCCTTGATAAAACAAGCAAGAGTATAAACTTTTTAAAGATTCTGTTATACCTTGACAATTTATAGTTATAATAGAATATTGTATTATCACACTCAGAAATAATCTCGTTAGGTGAGTAAAATTAAGATTTTAGGTGCTGTTCTCTTTGAGTCGATCTCGTCTGTAGGTATTCAGAATTTTAAGTAGACTATGGACTATTAAATGAGATGTCCTCTTCAATCAATGAAAATAAAAAATCACTTTTTTGAATCCCCAACACGATCGATGTAGACAGACACAGCTTTTGAATGGTATTCTAGATATATAAGGTATGCTTATTCAATTGAGAGATTTAGAATAGGAGAATAGTACTGCAATGGGACGCTTTATCACCTTTGGTAAAAATCAACTTTCAGGAGAGGCTTAATCAATGAACTATCCATATTTTGATAGTTCTGTTGCAAAGATGAAATTCCAAGTGGGGCTTTACATGCTGCACTTCATATGATGTGCACTTCCTGGTATTACAATCTGAGATCAAAGCATTGTCGGTTCCCAGTATTTTCCCAACAACAGTCCCTCCTCCATTTCACTGGGCCCCAATCATTTCCCACCCTACCAGCCCAAACCAGCCCAAACCAGCCCCTACCAGCCCCTACCAGCCCCTACCAGTCCCTACCAGCCCCTGCCAGCCCCTGCCAGCCCCCACCAGCCCCCACCCACCCCTACCATCCCCTACCAGCCCCCACCAGCCCCTACCAGCCCCCACCAGCCCCCACCAGCCCCTACCAGCCCCAACCAGCCCCCACCAGCCCCTACCAGCCCCTACCAGCCCCAACCAGCCCCAACCAGCCCCTACCAGCCCCAACCAGCCCCCACCAGCCCCCACCAGCCCCCACCAGCCCCCACCAGCCCCCACCACCCCCTACCAGCCCCCACCAGCCCCCACCACCCCCTACCAGCCCACAAGTCTTCACCAGCCCCTACAGGCCCTACAAGTCCCAACCAGCCCCCACCAACCCCTATCAGCCAATATGCAAGCCCCTACCAGCCCCTACCAGGTTCTCCCCTTCCAGCCCCTACCAGCCCCTTCCAGCCCCAACCAGCCCCAACCAGCCCCAACCAGCCCCAACCAGCCCCAACCAGCCCCAACCAGCCCCAACCAGCCCCAACCAGCCCCAACCAGCCCCAACCAGCCCCAACCAGCCCCAACCAGCCCCAACCAGCCCCAACCAGCCCCAACCAGCCCCAACCAGCCCCAACCAGCCCCAACCAGCCCCAACCAGCCCCAACCAGCCCCAACCAGCCCCAACCAGCCCCAACCAGCCCCAACCAGCCCCAACCAGCCCCAACCAGCCCCAACCAGCCCCAACCAGCCCCAACCAGCCCCAACCAGCCCCAACCAGCCCCAACCAGCCCCAACCAGCCCCAACCAGCCCCAACCAGCCCCAACCAGCCCCAACCAGCCCCAACCAGCCCCAACCAGCCCCAACCAGCCCCAACCAGCCCCAACCAGCCCCAACCAGCCCCAACCAGCCCCAACCAGCCCCCACCAGCCCCAACCAGCCCCAACCAGCCCCCACCACCCCCTACCAGCCCCCACCACCCCCTACCAGCCCACAAGTCTTCACCAGCCCCTACCAGCCCCTACAAGTCTACACCATCCCCCACCAACCCCTATCAGCCAATGTGCAAGCCCCTACCAGCCCCTACCAGGCTCTCCCTGTCTGGAAACATCAATGATTCAGTTGTAAACTGATAACTCTCAGATTATTGAGTCTGGACCTGCCGGAGGGGTCATCTAGAAAGTATTCCTGTCACTTTTTATTTGTTTTCTCATAGGGATTGAATAGAGAGAGGTGTGGACGTCGACTGCTATTATTTTTCCATGATCCTATTTAGAAGTCTCGTCTTTTTCATTTGCAAAATCTGGTGAAGACGAAATGTGCCACTAGGAACAATATAGGAGTTTTTGTCCTTACTTTTACGTAAGCGTAAGATAGTCAGGAAAAACATCTATGAAAATAGTAATTTAGTTAAATTGTGTAGCACTTGAAAATGCAGTGATAACGTGCATTATCACAACTAGGAGAAATTAAGAGGCTTAAAGCTGTTCAACAAAATACCAAAAATTCTTACCAAAAAGGTGTCCAAGCATTGAGTAGTTTCGCTGAGCAGACTTCAAAATCCAATAATCATCATCATATGTGTGGGCACTTTAGGCAACACAATATGAACCATAAGAATGAATTCACCCTACCACAGATAGCTGATTTATAGTATTTTCAGCACCTCGAGGCTAATTTTTACCATTTTTGTTGACAAAATACCTGGAAAAAAAATAGAAAATTAATTCTTCATACTTAACATTTTTCAATAGAGGTTTGTAATACCAAAATTGAAACCAATGCAGGAAAATTGGTGACTTGTTCTGCAGTACCTCTTCTTCTACTTTATGCTTGGCCCACCAAAAAGGTGTCCAACCATTGAGTAGTTTCTCAGCCCCCAGACACTCATCACTTGGTGGGGAATAGGAAACGATCAGACGCCTCGCCGCACCACCAGGACTTATTTCCGGGCTACACAATCTAATCTCTATCCTATTTCCTTCTCCGTAAAAGGTTTGCAGTAAGCACTCAATAGCAAGGACTGTCTGCCTTTACAGGGTTGGCAGGACAACTTTGTAGGGAAGTTACTTTTAAGTTACAGCAGGCTAAAGGTATGCATGGATGACAGTTGAAAGTGTTTCAGAACTTCTAAGTGAGAAGCAATTCATTGAATGAAAGGTGGGCATGCATGGGGTACATTTGTAAACAAGTATAAAACAATCATCCACTACATTGCTTTAGAGAATTGATGATCACCAACTTGTGTTTTTTTTACAATTTAAATGTAATCCTTGAACTCAACAGAGTGTGAAGGGGCATTTCCAAATATGGTCAAAACTCTCCCATATACTTTCATGCGTGCCTTATGATGATCTCAAGAGGCTTTCTAAGGGTCTCAACGGCTGTTGGCTAGCCCCAACATATTACTGACAGTGCATACTCTCATGAATTGCTTGTATAATATGTAATTTCTCAAATTGTATCCCAGTTGTCTTCTGATACCATAATCATCATTGTTGCAAGGGCACTCATGTTAATGTGTAAACTATACTGCAAGGGGGTTTTACAGCTATGCAACTTGAGCTGCAACATCGGTGTGATATGAGGATATCACAGAAGATTCACACACAGGAGGTGTATTATTATTTGAAATTGGCTATTTTGAGTGTTTCACACATGTATAACCAAGAATGTTATCTCTAATATGTGTGACTTGACTGCGACATCATCATATTCAAGCTCATATCACGTAGTACAAATTCCCTTATATAACATAAACTGTTTCAGAACCTAAGTTTAAGAAGGGGCTTGTCAAAATAACAAAGTGCCAATATAGTTTGCAGATCAGTCAAAACCAGTGCATGCTGGAAATGGCTGGTGCAGCAGCAGCAGCAGCAGCAGCAGTACGGTGAAGGTGAACAAAGAACAGGACAAGTTAAACACTGTGAACAGACTGAAGATTTGGGAGGACAGACCTCAATCCATACTGAACCTAGACACAGGCCCACAGCAGTCAGCATGTTGGACATGTTGGGCCTTCACACCTTGGAGAGGGAATCCAAAATACATGACACATGCGTCCCTCATCCAGTGTGTGGAGGTGTATTGACAGCCAGCAAAAAAAGTTACAAAATTGATCTGTGGGCATTGTGCTGTCCCAACTTACACAACCATTTCATGTTTCTGTAACCTTCCAAAATATAATATCAACCACACCAGCAGTGCATATACGGTGATATAGGCTCACAGAAGACTCTTAAACAAATACCTGCACCTTGATCAAACTCATACAGCGATTATATTCATATACAAGCTGTTTGTATTTTCATAAATACATACTTTGTCTTTCTATATCTAGGACTATTTACACCAATGACAGTTCCTTAACTAAAAACACTAAGTTTACATGAAATAGATCCAAGACTTCTCCACCCTTTCAGCTATAACAACAGGCCTTGACTAGGAGGTAATCTATAAAGAAGAGAACAAAAGATGTATGTGAAAACCAGTGGTAGTAAAAATCTCAGTGTTTTCTGTGGTGGGGCAGAGACATATGACCAGTCAGTGGAGGCGTCTGGCCTGTCCCCCCCACCCCATCACCCCCACCTCCCCACCCTACTGCCACCTACTATTGTACACCTAGGGAGTGCTGGCTGCTGAGTAATGCCCTCATTCCAGTCACCTCCCTGCACTGCCTGTAGAAAGTACATCTACTCCATAGTTACACTGCCTGCAGAAAGTTGGTACCCACCTTGGGTGAGTTTCCTTGTTTAAAGTTTGTCCTTAGTACATTAGATTGGAACTTTCAATATATACCTTAATGTATAATCTATAGGGAACATATTCGTCCATTTTTACTGGCATTGACTTTTGATAACAAAAAGGGATGAGTGTGACCATTTCAGTACAAAAATTGGCATTGCTGAACAGGGTTGACACAAAATTATTTAAAAGTGATCATGCAAGTCAACAGACAAATCAGATTGCAATTTACACATATACAAAATAAAGACAATGATTTTCATATAGATGAGAATATGTTTATTGACATATAACCAATCGTAGAATTTATTCAAATTTTGAAGTGTCTTTTTAGAAAAGGGCATCTCGCACAGTGTACCAGAGCCCCAGAGGCTGCAGCCCACACACCCCCTGCTACCTCCTCATGGCCCAACCTTAGACCGCAGTGTACCCAAGCCCCACAGTCTGGCCCCCCTGCTGCCTCCTTACGGCCTCGCCAATAGACCGCAGTGTACCCGAACCCCACTTACCCCATGCTGCCTCCTTATGGCCTGACCACTAGACCGCAGTGTACCCGAGCCCCGCAGTCTGGGACCCCTGCTGCCTCCTTATGGCCGAACCACTAAACCACAGTGTACCCGAGCCCCACAGTCTGGACCCACTGCTGCCTCCTTATGACTCAACCACTAGACCGCAGTGTACCCGAGCCCCGCAGTCTGGGCCCCCTGTTGCCTCCTTATGGCCCAACCACTAGACCGCAGTGTACCCGAGCCCCACAGTCTAGACCCACTGCTGCCTCCTTATGACCCAACCACTAGACCGCAGTGTCCCCGAGCCCGCAGTCTGGGCCCCCGGCTGCCTCCTTATGGCCAAACCACTAGACCGCAGTGTACCCGAGCCCCACAGTCTGTGACCCACTTACCCGCCGCTGCCTCCTTATGGCCCAGCCACTAGACCTTGCCCACGTGACAATCAGCCTCTGTCTCATAGCGCCCCAGATTAGCCTCATAACCTGGTGGGGAGGGCGGCTGCTTCCGCCAGTCTGTCAGCCGAGGCAAGTAAACGGGTCCAGGAAGCGGTCAACTCTGGTCAGGGAAGGGTGTCAGCCATTGGGATCTTTACGATAACTGCCTATTTGCTGAGACAGCCCCCTAAAATATATTGACCACTACATAGTCTAAGATGGGACACTCTGTTTAAGTAAAGTAACAGTTAGTCTTTAAACTGACTCAACTCCTGTGCAATGGAGTGACTAGGTTTGGTCAGGAGAGGGTTCCAACACACTGGGTCTTTGAGATGTTGATGCCTAGGCATATTGTGAGGACATGTCACTGGATAATCTAAATTTGGTTTGGCATATTAGGTAGAAGGTCAAATTAATGACCTCCTCTGTATACATGAGATATCATGAAAGGGGCTGAAATGATATCACCGTATGTAATCCAGCCAAGCATGTCACATTATTATAACGTAGCACCGACATTCTGTTTGGTTCTGTATTTGTCCTTGTTACATTATTTTGATGGCTCCCAATAATGCTGCTGCAACATACTGCTGTGACATTGCATTGCAATGTTATCATATCATTCTGATTATGTTCTTTAACCTAAACAGAATCTTCTTATAATGTTCTGATTTGGTTTCAATCTAAACAGAATGTTCTTCAAATGTTTTGTTTTGGCTTTGCCCTAACCTCACAAAAAGTAATGTTATAATAACATTCTGATTTGGTAAGGTTTCAACCTCCCCATCAATAACGTAAATGTCATCTGTGAGAGATGTGTGGCCAGGTTCTCTATAAAACAAATATACATAACACATAAAACAATGTATCATGAGAATCTGAGTATTCCCATCTGATTAGAAACTGTCTGTCATGAGATATAAAGTCTGTATTGCAATCCTGTTTATGTGAAATCCATTTGCCTTTGGCATTATGCCGTAATTATCTGTATAGACCTTATGCTAAATCTGAAACAGCACGAAATATATCTTGAAATGCCACATGGAACAAAACAATAATTCAAGAAGAAGGACGTATCGTGGTTACTTAAGATGAGTTAAATCTTAACATTTGAACATCCATCACTCCCTCCAACTTATTGGAATTTCAATCATGAACTTCATGCCAAGAGTCCACACATAGGCATTGTCATGTGGACTAATGATTATGGTAATACAAACCCTGCTCATCACTGATTCATGAACATGCTAATTATGTTCAGGTAACACTTTTTCATCTGTATGCTAATTTTAAGTGCTTCAGTAATGCAGCTATGGGGAACTAATATTCAAAATCATATCACATATTCTGTTGTTCTGTTTTCAAGCACACATTGTCTAATGTGCAGTAACATTCTGTGTAGTCCTGCTTTGGTTCGTGTTACGTTCATTTGATGACATCCAAAAATTTCTTTAGAACCTTACCTTGTGACGTCACACTGTAACGTTATTGTCACATTCTTATAACGTTATTTCAGGCTATAATGTTATTATAACATTCTTTATAAGTAAGGTCTCAACTTCACTAAAATATACTGTTATTATAACATTATGTATTAGTACGTTTCAATGTTGCCTAAAATAATTATTGTTGTGTGAAATTTGGGCAGGTTACAGACTAATAAAAAAAATACAGTTGAAGAAGGTGCTTGTTACATCACTGCTTGCCTGGGCCCATTTACCTTCACAGCTTTTATTTTCTTCCAAAAATTTGCTTTGTATGCATAACATAACATTAACGGGTAATCATAAAACAGATGTTTATCTTTAATTTGGGTTCTAACTTTTGTGGAGGGGCTTGGATGGTCTAGTGGTTAGCATGTTGGAATTGCATGTGGCTGGCCTGGGTTTGGTTCCTGGAGTTTCATGTTAGACCACCTGACCTTGCGGTCGTTCTCACCCCCATAGATTCGATCAGTGAACCAGTTACAGTAAAAAAGAAATGGAGTTGGTCTCAATATGGCTGAAAAAATGCTGAGTAGATCTTAAACTTCAACACATCATCATCATTTCATTTTTGTATAGAACTTTTCCTTTTTGAGGGCTCAATATAATCTTTTTAAGCAATAACCCCACCATTTAACTCACAATGAGTTTCAACTTTTAAACTCAGACTTATTCAGTTCTCTTTAGTACATTCCCAGCCAGCTTTCGACGTAACAGAAACATTCTGCGACCAAAATTTTTTTTTAGTCAGTTTGGCACTTACTTAGATGACAAGTAACAATTACATTATCAATGGTGAGGTTGAAACCTCACTGAGTCAGAATGTTATTATAACATTATTTTTGGTGAGGTTAAGATGAAACCAAAACAGAACCTTATGAGAACATTATTGTTTTGGAACATTACTAGACATTGTAATAACGTCACAGTGTAACGTCACATCAGTACCTTGCAGCGACATAATCGAGATTCATCAAAGGAATGTACCAAGAACCAAATACAGAACCAACCAGAACGTTGCTGCTGCATTATGATAACTTCACATCCTTGTCTGGGTTATGCCTACCAACTGTTAGAATCTACAGCTAGTTAGTGGAGGACAGGGGGTGGGTAGAGATAGCATCAGGTTTCGGGCACACAGTGAAGGGTAGGGGGGAGTACTGAGGGGTAGGGGGGAGCAGTGAGGGGTAGGGGGGCACTGAGGGGTAGGAGGGAGCTGATAGGTGAGGTGTGACAGTTGGGTGAACCTTCCGGAAGGGACTGACAGGTACACGCAAGGCATGCTGGGCCGGTCACGAGGGAGATAAGCAGTGCGCAGGGAACCCGGATGTGGAAGGGGGTACTCCACATAATCGTCTACCACCATTTTGGAAAATATTTCTGTTACAACGAGGATTTGGGTGGTCTTAGTTTCGATGGTTTGGGGTGACCTGCGATAACTTACAACAGTTTGGGGCTGACTTATGACAGAATTTCTATGAAACTCATATATAATATTATTTCAAACTGTCGTAAGAAAATTGTAAGGATTCTGCCGTAGCTATGACGGATACTATGAAGCAGGCCAATGGATATGCGTGTAGGATGCTAAAACTTCCTAAATACTCAGAATGACACCCACCCCACCCTACAGAGTCCCCAACACCCAACCCCAAGAGTCGCCCCCTAAAAAAACTCAACCCCCTAGAGTCCCCTCTCACTATAGCCCAGACTGGCAGCTGCTAACTAGTTCTGACCTCTGCCTCTAGAGGGCCTCCTACTGGTCACGTGACTGTCAGAAGCAGACCGGAAGTGGCCGTCAGGCTGTGATGGCCGGCCGCTAGGTGCCAGTGGCACGAGGCGGGCACTTTAATTACTTCACAATTAAGCCTGATAAAACATTGATTTCAGATAATGAGCAGTGGGGTAGGTTTGCATGTGATGTGGTCTATGGCTCCAGACCCCTAAAGTCGACAGGGCAACAGGAGCATTTCTTAAATTTTACATCTGACATAGGGCTTTATATTGACATGCAATATGGTGTTTTCTTAAAATCAACATAGCGACATGCCCATATCTTAAATCTGACACACGACACTAAGAAAAATAATTGACAGAGACAAGCGACATTTCTATTATTGAAATAGGACCCATGAAATCAGGATCCCCCCCTACCCCCATCTAGAGCCTCGGTCTGGGCAGGGTCTCAATGTGGTATCGATGGATTGCCCAGTGCGGTTTGTTAAAAAGATATAAGGCTCTGAATTTTCTCCAAGCCCAGACACAACCGAGCGATCCATCAATCGTCTTAGTTATTTTTCTCCCACTTCTCGTGGAAACTGATTGTATCCTGATTTAGTAAAGTGGCCTTTTTAAGACTGGGAAGTTCAAGAAGTGCCTTTGTGGTAACAGTTCCACAACTCAATGCTGGGGCAGCACTCATTTGCATGTTATTTTGGGTACCTTGATCTGGTTATGACTTATGTAATTCACAAAACTAATGTATGGCCTCTATGTAGTTTTTTTTTTTTGAAGCCAAAAAGAAACATTTGTAAAGCAAATCTAATCAACCTGTATCATGTATCCCTTTGGTATTCCCACAATATGTCTAACAGTGTATACTTTCATGAACTGTTCTCATTATACTTTCTGAAATTCTGTCTAATTCTAATTTTCCTCAGATACTATTATTTTAATTCGCATATGGGTAGCTATTGCAATGTGAAGACCCAGCTTTAGCCAAGGCAATTTGCCACGTAACAGAAACGTTCTGCAATCACACTTTTCTAGTCAGTTTGTTACTGACTAAGACGGCATGTAACAATTACACTATTGATGGTGAGGTTGAAACCTCACCAAATCAGAATGTTATTACAACATAATTTTTTGGTGAGGTTTGGATCATAAGAACATTTTGTTTAGGTTGAAGAACATAACCAGAACATTACAATAACGTCACAGTGCAACATTACAGCAGTATGTTGCAGTAACATTATTGGGAGCCATCAACATAACATAAGAACCAAACCATAGTGTTGCTGCAACATTATGATAGCGTCACATGTTTGGCTGTGAGGGCTTTATTCTCGTGTTAGAGCAGCTTTCACCGTAAGAGGGTGTCAATCTGCTGGGCAGTGAAGGTTGTCAACCCACTTGTCTGAGCTCACTCCTGACAGCTTGTCAGGTCTCTAAATCAAAGACTGAAAGGCACCTTTCACTTTTTTATTTTGGAGTTTTTAAGGAACTTTTTAAAGTTTTATTGAAGACAAATTAAAGTGTCAAAGATAGAAAAAGCTTGTCAGTGTCATTTATATCCTCAAGTCTATAATAATCGGCATATGTATTGGCTTGTGAAACTTCAAAAGCAATTTGAATGATCAGATGGACTGTGTGATTTATTGGGACTTGTTACTAGGGAATAACAAAAGTATTGCCTTTTTAAATTCTCTTTTTCAGGAAACCTAGATTGTGCTCCAGGGCTTTATTTTGCTTGACTAAAGCACATACTTAAAGTTGGATTCCTTGTGTACGAAAACCAGGCATAGTCATTACTTATATAGCAATACATAAAGAACTAAGTACCTTGATATGAGAATCCAAGAATATTATCAAAGCAAGCCATACAAAAGAATTCCTACATCAGCTATTTCTGATTTCCCTGTTTACATATTATTTCCACAAAAGGAAAGCTGCAGATTGATGTCAACCCCCTGTCCCACCAACTGACCTCACTCCCTCAAATAAACAGATTGTCTGAGGTACTTGGTGACAAGCTTACGCCCCCTATCAGTGACATACGGCCAGTCCCATTGCCTGAGCCATTGCCTGTGGACAACATCAAAGGAAAGGGATGTTATCGAAGCATTCGGGCCCACTATTTGCTATATCGCCTTACCCGGCCAGCCACTTTTGGGGCTCTAAATGAGGATCCTGATGTTGCATATCAAATTTAAAAACAGCCCTGTCGCATGTCCCTGTTGCTTATTCAATCAAATGTTGCACGTGGAATTTATGAAATTGATAAAATATTGATGTTGCATGTCCTCAAGATTCTGTGTCACATATGGAATTTAAGAAATAGCCCCGTCACCGTGTCGACTTTAAGAAATGGCCATGTCGCCATCTCGAATTTAGGGGTGCAGATCCATACATTTGCAGCTCCTCCAAGAGATGGCTTATGCAGACCTGCAGGGGGACAGAGGCCTTCATTTAGGCTGGGTGTGCCTAGGGAGTAGGGTGGGGCATACAGCTAGGGTAGGCAATGTGTTCAACTACAAACTTTATTGGGAAGACAAACCCATTCAAGGCAGAAATACTATTTTTACCAATGCTTTAAGTATTATATAGCGATGTATACACATTCTTGGAGAATACAATACTCATATATAATTATATTGCAAATGATTTTGTTTAAGTGTACTGTGATGTCACAGCAATTTCTCAGATTTTTTTTGATAGAACTATCTCGTTGTCAGTGTAAAAGCACCTAGAAGAAGAAGGTGGAGCAGTGCAGAAGCAGAAGCAGGCTAGTTGGACCTTAACGGGACATGACAGATCAAAGTCGGGGGTCAGGTGGGGGTCGGTGGGCCTTAATACGGCCAGCCAGGAGGACGGGAGGCTTCAAAGCCAACCGGACAGTCAGGGGGGTTTATAAGGGACTGGGTCCCAGGGGCTGGTTCAACCAATTCAGTCTGAATGCAATTAGTTAAAAAAAGAGAAAGTTATAGATTGGTCATACAAGGTTAAAAGACAGTATCTTAAACCAATGGACATCATCTTTTTTTGTTTCCCTAATAGATTCTATCCATCAATTTATTATAGACAGGCCACGGAAAGTTAACAGATGGCAGCTGATACCAGCAGAAGAAGGTGGAGCAGTCGGGAGGCAGAGGCAGACTAGTTGGACCTTAACGGGACATGACAGATCAAAGTCGGGGGTCAGGTGGGGGTCGGTGGGACTTAATACGACCAACCAGGAGGACGGCCAGCTTCAAAGCCAACCAGACAGTCATGGGGTTTATAAGGGACTGGAACCAAGGGCTCATTCATCTGATACAGAGATCTTTCCAGTATGAATAGAACTAGTTAGAAATAAAAGAGATAGTTATAGATTGGTCATACAAGTAACTTATACCAATGGACTTCACCCTTTATTGTTTTCCTAGATAGATGCTATCTATCAATTTGTTATGGCACTTGATACCAGCAGAAGAAGGTGGATCCTGAGGCAGAAGCAGGCTAGTCGGACCTTAACGGGACATGACAGATCAAAGTCGGGGGTCAGGTGGGGGTCGGTGGGCCTTAATACGGCCAGCCAGGAGGACGGGAGGCTTCAAAGCCAACCGGACAGTCAGAGGGTTTATAAGGGACCGGGTCCCTGGGGCTGGTTTGGCTGATTCGCCTATATTATCAAGTTGTATAGGGCTAGGGGATGGGGAAGGTGGTATCTGGGCAATATTGAATTGTGGGGACCTTTGAATAGACAGACTGGGAAAGTCTGGGAGGCTAGGGACTTGCGCTATAGAAATTGACAACAGTGACAGTAGCTAAATGATCAATATGGTATACAATTGGGAGAAATGAGTATTCTCAATTCCAAGAAGGAGCAGGTCATCTAAATGTCAAACGAATATCTGGAATATCTGGAAACTGACCAGGATAATAAGGCTTCATTTTAAACGTTGGTTTTGGATCCAAGAAAGTTTGCTTCTCTGTGTTTGATTTAAAAAAGTACAAAGACTTACATCATTACGCCTCTATTTCATAATTCAGGGGGCTCAAGTCTCAGATGTTTGAGCTTTCAAGGCTGCATTCCACTATTAGTCTAGTCGGATTTCTATGAAAAATAAGTTTAGGCGGCATTTTTGAGTAAAAGTTGGGAACAAGGCTATTTTAGACAATTTGGACCTGCTGAATCTGAATATGCTTGTTCCCAAGCTGGATTTTGCATTTTTCACCCTGTTTCCATGGTTACCGTCGAATTTTTACAAATTATAAGGGTAAATCACTTAGTTGTTAATAACTTGAAAAGTTTTCATCGTATCAGTACCAAATTTTTATCGAACATGCACATGTGTGGTAGACTTATTTTAATTTTGAAATTTTGACCTTGACCCAAGGTCAAGGTCACTGTTTGGAAGGTCAAATATGGAAATTTGACTAAAATGAGTCAGAGTACTACAATTAAGCCTTAGTTATAGATATATATTCTAACTTCATATATTATTTCAAGATGTAAAAAACTTCTGTAGGCATATAGGTTACATTTCAAAATGGATGCAATAATTTTAATGACATTGTTACCATGGTAACCAGGACAAAAACCTGAAATAGTGAGGTTTTCAGCAGGACCGTGGAATCTAAAAAAATTATAAGGGTGAATCACTTAATTGTTTATAACTTGAAAAGTTTTCAGCGTATCAGTACCAAATTTTTATCAAACATGCACATGAGTGGTAGATTTATTTTGATTTTGAAATTTTGACCTTGACCCAAGGTCAAGGTCACTGTTTGGAAGGTAAAATATGGAAATTTGACTAAAATGAGTCAGAGTACCCCAATAAAGCCCTAGTTACAGGTATATATTCTTAATCAATCTATTATTCCTAGATGGTAAAAACTTGTGTAGGCCTATAGCTTACATTCCAAAATGGTTTCAATAACTTTAATGACATTGTTACCATGGTAACCAGGACAAAAACCTGAAATAGTGAGGTTTTCAGCAGGACCATGGGATTTATACAAATCTTAAGGGTAAATCACTTAATTGTTGATAACTTGAAAAGTTTTCATAACATCAGTACCAAATTTTGATTAAAGAAGCACACGGGTGGTGGACATATTTTGATTGCGATTTTGACCTTGTGTCAAGGTCAAGGTCACTCAGGTCACTCAGGACACAAACCTGTAATAGAGAGGTATTCAGTAGGGGGTCTGTCCAATAAATCTGTATGTTTGTTGGTTTGGGGGTCTTCCATTTAGTACCTATGCACATTTCAGACCCCCTACCCGCCAGGGCTAAAATACGCATTGTACAGGATTTGTACAGGAACGTACACATATTTTTTCAAATCCCAGAACTCCCTCCTCCCTTGGTGCTTACATACTTAATGGGAGGCCCCTTGCCCATAGTTGTAAGTATTTCCTGAATATAAGTTGGAAAGAAATACTGTTCTTTTAGGTTGGACCAGCGGATTATCTTTGTATTAGTTGCATTCTAAAATGTGGAAAACTTGTGTAGGCCTATAGCATACATTTCATAATGGTTGTAAGAAACTAGCTGATGCTGTTACCATGGTAATAAGGACAGAAACTTGAAATGGGAGGTATTTAGCCAGATGTCTGTTTTGCCCCATGAATCTGTATATCTATTGGTTTGCACGTAGGTGTTTCTTTAATATGAGCTCTTTTTTGGGGAAAACTTGCCAGGCTACATGGTCTTTGAGACAAAATAATGATCACACCCTTAGGCCAAGGTCAAGGTTGTCTGAAAGAAGGTCAAACATCTGATAATGGGCAATGGAGCTCTCTTCAACATACTCCCTGTACCAGATTTTGCCTTTAAAGAAAGTGGTTTCTAGTTCAACAGAATATATTTGATACCTCACATTCGTGCCTAGCATCTGGTAACAATGAAAAACTAAGGAAAGTCATTTTCTCTGTTTTCATTTCCACGCTGGTTACCCTGATAGGAAAAGGAAATTGAATCTCTTAAATCTAATTAAATTTAAGGTATCTTTGCATACACATTGACTTCAAATGTTGTCCCAAATTCAAAAAATATGAATGTTGCCAATGATTTTTGTCAGCTATGTAGTCTTATTTTGGCAAATGTTATTGTTCAACTTCTAAATTTGTGACCTTAATATCATCTCAAGCTCAAACAGTCATAGACTATTATAAAGGCAACATATGTGAGAAAGAAATTGAGGGATACAAACAACTTTGAAGTGATAGACGGTATCAAGAATGTATTTTGCAATGACAGTTGTCCATTTCAACATTAATGATTGGCTGACTTTTGTATTGATTCAGACTAAATATATACTTTTCAATGCAGCATACTGATAGGCGATCATAAGAATTGGACAATTCTAGCAAGTATGGAAGTTCTAGCTAGTGAGTATGGGGCTTACCTGTAGTTACAGTCTCTGGTCTGGCAGTGCAGTTTGTTCTTTTTGAAAAAAAGTCAGAGACCTCCGACTGAAACAGGGGCATATTTTGTCAAGATGCTCTTGTAAAAGACATGACCTCAGTTATGATCTTTTAATCATACTTTAGGTTGGGCTGATTATTTTCAACAGAGTGGCAATCAGTCAGCTCTCAGCTGTGTGGAGCCTCAGTGCTCCTTCTGACACACAGGGGAGGCTTGCTGCATGCAATAGAGCCCAGACAACTGACCAATGAAATCAACTCTAACAGCTGACCAGTGCCCAGTACACAAATTTGAACAATGGGTAGCAGGGTATCAAAACAGGTGGGAAAAAAAGATCACTGTGAAATAATCTTTCAACCAGCTGGTTCATATGTGGTCTTGTAAACACTTGAGTCACACATATCCCACCAACCTTCTGGAGTATTTGATCACCAGAATATATGCCAGAAAGTGTGAATATGTTTCTTAACTTCTATAATTATAATGAGAGGGTAGTCTTGTAAATTATAGCAATGAAGAAGGTACCAATTGCAAAGTACTGACTACTGCACAGGATATTGTTTATGGAGTAAGCCATGGCAAGAAATAGATAGGTAAAAGAGGAGTTGATTTTAACAGGGTTCCCACACAAGTCTGAAAAGGTCTTTAAAGCTCTTAAATTCATTTTTTCAAATTCAAGGGGTTGAAAAGGTCACACTTTTCTTGAAAGAGGTCTTACAAAGGTCTCAAACTTGATTTGTTTAGGAAATGAAAATCAAATGATATATTGAGCAAAATGCCATGTTTTGCTGAGGTTAATTACATCACATCTTATGTAAAGAAAAGTTCTTTATGTATGGGGTTTGTCTTAAACTTGTAATATGTGACCAATTGTGGGAATTGGTGTCCTAGAGGGGAAAGTATGAAAAATTGATTTACGATCCCACCTTTCAGACAATGCAAACCATTTTCAAATATTCCTATTGTAGGGATATGGGTGTTTGAAATCCTCTATGTGGTACACACTGGCGCACCCCTGTTTTAGCATTTGTGCATCATTTCCATATTATAGCTCCCTGAACCAAACTGTGTTTAGTTAACAAAATACAATTTTCTTAATTATCACAATTACTTAAAATAGAATAACTTTTCACACAGATCTCCATTCAAATAACAGTCTTTACCACTGCAAAGTGAAAGACTTTTGTCATTAAACTTGACAAAAATATTCTATGCAATCTGAATATTCTTTTTTCTGTTGCCATGGTAACATGAGAACATTCCTTACTGTTACACCCTTTTTGAAAAGGACATTCCTTGCAAAATTACCCATAATGCAACTTTCATAAAAAAAATAAAATGGTTTCTTGCTCATAATCTTAATCTCTGGAAAATTCTGCATAGGTCACATTTCAAAGGGAAATATGCATTATAAGCTTGTTTTCATTGATAACTCACTTAATAATGGACTTAGAGCAATATAACTAATTTCCCTCTAGGTTACCATATCCCATGACTGGTCACTTAATGTAGGTCTGGCAAGCTCTGTGGTTTATTCTGTTGCCTAGTCTGCTTACCTTTGTAGCAGAAACTGAGAGGAATCTACATGATGAGATTCTATCATTATCTACAACCAACAAGTATAGACAGAAGAGATCGAGATGTGGCTAGAGGGGCCCTTTTTGGGACACTAGGCCTGAGCTTACATTCACAATTAACATTAGCACCTATCTGAGATGTAGGGGGGCCCTGGGGGGGATTCAAAGGATATATGGCCCTTAGAGCCAGACATGGGGTCAAATTACTTTCTACCAACCTGATGAGGGGATAGGTGACCTTCATTCCCTTCATCTTGAACTCTGGGGATTACTTATTGATGAATAGTTTATGCATTATGATCCATGTAATTAAAGTAAGTCTTAGCTAGCTTTAACAGCTGTCTTTCCCTGTAAAAACTGCAATGCCATCAAATAATGTAGTTCCACATTATTGATGAAGTAACACTCAAATGAAAGAATGTATTACCAGACGCAAAGACTCCTGTTGACAATATTCAGTCCTGAGGCTTTAATCAACTCAACCCATTCAGCCAATGCTCATAGCCTGCCTACCAGTCCTGCGTGAATTTGAATGAATTAATGTAGGCACTAGGAATGCAATTTTATGTAATACCAAAGCAAATGACAGACTCTATTCATCCTAATTGGATAGAAGTCTCTCTGAATATATTATATTCAGAGAGACACTTGATAATATCAAGTGCACTGGCCATTTTTGTCAATCATACAGGTCAGGGGTCTGATGAGGATATGGAAATTTTGTTAATCCAGCGAACAGAAGTTTGGACTTGTAACTGTAAGGGACCCAACCCTCCAGGGTCACTGGTGGGGCCCTGGGCCATGGTCAAGGCTGAAACAGATAAAATTAGTTCCTGATAAGGCTGGGAGGCTCTCAGATGATGACTGGCCTGCAAGCTGCACATCTCTTCTGTCTATACTCGTTGCTACAACAGAGTTTAGCAATATTGCAAAGCTAGTATCACTGCTCAAAAAGGGATCAGTTTCAGCTATTTATGGCTGCGTTGTGACACAAAGGTGTGAACCATAATTATGTAGTTTTCTCTCTCTCTCTGGTAGCATATATATCTCTACCCTTTTGATGTTCACCAGAGCTCGGCTTGAAGGTTCATGGGAGCTTCATCTTGGATCTTTTAAGGCCATGCTTGCATACTTTATGATAACTTATATGATAACTTTGCCAGATGGGTTGTAATCTACCTAGCTCAAATGAATCAACTATCCGCTCATAGAAGAATTTCCAAAGAGAAACTTGATTTTGAAATTGACATTGTATAAATTCAATAAGGTAGATCCAGATCATGCCAAGAATGGATGAATAGGGCAGGAAAAAGAGGAGGTGGTATTGTCGGGCCTGATGATCGAGATGGATATTGTCCTATACTCTTGAGATCTCACATGGGAAATGAAACTCATGAATTGTACCACATAGACACTGGAAATACTCACAAAGAGAACACGCCAGGAAGGCAAAAGTGGGAGAACAAGGTATGAAGCCCTCATATCCAATCTTTTCAGGTCAGACGAACATTGCAAGAAAGGATGTAGCAAGTGAGAATATTCAAAGGTCATTACTACAGGAATAGGTTTATGGACATGAATAGTTTAATGTCTTTATTCATGAGAGATTGGGTGATGATGAAGATCATGGGAAACTGACCATATCCATCTATGGTGGATCCAAAAGAACAAGGCTCCAATATTTAAGACCCTATATGAAGTTGACAAAGGCAGCAAGGACAAAGATAAAAATACAGTAATGGAAACTAATAAGAACACAATCCAGCACCTCATAATTGCTTATGAAGAAGGACATGCTACTGACTTATCCTCAATACTCAAGCATGAACTTATGCTAGTACCATTATCACTAGCTCAGATAGTGGGAACCCTTTTGACAATTGGCAGTGAATGTCTAAGAAAGACTGATCATAATGAAAACCCATCTTGTCTCATTATTGAAGGACAGGCATTGGTTGTTTGAATTGGCAAGCCTGAAGGCGATAGCATGCTAAATGATCTAGTAGATGTATTTGTCCAGTTGGTCCTAAATCTCGGATCTGAATTGATGTTCTTTTAGACAGATATCCCAAAGAATTCATGCAACAACCCGTGTATGTAGAGTTGCAGACCTATCTGACACACGGTTGAAGGCTGGAATATATTCATTTGCCAAAAAATTGGTCAAATTTATTACCATGCTGTGACAACAAAACTGATCTTTCTAACTTTTTCATGGTTGATTGGTAAATGCTCCCGAAAATGAAGAAGTACTTATAGGGGGATTTCCAAATGAACTTTAAGTTTAGTTATTCAAACAAACAACAGATGTATCACATTTAAGGGGCCAACCATAAAGATGGGGACAACAGGCTGGTACTGCATACTGAGAAAGGTGATTACAGGACAGTTGTGTTATATACAAAGGATACAGAAGCTCTCTTGTTGTTAGTTTCCTATTTTCCTAAACTATGGATGACATCAAACTGCAGGAGATATAATCCAAAGGACATTTCATGTGATTCCACAGGACTGTGTCACATCATTGCTACCCTGAAATGCACTGAATAAATATGGGAGACACCACCTCATAGTTATCCAATCACAAAAAGCATTCAGCATGGAAAGTCTTCAAAGACGAACACAATCTATTTGATGGATTAGGGACAGGACAACTGTCAGAACATATGATAAGGTGTGTGGAAGCTTTCTTGTATCTACTTTAAAATCTATTATCTTGTTCTCAAGATCACGCCATACCTTGCATTTCCACATAATGCAGACACATTATCAGACTCTTATCTGGAAAAGTGCTACTTGTCCTAAACCAAGCCTTCCAAAACCTGAAGAATCAGGACTAGGGCTTCTCCTGATGTCACTTGACCCCATTCCAAGTGGCTCATTCAAACGAAAATGTGAGAACCTAAGATGCAAATATCAAAAATCTAGATGTACAGCCCTTAGTGTTCGGTTCTTGCAGGTCAGAGCCAGATGATTAATCAATGTTATATTCATAACAATTTTAAGGAGTAAATTAGTATAGTAACAAAGTGGAAATTAAACTAGGAAAATACAATGTTCGATTGG
Source organism: Lepidonotus clava (assembly GCA_936440205.1). Lineage (NCBI taxonomy): Eukaryota > Metazoa > Annelida > Polychaeta > Phyllodocida > Polynoidae > Lepidonotus > Lepidonotus clava. Next base: position 1,687,834 of record OW387136.1, on the reverse strand, counting down.
AAGATCAAGTGAGCAACTTAAGAGCCATTAACCTACTTTCTCTGATCATTTCACCTTAACATTTTTGCAACTTTAGGCCAGAAATTGTCAGAATTTGACTATTTGTCAGTACATTCCGAACTTTACTATAAAGTTGACCTCTATTGAATGACCTTGACCTTTAGCTGAAAGTCTTTGAACTAGCTCAATCTGGCCATGGCCGCCCGAGGGTGTATTCCCCGATCCGGCTGTAGCCGTCCGGAAAAACAGATATTTTTCCTTAATTTTTCCTTAATTTTCCAAAAGAGAAAACTCCAAATAGTTATCAACATATAGAAATGGCAAATATATCATTTTAAAGCTGATTCAATTCTCTACTTAATACTTCAAACTAGATGAACATAATTCTAATATTTAAGGATGCGTAAAGCTTTGAAAGTTCTCAATTTAAACAAATTTAAGGGATTTTTGGGGAAAATCCTGGGAGAACCTGGGGAAATCCAGCAATTCACTCTCGTAATCAGTGGGGTCTAAAGGGTTATAGTCCAGTCTATCATTTATACTAAAAAATATGACAAGAGTTTCTGTTGCCATAGCAACAGGCTTAAAATTCCAAGATGAGCAAATGCGACAAATACAAATATGATATGCTGGTCCAACCTAACAGTATTTCTTTTGGACTTATACTCAGGAAATGTTTACAACTATGGGCTATCCAACAAATACACAGATCCATTGGTCAGAACAGATATTATGTTAAATATTATTCTAAGTTTCTGTCCTGGTTACCATGGTAACAATGTCATTAAAATTCTTGCAACCATTTTGAAATGCAAGCTACATGCTTACACAAGTTCTTTACATCTTAGAATGTTATATGAATTACGAAAATGCATCTTTAACTTAGGCTTTATTGAGGTGCTCTATCTCATTTTAGTTAATTTTCTTTATTTGACCTTCCAAATAGTGACCTTGACCTTGGGTCAAGGTCAAAATTTCATAATCAAAATATGTCCACCACTCATGCGCACGTTTGATAAAAATTTGGTACTGATACGATGAAAACTTTTCAAGTTATTAACAATTAAGTGATTTACCCTTATAATTTTTTTAGGTTCCGCGCTCCTGCTGAAAACCTCACTATTTCAGGTTTTTGTCCTGATTACCATGGTAACAATGTCATTAAAATTATTGCATCCATTTTGAAATGTAACCTATAGGCCTACAGAAGTTTTTTACATCTTGAAATAATATATGAAGTTAGAATATATATCTGTAACTAATGCTTAATTGTGGTACTCTGACTCATTTTAGTCAAATTTCCAAATTTGACCTTCCAAACAGTAACCTTGACCTTGGGTCAAGGTCAAAATTTCAAAATTAAAATAAGGCCACCACACATGTGCATGTTCGATAAAAATTTGGTACTGATAAGAAGAAAACTTTTTAAGTTATTAACAATTAAGTGATTACACTATAATTTTTTTAAATTCCACGGTCCTGCTGAAAACCTCACTATTTCAGGTTTTTGTTCTGGTTACCATGGTAACAAAGTCATTAAAATTATTGCATCCATTTTGAAATGTAACCTATAGGCCTACAGAAGTTTTTTACATCTTGAAATAATATATGAAGTTAGAATATATATCTGTAACTAAGGCTTAATTGTGGTACTCTGACTCATTTTAGTCAAATTTCCATATTTGACCTTCCAAACAGTGACCTTGACCTTGGGTCAAGGTCAAAATTTCAAAATTAAAATAAGTCCACCACACATGTGCATGTTCGATAAGAATTTGGTACTGATACGATGAAAACTTTTCAAGTTATTAACAATTAAGTGATTTACCCTTATAATTTGTAAAAATTCGACGGTAACCATGGAAACAGGGTGAAAAATGCAAAATCCAGCTTGGGAACAAGCATATTCAGATTCAGCAGGTCCAAATTGTCTAAAATAGCCTTGTTCCCAACTTTTACTCAAAAATGCCGCCTGAATTGTTTTAGAGGCCTCTTTTCAAGAAATCCGACTAGACTATATTTGATTTTCCCTCCGATTTAGAAAATTGGCAGCTAGAATGAGATGCAATTCTATATACATGTCACACTTCATTACAAAGGCTTTCAAATTCTCTTTCAAATGGTAGGTTACATGCATTTGTCTATATATCTTTTATGCAAATTTAACAATCACCATATTCTCTTTAGTCAAAATCGCCTAGTGGAATACAAGCTTTGCTCTTTCTCTCAAGTAAACGTTAATAGCTAGGCCTATTGCTAGCCAAAAATTCCATATGGCTTTTACAACTCACAGTCTTTCGCAAAAGACTTTAGCCAGAGTATCACAGATTATCAAGCACATCGATCATATGGTATAGCAGTATTACCATTTTTTATTAGATATCACTTCTGGCCTCAGGCCCTAAAGCTTAATGAGGCCGACAGTAACAGACCCCTGCTGCAAGCACAATATCCAAGGGGCATATCTTATATCCAACGGGAATATTTCATACCTAAGGGTCTTATCTAGGCTTAGCCAAGGGGTTGACTACATTTCAGCCTGTGATGTCCCATTTCTCAGCCAAGTATGATCACTAGGGTGTTTTCCTTCTGCTTTTGCATTTTGGATAATTTGGATTCGCCCTCTCCCCACATCAAATCAAAATGTGGGTGGGGAGGGAACATAAACAATTAATTCTCAGCCCATGGCCAGCATCATTTCTCAGGCGTTCTCCCCCTGCTTTTGCAAAAGCAGTTCAGGTAGGTCACCTTCTCTTTAATCAAAAGCGTAGGTGGAGAGGAAACACTAAAGGTTCCCTGGAAACCCCCTCGTCTAACCTAGCATAACCTAGATCGGTTGCTTTTCCTTTCAATGCTTATTAATTTAGATAGCCTTCCTAATATAAATACAAACCCCCAATAGAAAAGTATTTCTGATGCAGTGTATACTGACCTGGACTACATATGCAAAGGGTTTCATGGTTATAGGCAGCCCAGATAAGGCCATTCATTTGTCATAGATCCCCTCCCACTCAACACGCAGTGCTGAGCAGTAATTGGAAAGGGCAGTACTGCTGTAGATGCATCCCTTGGTGTGGGGGATAAGGTGTGCTGTCATATTGTATATTATAAAGTCTCTCCCCCCCCATTCTTTCTTTTCTCCTTTTGACTCCATTATTCTGAATCTAAAGGGTCTTTCTGACACCAATGGATATTCCCAAATAGAAACATGTTCGGGAAACAATGACAAAAAAACATTCATGACATCTCGCTTTTTCTAAATTGGGTAGATCGTACCAAGGGTTTCATGGTTATAGACATTGTGCAGATGATGTCATAGCCCCCAAATGGGATGGGCGTCATATTGTTGATCAATTTTGAAATTGCTAGAGCAAACATCTAGAACAAAAATTAAGCAATATTTACTTCCTACAAATTCACAGAATCATGATAATCAATTATTAATAATTAGAATTAATGAATCCAGCTTTTTTGGTATAGCCACGTGGCTACATGCAGTAACCACGTGGTGATCACCAAAAATTGGTCACGTTACCACTTATGCACAAGGTCTATAATCATCATGGACCCCCCCCCCCCCCACTCACACACTGAGCATGTCCATTTTAGAGCAGTAACTGGAACAGGCAGTATGGCCATAGACTTGCTCTTGGTAAGGAGGATAAGGTGTCCTTCCATATTGGACCCTCTTATAATGTTCAACATCTACAAACAACTCTTTTCTGTGTAGTCTATATTCATGTTTAACTTTTGATGTTCAACAGAAATTGTGGGCCCTTTTATGACATCTTCCCTCTTCCCCTTCCTTTACCCTTTCCCTCGCAATTTTTGTAGTTCATATCAGAGGCTCTGTAGTTATAAACAGTCCAGATCAGGTCCTCCACTTATCAGAGACCCCCTACTGAGCATGCGCAGTTCAGAGTGGTAATTGGAGCAGGTAGTGCAGTCATCAGCAAGCCCCCCCTGGGAAGATAAGGTGTACTGCATATTGAACCCTCTTATAATGTTTCCCCTTTCCTCTCTGACCCCACCCACTACCTAAAAAGAAGTCTTCCCTTTGTGGGGTCTCTATTGATGTTAAACAGATGATGTCACATTTCCCAGAAAGGAAGCAGTTTCACAATAGTTATCAAAAAAACATTGGATTTTACTATAAATGTTAAGTAATTCATTCAGCCATATTATGCTGGGATAAATGGTTTGTGCGAACCTTTGAATAGACAGACTAGGAAAATTGGGATGGCTTGGTTTTGGTATCTTACATACAAATTACCTACAGAAATCGTAGCTAAATGACCAATATGGTATACTATTGGAAGAAAATGATTATTCCTCATACCAAAAATATGGAGGTCATTGTAATGTGAATCTAGAGATTCTGGAGACGGCCAAAGATAAAAAGGTATCATTTTATCTGTGATTTTGCATCAATGAAAATGTACCACTCCCCTTCAATTTGAATTAGCAGACAAGCTTGCAACATTAGAATTGTATGTTAGAACCTAATAAGAGGGATGTCTCAGATATTTGAGTTTGTCCATCCTCTTCATTTCTACCTAGATGGAAATAGTTCTAGATTGCTGGAAACTATACCTCCTTTTACAACTCATTGTCTTTTGGGAGAGACTTGAGCCAGAGAATCACAGAGTATCAAGCACATCGATCATACAGTAAAGCAGTATTGCCATTTTTTACTATAATATCACTTGTGGCCTCAGGCAATAAAGGTTAATGAGACCGTCAGTAACAGACCCCTGTAGTAAGTACAATATTAGAAGGTGTATATGTCATATCCAAGGGGCACATTTTATGTCCGAGGGGCATATTTCAGGTTTAGCCAAGGCTTCAGCCTATGGCATTTTAATTCTCAGCCAATGGCCAGCATGATTTCTCAGGCGTTCTCCCTGGTAGGTCACCTTCTCTTTAATCAAAAGCGTAGGTGGAGAGGAAACACTAAAGGTTCCCGTGAAACTCCCTCATCCCTGAATCTGACGCTGCACTTCTAAGCTGATACCTAGAAACTCCCTCGTCTCTGACACCTAGCATAACCTAGAATGGTTGCTGTTCAGTTCACTGATTATTTATTCAAATGGCCTTCCTAATACAAATACAAATATAAAATAGACGCAGATTTCTGACACAGTTTCTTTTTTTTTAATTCTTTATTAACCTGGCTCACTACGGCAAAGCCGGTTTTCTAGTGAGTCCACCAGTGTTCAGACATTACAGAAAATTCATGATCATTCATTGTAAGTTGCATATTTTGTAATATTGCCTAACATACGTACAATATTTACAGATGTAATAGTCAATACTACAATATTACTTATTGGAGGGAACTGAGAGGAAAATCATACATCACTCATATTTAGACATTTAAGGCCCATTTTTCATAGCATCCTTAAATGTACAGTAATCGTCAATATTTCGAGTGGTAACTGGCAGAGAATTCCAAAATAAAGCTCCTGTATATTAAAGTGCATAATGGCTTGGGAATGAAATGGCTACTTCATATGCTAGGGCCTACATGAGCGGTGATTGTAGTCGACAGTTAGGCCCTCAATGCACCCCTTGGTGTGGAGGATTAGGTGACCACCATATTGGACCCTCTTATAATGTCCTCCCTTCTTTCCCTCCCCTCTCGGACCTTGCCCACTATCTACATAGGGAATCTTACCATTCCGCCACTACCATAGCCCAAAGTCATGTAGTATGATAGTGCCTTAGAGCCCCATTCGCTGTGGTGGAAGTGGTTTATCGTATCTGTGAATATCGGAAATGTTGGATTATCGTAGCCCTGTGTGGCCTGATCCCTTGCGAAATTATTCAACATGTTGAATATTTTTGTAGAGATCATGTGTGATTAAATACAAAATTGCTTGAGAAAATGATCGCAAGGGACCGAAATTCTCAGTGTAAATGCAACTTCTTCAATTTTGCAAGCTTGTGATCATTTTGTCGGACCAAAGTTACTTCGACCAGGGAGAATGGGGCTTTATACATTGACTAGCTAGTTTACTGCCTGCAATTTGACACAGCCACAGTCAATCCTAAACTCAAACTGTGAAAACCATCCTTTACCTACTACGACGAAACCTAGCCCCACCTATCTGCATATCAGCCTGACCCCTGGAGGACAGAGTAACCCTGCTCCTTCTGCTGTCCCCTGATAACAAGATTACTGGGGCCATATCTCCTTGTGAACAGGTTTATCTGACTTGGTGTAAAAGCTGTATGACTCAGGGTCGTCCAGTATTCAGGTCAGCTTGGGCCACCTTCATCCTATTTTCTGTATGCATGGGACTGCTTACAAAATTAAAAGTTAACGGTAGGAATTCTAATTCTCCCAACCACGGATAGCCAGAGACAGGATACATGCTGGGTAATTTGTCAACAAAACTCAAGGTTTTAGTATAGGAATTTTCATCAAATGCATCATTATTTGTAGATTAACATTGTGAAAAACTAGCCAACATTACTTTCTAAATTAGTATCCATATCTGTTAATATTTCCTGAGTCTTTCGAAAATTCATTCATTGTAAATGGATTTATACCAATTATTTGCTTATTTTCTATAGGTTTTCCAGGAGATTTGTCGACAGAATCAGTCCAAATTAGCCTGCACGTGCTTGAAATACTGTAAATCAGTTATCTGTGGTAGGAAGAATTCATGAGAAAGTGTTTTAGACCCTTAAATGACATAAAGCCATGGGTTGTCTTCCTCATAGTGAATTGGGTTTACTCTTTCCCCACAACAGGTGTTCTCCCAGACTAGACCCTACACAGTCTCCACAGTCTGATAACATTGGAGTATTCCCCATAGGCCCTCCTGTGATCAAGGCAAGGGGAGACTCATTTACGTAAAAGCCGGGATCAAATTAAAGAGCCGAGAAGGCCAGAGCTGAGGGATCGCTCCGGTATTGGTCTCAGCTGCCTCACATCTGATTGTGGTCAAAGCGAATCGAATCGATGTGGCCCTGAATTAAGTTGGTGTGCCCCTGTATTGAGTCTGCGGGCTGAGGAATTAAGTATACGGTTCCTGGAGGTGGTTGGATTTATTTAGAAACTGCAAAGTCTTGAACATAACATGTGGTGACTCTGATTAGTACAGTGAATAGAGGCATGGGTGAACTGTGGAGCAGACAGAAGTATTTATTAAAGGGAATATCTAAGACTGCCAGAGAATCTTTTATACACCTCTTATTTAAATTAACTAATTTAGTTAATTGAATAATGAGCTAAGCTTATAAAATTAGCCAACTCTTGCTGATAATGAATGTGTTCTGACAGAATATTCAAATCAACTTAAAAAATAGTAAATACATTAAGTTGAAACAAATACCAACCACTAGCCATCGAAGTTGAAAATACACAATATAAAGAACAGCATTAACTGCAAATGGCACAATAAGGGGAATTTCAAATGAATGACAAGAATCCAATGGGCAATCTCTAAAAGGTAATTTAGGATGTATATCAAAATTCATCAAGGACACTGGTGATCTAGTGAATGGTAAGATGGCTGATGGCCATGGAAGACCTATGCTATGGTTAAGACAGAACTGGTTAAGTGAGCAATATAAGGCATTTAGGTCCAAATCAAAACCCTGAAAAACTATTAAATAAACCATGGAAAAGACATACCAACCTGTGGTAATAAGATTACTATAACATCAAAATAGTGTTCTTAATATAGATGTCTTTCCATTTAATTTCATACACCTCAAAATCTACAAATTTCTAAATGATTTTATTATAATTGGCATTCAAAATAAACTGCCAACTCAGCATTATCATGAGGCAAACAACTTCACAACAGAAGCACAACAAGTATAAAACACAATATAATGGTAACGAAACTGGTATATCGTGAGACGGGGTCGTGCCATTCGGGTTGATGTAGGGCCAGGTATACAAGGTTTCCACGGGCATTTATGACCCCTACCTTGATGGCCCTTAAAAGGGCAGAACATGATGAAAGGGCCATACAGGGCATTAGCCTCCAGCATCAAGGTGCCATAGAGTGTTGTCGTAACGGGATAAGAGGGGTCACGGGGTGTTTGGCCCGGGCGCGGGTCTGGTCAAGTGACATACACATTTTAGTATGATGTCAAGTCAGGTTACCTGCAAGAATCCAAGTAGGATAATTTCGTTTCTTATATGAATATTTGACTAAAAAAGTACTCCATTATGGATGGTTCTAAGTCCCGGTTTCTCATATTTTGTGTTTCATTTGACATTTTTGTAAAAACCATGAACACTGCTGATTCATATAAGGGAATCTGTCAACATTGTAGTGAAAAGAAAAATAATAACCAGTTTCTTATTGGATAGGTTCTGCTATTACAATATTATTATTGCCAATTTTTATTTCTATTTTGTGTCGCTGAATACTGCTTGTCCACAATAATGGGATACGGGCTGTTTAGTATTTGATATTTATATCACAATTAACAATCGTTTAAATAGGTACAATTACGCAAATTGAAAATTTCTTGAATTCATTTGATCATCTTCTATGATGTATCAGTGCAGATGTTATTGTGATACACTCAAACATCTCTAAACAGTGACAGTTTGTGACATTCTAATAACATGCGGCTACATAACATACTGGGCCTGGAATCGAGTTCCAGGAATATATGAGGCAACACAATTCTCAAGAAAAAGACACTGTGATAATTGTATAATCAGATTAAGTCAGTCATGCTAGGATGAGAAGAAGCATGGCCGCTCTAGAGGAATGTGTATGGCAGGCTTTCGTAGATGATTACTCGCTTTCGTAGGCGATTACTCGCACTGTGAAGATATCTCAATATGAGATAGACAGCTCCCAGACTGTGGTATCATCACTTCAAAGTCTGAATCACGCACAGGGAGGAGGTACAGTGAGGTTGATAGAGGACTGAGGGGGAGGACACTGGGGGGAAGGGTTTAGGTAGAAGGGAAGGGAAAGTGGGTGAAGGATTTGTGAAGGAAGTATAGGCTGGCTGGTAGGCTGGGGATGTGGGGGAGTAATTGGTGGGTTGGATGTTTTATATAGAAGTGGCATGAAAAATACTTTTCCCAATAGGAATGTCAGAACCTCCCATCCTGAAAGGAGGTAGAGACCATAATGATATGCTTCATATGGTGAGAACTGGTATATTCATAGAAATGTTAGAGTTGTTTGGACATAATGGACACATTGAGAAGCCACAAGTATCACCATTAATTTTTGCTACCATCAATCTCATAATGATTACAACAGGAGACCTTCCATTTAATACCAAACCATCAAGAGGTTTTGGGGTCCGAACTTTCTGAAAATGTGGCTAGGGGGTTGCAAAATGTTATAGAAAGTGCTTACATACTTAATTGAAGGCCCCAAATGAATCTATAAGTTATCCATTTAAAGATAATTTATCCATCTACAAAGAATACCAGTACCCTCTGATGTAGATTCACTATAAGGAAATAGTAACAAAGGAAAATACTACTCTTGTTGAGTGGGGATGTGTAGGCTTTAAGAAGGGTCAGTTTTGAGGCGGTACGCTGACAGCCCATTTAGGTGGTCTTTGTAGATAGGGACCGGCTTCTCTGATGTTTTGACCTTTGACCTTCCAGTCGCTGACCTCTAGAGAAGGTCATCACAGGCTCTCTCTGTCTTCAGTTTAACCTGATATCGTACGAGGCTGCTCAAGGGAATTTGGTAGTAGGCAACAATAACTTGGTATTAATGTTGACAAAAGCTGGGATTTTTACATAATTAACTAACGGATTTCATATCTCTGACTTCCAAAAAGGAAGTAGAACTGAGTATGATCAATAAGATGCATAAGTTCCAATACAACTTATTGGTTCAATATTTAACCGGAGTAACACACTGATTCCATAACTGCTAAAACGATCATTAAAGTAAAAGTATATCCCCATTATAGAAATACTTTCAGAATAGATGGAACCTTTTAAAACTCCATTTTCTCTTACTACATGGCAGCCTCTCTTGTGTGCTATAAGTGAGAAGCAGGAATCATGAGTTCTCCTCACCGATAGCCCTGCAGAGACTCGTTACTTTTCCCATAATCCTCTGCGCTCCCCGGTTACCTCTGGCGTGCCATCATCTGATACCCTAATGATGCCCCTTTGCATGACCTGCTTGGTAAATGCAGGGTTTCAGCATTGTGTCCTATAGAACCTACCCATTATCCAATAGAACCCTTCCATACTCGGTTGCCCGTAATTCGCTGTGATTAATTACGCCTTTTGCCCATTCACCTGGGAGCAGTGCTTATTGGGGTAGGCCGCGGGAGGGGTTTGTGTGGGCACGGCTCAGCGCTACGAGCTATTCAGTGGGTCGGGGAGTGAACAGGTCCATTTATTACAGGCATTACGCTCGCATCAGTCAGGGCTACTCTCAGTGGGTCATGCAGTATTCATCCCACTCTGCAAGAAAATCTGAGATTTTAATGTAGCATAAGTTGTCACTAAAAGGTCTTTCAAGAGGGTATTGTCAGTTTTGCTAGAATTGGTATTTGTTTCCAAGTTCATATACCCACAGGATGATCATCTGTATTCAGGTAGAATCAGCACTTAGATATCAAAATCGGCCATTTCTTTTCTGCTGACTAATGACCTCTGAGACAAGTTGATGTTCCAGCCAGTATGGCTCTTGAGGGAATGCAACTTTATGGCTAATAACTAGTGACTGAGATAGTATACAGTGCAATACCCACTAGGCAATTCTATTGATGCCTATATTATGGTGGGTATGGGGCTTATAAAACTCCTGAGATAGCGCACCAATCTCCACATTTGACCTGATTGTCTCAAGCCACATACCCACTAGGTGAGTCTGGGCTTCAGCAATCTGAATCGTCAGGAAAAATCGCTTAACGATTTGTCGGGCAATTTTATCCAACTTGCTCATTTCAATATGGCATACTGATTGGTGATCAGAGGAAAATACAATTGCCGATGCCCAATTCGCCTAGTGGGTATGGGGCATCATAGGTTTTACTGGACCTTTATTATTTCCTGTTTTGCAATGAAACCTAGCATGTCTATTAAGATAAACAATGGAGAGCAATATTTCAGCTGAGCCAATCTTTGCACCAGTAATCAGTGATTTCCTTACAAAAAAAGCTGCTTAGTGCATCTCTATAATTACTTCTTCCTCTAATGTGCTGTTTGCATGTCCTATGGGATTCGTTCTGTTAGCACTAGCCTTCTGGGCAAGGACATTTGTAGGAAGGTTTGGGGCTTACCATTAAGTACGTATGTATGTCTCGAGGGGGGTTAGGGAATTTTTAAAAATGTGTATACGTTCTAGTGCCAATCCAATTTGTCATTTAGCTTAAAGGGGATGGGGAACCGGAGTGCAACAAATGTGTCTATGTTCGCTGGGGAAATTGTCAGACAAATTTTCTAGTATGAATCCAATTCGTCCTTTAGCCTGATGGGGGTTTGGGTCTAACAAATGTGCGTACTTTCTAGTATGAATCTAATGCATCAATGCATCCTTTAGGAGGCTGGGGGTCTTAGAAATGTACATACGCTCTAGTATGAATCCAATGCGTCCTTGAGCCCAAGGCCTAGGGGGTCGGGGGGTGTAACACATTTGCGTATGTTCTAGAGTGAATCGAATGCGTACTTTACGATTGGGGGTGGTGGTGGTCTGAGATTTTTGAAAATGTGCGTACGTATACATACTTAATGGTCAGCCCCTAGGTGACTAGATGGATGATGCAGCAGAGTACATTGGGTGGAGGGGGGGGGGGGGGTGAGTGCTGAAAACATTACTTAGAGATGCTGAATAATGGATCCTTGGTCGTCCTATAACGGATATTTGCATCATTGGATTTCGGATACAGTCAGCTTTATGTTTTTGGTGAGGATTGTACTGTGGATGCTTCAATTGAAAAATGTCTTTCGCGACCATGTTTTCAATGCAATCAAGTTTATAATCCACTCAGCCTTATTACTCATAGATACTGTAGAATAAACATGATAATAAAGCCGACGAATTGAATTCCACGAGTGCTTATTTTCATTTGTAATGCTTTATATTAATGAAAAATGGTGCTTTCCTATTTGTGTTCTTTTAAATAGCTTGTCCCCCAAAAGAGTCCCTTTGATAGAAATTTGACAGGGGGAAAGTGTCTTAGCTATCCGACACAGTTCTGGACGGTCACTGCATGAGTAGTCAGCATTTTTGCTGTAAATTTAAAGAAGAAGATTTGCCCATACCCAGACCAAGGCAACTAAAAAGAATGTCCTTACTCGGAAATGCTTCCAGCTGCCTCTCTCAAAGCAAGAACGTGATTATAACATTGCAGCAACGTTCTATTAAGTTCTGAGGGTTCTAGTTTTCTGATGGCACCCAAAAACGTGATGTTATTGTGAAAGTTTTCTTACATCCTGTCATGTAAAAATAACATTATTATAACATTCTTGTATAGTAAGTCTCAACCTAGCCTAAGATAACGTAATTGTTACATGGACATTCTCGAAAGTAACAGACTGACCAATAAGAACATGCCCGTTACATCTCCACTTGCGTGGGGATCTATACGTGTCTATTCTGAGTGAAGCTACTCTGTAATTGAACCAGTGGACCGATGACATTGAATCAGCAGCAGATTCAGACCTAGCTCGGATCAAAGAATTGTTGTCTATACATCATAATTAACCTCACCTGAAGTGGTAAGAGGCCGACCTGACCCTCAGTTGGACCGACAATCTACTTGGATGGGACCTATCTTAAATGGAGACTTAGGCAATTCCAAGGAGACCAGAAGGTACAGAGAGAGATGGTGACAAGGGGAAGATGTTAAAGCTAACAGTGTTGTGACACCATGAAGATTGCTAGGGTTAACTTTTAACGTTTCTTAAGCTGCAAAAGCCTATCTATGTGAATGTCCACATAGAGATAGTTTTAAATATGCTTCATTGGGAAGTATTCATGATGAAACATGTTCTTTTAAGAATTGCCTTTGAATAATTACCTTTGCTGTCATTTCTGAAAACTTCGACACATTGTATGGATTCATCATTTTGAAACCTCTGTTCTAGGCTACGAATTCACGCATTAGCCACATATAGCTTTAACTATGTGGAAGAAAGGTCAACTTAATTTGCTGTATTGCTTGCAGAATAAACATCAAAGTGAAATCTCTCATCATGCTGCCGGGTTAATATATAGATCTCAGGAAGTCCGAATTTGTGCAATACCGTATGGGGCATTAGGAAAGAGACTAATGAATGAATCTGTAATTTGTGTGACACATCCAATCAAATTAAACCTAAATGATGCAATTTGTATGGTTAGACCTGGGTTTCAGTACTTTTCCCTATAGAACGTGGCTGTCTTTGGTGTTTCCTGTGATCTAAGCCTAGGGCTGTGATTAATTACGCCATTTCCCGTTCACCCGGGAGGGATGCTTATTGGGGTACGGAATGGTATTGCTTTGTGTGGGAGCAGCTTAGCATTACGAGCCTTTGGTTGGGTTGGGAGTGAGCGGGACTATTTATCAAGTCCTATACCCTGCATAGTCAGATATATACTACCGTAGGGGGCAGGTCATGCAATATTCTTCCTGTATATTACAGTTCAATAATGTACTTTACCCTGAGGTTTATAAGCAGACAGGTCACGCTGTGGGGCAGGGGATATTGAAGTATTGACTGCTTAGAGTATTACGTGGTAAGTGTAAAGTGATTACATATACCATCTAAAATCTCGACATTAATGTTCCCTTATGTACAGTTCAGAATATCTAGGATGTCCACTTCAGTGCAGTTCAGAGTAAAAGATATGAAAGGGACCCAAAATCAATGTATATCGACAAAACTTTGAAAACCCAATTGATTATCAAAATAATTATGTTAGACGAGTCTAGCTAAAGTCAGTGGTAAAGTATTGGCTCTGAAAACAAGCTGAAATGGAAAAACATTTTAAGGAGAGTTGATATTTTAATTAATTTAATTGCAAACAAACCACATTTTAGCATAACTGCAATACTTGAGTTGAGGTGGTAAAATATGTTACTATGATTTACTGCCATACTTTATGGCTTAGATTTTCACATGGACCAGCAATATGCTCATGGCATGGATATGCATGGTTATTTGAGTTTGGAAAATGTTGGATTTATTGGTTTTAATCACTAATTCTCTGCAGTAATGATTAGACATGTTTTACCTTTCTGCAAGCTCCAATACGTTCATATAGATATAATGAAGCATACTTTGGCTATAAGAAGAGAAACTGAGCAAAAAGCAGCTAATATCCTGGCAGGGGAACTTCATCTCCTATGCCTAGTCTCATCAGGCTTTGATACATTAGCTCATGAGCTTACACACTGCAGCCTAAAGCTGTCTCCATACCATGCAACTGAAGGCAGGTTTCCACGAGGAGAATAACCTGCATTAAGTCATGGACAGCCCAGGTGCATCTCCACAAAGTGAACAGTTTCTGTAATCATCAACGACTAAGGTGACCCGTGCTGGTGCTGGGATGGCGGGCAAATAGATGCACTAATGGTCGATGAATAAGGTGAAAAATCAGATATGTCTGGAATCTTTTCACTATTCATTGACAATTATACTACCTTGTTATTTGTTTTGTAATTTTTCACCTTCATTGGCCAACTAAGCACTAATCATCGTAGTTATTCGCCTGATGGAGAGCCAGTGATTTGTGTTAATCCTTTTCAACCGAGGCAATTTGTGATGCAAACCCAGTGTGCATTAGTAGCTCAATAGTATCAAAGCCAGTTTCCACAGAACAAACATTCTAATTGGCCAAACAATTCTTAAAATTCTTTATATCTGTGGCAACAAACAGAAAAAAGTGACACTTAACGCTTGGGTCGGAAAGGGCGGGCTACGGCATGGTTTGTCATTCTGCAGAAACCTACCTCTCCCTTGAAACTTCTGCTGCCTCCAAGCTATAGTCACAGTGGATGTTAGGCATGTAAAACCTAGTCCCGACAGGGTGATCAAAATTGGTTTAGTTGCTGGTGACTAGGGTTAGTTAGTAGCCTGGTGATTAACTAAACACTGGCACTGTGATGTCTGGCGTTTGTGAGCAAAATGTTAAGTAATTTTGCCTATGCCTGTGAACAAATTATGGCAATTAGAGCTAATTGGTGGTCTTAGTTGCCAGATGCATCCCAACTTGGCTATTAACTTGACCTACTTATTTGTGAATCGCTGCATGGGCCACTAGCGTTAATTGCAAGGATTTAGTTGCAATGTGGGGATCAGGCTTTACACTTCAGCTCAGCTGTGTTTAGTCCTCCATGGAAATGTGCCTTTACAGAGGAACACACAACTCGCAAGCAAAACCACATTGACCGACACCAAGCTGTAATGTGTGCAAATCAGCATCGCTTTTCTTTCCGCCTGTTTTTCTGTTGAACCAGGACCAGTAGGATTGTTAGTATTGTTAGTATTGCATGCTGTTGGCAATGAGGCTTCCAGTCCAGAACGACTGCCTTGCATGGCCGGGACATTATTTGTCTTGCACTCGGTTGTGGCTCGCGCTGCACCAAATCAGTACAGTTCATTCACATTAAGGCCCTATTTAACTATGTGAGTTTCAGCTGTGATATCGGCATGATATGATAACATTACAGATACTTTGCATATCTTGGGTGACATATTGTCTGTAATTGGATATTTGGAGTATTTTACATATGCGTAACAAAGAATTCCATCTCTAATATATGGGATTTATCTGTAACATCATCATATTGCAGCTCATGTCGTGTAGTGTAATGCCCCTTTTACACCCACCTATTAACTTCATTGTAGGCAGTATGGTGTCTTGTCACTAGTAATGAGAACAGATTGCAACCTTTTAGAGTCTACGTATACTTGCAGTTAGATGTGGCTCATCTCTGAGACTTTTTCCCCTCAAAAATAATCCTTGAAAATATCTGTTTATTTTCACTGAATTCTTATGAGTTATTTGTATTTGAATCATACAAAAACTTGAATTGGCTTCACTGGAATGAACAGGTCATGCTTAAGGGTAATTCATTTCCTTAAGCTTATGTTTTCTGTATGGCGCAATGGGGAGATATTTGCTCCATTTCTGGGTAGTTTTGGTTTCTCTATGATACACATATGATTAATGCAGGTATGGTTGGGTTGAAGTTCAAGGTGTGAAGGGTGAAACCGTAACTCAATATGTGATCCTGAAAACACATAAGATGTGTTCTTTCATTGATCCAAAAGCCATTCCAAAGATTACATATGATTAATAGATAACATTTCCTTCGTGCGTATTCAGTAATGCTAGTTAATCCATTCTGTTGATCACTTGAAAATACTTTGAAAAATTGTGTTTTCACTAGAAGGGACATTAGACAAACATTGAAGAACATTGGATGCCTACATACTTAGAAAGCAAGAGTAATAATTGTTGTTCTATGCTCATTGGCGGTATTCTGGGCACACTCGTGGAAACACAAACTTCAATTTTGAGAAATGTAGCAAACCCAGAGAATTCAGTTCGAGTTCGATAGGAGTAAAGTAGTGAAATACTTAACTATATGGGGTTCCTGTCCTATAACGCCATCAAGTTAACAATACATTTTATACCATACAAATAAAGAATCATGGAATATAGTGAAGTTGACAATAAATAATGAAAAAAAAATAAAAAAAATTTGTAAGGACATATAAGGAGTATTGACAGTGTATTACGAATTAGAGCAGAAGCCATAAGCTATGTGTACTAATAAATGGTGAAAAGATACTGGTTATCCCATTTATGTCGGCAGTCTAGGAGACACTAGTATGAATGTACTGACTGTCAAGTATCATTTACCAGTTCTGTCTTATTTTCATATTTGCCTTGGCAATATGTTGACGTTTTAGCTGATATGACACTCAATTTCCAGATAGACTGCAAGGCATGTGGCTTGTTGCACAATGAATTTTGTAACAAAACACAATCACAAGGAATGTGTTCCTTGTCGATTTTGATCATTTTTAGGCCATTTCACATAGAGAAAATTGTGTAAATGTACCGTACTTCTTTTAGACATTTGGTTTCTCCCCATATATCAATTTACGAAATTCAATTTGATCCTGTAGATAAAGATATATAGGCATTTGTAACAATGATATCGCACCAAAATATGGTAATTGACCACATATCGTGTTCTTAAAGTGATCTGAAAAGTTGTTGTTGTTGTTACAATCGGTCATTGTGCAACGGGCCAATGGCCTTAAAAATGAGAAAAACATTGTCTGCCTAATACAGTAGGGGTGCATCAACTATAAGTGTCGATTATTGTTAACACTGGATGTGAAAAAGGTGAGAAGTTTATAATCTCACTATCTCTGCCTTCTCAACTATAACAAGATTATATTTTTGCAGACACATTCATATCTTACTAGATGCAAGTAGATGTTAGGTTGATAAACATAATTGTGATATATAAACGTGTTCCAACATGACAATTAATTATAGTGACAAGTAAATGGTCGAAGGAAGCCATTTGGGGGAAGTAAATGACAGATTCCTGCTCTGAATCCCTTGGAGTAATTCAGGTTCCACCGGGCCTTATCTATAATGGAGAATTGAGAAAAGGTCTAAAGTCAATGCGGCTTGGAAAGGTGACCCTGGTCCCCTGAGAGGTTGTCACTCACAGACTCCATCTTTAACGGGTCCCCTTTCCCTGGGATAAGGTTAATGGTGCTATTCCCACCTCACCTCCTTAAAGCTTCAAGCTCTGCCATTTTAGGATGGAATTAATGGGGATGTTGCTCTGAATTCCTGTTGAGGGACTTAAATGTCTCAAACATGCATTATCTTGCTCTGATTCTAGAGATACAATTTCAGTGTGCGAGCTAGGCAATTGATGCCATAAAAATAAGCATCATATCTATTGTGTAATAACAGATGAGTTCTTGTTTTCTTTTGTTTTTTTTCTTACCTCAATGTGGATGCACCCAAATGATATCTTGTGTGAAAAAGTGACAACTTAAATAAGTATGGCCTTGATCGATCATGGTGAAATATAATCAATGAAGATAATATATAATTTCTGATATCATCCACTTCACTTTAGTAGGAGATAGACACATTAACTTATTCCAAGAAAAAAACGGAATGATAATGCTCCTAGGGAACTCAAATAACTTTTATTTTGGAAAGTCTACAACCCCTGAAGTTTGTATTCCTTTGACAAAACTGAATATCAAATTGAATATTAAATCCTGAAACCACTATCTAGACAGTCCTTCAACATAATTGATATTGAGGATGTTGAATGAGTGCGATATAAGAAAGCACCACCTAAGATTTAAGGGGACACCTTGCATGGCTTCCCTCCACTTCACACCTGACCAGTCCCCATGTCTCACTGGTGATCTCATTAATTCCCCCTCCCAGCCTCATCAGTCTCTGCTTCAGTTCAACTTGATAATCAGGGCATTAAAGGCTGGAATCCATTGGGCGATGCATCTAAAATTCTGGTTGTTTGTGCTACCAGAACTAGTGGGAAATAACTTATTGAATCAGAAATTGAGTTAGCATTGAGTAGTTTGATGAGAAATGTTTTAAAATATAGCCAATTTCTTAGAAAACATGATGTAAAAGTAAAGGGGGGACCCATTGAGAGATCTCATCACTATAATTCTGGTTATTTCAACCAGTTCTGGTCATTCAGTTCTTAGTTGGCAGCATCTGGTCAAAAACAGATAGAAACAGTGTTCCCACTCAGCAATTTGACCAAAATGTAAAGATATAACTTGTCAAATATCTGACAATGTTAGATATTGGTAGCTGGTAATCTCCTAATTGACCAGAATCTCTGTTGTGTCACTCAGTGGGTTCCTACCTTTAGATATTGGTCCCTGATGATCTCTAATGTGACCAGAATCTTAGTGGCATTGCTCAGTGGGTTCCCACCTTAATACCCCACTGAAAGGCAGGCTTCCTAGAACTGCTACAAACTTTCAAACTTTTCACGCCAGGTCTCCCCAGACAAGCAGGCTCCCAATAGTGGGGAAAAAAATCTACTTCCACTAATGGATGGCGTCTGCTGGGAGGTAAAAAAGTTTTGGTGATGAAGAAAGCGGCTGTCGGCCGCTTCCTATTGAGTCTACCATGCCACAGGATAATGTCCTAAAGATTCAGCGGTACTGCAGTTTTGTATAGAGGTCCCCAGTGAACTGGTAACATGTGTGAGGCCTGTTGTTATGCCTGGTCCCAACAGGGTTACCAAAACCTGTTTAGTTGCTGACAACTAAGGTTAGTTAGTACCCTGGTGTTTAGCTAAACACTCAAGCAATGATGTCTGGTGACTACCACTAATTGTCATGGTTTGTGGGCAAAATATATAGGAAGTTTATTATTTCACCAGTGTAGGCAACCAAACAACAGCAATTTGGCGGATGACTGAATTGTCTATAATTAGTTGCTGCCATTTAGTTGCCAGGTGCGTCAAAACTTGGCTTTTAACTTTTTTTCCACCAGTGACTAGTTAGTTGCCTGCGCCATAATAATTTATTAATCTAGCTCTTTTAATCTAATGATAATTATCAGGTTTTAGTCACCAAGTAGGGACCACCCTTTGGACTTGTTAACAGAGGTGTTTTACCTAGGCTGTAAGGTAATCTATCAAATATTCACAGTTTTTTTTTTACATACAATGAAAAAGATTTGGCATATTCTCTACATGACGCCATGAGAACATTTTGGATATGTAGCTTTAAATTCTTTGTTTCATGTATTTTAAAGGGATATCCTATTTATTCTATATTTATATTCGAGAGGGACTGCTTTCTGAAACAGGTGGACCAATGTTTTATGATTTTTAAAATCTGGTTCTGGTTTTTAGAATATTTTCCGTAGGAAAAGCACATACAGAGCACATATGTACAGAATATAGGAGAAAAAAGGGCACCTTTTGGGGTTAGAATCTACAAATATCTATATCAATTATTTTTATTCATCAAAGTTTGGGTGATTCATCAAAGCTTGTGTGATATCAAGAATCTATTTTGCAAATGTCATCACTTAAAGACTAACAATATTCCAAATAACCTGGACAACAAAGTTTTAAAATATTCAGTAAAAGAGTATAAATGTGTATCAAAGACGCACCCCCAGCCTCCTATATATAAGGCCTATCAATTTGGGCTTGCAAGTAATGGTAATCACATAATATTGGCCTCCAATCTGGTTTTAACAAATTTAACAGACGTTTGCATTTCATAAGCTTACTGGGCAAATTCATGTTGTAAGCTACCAAAGTTTGCCTCATTAATGAATCATTCAACGATTATAGGTACCAGAAGTTCTGGATCCTTTAGGAGAGGTATTGTAGCCCCTAATAGAGGTTTTAGGCCATTGACGTTGCCGGATTACACTGTAAGGCTGCAAAACACTTTGCTGGTCATCACATCGTTAGGCTAACGTTGGTGGACATTAAACTTAAAAACTCTTGGATGAGACAGCAACTTTAATTCCGCTAAAGTTTATGTTGTAGGAAATATCCATTTTATAAGACGTTTTTTTAGCTAAGAAACAGACTGTGGATCAATAGCCTCAGCAAATCTTCACACCCCCATGAGCGTATGAAATTGGAGTGGCAGTATGATATTAGGTCTTCAACTGGATGAAAGAGACATCTGATTGGATGCTATACATCATGTGACACCCCACATCTGAAGTGATACTACTGAGGAATAGCCCTCGTTTAGGGCGACAATCCCCATAGACCATGCTAACCTCATAGTAAAGGTAGGTCAGTCTTAGGAACGGAGGCAACATGGGCATGCGGCACAGGGGGAGGCCTCGTACGTGGAAAGGACTGAGATGGGCTGAGCCTCTTTAGATATAGTCTGTTCTACATACTTCATATTGGAGTTTTTTCTTTGCTAATTTGTTATTCTAATTGCACTGGCCCACCATCTAATGGACCAATCTATACACCTTGGGCCAACATAGTCACCATTTAGTCAGTAATAACTTGGTTATTGCTTGATTTGATTACATTTTGAATGCTTCCAGTAAGGCCCATATCCAAGGTTTCAAGGGTTGGCTAAGCTGTACCACTGCATAGCATATAACCAATACCATTCTAGGGAAAAAGGTCCAGGCAAGCCGTCCCCTGTGGCCAGCTCCCATATTATCTGTCACCACAGGTGCCCAAAAGCCAACCAGGCCAGTCCAATCTCCTGTGCAATTTGTATCGTGAAAGGTCGCGATTGGTTCGCAATGATTTTCCAGGTTGTGATTTCATTATGGAAGAGTCAGTTGCCGAGCTAGAATACAATAAAGATAGCTCGGTTGAGGGAGTGGAATGGCTCAGATTACGTACAATCTATTTTATTTAGCAGTATACAGATAGGTTCATATACTATGGAGCAATATTGCCAGAAGCTTGGGAGAATATATCATGTTTACGTTCCTTCTAAAAAAATGGTTATATACATGAATTCATTACAATGGCTATGGTTTGAAAGTTCAAGTCCAGCATTTTGTTTCACCAAGTACGTGACAGCTAATTGAGTTCATATCATGTGAACATTCAACCAAGTTTCCCATTTCCCATTCCAGATGACACATTTTCTTTTCAAGAAATATATTCATATTCTCTTATTATGCAATTCTACAACAGAAATTACTTGAAGTGTTCATAAAATAATTCAAATGCTCATTTCATAATAAAAACCTCAGAGAAATAGTGATTTTAGTATATTTATTACATACATGGATGACAAAAAAAAGATGGAGCATGTATAAAAACTGTTGTCCTTTACAGTCCATTATTCACACTCGACATACACCTGTTCATCTCGCTGACAGACTCTGCGGCGAAGGATTTCTACTAACCCTCACCAGACAGCCCCGTGCTTAGCCTGATTTCCAAAGCGACAGTGGGACATTTCCCTTAGGTGCCCTTTACACTGGTGAGTCTGCTGTTTCATATAGCTGACACGAACATTGCTTGCAGACCCACTGCAGCGGAAAATCCTGTTTACACATTGGTGATTTATGCATGAGATATCAGCATTCCAATTGTTTTTATTGAGTATATGCTGATCTGTCCAGGTACACTACATTGATGATTCCTTGGTGCCTGTGTGTAACTTGTCATGTCACACTGATGTCACCACTAGTGTTGTTTAACTGCAAAACATTAAATCCTGTTGCACCAGTACAACACAATAGTTGTCTATAAATTTATTGTTGAATATAAGGACCTGGTCCCATTTCCATGAGCTAATATTCATTATAGCACCATTCTGGCATGCAGATTGACCCCAGACAGTCCCTTTACTCTCATACAGCAGTCCCGGCCTCAGTGTAAAGGGGCTCTGAGTGGGTTGGGTGTAAGTGGACTGATTCATTAAGCGTGTAGATCCCAGACAGTCCCCTTCTACAGCCTCAGTGTAAAGGGGCCCTAAGTGGGAGTGGGTTGGGGTGTAAGTGGGCCGATTCATCAGGCGTGTAGACCCCAGACAGTCCCCTTACTCTCGTACACCCGTCCCTGCCTCCGCTGCATAGGGACTTCTGAGATATGCGTCTAAGTCGTAAAGCCAATGCTTAAACCTCACTTCCTCCTCACTCTTCAGTAAAAAGAAGGAGAAAATAAAAGGGATGTGGTAAAGATAAAAAATGCAATAAAAGCATTTCTGTAGGCTTGGGAGGTTCCAGAATGGAGTGGAAAACGAGCCTTTCAATTAAATATATTTTGTTGGTGTCTAATGATAAATGGGGGCTAGTTTCCAAGTCTAGTATTGGAAGGCTGACTTTGCACTGGCCATCGTTTCAACAAAAATGACAGCAATTTCAATAACAACCATAAATCATTGTCCTCTTACTAGTAAGATTATGAGTGTTTCATATAGATTTAGAACTATGACTTTTATTTTGATTGATGAATAACTTTAGCTACGTCAAGGGTTCAACATACCAAAATATACAGGCATTGTGAAATGGCCTTAAAGCCTTATGAAATTCCATGTTATGAGACCCTGGTTCTTATCTTAGCAATCCATGAACACTTAGGTTCCTTCCTCAAGCAATCAATCAATGGCCACTGGTCGCTCTCTCATGCTATACTGGCAAAAAGGGGCTACTCTTGTAATCTTTCTCATTTCCATGGTTTCAAATGTGATGTATGGGTCAGTAGATATTGATTCATGTATGTGTTTGCATGCTATAATTCATTGGTGTATCTTTTAGTCTGTCAGAAGGAAAGGTTTAATAACCTATAAAATATAGCCATTTTGTCTGGGAAGTAATGCTATATTGAGGCAGTTATCATAATCAAAGTCTAGGCAGCTGTTCTACGGTCTATTATAGCTCTGAGAGAGAACACATTAAAACCTTCTGAATTTAATACTGAAATGGGGTTGATTCATAAGGTTTTGTAGGATACGAGCCCAAATGCTAAATCAATGGTAGTCAAAAATTACTCATTGTACTCATTTCCGTTACCTCCTACCATACATAACAATATTGTGAACATAGCTTGAGGAAATAAAAACCTCTGCAAAAATTACTTTTCAAATGCATGATTAGAATTAAATCAAATCATATATATGTTAGTAGATAACCTATTGTACAAATCATCATTCAAATGTTAATGCAGAACACCCACATGCATACACAATCACATTTGGATATATAGCATCGGAATGAGAGATTGATTTCTCCAAAATTAATAATTATCACCAAGGTGTTTTATCTACATCCCCATGTTTACCACATTGAAACACTCCTGAGGACCTCAATCTTAGCTAAGGTTGTAAACCTTTCATATGAAATAAGCAGAGGTTCATACACACTTGTTTACAGGTTGTCCTTATTTCAGGTCTCACAAGACAGAAGCCAGTGGGGACATGTGATAGCTGGTGCATCCCCAGCTTAGCTGAGCTACTCCCAAAAGGGGAGCAGTCAAGCGGAAACAGAATTCATGTCCCTGTAGGATACAGTGGGTGAATCAACAAATACCAGAAGGCCCGAGTGACAAGAGGGCCTGCACCTGGATGAACAGGGATGGATGGCCCTGGGGATATGTAGCTCAGGGTATCAAGCCAAGAGGGAAGGTTGAAAGACTTGTGTGGGGGTCTTGTCATGGGACATGGAGGAATATTGATGGGCATATGTCCTGGGGGTAGGGGGTGGGAGGGCTGAAGGATGGGGTATGAGGGGGTTGAGTCAAGGGGTGCATAGCAGAGAGATCAAAATGAGGTTACTATAGTCCACACAAACCATATATTCACATAAGCTATTCATGTTGAAAATATGCCTTTTGAATAGAATATGATTGAAAACAATTCCCCCCCTTTTTTATCTTATTTTTGTGTAATTTAAGGAAACTTTTGGTGTGATAATTTTGACACAATTTGCCTTGATTGAGCAAGAATGATGCTATGGGTTAAGATATGACATTATGGCTGCAATTGAAGTCTTTTCTGGGTAACATACAAAGCAATGCTGAAGATATTGATATCAGGTCAAAGTCCCTCATCATGCCCTATGATGAATAGCTCTTATGATTAAATAGATCAAACATGTGCAACACCGCACTGGGTATTACAAAAGAGACTAATAAATGTATCTGTAATTTGTGTGACACATCCAATCAAATTGTACCTAAATGATTCAATTTGTATGGTTAGACCTGGGTTTCAGTACTTCTCCCTATAGAATTTGGCTGTCTTTAGAGTTTCCTGTGATCTAAGCCTCGGGATGTGATTAACCCTTTCCAGACCGCCAATGCAAATTTGGTACATATATGTACCATAACTGGTTTTCTTCACCCTACTTTCAATTTTTAATGAATTCTTTCACTTTTTTCTGCCTAAATGATTGCTCATGTGATTGCCCAAGATGAACACACATTATTTTGACCCATTTGATTTTATTATTATGTTTTTGCATTCTCTAAATATGCATAGGTCAATGTTTCATTGTCATCATAAAATTATCCTGAATTTTGAAGTTAACTTTTATTCATTTTTATATAGTATTTTTGATAAAATATAACATATATCAAAATATTGTTTGTTATAATTAACCAGAAATGATGTTCATGCTATACTTTAATCATATATTGCAAAGCATCACTGATTTTTCGAATTATAATATATAGAAGATGGCACAAAAGAAAGCATCATTGCTGCATCTATTCTCTAGAAAGGTCAAAAGGTCAACGGTAGCCAAGCGGAGGGCTTCACATTTGGTATAGCTACTTATGTTACCCACGTTCATTCTGACTAATTACCTACAAATACTTCAAAACCAGTTTGTAATTAGGTAAAACCCTTCTCTTTCTGAATATATCACCTTGAAATTCTTTGCCCATGTTTATTGTTTTTTTTTTAAACGTTTTATTGCCCTAAATTGCTGAAAATATAGAAAAATTGTCTATTTACCCAAATTTTCATGTCAAACATGTATTCTATCATTGGCAATCATTTATGATACAGCCTACATGCAGAAAACAAACTGATACATCATTTTCTTCCTTTTACCATGTACTACATTTTCTCAATAGTAAACTTGGTTAAAAAATCAAAATTTAACTCTTTTTTGCCTGATTATCTGAAAAATTGATCAATTTTTTCCACTTTTCCTAAAATTTGTCAGGTCACATGACCCTGGTCACATGACCATGAAATCATAATTCCATAATAATAATAACATATTTAGAATCCTGAGATTATAAGCTTTCCATTGATATATGATATGCTTTGATATATCTTGGAATAAAGGTTTAAATTAGCATTATCATTTCTTTTGTCAATGTAAAACAGGTGAAAAGTGGGTTCTCGGCGGTCTGGAAAGGGTTAATTACTCCTGTTTCCCGCTCACCTTCGAGCAATGCTTATTGGGGTATGGAATGGTATTGGTTTGTGTGAGAGGAGCTTAGCATTATGATCCTTCCGTTGGGTCGGGAGTGAACGGGACTATTTATCAACTCTTATACCATGCATCGTCAGATATATACTTCCGGGGGCAGGTCAGGCAATATTTTCCCCATATCTCACAGGTCAATATTGTACTTTACCTTGAGGTGGTTCATATAAGCAGACAGGTCAGGCTGTGGGGCAGGGGATATTGAAGAAGGTATTGACTGCTTACAGTCCTACGTAGTGCAAAGTAATTACATATGCTATCTATAAAAATATCTATTTAAATTCCCACAATTATGTTCCCTTCCGTGCAACTTTCAAAACTCAGATAATAGAAATATTTTAGATGAATCTAGTTAAGGTCAGTGGTAATTATTGGCTCTGAAAACAAGCTCCACAACAGTAGATTTTAATGAGAGATGGTGACATCTCAATTTGTTTGGAAACAAACCCTACTTTTGCGTATCCAAATTAATTGAGTTGAGGGGGTAAACATTTTTTCATCATTTTCTGCCATATTTCATGGCTGAGATTGTAACATAGTGAAGCAAATTTTCTCCTCTACCCATGGCGAGTTATGTGTTGACCAGTGGGGTGCATAGAAAAAAATTGTAACATAGGCCAACAATAGGCTCATGACTATTTGAGTTTGAAAAAATTGGTTGCATTTATTTGTTCAATTTATTTGGCTCCCTTTCAAAGGTAACATTTGAAATATATATACCGTTACATTTCTAACCTTACTATAGATGACTGCAGGTACCCTTTGACCTTTGTCTACAGCTATCATTTAGTACTGCTGGGAGGATTCTTTTTTCATATAGTAGCTTCTGTGTTATGTTTCCTTGTAATGGAAAATCAGATGTTATACAAATCAGAAGCATAAATATGACTTGTAGATATGTATCAATGGTAAAAGATTGCAGATATTGTTTGACATGTTATTAGAAAGACCCTTAATTATTTTATAAAACAGCAGGAATGTCAGAAATCTGATAACTATTTCCCTGCAATATTGATAGCAAATGTTTTAACTTTCTGCAAGCTCCAATATGCTCATATAAATATAATAAAGCATACTTTAGGTATTAGAAGAGAAACTGAGCAAAAAGCAGCTAATATCCTGGCGGGGGAACTTCATCTCCTGTGCCTATTCTCATCAGGCTTTGATACATTATCTCATGAGCTTACACACTGAAGCCTAAAGCCACATCCGTACCGTGTGATTGATGGCAGGATTCCACTAAGAGAATAACTTGTCTTTAGTCATAGACAGGCAAACAGTTTCCATCTAACCGTTGACAACTAAGTTTATCCATGCTAGCACCAGGATGGGGGGCAAATGGATGAACTAATCGCTAAAAGATAAGGTGTACATATCTGATATTTTTCAATTATTCATTGACTATTATAACGCTTAGTCACCCTGTAATTTGTTTATAATTTGTCTCCTTCATTGGCCAATTAGGGACTAATCTTTGTAGTTATTTGCCTCATGGAGAGCCAGTATTTGAGTTATTTTGTGTTATTCCATTCCGACCATGGTGATTTGTGCTGCAAACCCAGTGTGCATTGGTAGCTCAATAATATCCAAGCTGGTTTCCACAGAACAAACATTCTAATTGGCCAAATAATTCTGTAAGTCCTATATATATCTGGCAACAAACGGAAAAAAGTGGCACTTGACGCTGGGGTCGGAAAGGGTTAACACTGGATGGGCTACGGCATGGTTTGTCATTCTGCAGAAACCTACCTCTCCCTTGAAAATTCTGCTGCCTCCAAGCTATAGTCGCAGTGGGCGTTAGGCATATAAAACCTAGTCCCCACATGGTGAACAAAATTAGTTTAGTCGCTGGTGACTAGGGTTTGGTAGTAGCCTGGTGATTAACTTAACACTGGCACTGTGATGTCTGGCAACTAAAACCACTAATCGCTGTGGTTTGTGAGTGAAATATTAAGTAATTTTAATACTTTGCCTGTGCCTGTGAACAAATCATGACAATTATAAGTAATTGGTGGATGACTATAAATTGTTTTGTTGCCACCATTAAATGGTGGCAACTAAACAGATCGGGATGCATTTGCCAACTAAATTGTAGTTGCCATATGCATCCCAACTTGGCTAATAACTTTTTTCCACTGCACACTGTTAAGCCCCTTGTTGACCACCTAATTTGTTAATCGCTGGGCAACTAACGTTAATTGCCAAGGTTTAGTTGCCATGTGAGGACCAGGCTTTACACTTCAACTCAGCTGTGTTTAGTCCTCCATGGAAATGTGCCTTTACAGAGGAACACACAACTCGCAAGCAAAACCACATTGACCGAGACCAAGCTGTAATGTGTGCAAATCAGCACCGCTTTTCTTTCCGCCTGTTTTTCTGTTGGACTAGGACCAGCTGGATTGTTAGTATTGTTAGCATTGCATGCTGGTGGCAATGAGCTTCCCAGGCCACAACGACAGCCTTGCATAGCCAGGACATTATTTGTCTTGCACTCAGTTGTTGCTCGTGCAGCACCAAATCAGTACAGTTCATTTGCATTAAGGCCCTATTTAACTACGGGACTTTTGGCTGCAATATCGGTACGATATGATCATATCACAGATATTTTGCATATCTCAAGTGGTATAATATAATATATGAAATTGGCAATTCTGAGTATTTTACTTATGCATAACAAAGATCTCTGTCTCTCATATATGGGATTTCTCTGGGATTGTCATATCCGAGCTCATGTTGTGAGGTGTACTACCCCCTTTATGTCCACCTTTTAACTTGATTGTATGCAGTAAGGTGTCTTGTCAATAGTTATGAGAACAGATTGTAACCCTTTAGACCCTATTCATACTTGCAGTTAGATGTGACTTAGACATTCTCCCCTCAAAAATAATTCATGAAATAATTGTTTATTGTCAATGAATTCCTATGACTTCTTTCTTTAGTGGTGAATTTGTGTCTGAATCAAACAATACTTTAGTTAGGTTCATATGAATGAACAGGTCATGCTAAGGATCAATTCATTTCCTTAACTTTTCTGTATGGCACAATGTTGAGACTTTGGCTCCGCTTTTCGGGTGGGTTTGGCTTTTAAAAGACACACATATATGTGCAGGTGTTGTTGGATTAAATTTGAAAGGTGAAAAAAATTATTCAACTATTATTAAAATACATAGAATGTTTTCTTTGACTAATGCAAAAGCCAGTGCAAAGATTACATTCAATCAACAGAAGTTTAGATTCTCTTTGTGTGTATTCACTTTTGCTTGTTGATCCATTGGAAAGATAATTAGTGTTTCCAATAGAAAATAGGAAATTGGTGAAAAAAGGAAGGACAAGAGCTAACATACTTCAAAAGCTTCAGTCATAATCTTCGCTCTCTGTACAATGCGGTATTCTGGGTATTCTCATAGAAACACAATCTTCAATTCTATGAAATCATGAGAATTGAGTTTATAGTTCTTTAGGAGTAAAGTAGGAAAATACTACAACGGAACATATATACATACATATATATATATATAGTAAGCCATACTTTTTCTCTCACAATATCCTTTCTCCGCAGGTAAAGAATCACTGAATAATTTGTAAGGATACATAAGGAGGATTGACAGCATATTACAAATATGAGCAGAAGTCATGAGCTACTTGAACTTATAGGTGGTGAAGGGGTACTGGTTATCCAAATTGTATTGGCAGTCTAGGAGGCACTTGTGTGAATGCACTGACTGTGAAATATCATTTACCAGTTCTATCTTATTATCATAATTGCCTCCATTATGGCAATATGTTGATGTTTAAGCTGATATAACCAGATTGAATGCAAGGCATGTGGCTTGGTGCACAATGAATTCATAACAAAACACAATCATAACAAGAGAAATGCTCCTTGTCAATTTTGATCATTGTTACAGAATATAGACCTAGGGTTTCTCTCCATATATCAAATTTCAAAATTCAATTTGATCCAGTAGACAAAAAGATAAAGGTGTTTGTACCAAAGATATTGTAACCAAGATATTGTTAAGCACATGCCTCTTTGGCCCGTTGCACAATATCGATCGTAACAACGAAAATATATTAAACAAGGAAACCTTTCATTGTTACTTTTTTTCGTAACAACAATAATTTTGATACTTAAAAAAATCTTGTTTAGAATAATCTCAAATATCTGTAATTTCTACTGATTTTTAGAATATATCTATAACTGTTAATCATTGTTGACACTGGATGTAAAGAAGGTGGAGAAGTTGATAATCTCACTATCTTTTCTTTCTCAACTATAACAAGATTTTACTTTAAAATGGGTGAGAAAATTTTTCTCAAATGGGATTGAAATATACTTCCTCACTCAATATGAAATAAAAAGAATTATGCATAGTATTATAGAAAAGTGCTGAAACTGAACACTTTTTATGTAAATTAGGGGAATAGATAAAAAAAGTAGGCATTAATGTGGTTTATTGACTTATGATATACATTTCTGTTAAATCAACAGATCTGGGTATGCAATATGTTAACAACATCCCTTCATTATGGGTAGGTTTTACAACTTGTGGTGTCCCGAACACAAGCTTACGGGAATTGAGAAGGAAAGTCACTGCCCCTGCCTCTGCGGGGTCCCACTTCCCTGGGATAAGGTTAATGGTGCTATTCCCACCTCACCTCCTTAAGGTCTCAAGCTCTGCCATTTTAGGCTGGAATTAATGGGGATGTTTCTCTGAATTCTGGTGAGGGACTTAAACATATCAAACATGCATTTTCTGGGTCTGACTTTTAGACCTTGTGGAGAAACACTTTCATTACATGATATAGGCAATGGATGCCATAAAAGCAAACATCATATCAATTGTCTAATAAAATGTGAGTTCTTTTTGTTTTGTTCTTCCTAAGTGTATGTTTTCAAAACTCGTTGTAGATGTACCCAAATGTTACCTTGTGCTAAAAAATGACAAATTAGATAAGTGTGGTCTATGATTGATCATGGTGAATTCAAATAAATGAAAACAAGGTTAAACCATGTATAATTTTTCTTATATTGTCATCCATTTCACTGTATGTGGAGGAACCCACATATCACCCTATTCCAAAGGAAGAAACAAATGATTATTATTCCTAGGGAATTTGAATAACCTTTCTTTTGAAAGTCTACAACCTATAAAGTTTGTATAGTTCTTTAAAAAAAAGAAGTATCCAGATTCTTGTGAAAAACTGAATATCAAACTGAATATCAAACCTGGAACGACTATCTAGACAGTCTGTCCACCAGATTGATATTGAAGTCTTTCAATAAGTTGGATGTAACAAAAGACCTAAGATTTAAGGGGACAGCTTGCATGGCTTCCTTCCATTTCCCACCTGACCAGTCCCCATGCTAATGTCTCACAAGTGATCTCATTAATCATTTAATCCAAGCCTCATCAGTCCCTGATTTAGTTCAACTTGATAATGAGGGTATTAAAGGCTGGAACCCATTGAGTGATATGTCTAAAATTCTGGTTGTTCGAAGAACCAGAACTAGTGGGAAATCGCTGGTTGAATCAGAACTTGTATTCCCATTGAGTAATTTTACTAGAAATGTTTCAAAATATGGCCAATTGCTCAGAAAATATAGAATAAAAGTAAAGGGGGTATCCCATTGAGAGATTAACTATGATCCTGGTCTTTTCAACCAGTTCTGGTTGTTTAGTTCTGATCGTTTTGACCAGATCTGGTCAAAAACAGGTAGAAACGGTGTTGCCACTCAGCAATTTGACCAAAAAAAGAAAATCTAGCTTGTCAAATATCTGACATTGTGAGATATTGGTAGCTGGTGATCTCCTTATCGACCAGAACCTTATAGTTGCATCAGCTATTTGGTTCTCACTTTTAGATATTGGTCCCTGATGATCTCTAATACAATCAGAATCTTAGTCGCATTGCTCAGTGGGTTCCCACCTTAACACCCCGTTGAAAGGCAGGCTTCCTAGTACTGCTACAAACTTTCAAACTTTTCAAGCCAGGTCTCCCCAGACAAGCATGCTCCCCCTAGTAGGAAAAAATGTACTTCAGCTAATGGATGGCGTCTGCTGGGAGGTAAAGAAGTATCGGGCGGTGAAGAAAGCGGCTGTCGGCCGCTTCCCATTGAGTCTACCATGCCATAGAATAATGTCCAAAAGATCCACCAGTGCTGCCACTGTTATAAGTCAGCCCCAGTGCACTAGAAACTGCCTAACATGTTGGAGGCCTTTTGTTAAGCCTGGTTCCCACGGAGTGACCAAAACTGGTTTAGCTGCTGGTGACTACGGTTGGTTAGTAGCCGGTCGATTGGCCATCACACTGGCACCATGATGTCTGGTGACTAAACTGCTAATCGCCATGATTTGTGGGCAAAATATTCAGCAAGTTTAATATTTTGCCTGTGCTGGTGACCAAAGTATGTCAATTTTGCGTGTGATTTAATTGTTCAGTTGCTGCAATTTAGTAGCCAGGTGTGTCTCAACTTTGCTATGAACTTTTTTTCCACCAGCAACTAGTTGGACACCTATGAAATACAAATATGTTGGTCTCCATTAATCTAACATAAATCGCTGGGGTTTAGTCGACATGTGAGGACCAGTGTTAGGGTACTAGGACTGATTGGCAGAGGTGGTTTACATAGGCTCAAAGGAAACATGTTTTATATGAGGCCATTATTTCTAAAATTGATGAGGGGTGTTACAATCCAAAACATGTCAATTTGTTGATTACAATGCCTTTAATAAACATCAAGTCTACAAAACCATCGTTGAGTTTATTCTTTGGTCACAATTTATTTTCAAGTCAACATCAAGTTGTAAGAATATAAAGTTTAAAAAGGAATGATTTCAATTCTATGTTTCATGTGTTTCAAGGGGACATCCTATATAAAGGGACTTCTTTCTGAAAGGGATATTCCTCTGTGCATTGGTTTTTCTACTTTGTTTTTCATTCTGAGAATGTTTCCTATAGGAAAAGGCTATTGGTAATCACATTGTCTGGAGCCTGTTTATGTGAAATTAAAGACAATTTAACTGAAGATTGCATTTCATAAGCTTACCGGGCCAATTCATGTAGTAAGCTTTCAAAGTTTGGCTCATTGACAGATCTTTCAACCTCTATAGCAAAGAGAGGTTCAGGGTCCCCTAGGAGAGGTATTGCAGCCCCTAATAGAGGTTTTGGGGCCCTTGGTGGAGGTTTCTCCATAAAACACATTTTCCTGAAGGTTGCATTCTTTTCTATACGAATTTGATATGTTTTAACACCCATATGGCTGCGTCAATTTTGCGACATGATTAATTATATAAACACCGTAGTAATAGTAATGACATAACACGGAAACAGTGATAGTGTTTGGCTAGAGAACTCGGGCAAATCGTGGCCCCCATTTATTAATAACAAAAAAAAAAAACCTGCGCGTGTCTGATGTGTATGGCGCTGCTAAGAGATCTGACCTATAAGGGAATAGTCACCTTCAGGTACCACATGAGACAGGTGGCAGCACCAGTGGAGGCATACCAGTAGGCCCCCTACACATTTATATCCATATAACTCTCTGGACTTATATGACACATAAACACCGTAGTAATAGTAATGACATAACACGGAAACAGTGATAGTGTTTGGCTAGAGAACTCGGGCAAATCGTGGCCCAAGACCCCAGACAAAAATAATAACAAAAACAATTATTATCAATAATAATAATTACAGAGTCGAAAAGGACGAGGCAACTAGCCCGTCAATACATTTACGTTGAGTAATGTCAGCAGAAAGGTAGTCTAAAACACATAAGCTCTGCCAGTCTCCAGCCTGTTGAATGTGGTGTAAAGAAATGCCTAATGAAGACATATAGGTTGCAGATCCACGACGTAGTGAGTGAAAACCCACGCGTTTGTCAATATTGGCCAGTGAACACCACCTTTTGAGGGCCGGCAAGGCTTTAGAGTACTGGATGGCCTCACCACCAATGGAGCATAGTGGGTCATCTGGTCTCTTAGGAAACCTCTTTAGGTATATCTCCAAGTGTGAAGCAGCACATAAAGGGCCTCCACATTTCGCAATAGGCACATCGAATTGTCTCTCAGAAAATTGGATAGTTTTAGAACTGGAAATATTAATTGTAACACCAGTTTCATTGAAGGATAAGTCCTTGACATAAAGAAGATGTACGTTGTCCTCATCAGAGACAAAGAAATGACTCTTTCTCAAAAGTGAGCGGTAAGCTAATGAAGTAGCAATCCAAACTGATAGTTCAAACTCACTTGATAAATCTACACACTGAAAAATTTGTATCAGATCCTGTGGTAAAAGAGGATCCATAGGTGATCTCGAATCACCAAGCAGGCGACGTAGACCTTTGAGAACAAGTGTCACCCCATAGTCTTGTCGAAGATCCATGAAATTAGGGTGCAGACGAGCCACATTGTTCAGAGCCGATACATAATTATTAATAGTACTGTATTTTAAGGATTCACCCAAATGAACTAAGAATCTACATACAGTAATTGGCGAAATAGGAAGTGGATCCAGAGTATAAGATTCGCAGAAGTCCATATAACGCTTCCACTGTGAAGAACGAGCTTTCCGAGTTGAAGCAGCAAAAGCCTCCGACTTTACAGTGTCCACCTTGCGATCCAGAGTTACTGTAATTAAGCATATAGACGCGAAAGATAATCAGCAGTCACATTATTGATAGAGGCTATATATTGGGGTGAAATATAAAAGTTAGCGTTCACACATAGCCAAAAAATATCAGCAAGCAATCGAGCAGCCAAATAATTAGAAGATCTGTCTCTGCATAGCATATAACACACAGCTTGGTTATCACAATTTATAATAACCCGATGATCACGCATTTGAGAACTCCAACGTAGCAAAGCAATGTAGACCGCCAGGAGCTCCAGGATAGTAATGTTGTCTCTGTATTCATTAGGGACATAAGTAATGTAGTCATAGAAACCATGTTCTGATATGTAGACAGAATCATCCTCTGAAAGCTCAAGTGAACTGGTATAATAATCCCAGTTTGTAACACCCGATAATCCTGACATTGAAGCATCCGTGAAAATCTCGTATTGAAAGCAAGAATTATCAATAATATCAGCCTCGCCATTGAAAATAATAGCGAAGTCCTTCCACCATTGAAGGTCTTGGAAGAATGATTCCTGTAGCTTAATTTTTTTGCTGTAATTGAAGCTCTTCAAGAGATTAATGATATTATGCATAAAGATACGACCGCCACGCACCACTTTGCAACAATAATTCAGGATGCCGCATAGGCGTTGCATTTGGATTTTTGTAGCATATTTTCGCGTCGACCAAAATAAAAGTTCCTTAGATAACTTCTGCTGCTTTTCTAAAGGCAAATACAGTTTACGTGATACCGAATCAATATCAATACCTAGATAACGACAGTAGGTTGAAGGGTACGATATCTTGTCCCAAGCCATGTAAAAACCTAAAGCACGTAATGTTGATATCAGAAGACGCTGACCGTCCAAGCAGCGCTGTAAGTCACTTTCCACAATAATAAAATCATCAAGGTAGTTGAAGCAGCTATAACCACATCTATTAATATAACGTGCAACAGCATCAGTAAGCCTGTTGAAGATGAAAGGAGCCGCTCTGCTGCCAAAGCAAAGAAAATTATCAGTTAATTGAAAATGATTCTTACCATCCCACGACCATTCTAAGCCAAAATATTTGCGATCGTCAGGATGAACCGCGATGGAGCGGTAGGCTGCTTTGATGTCCGTGGTACACATGAATGAACCTGCTGGAAGATACTGAACAACATTATCAATAGTCTTATATGAGAAGTGAGAAAAAACATCACGCATATAATTGTTCACTGAAGACTTGAGCGGCTGACTACAATCTGTAATCGGGCGGATTTTGCCATTAGGTTTAACAATCACCCCAAGAGAATGGATACAGTGTGGGACCTCCTCCGCGATAGATAATTTGCCCTCAAGAAGTTCCTGTGATAACAAAGCAGACATATCATCATGAAATTCCAACGCCGAATTATAATTAGCATTTGCATAGCTGCACACGCGCGGATTAACATCAATAACATGAAAGCCATGGTAAATGCCATCAAGTATGAAGTGAGCGTCCTCATCCCAGATATCATTGTAGAAAAGCATATTGCACCAAGCAGCTGGTTTCATTTGTGAAGAAATACCACCAATTGTACGCCAACGATCAGTGGATAAGCAAGCAGCAACAAGGGAAGAGAAGCATTTTTCAGTAATGACGGAGGAGGAAGCAGCGTCGGGAACATCATGATAAGTTCATTTAGGAGTAGCTTTGGGAGCAGGAGCACGTACAGTATCCACAGAAGCTGATGAAGCCGATTTGTTACAGTCTTTGGCCAAATGGTCTTTGGATCTACATTTGGCACATACGTGAGCACGATTACAATTATCCAAATTGCATGTGCGACTATTGTACAACCAACAAACATCCCTTGGCCATGACGCCAGTTCAGACCCTAGGGCATTACGGCCCCGTGCCTGATTCCAGCGTGACTTGCCTTGAACAGCGTATGTCGCATCCACACCCAAAAATAGGGCAACCGATTCTGGATCGGCCGACACCCAATTATCGAGCGTCTCAGAGAACACCTTGTCAGTTACCGAAATATCATACCGAATCAAGGCTTCTGTTGTATAAACATTGGTAGCCGCCTTACTTGCAACGAATTTCATATGAGCCGCATATCCGCGAGCATCATGGCCAGAACTCAAGATATGAGTAAGAACATGCGTCATCCCATTCATTAAGTCCCGATATGATGTGCGTTCAGGCCCTTTATTATCAGGTAAATAGGAAAGTGGACGAAACTTACACAACGCTGCCTCCTCCTCCTTCGTTCTCCTTTTTAATTCGGATGTAGGAGCTCCCTGAATCAAACGAGCCGCAATAGGCTGTCCGACCATACCGCCGGGCCCTCCGGCAACGCCGTGGCCGCCCGTACCGCTTGAGCCGCCCGTACCGCTGGAGCCGCCCGCACCGCCGGGACCGCCCGAGCCACCATTCTCCTCATGCCGCCCGCCGGCAGCCAAGGACGCCGCTGCGTCCATTGATTTGCGTTCTTCGTGAGCCAATTGAAGACTTAGATGACCTGCGCGTGTCTGATGTGTATGGCGCTGCTAAGAGATCTGACCTATAAGGGAATAGTCACCTTCAGGTACCACATGAGACAGGTGGCAGCACCAGTGGAGGCATACCAGTAGGCCCCCTACACATTTATATCCATATAACTCTCTGGACTTATATGACACGTTGCTGGATTACAATCTAAAACTGCAAAACATGTATCGGGTCATTACGTTGTTAGACGAAAGTCAGTGGATGTTATCCTCACAACTCGCAGATGAGACAGCAACTTTAACTCTGCAAGTTACGTGCAGGAAATATCCATTTTATAGGACATTCTTAGTTGAGAAACAGTCTGTGGGTCAATAGCCTCAGCAAATCTTCACACCCCTATGAGCATATGAAATTGGTGTGGCAGCATGATATTAAGTCTATGACTGGATGAAAGAGACATCTGATTGGATGCTATACATCATGTGACCCCACATCTGAAGTGGTACAACTAAGGGATAGCACTCAGTTGGAGCGACAATCTCTTTGGACCGCGCTAACCTCATAGTGAGGTTAGGTCAGGCTGGGGAAGGGAGGCAATATAGGGATGCAGTGCTTGGGGAGGCCTCGAAGGTTGAAAGAAGTGAGACGAGTTGAGCCTTACTACATAGGATCTGTTCTATTAACTTCATATTGGTGTTTTTTCTTTGCTAATTTGTTATTTCTTATATATTGTGCTACAATATTGATACTTTTATTGCCACAATGTACCAATTTGGCACTATTGGTAGACCAAGTTGGGACTGAAGGTAAATCCACCTATAAGGGACAATTCAAAAAGAAATTGTCTAATCTAACATTCAAAATTCAACTATATATGTCTGTTGGCTTCAACATCGTTTCATGAGTATGACTTCACTGTGGTTTTTCTTTTTTCTAAAAGCACAATTGACAATTTTTAAGAAAATGGTTTATGTACAGCTCCATTTCCACACTCTAGTTCTGTTTGCTGTAATAATTACGTTTTGCAATTAAACACTTAAGATTTAAAACACACATGTTTAGTCATTAAACACATGAACCTCTAAACTTGTGTTTGATTTACAAACTACATTTTTACTTTGTTTTTGCCAATTTTCTGTGGGTCAGTGATCCTTATGTCATGCCAACCAGAATGAAACAACAAAACTTGGTGGGTGAATTGACTTCCCATTTGTCCAACAATTGTATTGAACCACTATCTAATGGACCATATACACCTTGGGCCAACATTGTCACCTTTTAATCAGTAAATAACTTGGTAATTGCTTGACTTGATTACATTTTGTATTCTTCCAGTAAGGCCCAAATCCAACATTTAAAAGGTTGGCTAAGCTGTACCACTGCATAGCATATAACCAATAGCATTCTGGGGGAAAAGGTCCAGGCCAGTCGTCCCCTGTGGCTTGCTCCCATATTATCTGTCACCACAGGTGCCCAAAAGCCAACCAGGTCAGTCCAATCTCCTGTGCAATTTGTATTGTGAAAGGTCACGTTTGGATCGCAATGATTTTCCAGGTTGTGATTTCATTATGGAAGAGTCAGTTGCCGGGCCAGAATACAATAAAGATAGCTCTGTTGAGGGAGCGGAATGACTCAGATTACGTACAACCCATTTTATTTAGCAGTATAAAGATAGGTTCATATATATACTATGGAGCAATATTGCCAGAAGCTTGGGAGAATATATTATGTGTATGTTATTTCTATAAACTGGTTATATACTATATTCATTACAAAAGATATGGATTTGAAAATTCAAGTCCAGCATTTTGTTTCACCAAGCAGATAACTATGACAGCTAAATGACTTCATATCATGTATATATATATATTCAAGCAAATGTCCCCTTGCCAGTTATAGATGCTACATTTTCCTTTTCAGGAAATACATGCAGTCCTATAGTAAAAATTGCTAGAAGTGTTTAAAAATAATTTAAATACTCATTACATAATAAAAACTAAGGGAGATAGTGATTGTACTACTATTATCACATATATGCATGACATATAAAAAGATGGTGTATGTACAAAATATGTTGTCCTTCACAGTCAATTATTCACACTCAATATACACCTGTTTACGACACAACATCTCACTGACAGACTGTGTAGCGGGGGATTTCTGCTAACCCTCACCGGACAGCCCCCGCTTAGCCTGATTTCAAAAGCGACAGTGGGACATTCCCCTTAGATGCCCTTTACACTGAAGTGTCTGCTGTTTCCCACAACGGACATAAATATTTCTTGGAAATTTACCATAGCAAGAAACCCTGTTTACACATTTTTGTTGATTACATGCTGATCTGTCCAGGTACACTACATAGTTATTTGGTGCCTTTGTGTAACTTGCCATGTCACACTGATGTCACAACGAAAGTCATGTAAATACCAAACATTAATTCCTTTTTAAATAGTGTTATCAATGAATAGAAGGAACTAGTCCCATTTTTATGAGCTAATACTCATTATAGCATCCTTGAGGTGTGTAGACCCCAGAAATCCCTCACCCTTGTAAAACCTCAGTGTAAAGGGGTCCTAAGTGGGAGTGGGTTGGGTGTGAGTGGACTGATTCATCAGGTGTGTAGACCCCAGAAAGTCCCCTCCTATAGCCTCAGTGTAAAGGGGCCCTAAATGGGAGTGGGTTGGGGTGTAAGCAGGCCAATTTATCAGGTGTGTAGACCCCAGACAGTCCCCTTACTCCTACAGCCTCAGTATAAAGGGGCCCTAAGTGAGAGTGGGTTGGGGTGTAGGTAGGCCGATTCATCAGGCGTGTATACCCCATACAGTCACCTCTCACAGCCTCAGTGTAAAGGGGCCCTAAGTGGGAGTGGGTCGGGGTGTACGTGGGTCGATTCATTAGGTGTGTAGACCCCAGACAGTCCCCTTACTCTCACATACCCGTCCCTGCCTCTGCTGCACAGGAGATATGCGTCTAAGTCCTAAAGCCAATGCTTAAACCCCACTTCCTCCTCACTCTCCAGAAAAAAAGAAGATAAAAGCCATGTTGTGAAGAAAAAGCATAATAAAAACACTTCTGTGGGCTGGGAAGCTTCTAGAATGGAGTGGAAAACGAGCCTTTCAATTATAGAATATTATGTTGGTGTCTAATGATAAATAGGGACTGGTTTCCAGTCTTATACAGGAAAGATGACTTTGCACTGGACATCATTTCTATGAAGCTCCCAGCAACTTTAATAACAATCGTAAATCATTGTCCTCTTAGTTGTATGATACTGAATGTTTCATATTTAGAACTAAGACTTGTATTTTGATTGATGGATAACTTTGGCTATGTCACAGGTTAAACATACCAAAACATACATACATTACAAAATGGCATTAAGGCTTTATGAAAGTTGATGTTACAGAACGCTACTTCTTATCTTAGAAATCCATGAACACTTAGTTTCCTTCCTCAAGCAATCAATCAATGGCAACTGGCCGCCCTCTCATTCTAGGCTGGCAAAAAGCTGCCATAGTGGCTACTCTTGTAATCTTTCTCATTTCCATGGTTTCAAATGTGATGTATGAGTCAGTAGATATTGATTTATGTGTTTGTATGATATATCATATTTGTGTATGTTTTTCTCTGTCAGATGGAAAGGTTTAATAACCTTTAGAATATAGCCATTCTGTCTAGGAAGTAATGATATATTGAGGCAGTTATCATAAGCAAAGTCTGGGCAGCTGTTCAATGGTCTATTATGGCTCTGACTTAGAACACATTCATTTCACTGAAACCTGCTGAATCTAAATCTTGACAGGGGTTTGTAACATATTATTCATGAACTCTTGAATGATTTGTGCCCAACATTTAATGCTTAATCAATGGTGGTCATAAATTACTTAACTTGTTTACCTCCTATCATACATGACAATATTGGGAACATAGCTTGAGGAAATGAAAACTTCTGCAAAAATTACTTTTCATTTACAAGATTGTCCTTCATGCTGTAGATGGTGGTGGTAGTTACACACTATCAGAATGAGAGATTGATGTCATTTAAATTTGTATTCTACAAATAATCTCCAAAGTGTTTCAAAGTTTCTACATCCCCATGTATACCACATTGCAATACTCCCAATGACATGAATAGTAGGTAAAGTTGTAAACTTCTAATATGAAATAAGCAAAAAGTATATACACACTTGTTTACAAGTTGTTCTTATTTCGGGTCTCACAAGAGAGAAACCAGTGGAGACAAGTGATAGCTGGTGTAACCTCAGCATAGCTGAGCTGCTCCTGAAAGGGGAGCAGTCAAGCGGAAACAGTACTCATGTCCCCGGAGGGTACAGCGGGTGAATCGACAACTACCAGGAGGACCGAGTGACAAGAAGGTCCAGCAGCTGGGTGAACAGGGACGGATGGCCCTGGGGATATGTAGCTCAGGGTATCAGGCTAAGGCCACTTCAAAATAGGGCAGTACATATATCATTGATGCGGAATAGATATATTTCTACCGAGGAAATGAAAATATTACATGATGAGTGTTGTCTCGAAATGCTGGAACGAAGGAGGAAATTATTGTTATTAAGAATGATGTACAAATTGAGTAAAAATCCTGTAAATATTGAAAAAAGAACAACTAGTAAGCTGCTGAGAAGTAGTGGTAAGATTAAATTGAGGATAGAGCCTTCAAACAAGGAAAGGCTTCATAAAAGCCCCTATTATAGGGGAGTAAAGTTATGGAATGAGTTAAGTGAAAGTGTACAAAAATCGAAGAATATGTGTATATTCAAGAAAGCTATAAAATGATGAATTTGGAACTTTTATGTAATCACTGTAATTAATGAATGTGAAATCGGATACCCCAATGTGTATGTTCATTTATGTATCATCATTGTATTATATCATCATGTATATATTCACGAACGTCGGAAGAACTTCATGAATTTGGAGAGATGTTGAAATAAAAAAAAAAAAAAAAAAGGGGGGAAGGTTGAAAGACTTGTGTAGGGGTCTTGTCATGGGATTGGAGACATATTGATGGCATGCGTCATGAGGGTAGGGGATGGGAGGGTTGAATGGGCAGAGGATGGGGGGACAAGGTGGTTGGGTCAAGGGGTGCACAGCATAGAGACAAGAAAGAAGAAGCAATCATTTACTATTGTCTATGAAATATTTGACTTGTTCATCTTTTTTTTTTTTTGCAATTGATAAGATTCTTAGTGACGGAGATAAATAAGAATCATCAAATCAATTGACAGACACATTTTGTGACATTTTGAAAATTCTTTGGGAAAAGGTTAAGTATACTATGTAATAAATCCTCTGCATGTCAGCTTCTGTGATTTTATTTTGAGGTTAATGCAATAAGGAGAGGTGAGGCATTTCTGAATGCCCCCTCTTTACTGGGGGTGTTTGTTTACACTTGGTTTGGGAAACTGAGCGTTCCCCAGGGCAGGGTTTTGGGAGCCTGGCCGGGTAAGTTTTCAGACAGCGAGTAACTCCATACAGCCTGAGACACTCACTTATCACACCTTCTGGGACTATGAGGGGTCTTGCTTGCTGTATACACAGTGATGCAAATACAAAGAGGGGATCCTGAAAAACCCAGGCCAAACCATTTGTAAGGGATATGTACCGCAAAAAGAAGGAAAATCGTTGCGTGTGTGAAGTCTCGTTATTTGGCACTCATCGACACCCTTTTCGAATGTTTCGGGTTTAGACTGGACTGGTATTAGCATCAAGTTTTGAATAAACCTCAATAAAACACCTATTTGGGAAATACAGCAAATGCTGTTTTTAGAACCGCTACCTGAATGTATTGTCTTCAGTAAATTTTGAAATTGTATTTTTCTGGTGACATTTGTATGGAATATGCTCCAGTTAACACAATTGGTAGATCCAAAATCTTGTGCTATTGACTTTGAAAAATATATGCATGGAAAGTTTTGACTTTGCCCAATAACTAACACTTCTAGGACCTCAGGAAGGCCAGCCTTTAGAAGAAACACGATACATACATTATCTAACTTTTGCTTATGTTGAGGGAAAAAAGTGAAAAATAACAATGATTAATGACTGGTCCGCTAACAATGGGGATTGGATGGTAGGGGTCACCATGGTATTATTGTGAAGTCCGACCGAAGCCAGGTGACGTCCCTGTTGGCAGCGCCCCATCAGACGGTTGTCGCCCCGTGTCAGACCCTGACATGACAATCCACTCTATGGGCTGCCCCCCCTATCTAACATCCTTAGTAAGAGTAACTGCAATACAGACAGCCAAGTGTAAAGCCCCATACCCACTAGGCGATGGGCAAAGGGTGACTGGGAGAATCGGCCAATTCTTAGGGTCCCCTGTAAGTATAGTATTTTGGAATGTGCAGGTTTGATCTGAATTGCTGGTAAAATCAACTAATTCGAAGGGCAGAATCTGCCAATTTCAGCCCCGATCCATAGGCCGACTGTGTAAAAATATCCTAGCGGGTATGGGACTTAAGGCTTGGCTTACTCAAAAGGGACATTTGTAGGGCAAAATAAGCTTGGTAATATTCTATGCAATCGCCTGTGGAGGCACTTATGTTTCAAGCTCTGTCATGCACCACGCCTGTAATTAGTGCAACAGAAGTAGAGTTCCGTACAGTCTCTATAATTAACCCAGAAACTGGGGACCCAAAGGTAATCTGCAATATGGCCTTCTATGTCCAATAAAGAGAGGTAATGTCATGAAAATGGTGCGCAAGCAATGGACAACATTAAAATCCATTTAACATCTCTGCTAGGTGTGTACAACTCATACACACACACAGAGTATTATTATCAAGAGGTTTGCTTTTCAGATGTAGAAATGCACAGCTTGC
This sequence comes from Lepidonotus clava, assembly GCA_936440205.1. Classification (NCBI taxonomy): domain Eukaryota; kingdom Metazoa; phylum Annelida; class Polychaeta; order Phyllodocida; family Polynoidae; genus Lepidonotus; species Lepidonotus clava. Next base: position 1,644,024 of record OW387136.1, on the reverse strand, counting down.
AGTCAACTGGCAATGGACAGAAGACAAAAGTGTAAAGGAGTATTTTTCATTTGTATGGAACTATGTCCTGTGGAAATTACAAATTTTATATTACAGAAATATATAACTGAATAAATGGATATGTATAATTAAAAAAAATCAAGTACTCTTCTGAATGACCTGATGCCCTCAGCAATTTTTTGGTTGTGTCAGCAGGGATCCCTAGGATGAACAAGACTGGAGGCTACATCTGACAGAGTGACGTTGTGGGTATCGAATTATGTTCCATTATAACTACAAACCTATATTAAAGATGCTTACCCAATCTGGTTGGACTTTATTTGTATTGAATTATGTCCTGTTGAAATTACGAATCTATACTTTAACTTAACTATATATAGATATAAATAAATAGATGGAACTACATAGTTGAAAAATTGAAACTTCTCCCTACTGTTCAGAGCGACTGATGACCTATCCAGTTTGTTTGATCATATCAGCCGGAGACCTCAGGATAAACGAGGCTCGAGGCTGTGTCTGATATGCACCACCCAGTGGGACTTCATTTGACTCTAATTATGTCCTGTTATAACTACAAACCTATATTAAAGAAAATAATTATATAACTAAATAGCTGGAAAAATATTTATATAGCTGAATAGCTGGAACTCCATAATACAAAAATTGGAACCACTTCCTACTCCTCAGAGCGACTGATGATCTAAGCATTTTTTGTTTGTAATGTTGGCTCAGAATACACAGGACCGGAATCTGCATCTGACATATCTAGTTGGACTGCATTAGTATTGGATTATGTCCTGTTGAAATTACAAACCTAAATCAAGTAAATATACAACTTAATAGATAGAACTGCATAGTTGAAAGATTGAAACTACTCCTGACTACTCAGAGTGACTGATGACCTCCCTGTTGTGTCAGCTTCCTGGTGAATTCAGGCATGTCGGCCGGGGACCTTAGGATAAACATGGCTCGAGGCTGCCTCTGACATGTTCCTGTAAGATGGGACTTTATTTGTATCAAACTATTTAGTGTTGAATTAGAAACCTAGATCAATTAAAATATACAACTTAATAGATGGAGCTGCATAGTTTAAAATTTCAAACTACGCTCTAATCTTGGGAGCAACTGATGACCTTCCTGATGAATTCAGTCATGTCGGCACGGACCTGAGGATAAACGAGGCTCGAGGCTGCATCTGACATCTACCTGTAAGATGGGACTTTATTTTTATTGAACTATTTAGTGTTGAATTAGAAACCTAGATCAAGTAAATATATAACTTAATAGATGGAACTGCATAGTTGAAAATTTCAAACCACCTTCTACTCCTCAGAGCGACTGATGACCTTCCTGGTGAATTCAGTCATGTCGGCCGGGGACCTGAGAATAAACGAGGCCCGAGGCTGCGTCTGACATCTACCTACCCTGTGGGACTGTCAGCACGAGACCCGCAGTGTATGACATAGTGCCCACACCACTGTCTGAAAGGTCTACGACTCACGTAAAGTATAATGAGCTGAAAACAAATTAGGAGTATCCTGCTCAAATATCCCAGATGAATAAGAATGGAGTAAAATGGATGAATTTTCTCTAAAGTTCAACACTGTCTCTAACTTATGTGTAATATGATGAGCTGAAAAAACGATTGGGGTATGCTACTCAAATACCCAAGAGCACATAAAACAGCCGAAATGCATCACCTCTATCTAAGGTGTAACACTGTCTCTGCCTCAAGTAAAGTTTAACAAGCTGTAAACAAAGTTGGAATATTCTACTTAAATATATATAAGGTGAATGAAAACGGGGGGAAATGGATGGACTTTCTCTTAAATTAGAAAAAAAACTTTTGAGGACATTTGGGTTTTGTAGATTTGGTGATTAAGGTACATCAATAATCGTAATGGAAAGGTCACCTTTACAAGACAATTCCAGGATTTGTAAGGTCATTTTTCAAAGGTCTTGGGGGTCCCCTTTTACACAACTGAAAGGTGAGCATATGTCCATTGTCACACAGTGTATCTTATGTTTTAAAAAAAATGCATAAATTGTGCTCATTGTTTAGTCTGATCAAAGAAGTCTAGCTGGCTCAGCAAAAGCTATTAGCGCTCAACTGTTCTAGGAGTGCCAACAGTTAGCACCCAATGGTAAGTTGTCATGAGGCTACAAATTTTATCCCTCCACCACTTTATCCCTCTATTTTCTCATAACAACTGATGGAAAACTGATGGGTTTTCTGACAGAAATGAGGCCATGCTTAAAGCCTGAGTCCACTTGGAAGAAATAAAATATTCCAAAGGCCATTACTCTTGATTGTAATGATTGTAATATTATTGTGAGGATGCTCACTATGGAGAAAATATGAGCAGTATCTCCCAATATTAACCATGTTGTACACTATTGAGCATGTGAACTTTTTATGTAAGTTTCATTTTGAAACCCTCATTAATATTACGTAAAATCTTCAGTATGTGTCAGTTTCGCCAAAAAATAAAAACTCCAAAGTATTGGTCAAATTGCCAATATTATGGTTAGTATTGGTCAAATTGTCAATAATATGAGCTGTACAATGTGTAGTGCAACATGGCTGACACGACTAAGTAAAATTAGTAAAGATTTCCCTTAAATCCAATAAAACTGAAATACATTGCAGATATTGCACACTGAATATCCGGGGAAATCTAATCCAATATTACAACTAGTAATTCTACAAACTTGGCTGCAGCTCTTTCAAGGTAACGCTGCAACATACGTGTTTCCTAGTGTCTATTCATAAAGACAGTTAAATTGATAAGGTAGTGTGAAAAGGAAAATCTTTTTCTCACGACTCTCAAATTCTTAAAAGCAATTTCTTCAAAAACATCTTTGATATCTGAATGCCTACTTGAAAATGAAATTCTAGAGGAAAGATAAGAATATGAGAAAGAAGACAGTCCAGAACAACAGATAGGGTACAATTTCAGACAAATTTACAATGTAACTTGAGAAACAAAAACACCTATTGATTCCCAGTCTTCTCAGCTGCCCTGGCATGACATTCCATTTCCTAGGTGTGTCTTGTGTTTTTTTCTCGATAAAGAATCACTGCGGAGGAGGGGTTGGGAAAGGTTAGAAGGTGTTTGTAAGGTGAAGGTGTCTGCAGCAGGAGGGCAGGCTGTCTGTCACCTGGACTGATGAGGGGCGGGCGGTGATTGGTGGGACGAACGGGGTACAATGTGTTAGAACAAAGGGCTTGGAAACACCCGCGGGCTCGGAAACACACTTGGGCTTGGAAATACTAAACAGTGAGAGTGAATGTGATGAATAGAGTCTGGGATTGGTTGGTTGGCTGGTTATTGGTGTTTAACACTGTAGCAACATTTAAGGTTATTATCATGGTGAAAAGGTTTGGACAGTTCTGTCTTTTTCATGATCGCATCTATGAAATGATCATATCTATGAGGAGGTAGAGACTGTACCCCTACACTTCTATTGAGGCAGGTGCTCATTCATGGGCATGGTTCCATAGACTGGGCCATACACACAACAGCCGGTGACCCACTAGGGGTGTGGGGTTGGTGTTTACATCTTATGGTTTAGATGTGCACAAAATTAGACATTAAATTTTAATGATTGTGTAAAGGGGGCTGTAAAGACACATTTATGGTATGGAGCAAACCACATTTACTATATACATTGACAATATGTTTCATGAAAAATAAAAACCACACAAAATATCGTGAAAAGGTATTAGAAAGGTAGCAATTTCAAAAACCTATATTTTCTTACAGTACCTTTGTATGTAATCAAGATTTAAGTCAGGCAGTCAATTTAAGAGGAGCCTACGGACCATTAAGTACTTTTAATGACTTTTAACTAAACCACTAATCACCAGGGTTTGTGGGTGAAATACTAAGCAAGTTTAATATTTCACCCTTTCCAGCAACCAAACAAGGCAATTAGAGCCAACTAAAATGTTTAGTTGCTGACATTTAGTTGCCAGGTGCATCCCAACTTGGCTATATTTTTCTTTTCCACCGGTAACTATATAGTTGCATGGAAACATACCGATATGTTAATAGCGGGGAGACTAATGTTAATCACAAAGGTTTAATCACCACATGGGGACAAGGCTTTACAGTATGATTACTGGTGCTCCTAAAATGAGTGATTCTTTAAACCAGAAACTCTGTGCCACTACCAAAAACACAATGGGGAGGATTGTTCTGTATTTGGAATAGGTTATTCTTCTTGGCCATTCTGGCAGGCAGCATCAATTAAACTTGCAGGGCTTTTTCCATTAGGGAAATACCAGAGGGGAAGACTGGAAGCACTAACACTGGGAAATAAATGGCCCAATTTGTGGAGTTTGTGGAGTGTTTTGGGAATACCACTGCATGCTGAGTGGTGAGAAATTATGAGGCAGAAATCAATTACAGATTAACAAGGCAGCTAAAGACAACTGAGTGCTATTGCGGTTTAGACATTAGCATGGGAATGTTTCAGGCGATGGAATCTTAAATGTAGAGCGAGTTTTTGCTCTCCTTTCCGCGGCGTTAAATATCCGGTCTGATGAAGACTGTGAAAGCGCTACATAAAACCCCTCCATAGTTAATTATGCAGTCACCAGCAGGCCGAGCGCTTAAAAGAAACTCCGGAAGTATTGATACCAATGGACTTAATTTAGAAGAAATGTACGGTTTCTTAGGACGTTGCACACTTGATGGGGTGGAGCAGGGATTGTTATTGTGCAATCAGAAGAAACCTTTTAACAGATTAATCCAAGTTTGCGCTTAAACAATGCTGCTAGTGTAGCCATATGGAGCAGTGTATTGTCAGTGATTACTTCCAGCATAGGCAAATTTGCTCCTATAAAGCTGGTTATCAATTATATAAGAAACCACTAACCAATTCTCCTGATATACATTTTTAGGATAGAGTCTGGAGGTGAACCCCTTGTGCATTGGTCACAGTGAAATGATTAAATGAGGCACCTTGACAAATAACAAACCTAGATACCTGATGAGCCTGAGTGTCTCTATTTGGGCAAATAGGGCATGACAATGTACTGGAAGGTTTTATAGCAATTAATGTTTGGCTAGGAACCCTTATTCAAACGATGTTAGTAAAAATTAACTGCTGATTTCTCCAATGTATTCCAGATGTGATCCCATTATTTACACGTTGCTATCCATTATATATTATATTAGTAAGCAGGGAGCGATTTTATGAAGTCATTTCACCCAACAACAAACTGGTTATTTTCAAATTAGTATAATCATTAGACAGTAGATACATACAGCTTTAACATTGATTTTTTGATTGTAAATTCCATTTGCAGACAAGACTTTCTGCAATTTGATATGGACAGTGCATCCTCTCATCCTCATCCCCCTATGACAGGATCGGTAGGTGCTTGTTCTAAAGCCCCATTTACACTAGTTTATTTATACCAAGTCAGACTGAGCGGTGCTGAAATTGATTAATCCTCCACAATAATTGGCCAATTCTAGCACCCACTTATACCAAATATAGCCATATTTAATATCAAAGATCCAATGCTCATATCAGCCAATTCTATTGATAAGAATTGGCCAATTTGATCTCCTATTCAGCCTAGTGGGTATGGTTCTTAAGCCAAGAAGCCATAGGCGGCCGGACGACCTGTCAGTTTCAACGTCAACACCTCTGCCTCGGTATACCTGTTCCGCCAGCCTGAATATTTCATGGACCCTGTAATTAGCACCTTTACCATACGCTGGTTGGCATTTACAAGCAGGGTGGCAAAATAAGCAGAGCAAAAATAGGGAAAAAAAGTAAAATGGTGTGTGGTGCAGGGGAGAGGGCTGTGTAGGTGGTAGGTGATGGAGGAATCAATGAGGAAAGGTTGGTTTGTTGGTTATTGGTTGCTTTACACCCTAATTAACTGCCAGGGTCATATCAAGGGTGATGATGATGATCGAATCTATGAGAAGGTAGAGACCATACCCCTACACTTTTACTGAGGCAGGTGTTCTTTAATGTGCCTGGTGCTGTAGACAGGGCCAGACACACAACAGCCGGTGGTACAAGGCCTTTGATATCCCAGTCATTGACACAGGGAGACATGCAGAGGGGTGTAACAAGCCCCCTTGGCCCAGCCCAGGATTGAACCCAGGCTGCCCACACAAGAGGCGGACGCTCTAACCACTTCACCACCCCGCACGCCTATTGAGGAAAGGAGGACTGAAGAAGCATCGGCTGTGTGCAAAATCAATAGTATCACTTGAAAATATATCCCAACATAGATTGATACCTCAGTGACAGTTTATGGAAATGTCATTTGAAATTAAAATTATAAATGGAAATGGGTTGTACCTTAGATGACAGATCATAGGAAAGCTTGCATACAGAGATACATACACCTATACTCCCACTCCTTGGCTGCCAAAGCTGCTGTATGGGCATCTGTCTGGATTCTTGTGGATCTAAACACACTCTAAGAGAGTGATCAATCCTACTTTTGTGATCAATCTCAGACAAAATAGAATATTGAATTTTAGAAATAGAGATTTACAATGGAACAGGTAGATGAAAGGAAGGAGGATGGGAAGTATGGTGTGAATGGAATATCCATCTGAAGAGGATGTGGCCATTTCTTGTATTGAATCTTATGAGGTCTTATGAGGATTTATAAGAAGCTGATATCCTTTGAAGTTCTCACTTAAATCGATGCTGCACCTTGTCATGCAGTTGCGTCTGATTTAGGTTCCGATTACAAACAGCATCTTAAACATAGGATATCATTGGAAAGTGTAGAAGGGTACAAACAGAATGTACTCATTAAGCTTGAAGAGGAAGAGGAAGTATGGATATATATAAAGGTAGAGGATGACAGAAAGTAGGCAACACAAGGTAAGAAGCTGAAAGGACTTTTGAAGATAAGGAAACTTCCCAGAAGTGGCAGGGACTGGTGTAGAATTCCCTAACAGGCAAAACAACCAACTGGCAACAAGGCAGAGGTGTTTGTTGCTATGGAAATGTAGAAAATGAAAGACGAGCCCCGTCTTTCACTTTTATCTGGCCATTCATTCTGCCGGGTGCTGGATTCTGTCGCTAATGAATGCGTCTGTAAAAGCAGGCTGCCGATTCCTCTTGTATCCATGCTGAAACTGCTGTCTGGGCCACTGTCTGGATTAGTATTGGTCTAAACTCACTCTATCACACAAATCAATCTTCCTTTTGTGATCAATTCAACACAAAGTAGGACCGATGTTATAATTTTTGTTTTGCTCCTATTTTTAAGGCTCCTTCCCCATTTGGTTCACCTGAAGTGAAATATTATCCTAAAAGGATGGATTCTTAGCCCTTGAGGCTGTTCAAATACTTTACACATGTGTACATTTGTGTACAAACATTTGACTTTTTAAGAACTCAGTAAGGAAATGGTCGAATATTTTATAAGATTGATAGCAAGCTCGGAGAAAGGAATCAATGTTGTAGACATGCTAGAATTATGACTAAATTTTAGGATGTACTGTTCTCTTTGAATGGACTCTAATGTATCTGGCTGATCATGAATACTGAAGATATATACCCACTAGGCTATTTTACCAATGACAGGCAAAGGGCGACCGTTAGAATCAATGATAAAAATGGTGAGTGACTGTAATAAGCAAGTTTGATATTGTACTGGTGATTTTACCGACCATTCTATTGCCCATTGCACGTCTTCTATAATGCACACTATATCCATGGGAATCCCAATAGAATTGCCAGGCAATCTCAGTTATCCAGCGATTTGACATCTGTGCATTCGCCAAGCATCGGTGAAATCCTTTAGTGGGTATGGGACTTAAGGGTTAGATCCCCATGGGGATCCGGGTTTAGACTTCCCACTGGGACCTCCGTATGACGCTGTCTGAGAAGAATAGGCGTTCAGTGTCCCCTGCTGATTGTAAAAGGTGACGACAAGGGTCGGGGTAGACAGGTAGTCTATGACGTCACAGGTGTTCATGTTTACCATATATCTTATGCCCAAGCTGTCAAGTCTAATATGGTCACTTCCTCATAACAACAAAACTAATATTAGGGTTTGATTCCCTGCTGCAAAATCACTTTATTCCACTCCAAGACAGGCAGCAAAACTGCATTCAATACTAGTGTTCAATTCCCTTGTATGTGACCCTGTCAATCATCTTTTCATTTCATCATTCCAACTGTTCTCTCTGTGAATATGGCCATAGCTGTTGGAACGGCAAAAGGCAACCGTTACTTACTCACTCACTAAGGATTTGAGCTATTCTCTGTCAATATTTTCGGGTCAAAGAAATCTGGACTTCTATTCAGATATTAGCACACTCTAGTGTCTTCATCTATAATTTTTATAGTTTACCGCATATAAAATAAATTATATGGAAGTCCAGTTTGAAGTTAGTATCCACTTCCTGGCTGTAAACAAGTAGTCTGGTCAATAATTACCTTGACTATAAGATGTCTCTAGATTTAGAAAATGAAAAAGTAAAGTATTTCAGCCTTGAATTGGCATATTGAAACATTCCAGCATGTTTTGACCACATCTAATTGGATCAAAATAAGAGACACATATGTTGATGCTTGTGATTGATTAAAATTAGAAAATAAGGGTAGTCTTCACAGTATGGTGGGCAGTAAATGAGATTGCCTTCTGCCAATCTGCTGCATTCCACTAGACGATGTCTTTAATGTTCCCCGTAAAAGCGCTGAGCCTAGCCGAGCCAAGAAGGAATAGGGCGATGGGAATATTAACCTTATCAGACCCAGGCCTGCACCATTAAAGATTGAGTCTGCGAAGGGAAATATCCCACCCGGATCAAAGCGATTCGTGCAAGCTTTGCGAGCTTTTGGAATTTCCTCTATTTTCTATTATAGATAAGGCTGGATGTGACTAGCATCTCGTGGAGGTATTATGTGTGACAAAAATCCATTCATTGGGAGAAGACATTGGTGAAGTGTTTTAATGATTAGAGAGAGAACTGATAATTCTCTCTACATCAATGGATTGTTAAGGCATGAAGGCACAATAGAAAACAAGACCTTCCACTTATGCAGGGATTTAATCTAACAGTATAGTTACTTAATATTCATTTTGCACATTACCAAGTAAATCAAGAAGATACTACAACATTAAATTTTGATATACTACAATATAATTATACTTACTAATGCTGTCTTATACATTTGGATGCAATCTTTTGTGTCAGGCTTTAGAGTATCGTTGATGATAATGGAGGTAGACGTAGACGCTCTGTACCGCACACAACAAGGGAACTCTGTGGTGATATCAGCCTATTTTGCACTGCGTGTATAGTAAATGTAATATTCATATAAAACACAATATTGTGAGGAAAAGACAGGCCAATACACAGCATATAAACTCATGATAATACAAAAATGAATTAAAATAAATTATATAAGTTGAGTATTAAGCCTTATAACCACTAAGCAACTTTTACAGAGTCAGCCAACGGATCGGCGCTAAAATCAGCTGACTGTAATGATTGCCTGTTTGTATAATACATTGAAACGTATATGTTTAATCTGAATGGGTGCCAAGGTTGGCCGATTCTATCTCTAGAATTGGCCAACATTGGTACTGATCCATCTGCCAACTGAGTAAAAGTTCTAAAAGGTCCATAAAAAAGAATGATATCTAAAATGAGAAAAGCATGAATGGAACATTTACAAAGAAGGAAATGATATTAACTGAATTTGAGTTACAATAGACTGTTGTTATTGTTCATGTCAGGACACAGTTATGACAACATTGCACCCTCGTCTCCACACCATGTCGCGATGACACCGATTGCACTCCTACAGGAGGCACATTGTGCTGATTATGTCCCCAATAAAGGGGTGCTTCGGTCTATGTTCTAATAGATCAACGACATGCATCGGGTAAGGGTGCGGCTAATAAAAATGTGACCACACAAGCTGGAGTGCAGCTCAGGAGGGTCATTCGTATTTGACATGCGATACTAATGATCCCATAGACAAATACAAGAGGAAGTTGAGCAGAGAGATAATACAGGATAAACTTTTTCACTTTTGTTGAATATAGATAATTTTTGTGTTGACTGTTGCAATATTCAAAGAGAATCAAAAATCATGTTTTTCTCAATTCCTGTACTGAGTTAAGAGTGTTTGTATAATTCATATAGGTGATTTTATTTGTATGTCTCTGGTGGGTGTTTGCTTTTAGTGCTATAATTATGTGTGGTGGACCTATTTTAAGAATCAGACGTTTTTGCCCAGTTCTATTCTTTATTACTAACTAACATTTCAATCATAACATTAGTTCAAAGCCCCCATGGCGGTACCTGGGTGGGGCTTCTGCTTGAAAGAATATAGGTTCTCAGGATCGTAAAAGGCAACGATAGGGGGACCCAGCACTGACCAAGTGTTTCATTGGGTTTGATTCTCAGTTGGTGTCTGGGTTCACTAAGGGATGAGGTACAGCAAAAATGATTTCCAGGTTCTCCTGCTGTTTGCTGTTTACAATCGTCAAACACTGACCAAGTCAAAACATGTGTCTGAAAAGTCAGAATTTGTCGAAACTTTTTGTCATGAAAAATAACCCTAGCTGTCTGTGTGGCATAAAACATTTGTGATAGAAATTGATGCAAAAACTGATTTAACTTCCTGGGCATAGCGTGTGGAAGCCCTGTTCACAGAGAAAACACCTAAAATGGGTATAATGATAAGGCTAGGTTCACTTTGAAAGCACAGTAGAATGTATCAAGTTCAGTATAATAGCTGATGTGCATTTCGCATGTGACCGTTGCATCATATTATCCCAGCAAACCATTTTCTTCATGAAGTATTCAAACCCACAGTATAGTAACTTTTATATTTAGACTGCATACCATGATTCCATAGTAAAAAAAAAAGAGATTATGTTCAAAAGTTAAAAGATGTTTTATTCACTCACAACAAAATTCGAAAACCAAGATAAAAAGTTATGTATCATATTATTTTGATTCCAGTGCCAAATTTTAATGGATGTGGCATATAGATTAATGGATCCCAGGCAAGCAGCAATGTAACCAGCACATTCTGCAACCATACTTTTTTTCTTTTCCCAGTTTTTCCCAATTTTCACATAACAGTTACATTGTTTTAAGTAAAGCTGAGACTCATTTGTGAAGAATGTTATGAGAATGTTAATATAATATAAAATAATGTTGCAACAACATCACAACAATGCTACAGTGTGACGTCTTAGTCCAGTTGAATGTTACAATAATGTTATTATAACATGAAAGAACGTTACAAGAATTTCACAATATCGTCACAGTGTCCTGTTTCAATGTTAGGTTCGAAAGATGTTTTTGTGTGCCAAGAGCACAAAGCAGAACTAAACAGAAAGTTATAATAACGTTATAACAACATCATAGTCTTGCTAGGGATTGATTCGCTTCGGATACTTCATGTTCCCATTAATAACGATACCCTTGGAATAGATGAGATAGTTTTCTCCATCGTGTACGAAGTTCTTCCAAGCTTGCGGCATAAATAATGTATATTGTAACCGTGAAAACAATGCAACCACCACAAATGACATGTCCTTTCAAGCACCCTTTCTTTAAACCTTACCACAAATCTTTCCTGCTTCCCTCCAAATTCCAAAGAAGAGACAGACCGACCAAGTAATTAGTTCTGTATGCTGCACACATATGGCAGTTTTTGTGAGGGGGGCTTTGGTCATTCCTGCCGTACTCTGGAAAGGCTTGCAGGAAATAAATGATATAGAGCACGTGGGAATAGGCGATAAGGGAGGCTGGGTGACTGCTGGGGGGGGGGGGGGGGGTTAGTAATTTGTATCTGTGACCAGGAGAGGGGGGTAGTACTGTATGGGGAGTCAAATGTTGATGAATATTGAAAAACAAAATAACAGCGATTAACACCAAGAGGGTGACAGGACTTTTGCCCCCCGGACTTTTGCCCCCTAGACTTTTGCCCCCTGCAAATCAAATTCTTTGATTATTTATCCTTAATATCTTTCTTCACTTAATATGTTATCATCTATTGTCATGTTTATGTGTTCAGGAATTACAGATTAATGATTATTGTTGTGTTTATCTTGAGAACCTTGAAATATTTGTAAAGATTTCATAAATCTAAAAATGTCTTTATAAACAATCAATTTCTTATTGATTTATTCTTGTATTCATCAAATACAATATTCAAGACCAATAGTCCCCACAGAAAAAAAAACTTTCACCTGGTTGCATCCATGCTTTACAAGGCCCCTCCCTCAATCTCCCTCCATCTCCCTTGTGCCCCACCTCCTGGCCCTCTTTTCTGCCTCTCAACGCACCTTCCTGCCTCTCCTACTGATAAAATCCTGACCCCCCTCCCCACTCCTGGCCCTCCCCTGTCACACCTCCTTCGATACATTGGTTGGGAACAATGTAATATCGCCCCAAAACCTTTAAATTTCATACGGTGACCCATGCTTTTTAGGGTTAAGTGATCTGTGATAGTGGATTTTCTTAAATCACACATGGCAACAGGGATGTTTCTAAATTCGACAAGGTAATATGGATGCCTCTTAAATTTCAAGGGCCCCTGTAATGATAATTATAATATAGTATTGGGGGGCAAAAGTCCTAGGGGGCAAAAGTCATAGGGGGCAAAAGTCCTCGGGGTCAAAAGTCCGGGGGGCAAAAGGCCTGGGGGGCAAAAGTCCTCGGGGGCAAAAGTCCGGGGGGCAAAAGACCTGGGGGGCAAATGGCTAGGGGCCAAAAGTCCAGGGGGCAAAAGTCTAGGGGGCAAAGGTCCGGGGGGCAAAGGTCCAGGGGGCAAAAGACCTAGAACCCTACAAGAGTGTCTCAATATGGAGATTAATCTTGTAGTCAAGGGATGACTGGTCAGTTTCCCAGCGACTATCATTTTCTTCTTGTTTGCCACTGAAAACCAGTAATTGCCCTTGTTAGTCGCCCAAATGGGGACATGGCATTAGGATTGGTGTACCCAAACACCTTTTTTTTTATTATTCAGGTAATTTGTACAGCATTGAGAAACCTCAGTGTAACTTAAGTGTACACTGGTCTACCGGTTTGATGCTGTGCCTTGTTTCGGCACCATACAGTGTACATAAAGAGGTGAACATGTAAAAGTTCTCAATATACAGGGTGAGTGTTATATACAGATAACAGGACTTCTGATAAAATGAATTTAAGAAACGCTAACATCTGTTCCAGTAGGGCCTTCACGTCAATATTTGACGCCTATTTCACAGAGTTTGGCAGTTGGCAGTTGGCAGTGCATAAGCCGCCACATAACTCTACTATAAATAAAGCCTCACGTTTTTCAGCCAGCCAGTCTTGGGGACAACTTCTCTTGGCCGCGATTACTGCTGTGAAATATTCCCCTGTGAAAGCTCCCAATTTGTCATAAATTAGTGGGTCGAGAAGGGCTGCTGTCCCCTCAGTGGTTTATGTTGAACCGTTCTGTTGGACCTGTTTGGTGGAACTATGTGCATGGGTTGGGAGGAGTAAATCACTAGTATATGTGGGAGGGAGTGATTTCTATAGGCCACATTCAGGCAAGAATATGATGTTAATATAATGTTGCAGCTACGTTCTGTTTAGTTCTTCTTTGGTTCTTGTTAGGTTATTTTGATGGCACCCAAAACCAATCTTTAGAACCTAATACTGCAAAGTCACACTGTAACGTTATTGTGACGTTCTTGCAACAGTATTTTACATTATGATAATGTTATTATAGCATTCTTTAAGAATAGGATCTTAACTTCAATAAAATGTAATGTTATTATAACATTCTTCTTTAGTAAGTCTCAACTTTACCTAAAATAACATAACTGTTATGTGAAAATTTGGCAAGTAACAGACTAACCAAAAACCTACGCAGACTGTGCTTCTAACATCACTGCTTGCCTGGGTATGTGGGAGGGAGGTGTTTTCTATGGGCCACAACTCTTCTTGTCATTCTATGGCTATTGATAGAAGGCCTTGAATACTATTGTTCATGTAATATATTGCTCGGAGTTGGAAGCTATTTCTCAAGAGAGTACTATTATCAATTATTGGCATATATTATGAGAGATAAATGTACTGAGGAACTTTCCTTTGAGCTTCAAATACTTTAAAGCATTTTCCACCTTTAAATTTACAAACTATCCTTGGAATACATACAAAACGTGTGTTCTGGGCAATGGGCAACAGGCAGTAGAATCACTGGTAAAACATAACATGAAATTTGCTTAATATGCCAGTTGCCCAGCGATGATGACAATTCCCTCAGTCACCCATCGCCCGTTGCCGCTAAAGTCGCTAAATATATATGGGGCTTAACTGTGGTTCCAATCTACAGAATGCGCTGTGTGGACTGTATGGTCTATAGTCATATGGGAAGAAGACCCTGGTGGTTGACACCTGAGTCGTTTTAATAAAGGGAGTGGCCTGACTTGTAGATATCACTGTCAGGAGGCACTGATAATAGAGCGGAGTGAGACTGCAGCCACTCCGAGAAATGAATTCACAGTCTCTCGACACTTCCAGAAATGAAACTGCAGTTTCCAGACACTCTCAGAAATGACACTGCTTTTTCAATCTGTTTAGGAGTTATTTTGAGCACTTGATTCTGATTTTTTGGTTTTATTTTAAGTCCATGCAAGGCATTGTTCATTTCTCATATTATTTTCATTAGCTGTATGTGTATTTCATTTCATGTAAAAACCGATATTGTTCCCTTTCCTCTGAGATATCTTATCATAATTATACTTATGTGTTATGTTAGTACTTAGGTCTATATCAAAACATTTAGAAATGAAGTATGTCTTACAGAAACCTAACTATATAAAAATCACCAACAGAAGCAAACACTTGATGTTACAATTACTTTACTTAAAAATGATATTAGAATGAAAACTTGTACAAAGAAAATGTGATAAATGTAAAATAAACAAACAATGTTATTTGTACTGCTAACTTGATTTTTGATATGCACTTATTCATTAATTGAGAAGATCTGGCCAGCACTTGTGACTAAATGTTTTCCCATTGCACCTTTTTCCAGTGCAGACCTAATGCACCTAATTACAGAGAAATGGTTATTCATGGCTGGGGGAATTTTCAGAGCTAGTAATTTCTGACTAAATGTTCCCCTATTTGCCATAAAGGCACATATTATTGAAGAGGAGAATTAATTAAAATCACTTTACGCTCGTAAAAATTGCCCGTAAACTGGTCATACGGAGTGGCGCAGGTGGCCATGTTGGGGCCACCTTGTAACGACCGCAATATGAAATAACATAAAGCCAGGGATATAGATTAGTAGAATTATACTTATCATTATGATAATCAATATGATTTCATTCTACTGTTCAAACAAAAACAATCATAACTATGACTCAAAGTTTATTTATATGGAAATATTTTTGACCTCCTCTGCGATTTTTGGGCATATTGACAGGGAGGATGACTGGAGAACAAGTCTCGGGCTTTCTAAAAAATTAACAGCTATTTGATATCCCCATTTGAAGCTGAGTGGTGACCTTCTGAACACCAAAGGGTCAGACACCTTACATCTATCAACAAATACAATACAAATGGTATCAGCAAAATTACAGTTTGATATAGATTATGAACTGTATAAAGTATGATTCAAACAAATTACTCTCAATTTTTTTCTAATGAAGATAGCTACTAGCTGTTATGTGCATAATAAAGCTAGAAAGTTCTACTAGGAGGCTTTTACTAATTCTAGAATAAATATCACCTGACCTTGTTGACATGGAAACCAAATGATACGTCCTAGCATTATGTATTTAGCTGGTAAACATGTTTAGATGAATAACATTTCCGAATTCTAAATACTTTTTGGGTGGTGTACATCAGTTCTAACTGTCACCCTAAGCAGCTTCTTGGGTAAGTCACTTATTGCTCCACCATAATTTGCCATAATTAGAAGCCCTTATCAATAACCAGACTGATGCTCTTCCACAAATCAGGAAAGTCCCCCTAAGATCACACCTGTCTTTCCAAAGTGCCATTCCCTCTTTACGGTAATTCAGATCCATAGGTGCATATGTCGGTTGGCTCAGGTAATAGATGGATGGGCTAATCTGTGCGGGTTGTCCAATACAGTTTAGCATATGTAATGTAATCTCACTTACTCCGGCCTGTCCGCCCCCGATCGGGGTTAATGCAATAGATGCCCACCAGAGGGCAGTGATGAATGCGGCCTCGGTCTCGGGGCAGTTCTTGGAGGGTGGGAAGGAGCACAGGATATGACCAGAGGTAGGCAAGACAGTGGTGAGTAATTGAGTAATTGTTCAATAATATGAAAGGAGGTTTTGGGAGTTTAAATCCTTAATCCTTATAAAGTTACAAAGGTCAAAAGTAATCAAAATAGTAGAGGATCAAAGTTTAAAACTGACCGTGATTTAAAGGCTAGGGCTTATGGGAGTAATAAAAGAATTAAGCTCGATAAGAGGTACACATTTTGGCAGCTCAAATATATAAATATACAGAACTAAGTAAGGTATTTACTTTTTTGTATCTTTTACTATTTTGTAGTTAAAATGTATTTTATAGAACCCCATATTTGTTGATGATTTCCTTCATCTATTCTGCATGTAGCCTGTTGTATGCCCAGTTAGGTCCCCCTGTTGCCATGGTTTGGCTTTTATCAGTTACCTGTGGCCTGTTGGACATGGAGTAAGGTCCTCCTGTTGCCATGGTTTAGTCTTTTTTCAGTTAGCCGTGGCCAGTTGTACGCCCAGTAAGGTGCCCCCGTTGTCATGGTTTTGTCTTTTATCAGTTACCTGTGGTCTGTTGTACGCCCAGTAAGGTTCCCCTGTTACCATGGTTTGGTCTTTTATCAGTTACCCATGGTCTGTTGGCGGCCCAGTGAGGTCCCCCTGTTGCCATGGTTTGGTCTTTTATCAGTTACCCGTGGCCCGTTGTACGCCCAGTAAGGTTCCCCTTGTTGCTATGGTTTGGTCTTTTATCTGTTACCCGGGGCCTGTTGCATGGCCAATAAGGTCCCCCTGTTGCCATGGTTTGGTCTTTTATCAGTTATCCATGGCCTGTTGAACGCCAAGTAAAGTTTGAAATTGAACTCTTTTTTATATGCAAATCAGTGAGGAGATCTGTGTTCTAAATCCGTAAGATTCTTGTCTCCCTAGTAAGGCCCCTTATGTTGTTGACAACAAGACGGAAACATTATAGTCCACATCGGAGGCTGTTCTGTGAAAGCCGAAGCCGTCCTGATAATTAAGTCCATTCCCACTAGTCGTAAATCTACGCACTAAATCCAAAGACCATTGCTCGTCCCAGTCTCATTAGCCTAAGAACCAAATCTGGGTGTCTCAATATTTTCATCGAATCATCGGCCCAATGGACAGGCTGTTTTGTGATCGGCTTTCCGTGAATTAGCCTACTATTTGTGTTGTTTACTTCGCTTGCTTCTGATATTCAGCAGTTTTGTCATTGTCTGGAGCCAGTATATATTTTAGACATATGATATATATGATTTCAGACTGTTTGATTGATGAGAATGAATAGTCTCTGTAATCTGCGAGTGTTGGAAACGTCTGACTATCGTAGCCCTCTGTGATCTGCCACCTTGCGAAATTATTCAAGATGTTGGATATTTTCATAGAGAACCTGTGGGATCATATAGCCCCATTTGCCGTGGTGAACGTGGTTTTTCGTATGCCTCTGCGATCTGAGAACATTGGAAACGTTGGGTTATCATAGCTCTCAGTGACGTGGTCTACTGCGAAATTATTTAACATGTTGAATATTTTCGTAGAGATCCTGTGCGATTCAATACAAAATTACTTGCGAAAATGATCGCAAATGATCGCAAGGTAACCAACCTTTTAGTGTGAATACTATGCGATCAATTTCTCTAGCTTGTGATCATTTTGTTGTGCCTGACGTTGTTTGCAAATTCTTAAAGCGAGGGTATCGTCTGTGAGATGGACGTAATATGCTACGTTGTAACTCCCGTACGGCCCCGCCAATTTCGTGACGTGATCAATCACGTCACCGGATTACCTTCTAACATCGCAAAACAGGTAGCCGGCCGTGATGTCGTTAGGTTTAGGGGTGGAGACCTTAACCCTCGCAATTCACGGATGATACCCTCGCTTTAAGATAAAATTCTCGTGGGTCTCTGTGACAGAAACATCGGCCAGGGCGAATGAGTCTTCACATTGATCAGACCCACGGGTATATGTAGGTCTTCTATCGCAATGGACAAGGCTTGCTCTATTGCCTTAAGGGCTCTATGTAATTCAGGATCTCTTACATTTCCAATATGCATTTGGTTAGTACCCCACGAAATCTAGAGGGCATACTAGTACTGGGGAGGTGGGGGGGGGGGGGGGGGGGGCTCCTATTGGTATGTGCTGGACGTAGAATTGAACTCAAAATATGCTATGATATTAGCGTACGCCCATATTTCACTTAACGTATTGGTTTCATCCTTATTGCTTGAATGGCTTTTGCTTCATTGCTAATTCAGATTAATATGTATACGATGTCTGCGGTTTTGGCAATGGTAAACTTCTGCATAATTATGTATTACTGAATTCCATACATCATAGCAATGTTATTCCCATTCCTCGACCAACTATATACCAAGGTTTGCATCTTTATTGCACAAATAATTTCAATATACCTTCGGTGGCTGGTTGCACAATTGAATTTCGTTGTGAAGATCAAACAACGAAAGCACAATGAACTTTTGCTTAACAGGGAAACGTTTCTTTGTTACGAAAATTTTCCCTTGTCACTTAAATAGTAAAAATCTCTGGTTCTAATGAATGGAATTTAATTCTGTAAATTGATAAAAAAAGGGAAGACATTAGAGAAAAATCAGTAAAAGTTACAACTCTTTGAGGGTATTCTAACTTTTCGTTGTTAAGAAAATAACTGCAAATAATTTATTAAGCAACAACGAACTTTTTCCCTTTTTATTATATTTTCATTGTTACGAAACCCAAAATACTGAGAATATGGAGTGGTACATACGGCCCATCTATTTTACGCCCTGACAACAATATGCACCGCTCGCCACCCTTGCGGGTGATAATGCCCTTTAAGATTGATTGGCCAAGAACGCCATACTGTCAAAAACCCTGTACTGGAAAGGAAATACGCATGTGCCGTCGAATTGAGTGTCAAAAATAAAAACCTAATTTTCAATTCACTGGGAACTGTTCTCAGGTTTTAATTCATTTCAGCGCGGGATATTGTCCTTTTTTCAGTTCAGCATATTGTATTTCATTATCAATATTAATAAGGGATAGGGTTTTTCTGGCCTCTATGTACTGCTGCAGCCACATTTTCCAACACTTTGTATAAGAGGTATATATGTGTGTCACATTCAAACTGAATTAAAGTAAAGTTTGAAAACACCAATATGTCATTTGTATTCCTTAAACTTTATAACTTGATCACAACTATTACTTCTCTTGCAATCTTGCATAATGAAACACAATGTCTCACAATGGGGACAGGTTATGCTGTTAAAATATTGCTCTTCTACTGAGCCAATGTTAATCTTCTAAAACGATCTGTGCCCTGTCGCATAACCAAATGCTCGCAACAGCGAGAGAAACAGTGAGGGTTTAACAAAGTCTCGCTGTTAAATGCAAAATTCGGCATCAATTTTCACCCATTTCTAATCATTTTCCCAGGCTGAAAATTTCAGGGATTTTATATCTGAATGTCTAGTTTCTAGAACTTTTTGCAGAATTAAAATCAGTTGAGCAGAACAGCCGCAAATCAACAGGGGGAACCATCGCAACAGGGACATCCTTGTTGCGAGAGTGGTGTGCCAATCCTCGCAACAGCGAGACCCGTTATGCGACAGAGAACAGTCTGATAAATATATATCCAGATCTAAAACTCCTGACATTTTCAGTCATAAGAAGATGAAAATTAAAGCTGAATTTTCACAACAATGTGTGATTTGACAAAACCATTGTTTGCAACAGCGAGACCCTTAGGGCCACTGCTGAACTCTTGTCACGTCATACACATAAACATTATAGGTTGGATTAGTGGTCGACAACTTACAAAAGGTCTCGGGTATCTAGGACTCTGTTCCCTATGTATAGAAGAAACAGATTCCTATTTGGATTTATAGGAGCAGACAGAATCAACTGGAATAAAGGTCTCTTGTCTTAAGCTCGTATTCCACTACGCGGCAGACAAAACTGCGCAAAATCGGGAGATATAACTTCTAAACATTGTGAACGTGGGTGACAGGTCTTTTCCCCCCCGGACCTTTGCCCCCCTGACCTTTGCCCCCCCGACTTTTGTCCCTGGACTTTTGCCCCCTGGGCTTTTGCCCCCCAGGTCTTTTGCCCCCCGGTCTTTTGCCCCCCATATTATGGTTTGAGGTTCTGTTGAACATTAATTTTGTTCAGTCTGGTTTTGAGAAAGGATCAGTTGATCTTTTGGTTCAATCATAATTCTAAGACAAATTTGAACCTTTTTTATTTTTTAGTTGGGCTGCCTTGTGACCAGTTCTGATGCCCCTGAATGCCAGGCCTGCCAAGTGTACTGTACTTGCCGGTACTGTACCGTTTTTTGACTCGGTTGTACCTCAAAGGTACAGAAATGTACCGTTTTTCTAATCAAAAAACAACTTTTAAAACCCACTTAAAAATATAGTTTAAAGACACACTTTTGGCAAATCTATAAAATCACAATAAAATTAATAGGCCTACAATATCTCTAAATCTCCCACCGGCGGATCCAGGAATTTTGAAAAGGGAGTGGACGCAGTATTGGAATTCTTTTTGCTAAATGACTTTTTGGCCAAATACTCCATTAAAAAAACTGCAAAATCTTTGAGTTTATGTATGTGAAATGGTTTATGATGCATGATGATACAAAATGCACCCCTATATTTTATGTATTTATTCAATTATTCATAAATACATTTTCTATATTTGTGTATCTAAATTTCTGTCTTCTGTTAATTTATTCCTAATTAACTTGTTGATATCAGGTGCCACCTAAAATTACAACAATACTATCAAAATATATAATGTAGCCTAGGCTTGTTTGGCTTTAGTTCTTACATTCATCAGGGGGCAAAAGTCCAGGGGGAAAAAGTCCTAGGGGGCAAAAGTCCAGGGGGCAAAAGACCAGGGGGCAAAGGGCCTGGGGGGCAAATGACCGGGGGGTAAAAGTCCAGGGGGCAAAAGTCCTGGGGGCAAAGGTCCAGGGGGCAAAGGTCCGGGGGGCAAAAGACCTAGAACCATGAACGTGTCCATTTACAGCTAGGAAAGATCGGGAGAAGGTGCTCCCTATAGTTACAAACATGTTGATAACTATTGGTAGGGAAACTCCCGATCTTTGGCTCCCAATCTTTGGTAATTTGGGAAATATAAATATCGATAGTAGGCTATTGACCCCTACCCCTACGACAACCGATGATTCTGAGATGGAAAGATTGGAATTTCATGAAGTGAGTAATAATGATGTAAAGGAAGTCATAAAACATTTGGAGGTGAATAAATCATCGGCATTAGATAATATTAGTATTAAGGTGCTTAAAGATGCCTTCCTCGCATTAATTATTTATGTTACACATTTGTTTAATTGCTCATTGGGTACTGGAATTTTCCCTGAACTATGGAAGATGGCAAAAATTATTCCGATACCAAAAAATAAGAACACTCAGTTTGCAAAAAATTGGAGGCCGATAAATCTACTACCATATCCAGAAAAGATCCTGGAGAAATTGGTCCACAGTCAATTAATGAGCCATGTATATAATAACAATTTATTAAGTGAAAGTCAATATGGATTCAGAAAGGGTTGTGGAACCCAAGATGCAGTATATAACTTTGTAAACCGTATAACAGATGAAATCAATTGTGGTCAGTACTGTGGTAGTATATATATCGACCTTTCAAAAGCGTTTAATTGTATAAATCATGAGTTGTTGTTGCGTGAATTTGGACTTGGAAATGGTGTGATTGATTGGTTCTCGTCTTATTTGAAAAACAGGAGACAGAAAACATTATTTAATAATGTTTTATCTGATGATATTGAAGTAATAAATGGCCTTCCCCAAGGTAGTTGTCTCGGGCCAGCATTGTATATACTGTTTGCCAACGACCGTGTACAATATATGTCAGAAAATGTGCAAAATATTGATACTATAATGTACGCTGATGACACAGTAATAACTTATGCGGGTTCAAATATTTCTGAGGTGAATATAGTTCTGGCGCGAAGTATGAAATACTATAGGAACTGGTGTACAAAAAATTTGCTTTCCATTAATTATGACAAAACAAAAATTATGTATTTTGCAACACAGCCGCTAATCGACCGGATTTATTCAAATAATACTGATCTGCAAATAGATACCGATTTGAAAATCTCCAAAACCCGAAATTACTGTTATTTGGGTGTAATTCTGGATAACTGTTTACAATATGACTCTATGTTAAAATCAGTTATTAAGAAGGTGGCATATAAACTATATTTATTCAGTAAAATAAGGTATATGCTAACCTATCATGCTGCCTTGTTAGTTTATAAACAAACAGTTTTGCCCTTTTTTGACTATTTAGATATATTGAGTGACAGTGGTGGAAAAATGTTGACTGATAAGCTGCAATCGCTGCAATTTAGGGGATTAAAAATTGTATGTAATTACTTGTATGATGGAAAAATTATAACAAATACTGATGAAGATGTTGTGCATGAATATTGTCGTGTAGAAATGTTGTACATACGAAGACTGAGGAGGGTATTAGTAAAAATATTTGAATTAATACAGAGTGAGGTGTCAAAAGATACTACAAAAGTATTGTATTTGCGTAGTGATCAAGGTACAAAATTGTCACTGGCAAAGCCGAATTTGGATGTATATAAGAAAGGAATACGATATAGAGGATATTCTTGTTGGAAAATAATGCAATATGATGTACAAAATGTGTCCACCAAAGAGGAATTATTGAAGTTTCTTACAACAGACTTTTTGAAAGACTTATATAATCGTCATGAGCAATTGAAAGTTGTTTAAAGGAACCTGAATGGAATATATTGTATTGCGAATTGTTCAATGTATATAGGTTACTTTTTGTTATACTGTTATATTGTCATCATGAAAAGCGCATGTACATGTGATGAGGACGTAAATAAAAAAAAAAAAAAAAAAAAAAAAAATCTTTGGGATGCCAAAGATAGGGAGTTTTCTCAGGTACATTCTATCTCATGACGTTTGATATGGACCCTAAAAATCGGGAATACCTCTTTTGCCAAACATCGGTATAATTGAAAAGGGATCGGGAACCACAGACCGTGCAGTGGAATATGACATTATTGTAATAGATGGAAGTATATTACCCCAGGGCAATGTGTAAGATCAGCAGACTAGATGAAAATCAAGCATTTTGTACGATATCTAGATCAAGAAGTATATCATGTTAGACATTTTACAAATGTCAGTCTTCAATATTTAGCTGCCTCTAATGTGAGAATATGTTTAATAGTCCTCATAACAAAGTACACCCCCACTCCGTTCAGTAGAAATTGCTGTTAATCTTACTGATTAGCAAAACATATGTTTCTCACAATGCCATGATAAGCAACAACAGTTCACACGAAACAGCACCATTAAATGCAATTTCAGCATAGATGTTAACTTGTATTAGCATACACTAATTTAATTTAATTTTCTTCGGCTAATCAATCACCACTCTGTTGGTAAAAACAACTACATCTATGGATGATGAATTATATTATGATCCTGCTGCAGTACGGCCGCGCTAACAATGACACTTCTTCATTCTATTCACACCATTTCTGATTAGATTCATACACCTCACATCTCAGGGTGATAATCAGTGGATGGGAGGGGTGTGGGAGGGATGGGGGAAGTGGGAGGGGTGTGAGTCATGATTGTTAGTAAGCTGAACGTGTAACTCGTGTAACTCGCCAGCTGATAACATTTCCCTTACAAATATCATGTATTATGCATTTGAAAAACAGATTCATAAGTTGAACCGAGTTGAAACTTAATATTTGGTTCAGCTTTCTGTTGTACTTTATTATAACTTTTAATCTAGCAACCTACCCTTTTACAATTTTAATGGAGAAAAAGATTAAATAAATTTCTTTCTCTAAATTAAAGAACAGATCATTGAATTTACAGGCATGCACTTAAGCCTAAGACAGTCCTTTATTTAGAATTCAGAGACCCCAAATGAAAATCTCAAATTTTATTATTGGTTTAATTCTAACAGCAATGGTATACAATATAGTGATGGGATTATAATTTTGATTAAAAACAGTCATGGGTGATGTTTTCTGTTAAACCAACGAAAGATATTTTAACACTTGGTGCTCCATACTTAATCACAACCTCCCCAGCCAACAGTCCACACTCCATACCTAATCATACCCTCCTAGCTAACACTCCACACTCCATACCTAATCATACACTCCCCAGCTAACACTCAACGCTCCATACTTAATCATACCCTCCCCAGCCAACACTCTGCACTCCATACCTAATCATACCCTCCTCAGCTAACACTCCACACTCCATACCTAACCATACCCTCCCCAGCTAACACTCCACACTCCATACCTAATCATACCCTCCCCATCTAACACTTAACGCTCCATGCCTAATCATACCCTCCCCATCTAACACTTGACACTCCATACCTAACTATACCCTCCCCATCTAACACTCCACACTCCATACCTAATCATCCCCTCCCCAGCTAACACTCCACACTCCATACCTAATCATACCCTCCCCAGCTAACACTCCACACTCCATACCTAATCATACCCTCCCCATCTAACACTTAACGCTCCATGCCTAATCATACCCTCCCCAGCTAACTCTCCACACTCCATGCCTAATCATACCCTCCCGAGCTAACACTCCACACTCCATACCTAATCATACCCTCTCAAACAGACACTCGATATTCCATACCTAATCATACCCTCCCCATCTAACACTTGACGCTCCATACCTAATCATACCCTCCCCAGCTAACACTCCACACTCCATACCTTATCATACCCTCCCAATCTTACGCTTGGCACTCCATATCTAATCATACCCTCCCCAGCTAACTCTCCACACTCCATGCCTAATCATACCCTCCCCAGCTAACTTTTGGCACTCCATACCTAATCATACCCTCCCCAGCTAACACTCAGCACGCCATACCTAATCATACCCTCCCCAGCTAACTTTTGGCACTCCATACCTAATCATACCCTCCCAAGCTAACACTGCACACTCCATACCTAATCATACTCTCCCTTGTGCTAACACTCGGCACTCCATACCTAATCATACCCTCCCAAGCTATTGCTTGGTACTCCATTCAAAATCATATCTTCCCCGGCTCATGTCTGGGCTAACGAAGTACTGATTGTCACCTAATGAGCAGTCTGTGCCAGGGCTATAGGTATGGCACAAGGGCTTACACAGAGCAGTTCCTGTGAGACATAGGTCTGGGATGACTGATAGGGATCAGGGCGGAAAGGGGCTTTATGTTGAGGGCTATATTGGGAGATTGGCCTATGGGAAAGGAAGCTCAGGAAAGAATACTAATTTCTGTTACCATAAGATAACGACAAAGAGAGACTTAAAGTTGAGCCAGAGAAAAGGAACGGCTGGATTAAAACCTGGCAGACAGGGTGGATAAGAAGGGAAAACAGAGAAAAGTGGAATCTGAAAAGGTAGAAAAAAGAACACGGAAAATATCTTTTAACCCCCACTGACAATTTCCATTCACCATTTCCTGGAAGGGTGTTTTTGTAGAGCAAAGCCCAGAAATTCCAGGAAAGGGGGAAATAAGGATCAGACAAAGCAAAAATCACTCACTCAGAAGATAATTTGGAAAGTCCTGTTCACCTGCCTGGTAGGCAATGGTTACCATGGCAACCGATCCCGGAGAAGAATGCTTTCAGAAGACTACTTTACCGCCCGCTGATTGGCTAAAAACGACATGCACTGACTCAAAGTTGAGGAATCGATGACATCATCCAACTACACCCAGCACTTCATTGAATTGTTCAATCACTTCTTTTAATATTGAGTATAGACGTTGTGCACGTGATGTGACAAAAGCTAGAGAGAAGTCTGCTGATCAGTCTATAATTCTTGTAATTAATATTTCACAAACCTTCAGAACATTTATTTTGTTAAATATATCTGAACAATTTTGCATATTACATATAATCACGATTTCTGAATTTGTGTAATAAGCGCATGGTCATGAAAAGCATAATTGTGGTGATCACGTCTGCACAAGGTCTGTAGTCATTGATTTGTGTTATGTATCGCAGATGTTGAAAAAGATTTTAGAATTGTCTGTAATTGCATATGGCTGTTATATATATAACTGGTATCATTTAATAAAACACTAACTATCACACTGACATGTAGAATGACGAATGAGCACACATTAATAAAACCACAGCAGCAATAACCTTACGTCCCAGATAAACAGCCAGGAAAACAGTTCAAAAAGGCACATATTACTACTCTGGAAACGAAATGACAACATGAACGTAATAACCAAACGCAAGTTTTTTTCCCTGTGCAATCTTGAGATGTCTCGCCCTTCTCACGTACCTACACAAACAGGATTATCACACACACCCCTCACCTTCTCCTGCTCATCGACCTCACAGTTGTAACACAGAGGACATTGAACTCACTAACGCGGGTATTACACTGGCCGATCTTACTACTACATGTACAACTAGGTATGGCAGTGGGCTTCTAGGTAAATTACAGACGTTGTATCAAAGAGTTTTCAATTCTTTTATATTTGTTTATTGAAAAAGTACACTATCGTTTCACAAACGCTTTTCAGGTAGTCGTAAGCAAGTATACATTTTATAAGTATTATTATACAATTGTCAATGATGATGATGATGATGATGAAAGCTTTGATTAAGACTTAGTCCACATATATATGTGTATATAGACCAACCTGATGATTAAAATCTTCCCCATCCTTTCCAAAGAGGAAAGATCCTCAAGGATATTCTTATTCGGGTCTTCCAGTCATAGTTATCTCACGGAGGATATGTAGGAGGTATCTTATTATAGCGTTCCTGGTAAAATTAATGGATAAACGAAACACCGAAGTTGATATCTCACCTTGCATGCACTTCACTAGCAATGCACTCAAGATTCACTTGTATTTCACCGGCGATACACCCACGCCTTGCTAAAGATTGTTGTCAAATATTTTGGTGACGATTCTATTTGAACGAATTCCTATCTGACTTAATTGTCAATGTTTTTCATCTAAGCTTGGGAAATTAAACAGTTTATGATAAATGTTATGTCTTTCTATGACACATATTATTTACAAATAAAATAACTAATAAATAAACTAAATTTGCAATGTGGTAATCGTGAGCTCGAGTTTGAATCACAAGTCAACTGCATGCTGTACGGGGTAACAGTTTCAAGTCCTTGCATACTTTGATCAACATTTTAAATTGCATCATATTTCACCAAAGAAAAATGTGTGTGCGTGGCCGTTACTACAATGCGACATCCAATTACACTTCACAAACTTGTCATTGGAGCTTGGAGCTGCTTGAGACATTTACTGGAAGAAGTTGACGTTTTAAGAAGTTCATGTTTTAAGCCTTTATCAATGGAAGAAGAAATTTCTATGATTTTGTGTGTCTTTTGAAAGTGCAGTTGGTAAAAAGAAGCTTCCTTTATCATCAGAGACATCAACATTGTAGACTTTTGAGTGCATCCCACTGAGCTTACGGGGGGACTTTACAAGTCTGTAACAACATGGTGATCATTTGAGGATTCCCCAGTTAGAAGGAATATTTTGATTGGCTATCTATATTTAGTATGGAAAACCCCTTCGCTGGTTAAGCCCCAAGCCTGCCAGAAACAAGTGGGCTGCAAAGGATTCTCGGGGAGATGGGATTCCTACCTTTAGATGGCAGACTTGGGTAGGCCTCTGATAGCGATCAGGTGGCCACGGAATAGGCTAAACAACATTGATGACCATCAAAGTGTAAAAGGAACACTTTCATTGTTACGATCGCTATTGTGTAACTGCCCACTGGACGTTGATTGCCATGACAGGTGCAAGGCTCCCTCACAGAACCAGAATCCTGTTTAAGTCAGACTAAGTCAGACCCAGTGAATTTATGACTGGGTCTAGTGTAGGTGTGGAGAAGGAGCCCTGCATTTAAATGGGCCAAGGTGCATCACGGGAAATCAGCAGACGGGCCGGGCGACAAATGGGGACGAGAAATGGGGACGACTCATCGGTGTCCACATTAAATACCTCAGCAAAGGCAGGGCTGGGGGAGAAATGCAGATAGAGGTGGACTTCACTTTTTATATGTGCATTTATGAGAAGAATCCAAGGAGGGTTGAAGATTTTAAAATTTGGGGCAAGGGATTGGGGGGAACGGCTATACGCGTGATAGTCGCGCACGCGGATGTAGTGTATATATAATTTCTTACATATGTGGACACAACTCCCACATATTTATCTACTTACATACGCGGGGGCGTGTAATTTATATTTAAAATTCCTAAATGTGCATAGATGAGATAAAACATAGAAATACGAAAAGAAAAAGGGGGTTCGGGGGCTTAGCCCCTGATTTACAAATGATATAATGATGAACAGAGAATCCACAATGGATCTACGTCTGCATATATTACTGTACTTGTATACGTGTTTTCACGGACGTGACATCCGCGTATACAAAGAATTCCATATGCGCGGCCATCTACTCCTATGTCCGCGTGTATAACTCCAGCCAGGGATGGGTGGCCGTATGGGTGAGTAGTATACTGAATTGTCAATGATTTGCATACTTTATTAATTTTGCATTTCCCTACTGGACGTGAGAATGTGGGGTACGGAAAAGGTGGGTGGTGGAAGGAGAGGTGGGATGGTGGTTGGGGTGTGGGTTCGTGAGCCCTGGGCCCATACACATCATTGTTAAAATCTTGACACATGAGGTACAGTCAAAAACCCATTGCCGTTGACGGGCGATGGGCGACTAGGAGAATCGACTGTAAAGTTGTTGGGCGACTCAGGATCGCCAGGTGAATGCCCATGGGTATGGTGTGCATTCTGAGGGTCTACCGATTTTACTGCCGATCGTGATCCCCATTGCCCATCGCCCAGAAAGCACACCATACCCATGTGGGATTGTCCAGCAACTATGATCGCCGGGCGATCATCACCTGCCAATTATGTAACCTCCAGTGGTCCACTGTCGCCCATCAAAAGTAAAATCACCTAGTGGGTATGGGGCTTTAGAATCACCTCAAAATCAGACACTTGTATTATATTCTGGTCCCCTAGGAAAGTATAATTACATTTTGGGAATTGTTATATCATCTGGTTCGCTAGCTTAAAGATGAGATAATTAATTCATTGTTTATTCCCTGGATACCTCACACACGAATTTATCCTACCTCTGCCTTATGATATTGATATTTTCTTAGAGTTTATTGCTGCTTAGTTATAACGTTTGTGCTTGTGTTGAAACTTTAGCTATATATATAACCGTATACAATAACAAAAAAGACTATCCTTTGCGGATAAGCTTAGACATATTTCCATAGTTCTAAGCCTGTATGAAATGAGAAGTGTTTTATCTCAGTGAAGTTCCCTGGATGTATCTTATTCTATAGCAAAGCTTCTCATAAAAGTAGCCACCCACAGTAATCCTATCCCTGTAAGCCGGTGCATGTCTTGGCAAGATAATCTTCTACATTACTTTGTGTAATGTGATCCCTGTTATAATACTGAAACAATCCCACAGATGTAGAAGAGGGAGAGCCAAGTATACTGACGTTCACAAGATACCTTCTACGGCGTTCTATACAATATCTGTTATAGACATTGTGAAAATGATATATCTGAAAAATTGCTGAAATGGAATTTAAACTCCAACACATCATCATCATCATCATTGTGTAAATGATGTCTTTGTAGCCCGAGAAGGGTCTGGCTGAAACGTTAGTGATCAATTGACCATTCCATTTGTTAAAGTAGGTAGTTTCATAATGATAGGATATTATCCATACCTTATCATATATAATTATATTCATATTTTGGGATACATTCCTGATCTTGTTTTGTTTGCACCATATTGAACCTCTCTTGAGTATTCGTCTAAAACACACACACATACACACACACACACACACACATATATATATATTACATGTACATAAATGATATGCTTATATATGTGTGTGCATATGATATGACTTTCATGGGAATGCCTAGAGAGATACAGGGTCACCTAACACCGACCCCTAACGTTTGAAGATTGAAGAAGCATTAAAACTGAAAAATGATGTAAGTGTGCGTGCAAATACATTTTAGTCCACAGCCCTATGTGGAGCATTCACCCTTTTCAAACCCTATACCTGCTTCTGATACTGTGCCCTTGTAACGCTTAGCAGTAGCATTCTCTGTAATGTTCCACATTTGCTCATACAATAACAGCATTTCCCGACTGGATGTATCAAATCTCAGAACGACAGTCAAGTCAATGTGTAACATGAGATTGCACATAGAGATACAAATCAGCGTCTTATCAGTAAAAACTATCAGACTACACTACTTAATTAGGGGAACGACATTGCATGTGCAAGATGCATAAGGATGCTTAACCAAAGAGGCCTAAGTATTTCCCATAAGTGCCTCTAGATCTGTACTTAATTCTAAAGCCCCATACCCACTAGGCGACTTTTTGCTGAATCGGCGTCGGCGCTTCCGTTGCTGCTCTCGTCCGCCGACTCTGGTTAGACAAGCTATACCAACATGCAATCGGCGGTCCCGATGGCCAATGCCGACGCCGACGCCAACAGGACTACCGATGACCACACCGATCCATATTAAACAACTTTAATAATTTTACGCCGACGCCGACGGCCGTCAGCATCGGTCGACGGTGAATTGCTCCCGGCAGTAGCAGGAGGTTGTCCATGTCAAAATGTACAATAACATTCAAGTTGTTCCACATATTTACACCAATATAATAAAGGCTTTTACAGGCCCTTATTAGTGAAAGGTAGCAGAGACTTTTTTCTCTCTAATTCTCGATGATCTTAGTATAGCTATAATTTTGTTGGATTTAAGCCTCCCCACTGTTCATTTTAGAACCCCTCTCCCTACCCACCCCCCTTCGTTTTAGGGCCCTCCGTGAAGCACCCAGTGCGCATGCGCCCAGCTGCCTCGTCCTCCGTCCTAATTGGTTCTTGACGTTTCTGATTTTTGTTCCCGTTTCTTCTCCCCGAGAAGTTAACGTTCGGGGGATTGTTATTAACTGAGAGACTTTACTTCCGACGGGTTTTACCTTAGCAGGAGAGGGGGGAAGGGAAGCGGAAAAACACACTCCAAAGTTTGAAGGGTCAAAGACTTCAACGGAGAGTTGTAAACTGGAAACTCAAATACACGCATTAACTCAAATCTATATTTTCTTATCCTTGTGAACACCTACTGCGTTGTCTTATATATTCATCTGGCTATTTCTATCTTTATTGTAATTATGATATGATTTAAACAGAATTTAGTCAGGACGATAAGAGATGACGTACACATTCCAGCCAAGCTGCAATGTAACAGTACATTCTGTAACCATACTTTCTAAGTCAGTTTGTTACTTACTAATATGATACATAACAGTGATGATGAGGTTGAAACTTCAACAAATCAGAACGTTATTATAACATTATTTTTGGTGAGGTTAATATGAAACCAAAACAGAACATCATAAGAAAATTCTGTTAAGGTCGAAGAAAATAACTATAATGTTATAATAGTGTTGCAGTGCAATGTCACAGCAATACGTTGCAGCAACATTATCAGGAGCCATCCAAATAATGTAACAAGAACCAATACAGAACCAAACCGAATGTTGCTGCAATTTTATAAAAGATCACATGCTTGGCGGGGATATCATATCGGGCAATAAGGGTTTCCGATATTGATGTACCTTACATAAAGCTTCTATGTAGTATTGTTCCTGTGGTTGTCAATGTTAATGTCGACATTAATGTTGTCAGGAATATCATCATTTTAGTGTTGAATATGGTCCAGGAAATGATATTTATTTCAGTCCCAATGTCTGTGACACCAGATCCTATTCCTGAAATATTCTAAGTATGTCATGATTAAATTAGATACTGAATATATTTTTTCCATTCTAAACAAATTGACTCACGACCATGACAGCAGAAAACTCCCCAGCCAATCAGAGTCTTGTTTCTAGATTCAATTTGTATCTAATTTATGATTGGCTGATGAGAAAGCATACGACCCATGGTATTAACCCGTTGTCCCCATATTGTTTCTCTCTTGTTCTCTGATCTAAATCTCATCCGTTTGATATCGTTTTCATTGCGTTTCTTTTATCATTTCACATTGTTTTATAACATTTTTTCATGTTATTGTTGAAATCCGTACCAGTCACGAACCCTACCTCTGATTGGGTCTCAGGGTGTTTCCCTTGGTCTGCCGTGACTTTGAAGAAGACCTGGCTGGTTTGGTATCACGGGGAATTAATTAGCCCGAGCGGTATCGGGCCATCAAAGGGCGAGTGGGGCCGGCCCGTCGGGCGAGTGGGTACTGATAGTGTTGTCCGCAGTCCGCTGGAGACATGTCGATACGATTACAATGGGCGAGCGAGTGCATTGGGGGGAGGGGAGGGAGGGAAGGAAGAGGGGTGGGTTAGATAAAAGGGGCGGACGGATGGGGGACAATTATACCCGCGAGAAAATGGATGATAAAATACAAAAAGATGCAAAAGACATGTGGTGGAAACTATTGTATGGAAGGGTCAGTATATGGAGCGGATCCCAGGCAAGCAGCGACGTATCAAGCATGATTTACAACCATGTTTTTTTGGATTAGTCTGTAACCTACCCAATTTTCATGTAACAGTTATGTTATTTTAGGTAAAGTTGAGACTTACTAAAAGAGAATGTTATAATAACATTATATTTTAGTGAAGTTGAGACCTTACTAATGAAAAATGTTAAATAATGTGAAACAATGT
Source organism: Lepidonotus clava (assembly GCA_936440205.1). Lineage (NCBI taxonomy): Eukaryota > Metazoa > Annelida > Polychaeta > Phyllodocida > Polynoidae > Lepidonotus > Lepidonotus clava. Next base: position 1,610,965 of record OW387136.1, on the reverse strand, counting down.
TACAAGAATGTTACAAGAATGTCACAAGAATGTCACAAGAATGTAACAGTGCAACATCTAAATGCTAGATTCTAAAGTTGTTTTTGGGTGCCATCACAATAACGTAACAAGAACCAAAGCAGAACTAAATAGAACATTGCTGGAATTTTATGATAATGTCATATTCATGCTTGGAAATTTTAACATAGTCTTGTCATTCAAAACGTATAATAAAAAAGGACACTCAATCAGGTTATTGATGAAAAGGAAAATGATGGGCTTGCTCATTTGATTTGGTTAGAACCCAGTTAATATATATTGTAATAAATCTTCAAAACTGTGCTGAAAAATCATAATTCTAGAATACGGTTCTTCATACATGACCTACAATGAGTATTAGAAATCATAGCCTTTGTTGAGACTGTAAAAACCCTTTGAGAACCATTGGAATTATTCTACTAAACCGTTTGAAGATGTTCAGCAAACCCAAGCGGTGGAAAATAATCTGGTCGATGGTGCAAACAGTCGATTAGTATCTAACAATGGCAGATATTTTCTTATTTCCTGTTGTATTATTTTAACCTGATTCGCCTAATGGATACACTTGTTTTGGACAATGGACCCTTCAGTGGTGTCTCAACACTTTTCATGCACCTTTCAATGAAACATAGCCACTAAATGGATGCAGCTAAAGAAAACATTAGCTATGTATTCTTCTATAAGCCATCAATTTGAATTGCACGATCAGAAAAATACAAACTATCCGAGTCGTTTTAATTCTCAGTCGCCCGTTGCACAATACCCATCATGTTAATGCAAAGTAGCAAATTACTGACACCCCTGGTAGCAACTTTGCGCATTATTAAGCACATTTTTACCCTCATACTAAACCTATATGGAATGCTGTAAATAACCTGTAATCTTTACAGGCAATACACCCAAAGAGCCCCTACATACATCAATTCAAAGAATTCAATTTGTTCCAGAAGAAACAAAGATATAGGGGTTTTGAAACAACGATATCATAACTAAGATGTCATTGTAATGACATCTCTCTTAGAGTTTTCTGATCGTTATCGTCGTTACAATAAGTCATTTTGCAACGGGCCACAGTGACTTTGCTTAATGTGCACCACTTTAGTCTGTAATCACTTAAGTTAGAACTGTATATGCTCGAGTTGTCTATATGCATTTTCACATCATATCTAAAGAAATCTATTCTATATGCATGAGTTATAGGAGGTTCATAGAATTCGGTTTGAAATGACTCGTTTCTAAAAGGGTTTAAGGGGCTTTCATAATGTTCAAGTAGTGTTATTAAAAACCGTTGTTAACAGCAGGTAGAGTTACGTTACTAGAAGTATCTTCTCTTCTCTGAGCTAAAGACATTGCCGTTATGTTTCACAATATCCCTGCATTATCACATCTAAATCAACTTAAATTTCACGTTAAAATTCAATATGTCATACTTTTGGGACTCAGCCACTTAAGCCTCCAAATACCCGCTGTCTATGGTCGTATATTGAAATGAATGGCTTTCATAACATTCACATTGATTAAAGAAAATGGGTTGGGATAATTGGAAAAAGGAGTCTTACTGGGAGGAGCCTTCTGGGTGTTGGAGACTGTTTCAGGATGTGATTCCTTCTCACGATCCACTTTGAGTGATTAATCCTTAATGCCTCAACATTGTGGAGTATGGCGCAGAAATTAAATGGATTTTATGGGCATTAAGAGCGCCTTAAGATGCTCCAGCACGTATCGCGGGCACAAATCCGCTGAAATCACAGATCTATACAAGGGGTTTTCACTCGCAGATATAGAAATGTCTACTAGAAAAGGACGGCTAAGTGCATTAGTTCTATTGTATACAAGCCTTATAGTTCGTTTTTGTATAGCTCTGAAGATTGAATGTCTAGGTTTTCTATATTCTAGAAATCCCTGGTTTGTGAAGGGACTATTATGAGACAAATCACAAATGAAGGCTAATGCAGTGCCATGCATAGATCTTAAAGAATGGTTTAAATATGTACTCGCTGTTGTGCAAATTAGCATTTTGGCACAACCCAGCCATGGTTGCAATGTCATTACAATGTTGCAGCAATGTTCTGGTTGGTTCTGTATTTTGGTTCTTGTTACGTTCTTTTGATGACTCCCAATTATGTCTCTGCAATGTACTGATGTGATGTTGCACTGTGACATTATTACAATGTTCTGGTTACGTTCTTCAACCCAAAAAGAAAGTTTTATATACGTTCTGTTTTGGTTTCATCTAACTGCACTAAAAAATAATGTTATAACATTCTGATTTGGTGAGGTTTGAACCTCATAATCAATAATGTAATCTTTACGTGCCATCTTAGTAAATAACAAACTGACTGAAAAGTAGGGCCGCAGAATGTTTCTGTTACGTTGCAAGCTGGCTGGGAACACAATGTTACATTTCCAACTGGAGTGTCATAATCATCTTACCAAAATAATTCGATTTGAAATCTGACTTGTCGTGAGACTAATCAAAACATCTTTTCTTAATTACTGTAAAACCAAATAAGATTTGTATTGCGTAACAGCCCAAGAGACATGGACTTGGTGAGGTTGATCTGAGTTTTTTTAATATTGGATTTATTTCAAATGATTCCAGAACAAAACATTGATCAAGGCCACCGTGGATGAAACGGAGACTTGACATTCTGGACTTGGTAGCGGAGTGCAGTTGCACCAAAACTGTTTACTTTTCAAACTGTTCTTGATGGGGTGGCAGAAAACAACTTGCCTGGCCGGTTTAAGATAAAGAAATATGGCTCTAATTTTCCTGTTTTTTAAATTCCAAATCAAAGGTTTTTGTTGTGAATTTCATACCATGATTTTGGAAACTGCATGTAAAGGCCCAACTCAACTCAACTCAACTGTCGCAGCTCCTTACTGATGGCGCCAGCTACCCTGATTGTCTGGTCTTAGCAAAGAAACTCTACCATGCTCTAGAATGCGACTCGATGGTCGTACTCTTTAGGTTATATGGTATATATGAATTATCTACTGTACACCCCACTAAGTGACAGTTGGGTCACACATCTTTATCTTCCCAACATTTATCACCCGAACGGCCGGCGAGCGGTGCATACAGAGGCCAGTGCGTATAAACAGGCTGTACGTACCGCTCCTCATTTTCAATATCTTTAGAATGTTTGGGTGATAAAATGTAGAAGAACCTTAGGGGTCGTCTTCGGGTGTGTGTACGACCCATGGGAATCATACGACCCTCGGCCTTTGCCCTTGGGTCATGACAATTCCCTCTGGGTCATACACACACCCTCGGACGCCCCCCACGGTTCTTCTTATATTAGAAAGACCCGACTCAACTGCTACGACTACCCATTCTCTATGACTGACACCAGTATAGCCGGGGCTTAATCTATGGATCTAGTACTTATAACATCATGAAGCAGGTACAGAGAGGTACTGATAGTCTTATTGTTGTTTCACTGATCATTTATTAAACATTTTGTGAACATGTGACATACACTAAAAGTAAATAAGGGTGACCAATGCAGTGCCACCTGGTGTGATTTTATTCTTATTGTAGTATATAATCAAAACTAGCGTGCTAAGGAATGACCCATGTGCAAATGTGAATGAAAAAGAAATACATTTTTTAAAGTAAAACGTAGAAAGATGTAGCTTATAATGCAGATTTTCTCCGTTTTCCCCTTATTTTCAGGAATGGAATGCAATTTTCCAAAGTTACCTAATGGTGTTTTTTCACGTACAATATTCATCGTGGCTGTACCCAACACATCTATAACATTTAAACTAAAAATCACAGTTATTCATTTGCTAATGTTGAAAAATGTTCTTATTGTCATAGGCCCCAATAGTAAACAGTCAACATTTCAAATGCTCCCAATACTTGACCTCCCAAAATTAATCAACCTTTGCGTGGTAATTTTCTAATCGCTCTATCTATCAATCACAATCAGCTGAGCAGTAAATTACATTATTTGGGTGGCTGCGGGTGAAGTAATATATCATTTCACCCACTAGTTTCCATAACAATGGATTACACTGCCTCATTTATATGACAATGAATTTGGAGACAAGACCATTTGGAACATGTCGTGTTCGTTACCCCTATGGACTCATCATCAGGATTGCGTTTTAGCTTATTGTAACTAGGGGGATGATTAATATTGTCTATTCATATTGTTCAAATATGATTAACTACCACATAATTTTCCCTTAATATTTATCTATCTATCTATATATTTTATATATAGATATATAGATATATATAGATATATAGATATATAGATACATAGATATATATATATATATAGATATCCTTGATCTAGCTACAACAATGACTATCAGAAATATATTTTAAAAAACTCCATAAATATCTAAAACAATCTTTTTTGTATCTTCACACTCAGTCTGGTGACTGATGGCCTTTATGAGTCTGGTCGTGCAGCCTTTGGAGATAAGGACATTAGATACAATTACCAAGAAGTTCTAGTCATGTCAACGAGTCATTTGTATAGGGCTAGAGCCTCCCTGAAGGGAACAGTGCAGTCTGGCGTCAGGTATCAATAACCAGACTGTTTTTCATTACTCATACACTCACAAAACACTGATTCAGTATTCGTGCCTTCCTAGAAACGTTGATTCTTAGCTGATGTAGACTATCATAATTTTGAGAAGTAAACTTTAAGTCTGAGTGTTCCATGAAAGTAAAGCCCCATACCCACTAGGCAATTTCCCCATCGCCCAGCAACAGCATGGCTGTCAAATTTCCCACTTAATTGTTGGGCGATCATAATCATTTGGCGATTCTCTGTGGGTATGGCATGAGTTCTCAGCGATGGTTGATGGCTGACAGGATCAGCGGGAAAATTGGTTGGAAAATATCAAAATTGCTTGATATAACAGTTGCCCAGTGACGACAACACCCATTCTTCGAGTTGCCCGGCGCCCGGCGACAGTAAAAAAAGCCTAGTGGGTATATTGGGCTTTACACTCTATCAAATCAAGACTGTTTGGTATTCGGATATCGAAAAAGACAATTTATTGGTGCAATAACTTAAACAAAGTATCAATTGCATCAATTCTACTTTAGTTTTAGTGAGTTTGCATGACCAGACTTGAATAGAAATTTGATGTATGGCAACTGTATAATACAGATGATGCATTGCAATACTTTAACATGCAAATATCATATCCCAAGCTATAATTCTGGCCTAAACTCCGGTAGACTCTATCGATCACATTTTTAATTTTGATTATACAGAGTCTAGACTTCAGAAATCTTATATTCTATAAACTGTTGAATCGGTTGAAGCATGCGAACTACGTGGGCTTCACACTGGCTTCAAGCAATATTCTGTCCTCACGACTAAGCCCAGGCGCTGGTGGCATAACATGAACATTGAAATTTATGGTTCCTATAAACCTAGCAATTAGGCCTCCCTTGCCTTTTTCTCATAAAGCGTGGAGCGTGGGCCGCCCGGAGGGTGAAGTGAGAGATTCTTCATCTCAACCAGACAAGATCTATGTGTTATATGCAGGGGCGGATACAGGATTTCAGAAAGGGGGAGGGGAAATCAACATATGTATAGGCTAAGTACTAAAACTTTGCGCATTCGCTCATACAAAAGCCATTTTTCTCTCTTTTTATCAATGTCAACCAAAAGGTGGGGGGTTGGGGGGGGGGGAGGGAGGGTCAGGACCCTCTGGACAACCCCCTGGATCTGTCCCTGATATGCTGTGTTACTTTGTCATTTATAATTATTAGGGACCTTCTATGCCAATTTGTACAACTATAAAGGGCCACACCCACTGGGCGACTATTCCTGAGTCTATTCATGAGCCTATTTCTAAGGCTAGAATCGGTCGATTTTAGCAGCAACTGAGATCAAACCATTTCAATATGCTATACTAACAGGTGAACTTAAGAATTGGCCAATTCTTCCAGTCGCTTGTCGCTTTTCGGTGTTAAAATCGCCTAGTGGGTATGGGGCTTTAATGAATATTTTTTAAAATGTAGTGGCTAGTAAAGGTGGAACTAGAACCGAAGGTCAGGTATCCATGGCAACTACACTATTTATCATAATATTAATACTTAGGCCCCATACCCACTAGGCAATTTTACCATAACTGGGTGATGGGTGACTGGGAGAATGGCCAGTGTCGTCGCCAGGCGACTGTCATATCAATCAATTTTGATATTTCTCCAGTGATTTTCCCACCGATGCCGTCACCTGTTGCCCTTCACCCAGAATCAACACCATACCCACAGGGAGTCACCCAGTGATCCTAAGTTACAAAACGACTTTACCAGCGATTCTCATAGTCGTCCATCGTCCAGCAACGGTAAAGTTGCTTGGTGGGTATGACCCTTAAGGTATTAAAATCACATAAGTACTGTTATGAGGTATGAAGATTACTACATTATCAAAATAATCAAAATATGCACTAAATATATCACCAAATGAATAATGAAACCGTAATAATTATCACGTTTACTTAAATGCATTTTTCTAAATGAGATGGTTTCTTTCTGAATTGGAAAGTGTCACCTGTTTTTTTAAATGTGACTAGAAAGACAGAACATCTGCATTAATTTCTTCCTTTTGAGTGTTGTGAAATATTTAAAATGTCTATAGGTTCCCGTAGGAAGACTTGCAGCAAAGTGAAATCATATTTCAAATACTTTTGAATAATGGAATTTTATATTATTATTATTCAAAACGTCCGTATTTGTCTCCGGAAATCTATCCATAGGAGTACTTCGACAGTTCATGCAAAATGTAAGCAGCAAAGTAATTGAATCGTACATCAGCTCATTAAGGTAAGTGCGATATACTGAACTTTCTATTCATTTTACACAAAGAAACTCAATCTATTGCACTTCCATAAAATGATAGAGATATAGAGTGGAGCATATTTACTTCAGGATTTCCAACTTCATGCTCGAGTTTTGTCTACACATATCATGAGTCGAAGACTCGGATCTGGTAACAATATCAATGTTCTCATGCTACAAATTTAACTTATTACATTCTGTCAAATACGTTGCCAGGGAAAGTCTGCACAGAGAGTGTATCATGTTTCACTTGAGGAAATGACAGTGTCAGGTTTTGCAATGTGAGAAGCTTTCACCATGTAGAGAGATGGGGGATGACAGTGTGGACAAAAGTCACAACATCTTAAAGGGGTGTTTAGCTTAAATTCTTATTACCAATGCAATCTGCTGCAAATTTGTAGGAACTTTGGCTTCTATAAAGAGGAATATATAGAAACAATATAAACAATGTTCAACGTTTCTGGAAAAAGTTACAGCTTGAGAAAGAATTTGATCTCTAACATTGATTTCAATGGAAAATATCAGTTTTTTTCCTCTGTCAACAAAACTACCAATGGAATTTTCATGAAACTTCTGCAATATTTAGCATGTACCTAGGAGCAAACATTCAAACCAAAACATTTAATATTCACCATTTGTGAGAAAAGATATATGGAAAAATATGGAAAATTGAGGTATTTTTTATATTTATACTATGGTAATTTGATACCCCATTATTCTAATTGAACAAAAACACCTTAACTTTACTTCTCCTAGCATTTGTGAACATGTAAGAATTTCAAAACAGCTTAACCCTTTCAAGATGCCAGATGCCTTGAGGCATCATTTTAGGTGATTTGTATATGCCCCAAAATGTTCCCTGTGGAGAATCTTAGCTTGTACTCATATGTATCCATTGTTATTATAGTTATAGGACAACAGGTTAGCTACCACACATTACAAAAGATCTACTTTTCTATACATTCATTAAAAAGTGACATGGATATTTAAAAAGGCAAGATTTTACATAATTAGAGCCACTTAGTATCAATATTAAGCTGGCAAATGACAAAAAAGAAAATGAAAAATAAAAAAATAGTGAAATTATTGTTAGGCCAGTTTTTTGTGCTAAATCTAAATAATACATAATTTTTCAAAAAATTCCAACATGAAAAATGTTCCAAATGGAATGTTTTTGGAACGTTTTCAGGTGGGTAACCAAGGTAGCCAAGGAAAGGTGTTTCCATGGAAACCAGCTTACCAGAAAAATTCAATATCTCATCAAAAACATATTAAGAATTTCTTCAGCTACATTGTAAAGCAAACAGAATTAGAATATCATAGACTTAGACAAAGTTATAGCCTGTTGTCTAAAATCTAGCATTTTTACATAAATCTGCATAAATATGTTGAAAAAGCTATATATCTGTTATCTTAAGGGCTAGGCCAAACTATCTTATTCAACTGCAACTGACTTATAGTAATTCAAATGGCTATATCTCTGGCTGTAACCCATCTTTTAACTAGTTTTTTTGAACTATTTAAAGCCCAAGACTCCCTGCTTCTTGACATATCTAATTTCTCATATGCTCATGTATGTGGCGGGTGGAAAGGGTTAAAAAGATTTTTTTTTTAAGTTCTTAATCTATGACTCAGGTGGCGCCCTGAACAGCATCAAGTACCCTTAAGAGAAAATGATACCTTATGGAGGATTCAATCAACAATCTGACAATTTGATTGATAAGTTATACGATTTTTCAGATTGAATGAAAGCTATGATATTTATATTCTCTAGTATTTGATAATAAAATATATTTTTTCACCGGAATTTGCTTTAATTACAAAATGACGAAACACTACAATAATTTGTCTGACTTTTATATAATTAACACAATTATAACTTCGACTGGCAGGGTATTTTAGAATATTCTAAGGGTCCTGATATGAGATATAATCATGAACATACGTTTTCAGTTTTGTAGACAAAGGTTTTGTCCCATATAATGTTTGTATACGTTTCATCAATTTCCTTTGGTGAAACTTTGTTTGGTGCAATTGTATTAATAAAATACACAAAAACATCTAACTTTTTGCACTTGTGGCCTAGTACAGAACGTCACAGAGCTTGGAATAGTTGCTCCAGTGTAACGTAAGGTGGGAACCAACTGAGCGACACAACCAGGATTCTGGTCGTTAACACAAGAGATCCCCTGCTACCAATATCCAACAATGTCAGATATTTGGTAAGTGATTTTTTCTTTTTCTTTGTTTGAATTGCTCACTGGGAACATTGTTTCTACCAGTTTCTGACAACATTTGGTCAAAATGATCAGATCTAAACAACCAGAACCAGTCGAGACGACCAGAATTATAGCACAATGGGTTTCCCATTGAAAGGTGGGTCCCCACGTGGCGACTAAACCTTGGCGATTAGTTGTGTATGGTGGCCCAAAAGTACCAAGTCCCTGCATTCCCCAATGGCTTGTGGTCTAACGGGGTAGTAATTGGCCGGGATAGGATGGGTTTGGCACTTTGGGCCACCATAGACGTCTAATCGCCGAGGTTAAGTCACCACATGGGGACGCAGCTTTAAGGTGGGTCCCCACGTGCCAACCAAACCCCGGTGATTAGGTGTAGTCGCCCGCCGCTTAAGAAGTTAGTACATCGCCAGACGATTAGTTAGTTGATGGTGAAAAAATAGTTAATCGCCATTTTGGGACGTTCTTCCGTACAAACTGCCAGCGATTAGAAGTAGTATTGGTTGTCCTGCCCATCAATAAACTGCACTAATCCCTGCTGATTAGAGAAAAATATTAAACATGTCAAATATTTTGCCAAGACATTGGTGCACCCTTGTGTGATAAGTCGCCATTATTTGTTTTTTCAAACTAATCCCCTCTGTGGGTACCCTCTGTGTACAACTAAATAAAAAAGAATTCCTCCCTTTTTGCACCCTAGGGTGATGAGATGCACCCTCAGAACATGGGCTCCGGGAGTGGGATCACCCAGTGCAGGGGATGTAGGGCAGGGGGACGATAACAAAAGGACGAAACCCGCCAGCTGCAGACGGCTGGGGATCAGGTCCGCGATAGCCTATCGTGTCATCTGGCCCCTATTGGCTGATCCCAGCTGATGCCCGCCCCACCAGCCGCACAGACACAAGTAATCTGTATCAGTCACAGGGGCCTTGTTATAGGCTTAAGTGGGGTTTACACAGGCCAACAAAATTGTTAGGATTAGCTATAGGGTTATCCTAAGCTTTATGACAGACCCGACAGTTGTACTAAGGGTCCCAACAGCCATACGATAGTACTGACAATATTTCAAACAGTTTATGTTCTTATTTAGGGTCTACATTAAATTGTCTAAACTTCTCCCCTGGTTATCCCCCGTTACTGTAGTAATCATTGACGTAAGTCATGTTATCGGGCTGTGTAAACTGGGCTTTAGGCCCAATGACCACTAGGCTGCTTAAGCCAAGTCTGCCAACAGAATCGGCAAATTCTATCAGAATAATCGGCTAATTTTATCTCTGATTCATATCAAACATGTATATTTCAATACTGCAGACTTACGAGTGAACTAGATCTGTGGACAAATCGGCTTATTGATAGCAAAAGATTTTAACAGTCTGTGCAACGTTTCAGCTTAGTGATCATGAGTAAGGGGCATTAAGGATGGTTTAAAGGCATATTACTACAGGCTTATTTGATAAAGTTGGTTTACCCACATTGGTACTAAAAGCTGTGACAGCTGCCCCCCTATTAGCTGAAAGCTGCCCAATATTGGCTGAAAGCTGCCCCCTTATTGGCTGAAAGCTGACCCCTATTGGCTGAAAGCTGGGCCTATTGGCTGAAAGCTGGCCCCTATTGGCTGAAAGCTGCCCCTATTGGCTGAAGGCTGCCTCCCTATTGGCTGAAAGCTGGGCCCTATTGGCTGAAAGCTGTCTCCCTATTGGCTGAAAGCTGGGCCCTATTGGCTGAAAGCTGGGCCCTATTGGCTGAAGGCTGCCTCCCTATTGGCTGAAAGCTGGGCCCTAATGGCTGAAGGCTGCCTCCCTATTGGCTGAAAGCTGTCCCCTATTGGCTGAAAGTTGGCCCCTATTGACTGAAAGTTGTTCCCTATTGACTGAAAGCTGCTCCCCTATTGGCTGAAAACTGCCCCTATTGGTTAAAAGCTGGCCCCTTTTGGCTGAAAGCTGGGCCCTTATTGGCTGAAATCAAAGCAGCCCCCTATTGTCTGAAAGCTGGCCCCTATTGGCTGAAAGCTGGCCCCTATTGGCTGAAAGCTGGCCCCTATTGGCTGAAAGCTGGCCCCTATTGGCTGAAAGCTGGCCCCCTATTGGCTGAAAGCGGGCCCCTATTGACTGAAAGCTGCCTTCTTATTGGCTGTAAGCTGCCCCCCTAATGGCTGAAAGCTGGTCAATATTGGCTGAGAGCTGAGCCCTATTGGCTGAAAGCTGGCCCCTATTAGCTGAAAGCTGGCTCCTATTAGCTGAAAGCTGGCTCCTATTGGCTGAAAGCTGGCCCCTATTGGCTGAAAGCTGGGCCCTTTTGGCTGAAAGCTGGCCCCTATTGGCTGAAAGCTGTCCCTATTGGTTGAAAGCCGCTCCCTATTGGCTGAAAGCTGGCCCCTATTAGCTGAAAGCTGGCCCCTATTAGCTGAAAGCTGGCCCCTTTTGGCTGAAAGCTGGCCCCTATTGGCTGATAGCTGGCTCCTATTGGCTGAAAGTGTCCCCCTTTTGGCTGAAAGCTGTCTCCTATTGGCTGAAGACTGGCCCCTATTGGCTGAAAGCTGTCCCCTAATGGCTGAAAGCTGCCCCCCTATTGGCTGAAAGCTGGCCCCTATTAGCTGAAAGCTGGCCCCTATTGGCTGAAAGCTGGCCCCTTTTGGCTGAAAGCTGGCCCCTTTTGGCTGAAAGCTGGCCCCTATTGGCTGAGAGCTGGCCCCTATTGGCTGAAAGCTGGCTCTTTTTGGCTGAAAGTGTCCCCTATTGGCTGAAAACTGTTCCCTATTGGCTGAAAGCTGGCCCCTATTGGCTGAAAACTGTTCCCTAATGACTGAAATTCACTCACTTTTGACACTGATGAAATTACTATGTGAAAGCTAAAATGACATATCAATGGTAGATTGACAAAACCATCAATATGCTCTATGCTCTATGCAAGATATGTGCATACAAAGAAATACAAAATCTTTATGATGATAAATGTGGATTCAGGCGGAATAACACTACACGACGTGACCTATGATTTGATGATGTTACAGTGAAACCACATTGATTAGTGAAAAATGTCTTTGTTAACCATGTGTAAAATATTCCAAATGGCCAATCATAATACCCCTGTGTGAGACCTTTTTGTAATATCATCATATTGCACCGATATTGTGCTTTTTAATGTCGTACAGTGGCCTTGAGAAGATAATGAATGATATTTTAACCCTCCATATCAAAACTTATAATCATCAGCCTTTTTCTATTGGCCAGTATTTATATTCACGTTGTTTCCAAACGGGTGGTGCATGTGACTCGATTAATTCAAAGCCACCACTGTGAATAATAATTAATATATTCTTGCAGATATTTTATTATTTGCGAATCAGAAAGATTTATTTGAGCAACATTCCCCCGACGTATTTTGTTTTAACATATTTCTAACAAAATAAATTAATGTAATCTTATGGGAGATGATTTACAATCTGGCAATATCCACGATGTGTTTGGTAACAGCTGGTACCCATTATGGATCCATATGGAATCATACTTGAAAATTATGCATACATCTTGGAGGCAGCCTTTGTAGGTTAGATGAGGGAGCAAATTTAATGTTATATCCCTCTCTGAAATCCACTTGTACAGATCCGTTTTATTTCGTATGATGTTTTGTTAGATCTACTATCATTTCAGGTGGATTGCAAAATGTTTATTTTGCTCTTGGGGCTCTTTTAAAATGTGTTACCCAGAGAAAAGGTAAATGGGAATGGCAGCCTTGGAATGCTGTATACATGTGGAAGCAACGTGCAAATGTTTTATTCCTCTAACTTGTTCTTCTATAGTTCTGCATTCCCCCGCCCCCCGCACCGCCCCCCCGAGCGATAGAGCTAGCTCTACTGCCCAGAGGATATCAGTTATTACATGGAAATAAGAGCAACACCAGCCTTAGTAGGCAGCAGAAGGCCATACTTTGCTATATATACTGTAGCGAGCATTTGCGGTCACTAATTTTAGGGTAACAAGTAGTTTGCAGTTTTGATACCAACATGTTGGTATCCCCGAAAGCAAGCAATCTATAAAAAAAACAATTTAAAATAGCAAGTACCGCAAGCACCTACTGCAAGTACCTACGTTCCACTTTGCGTTACCCTACCGCAAGCAGGTTACCGGCAGTTTGCTTGCGTCTTTACATGGTGCTGCAAGCAAATCTGTATAGTGGAATATGGTCTCAAAGCACCATCAGCCATCAGACGGTGAAAAAAACCCTTTACAGAAATGACTGCCCACATTTGTCATGTCATTACGTATAACAGCACCGCGTTTCCAAATGACGAACAAAACACTAAAACATGTTGGTTGTCGTTCATTATTCATCTCTATTACCATGCGAACGCTTTGACTTTTACGACAAATAGACAGGAAGCAAGATGGCGGAATGAGGCGGGCAGGAAAGGAGGGCGGAAAACGTCGCCTTTATTGTGGCATTGTTAGACAAACGTTTACTTAGAGGCCACTTTGCAGCAATAACAGACTGGGAAATGGTGGAGAGCAATGGCTCACTTAGGGAACCTTTTGTCGCATCTCTTTGTTGGTCATAGTGTCTACCCTATGTGTATATAGCATCTATATGTTTTCAGAGTAGTGTGGCTCAAATTCTCATGTTCGTGATTTGTTGTTCAAATAACTTATCACAAAATCTCATGTGAGTTTCCTTGGGAATTCACCAATGAGTGACTATCCAAGAAAAGAAATGTCCTTATGCATAAACAGCACAGCCCTACCATCTACAATCTATAATGTGTACTATAGAGTGTTACCTGTGTATTTTCATTGAGGCTAATATTACATGTCGCTTATTCTGAAGTGATGTGCTTTGATTGGATTATAATCTGTTATTATACTTGCATGGAAGATCATTTTGTTATGAATGCAGTTCAATGAATAAAAAAAATTAATCAGCCTTGATAAATCATTTGAAAACATGAAAGTCGTTTCAGATCTGAACATGGTATATACATACATCTCCTACAAAGGACTTCAGATGTAGACCCGTAGTTATAAGTTATACCTAGTGAAAATATATTTATTTTGTATGAGCATCAGTTGAAAGAAACCTGTTATTATACCTTATCCCCGAAATTCTCCATAATTTAGAAAACATTACCTGCAAAATTCCATCATTAGGCCTATGTGCTTGGCCACTACGGCCGTTCGTAGTGGCCCCACGGCCGTAGTGGCCAACATTATCGCCCATCTATTACATCGGGAATGTAGGCATTTAAATGTTTTTTATGCATTTCTAAGCATTTCAGTATATATTTTAAACATCTATGAATAGATTTACATATACAAACATGAAATATAGGTTGAAACAAACAAAGCTATATATATATATATGCATTATACTGTGGCGCAGTTGCGGAGATCACCCGAAAATACATTAACACATGTCCCATCCTGGGTCAGATAAATATAATCATACCAATACAGCGGTATTGTGACCTCGTATTCCTAGTTGCAGGGATTGGGAGATGGCAGGGCAAATACATAATTATATATAAACGTCTCATTCTGGGTTAGATAACCAGGTTAGATAAAAAGCGAAAGTGTGGAACAAGCTATTTGCAACAGGGCAGCTTCTGTATTGGAAAACAGTACGTCCTGTTAAATCTATAACATAATACTCCCCGGGATCCGTTGCACAATAGAATTTCGTTGTGAGGATCAAATTAAGATAGCATAATGAACTTTTGCTCAACAGCGAAATGTTTCGTTGTTATGAAAATTTCTGTTGTTACGAAAATAGTAAAAATCTCTAGTTCTTATGAATGAAATTGAATTCTTTAAATTGATATAAAAGGGGAAAAATTAGAGAAAAAAACAGCAAAAGTTACAGCTCTTTGAGGGCATTCTAAATATAGAAAAAAAAGTGTTGCAAAACAATCGTTTTTACGAAAATAGCTGTGAATAATTTATTATTGAACAACTAAAGGTTTCGCTAATAATATTATTTTCATTGCTGGTGTGATGAACGGCTATTCAGCCAAAAATACATAGAGGTTAAAATAATAGAAATAAGGTAATAATCGAAATAGATGTAAAGAACGAATATGTAAAGAACGAATAACGAATATGTAAAGAACGAAGAACGAAATAGATGTAAAGAATGAATATGTAAAGAACGAATAACGAATATGTAAAGAACGAATAACGAAAACGTAATGGAACGAAACCCGGAAATATGTAAACCGGAAGTGAAATGTAAACCGGAAACGGAATATATAAACCGGAAGTGACGTCAGTTGTAGGTCACGTGACCGAAGGCAGCCAATCAGGGCTGACCTCTCTAGTATATAAAGGGGCGGTGAGGCCCGAATAAACAGAGTTCTTTAACAGTTCTCCTGGTGTCCAGACGTGTCCTCTTTCCTGAAACAACCACTAAAGATGAGCCGAATAGAGTAATTAAGTCGAAGTTAGGACAAAACAGTCGAAGTCCGAGATAGGTAGTCGAAACATAGGGTAAGGGGCCCGAAGGCCCGAAGAACGAGGAACGAGGGAACGAAGTAGGGCACGAAGGCCCGAAGTAGTACCGGAAACCGAGGCGTAGTATGGTACGAAGACATGGGGAGCGGAACGAGGGAGCGAAGTCCGCGGGGACGAGGGCGCGGCGCGCTCGGCCCCACGCTACCAAACAATAGGCGACCGTCGGCCCGTCGCCCCCGCGGACCGGAACTCAGGGGTGGACCGCCCCCCGGCCGACCCGTACCCCTACCATAATTTCCCTCCCCCGCAGTCCTCCGTCGACATCGAGTGCCGATCGATTCGCTCAGCCCCCCCTCGTGCGCGAGGCACGACTCTAGAAACACATCTCGGTTCTTGGCCCGGATTCCCCGTCCGCCCCGAGACCCGAACAACCCCCACGTTCCTCTGTCGTAAGAATCGGCAACCCCGACTTACCAGAGAACGTCACACTAGGAAACCCATTGCGCAACGGGCCACTGAACCCATGGATATCCTAATACATTGACTCGAGTACCCACCGCTAGCAGGGTGCCACACGGTTGAGAAATGTGTATACGTTATTCTAGTTATTACATATCAATACAGCATACATAATAGAGGAAAAGATTCAAGAATTAGGTCTGATGATTTCTACGTTGGGTTGAGAAGCCTACACTTTTTTCCTCCTCCTAAAAAAAATTTCCTCGCCGGACTAAACACCTTTCCCATGAACTTGTATGATTAACCATTCCATAGATGCCTTGTTCCCAAAACATTTACGCTTGGCACAAAAAGAAGGCTCCGGGCTATACCACTATACAATGACCTTCCTATTGGGCCTTGTTTCCCAAAAGATCATTTCAAATCCCTGCCACCAGGGCGGCGCCACCTAAATGAGAAAAAAATACAAGTCATGTACTTCCTATATTCGATACACACTTGCATGGTTCCGCGACCTGCGAGCACATGGAGGCCACTCTGGTGACTACACAAACTCCACTAATGCCTTGTGGGATGCTCTTGAGAAAATGAAATTTATTTTACAAAAGGTCCTTACCTGTTGGTGACGAGGCGAGCATGAGGAGGCCCAGTACGGAGACCCAGGTGCCCAGTCTACCCTCCCACGACCAGGGGGCGCTGGGGGCGGCCAGGGGGGCCGGGGGGTCCCTCCGGAGGGGCCTGTGACCTGCCATGGTCCGGGGACGTCTACGGGTAAAGATCCAACGTGATGACGAGTTCAGTAGGGGTCGCTCTCACCTGGTGGGTGAGTTACAAACCAGGGTGTGGTATTCTAAGAAGTTTGAGTCCACAAATTTGACTTGCGCTAACTGTCAATTCCTAATTTTGCATCTAGAACAATCATATATCACCGGCATAGGCTTGAACTGGATATGTTAGGCAGTACTTCGTCATGCCACGCGATTGGGTGACCTCCATGGGGTGAACCTTTCTATGCCCTTTTTGTTCACAACCAGCGGTAGAATCAAACAATGCAACAACCCCAGAGAAGTTTAACACCTGCGGTTTGGTAATGTGGTGATCCAACACCAACTCGGCCAGTAATACAAGTCCTGAACTGGCCCTCAATAAGCGTACCTACGGCTGTATGATAGCCCGACCTTGGCATTGAGAGCAGGGGATGTCGGGGCTGGGTCTCAGCTGACAGGGTTAGACTGCAATCAGTGGTAAATGCTAGACACAGGCTGCCATCAACACCTGTCCCGAGTCGGCCTTGTGGTTGTCGAGACAAGCACTTCACTCTATTCCCATGCCTTAGCTGTGGCTCCAATATTATTTCTTATTGGCATCGACCAGAACCTTCTAAGCGTGGTATACACCGTTTTCAATGGTGTGGCGCCCTGCTGGGGGAATGGCCCGAACCAAGTGATTGGGATATGGATCCTTATGGGAGTGTTGGTCTCTATGGTAGAGTCCGCTGCGCATGTTCGTGGAAAAGGTGTATATTTTAGTCCTACGGGTAGCTGTTATACACATAAGGCATAGTCTTTTATGGAGATATTCAAATCAATCCTATACAACCATCCATGGCTTCTCCAACCGTGAAATGCTGATGTTTGTCAACAGTAACCAGTGGTTATGAGAACACTGACTCACCGGCTCAAAGTCTTTTGTATATGCCGCCTATATTGTAGAGTCGTTGAATGGTCTGTGCCCTTTCAAAGGTCCCCTGTATCAGGTAGGCCACTCACCTGAACACACTGAATGCCTTCAGCACTCCCAGCCTACAATGTCCACCTTTGGGGGACTTTCTCCACGATCTATAGGTGCCAATTCTAAGCCTGTTGGTCACAGGGTCTACCCTATGTGTCTGGCAAGGGTGTTCAATGAAGTGCGGAACAGGCTCAAAACACGACACGAAGCTCCACGGTTCCTATGCACCTATCCTTGCCTGACTATTCTGCCCCGTCTCCCCCTCGTCCTGGTCCTCTCGGTCCGACCGTCCCGTGTCCCTGGTCCCCAAACCTGGTGTGGAGCTCTGAGCCCCTCCAGCCAACAGACTCCCACGAGCTGCTCGCGAGCTGGTTACGAGTTACTCGTAGCGACCCTCTGGGGCCGGTGGTGCACGGTGACGGGAACGTATTCAGGGTGGTTAGGTGCTCCCACACAGCCGCCGCTGTCTGATAGCATTCAGATAATAACCACGGAGTGTTTGTCTATAGATGGATAATGTTGGAGGGCTCTGGTGGCTATGTGATCGTTTAATTAATTGGTTGTTAATTCTCTTACGCTTCCTGGCTACACTTTGTAACCAAGGCCTCATACGTGTATTGGAGTAAAGTATACATCGTATTGTCTGTGTATTCAGTGAAAATAACTTTTTGAACTCAAATAGTGGACGCTGCCCGTCTGTGAATATCAATAAGGTGAGTTTTAGATCGTAGATATCGTTTCACGTCTTAGGTGAGAATCCAGGCCGGCTGCTCGTCGGTTCATAACTACTTATGCACCTAGACACCTGCATTTCCCGGTACGGGCTGTCCGTTAAACTTGTCCCAATCTTGTGGCTAGGACCCAGACATGAAGTAGTAAGGTGAACGTGGCTGGCCGCCCTGTATATTAACGCTGAGTCCGATCAGTCCGCACCGCGCGCCCCGAGATATACCGCGTTACGCTTGCACCTTACGCGCGGTCCCAGATGTCCCGCGTCAGGCCCCGCGCGGCTCCACGTGTAGTATTAGTGCTTAACGATCTCCTCCGCGTAAGTTGGTGGCCGTGAACGCGTGCCCTATAAGTGGTTATCGCGCCGCGTCGCCCCAGGGTTAAACGCGCTGCCCGTCCCTCGCCCCGCGCGTACGTCCGCGTCCAGCCTGCACAGACCGCGCGGCAAACTATGCCCGCCGCCCCGGCCCGCGCGTAACGCCGCCCGCCGCCGCCCGCTATGGCAAGCCTTTTCTGTAAAGATGAGTTTATTTATCCGCTGTTTTGGGGTAATATTAATTAATAGCCGCGATATTTGATATGTTTGGTTGCAGGAGTTGATTCCTTTATATTTAAGTGTTTTAGATTGTTTTTATTGTTTAATGTGAATCAATATCTTGAAAAAATAATTCATGAGATAGAGGTAAATAAAGATCAGAATGACAGATATGTTATGCCCAGTGATGTGATTGGATTTACAAAACAATCCGCTGTTGATGAAGAAGTATAACTATGATGCAATATTAAGTGGGGTAATGCCGCAAATCGAGAAAGGTGTTCGATGCGCAGGTCACTTTTAGTATACTACTCACATATAATACAAATTATGATTTCCATATAATATTTCCTCTCTTACTATTTGTGAAAGTGGAATGCCCGTTTGTGGGAATAAATGATACACTCTAATCTATGTACAGTCATTAAGAATTTCCGTTATTGAACACTGCTAAAATATGTCAATGTTACTGTGGCGAAAGCGCAAGGGATGTGGGGATCGGGCTCTGTGCTCCTGACTTATGGGACTTACTCCTTTTGAATTGCCTGGCCGTGGCCCAAGAACAGGGACATGACTAAACAGAGTAGGCTTCTCAAAACTGTGCCTCGTGTCCGAGGGCGGATTGGTCATGATGCCAAGAAGACTAGACTAGCTTGAGATGTTAGAAAGAAGAAGGGTGCCAGCTGTGTGCTTAAAGAGGGATGGATCATGGTGACATTCGTGGCTCAGTTCTCATCATTGGGTCGGGGTTGTCTACTGACTGTGGATACTCTAAACCTTGGTCAATTCCCTTCCCTGACGCTGAGACTTTGGGTTGGTGCCGGAGTCAAGGTGGTAGCATGACAGCCGCCAGCCTAACATCTCATGCCCCATGCTTATGATCGTCTTCATACCTGTGCCAATGTGTTCCTTCTTGCTTGTGCTTCAAGTCTTACTTGCCCAATTAAGTTGTGTTATTCCCCAAACTTCTGGTTAGTTCTGGGTTTTGACCCTCGTGTTTCATGTCTTAGAAGCTAGGACTACACCTTAAATAGGTTTCTGCCCAACAAGGAGAAGAAGTTAACACCATGACTTCCATATCGATAGTGTTTAATCGTGGTCCCACACACGCTTTTATAGGTACATTCTCTTTTATCATTGGTTGCTCGAGTCACATGGTCTTAATTACTCTTTCATGACATCACATCTGCTTAACATGCTTTCACTTACTGACCTAATTAACAACTTAATAACTCAGGCTTTTGTGCCAATACGAGAATATTATGTTAAGAAAGAAACAATTACTTATTCATTATGATATACAATATAGAAGCAGTTATTCTTTCATTCCAAATAATATTCGCACATATTCTGATCTCAAAACTCAAGTCATGCTCAAACATGGATAACTCAAGAATTCATCAAATTACCATTCATTGAGACATCAGATTTAAAAACATTTTACTGATTGGGCTTGCCATAGGCTGTCTGCCGTCGTCCACTGTGTCCCGGCGTGCACACCTGCCTCCACCTGCTAACGGTCCAGCCAGCCGATCACCAGCGTAAAACGGCCAACCTGCACTCGGCGGTAGCAGCGACTAACGACAAGATGAGGATAAAGGGTAAGGGTAGGAGGGGCTGAGTCTTTGGTGTTTTACGCTGTACCGACAGCCAGGGTCATTTTCAAGCTGAAAACTTGTTTGGACGAATTCTGTCTTTTGGTGATCATATTTATGACAGGAGGGTGACAGGGCGGGCAAACAGCACGGGATCGAAACATGCAAACCTTTTTTGCTGTACCTCATCCCTTAGTTGCCCCGGACAATAACCGGGAGTAAAAGTCAAAGAACGACTTAGTCAGTGCTGACTCCCCCCTATCGTCGCCTTTTACAATCAGCAGGGACTACTGGGGGCCAAATTTCTTCACCAGAACCATGGGGTTGAGATTTGATAGGATGTTTGGTTTTATAGTCAGACAGGGGACAAGAGGGGGGTAAGGGTAGGATGTTTGGTTTTATAGTGAGACGGGGGACAGCGGTGGGGGGGGGGGGGGGGGGGGGAAGGGTAGGAGGGTTGGTTTTGTAGTGAGACAGTGGACAGGAGGGGGGTAAGGGTAGGATGTTTGGTTTTATAGTGAGACAGGGGGCAGGAGGGTAGGGGTACATCCTACCCTTACCCTCTCCCTTTAAAAAGGGAGACAGGAGGGTAGGGGTAGGATGTTTGGTTTTATAGTGAAAAAGGGGACAGGAGGGGGGTAAGGGTAGGATGTTTGGTTTTGTAGTGAGACAGGAGGGGGGTAAGGGTAGGATATTTGGTTTTGTAGTGAGACAGGGGACAGGAGGGGGGTATGGGTAGGATGTTTGGTTTTGTAGTGAGACAGGGGACAGGAGGGGGGTAAGGGTAGGATGTTTGGTTATATAGTGAGACATGGGACAGGAGGGGGTAAGGGTAGGATGTTTGGTTTTGTAGTGAGACAGGGAACAGGAGGGGGTAAGGGTAGGATGTTTGGTTTTATAGTGAGACATGGGACAGGAGGGGGTAAGGGTAGGATGTTTGGTTTTATAGTGAGACAGGGGACAGGAGGGGGTAAGGGTAGGATGTTTAGTTTTATAGTGAGACAGGGGACAGGAGGGGGGTAAGGGTAGGATGTTTGGTTTTGTAGTGAGACAGGGGACAGGAGGGGGGTAAGGGTAGGATGTTTGGTTTTGTAGTGAGACAGGGGACAGGAGGGGGGTAAGGGTAGGATGTTTGGTTTTATAGTGAGACATGGGACAGGAGGGGGTAAGGGTAGGATGTTTGGTTTTATAGTGAGATAGGGGACAGGAGGGGGTAAGTGGAGGATGTTTGGTTTTATAGTGAAAAAGGGAGACAGGAGGGTAGGGGTAGGATGTTTAGTTTTATAGTGAAAAAGGGGACGGGAGGGGGGTAAGGGTAGGATGTTTGGTTTTATAGTGAGACAGGGGACAGGAGGGGGGTAAGGGTAGGATGTTTGGTTTTAAAGTGAGACGGGGGACAGGAGGGGGTAAGGGTGGGATGTTTGGTTTTGTAGTGAGACAGGGGACAGGAGGGGGTAAGGGTGGGATGTTTGGTTTTATAGTGTGACAGGGGACAGGAGGGGGGTAAGGGTAGGATGTTTGGTTTTATAGTGAGACATGGGACAGGAGGGGGTAAGGGTGGGATGTTTGGTTTTATAGTGAGACAGGGGACAGGAGGGGGTAAGGGTAGGATGTTTGGTTTTATAGTGGGACAGGGGACAGGAGGGGGTAAGGGTAGGATGTTTGGTTTTATAGTGGGACAGGGGACAGGAGGGGGGTAAGGGTAGGATGTTTGGTTTTATAGTGAGACAGGGGACAGGAGGGGGTAAGGGTAGGGAGTTTGGTTCTATAGTGAGACACTGGACAGGAGGTGGTAAGGGTAGGATGTTTGGTTTTATAGTGAGACATGAGGGGAGGGGGTAAGGGTGGGATGTTTGGTTTTATAGTGAGACAGGGGACAGGAGGGGGTAAGGGTAGGATGTTTGGTTTTATAGTGAGACACTGGACAGGAGGGGGTAAGGGTAGGATGTTTGGTTTTATAGTGAGACATGAGGGGAGGGGGTAAGGGTGGGATGTTTGGTTTTATAGTGAGACAGGGGACAGGAGGGGGTAAGGGTAGGATGTTTGGTTTTATAGTGAGAAAGGGGACAGGAGGGGGTTAGGGTAGGATGTTTGGTTTTATAGTGAGACAGGGGACTGGAGGGCGGTAAGGGTAGGATGTTTGGTTTTATAGTGAGACAGGGGACAGGAGGGGGTAAGGGTAGGATGTTTGGTTTTATAGTGAGAAAGGGGACAGGAGGGGGTAAGGTTAGGATGTATGGTTTTATATAGAGACAGGGGACAGGAGGGGGTAAGGGTAAGATGTTTGGTTTTATAGTGAGACAGGGGACAGGAGGGCGGTAAGGTTAGGATGTTTGGTTTTATATAGAGACAGGGGACAGGAGGGGGTAAGGGTAGGATGTTTGGTTTTATAGTGAGACAGGGGACAGGAGGAGGTAAGGGTAGGATGTTTGGTTTTATAGTGAGACAGGGGACAGGAGGGGGTAAGGGTAGGATGTTTGGTTTTATAGTGAGACAGGGGACAGGAGGGCGGTAAGGTTAGGATGTTTGGTTTTATATAGAGATAGGGGACAGGAGGGGGTAAGGGTAGGATGTTTGGTTTTATAGTGAGACAGGGGACAGGAGGAGGTAAGGGTAGGATGTTTGGTTTTATAGTGAGACATGGGACAGGAGGGGGTAAGGGTAGGATGTTTGGTTTTATAGTGAGACAGGGGACAGGAGGGGGGTAAGGGTAGGATGTTTGGTTTTATAGTGAGACAGGGGACAGGAGGGGGGTAAGGGTAGGATGTTTGGTTTTATAGTGAGACAGGGGACAGGATGGGGGTAAGGGTAGGATGTTTGGTTTTATAGTGTGGCAGGGGACAGGAGGGGGGTAAGGGTAGGATGTTTGGTTTTATAGTGAGACAGGGGACAGGAGGGGGTAAGGGTAGGATGTTTGGTTTTGTAGTGAGACAGGGGACAGGATGGGGGTAAGGGTAGGATGTTTGGTTTTATAGTGTGGCAGGGGACAGGAGGGGGGTAAGGGTAGGATGTTTGGTTTTATAGTGAGACAGGGGACAGGAGGGGGTAAGGGTAGGATGTTTGGTTTTGTAGTGAGACAGGGGACAGGAGGGGGTAAGGGTAGGATGTTTGGTTTTATAGTGAGACAGGGGACAGGAGGGGGTAAGGGTAGGATGTTTGGTTTTGTAGTGAGACAGGGGACAGGAGGGGGTAAGGGTAGGATGTTTGGTTTTACAATGAGACAGGGGACAGGAGGGGGTAAGGGTAGGATGTTTGGTTTTGTAGTGAGACAGGGGACAGGAGGGGGTAAGGGTAGGATGTTTGGTTTTATAGTGAGACAGGGGACAGGAGGGGGTATGGGTAGGATGTTTGGTTTTATAGTGAGACAGGGGACAGGAGGGGGGTAAGGGTAGGATGTTTGGTTTTGTAGTGAGACAGGGGACAGGAGGGGGCAACGGTAGGATGTTTGGTTTTATAGTGAGACAGGCGACAGGAGGGGGGTAAGGGTAGGATGTTTGGTTTTATAGTGAGACAGGGGACAGGAGGGGGGTAAGGGTAGGATGTTTGGTTTTATAGTGAGACAGGCGACAGGAGGGGGGTAAGGGTAGGATGTTTGGTTTTATAGTGTGACAGCGGACAGGAGGGGGGTAAGGGTAGGATGTTTGGTTTCATAGTGAGACAGGGGACAGGAGGGGGTAAGGGTAGGATGTTTGGTTTTATAGTGTGACAGGCGACAGGAGGGGGGTAAGGGTAGGATGTTTGGTTTTGTAGTGAGACAGGGGACAGGAGGGGGCAACGGTAGGATGTTTGGTTTTATAGTGAGACAGGCGACAGGAGGGGGGTAAGGGTAGGATGTTTGGTTTTATAGTGTGGCAGGGGACAGGAGGGGGGTAAGGGTAGGATGTTTGGTTTCATAGTGAGACAGGAGGGGGTAAGGGTAGGATGTTTGGTTTTATAGTGAGACAGGGGACAGGAGGGGGTAAGGGTAGGATGTTTGGTTTTGTAGTGAGACAGGGGACAGGAGGGGGTAAGGGTAGGATGTTTGGTTTATAGTGAGACAGGGGACAGGAGGACGGTAAGGGTAGGATGTTTGGTTCTATAGTGAGACAGGGGACAGGAGGGGGTATGGGTAGGATGTTTGGTTTTGTAGTGAGACAGGGGACAGGAGGGGGTAAGGGTAGGATGTTTGGTTTTGTAGTGAGACAGGGGACAGGAGGGGGTAAGGGTAGGATGTTTGGTTTTATAGTGAGACAGGGGACAGGAGGGGGTATGGGTAGGATGTTTGGTTTTATAGTGAGACAGGGGACAGGAGGGGGGTAAGGGTAGGATGTTTGGTTTTGTAGTGAGACAGGGGACAGGAGGGGGCAACGGTAGGATGTTTGGTTTTATAGTGAGACAGGCGACAGGAGGGGGGTAAGGGTAGGATGTTTGGTTTTATAGTGAGACAGGGGACAGGAGGGGGGTAAGGGTAGGATGTTTGGTTTTATAGTGAGACAGGCGACAGGAGGGGGGTAAGGGTAGGATGTTTGGTTTTATAGTGTGACAGCGGACAGGAGGGGGGTAAGGGTAGGATGTTTGGTTTCATAGTGAGACAGGGGACAGGAGGGGGTAAGGGTAGGATGTTTGGTTTTATAGTGTGACAGGCGACAGGAGGGGGGTAAGGGTAGGATGTTTGGTTTTGTAGTGAGACAGGGGACAGGAGGGGGCAACGGTAGGATGTTTGGTTTTATAGTGAGACAGGCGACAGGAGGGGGGTAAGGGTAGGATGTTTGGTTTTATAGTGTGGCAGGGGACAGGAGGGGGGTAAGGGTAGGATGTTTGGTTTCATAGTGAGACAGGGGACAGGAGGGGGTAAGGGTAGGATGTTTGGTTTTATAGTGTGGCAGGGGACAGGAGGGGGTAAGGGTGGGAGGTTTGGTTTTATAGTGAGACAGGATTGGGGTAAGGGTAGGAGGTTTGGTTTCATAGTTTATCAATGTTGACATTTTGCCATGTTATATAATTATAAGAATAGGTGTGACGTTCCTCGGTAGTTCTGGGTTTCCAAATTCTACGACAAAGGGACAGGAGGGTTATTTTAACTCTCTGTCGGGCAACAAGCCCGAACAAGAAGCCAAGATGAAAGATGAAGAGTTGTGCCTCCCGCACGAGGGGGAATGAGCAGGTCGATTGGGAACTTGGTACTCGATGATGGTGGGGGGTGTCTTGGTCGGCCGGAACCGAGGTATCTCGGACATCGGGACCGGAGAACCGGGGCTTCTGCCAACAGGCTGAGGATACGGGGGGAGAATGGAAACAATGGAGGGGTGGACTCTTGATGTCCCTTGACAGTCGACGTCCCTCCTTGTGGGTCTCCTAAGGGTACCAGTTCCTCGGTGCGTTGGGAGTATCGGACCGCCGCTCGCTTAAAGGGTGGTAGCGTGGGGCCAAGCCGGTTGCGCCTTCGTACTCTCAGCCACCGAGGGGCCACTTACTATTTCGGGTTTCCAGACCTGTCCAGTATTTTGGTTTCATACCTTCGGTCGGGCTATTTCAGGCCTTTGGGCCATATTTCGGTCCTTCAGATCTTCGGACCCCGTGCTACTGCTTAATCTATTTTCTAAGAAGTTCTTTTAATATTATCTCGCACTTATTAAGTTATCTAATTAGTTTCCATTCATCTCTTCACCTTAGATCCCCTTTCGGGGCGTTACCAGAGAAAGAAGACACATGTGGACACAAGGAGTACCAAGATGGAACTGTTTATTTCGGGCCTCACCACCCCTTTTTATAGTCAACTGCTCAGCCCTGATTGGCTATACGAGATCACGTGGTCATAATGACATCACTTCCGGTTTAATACTTTCGGGTTTTCGGGTTTACACTTTCGGGTTTTCGGGTTTCGGTACCTTACAAATACACTTTTACTTTACATCATTCTATTTGTTTTCAATACTGATATCGATGCTGACATGCTGATGAATAGGCATTCATCACAAAAAGTAAGTGACTGCCTCCACTTATGGGAAATATGTGATAAAGCAGAACCTTTGGACCTTGTGCAGACGCGGTACGTCACCACTCTTTGGTGATCGCCATGTCATCACTATAACCAATGGCTTTTAATTAATCTAAAAAGATGTATTCCAAGAGATAATGATTTTTGAGGAACTTTTTATGGACATTTGATATACTGATTTATCTTATATATTTGATCTAAGTGTCTAATTGATCTGAGTGATTGAATAAAAAAACTTCAAATCGATCACACAATATACGCACTAATATGTGCATTGATTGCAATTTGCTGCTATGATCTAGAGAATGCTGTAAGTTTAAACTCTTCCCATGCTGAGTCCACAGAGCCTTACCCCCCTAAGCTGCCATCACTAAGCACCCCTCTCCCCCTCCATCCATCATGTAGACTTAAGGATCATCTTTTTGTCTAACGCCCACTGCACATGCTCCCCCAGGTATCGTTATCAATCCGTCCCCAGGGGGCGATCGCGTGCCCCGCCCCGCTTTTTAACCCCTTATTGAGGATTTATCAAGGGGGCGATTTATTCAAGGGCCTTAGGCTAATGTAAATGCATGAAATTATTTTTCTTTTTTAACCGACAAAATTGTACTTGATTGAGATACATGTGAGGCTTGATTAGTGTGTATATTGTGATCTATCGCTCGGTTAAACAACAATTGATCATGCGGTGATCGCCCTGATTCAGTCTATTACTTAAGGGTAAACAGAGGCGATGAAGTGGGAGCATCACTCTATTATCCAACATCTCAAATGAAATGAGATCATAGGAAGTGAAAATTATTTTTCATCTCAATGTTTATTAACAGTTTTGTTGATTTTGTTCAATTGTGTTGATTACATAAAAAAAACACACGAAAAAAACAACAAGTAAACATAGTATCTTATAAACGGGGTTCAAATTTGATCTGTGTCAGCCCCAATTATCCCTTTATGAACTTTCATTGTAATCTCATGATCACAGGTATGGAAAATCATTATCTGTGTGATTGTTATGGACTCCTGCTAAGTGGAACAAAGACTTAATTCACCAATTCTTAATCAGGTTTTCCTGCTTAACGTTCCAACAGTCTTAGGACAGTGTCAATAACTTTTTGAATGGTATATTTAGGGGGCTAGTGCAGATACCGATTTTCCTGGAATGTTTTCCTCACTGACAATCGCTAGGTATAAGCACTGCTTTGGCCCGTTGCACCAATGATTTACCATAATAATGATAACTTTAAGAAAACCTTAAAGGGAGATGTCATTACCACAATATCTTAGTAATAATGTTGTTGCAAAACCCCTATAACTTTGTGTCTACTGGATCAAATTGAATTCTGTAAATTGATATATGAAGGGCATCATAAGACTATGAAAATAACATCTCATCAACAGCATTCTAAATAGGTTTATTTTGAGGGTGAAAACATGCATAATAACATGCAAAGTTGGTACAAAAGGTGTCATTAGTTTGCTACCTTGTATGATAACGGTAGGTATTGAGCAACGTGCCACTGCCAAATGGCAACCATCTATCTAACGAGGTTGACAGGTGAGCAAAAACTATGTAATATGGGGCAGGAGCTGAAACTCTTTGATGTTGGATAAATGTACTGCAATACTACTTGTGGCATAAAACAATGAAAAGCCGAACAGAAATGAGAAAATGTTCTGGAACAGAGGAAAAGGTAAATTCACATATTTATTGCAATTTGAAATTTATTGTTATGAGAAACATTGGGATCAATTTGTGGACATAAAATTTATACAAACCTGTTTAAAAGAAATCAAAGGAATACAAATTACAAATTTGAAATGTATTGTTATGAGAAACATTAGGACCAATCTGCGGAAATAAAATGCATACAAACCTGTTTAAAAGAATTCAAAGGAATACAATTCTCACTGAAGAATCTTTTGTTTTCCACAAAACGTAGTCAACACCAACAATCTTTCTTTGAGTTAAGTTCGCATCCATACCACTGCTTTTTGTGACGGATGGAGTACCAAATCGACATACACAGAGATAAAACAATTATTGCAATCTGAATAGTCCACCTAGTTATGAAAATATGATTTTTATCAAATTCTTAATGGGGTTGAAATGGATTTTTGGACCCATATCCACCTGATTTTTTATTAGACCATTTAACCCTTTAGACCCCAATCTGGCCGTTGCCGCCCGTGGTTAGTTTCCCCAATCAGGCTGTAGCCGCCCGTAAAAACGGAATTTTTCCATAATTTTTCCAAATTATACCAAAGAGGACAATTTCATGAATTTTCAATATACAAAAATGTATAATATATCGTTTGAAAGCTGATCGAATTTCCTTTCCGGTGGTACAAAGACCATTGTTATACCGTTAGTTGAAAGGGACGGGTCACCCGTTAATTATATTCAATTAATAGACATTTAGGGAATTCTGTGGGGAAATCCATGGAAATCCTGGGGAAATCAAGCAATTCATGATTGCAATATGTGGGGTCTAAAGGGCTAATATGTTTGTTTACGTACATTTATGTACAACTGCCACGTTCCAGTACACGGTTATATAGATATTGGTGAAATATTTATGCATATTTAGTATGGTCTTCAGCCCCCTATGAGAATCCATGCAAACAATTTCAAAGCTTCCACTTTCGGTGTTATCATGATGTCATGATGAGTTTGTTGATGTTGCAGATAAGTGTCCATGTAGTAATGGTTTGCATGGATTCTTATAGGGCGTGGCACCATTGACATTGTCACAAAAAAACACATAGGGAATGGTGCGACTAAAGCCTGGTTTACACAGGCCGTCAATGTGTCCTTACGAAAATATACTTACGTTAACCTTATGTTAATGAATCATCGTAAGAATTTTTTTTATTATATAGGTCACTATCGTATGCTATCTGTAACAATTGTCATAAGGACTATGGCCATAAATGGTTCACACAACCCGACAATATCCTTAAGATAATAAAACTATCATCCTTAACAGAATGCTTACGACAAAGAAAATATCTAATACATTTGTATAAGAATATTCAGGCAGTGAGGGCTTACACAGGCCGATAGAGGCTCTTAGGACAAGGAACTTCACCATCGTAAGCCAATTATCATTGTCGTAAGGTCATAATCATCGTATGGCTTACGACAGCCTTAAGATAATGACTTCCCTACGATAAAATGGGTTTAAACAGGCCGATAACATTGTCGGAATTATCGTAGGACTGTCAGGATTGTCGTAGGGCTTATGATAATGATTGTCGGGGACCTATCGTAGGCATTTTGACGGCCTGTGTAAACCCCCCTTTAGATACCTTTGTGTAGCTATAATATTGTTGGTTGGACCAAGGCAATCACATTCTGCAACGGTACTTTTTTGGTTAGTCTGTACTGTGCCCAATTTTCACAGAACAGTTACATTATTTTAGGTAAAGTTTAGATTTACTTTAAAAAAAGATTGTTATGATAGCATTATATTTTAGTGAAGTTTAGACTTTACTAATAAAAGACATTATAATTATGTTGTTATTACATGAAAGAACGCTACAAGAATTTCACAATAACATCACGCTGGAATGTTGCAATGTTAGCTTTTAAATAAGTTTTTGGGTGCCATCAAAATAACGAAACAAGAACCAAAGCAGAACTAAACCGAACTTTATGATAACGTTGTATTCTCGCTTGGGGAGTCGGCCACCAGGGACCATGGCGGGTGGCCCGTGAGAACAGCGAATGCTGAGATAACCTCTAATGAACGACGTCAATGGTGGCACATCCCTATGAGAATCTGTGCAAACCGTTACAACACTGCCACTTCCAGCATTTTTGTGACATCACAAAAACGCCAAAAGTGGCCACATAATAAGACGTCATGACCAAAATCACATAAGGAAGGGTGCGACTTACATATCTTATTGTAGCTATAATATTGTTGGTGAGAGTCAGCCATGAGGGATGAGGGAGATTGTCTTTTGAGAATAGTGAATCCCAGGCAAAAATATGACGTTATTAAAACTTTCTATTTCATTCTAGTTTGGCTCTTGTGACGTTTTTTTGATGGCACCCAATAACGTCTTTAGAACCAAGCATTGGAATGTTGCACTGTGACTTTAAAATAATGTTCTAGTTACATTATTATACATAGTTATAAATTCATTATTATTATAAATAGTGTTATTATAACATACTGTTTTCGTTAGGTATACACTTCATCAGAATAACAATCTCTCATGGAAGGTTTCAATTTTACATGAAATAACATAACTGTTACGTGAAAATTGGGCAAGTAACAGACTGACCGAAAAATGCATGGTCACAGAACACACTTGTTACGTCGCTGCTTGCCTGGGAATGCTGGGATTACCTCTAATGAAGCTTTATTGGGGGTAGTTTGGGCAGACTGCTGATGAAGAAAGGTGGACCAATCAGCGGCCGGCTGGCCACGTGGGGGTGGGGCTGGGGGGGGGGGGTTGTTAAAGGACATTGGGCCGTGAGGAACGACACACACAAATACATGACAGGTCATTGAGACGGTTTGTTTAGGGGCCCTCCATCAATGACGCCATGCTATTTTTGAGCATTTCTGACCCCCTCCATTCCCTTGGTCATGTGATACTATAGGAAAGTGACCCCACCCCCCCTGCAGCATGATGTCATTTTATGGACGGCCCTTTACTTGCTTTTAATAAGCCTATATATTTCAAAATTTGGAGCATACTATCAGATATAATGTTACAATTATAAGGGACTCTTTCAAATGCAATACAATAATGCCGTCCATAAAACAGAACGTGTTGTATATCCTTAAAGAGAGGGGCTAGTGAATTTTCAATATTGTTAAATTCTCATATCATACTGCAGGTATAGTGCTTAAAGGAAATCTAGCACATAAATTCACTAAATGCTATATTTTATGTAATTAAAATGAGTTAGGTATTCTAAAAATATCTCAAAGGTAAGAATGTGAAAAAGTCGAGTTCCTAAGGAATTATTCAAGAAAGGAATTTAATTTTAGGAATTCCCTGAATGCTGGGCTGCACAGTACTCCCCTTGCTACGTCACAGCTAAGGGAATTCCTTCTTAAGTTTTTTTGGGATTCCCTGTTTAATTATTGGATGTAGATTGATATATTTATTAATTTGTTATGCATTTCATTGGGCCAAATAAATATAATTTGAGTTAGAGAGCATAATTCTTTTTATAAATTCTACAGGGATGGGGATTCCCTTCTAAAAGAAGATGGGATTCCCCAAGAACTCCCCTTGCTATGTCATAAATTAGGGGATTTCCCTTGAAAAATTAAATAAAACACAATTTTTTCAATGTCCCATAACTGTGTAAAAACTATGAATTTTCCTGTGATTTTCCATATATTGATATAGCAAGTTGTGAATAATATGCTGAATTTAGTTCATTGAAATATAACTATGCTGCACTTATGTGCAAGCTTTCCTGTAAGTGTGAGAATGTGACATTATTGTAACTTTGAAGTGACCCTTATAATAGATTTATCAGACCACATATTGAGTCCCCTGTACACCTGACGTCACATAAAAAAACGTTATATTCAAAATTATAAATCCCATGATAAGATATATTTTTGATTTTTTTCTTTCGTGAATCATTTCATTTGGTAATTCTAGATACTTTGAGGCTCATAAAAAGCACTTAGATATATTGAATATCATTATTTTTTCAGTTTTCAACTGTTCTGCTTGTGACATCACATACAGATAATTGGTCTGTACAGACACTGTCAGATGCAAACAGGGGAACTCAGTTTGATGGAGACAAATGTGAATAAAGTGAAAACTATTAGAGATATATGCATAAAATTTGGTATGGTTATTCCCTTGATGGTAGAGATCACGGCAGTACACTTATTCATGGTCACTGGCCCCTGCCTTTAAACTCAGACTCCACTGTAGACATGGTGCCTGATTGACCAATCCACTATCAAACAATCTGTCTATGGTGTTAGAAAGCGGCACCAGGGGGTACTGTGACGCCTGGCTCGTTCCTTGGTTCGGACCAGTCCCTGCAGGTGGCACCTCTGTATCCCCGGCTCAGTTCACCAGTGTTTGGGGCACAGAGACTACGGAGTAATTTAGAGAATACCATTATAAGAAATGGATGACTGCCCAGCCAGCTTCCAACATGACAGAAACATTCTGGAACCATACGTTTTTGGTCAATTAATTTGTTACTTGATGAGATGGCAGGTAACAATTATGTTATTGATGGTGAGGTTGAAACCTCACCAAATCAGAACATTATTATATTGTTTTTTTGGTGAGGTCAGGATGAAACCAAAACTGAACGTTATAAGAACATTCTGTTTAGATTGAAGAACATAGACAGAACATTATAAAAAGGTTGCAGTGCAACATCACAGCAGTACATTATATTGTAGCAACATTATTGGGAGCAATCAAAGCACAGTAGTAACAAGAACCAAACCAGAACAACATTATTAAAAGGTCTCCGGCTGGGTATAAAGTAAAATGTGTCACTTACGTGCATAAGATAGAACTTTATACCAGATCGAAATTAGTTTAATTGGAGTATATTAAGGAGGAAATACTTCCTCTTGATTATAATGTTGTAGCTATTTCAATCAGGACATTTACAATCACTCTTAGAAAAGTAATACTGCTCCCACCGTTGAAATCCCTTTTACAAGACTTGAATATATAATCAATTCACCAGGTTTTGTGGCAAGGGGCTATGGAGTAATAGGGTAAAACAGGGTCACATATTTACTTATATATATATATATCAGTTGCGCAATACAACCCTGTTCTTTTTTTATATATAGTTTGGGGCCTTCCATTTAATAAGTACATACACACTTAGGTCTAAAATTGTGGAAAATTTGCGTATGTTCCTGTATAAATCCAATGCGTATTTTAGCTAAAGGGGGGGGGGGGGGTTCTAAAGAATTCAAAGTTTTGCGTCCATACTAAATGGAAGGCCCCTTTGATTATCATTTCTGTAAACCTTTATGATATACCATATCCCATGTGATCTCACCTCTTATTAATAGGAGAACGGGGGGTGTCAATGGAAATTATCAACACATATAATCCCCAAATTACCATATAACTCATTTTTCTTTAAATAAACATTATTACTTACATTTTCTGACTATGTTTTTAAAAATGCGCCACATAAAACAAATGTTATCTACGATATAAGCCGAATAAGTGTAATATAAATAAAAAGAAATAGATTATTTAGATTTTCTCTTCCTACCTGCAAAGGGTTAAAAGTAGAAAATGTATAACCCTGGCAGATACACCCAATGTGAATGTTCATGATTAAATAGAATCAGAGGTCAATCTTGAGGAAATTAATACACAAAAGGCAAAATTTGGACTACAAAATATAAATTCATTATTAGTTATATGAAATTTAAATAATATTGTGTAGAAGACTATAATATATCATATCATAAATAATTATTGTTGTCCAACAAAGAAACAACTTTTAGATGAGATATTCTTTAAAGCCTTTTTTTCTTGCTCATGACATTCTATGTATAATGTGCGATATTAGGCACGACAAATGCACGATATTAGCCTGACACGCGCGATACAAGGCCCAACATTAGTATGTTGCATTATATGTCACTACTTGATAAAGGTTAAAGCTAGAGGCAACACATTCATATCAATATACATGTACTCATCATGGGCCTGTATTAAAACAAAAGAAAACATGGTACTGCTAATGACCCCTAACTCATCTCATCTCATTTCAACAACTATCATTGGTAGGTTAATGCTCGCATCTAATAGGATATATACCGGGATGATGATGGAGGAAGATCCAGGGGTGTAGGACCACATGGCCGACCTATATTTAAACAGGACGCTGCACCCGGGTCAGGACGGGGCCCCTGAGGGGGGTCCTGATGTTATTGGGACATTCTTGTAATATTCTTTCATGTCATAATAATGTTATTGTATCATTCTTTATCAGTAAGATCTCAACTTCACTAGAACATTATGTTATTATAACATTCTTTTTTAGTATGTCTCAACTTTACCTAAAATGACGTAACTGTTACATGAAAACTGAGCAGGTTGCAGCCTAACCTAAAAAAAGTATGCTAACAGAATGTGCTTGTTACTTTACTGCTTGCCTGAGATCATTTTCAAAACCATTGTCATTGCAAGGCTGGATATAGGATTTCAAAAAAAAAAAGGGGGGGGGGAGGCTCCACATTATAGGCCAATTACTGAAACAGCGGCTCTGCAGTGAGTGTGTGTGTGTGTCGGGGGTGGCGGGTGGAGGGGAAGGTGGCGAGGTTCCTTAAGTAAAACTGTTGCTTATGATGCCAGTAATATCTACTAAAAGGGGGAAGGCGAGGTTCTTATAGTGGAGCTTTCCAACATTTTCTTGACGTACAATTCCTGAGCTTGGATGGCCCGGGCAAAACTGTTGCTTCAGCACCCCCCCCCCCCCTTTCCTGGATGCGCCCCTGGATAATATCAGTGTTACCGTGTGGAGTTTAGGGGTCTAGGACCATCCAACTCTGGGTCTGGTGGTTCCATTCAAAGCTGGCAACAACAAGCAGTCCTTTTCTAGGTCCAGCCCAGAGGCCTATCCCAGTCTGTTTAGACACTTAGGTCACCCCCTTCGCCTTCCTTGTTAGTCCGATATGGCCGTTAACCTTGGGAGGTTCGTGGTGTGCTGCCTCTGTATTGGAGCCCTGTGTGGTATGGCGTGCTACGGTGAGTACTTACTGTGTACACTATCCATGGGACATTCTCGGAAATATGTCACCAAACCACAAGGTATAGGAATTGTCATTGATTATAGCATGATTTGTGGTTAAACATCATGGGAAACTTTTTTTTGACTAATTTGAATTTTTTTAATATATATTAATTACTTTTCACGTTGATTTGAAAATTCATTTATTGCAAGTACATGTGGGTATGTGGCAGGACCCGCCATGCCTTCGACCCCAGCTATCACTGAGTCTAGGCACCGACATGAGGTGTCCTCCTTCCATCTTTACACTTACAATATTATGTGCATACCTTTATTTAGGCAACTCGTCAACACATCCTGTTGTGTTTTTAACACGATGATGACCTGAGTAACATATTGTATACAAAATAGAATAATGCATATAAGAATGCATCATAATGCAAGGGTCGCTCCAACATATCAATGTTATTCTTGTATAATCTGAAAACTAGGGGCAACCCTGATGTTTATTGCGAATAAAACCTTAACGAAAGGTTTCACAGCACGTGCTCAACTTCTTTTGTACAAATTCAGTTAAAGGTGTAACAGTAACAGTTTTGCGACCCTGTGTTTTTAAAACTTGTATTGCCACTCCTATAGTAGCGTCGACAGGGCGTTCTGGTTTCTCCATGATATGGCTGTTCCAGTTTCTCCACGTTACGGTTGTTCTAGTTTTTCCATGTTATGGCCTTCTACCTCCACATGCCCACATTTTTTTGTAATTTGACAAATAGACATAATAGGGGTGCACTGAAAACAACATAATTTAGACCCAATTACACTACACGACTTGACCTGCGATATGGGGTACAATATGGGGGGTATAGATGGGGGGCCCTGTGTCCCTGTCGAATTTAGAAAATAGCCCTGTCGCCTGTCATTATACAAGTTTACAGCCTTGTCCCATGTTTAATATAAGAAATAACCATGTCACATGTCACTATCTTTTTAAAGCTGATGTCCCATGTCGAATTTAAGAAAAGGGCCATGTCATTTGTCACTAAATTTCCATGTCCCCTGTCGAATTTAAGAACTGGCTATGTCGCCCTGTAAAATTTAAGAAATGCCCCTGTCGCCATGTCAATTTTAGGGGTCTAGACCCATAATATGATGATATCACGGACACGTGACACACAGGAATGATTGATTGATACAAAATGTGCAACTTCTCTGTGACCTTTCATGAATTTTATTCTAAGGGTGGTTAACAGGTTATTGAACATCAGGTACGTTAAACGGTAACGAATATTTATGAAGGTTGCCAAATATTAAAGATAACAAGAATAAAAGTAACTTTTAAAAAGTACATATTTTTGTACATCATTGCCCCTTCTTTTTATTGGAAGAACATTTTGAGCTTTAGAATTGCTTTTGAGTTGAGAAATGAACAAGAAAAACAACACACATACGAATTTCGAGAATTATCCCAAATATAGGAATCTTCGTAGCGCATATATATTTTACAGTCACCAACTTGTGGATATATACAACACTATTGCCAACGAAACTATGTACAATGAATTGATAACCATCCCTGTGCTCAACACGCACCCTGGGCCAGAAAATGCATGTTTATTTCTTTTTTTATATCAAAGGTGCACATTTGTACATCAAATTCATATCCGGTCAGTAAAAAAGAAAAACATTAGCAATTGTACACTTTGCAATTTGATATAGTATCTACAATAATTTCAGAGGGTATATCCCAGCCAAGCATATAACGTTATCATAATATTGCAGCAACATTCTGTTCTGTATTGGTACTTGTTACAGTTTGATGGCTCCCAATAACGTTGCTGCAACATACTGCTTTGATGTTGCACTGTGATGTTATCATAACATCATGGAAATAATAGTACAGTTAACATGAATATTACTTTGTAATTTAGGTTTTTAACTAATAAATACCCATTCCTCATTTATCTAATATATCCTCTTACAACACCTACATTACTCTCATCGGATAGAGTGGAGATTGGATATACTATAGACAGTTACCTCTGGCCATAGGTGTCCACTATATCTGAAGTGTCTGTATTTATTTAGTCATTTAAGCCCCATACCCACTAAGCAACTTTAGCAGCAATGGGCGACGGTTGACTGGGAGAATCGGCTGATTCTTAGGGTCGCCTGTGAGCATAATATATTGGAATGTGCAGGTTTGATATGAGTCGGCGCTGAAGTCGCCCAATTCTAGGCGTAGAATCGGTTGATTTCAGCACCGATCCATCGGCCGACTGTGTTAAAATCGCCTAGTAGGTATGGGGCTCTATGCATCTACATGATATCTACATTATGTTTAATATGCATGTACATGAATGTGCATGTGCATGCTCACACGTACATGAATGCGTATTCATGTTCATGTTTTTATTGTGTGTCTCTTTTAACAATATTTGCAATGTTGTCCAGCCTTGAATAAAGGAAATCATCCATACGGGGAAGGAAGAATTGATCACTCTGCTGTATTCAGATTAAAGAGAGGAGCCGTTGACCCCGATCAGGATCCTCCCCAACCAAAGAGTAATTATAACAATTTGTATTCCTTTATCCATCATAGTTTTAATTTCCCTGTTATTTTATTTTTATTTCTATTAAATGATATCTCCAAACACCTGCTACACTTCGTAGAGTGCATTTTACTGAATGTGACATCCCAAATAGTTGATATGGATAATAGAAAATTATAAAAATATCATAATCTGATTTCCTTGGCTTCTAAATAATTATGTCTAGTATGTGTAACGTCAGACATAAAAATAAGGAGTTTGAGAGATTTCAAGATAAAACCATGGATTTTACATAGAAATAACGTATCGATCAGTATACAAGAACTGCATACCTCTAATCAGATATTTCAACTAACACTTACAGTGTGAAATCAAATTCAAATTTCACTTAACATATACATTGACCCCTAAAATGACTCTTCAGATGATTCCGATGTCAGGATCCCGCCCAGTATTGAACATACCGACACATCACATCACATTTTCTACAGGACAGACTCTCAAGTTAGCCTACCCTGCACAGCCTCAGGATCACCCGCGCCCACGTAAGGACCAGTTTACACATATGGTGGGGTCTGTTAAGGTCATTTTTTAGTGAAATCATTACACAGCGGATAAAAGCATCAAATTTAGTATGAGACACCTCTTAGGCATAACTATCAAATCTGGAAGGGGAGCCACCTTGAAATATCGATAGGACGGATGTGGGGGCCAAAAAAACAATATGGGCAACTTTTACTATAAACAATCTATCTTATATTGGAGTCCAATATTGCTTGCCATTGGAATCTACACAAGAGACCTAATCTAAGATAGCCAATTAATTTAGTTGAATACATCAAATTTCAAATGCTAAAATTGCATGAAATTTGCCAAAATTTCATTTTGATGTTTCAAGGTGGCTGTCCTTCCAGATTTGATAGTTATGCCTCAGAGGTGCCTCATACCAAATTTGGTGCTTTTATCCACTCTTTAACGAAAATGTTATTAACAGACCCAACTATTATGCCTTAAGTGGCCTCTTGCAAAATAATTTTCTTAGCAACAAAAATAATATTATTAACCCAACTTTTCATTGTTAATATTTTCGTAACAACAATCGTTTTGCAACAATTTTTTTCTATATTTAGAATGCCATCAAAGAGCTATAACTTTTACTGAATTTTCTCTAATATTTTCCTGTTCTATATCAATTTACAGAATTCAATTTCATTCATTAGAATCAGAAATTTTACTGTTTTCTTACAAGCAAAAAGTTTTCGGAACAACGAAACCATTTGTTATGCTATCTTAACTTGGTCCTCACAACGAAATTCTATTGTGCAACGAGCCAACGAGTTGTGATATGACAATGTCGCTGGGAAGTTGCACATAGAAGAGATACAATTCTTTGTTGCTCATATGTAACATATTCGAAATTACCAATTTTTGATAATCATATCAATGTTACTCATATTATACCAATTTGTATGTAATAAGATCACATCACAGCCCTAGTCGTGTAGTGTAATAGGACCTTTAAATTGGTTTTAAACCTGTCCAACTAGCTATAGAGCTGCAATGCACAATATGAGTTATGGTTGTTTCGCAATCAAGTTGCAGACCACTATGAAACAGGATCTAATCTATTTTCCACTCCCCATACCACAAAATAAAACTATTTGATTAAGAATTTTAAATAACAACCACATGCATATACTAATGAAATTTCATAAGAGAATTAATAGTTATGAACTCCAAAACAGTGTCAACCAACTGCTCAACATTATGAAGCCTGTTGATAACTGACACAGACAATCATTTTTATTATTATTATTATTCAGAACCACTTCACAGTACAATGTGATCTTCCAGCAGTTATAGTGGATAGGTCAGCAATTATATACAGTACAACATGTGATGTGATGTAAAAATGGTTATGTACAAACAAACTAAGTTGATATATAGATATAACCATGAGTGAGACACAGATATGATATTAACAATGTTGTGCATATCAATACAAAACATCATATATTACAGCTTTATAGCTAGACATCTTCAACCAAAAATTACTCACATCAGTTCTTGGTACCACCCATATTTTGCTAAGATATAATGTCTTTTGCATAAACGAAAGCAAATAGAAGTATTATCTACTTCCATTTTTTGTGATCTTATGTTTAGGTATGAGTGGGTGCGTAATGGTGAGGCACTCGACTTGAGTGGACAATATATCCATTGGGACAATGGTTTACTGAGAATTGATGCTCTGGCGTCTTTGGATGAGGGTTACTACCAGTGCAAAGCTACCAACCCTTATGGGACATCAGTGTCACAGGTATATTTCTTACAGAGAGCAGGTAATTGTGAATAGTTTTTCAATATCTAAGTTAACATTTTTTATCATTGACAACTACCTGTGTTATCACTGTGTTATAGCCAGTGTATAACTTCTTCCTCTATAAAGTTCCCACATAATTATACACTTACTCCTTTTGCGCATGCACAGTGAGGTGGCATCAATAGTTACAGTTTATGTGCATAGACATAAAGATCCTTTAAGGATGGAGAGTGGTGATTTTGGCGTTTTTGGCAGAAGCTGTATCTTTGAACTATCATTGATTCAAACTTTTAAATATCTGCCTAATATTTCATATCTACACTTGAATATGCCTTCTACATAAGGTTTTGTGAAATAAGATTGTTTGTTGGAATTTTACTGAGTAAATGAACAATAAAAAAGGCAATTTTATATTCATTTTTTAACTTTTATTTTTTGAAGGTTGGTTTCTGACTTACAGTTGAAGGTACTCATTTGAAAATTTGGATATATGTTAAAAGCATTCTTTTGCAGGGAACTGTGTCTCAGAGTTTTTATATAGGTCCTAGGCAAAGTTTCACTCTGAACTAATTCCATTTAAAATTTAAATTTTCTCAGGCTTTATAGTATGTAAACAATCTTTGTCAGTAATATAAAATACGTACTGGATTCTGTTTTAAATAGTTCTGATAAAAGTAAAGATTGCATTTGAAATGGTCAGTAGTTTTCTGTTTATTTAAAGCTGTGAATACAAATCAGTTCATCTATTAGAACTGGTTTCCATTTGTACCACTCTATACACATCTAGATCTAGCTGGCTCACCGTATTGAATGGTTATAGATACATCAGAGTAGTACATGTGGAGTATACACATAACATATAATTAGTAAACTGTCAACCTCTGCCTCATCATCACTCTATATCATGATCATCTAAATCATTATCTTTATAGTAGCATGACTTGGAGTTTGTTTTAAAGGAGGATTAAGTCTCAATATATCTTACCATTGGTGTGATATAATTCCAAGTGAGAGCCCCACTATACTTAACTTATCTTTTGTAGCTTTCAAAATTAGGTT
This sequence comes from Lepidonotus clava, assembly GCA_936440205.1. Taxonomy (NCBI): domain Eukaryota; kingdom Metazoa; phylum Annelida; class Polychaeta; order Phyllodocida; family Polynoidae; genus Lepidonotus; species Lepidonotus clava. The sequence continues at coordinate 1,569,777 of OW387136.1, read as the reverse complement.
TATTTATTTTGAAAATAGGAGCATCTCTTGCTCTGGTCCTTATGGGCAGATTGTCAAATAAAGCAGGGTTCTGTTTTGAGTAAACATGTTGTTCCTTAATAATATTGTTCTTCTATGCTCTAACATTGAAAGCCAAGAAATAAGGGGATTCCCAAAATTCTATTTTCTTTCCTTCATAGTTCATTATTACCTCAAGATATTTCAATTTTTTCTTTTGAAATATTTTCAGAATACCAAATAGAAGATGATTGAACAAAAATAAGGCTTTTGAATATGTTTCTGCAAGGAGCTCTTAAATAATCTGGAGTTAACCCAGACTCATACACTGAAAACACAGAGTTGTCTAAAATGGTGCCAAAAACGACAACCCAAGGTTGTCACATGCTGTGTCTGTGTCTGTTAGACAAAAAATCTTATTTATGAATATTTTCATGTTGTAGATATCATAGCCATTATAATGGCTTCCTATTATGTTATTACTAGTTATTAGGTGTGGCCTATGCACATAGGAGGCCTATGAGTTGTATGGTTTCGACACCATTCACTTACAACACTGGGTTGATATAGACAGAGGCCATGACAAGTTTGGGCTGTCGCTTTAGGCACCATCCACTTACAACCCTAGGCTAGTCAGGCAGGAGTTTTGACTTCTCATTTTCTTCTGTGACAACCCTATGACAACCTGATCTTCATTTTTGCTTCTCTGACGACCTTTTTGGCCCAAAGTAGTCAGGAGAAAATGACTACCTTTGGGTGGTCATCCAGCCTCAAAATTCACAATGACAATCCTCTGACCACCCCAAAGTTGTCAAAGGATTGTCACAAGGTCGTCACACAGCATTGATGGCCTGAAATGAGCCCTGTGATGACCCAAAAGTCACCTATGAGAGCCCAAAAGTGACCTGTGACAACCCTTTGACAACTTTGCAGTGGCTCTCTGACGACTTTGTGTTTTCAGTGTAGTCAAAAACTATTTTTCCTTGTATTTTCTTTCATTATGAAGATTGAATATAATAGATGGTGTGCAGATGACGTCACAACTGTCCAAAATGGGCTGGATGCCATATTGGTGCTCAGTTTGTAATAATTGTTGTTTAAAATTATCAAGCATTCGAAATACATTTTATGTTACATTTATTAGAAATAGTCTTACTGAATGATACTAAAGAATTATTCTGTTAAAATTCATGTTTTTCAGGGGCGGATACAGGTTTTTCAAAAGTCAGCTTAAATGTACTAAAAGCATGTATAATCGCGCGTACATGTGTACAAGTGAATAATTATATATGATTTCAGTTCTTGGTAGATATCCACCAACAGCAGTCATGGAGTATACTGTTGATGAAGGAATGCCCTTGAGATTGCCATGCCTGCCAATCAAATGCTTGCCAAGCCCAATCTATTCATGGCAACTTGCTAAGAGCCTCGTGGACGAAATGCCTTTACGTGTTGTTCAAAGCAACAGAATCATTTTGGGTGAAGATGGTAAGATTTCTGTTCTAAACTATATGGTTCAAAATGTAAAATGAATGAAAACATGATATAAAGTAGCCATATATTCAAAAACACTTTACATTGATATCATTAAGAGCTTACACCAGATACCCTCTATAATTATAAAGCATTAAACCCCATACCCACTAGACAACTTTGACATGGGTCAGCCGACTCATCAGTGCTAAAATCGGCCGACTCTACTAGAAGAGTCTGCCGATTTTAGTACCAATTCAGATCAAATGCACAGGTGATCATAGGAATTGGTTGATTTTAGCACCGACTGTAACGGTCGCCATCGCCCTTCTCTGTTATAGTTGATTAGTGGGTATGGCCCTTTAACTGCGGTGGTCCTTGCGTCATTGATCAAGCAGTGTGTGCCTTGTGGCTATAAACAGTTGACAAAGTACAAAAAAAGGAGCTTGTAGGTAAACCCTAAGCTCATCAAATGTGTCAAAAGCCTGTTACCCACTAAGAGAATTAAACCAATTCAACCCTAAAATCGCCCGATTCTACCAAGATAATTGGCCCATTTTTACACCAATACAGATCACAAATTAGTATGCAATATTGAAATGTACATATTTGATATGAATCAGTGCTGAGATCAGCTGATTCTTCTTGTAGAATCGGTCAATTATAGCACTGATCAGTTGGCTGACTTTGTCCAAATTGTCCAGTGGATATGGGGCTTTATAATTAGTCCTATCAAAAATATTATAGCTTTACAAAGATATGCAACTGAGACCCTCTCATACTCGTTTTTTGTGACATTTTCGATAGTGGCGCCCCCTACGAGAGTCCATGGAAACCATTATGACCCGACATCAATTTTTGCTATTTTCGTGACGTCACAACCCTTTGTTTATAGATGACGTCACGAAAAAGCCAAAAATAGACTTCGCCTCTTAACGGTGTGCATGGACTTTCGTAGGGGATGCCACTATCAAAGACGTCACGAAAAACGTAATCCAGTCACTAATCTTTCCTTTGTACTATCGTTGGTCCTATATATTTGCATTCCCTCATTTTCTGTTCCACCCATGCAGGCAGCTTATACTTCTCCCATGTGACAGAGGATGATGAGCAGACAACACCTGGTGGAGACTCACTGATTTACAAGTGTTCTGTGTTCAATAGATTTCTTGATTTCACTACTAGTGGTTCCCCTTCAAAGATTATAGTTACAAAAGGTAAGTTGATATGTAATGTATGGATCTTTTATTATTGATAATATAATGCTTCTTTCTTTATATTATATTATGGAAATTTTGTTCAACCGTAAGTAAATTGGTGAATTAAAGTATATTGGAAGTTGTTCACCATCTATAAGTTTCACATGTACCTAACAAAACTGGATATAACACAGTGTATAATTCTGAAAAGCAGCACATAGCATTGAGAATTGTCCAACTGTTCTTTGCGAAATAATAATAATAAAAAGAATTTGTCATATTTATTTACTGTGGTGTTACTGATATAGTAATCTTAAAGTCTTAAGCATGCATGTTCTAACTGAAGAAAGTCCTAAATCAGACTTAAGATATAATTTGCATCATCTCCTCAATCATACCTTAAGTCTCTTTTACTATTGATATATTTTATATATACAATAAACTTCACATTACAATAATGTATCTAACAACAGCAAAAGATATTACACTTTACAAACTCAGAAATTTCCTTTTACAGTTGATGTCACCAACAAAGCTCCCACATTGATGTACAGTTCTCAGTCACCATATATTACTACAAAGGGCAGTGACGTCCGTATCCAGTGTATTTTCAGTGGCAGGTGAGCATAAAAAAGGAAACCTACAGGTTAAGGGTCGATGAGTGAGGGTTTAAGGGAGCCAAAACCCAGTTAAGGTCAGTGGCAAAATATTAGCTGTTAAAATAGCTCAAACTGAAGTAGAATGCCACGAAAGATGGTAATATTTGCATTTGTTTGTAAACAAACCCTATTTTTGCAGATCCACATTAATGTTTTAGATTTTAACATGGGCCATGAATAAGCTCAAGGAATGGATTTCAATAATTATTTGAATTTGGAAAATGTCATTGAATTTATTGGTTTTGATAATGTCATCAAACATTAATTGTCATCATTGATATTATTGATATCTTATTCACCCAAGGCTTCAATACAATACAATTCTCTAATAAAATGTAAAGACAATTCATGTTTCGTCACACACACCCACTTCCATACAATACACGTTTACTAATGGAGGTGAATTTGAATGGGTAGAAATTCTAATCAAAATATGCTCATGTCCCTTAATAAATCCCGATATATACCTCCACATAGGAGAATAGATTTTAAAAGATGTGCATGTATTTAAAGAAAGTCATAATGGTAGGTGAATTTCATAAGAAAGGGAGTAATACCAGCAATGATATAATTCGGAGATTGGTTATCAATTTGAATGCCAGTTCCGTGTGGAAAAAAGTTATAGAAAAATTAAGAATTCTTATACTTAAAGGGAGCCAAAACCATTATAATTGGCAACATTTTCAAAACTGAGATAAGTATAGAAATATGTTTGACAAGTCAAGTTAAGGTCAGTGGTAAAGTATTAGCTGTGAAAACTAGCTTAAACTGAAGTAGAATGCCACAAGAGATGGTAATATTTGCATTTGTTTTTAAACAAACCCTATTTTTGTGGATCCACATTAATTGATTTGAGCAAGAAAAACATGTTTTTAATGATTTTTTACCATGGTTTAGATTTTGACATAGGCCAGGAATAGGCTCAAGGAATGAATTTCCATGATTATTTGAGTTCGGAACATTTCAATGAATTTATTGGTTTTGGTTCCCTTTAAAGGGAGCCAAAACCAATAAATTCAATGACATTTTCCAAATCCAAATAATCATTGAAATCCATTCCTTGAGATTATTGATGATGGTATTAGTTTGGATATCTCCTTATAATCCAGAGGCGGATCCATGGTCTGTCTTCTAGGGGGGGGGGGCAAGATATCTGCCCCACCCCCCAATGATTTACCTTGCAAAATTTCACCTCGGATTTTGCAAAACTACGAGAGTTCTTTTTTTTTGTCTAGGGGGGGCCAATTGCCCCTTTTGCCCCCCACCCTGGATCCGCCACTGTAATCATTCTTCACCACTATTCCTCTGATGGCATTAGCTTGGATATCTCTCTATAATCATTCTTCAACACCATTCCTCCTGCACTTTTCATTGCCAGGCCTGACGTAGAGGTGACATGGATGCCAATGGCAGGCCGTACAGAGTCCTTCGGCACTGTCCTATCGATCAGAGCCATCCAGGAAACACGGGAGTTCAGATGTTTCGCCAGTAACAGTGCAGGAAGTGCAGCTGAGACTATAATAGTAGAAGTCCAGTGTGAGTAAGAGCTTATTTGAAATATATAAGTGAGCTGTTAAATGATAACAATTTACTGAAAATGGTTGAAAACTTTAAAAAGTTTGTTTTTCAATAACACTGTCTTGTAAGGTTGTTGAGTTTGGTTGTATTACTCAAACCTCCATGAAAAGCCCCCAAATATCTTTAAAGGCAATGGCGTGGTTATCGATCTACTGTTCTATTTGTTTTTCAACTTTCTAAAATAAAATTTATGCACATATAGATCTTTAAAATACAAAGAAAATTATATGTAATCATGGTAACTTTTCCACTAATGTTTGTTCATTTTTTTGATAAGAATTACAAAATGGTAATATCAAGGTAATATGGGGAAAAGATAATCTTTTTAAGAAAAGTTTACTATATTCTGCCTGAAGGCATCAATTACAGGCTGTAGGCTAGGGCAATAGGAAGAATGGTGTGTTTTGAGCAATTTAAAAGAGTATTGTACATTTTTAGCATGAACATATATGCAACAAATATTGTTCAAAGAAGCATAATTCTATAAAATACATAAGGTTACCAAAAAATCCACTTTCAAAGTGGCTCAAAATCATGATATAATTATGAAAAATTATGGTAAGCTTTCATTTTCAGCCAAAATCAGGTGAGGGGTCATCGGATAACTTGGTCATATTCATGCATTTACAGATCAGAAACTAAGGGGTTACCATACTTTTCTTTTATAGATTTCAACTCCCTAACAATTTTTAAACATTTTACCCAATTTTTTTGAATATTGAAGGCCTTTTATTGCACCAAATTATTGGTTTTAGCTATCAATAATACAGAGCCACCAGTTTTGGTGTGCAGCATAATCTTTTGCACAAAAAATACATTACGAAAAAACTTTTTTAAACAGCAAAACCGGAGTTAATGAAACAGCCATTTGAAGTGAATGCTACTGAGGGAGATACAGTGTCAATGGATTGTATGACTAAGGCCCCGAGTGACATTCAATGGTCCATCAACGGCGAACCAATCAGAAGTATGGTTTCTTACGCATCTTTTTTTCATATAACAGGGGCCATATCTTTGTAACTGAATTCAGTGTTAGGCTAAACAGGTGAAATTTGGTTAGTGCCTCATTTTTATCTGATATGTCTGTCAATCAAGGTAACTACATCTAACTACTCATCAAGGGTATTTTGAAATGCCATCACTTCTTTTGGTGAGATGGAAATTAGGCATCATGAGAACTGAGAGTTTTATAATATGTAATAGAACATAATGTCAAATAAGAGTTTACTTTTATTTGTTCAATCAAATATCTGAATGGCTTAGAGAAGAATGGAGTAAATGAGTAAGAGCATAGGAATCTAATTATATTTACCTGAACATATTACGTATCTTTAAATGTTCTAGATAGAGCCATAGCATTGACTAAATTTCCTACATTATGTTTAGAGGCATATAGTTTAGGGAAAACATAAGACATTGAAGCCTTGATGTTAAGCCTGTTATTTAAGGACATATATCATACATTTCAGAAGGGGATCCAGATCCTGCACCACACACAAAAATGAGCGATAACGGTCAACGACTGACCTTCTACGACCTGTGTCGGGACTGTCCTGGGGATAGGACTGACCTGAAGGTTGTCCAATGTAACGCTAGTAATGTCCATGGCTACGTATTAGCTGAAGGCTACCTCAATGTCCTATGTAAGTATCAAATCATTATTCATTACATTCAGAATATGTGGGGTGTTTTACTTGACCAACCAAAACTCCTTTGTTTCAGTTTTGATTATCTTAAACCCTTGTTTTCATACTCTTGAAAGCCTGAATCATCTTCAATGATCATATTGGAATCATGAGGCTTTTCAATTCAATGATTATACAAACTATATTAAAGGAAACCTCGCACATAATCAAAGGGTAGATATTTGTCAATGAAATTTTGGTGCATGAAATGTGCATTAAGAACTAATAATGCCAAAAAAATATTTTAAGGATATTGAAGAGGTATCCATTGTTGTAGGACTTTGATATTTAGTCTATTTTAATGGTTTTTAAGGGGAATCCCCTAATTTGTGACGTAGCAAGGACTTTAATTGGGATTCCTCATCTTTCAAGAAAGGGAATCCCCAACTCTCAATAGTGTATAGAAAGGAATTTTAGCTGTATCATCAAATTTTTATATTAGGCCATGTGCAGGCTATAAATACTTGTATCCTTTTCCCACATAAATCCATTCAATTACCTGAGATCCCAAAGCTACTTTGAAAGGGATTCCCCTTCATTATGACGTAGCAAGGACATAATTGTAATCCCAGAAATTAGGGAATTCACAAATTTTATTCCATTTCCTTTATAATTCCATAATATTTCAAAAAAAATTCTATTTTTTCTATTGAAATGTCTTAGAATACCAAAGAGAAGCTACTTAAATGCAAAATTGGCGTTTGAACCATTTAAATAGCTCATTGTCAACGAGAAAGAATGTGTTACATATTGCAATATTTTTTTCAAATAATTTCCAATTCTTCTGACCGCGGCTGTTGCACTTTGGTCAGTTCATTTTATGAGCACAACAATACAGATAGAACACAGTTTTGCCATTTGTGAACATACTAATGACAACTGAAGCACTGTACCCACTAGGCGATTTCGTTGTTGACAGGGGATGAACGCCTGGTAGAATCATCGAATTAAAGTAACTGGGATTATCAATGAATCGCTGGGTGATTTCCTGCGTGTAAAATTACTGATAGACTATCAAATTTGCTTTACATTACAGTCGCTAAGAGACTTTAAAGGCAATTTTCCTAGTCACATGTCGGCCATCGACAGTAAGATCGCCTAATGGATATGTGGTTTTAGTTGCTTACAAAGCTTACACTATTTCCACATTGTATGCAACACCTCTACTTTAACATTAAATAAATGGTAAATTGTGTGGAGTAAAAACCTTAAAATGTTAGTGCACCTTCTTTTGAAAACCAGTGGCATCCGGCTCAATCAACCTCATGGCCGCTACAGGAGTGGTTGGGTTTGCTGCCTTCACTGCCATCATCGGGTATGTAGGATGCCAATTAAAGATGAAGATTAATAGTCTTAATATTAATAACTGAATTAATAACATTATCCCACACCCACCCCTTCAAACTACTTCACAACAACATATTTTTCCATATTGACTGTTGAGTTCATAATAATGTTCGTAGTCTTCACGGTTATATATTCAATGTTTCTCTTCCTTTTCCATAGAGTGCATATGTATGGAGTAATTAAGTAAGGTGAGAGCGGCTGTAAAGATCTGATTTAAGTAGGTGAAGTCTTCATTATAGTTTAACTGGTTTTACCATTTCTGGTCAAAAGAGAAGGTCTAACACATATTCACAAAATCTCTTCTGAATGTGAGGTGCCTAATATTTCTCATATACACTTTGAAGGCCATACAAGAATATATTGTAGGATTATCTTTTCGTTTATCTATTCTTTTTGTTATGACCACTTTATGAGAACATAAGGTGTGTAGTACAATGCCTGTGTTCATGCAATATAGCATAACCCAGTTACTTAATAATTGTCTTAATCTTCCAGATTTATTTTCTGTTATGAAAACAAATAATGTGAGGAACTTGGCCTATTGAGCTCTTGAGGTCACCATTTTTGTCAAGAAAATACAGTTGACATGCATAAGTAGGGATATTGGACATGAACATATTCATAAATGGTGTAACAACTCTGAAAACCAAGAAAACCCCTGAAGAAAACCCCTGAAGTGCGTCCCACAGTTGGGAGGTGAACCCCGGCCTCCCGCGTTACAGTCGGGCACTCTCCCCAGTGGGCCACCACTGGACTAGCTGTGGGTGGGGCTCCAGTCAGGTGTAGGCACTCATTTCGCTGGGTGCTGATGTTCTACCTTCTATTTCATAGTGACATGTATGAGTTCATATACCAGCATTTATTTCAACTGGCACTCTGCCTCTGGCTCTAACTATTCTGTGTCAAATGGTAGCTAGCATTGAAAAGGTGGGACTTGGTGAAGATTGGACACCACGCCAATTTAACATAAGGAAGGTAATAAAAGCCTTTGTATTAAACAGTTTATCAATCCTTTCAGGGGCAGCTGACAAACTCTGAAGAATTGGAAGGTATTCTCTGGACAGATGCATATAAGAAGCTTACATCCCGATTTCAACGCAAGCCCAATACCAACTTGGCAATTTAACCATTGATGGGTGACGGATGACTGAACGAATCACCTCTAATGTCATCGGGTGACTGTAATATCAAGCAATTTTGATGCTTCACTGCTGATTTTACCACCTATTTTACTGGCCATCCTGCCACCCTCCCCTGTCCCCCCTTCACCCTTTATGCTTGGGACTCAAACTTGCCAAAGAGAAAAATATGTTGCTCATGTGTGTGCAAATGTATGCCATTTCAGTACTAAGCCTATATATGTCAAGACCCCCTCCCTTTCCGAAATCCTGTATCCGTCCCTGCTCCAGCATGACCTTATACCTGAGAGAGGTTGAATGCTACAAATCTGCTTATTTTAGTGCACTGTAATTCAATCATTTACCTTGCTTTGCAGAGCGAATGTATGATAAGGCACCCACAAAAATAGTTGTGTTCAGGTTACCTCACTAACCCTTTTTTTTGGTCCTGACCCTAAAGTTTTTAAAAGAAAATATGGGTGAAATTCATTCAATTTTGACTAAAATGAGTGCCCAAACTATCTTTTCAATTAAAAAACGCATCAGACAAATTTCAATCCCCACCTACCGACCCTAATGTTTTGGAGGCATGAAACGCAACAAGAATGTTTTTGGCCTATGTATATTTGCAGAAATTTACATTTTTAGAAATGTGCCCCTTTACAGATAACAATAGCAGCACATAACAGATCAATAAAGTAAACAATAAAGGATTGCTAATAAAGAATTATGATTGTAATAAAGCCAATGATTTTGTTAGATTTCACCTTTTTGTCATATATCAAAATAATTTTGCTCTGATTTTACAACACCATAAAAAACAATTTGCAACTATTTCTGTTACATTGAGAATCTATATCAGATCTGGCCTTTATTGATATCTTGTTTGCATAATTTGAATTGAACCAATAGAAAATTTGCAATTATAAAAACAATAACAAATTATTGCAACAGAACCGTCACTCCTGTGATATATAAGTTTTATCAGCTAGAAATATATTTTTCCAATGTATTTATTATTAATTTTTGATAACTTCATAAGTGATTACCTAACTAGCCCTTTGTAAGCATAATTATTATAATGGTTATGTCAAAAAGCAGAATATCAATTTGACTTATATTTGTGAAAGAGAATGGTGAGTGGAAAAGCACGCCCAACATCTTCCCATAATGCAAGTTCATTTTAGTACAACAAGAGGCTTCACCTCTAATCTCTTCAAAACGTGGCAAAATATAGGCCGTAGCGGCGTAGGGCAAGCCCTAAACTGAACAAAATAGACCCTAAATTTGCTGTCGCTGGGGCCTTGAGCGTTACCATCGCTACGGTGACGTAGCAACGGCGGCAGTGTCGTAGTGACGGCGACATCGCGAATTTAACGCTGCCGTCAGGGGGTTGGGATCCAAAGTTCTGCAAACAGACAAATGGCCTAAAATCCTTAATAATGGGACTTTCGTACCCGGGAAAAAGCCCAGCTGCTTAGAATTATATACCTTGCTACAATATCAGGTTAGATTTCATTTGTTTTGGGAACTTTCAGAGCTAGGCCCACTGAACGTCGCGGCCGCGGACATCGCGAGTCGAAAACGCGGTTTGTCCACTGCGCTTGACGCCTTGAGCCTTGCGTGAATGTCCTAGTAATAGATTTACGAATGGAGTATAACTATGAGCTATATGGTAAATATATCCGACTGAAACAGCCATCACATTGTAAGGCTTACGTCGCCTCGGTGTATTTGCCTTATTACAGTTCCCCATAATCCCTCACGATTCAGCGTTTTTATTTTAAGCCTAACAACGGACGGACGAGACGTCAAATTTAGTGGTCCACACCCATATAGGCTCGTCAAGATGGCGTTATTTCCGCTTCCTTTCATAGTCTTCAATCCGGGTTCTTTCATGTTTCGCTGGTCGGTAGCAGTAAGCATAGATCAAATAGAATCACAGGGCAACAGGTTATGTCATCCGGGACATTTAATTCAGCACCCTTTTTATTTCTGTAGTGGAATAACTACTTAGGTTTACATGTAAGCACTTCAATTAGTCACAATCAGACAATTTTCTTTATATCATACACTTACATAGGGGGCCCTGTGACGCCAGATTTGTTCATTTGTTCGGAGCAGTCCCTGCAGGTGGCATAAGTGTATCCATAGCTGCTGCTGACGCCTGGTGACAAGTAACAGAGTGAGGTCTGGCCTAAATCACCTTTAGGAAAAGATTCTGAGTTAAAGAAACCCTTGCACATAATGACCATACAAATGTTTTCAAAATCTAAATTCTTTGAGTATGGCAATTCCATCAAGAACAAATAATGCTAAACAGTGGCGTAGCCAGGGGGGTTCCTGCGTGTCTGGAACCATTGATTTTACAAAATATATGTAATAACTATGAAATATTAAAGGAAATCCCTATTGGAACCCACTTCAATTTATCTGGAACCACCTAAGCTTTACTTTGAAACCCTTTGTTTAAGGCCTGGCTACGCCCCTGCTAAAGATATCCCAAAGATATATTCAAAGTGCAGACAGATTTATTAGGCTTTCAGCTTTGGTCTAATTTAAGCATTTGTAAGGGGAATCTCCAAATTTATGACGTCATAATGACACTAATTGGGAGTTCCCATGATTCAATAAAAGGGAATTCCCCACTTTCAAAAATACAAAGAAAGGAAAATGAGGTTGGACATAAAATATTATGTCTAGCCCCATACAGGCTATTAATCTTTTACTCAAATAAATGCATTCAATAACCTGGAATCCCAAGTCAATCTGAAAGAGAATTCCCAATATAATGAGGTAGCCTGGACAAACAAACCCGAGTGGTGAGAGCAGCCCGACACCTGATTGGTTGTGGGTCATTACATGGTGCTGATAAGGCCTCTGAGGACCTTTCTCAGCAGCTAGAATTTAATCGAACCTTTTGATATTGAAAAGTGTTTATAAAATACAAGGTGTACATTCCCAATTATGGTCAAACTATCAATAAAAAGATCAAATTTTGCATTATCAGGTCATTGTTACACCATTCTTGAAGTGTGTATAAATGGCTATGGGTCATTCAATATCACCAATTTACATCGGCTCAAAGAGAAAATAATCCCAAGCTTGTCTGTCTAGCCCTTCTCTGGTTGGGTGGCTTTGTCTGGATTCTCATTTGTTACACCGCTGCAATGTACTGCTGTGACATTCCACTGTGATGTTATAACAACGTTTTGGTTATGTTCTTCAACCAAAACAGAATGTTCTTATAATGATCTGTTTTGGCTTGGTCTTAACCTCACCAGGAAATAATGTTTTTAATGACGCTCTGATTTGGTGATGTTTGAACCTCATCATCAATAATGTAATTGTTACGTGCCATCTTAGTAAGTAACAAACTGACTAAATGAGTATGGCTGCAGAATGTTCAGTCTCATATTTAACATTAGAAATTAGAGGAGAGTTCCTCCAAGGGGGGGTTTGTACGAACCCCCTGAACCCCCCTGGGTACGGGCCTGATGCTTCTGTTACGTCGCAAGCTGGCTGGGCCTTAAATTTGTCATAGCAACATGGCTTTTTTCAGCTTATTGACATCTGACAGGGCCATTTCTTAAAATTGACAGGGCAACATGACAATTTCTTAAATTTTACAGGGCGACATGACAATTTCTTATATTCCACAGGGCAAAATGATAATTTCTTAAATTCAACAGGGTGCCATAATAATTTCTTAATTCAACAGGGTGACATAATCATTTCTTAAATTTGACAGGGAGACATGGCAATTTCCTAAATTTGACATGCGACAATAGGACCCCCCATCAAGGGCCCCACTATGAACATTACTCAACGGGGCGGTTCCAACACCCACTGGGACCCAGGCACTAACAGGTAGTGTGCCAAGAGGGGTAGGGGGGGTTGTAGTTAAGTTTTCTAAAAGGTATAGCAAAAAGCTTCGCATACACGAATCTATAAGTTTTCCTATAACCACTGTCGTACAGATTTTTGTAAGACTTGTTTGGTACCTGAAATTTGTATCTCAATGGGCAATTGATCCCATAACATTTTTGGACGTTGGTTATCTACATAACATTCTCGCAAACTATATATATATTAATGTGAACAAATGTTCATTCCGCCTATTTTTTAATTCTGCCATATGTCATATTCTGTTTTCTGGGGACCATTCATATTCTATTAGCCTCAGCCTTCTATTTTGCAATCTATCTAATTTACATATTTTGCTCTTAGTACCAGAATCTATTACGAGAGCCACATACTCAAAATCGAGTCGTATCATTGTTCTGTTTATATCACAAGCACATGTGGAACTTGTAAACCTCCTCTTAGATTTCAACACATATAACTTATGGCTAACCTCCGTGAACATAGAATCAGTGTATCGGTCAGAATTTAACTTTTCATGGACTATATATTGCAAGGACGGAGTGCCCCCCCCCCCCCCACCCCTACTACTGGAGATATGCTCACCTCAGGGTCTAGATCTTACGGAACTAATTGTGGCACCATCTGTAGTGTCATATACCTTTGTGTCCTGAGGTGAAGGGAATGACTGGATTTGAGTGGCTGATAATGAAATAAAGAAAACTGAAGGGAATGAATGAAAAATCACAGGGTACCTCCTATTATTTGTGAGTTGTTTGGTAAAAATGAATCCTTGATCTCTGCTTGTTGGTAGGTGTCAGTGTGATTTTTTAGATGAGCTCTGTGCCCTGTGAATTTGACTACTGCAAAACTGGCAAAATGAGGGTACATCCACATTTAACCCTTTAGACCCCACAGATTGCATTATGAATTGCTGTATTTCCCCAGGATTTCCTTGGATTTCCCTCCGAAATTCCCATAATTCCTTGTACCTGAAGAAGTTCAAATGCCTCCCAATTTTTTCCATTTTAAGTTATAATCATCTGGTTTTTAGCATCAGATATGAAATCAAATAAGCTTTAAAACGATATATTGGTCGCTTTTGTATGTTGGATACTCCTTGAATCATTCTCACTGGAAAAATTTGGGAAATTTACTGAAAAATGTCTGTTTTTCTGGGCGGCTACGGCCGGATTGGGGAGGAGAGCAATGGGCGGTTACGGCCTGATTGGGGACTAAAGGGTTAAGACCCCTGCTTTAGATTTTGATGGTCAACCTACCATGAAATTTTGATATTTTGTATATCAAAGAGGTCACAACTGGGATATAGGTCAATTTGAGGTGGCCCAAAATTCTGAATATTTTTTTAAAGATAGGCTACATTAAACTATCGAGGAAAATAATTAGTTCTGTGAGACCTCAGGCCGTGTCCACTTGCACCAAACCTCCACAAGGAGGCAGCACCAGTGGACCACAACCACCTGGTGTAGTACACGAGATCGTGCGGTATGAACTCGTATGGTATGAGTTACAAGAAAATGCACGCACGAGTTTATAAGTACGGAATTGTAATGAATCATTGGAAGTGACCTCAGTAAAGGGTCAAACTGACCATGTGATGTTATGTAACCAATCAGGAGCCAGGTTATGGCTATTGTGATGAATGTCTATTCATCAGGTATTAGATGAAACAAATGTGGTAGATTTGAAATGTACTTTTGTAACGGGCCCGAAAGCCCGAAAGCCGAAAGCCGAGAAATAATGTAAACCAGAAATGACGTCAGTACAACCACGTGACGTCACTATGACCACGTGACACTAGATAGCCAATCAGAGTTGACCACTAAGGTATAAAAGGGGCGGTGAGGCCCGAAAATAAAGAGTTCCTTCATAGTACTCCTGGTGTTTACACGTGTCTTCTTCCTCTAACAACCCCTTAGGAGGAATTCCAGTCAATAAGATGATCGAATACAGACTAAGTGACCAGTAAATACAAGTAATATTGGTAAAGTTATAGGAAATTAGCCCAAAAATAGTACGGGGGACCGAAGATCCGAAGGACGGAAACATGGCCCGAAGGCTCGAAATAGCCGGGCCCGGGAATGGAAGACCAGACAGGTACGAAAGCCTGAGGTAGTGAGCGGTAACCCAATGAGCGGAGGCATCAAGGTGCACCCGGCTCGGCCCCATGCTACCAAACGATAGGCGACCGGTGGTCCGAAACCTCAAGTAAGTCATGGGCGGATCCAGAGGAGGGTGCGGGGGCACATGCCCATCCCTTTTTTTCAGATTTTTTTTGTTTTTTTTTATCATGTAAAATTCGCACAAAAAGTAATTAAGGAACAATTTTTCCAATAGCGCCCCCCCCCCCCCCCACACTTTTCAAAATCCTGGATCCGCCAGTGTCAGTTTCCAAAGTCCCCCCAAACCCCAGAATAAAAGAGAAAAGAAAATAGAAAAGAAATGCACCTGTTCAGCCGAATCTGTTGTCAACATGTTGTCACAGATATAGCTCGGTGTAACGCATCATCTTGCGAGGGTTGGGTAATGGTATACTGGGGTATACAAAAAGTATCCCAGGGGTGATAGATAGAAGAGAGGTGCGGGACCAGGACAGTGGAGGGATTCCAGTCAATAAGATGATCGAATACAGACTAAGTGACCAGTAAATACAAGTAATATTGGTAAAGTTATAGGAAATTAGCCCAAAAATAGTATGGGGGACCGAAGACCCGAAGGACGGAAACATGGCCTGAAGGCCCGAAATAGCCGGGCTGATGGCCCGGGAATGGAAGACCGGACAGGTACAAAAGCCCGAGGTAGTGAGCGGTAACCCAATGAGCGGAGGCATCAAGGCGCGCCCGGCTCGGCCCAACGCTACCAAACAATAGGTGACCGGTGGTCCGAAATCTCCACTCTGAGACGAAATAGGGCAACCCGTTCCAACCGGCCCGACAGAGCGCAAAGACGAAGAAGAAAAAGGCCCGGACCCCTACCCCCGCATTTTGCTCTTCCATCATCCTCCGCGCCCAATGGCTGAAACCCCTCAGTCCAGCCCGACCAATACACCCTCCCCCTTTCGACGAATACCGATTTCCCGATTGACCCACTCAGTCCCCCTCGTGCGCGAGGCACAACTCTTGATCTCACATCTCTGCTTCTTGCTTGGACTCCGTGCCTAGCTAAGAACCGAAATAACCCCCAAGTCCCTCTGTCGTAGAAACCAGAGACCCCGAACTACCGAGGAACGTCACACTATCAATAGAAGTGATTACACAATAATAAACAGTCCCGTCTTGGAACACACTGTGTTCACACCTCTTATCTTCATGGGAATGGGCACGATACAACTAAGAAGAGCCTAATAGGTGAGGATATCGGACCAAGAGCTAGATTTAGACCCAAGTTTATTCAATTTAGAAGATCAGGACTTAGAAGAACAGGACTTAGAATAAATAGAGGGCATTAGAGGTGTAGGGACGAACTCGGCTGCACAAAAATGGGAACAAATCAGTCCGACGTTACTACAATATAGTGATGGGACCTCGGCATACACACTACCCCTTTTTAAATTTTTGGGCATGGTCCATGTCGTGAGCACTAGAACGACCGTCCGGAAGACCTGTTAGACGCATTGCTCGAGAAGGCCAACCACGAATTTGGCCGACCCTGAGCTTCCGCACCCACGAGAGACCCGTTCACCCCCTTTGTGAGCCACCCCTCTGACCACGACGTACCCACCATCGACCCCTGTGCGCAGGGCACATTTCTGAGACATTCATGACCACTCGCTCCTAGGCTACCTCATTATCGGTTTGGACAACTGTTCGCGTAATTCTGTCCCACTTGTCCATCAACTGACCGAGCACGATTCAGACACGGACCATAGAGAATATTACTAACTCAGTCCGGAAACCACAAGTTTCCCCCAGAGAACATCACAGCTGTATGTTGTGTTGAGCCTTTACTTAAAGTGAATTTTGATGAGAAATAGGGAGTTGACTATCTTCCTAATGTTATCAGTCTCATAAGCATACCTATCAGTCTATGACTACTTTGTATCTAATGATTCGATTAAAGGGATTAAGGACTGTCTGGCAGGTTTCTAAATGAACCAGCATATAGTCTTGATACTGTTTCTGAGGTTAGACCAATATTATGGGAATAAATAACCATGATAAAAATCATATGTCACCATATTCATTTTCAAGATAAATGGGCTTGTAAAAATTAGGTTTTACTATAGGTTTCTATGGGAAAACACTAGTTATTCATCTCCTGAAAAATTCAACCACCATATATTAGTCAAACATGGTTTGATATCATCTGTGGACCTGTACCAATATATTTCAGAAAAAAAAAGTGGGGGTCACCGTGCTAATTAAAGAGCTACAACCCTTAGAAACAAAATAATATGGTAATTCCTGTATATTCCTATGTAAACAAATTCTCTTTAAATCTCTCATTATCCCATGTTTAGTTAAAATTGTTGTGGAAAAGTTGTTATTTCTTTGGAAAGATATTTTATACATAAGTACAATTTCAAGCCCCTAAGACTTTCACACCAGGTGGAGCTGGTGTGGTCAGTCCCAAATCCCTTTAAATCCATAAGCAGTAGAGACTCTAAGTATGGGAGCTCACCTCTATTGAAAGGACACTCCCTTGACAAGAGGTAAAGCTTATTATATCCACTGAAGATACATATTAGTAGTCTCATCACATCCATACACAACATGCTTTCAATCTCTTAATCAAACAACATCAGTTACAATCAAACCAGGTATAGTTCACAATGAGCTTCCCCTTTCGATGACCGTTAATACCCTATCATCTCTATGAGAGCGTCACTCCCCAAGCTCCGCTCAGCACCAGGAGGCTAAACCGATAACCCGGTGTCTTCTAAGCACTCCGTATATAAGCTTAAGCCCGAGGTTGGTCTTAGTTCCTTTATGTTCACCTAGTAATTCCTACCCGTAATATCCCGACTTGTGAGTATAGGTTGAGTTAGCTATTTCTCCCTCCTGTACTTCTCAAAGGTTAGTGTAATCTGCTCACCTATATCTAGGTTTGTACCCTTATATAGCATCAGCCATAGGCAGACGCCACATCTATAGGTAGTATCCCTCATCTGATTCTCTTAGCTAGAAGTATACTTTAATCATACCGTAATTTGAAAAGGTTTTACAATTATTGATCTTATATTCAGGCTGCGTTAGTTGGAAAGGCTTTTGTTTCATAATGTCCTCTTGTTTTTAGAATCAGGCTCGTCTACACAACGTCCCCAGGTAGTCTTTACCCATTTGCTATTGCAATACGTCCCCAAGATGCCTGTGCTTACCTGTTTTGCTCATCTTCCACTTTGGGACTATCATTCAACTCAGTGATCACTGCGCCCGTGTGAGGGCACCAATGACTAGACAGCTACAACAGTTACTGGCGACACCAGCGCCATCTGGTGTTCTTTACTACAACAGGAGCTTTACTGAATCACAATGTCCTCTTGTCATATCGAGAGTTCTACAATATCTAAAATATGACTACAAGAATATAAATTGCACTTTGACTTCAGTGCAAAATTCTGTAAATTGATATATGAAGGGGCAAAACACAATTATTTCCTGTAAAAAGTACAGCTCATAAAGAGCATTCTAAATAGTTTTTTTTGAGTGTCAGAATGATCGTTATAACGCGCAAAGTAACAACAAAAGGTTATGTTGTTTTGCTGGTTTTCGTCGTGATGAGAGTATTGTGTAACGGGCTACTGGGGATTTAGTGCAGTTGGGAGATGGACTGATAGATATACCCTAAGAAACTTATGTAATACAGATCCTTAAAGTGAGCCAAAACCAATAAATTCAACAAAAATTTCAAACCTCAAATAATCATAGAAATCCATTCCTTGAGCCTATTTCTGGCATATGTTAAAATCCAAACCATGAAATATGATAGAAAATCATTGAAAACACAATTTTCCTTGCTCAAAACAATTAATGTGGATCCACAAAAATTGGGTTTGTTTACAAACAAATGGATATTTTACCATCTTTTATGGAATTCTACTTTGGTTTGGGCTAGTTTTCAGAGCTAATACTTTACCACTGACCTTAACTAGACTCATCTAACATATTCCCATACTTTTCTGAGTTTTGAAAATGTTATCAATTTTATTGGTCTTGACTCCCTTTAATATAAAACCAAAGGAAGATGAGGAGGGAGGGGGTGGGGCTGGATCAATGATATCGATGGATGCAGCTTTTTTCAAAGGTTGGGCAATGCTAATGAAAATTTAAAAGAAAAGGGGGTGCCCCCTATTTCCAGAATTTTAGACAATCTAAATTTGCCCCCAAAAAAGGGGGGAGCCCGCAACCTCACGTCCACTCCTCCTCTATGTCCGCCACTTCATTGTAAACTAAATTTATAGCTGTATGCTTCTGTGTGGAAGGAAGTAGTATCAAGTAAGTCATGGGGGGATCCAGAGGAGGGTGCGGGGGCACACGCCCATCGTTTTTTTTTAGAATTTTGTGTGTGTTTTTATCATGTAAAATTCGCACAAAAAGTAATTAAGGAACAATTTTTCCAATAGCTCCCCCCCCCCCCCCTCCCACTTTTCAAAATCCTGGATCCGCCAGTGTCAGTTTCCAAAGTCCCCCCCCCCCCAACCCCAGAATAGAAGAGAAAAGAAAATAGAAAATAAATGCACCAGTTCAGCCGAATCTGATGTCAACATGTTGTCACAGATAGCTCGGTGTAAAGTATCATCGTGCGAGTGTTGGGTAACGGTATACTGGGGTATACAAAAGGAACCCCAGGGTCGACAGATAGAAGAGAGGTGCGGGACCAGGGCAGTGGTGGATTTACTGGTTCACAGACAACTTGGGTGATGGGGCAATATACAGGCCCTAACAAACTTATGTCAGAGAGATTTGTTCCTTATGATAAATCCAAGGCAAAATGGTGGGGACGGGAGGTGTCTAAACATAGTTATAAACTCTATTTGTGGCTGAATAGAATAGCATTAAAAAAACAACAAAAGGCGCCAATTCTGGGTTATTTGTTGCCAGAGTATTAATGGTTTTAATTAGAATGAGAGACATTTGTTATTGAATGCTACATTATTTTCTACAGAACCTTCCACTGAATTTACCATATCCCCACCCTCCCAGGGGTGGGTCCAGGAGGGGGTCCTGGGGGTCCTGACCCCCCCCCCCTCTTTTGGTGGACCCCTAAACTGCAAAAAGAGGGGAAAATGTCATGCACAAATGCACGTGGTATCAGTACTTAGATTTTATGCTGACCCCCCTGCCTCCCTTTCCAAAATCCTATATCCGCCCCTGCCTCCACATATATCCAAGATTTTTTTACCCCCCAACTCACCCCTTTAAATTTGTGCATGAGAAATTATCTGAACTGTTTTTTTTTTCAGTTACTTTACTAATTAGATGCCGGTAATTTTACATAACTTAAAAAAGCAAAATACATTTTTACTCATTTTGTTAAAGCTAGTTACTTGAAACTGGAATAGAGAGGAAATTTCAGTCAAGAAAATCAGGAAGTTGGTGAGGAGTGGGCCAAGGGTAACCAAAGTAACTGTGACAGAACCCTGGGGGGGGACTTCCCTTCTCAATGCTCGGATGTGTGTGTTGAGGTTTTGAAAATGGCTCCATTTCAAAGGACACTGCAAGTTGTAAAATCTACCCTTATTGAATGGATGTTGTTAATACATTTCATACCCCTATATGTTACTTTAATGGAAATAATAAGTAATCATTCATTAAACCACATCCATGCCTATCTATTTCCCCTAATTTACATAGAAAGTATTCAGTTTCAACAATTTTCTATATCTATATATATTACTGCTTTCGAATTCCTAGCCCATATATAGTGGGGAGGCAGAATTCACACCCATGATTTTGAGTGGAATTTTCTAACTCATTCCACTCACTTGAGGCTGAAAAAGGACCCATCTCCTTCACTTTTTGACACACATCTGGGCAGGTTTGATACTAAGTCGCCCGGCTGAGCACAGAACCACGTGTGCAAATCTCAGCCCCGCTGCCCCCTCCTGTTCTATGCCTGAATAAACTGATATGATTTGCTTAAATAAACAACAGAAAACTTAAGGTAAATACAGACAGAAATTATCGACCTCCCAGCTGCAACCACCAGGAATAATCCATTGTGGATTAGCTTTTTTTTTTTTTGATTGATTTTTATTTAGGGTTAGGGGATCGTCATAGACGATTTTAATTCCCCTCCCTCTCAAGTCGAAGTACATATCATAATATTTCCAAGTCAATTACACTTAAGCCCCATACCCACTAGGCGATTTTGTACAGAGTCGGCCGATTATTGGTGCTAAAATCGGCCGACTCTACTCTAAGAGTCGGCCGATTTTACCAGCAACTCAGATCAAACCTGCACATTCCAATATACTATACTTACAGGCGACCCTCAGAGTCGGCCGACTTCCCCAGTTGCCCATCGCCCGTCGCCGGTAAAATCGCCTAGTGGGTATGGGGCTTTAGTATTCCGGTTTCAATGATACTCAGATTTTATATTTGCAACTGTCAGAAAGTAAAATGTTTTCGAAATTTAATGTTCACCCTAGTCACGCGATTTCATTTCAACTGTGAATATAATATTATATATAATTACGTGAACTTCAATATACATGGACAAACTTGAGAGGAAATGGCCTACAAATATTGCATCTAAACATGTAATTTCGTAAAGCTACATTCAAACGCATTTGAAGTCCTCTGTACTTTTGAAAATTAGAATAATGTGTATCACACTAAACCCAATGCCAGCAGTTTTGTTTGGATGATGTTGGTTTATTTGAGAGACATTTGGGCAATCAACATGTTTCAACCAGTGATGGTCTTTGTCAGGATTAAAAATTACTCAGAATTGACAAGGTATATTAATATTTAAAACTATTGAAATGGTAAGTAAACAGTCATCAAGGCGATGGTAGAAATTTTAACCATAAAAAAATCAATGGGGTAGAAATAGTCCAAATATGAATATTTTTCACAATTATTTTGGTTTATCTTAAAGTCAAGGTTAAAGTAAAAAGTACTATAAATAATTATTGTCCATTGAAATGGGTAAATCATATGCTGAATTACAGTCCAACCAGTAGCATGAAATTAAACTCTCAGTCTAAACATTAATTTGAGCCGGAAAGGTTGGTTCATCCTCCAACCAACTACATGACATTACATTTGAGAGTCTATCCTGACTTAGCTATTTTAAATATAATACTCCAATTATTCATCTAACTTCTTAATCAATTCGAAATTGGCTCTTGGTTCACTCTTTGCATTAAGGATTCGAAAAATGGATTATCAGGATTGTTGATTTGGGGAAGGGGCCAATTCACAGGTCGATTTCAGCGAAAACCATATGCCTGTGTGTGTGTGTGCGTGCGTGTGTGTGTATGAATAGTATAAGTAAACTAATGTTACTTACAATCTTGTGCTAAATTGTATCCAGAGTGAAAATAAAAAGTAAAAAAAACAAAAAAAAACAAAAAAATCTGCCAGACAGCACTTAGTGCCACTGCTCATAAGAAGCATCATGAGCTACCATACATAGTAGAGTACAAGAAGAGTATTGTGGGGTTTTTTTCCATGGATATTCTTATGTGTCTGTGTTTTAGTATATAGTTCATTCTAGATCATTTTTAGATACTGACCCCCATCATTCATATTCCAGAGCACACTTTACCCGTACCTGCAAGGTTCAGGCATTCAAGCACAATGGAGAAGTCACTCTTTTCGTAAAGAATTGACATCGGTTTAGCAGTGCAACAAAAGTTGCCAAAGTTCGAATAATTCAATGAGTTTCACTTCATGAATCATATACAAATCATCAATAATAGAACATAGATCTTTATAGATTGTTGGACCAAGCTCTGAGAGGGTATTAATAGTAAAGTTAGATAAATTGTACACCTGTCTTCCAAGCTTCTCCACACACAAACCTATAAATACGTCTTCAAAGGGGAGGAACCACTGTGTGTATGAAATGTCTATGATGTCTTTGGCAAGTTGCCTTGATAGGCCATACGATGGACCAGTGCAGTAGGATGGATATGTTGATGAAGAATAGGTCTCAACTGAAACACTATACTTATCAAAAGGGATTCTGTTTACGAATGTGGTTCTCCAACAGGTGCCAAACACAGCATCTTTTGGTACAACTGCCTGTGGACCAAACATTACCTTCCTCCATTTGTGTAGATTCAAAAGGATATCAGAATCTGCCTTTATTATATACTCAACCTGTGGACAGTTCCTCACCACCCATTTAAGCCCTTCAAGTGTTTTTATTGTTAGGTTTCTGTAAGAGTCGACAAAATCATTTTGTAGTATATCCTCATAGTGACTACTTTCCTTGACCAATTCCTCTTGAATATCCTTGTTATTGCTGACTCCTACTAAAAATACATAACCAGTGTTTGCATGTTTAGTCTGCTTTAACCAAGTTTGTCGGATTGCATCCCTTTCATTTTTCTCTGTTACTCGAGTTGGAATGATAATCACAGTATCAGGATAATTGTCAGTTGTACAAGTTGCCTTTGGCTTCATCAAAACAGGAAAATCATGAATCATGTACTGTATTTTACCATCATTCTGTGGGTGGTGTAACCATTTCAATATATTCATAGTGATGACCTGCCATTTAAGACAACATGTACTTTGCCAGCTAGGATGCTCTACAGAATTAAACTCAGAAAGCTGGTGCACTGTTTTAGGGCATATTGTGTCAATGATGATATCTAGAATAAGGTACACAGCAAACACAAGAAGAATAATCTTAAGTTGATTCCTCTTCCAGAAGTATCGATACATTGTTGAACAATTTCCAATGTTACCTAAAAATTGGAAATTAGCATGTGAAAAATCAATTCCAAATCAAAGACTGTTTTGACAACAATCTAACGATTGTGCATAATGGTGAATGAAAATCAGAATTCAAAAAACAATGGTTCAGTGGTACTACCTGAATGATGCAAATTAAAATAATTTAATTGAGGTAACAGATACACTCTCTTCTGCTTAAAGGAAATTGATACAAAAGAAGTCCACCACCCACCTCCATCCATATAATCAAATGAGAAGAAATTTGGTTTCATCGTGAAAATGCAGTAGACAGTGTTTCTGATACTCCCAGGCTGTGTTACACAATTCTCAGTTATTTTTTGCAAGGGGAAGGGCAGATGGGCAATTAAACCTTAGTAATACACAACCAGCCCCGATCCCTCCCATATATAACCATGAATAACTGAATATTCCCGCAAACTAAATACTATATGGATGAGAGGACCATTGCAACGGAACCTCACAAAATCAATAAATTTGTTGATTTTCATTGGAACAGAAAAGGAATATTTTTGCCAAATGCTGAGAGGATGGAACTATTATATAAATAAAACTTATTCATGAGATGAAAATTATCTAAAAAAAACATGTGGCAGCAGTTTTGCACTCAGGATGTCATATTTATGACGTCATAGAGGGAATGCATACGTACATTGTATTACGCATGTGTGTTGTAGCTAATTGATTATAAAACAATATGAGTATATTTCATAAAAAAAGTGGATATAGGTGGTTGAGGACCATTGTCCATAGCATCTATATATCTCCATGATACATCTATTAAGATAATCTAAAAAGCCTTATTGCAATTAATTTTACAGCTGAACATTAATAAGTTAACTTATTTAATTTTCAAAAGATGCTTATTTGTAGAAAAGGGATAGCAAATGAACCGTTATTTTTCTGAAATACTCTGAAATACTCTATTGCATTATTTCTGGAAGATAAACAGATTAAAATATTTTCAATGACATTGTCAATATGAAATATAGTACTACTGTTTATTGAATATTGTATCACACAGAGAGTGTTGTTATAATTGCACAAGTCACTACTTATGATACATATACAATCGTATTTGATATATTTCTCTTAATCATCACATTTTATATACAATTTGAGGTGGTTTTCAGTGCCATAGTTATCTGTCCTTGAAATATATAATCAGAACATCCTGTAAGAGAACTAAGACTAATTTAGCTGTTAGCATAAATCAATTGCAGGAAATAGCAATCTCAGAAAATCTCATCAGAAAACCAAAATTATGAAATAATAAATTGTTAAGATTCTTCTCTGTCAAACATTTGGTTGACACATTCTAATGTCTGGCAGAATATTGTTAATTTATTTATACAAATAAGGTAAACTAATATGCTCACTGATAAGTTCTTTCTAGAATGTATATTTTGATCCATCAGTTTTATATTTTTTGCTTAGATATAGCAATGATCTTATTGATTTTTGATCCACAATACAACAACTACATGCACGATACAAGAATAAGGCAATATTTCTCAGTATTCTGGTCACATTACTGGATCAATTTTGATAATTTCCTTGTTAGCGCATACACAAATGTACACATGTAAAAAATATTACAAGCATCTTTATTTCGCAAAATTAACCTACTTATTTTTCAGCTCATAAAAAATTGCTTCTGTCGAATTAGCTTTATCCTTATCTGAATCATTATAGATAGTTGTTGAACTGCGCATGCAGTGTGCTATACAAGGCTTATTCCTCCTAATTCTTTAAATAATATGTTTTTCAATTTCCATGGTTCCCTAATTTCTTTTCATAAAAATTTACAAAAATTGACGTAGATCATGATCTACTTGATATGTTGTGAACATTTCTTAAGTTTTGGAAACGCCAGTTTAATTATGTCCCAGAGTTAAAAAATTGCCCATTCCCTAAGCTGTGTTAAAGGTGCATGCCTCAATTCTTCCTGTGATGTCTTTACAGTCATACAAGCATGCATATATATATGTATATAATATATATAAACATATATAACACATACATAAGACATACATTGAACGCTACTGTAGGTTTATGGTTAATCATAGTTATAGCGAATTGGCCGAGATAATCACTGTCATTAATATTATTCCTAATGGGTGCTAGTCGAGTGGTAAGTGAGTCCACGAGATGGGCGCTCAATCCATAACATGAACAACGCTTGGCAGTAGGGTAAGTTTATTGGTGAATATGGTGATGCGTACAGTTCCCAGTGAAGAGATGATAAGTTCCTAGGTGTTACAATTGTAATCCGGTGTAGAGTAAGCTTTCTCCTCGGAGTCCGCCTAATCTCACCTCCAGCCGTAGTGCAGTAGTACCCGCGTAAGTCACCAGATGTCCCTGTGGTTTGCGTAGCTATCTAACCCCCTCGAATCTCTCGATCCGTATTGTCCAAACGTTAATGAATTTCTCTCTGCTCTTACACCGCGTTCTCGCTTCTTATAGCAGTCTGGTATTGATTTTTACACCAAGCATCGACACCTGTTGGGAGGTGTACCCTGCTGAACATTGCCATCAGGTATATTTACACCTACCAGCGGCACCTGCCATATTTATACTGTGTATTATCATAAGCTAAGTTATTTGGAAAAATTCTTATTATCCCCCTGTATTCAACTGGTGACCTTTACACTATTTCAATTGACATGCGCAAATGAGTTAATTTCTACCTTTGTGCAACATAATACATATTTATTACATACATAATACATATGTAATACATCAGCCAATAAAATATCAGCCAATAAAGTTCTTTCCACCCCTATAGATTTGGTCATGCAACTCTGTTGTCAAAATCTGGACTTCGTCTCAATATATCTGAAAGATTGCTGAATAGACCTTAAACTCCAATACACACCATAAACCAAAAGGTGCCTGTATCATCTCAAGTTATGCATCTTTATGTTATGGAATGTAGTATAAGCGTGCAAACTGCTTTGGAGGTAGAGGCTATGGGGCCTTCCAATAAGAATGTATGCATCAAGGGGGGTGGGGGGGGGTCTGACATTTGGTTTCGAGAAAGGAAATTAACAATAATAAATCCTTTGCTGAAAGCAGTCTTATGGCCTGGAATATTGAATAAGGAAGACATCTTGGGGAATCGAATGGTGAAAGAATTATGTAAATATTCTTATTAGGAAAAAAACAGTTTTTTTGACGACATACAGGTCAGATATGCTGAAAATGAAAAAAATTGAAAATCCCAAATTCAATTTCATGAAATATACTGCCATTTCCTGTCTTTTTAAGATATTCAGAATGTCAATGTCCTCAATTTTTTTTTTCCAGAAAATGACAGATAACACCTCATTCTACATTAATTCTTACCATTGAATTTTAAAGGAATTTTGAAGACATGCTCCCCTCGGGAAGAATGTCTGGGACGTGATCGAGAAGTTATTTGATCATTGAAGTATTTTTAAATGAGAAACCTCTGTTGAAGGAATTAGAGTTAAAATATATTTCCTTACTATAACCCATCTTGTTTCAGGTTTAATTTCTAAATGGAGTTATGTAAGAGTGATACCATTTCATAACTGACTTATTCAGCTTTCATTTGGTATAAAATAATTACATTTAAAATGACAAAATAAAGACACAGTTATGACTAAACATTCACAACTGATGGACATTGGATGCTCACACCCCCTAGTCTATCCTTAAGCCAGTGATTGTAGGTAGCCACTGAGTCAGTCTGAACATGGCCAATCTCCCTTTATAGGTTGACCCGGGCCCATCTCACCAGCCCCGTGGGGGTCCGGGTAAGAATAGGCCCTCAGTAGCCCCTGCTGATCGTAAGAGGCGACGATAGGGGGGACCCTGCACTGACCAAGTGGTTCTTTGGGTTCAATTCCCGGTCAGTGCTTGGTTCACTAAGGGATGAGGTGCAGCAAAAATGATTGCCAGGTTTGATCCCCTGCTGCTTGCCAGCCCTGTCACCTTCATCTCATAGATTCAATCACCAAAGACAGAATCGTCCCAACTGGTTTTCGCCATGAAAATGACCCTGGCTGTCGGTACGGCGTAAAACACCCAACACTCACTCTCACTGACCCATCTCACCAACATGTCATTTGGGTAAAGGTCAGTGCATCCCTTGCCCCAGTCAACAGCCACTATATCACTTCTATATCACTGTTATACATTATATTTCTTCGTTAAAGACATGATTCACAAGTAAATATCATATTTTTGTATAATTATGATACATACAGGGGATATAAGGAAGAAAAAAGACTCACTTTTACAATAGGATCTAGGAAGCGCTTTTTTCAGGGAGCTGTGGTTTATGCAGTACATAACGTAAACATTTGTACATTTTTTGCCATGGGTCTTATAGCCACCTCAGGACCATACCAAATGTTCTTCTAGATTATATTATCCAAACAATTTTCAAAATGTGTGAAAAAAAATGAAAAGATGGAGGTACTTACCGACAAACTTTATCACGACTCCTCCTAGGCACCACTCGACATGCTGTATGGGTGTTGTATGGGTGCCACCTGGCACTACCTAGGTTGGAATTGGGGTGAGTAGATACACTTTTTCTATGCCATGTAAAGGGTAGACATCTTTCTGCATAGGGCCACCATAGTGAGGTTGGACTCTATTTAATTGCAGATTGAGTCATCTCAGAGCAAACTCGGAGGCACTTTCTAATCTGAGCCTGTAATTCCTTTAAAAGAACAGAGAGTGAAAGAAAAGTTTAACTGTTGTTTAAATACCTTTTTGTTGTCAAAAAACCTTAGGTACCCTGCTAAGCTGCACTTGAAATTCTCCCAACCACAGATAGCCAATTTCTTCAATTTCATATGAATTATTATTTTCTGAGTTGTTTGCAAATGCAAATGTTTTCATAATATTATAAATTGACATGTGACAACTATTTGTTTATTTTCTATAGTTTTCCAGAGGATTTGTGCGAGTTTTAGTTTTTCTATTGGTTGATCTTTTCAGTATAAAAAGAAGGTAAAAATCGTTGTAATTTTCTAAAAGAATTTTGTTGAATTTCTGTTCATCAAATTATCTGGGGGGCACCATGGGTTAAGGATAGGTGCAGGTACCCAGCCTAATACATTATAGTGGGATTGGATGGGTCCTTCTGGTAGGCCTGAGGCTGGTGGAACGGTGGGAAGTAAAACCTGGCAGCATTTCAGGCTGCCTTTATATAACCGCAGTCGGGTGTTGCGGGTGGCGCCATAGAACATGCACCCCTGGTCATAACATGAGGGCTGCATGGTATATAGGCATATCTACTGCACACACCCCTAAGACTCGGAGATCCAGTTGTACATCTTCAACATCTCAAGATCTAAGACCCGACGATCCAGTTGTAGGAAGTAGCTACATCTCGAGTCGCAATCCCGGCTCCACTGTAAGACTGAGGCCAACTCAACTAAACCCAACTCTATCATCAGGCAGTGGAGCCGGGGCTTAAGTGAAGTGCAGACAGACCAATCTTATAATTAAGCCTATGACACATACACAAACTCATCACGACTTGTCTCCACACATTAAGGTGGGATAACAGGCGCGGATTTAGGGGGTTGCAGGGCGCCTGCCCTCCTCCCTTCTCGGCGTAAATAGTAAGTTTTTTAATGTAAACTTCCTGGGCCCGGAGGGCACCAGAAAAGATGTAGCTGGATCCGTCCCTGGCTGAGGACCACTAAGTGAACCATTGTGGGTGGAGTATCTATTCGCCTTGTGACCCTGTGATTTGAGCTATCAATACACACCCTGGCATGGTGTGGGCGACACTGACCATCGTCCAGTCCCCCTCCCCACCCCGTACACCCTCCCTATGTTGAGTCTACGAACAAATATTATCAATAGATATACCGCTAAGGGATCTCTAAATCAAAACCAAATCGGGTATTCTTATTGAAAAAATTGATAAATGTAAGGGTAAGTATGATTAAAATAAAGATAAT
Organism: Lepidonotus clava; assembly: GCA_936440205.1. Lineage (NCBI taxonomy): Eukaryota > Metazoa > Annelida > Polychaeta > Phyllodocida > Polynoidae > Lepidonotus > Lepidonotus clava. The sequence goes on along the minus strand of OW387136.1, from coordinate 1,540,014 downwards.
TATAACAGGTTTTACTATGGAATGAAAATGATATTACGTAGAACTGTGTGACTTATCACATCCTCAATAGCTGTCTATCCTACCAAACAAAGTGCGCAGGGTCCTTCTACTTGTCGTTATCAGGCCACGATCTCTGTACAGTGGTCGCACATTGACTGCGGCACCCTCCTGCGCCTACCCGGCCCAGGTACACTTTATATAGCCGTCCCAAGCAAGAATATGACGTTATTATAACGTTATTATAAAGTTCTGTTCAATTCTGCTTTCGTTCTTTTTACATTATTTTGATGGCACCTAAAAATGTTTTTAGAACCTAATTTTGCGATTTCGCACTGTGACATTCTTGTGACATTCTTGTAACATTCTTTCACATTATGATAACTTTATCATAATGTTCTTTAATAGTAAGGTCGCAACTTCAGTAAGATATAATGTTATTATAACATTCTCAACTTTACCTAAAATAACATAACTGCATGTTACGGGACAATTTGGCAGGTTACAGACTGACCAAAATAGTATGGTTGCAGAAAGTCTTTGTTACGTCGCTGCTTGCCTGGGATATCCTACTGCCTAATACACACTGGACACATTTGTATATGTCTCATCTAATTTATGCTGTATTCGAAGTTAAAAGTTATAGTTAAAAGCCTAACATACAAGAAGCAATTTTCTGTTGTTACTGAATTAAATGCGCGATGTAACCCCAATTTACCCTATAGGTGCAGTATAGGTGTCACAACCAAAAGAACGCTCGATCCACAAATAGGCCCACTGAACCTACCCAACTCTCCATCTGCCCACCTAAACTCTTGTAGACAGTATTAGTTATAAACTAGAGTGAATAGAGGGTAGTGGGTAGTATTGGATGTGACTATGTATCAAGATTTGTATATATCTTATAAATATATATATAGACATGTGTGTAATTGGAAAGACTTTAAATGAATTCCTTTAAACTATTTGAGTAAAGTTAGTCTTATGATAGGTATATTCAACGTGGATGGGAATTTGATATCAACCTGCTTCCAAAAAGAATCACGTAAAAGTTATAGAAACAAATTTGTATTTTAGAGAAAAACAAAAGAAAAAAGAGGGGAGTATATATGTCCAATTACTGTCCCTGCTGAGCGTCCGTCTCATTCAGGTGGCTAACTGCAAGTGACCTAGAATAGAGGAAACACATTGAGGTTTAGTGAAGGATGGCACCCTCTGGTGTAGGTACAGTAATACATAATTATAAAGATATATTTGTATATAAATATATATATATATATATATATATATATATATATTTAGCTCCGTGCCAGGTGCATACCCTTATATGAAAAGGGGGCGGAACTTAGCATTGGCCGGCCGGCGAGGACTGGGTTATCATGAGCCAACTCGGCCCCCTCCGTCTATGGTGTTATAAAGCGGCACCAGTGGCCTGTTGCACAATGGATTTTCGTTGTTACAATCACTTTAAGACAACTTTAAGATCGTTTGCTTGTTCCGTTTCCGTTGATTAATTGTTTTTTCGTTGTTACAATCGGTATTGTGCAACAGGCCACAGGGGGGACCGTGACACCCTAGGTCTCAGAGAACTAAATGTGGCGCCATCTGTAGTGTCATATACCTTTCTGGACTGCAGTGAATACTTTGCTGGGCTCTGGTTGGTCTATATTAGAATGAAAAATCTAGTGAAAAACGAAGGAAAAATTCAGGATGCTCCCCAACTATTCCTGAATTGATTTATATATCATACAGTCTGGTATCTGACTGTTAGAATTTTTCAGAATGCCTTTAGGACAGGGTGTATTCTAGGTGCATTTTGGCAGTGCGGACCTGTCAAAATGAGGGTAGGTACACATTTTTTGCCCTTATTCAAGATTTTCAGGGTTAACCTATGCTGAAATTTTGATATGTTGTGTATGAAAGGTCTGTCTAGAGGCTTAGAATTGAATTTTTGGGCAACACTCTTTCTGAATATTTTTTATTGGATGACACATTACATTAAACTATACAGGAAAACATTTAGTTCCCTGAGACCTGTAGACTTTCGACCTTCAGGTCTCACGTAACTAATTGTGGCGCCATCTGTAGTGTCATATACCTTTCTGTCCCGAGGTGAAGGGAATGACTGGCTTTGAGTGGCTGATAATGAAATAAAGAAAACTGACAGAATTGAATGAAAATTCACAGGGCACCCCTAATCATTTCTGAGTTATTTCATTAAAAAGAATCAATGATGCAGTGACTATAGAAAATGTCAGTAGGTTTTTGAAATAGGCTCTGTGCTCCATGAATTTGGTCGCTGCAAAAGTGCCAAAATGAGGGTAGGTCAACATCTGGGACGCTTGCTCAAAATTTTCAGGGTCAACCTACCCTGAAATTTTGATATTTTGTGTGCTAAAGAGGCCACAATAGGTTTCTGAATCAATTTCGTGTGGGTCAACGTTCTGAATATTTTTTTCCTCAAGATCCGTTATATTAAACTATACAGGAAAACAATTAGTTTCGTGAGACCTGTAGTGAATATGGCAAAGTCAACGGAAAGGACTTTTTGGCCCTGAAAACTGACTTTTTCAGTGAATTAGCCTAAAATTAGAAGATATGGAGAAGGATTCCCTTATTGCATCTTTTTTTTGGATTTTAAGCCAAAGTTCAGGAAATTTGGTCAAATACATAGGCATTGGCACTGAATGTCACCCCAAAATCAATTAAATCTACTTATTTTCCTTAATGTCACTGATGCAGGTATTTTGACCCTGTTTCCTTCTAAAATGGACAATTTAAAGTCATCTGAGACCTGTTTATTGTTCCCTCTGGCTCGTCTGAACTGGCGGAAGTGTCAATTTTGGCCTAGCGCAGGTAACTGAAAATGGATGAACCAGGTTGAAACTTTTAAAAAATAGTTCAAATTGCCTCAAAGTTGCAGGGGGTGGTCTTTACACATTGTGAAACTAGAATAATGCCATAAGAGTGTCTTCTCCTGAGGACTTTCCACAAAAAATCTGGAGAAAATGGCAATTTTTAGAATTTTCTGTCTTTTGGCGCCCAATTTTTCCACATTTTTTCATTATTTCTTGCAAACTGGTTTCACAATTATCTAAATGGCTCTTGATTCTTGCTCAGTGATGGGATGGGAACATTTCTACCAATTTTCATGCCTTTGCTGTGAATATTTCTCTAAAAGAGGGTGATGTGAGGACGGTAGTGTCATACCGCGATAAATGCTAGGTGATTTCTTATGGGTGGAGGTTCAGGAAAAGCCCTCCTTTTGTAGGAAAAAGCAATGTGATGATGCTGAAAGTGGACATTTTTATTGAAAACAGGTGTGAGTGATGGAAAAATTGGTTTATTAAGAAAAAAAGCAATCTTCGCTCTCTATATAGGTCTCACGGAACTAATTGTGGCGCCATCTGTAGTGTCATATACCTTTCTGTCCCGAGGTGAAGGGAATGACTGGCTTTGAGTGGCTGATACTGAAATAAGGAAAACTGACAGGACTGAATAAAAAATCACAGGATACCCCCTATCATTTGTGAGTTGTTTGGTAAAAATGAATGCTTGATCTCTGCTTGTTGGTAGGAGTCAGTGCGATTTTTAAATAGGCTCTGTGCCCTGTGAATTTGACCACTGCAAAACTGGCAAAATGAGGGTACATCCACATTTAGGACCCCTGCTTTAGATTTTGATGGTCAACCTACCCTGAAATTTTGATATTTTGTGTATCAAAGAGGTCACAACTGGGATATGGGTCAATTTGAGGTGGCGCAAAATTCTGAATATTTTTTTTTTCAAGATAGGCTACATTAAACTATACAGGAAAATAATTAGTTCCGTGAGACCTATAGGGAATATTGCAAAGTTAACAAAACTTTTTTCTTTGGTTCTGAAAACTGACTTTTAAGGTCATTTATGCTAAAATTAGAAGACACAGGGAAGGAGTTCCCTGTTGGATCTTTTTTTTTGCATTTTAAAGCAAAGCTCGGGGAATTCACTCAAATACATAGGTGTCAGCGCTGATCCTCATCCTGAAATCAATTAAATCTCCTTATTTTCCCAGATCTCCCTGAAGCAGATATTTTGACCCTTTTTCCTCCTCAAATGACTGATTTAATGTCATTTCTGACCTGTGTCTTGCTCACTTGGGCTAGTTCATAATGGCCAGAAGTGTTAATTTTGGCCTAGCGCTGGTCACTGAAAATGGATGAACAAGGTTGAAACTTTAAAAAAATAGTTCAAATTGTCTCAAAGTTGCAGGGTGTGGTCTTTACACATGTTGAAACTAGAATAATTCCCTTAGAGTGTCTTTTTCTCAGAACTTTCAAAAAAAATCTGGAGAAAAGGTGAATTTTTGTAATTTTCTGTGTTTTGACGCCCCATTTTTGCACTTTTCTCCCATTCTTTCTCGCAAACCTGTTTCACAATTATCTAAAGGGCTCTTGTTCCTTGCTCAGTGATGGGGTAGGAACATTTCTACCAATTTTCATGCCTTTGCTGTGAATATTTCTGTAAAAGAGGGTGATGTGAGGACGGTAGTGTCATACTGCGATAAATGACTGCTGAATTCTTAAGGGTAGAGGTTTAGAAAAACCACTCTTTTTGTAGGATAAAGTAATGTGATGATGCTGAAACTGGATATCATTATTGAAAACAGGTGCTAGTTATGAAAAAGTGAGTTTATTGAGAAAAAAGGCAATCTTCGCTATCGCTATAGGTCTCACGTAACTAATTGTGGCGCCATCTGTAGTGTCATATACCTTTCTGTCCCGAGGTGAAGGGAATGACTGGCTTTGAGTGGCTGATAATGAAATAAAGAAAACTGACAGAATTGAATGAAAATTCACAGGGCACCCCTAATCATTTCTGAGTTATTTCATTAAAAAGAATCAATGATGCAGTGACTATAGAAAATGTCAGTAGGTTTTTGAAATAGGCTCTGTGCTCCATGAATTTGGTCGCTGCAAAAGTGCCAAAATGAGGGTAGGTCAACATCTGGGACGCTTGCTCAAAATTTTCAGGGTCAACCTACCCTGAAATTTTGATATTTTGTGTGCTAAAGAGGCCACAATAGGTTTCTGAATCAATTTCGTGTGGGTCAACGTTCTGAATATTTTTTTCCTCAAGATCCGTTATATTAAACTATACAGGAAAACAATTAGTTTCGTGAGACCTGTAGGGGAACTTTACAAGTCTGTAACAATATGGCGATCAATTTTGGATTCAGATCCAAGCAATAATTACATATGCCAGCTGTATTTAGTAAGGAAATCCCTTTTGTTAGTTGAATGTTAAGGTTGCACCTAGTCAGAAACAAGTATATGATCGTTGGTGAAATTGCCGAATGAATGGAATGTTAAGCAAGTTTTATATTTTACAAGCGATTTTACTGGCAATATAACCGCTGTTTCTGTTGTTTCACTCAGAATCTGCACCATACCCACAGGGAGTCGCCCGTCGATTCTACAAAATGGAAAAAGAATGAAAAGAAAATCCATAATATGGATTTATTTTCCTTTTTTTTTCAATTCCTTATTTTGGTATCTTACCATATCCTAAACACAACCATCACAAAATTTCTCTCGAATGCTCCCCAGATATCGCAAAGATATGACGATATATTCACGTATGTGTATATAAGTTGACTTTAACTCCTGCTGATCGACCTGTTAGTGTGGATGGTTACAGACAGGTGGCAGCGCAGAACCCCACACAAATTGCATCGGAAATCCTACTTGGAGGGGTGACTGTACTTTATCAAATTTGGAAAACAAGACTAACCCTGATTATTTCAAGTCAAATATAATAGCATCTATACTTCTGAAAACTTTACATAAGGTTAAAAGATGTAGATACGACAATCATGAATCATAGATATTTACACAATATTGCTTCTTATTATCAGATGATTTTGTAGCCTGTTTTCTAAAATATCATGATTTTCAACTTCCTTATGAAAACACAAAGCTGCACCAAATGGCTTACCTACATTTGTATTTTTACTATGTGCATACATCAATTCTAACAATTGCATAATATCGTATGATTTGAAATAGATAATATTTTAGTTTAATTTTGAAATACAAAAAACTGTGAAAAATAGTCCTTTAATACATTTTCTTGGTGCTTTGTGGTGAAATCAGATATTGCCGTTTTGTTGAGGAGCCTGCAAATCATTGAAGCAAGTAAGAAAAACTGAAAACTATGACCCTAAATAAAAGATCTGAGACACATTTCCCTCAGTAAGAAAGTTAAGAATATATATATTCAAAATCTAAATTGAAGAACTTGTTTAGTAATGTAGATATTCCTGTGAAAAGAATTCTGTAATTCTATGTTCACTTAAAAGTGCCTTATGTCATTAAATAGAGAAAATGAGACAGTTTACATGCCGCCTACAACTATGCCGATATATACCAGATTGAAATTAGTTCCATTATAGTATAGGAGGAAATGCTTCCTCTTGAATATGATGTTTAGGCTATTTCAATCAGGATATTTACAACCATTGAATGTGCAACGAATCATCCGTAGAAATTTTGCTCCCATTATTGACATCCCTTTTACAAGACTTGAATTTATAATCAATTCACCAGTTTTTGTGGTACAGAGATATAGAGTAATTTAGATAATACCATAAGAAATATGACTGCGCATACGCAGCCAACTTGCAACATTACAGAACCGTTCTGCAAGCACATTTTTTTGTCAGTTTGTTACTTACTAAGTTGTCATGTAAATATTACAGTATTGATGAACATAACCAGAACGTTATAATAACATTGCAGTACAATTATAACACAGCAGTACGTTGCAGCAACATTATTGGGAGCAATCAAAATAACGTAACAAGAACCAAACCAGAATTTGCTGCAACATTATGATAACATCACATGTTTGTATGGGTATGGCCTTTTAAGAACCAAAACTATGTTACATGAGGAATATAATCATGAACAAAACTGCTCGGCTAGCTCAGGGCATCTATGGTATATTATAATTTATCACCCGCACGGCCGAGCAGTGGGCCGTACAGAGGCCAGTGAGTATAAACAGGCTGTACGTAGCGCTCTTCACTTCCAAACTTGGCCCGGCGAGTGGAACACAGAGCACGGACCTAAGTGAAAGCAGCAGTCGCAGCTAACAGGGTACAGGGATGACAGATCTAGAGGAGGCGATCCAGGGGTGGAGGACCACATGGCCGACCTATTTAAACAGGACGCTGCACCCAAGTCAGAACAGAGCCTCACACAGCTACTTAAAATTTACACAGCTCCTTAAAATGTAAGGAGCTGTGTGAGGTGATTAGAATGAGTTGATTAATAACGTGGGTGTCCAGGGGCGGATCAAGGATTTTTCAAAAGGGGTGGCGTGCAATTTTGAAAATTTAGGACCATTTTACATTACAAAACTCTAAATGTTGGCCAAAAAAAGGAGGGGGGCGTGTGTGGCCCCCCCCCCAAATCCGCGAATGGTGGAGGGGAGCTCTATCCTTCACACTCTTTCAGGGACCAGGACTTCACAGTCCAGGATCCCAGTGACCCCCTCAGAGTTACATACCACCAAAGAATAAAAGGGAAAAAAAAACAAAAGAAAAAGAACAAAAAAACAGGTCAGAATGGGGCCCCTCGGGGAGGTCCTGATGTCGTGTGTTGATTCCAAGAAATGTCAAAATTAAGGATTTAAGGAAACATGTTGTTCCATGTCATCATATTTTCAAAGCCATTATCGTTCCAGGGACAGATAAAGGATTTTGAAAAGTGTGGGGGGGGGGGGGGGGGGACATAACGGCTAAGTACTTAAACAGTGTGCATTTGGACACATGCGTGCAATGTTTCTCTTTGGCAAGTGTATGTCCCCAGCAAAAAAAGGGGGGGGGGGGGTAGGGGTCAGGACCCCCTGGATCATCCCCTGCGGGTTGCCCCAACAAATTCAAAGCCAAGGCATTGTCTGTGCATTGCTTTCATTAAGGGCTCCACCCCTAAGACTAGCAATGTCTATACAGGCCCGTGCACAGCTGCTCTGCCATGGGAGTGGGGGGGGGGGGCGTGTTGATAATGGGGGGAGGCGAGGTTCCCAAAGTGGTACATTTTCTGATAAATTATTTTGGTGTTTAGAATGCATTTTTGAAGGATATGTGGAAAAATATTTGAAAAAGACTCCCATATCCAGGCGGATTCAGTTGGGTGGGTGGGGGGGGGGGGTACCAAAGCAGAATTAAACAGAACGCTGCTGCGTCTTCCCTGCTGCAACATTATAATAACATCATATTCATGCCTGGGATAGCAACCCCCTCCGAGTCCCCCCCCCCCCCCCCCCCACCCATACACCTTTTAAAAATTTCTGGATCCGTCCCTGATGTCAGTGTGGAGTTCAGGGGTCTAGGACCATCATAGTCTGAGTATGGTGGTTCAAATCCACAAAAAAACGACCAAGTCCTTTTCTAGGTCTAGCCCAGAGGCCGAGCCTAGTCTGTTCAGACACTTAGGTCACCTCATTCACCACTTTGTTGGTCCAATATGGCTCCTCGTCTAGGGAGGTTCATGGTCTGCTGCCTCTGTATTGGAGTCCTGTGTGGTACGGTATGCGAAGGTGAGTACTTTCTGTGTATGTGGATGTCATCACGCAGTCCATGGGGTGCTCAGGGGTGGATCCAGGGGGCTGGGGGGGGTTGGGGTTCAAGGGGGTCCTGACCACCCCCATCCCTTTTGGTGGACACTTAAACTTTATAAAGAGAAAAACACCTTGCTCAAATGGGCAACGTTTTAGTACTTAGCCTATATGCTGCCCCCCCTGCCCTTTCCAAAATCCTCTGTGTGTTCAAATTCCCCTTCGAGTTTTCAGGAACATGCATAAATCCATTGATTAGGAGGGTGGCAGTGGCGGATCCAGGATTTTCAAAAAAAAAGGGGGGGGGGGGGGCGCTTTTTGAAAAAAAATTCTGTAATGACTTTTGGACCGAATTTTAAATTAAAAATACCCCCCTCTAAATCCGCTACTGGGTGGGGGATAGGGGGAGGGGAGTCCAGTGGCCCGTTTCATAATAAACCTCCGTAAGTATTGCGTTTCATAAATTTACGATCACCTTTTAGGGTGCCGTAGCTATATGAATTTCCTTTTTACTTACGTGAGTTTGGGGTGCATTTATGGGAGTTTGGGTTGCATTTATGTGAGTTTTAGGTGTATTTACGCGTGTTTTATTTATGAAACGGCCGCGTACGAGAGTACAGTTTCCGTAAGCTCACATTAAACTCCCGTAACTACGGAGCTTCTTATGAAACACCCAACAGATGTTATATGTCCACGTCAAGAAATGGTTCTTAAGCCCTATTGAATTAAAAGAATACCCTCGTCGCCATGTTCAATGTCCATACATGTCCCTATACCGCGTCACTATTTTTTAAGCCCCTATGATAGTCCAGGAGCCACATACAAAAAATGACGCTCAATGTGTGTGTTGCACAAATGCCAACACGTCAAAATGTAAACTTCAGGTCATGGGCTACGATTTAAAACCACTTTTAGATCCTCCGTCTTTTGGGGCGAAAAAAGTAATTTTTTGTATTTGGCTCCAGGACTATGATAGGATACATGGGTATGGTTGAAAGAATCTGCTAAAGAATCTTTTTTTTCCCTTTCATATAAAGCACTACGGATTTAGAGGGAGTGGCCCCTTAAACCTATATTCCACTGTTCAGTGCAGGAGCAGATAAAGGGGTTAAGAAAGGGGGTCTGCTTACAAGCTAAGTGTCCCTGTGTAACTCAGACATTAAATAGAAACAAACGTCATTCCTGCATTCCTGTGCTTGTGTGGAATGTTTTTTGCTTCTCGACAAGTTTAAGTCTCCACCAAAAGGGGCCAGGGCGGAGGGGGGGGGGGCAGCACCGGTACCCCTTGGACCCCTGTGGATCTGCCCTGCCATGATGGACCACTTGCAGTGGTCCTTAATTTGCCACAGCAAGTAATGTCCATTGCAGATAACAACATGTTGGGGCCCAAGACCCTTAAATTCGACATGGCGACATGGCCATTTCTTAAAATCGATATGTGACACGAGGTTTAGTGACACGAGGGAAAAAACACGACATGACATAGCTGGTTTATTAAATTTGATATGCGACATGGCACCATCTTAGAGGCAACATGTGACATGGGAAGTTAAGTAACAGGCGACATGGTCATTTCTTAAGTTCGATATGCGACAAACAGACCTCCCCCCCATCGAGGGTCCACATGTCGATATCCCCCTCCACAAGCATTCCATAAAAGAAACACTTTAAAATCCCATGCCAGATGTGATGAATGTTTTAAATGGCCACAAAAATATTGTAGCTACACTAAGATATGTGACTCCTGACCATCGCCAATGTGAATTTTGTGATGTGGACGATGGTGGCAACGTCTATGAGAGTCAGTGCAACCAGTTATGACGCAGAACATTTTTGCTGTTTTCGTGAAGTCATCCATAAACAAAGAGTTGATGACATCACGAAAACGGCAAAAAATGCATTGTGTCGTAACGGTGTGCACAGAGTCTTACAGAGGGCGCCCCTATCAACGACGTTCATGGCGAAACGTGACAAATTGTATATCTTATTTTGGAGGCTCATTGATGGTCATGCCGTCATGTCAAATCTGAGGGTAGGGGCCCAGATTCTCCCTACCACTGATAGCAGATTTACAGTATCTTAAACAACTGCAGGCTAATTTTGACTGATTTTGTAGACAAAAGCCCTTGAGAAACTATAGAGAAAAAAACAAATGATTGTTATATTTCCGTTAATTTCAAACAACTTAGAAAATATAAAAAGTATATGCACACAAATAAGAAAAAAATATTGGTTGCTAGTTTTTCATCATTTTTAAATGCAAATGATAAGATGATTCATGAAAATTAACATACTAGAGCCTTGCAATATGTATACATAATACATACGTACCCCCATGCCCCCCCTCTCTAAATCCGCCACTGAAAACAACTATCACAAACGGTACTTGTAGTAGTTTCAACATTAAACCCAGGGGGCAGCACTACTGCTCACATATGAGTCTATGTGAGACATTGACATTTGGTCAAACTGTTTTGTGCATTTTTCAATTCTATGACATAAGTCTTAGATGTAACGTATTGGTATGAAAGAAAATAGGAAATTGGAAGTAACTATAAATTCACTTGTAGTATTTTCATTCATATACCATTTGATATAATTATTTGATTGATATAGATCATTTTCGTACCGAGTTACTACATGATAAAATGAAAATTATGTAGCCTTGAGCAGCGTCGTATTTTACAGTTGCATAGATTAATGTATATTTATAGTAAGAATATTTGCAAATTAAAGGTTAGTAATAGAACAACAAGACAAAGTAATAAAAAGGTCTTTATCGTTCCACCAAAAATCACGACGCAATACAAAAATTCTCCATTTTATAGAGGTACTACCTACTGGAACAATCTTGATGTAAATATTCAAAACGCTATAAACATTGATGTATATATGCAACATGTCAAACCTATGTACAAAAAATATAGGGACTTACTGTAATATTACATATTGTGAAACCGTACTTACTGTCACTGACGATCATATATTACTTCTTTAGCAATTTATCATTATATGTCATGTAACGATCAATTATTATATGTGGTTAAGTTTTTTGCTCATTATAATTATATTCATTCCTTTCCATTATTATAAATATGTTCACCATATAATACGCTGAAAAACAGAGGTGACTCTGATACTTATTATGAAAAAAAAAAAGATGTGACTCGATCTGACAAAATGAGTCGCAAGTTGGCAATGAGTCGCAAGTCGCACGACCCTTCCATAGCATTCCTAAGCTAATTAGCTTTCAAACGAGGTGTAACGTGCAACATGCGACTTCTTGCGACTTCCGTCTCAGTATGTCAGATCGGGTCACATATTTATGTAGGAAATAGAAAATGTAATTGTATGAATATTAGACTTGCCACATTGCCCCTTCATCGTGAAGTGTTGTTAGCGTTGTCTGATGATGACCGATTTGGTCGGTGGCTCGCCAGTTGGAAGGGGATCCTCCTGGTTTGACCAAATGTCAGTGTTAAGGCCATATTCCACTTTGCGTCAGGTCCGTTTGCGGCCGCTGATACCAACATGTTGGTATCCCAAATCAGTGGACGCAAGCAGTGGCTGCCAACAGGAGCCGCAAACAGTGGCCGCAAGCACCTATATTCCACCTTGTTTGTGGCCGCCGAAAACGCATTTGCGGCCGCCGAAAACGCATTTGCGGCCGTTTGTGTGCATCTGGTGGCCGCAAGCAAGTGGAATATACCAGTAGTTGCTGACCTTGCGGCCACCGCAAAATAGTTTGCGTTTGCGTTTCCGGCGTTTGCGTTTGCGTTTCCGACGTTTGCGTTTGCGTTTCCGGCTGTTTCCAGCCGTTTGCTTGCGTTTTCTTGGGTGGACGCAAGCCGAGAACGGATAGTGGAATATGGCCTTTAGTTCCAGATGTGGGTCTTGGGGGTGCATCACACTTAGAAGGGACATTGACTGGAGTAGACATTTCAGTAGTGGTTGGTTCCGGCAAGGCAGGGATGCCTAAGTTAGGTGAACCAAGGGATATAGGGGAGCAGTTCACATAAAACTATAGGCATTTGAAAAGATGGTCATTAATGGTGTTTTTTTTGGAATATTACAGACAGATTAAAAGCTTTCACCACTACATTCTAAGACCCACTACATGTGTGTATTGTGTTAGAGTAGTGTACAGAAACTTGAGAATAGTTAATATTTATGATTATTACTTTGAATTGAGGTTATAGTAATAAATGCCCATTCCTTATCTAATATCCTCTTAAAACACCTATACTACTCAAACTGGATATAGTAAACATTCGGATATAGTGGACAGTTACCAGGTTAGCAGCGATAAAACAAGCACAGGCTGCGACCATGCGATTTTGGTTAGTCTGTAACCTGCCCCATTTTCATTTAACCTGGTAACAGTTATGTTATTTTAGGTAAAATTGAGACTTTATAAAAATGAATGTTATAATGACATTAAATCTTAGTAAAGCTGAGACCTTACTAATAAAGAATGTTATGATAACTTTATTATAATTTATTATAATGTGATAGAATGTTACAATAATGTCACAATAACTTTACAGTGACATGTTGCAATGTTAGGTTCTGAAGAAATTTGTGGGTGCCATTAAAATAACATAAGAACTGAAGCAGAAATAAACAGAACATTGCTGCAACATTATGATAACATCATGTTCTTGCTTGGGTTACCTCTGGCCCAAGGTGTCCACTATATCTGAAGTGTATTTATCTATCTGGCCATTTAGCTATGTATGCATTTACATGATATTTATGTTATATCAAATATGTATATGCATGTGTGTGTATGTGCATATACACACATGCATATGTCAATGCATGTTTGCATGTGTTTGTACAGTTTCTATTGTGTCTCTCTTGTTTTTCTTAACAATATTTGCAATGTTATCCAGCATGGAAAAAAGGAAATCATCCGTATGTGGAAGGAAGAATTGATCACTCTGCAATATTCAGATTAAAGAGAGGAGCTGTTGACAATAATCAGGATCCTCCCAAGCCGAAGAGTAATTATACCAATTTCTATGCCTTTATCTATCATAGTTTTAATTTTATTGCTACTTTTTTTATTTCTAATAAATGATGCCCTCAAACCCCTGCTGTACCTTGTGCAGTGCATTTTACAGAGTGTGACATCACAAATAGTAGATGTGGGTAATTAAAAATTAAACAAATATCATAAACTGATTTCCTTGGCTTCTTAATGATTACATCTATTATGTGTAACGTCAGACACAGAAATGAGGAGTTTGAGACATTTCAAGATAAAACCAGGAATTTTACATAGAAAAAATGTATCGATCAACATACAAATACTGCATACCTCTAATTAACTATTTCAACTAACACTTACAATATGAAATCAGACAGATTCAAATTTCACTTAACATATATATTGACTCCTAAAATGATTTCTCAGATGATTCAGATATCAGGATCCCACCCCGTATTAAAAATACCGACACACCGCACCATATGATCTACATGACAGACTCTCACATTTTCCTACCCTGCACAGCCTCAGGGGTACCCACACCCACGTAAGGACCATTTTACCATTTTATGCATTAAGGGGGTTTTATACCTGTGATATGACAATGTTGTTGAGAAGTTGCACATAGTAGACTAACAATTCTTTGTTGCTCATATGTAACATATTACAAATTACCAATTTTTGTTAATTATATCAATGTTACTCATATTATACAAATTTGTTGGTAATAAAATCACATCACAGCCCTAGTCATGTAGTGTAATAGGACCTTGAAATGGGTTTTAAATTAAAGCTATCCAACTAGAGCTGCAATATGCCAGAGTTATGTTTACATCACAATCAAGTTGCAGACCACTAAGAAACAGGAGATGTCGCATGTGTGGATATAGACATCTCAGTGCACTCCAGCTTTGAGACAGTGCAATAAATGTTTTTATTGCAACAACAATAGATGATATCTTAAGGTGCAACAATAAATTTTATTTAGCCGAAGCAGTCTCAGATGTACTTTTTCCAATTTGTATTGAATTACAATATACGACCACAAAAGCAGAGGAACCCTTTACCTGTGTCCAAATCTATTTTCCTCTCCCCACACCACAAAATTAAATAATACAGGACTTCTTTGGGGAAAACAAATCCAAACTATTTGATTAAGAATTTTAAATGACGACCACATGCATGTACTAATACAATTTCATAAGAGAATTAATAGTTATGAACTCCAAAACAGCGTCAATCAGTTATTCAACATTATGAAGCCTATTGACAACTGACACAGACAATCTTATGTTTAGATATGAGTGGGTGCGTAATGGTGTGGCACTGGACTTCAGTCGACAAAATATCCGTTGGGACAATGGTGTACTGATATTTAACCCTGTGACCTCTTTGGATGAGGGTTTCTATCAATGCAAAGCTAGGAACCCTTATGGGACATCAGTGTCACAGGTATATTTCTTACAGAGAGCAGGTAATTGTGAATAGTTTTTTAATATCTACGTTTAAAAAAAATTATTATAGAGAACTAGGTGTGTTATTGTTTTGTTATCGCCAGTGTATACCTTCTTCCTTTAAAGTTCCCACATAATTATATCCTTTAAAGTTCCCACATAATCTTTTTGTGTGTATGTATGTACCACGAGGTGGCATCAATTATTGATTATTTATGGTTACAGATTATGCCCGTGGACATAAGATGCTTTACATAATCAGAAGTTAACATAGACTCATATCAATAGTTTTTGTATTTCCTTTCATTGCAAAGATTCAATTTTATGGGTGCTGTGCAGATGACGTCACAACTGTTCAAAATGGACTGAATGCCATTTTGGTGATCAATTTGTAATCATCGTTATTTAAGGGCTGACAGCAGTTGTTGGGGGCCAATTCACACCACTCCCTTTAACATTGACATACTTATCCTTTGTTCCTGATATATAGATACAAAATATCTGGTTAAATAGCCAACTTAACACTGTGCCTATTGATATGAACCATTTAGACATAGGTATATACTTATACTTATAAAAATTTGGAGCATGTAGCTAACATTCAGATCTAGTGAACTGTGTCTCAGATTATTTATTTAGGTCTTAGTTTTTGTTTGATAAAATCTGGAAAAATAATGAGAAAAAAAAATGAGAAAAAGTTACCTGTTTTTTTTATATAAAATGCAAACTATTGTCTAAATAAAAAATCTGAGACACAGTTCACTAGAAATCATTGTTTTTCATACCCATGTGAAATATGAAAAGTGTCCATTGAGTAATCTATGCTCAAAAAATAACAGTGAAAAAATAGGTTTTCTTAATATAATTTCCGCAAATCTAATATTATTGCAAAATTAGATAAAGCAATGAATAGAGGAAAAGAAATACCTTTCATATGACATATGGTATTATACTATATCTTGTTTATTGAGCAAGTTATGAAACA
The DNA here is from genome assembly GCA_936440205.1 of Lepidonotus clava. NCBI lineage: Eukaryota > Metazoa > Annelida > Polychaeta > Phyllodocida > Polynoidae > Lepidonotus > Lepidonotus clava. Next base: position 1,523,984 of record OW387136.1, on the reverse strand, counting down.
TACATGAAAAAGGTCCTCTACGACTGCTGTCTGTCCTTAAAACTCTGAAGCATTTGAAATACATTTTTATGCTACAATTATAAAAAATAGACTCACTGAATAATACTGACGATTTATTAGCACTTAGAACTAATGTATTTGTATTCATCCCTTGGCTACAATACCTTTATCACCATGTATATTCAAAGAGGTACAATATGCCACGGATTATGCCTGTGTCTATAGAGGTAGATGGAGTTGCTTGTTGTTTAGCAAGGTCCACATATATAATGAATTACTGTCTGTGCAAAGGTTGTATTATGGATCTAGATCTCTCACATATAACCAGTCCCTTACAAGTTGGCAGTCATGGTTGACATTCTAAAATTCATAAATAGTTTGTAGAATTAATATGCTTGATTCAAAACAAGTAAGTAACTCATTGTGACTGTCAGTTGAGTAGAACTCACATATTATGAAAGTATAAATAGATTAAATCACTTCAAGAGTAGGGACAGAAACATGGCTATGACTCTCCATCAAAAAGTGATCACTGTAATATTTAAAAAATGAATAACGATATGATGAATTTCAGTTCTTGGTAGATATCCACCAACACCAGTCAAGGAGTATACCGCTGATGAAGGAATGCCATTGAGATTGCCATGTCTGCCACTTAAATGCTTGCCAAGCCCAACCTATTCATGGCAACTTGCAAAAAACCTCATGGATGAAATGCCTGCACCTGTTCTTCTAAGCAACAGAATCATTTTGGGTGAAGATGGTAAGATTTCTTTTCTAAACTATATGGTTCCAAATGTAAAATGAATGCAATACAAGTATGATATGGCCTCATTATCTGTTTGAAACATTTTCCTTCTTCACATATCCTCATGTTATATGACATTGTGAAAACAAGATATGATGCTGACATATATATTCAAAAAAACACTTAACATTGATATCATTAAGAGTATTACTGTGGTGGTTCTTGCATCATTGATCAAGCAGTGTATGATGAATGGCTATAAACAATTGACTGATGACCACATGCAGAGAAGGATCTTTTAAGTAAACCATTAGCTCATTAAATGTGTCTCAGACCCATATATTTGCATCCATTCATTTTCTGTTCCACCCATGCAGGCAGCTTGTACTTCTCCCATGTGACAGAGGAGGATGAGCAGAGAACACCTGGTGGAGACTCACTGATTTACAAGTGTTCTGTGTTCAATAGATTTCTTGACATAACCACTAGTGGTTCTCCTTCAAAGATTATAGTTACAAAAGGTAAGTTGATATACAATATGTGGATCTTTTATTACTGATAATATAATGCTAAGTTGTCATATTTATTTACTGTAGTGTTACTGATATAGTAATATTAAAATCTTCAGCATGTTCCAACTGTAGAAAGTTCTAAATCAAACATATCTGGAAGATATAATTTGAATCATCTCCACGATCATACTTTAAGCATCTTTTACTATTGTTATATTTTATATTTACAATAAACATCACATTACAATAATGTATCTAACAACAGCAGAAGGTATAACACTTTGTAAACTGAGAAATTTCCTTTCACAGTTGATGTTACCAACAAAGTTCCCAAATTGATGTACAGTTCTCAGTCACCATATATTGCTATAAAGGGTAGCGACGTCCGTATCCAGTGTATTTTCAGTGGAAGGTGAGTATAAAAGAGGAAACAGGTTAAGAGTCAATGTGTAAGGGTTAAGCCCTAATTACACTACACATCGCGTTGGGTCACGGTGGGACGCGTTTGGGACGCGTTGGGTCCAAACAAAGTTTATATTATACTTCGCGTTTTGGGGTTGCGTTGGGTCGTGTTGGCATGCGTTGGGTCACGTTGGCACACATTTGGTCGCATTGGCATGCGTTTTCTTTTTACAAACATGCTAGTAAAACAACGTGAACCCGACACGTTGGGCAACGCGACCCAACGTGACTGCGACCCGACGTGTTGTGTAATATGGCCTTTAAAATGCTTGATTTGATAATGTTAATTAATTGATTAATTTTCATCATTGAGATGGCAGCTTCGGGTACCACTTAAATTGATCTGCTAGTGAATAAACATCAATATTAAGGAACAATAATCATGATTTACCAACCATTTTTCTTATTATTATATGTATAGCACCTCTTCAGCCATATTCATATCTTATTCACCCAATGCTTCAATACAATATAATGTGTAATAAAAATCAAATTATTAATGGAGGTGAATTTGAATAGGTAGAAATTCTGATCAAATATGCTCATGTCCCTTAATAAATCCTGATGTATACCTCCGGATAGGGGAATAGATTTTAAAAGATGTGCAAGTATTTAAAGAAAGTCCTAATGGTAGGTGAATTTGATAAGAAAAGGAGTAATACCAGCAATGATATGATTTGGAGATTGGTTATCGATTTGCATGCCAGTTCCTAGTGGCAAAAATTTGTAAAAGAATTATGTATTCTTATACTTAATACTTTGGATAATGATGGCATTAGTTTGGACATCTCCCTATAATCATTCTTAACCACTATTCCTCCGATGGTATTAGCTTGGGTATCTCTCTATTATAATTCTTCAACACCATTCCTCCTGCACTTTTCATTGCCAGGCCTGAAGTAGAGGTGCATTGGACGCCAATGGCTGGTGTACAGACAGAATCCTTTGGCACGGTCCTATCAATTAGAGCCATCCAGGAAACAAAGGTGTTCACATGTGTTGGCCATAACAGTGCAGGAAGTGCAACTGCTACTATAACAGTGGATGTTCAGGGTGAGTAAGAGTTTACTGAAAATATATCAGTGAGTTGTTTCATAAAGACTTCCTGAACATGGTTAAAGAATTCAAAAAATTTACTTTTCCATAAAACTGTCTGTGTTGCAACCTTGTTGCGTTTAGTTGTAATACCCAATGTTCCATGAAAACCCCCTAAATCTCTTTAAAGGCAGTGGCACCATTATAGATCTACTATTCAATTTGTTTTTAAACTTTCTAAAATAAAAGTTATGCACCTATAGATCTTAAAAATGGCAAAGAAAATGATATGTCATCATGGTAACTTTTCTACTATTATTTATTCTTTTTTTAGAGGAATTACAAAATGTTAACATGAAGGTGACAGAGGGGAAAAGATAATCGTTTTAAGAAAGTGTACTATATTCTGCCTGAAGGCATCAATAACAGGCTGTAGGCTAGGGCAATTGGAAAATGGTGGATTCTGAGCAATTTGATAGAGTTTTGTACATTTTCAGGATGAACATTATGCAAAAAATATTGTTCAAAGAAGCATAATTCTATAGAACACATAAAAAATCCACTTTTTGAAATGGCTCAAAATCATGATATATTATGAAAAATATTATGAGCTTTCATTTTCAGCCAAAATAAGGTGAGGGGTCATCGGATAATAACGTGATTGCAGGAACTAGATATATGTGCTTTTTAGTGAAAACATGGTAAAACATGGGTAGCCATCTAGCTCCTCCTGAAACCAATTGAAGCACTTATCCTAAAGTATTCTGTTTGTTGGTGTTTCTGAAACCCTTACAAGGTTGACAATATGTACTATATCATGATATGTTAAATAATAATAAGATTAGAATTAAAATGTATTCATTTACACATAAAGTGTTTTTCACTTGTAGCATAAATCTAAGCAAATTGGTCATATTCAGCCCTTTGCAACTCAGAAACTAAAGGGTTACTATACTTTCTTTTATGAATTTCAACTCCAAGACAATTTTTATACATTTTAACCAATGTTTTTGAAAATTGAAGTACTTTGATTTTCAGACAATATTCTCTATTAAACCAAAACTTTGGTTTTAGCTATCAATGACACTAAGCCAATAGTTCCGGTGTGCAGCATAATTAATTTTTTGCACAACAATTACATTACAAAATAGCTTGAGGAATACCAAATGTATCTCTTGATTGATGTGCTCTTTTTAAACAGCAAAGCCAGAGTTAATGAAACAGCCATTTGATATGAATGCCACTGAGGGAGATACAGTGTCAATGGATTGTATGACAAAGCCCGACTCAAAGGCCCCGAGTGACATCCAATGGTCCATCAATGGGGAACCAATCAGAGGTATGGTTACTAAAAGCCCCGCACCCACTATATACATCTTTTTTCATATAACAGGGGCCATATCTTTGTAACTGATTTCAGTGTTAGGCTAAACAGCTGGTGAAATTTGGTTAGTGCCTCATTTTTATCTGATATGTCTTTCAATCAAAGTAACTACACCTAACTACTCTTCAAGGGAACAGAGATGACATTATTTCTTTTGGTAAGATGCAAAATAAGGCATTATGAGAACTAAAAGAATTTGACCTGATTAGCCTAATCACTAAAATTCACAAAAATCAAGATATGGGTCCTGTGTAGAGACAACAATGAAAGCAAGCTAGATATTAAACTAATACCAACTGCTTCATTGAAAATGGGAAACAAATCAATCCTGTTTGGGAAAGTAGTAGAGTGTTAGATTGAGAATTTTGAAGAACTATCATATACTGAGCAGATAATCATACATAATATCGAAGTAAAGAGTAACATTCAATATATTGTACAGTTTCATAATAAAGAACATAATGTCAAAAAAGAGTTTACTTTTGATTTGTTCAATCAAATATTTGAATGGCTTAGAGAAGAATGGAGTAAATGAGTAAGAGCACAGGGATCTAATATACTTCCCTGAATATGTGGGGAGTGAAAGATTCACTTACATGGCTATAGCTAACTCACACGACCACAAATGACCTGCTGGGCCTTGCCAAGTGCACACTGCCCCTCTCAGTGGCCTCTTGGCCAATCAGATTGCTTCTTTTATAAATTGTTTATTTGGGTCACTGTAAGGTGGTATCCTATTGGTCAGTTTTTCCCTCCTCTCATCAAGGTGAGATTTGGTGTAGTTAACTGTTGAATCTTTTTTATTTATTGGTTATAGGATACTAGTGGCCCTTTCATTTGTGGTTTCGCTCACAGGATGCTCATCAGGTGTGTTTGAAGGCTAGCTGTAGTTTGTCTTATATTTTATTTTTTGGGGATTCATGTGTTGCTGTCAGAAACCACTAGGTGGCACTGCAGTCAACAATACCAAATTAATAGTATATTGGTATGGTCATTGCAATCTTTTAGAGGGAAAACTAAGTAGTTTTAGGTCACTTGCTGGCCAGTTTGGATAGTAAGCTGAGGTATGTAGCTATAGAGTACTGTCCTCTTGTCTCAATGTTACTGAGGTTTCGAAAAATTTTTTTTCGAAACCTCAGTAACATTGAGACAAGAGGACAGTACTCTATACTCACAAACCTGAGAGTGAGAAAAAATACGAACAAATACTTCCCTGAATATATTACACATCTTTAAATTTAAAATTTCTTAATAAGGATAGAGCCATAACATTGACTGAATTTCCCACAAATTTGGTCAGGGACATATAGTTTAGTGAAAATATAAGCTAGATGACATTGAAGCCTTGATGCTGAGCCTGTCTTTTATGGACATGTATTGTATATTTCAGAAGGGGACCAGGAACCAGCACCACACACAAAAATGAGCAATGACGGTCAACGACTGACGTTCTACGACCTGTGTAGGGACTGCCCTAGAAATAGGACTGACCTGAAGGTTGTCCAATGTAATGCTAGCAATGTCCATGGCTACATATTAGCTGAAGGCTACCTCAATGTACTATGTAAGTATAAATCCATTATTCATTACATTCAGGATCTGTGGGGTGTTTACTTGACCAACCAAAACTCCCTTGTTTCAGTTTTGATTATCTTAAACCCTTGTTTTCATAATCTTTAAAGCCTGAATCATCTTCAATGATCATATTGGAATCATAAGTCTTTTCAATTAATTATACAAACTATATTAAAGGAAACCTCGCACATAATCAAGGGGTAGATATTTGTCAATGAACTTTTTTGTGCATGAAATATGCATTAAGAACTAATAATGCTAAAAATATTTTGAGGATATTGAAGGTGTATCCATTGTTGTGGGACTTTGATATTTAGTCTATTTTAATGGGTTTTTAAGGGGAATCCCCTAATTTGTGACGTAGCAAGGACTTTAATTGGGATTCCCCAGCTTTCAAGAAAGGGAATCCCCAACTCTCAATAGCGTATAGAAAGGAATTTTAGCTGTATTATCAAATTTTTATATTAGGCCATGTGCAGGCTGTAAATACTTGTATCCTTTTCCCACATGAATTCATTCAATTACCTGAGATCCCCAAGCTACTTTGAAAGGGATTCCCCTTCATTATGACTTAGCAAAGACAGAATTGTAACCCCCGGAATTAGGGAATTCCCAATTTTTTCATAATTTCCTTTATAATTCCTTAATAGTTAAAAATTTTCCCATTTTTTCTATTTAAATGTCTTAAGAATACCAAAGAGAAGCTAATTAATTGCAAAATTAGCGTTTGAAAATTTATGTGCAAGGAACCCTTTAAATAGCTCATTGTCAATGAGAAAGAATGTACATGTGTTACATATTGCAATATTTTTTTCAAATAATTTCCAATTCTTCTGACCGCGGCTGTTGCACATTGGTCAGTACATTTTATGAGCACAACAATACAGATAGAGCATAGTTTTGCCATTTGTGAACATACTAATTATAACTGAAGCGCTACACCCACTAGGCGTTTTCCTGCATGTAAAATTACTTGTCGACTATGAAATTTGCTTTTAAATGACAGTCGCTCAGAAACTTTAATGACAATTTTCCTAGTCACCCATCGACCGTATGATCGCCTAATGGATATGGGGCTTTAATTGCTTAAAAAGCTTACACTATTTCCACATATATGCTACACCTCTATTTTTAACATTCAATAAATGGTAAATTATGTAGAGTAAAAAGCTTAAAATGTTACCTTCTTTTGAAAACCAGTACCAGTGGCATCCGGCTCAATCAACCTCGTGGCCACTGCAGGAGTGGTTGGTTTTGCCGCCTTCACTGCCATCATCGGGTATGTAGGATGCCAATTAAAGATGATGATTAATAGCCTATTCTGAATTAATAACATCCTACACCCACCCCCTTCAAAATAATTTTGTATCAGATTTGAAAAATGAACAGAATACCTGCTAACTCACCCTGATCTATTTAACAACAAAATATTTTGCCGTTTTGACTGTTGAGTGCATACCAATCTTCACAGTGTTCATAGTTATTTATATGTATATATTCATTTTAATGTTTCTTTTCCTTGACCAAAAAACCAGAACCCATAGTACATATGTATGGAGCAATTGAATAGAGTGAGAGCAGCCTTAAAGATCTGATTGAAACAGGTAGGTCTACATTACCCAAGTAAGAATATGACGTTTAGTTCTCCTTTGGTTCTTGTAATGTTATTTTGATGGCACCCAAAAATGTCTTTGGAACTTAATATTGTGGGCTGTAACATTATTGTGATGTTCTTGTAAAATTCTTTCATGCTATAATTGCTGGTCGAAAGAGAAAGTCTAGAACATATTCACAAAATTATTTCTGGATGAGAGGCACCTAACGTTTCTCCTATAACTTTGGCAATACAATCTAAGTTAATACATGAATATATGATAGGATTCCCCTATGTCAAATCTGTTATATTTGTTTTGGCCATTTGATAAGTACATAAGATGTGTATCACAATGCCTGTATTCATACAATTTAACATGAATCAGTTAATCAATAATTGTCTTAAACTCCTAGATTAATTTTGTGTCATGAGAGCAAATAATGTATTGAGAAGAGGGTTACTTCCATAATTATTATTGATATGACAGACGAGCACCTTCATAAATGGTGTAAAACCAAGGAAACCCCTAAAGATTATTAGAAATAAAATCCTTTATTACATTTCATCAATCCTTACAGGGGCAGCTGACCAATTCTGAAGAATTGGAAGGTATTCTGTGGACAGATGCATATAAGAAGCTTACATTACGATTTCAACGTAAGCCCAATACCAACTTGGCAACTTAACCATTGATGGGTGATGGATGATAGGACGAATCACCTGTAAGGTCATCTGGTGACTGTAATATCAAGCAACTTTGATACATCATTGCTGATTTTACCACCTATTTTACTGGCCATCCTGCCACCCATCGCCAGTCGCCTAGACTTCACACATGGGGAATCGCTCAGCGATTAACATATGACTCCTCTGACATCACCAGTGACCAGTTAAATTGTCTAGTGATTATGGGGCTTTAGATCAACCAGACCAATCAGATAAAGCATATGGCGATATTTGGCCTATCTGCCAAAGATCTGAAGGTGATAAAACCATACACTGAATCAGTTACTTAAAGGGAGCCAAAACCAATGAACTCAATAACATTTTCAAAACTCAAATAATCATAGAAATCCATTCCTTGAGCCAATTTCTGGCCTAAAATCTAAGCCATTAAATATGGTAGAAAATAATTGAAAACACACTTTCCATGCTCAAGTCAATTAATGTGGATCCACAAAAATGGGGTTTGTTTACAAACAAATGGAAATTTAACTATCTTTCATAGAATTCTACTTTGGTTTGGTCTAGATTTCAGAGCTTATACTTTACCACTGACCATAACTTGACTCATCTGACATATTTCTATACTTTTCTGAATTTTAAGAATTTTATCAATTTTATGGGTTTTGACTCCCTTTAAACCCAGCGATCATGTTCTGACTGATCTTCAACCTAAATGCAATGATTAAAGGTACATGTCTGATCTCAATCGCCAATGAATATGGGCTGATGATGATGTGTTGGAGTTTAAGGTCTATTCAGCAATTTTTCAGATATATAAAAGACCAACCCCAGTTTTTGACTGTTCACAGTTGTATGATTGAATCTACAGGGTGGAAAAGACTGTAAGGTAAGGTGGTCTAACAGGTAGCTACAGGGAACTGAACCCGTGCATGCAATGCCAACCGCCAGACCAACCCATCTACCTAACATGGGCTGATAAATTGTAAATTCTACTGGCATTTGATGCAGCAATTAGATCAATTTGGTATGGAGGACAAGGGATGTGTGTTTGGAAAGTAAAGATAGGTGGCAAATCTAAGAAGTGAAATAAAACCAAAATAAAACCATTAATTACAAAAGTGAGAAAGGTAGACAATTATGCAGCTTGGAAGGTCAAAAGGTTCAATGAAATGTGTGAAGTAAACAATTTGAAATTTCACTGGCTCATATCGAAATGTGACAGAAAACACATTCTATGTTACCAAATGTACAACTGGTCCTTCACTGGATGAATTACACATTATGTAATTAGGAAAGGTGGATTTCCCCCCCATAATTATTGGTCTTTGAATAGTGTTACCTGTTATCTGTCTTGATTGTTAACTGGTCCGGATGTAGCTGGTAAATTGATAAATGGACCCTGAGCTTGATCACAGGGGCAGATTCAGGAGGGGGGTGGGTCCAGTGTGTCCTGCCCCCCACCCTCCTTATGCTGGGGATGCAAACTTGCCAAAGAGAAAAAATGTTGTTCATGTGTGTGCAAATGTATGTTGTTTAAAGCCCTAATTATACTACACGTCGGGTAGACAGACGTGTTGGGTCGGTGCCCAACATGCATGGTACTCACTTGGGCTGGTTTAAGATCATATAACACTACGTGTTCGGTCACATCAGGACCCAATGCGTTTATATTTTATATATATCATACTACGCATTTAGTATGCCTTGGGGGTTGTGTTGGCACGCATTTGGTCGTGTTTGGGTCGCATTGGGTCACGTTGGCACTCGTTTTTTTTACAAACATGTTGGTAAAATAACGCAAATCCCTCGTGTTGGCCAACTTGTCCCAATGTGAATGGTCCCCGACGCATAGTGTAATATGGCCTTTTGTACTAAGCATATATATCCAGACCCAATACCTTTTTCGAAGTCCTGTATCCGACCCTGCTTCAGCATGTCTTTAGCTTATACATGAGAAAGGTTAAATGCTACAAACTCTGCTTATGGTAGTGCCCTGTTATTCAATCATTTACCTTGCTTTGCAAAGCTAGAGTCGAGAATGTATGATAAGGAACAAATTAAAATAATTATGTTCAGGTTTTCTGACTGATCCTCTTTGGGTCCCGACCCTAGAGTTTTTAAAAGAAAATATGGGTAAAATTAATTAAATTGTGACTAAAATGAGTGCCCAGACTACTCATTTCAATTAAAAAACATATTAGAAAATTTAAATCCCGACCTACCAACCCTAATTTTTTGGAGGCATGAAATGCAACAATAATGTTTTGTGACCTATGTGTAATTGCAGAAATTTGCATCTTTAGAAATATGGCCCTTTACAGATTGATGACTAACAATAAAGGATTCATAAAAAAGAATTATGATTCTAACAAAGCCAATGATTTTGTTTGATTTCACCTTTTTGTCATATTATTGAAATAATTATGCTCTGATTTCACAACACCATAAAAAAAATAATTTGCAGCTTTTTCTGTTATATTGAGAATCTATATCAAATCTGGCCTTTATCAATCTCTTATTTGCAGAATTTAAATTGAACCAATAGAAAATTTAAATTTAAAACAAAACAAAACAAACTGTTGCAGTGGAGCCATCACTGTTGTAATATATAGGTTTTATCAGCTATAAGTAGATTTTGCCAATGCTTCTTATTTGATAACTTCATAAGGGATTACCTAACTAGTCCTTTCTAAGTATGAAATGGGTATATGAAAAAACATATCAATTTTACTCACATCTGTGAAAAAGAATGGTGAGTGGAAAAACACTCTTCACATCTTCCCATGATACAAGTTTATTTTAGCACAGTGTCTACTTCAGTTTACAGGTAAGCACTCCAATCAATCACAATCAGACAATTAAAACATACACTTAACAATAACAGTGTTTTCTTTATATCATACACTTACATAGGCTCGTCACAACAAGAGAAAACATGAGCCTGCCAATGATACACAGAAAAATTGTTGGCACAATTGATTGACTGTGGTGTAGCTTTGACTGTCTGCAAGATAGGCTTTTTTTCAAAATTACTGTATTTTTTTCTAGGAACACCGTTAACTAAAATGGCAGTGAGAGGGTTTCAGTAAAAAGGCAGTATCATTATTTGTTAAATGGCAACAACTGTGAATCTCTCAAGGATGCAATCCTTCAAACAGACACTTCTTCTGTACTCCATCGTATTATATTACAGATTTTAGAGTTGTGAAATTAAAACTTGTTTGTCACTTTCAAGAACTGTTTATTTAATATCATATTGTGCACTTTAACGTTGTTGCTATGTTAATGATTCCCAATTTGAGCTGAATGAGAAATTTAACACAGCATTCAACGGGCTTTCTATTATATAAAAGATGACAAGACGAGAATGGCCCAGTGAAGGGCCCTAGGCCTGTACAGTCCGAGTTAGACACATGAAAGTCTGAAAAGGGCTACATGGAAGAGTGACTATCTGTTTCTCAAGGAAATACCAACATGATTTAATCATATTACCATAATACTAACTGTCCAACTACATTTTTGAATCCCCTATTATGCACTCATAATCACATTGTATAATCACAGTTCCTTTAATGGTCTATAATGGTTTCAAAATACTGAAATGGCCACAGCTGCCTTCATGTAAAACCTTATGGCCAGCCGCACGACACTCCGTCCTAGCGTTGTCAGTTGTCAGTTGACACCAAGTGATGCCATCGTAGTACCACGTGATTGCTTAAATGATACTCTACCACACATTGGTCTGGGACAGTCGGTTAAATTTGTTAAGAATGTCATTCCAGTACTGCATGATTGGTCATATGACACTCTTTTACACCCATTCCATGTCTGCCAGTTGACGCTATCCACATCTTAATTGATTGTGTGACTATACCACATGATGGGTCATCTGACATTATGACATGTAGGTTATCATCAGGTCTGTTCACATTATTGACACGTCAAGTGATGTCATTCTGGTACAATGTGATTGGTCACATAACACTCTAGCACATTTCCGATCTTGGCTGGTCTATCAACACCATGAACTTGCTAACCCTAGACCATATGACCAATCACATTTCCCCAAGCCTCTATCCTGGCCTAGTCAGTTGATGAAGTTATCGATGTAACACATGTTGGGTGATATTACCCTCTCCCTCCCATTTTTCTTGGGCGAGACCATTGACACAATTAACATATCAAGCGAAGGTGTTCCTGGTCCATATGCCCAGTCAAATGACACTCTTCTTCAGCATTGCTTAGGCCTTGTCAGTTGACATAATTGGCACGTCTAATGATATCATCCCTGTACCATATGAACATGAACATTCTGACCTGGACCTGAGACTGGTCAGAAAGCATCATCTTAATGTCTCGTGACGTCATCACTTAACCATGTGATCGGTCACATGACACTCTCCCACACCTCAGTCCTTTGCTGGTCAGCCGACATCATCGACATGTCAAGTACCGTCGTTCCCGTGCCTCGAGACAAGGTTGACGTGTCAGCTGATGTCCTGTCGGCTCGGACGTCTGTCAGAAGGTTGTCTCGACTTCCTGTGAGGACCTCGCTCACCATCATAGGCCCGGCACCCACCTGTTCAGAGAAAAGTACCAAATTTATCCTGTATTCCAATTATAGCTATTGAAAATTTAGTAATTTCTGAAATCCCATTCGAAATATAATGGAAACTCATGCATGTAACATACCATTTGAAAGAGAATTCAGAATCCTTTCTAATGATATGTAACATGCGCTTATTCAAACAATAATTTATTGGTTTCGTCCTCAAGAAATGTTCACATACTTAGAAAGGTATTTTAGGCTCACAATGACCTATTTATACTAACAATTTATTCAGAATTGATGCTAAATCATAGATTTTATAGAAATAATTGTTCCTTAACAATCAAATTTCCAAAATATGACTGTAATGGCATTTCGTATTCCAGCCTTCATCTACCTACCTGTTGCATGTCGTTCATTGCCAGAATACGTTCGATGATTTCATCATTCACATAGTCTGTCGAAATAAAGTTGAAAGGGATCTTTGAAGATTCCTGGAGTGTTTTGAGGAGGTAGTAGTTGGTTGCTGCAGCCATGTCTTCGACAAAGTCAAACTTCTCGGGGGCGCAGGCACTGACACAGACCCCCGGAAGGCCCCCCACACTCCGAACGATGGTGTGAGCTGTAGGGGTGCTCTCCATTTTGTACCTGATGGGCAAAAGCAGATGATGATGATAGTAGGAGTTTAAGGTCTACTCAGAATGTTTTAAGCTATACCGAGACCAATTCTGGTTTTTGACCTCATTGTTTTCATGATTGAATCTATGGGGTTGGAAACGACGGCAAGGTAAGGTGGTCTAGCAGCCAGCACCTAGGACCGAACCCAGGCTGGCCGTGTGCAATGCCGACATGCTAACCACTAGCCACCCCAACCCCGGATTAAAGCAGAAGAAACAGTTGTTATATAAGGGTAGTTTCAAATTATATAAACATCAGGTTCAGTAATAATCTATTCCATGCACCAACACTGAAAGGCCAACAAGATTCGAAATAATGTAAGTGTTTTGGGGTACTTTCCATTTTGCAACTGATGGATTCAAAGTGAGATATAGGTAGGTAGGGATATTTGTGAATTATAGAGATATAACAGGCCTCAATAATGTAACTCTTGCATGCATAAGCACTAGAAAGGCCACCCTGACTCCAAATAATTTTCCAAGTACTTCGCATACATGTACTCAGTGGATGAAAGCATAATAATTATAGAGTTGGGTTGGGGTATTTGTATGATATGTCATACCTGTAAAGCGTTATACATTCAATTCAGACCTAAGAAAGAGTATAACAATTAATCAAATGACACCTGGTAATGGTAATTGAATTAAGTAGTGTCATATTGATATTGACAAATTAATATATCATGTAAAAAACTTTGTAACACCCTTGTTGACAAACAATTTCCAACCTACATTACCCAGCCAGCTTGCGATGTAACAGAAATGCTCTGCAATCATACTTTCTTTGTTACTTTGTTACTTACTAACAATTACGTTATTGATTGTGAGGTTGAAACCTCATCAAATTAAAGCGTAATTATAACTTTATCTTTGGTGAGATTTGGATGAAACCAGAACAAAACATTGTTTGAACATTCTATGTAGAGGTGAAAGATTCACTGGCTCACAATTTTCATAAGAATATTCTGTTTAGGTTGAAGAACAAAGTCAGAACGTTATAAATATGTTGCACCACAACACCACAGTAGTATATGTTGCAGCAACATTATTGGAGCCATCAAAAAAAAAAATAACAAGAATCAGTACTTAACGTTGCTGCAATGTTATCATAATGTCACACATCCGGCTGGTTAACTTGTGGTTGAAAGCTGTATCACAATGTACAATATCTTACCAGAACATGAAGTAGGGGTTATAAGCATTGAGTTCTGTGACTTTCTTCCTGAAGTCCTCGTCCACTTCTTGTGGGCTCGCCTTGTTTGGCCAATGGTAGTCAATACCTCGCCAACTGTACGCGACGTTCGGGATGCCCGCGACTACCACATTTTTACCATACTGGACAATGTCACCTGAAAGAGAAGGAAGAAGGCTAGTGGAAACAGTGTCAGTGGCCCGTTGCACAATGGAATTTCGTTGATAGGATTAAGTTAAGATAACATACGGAACATTTGCTTAACAGCGAAATTTTCGTTGTTACAAAAAAATTAAAATCTTTGGTTCTAACAAATGAAATTCATTTTGTCTGTTTACCATCTGACATTTACATCATTTAAACTTCAGATACTACTGAGTCCTGACAAAACAAAGCTCCATTTTACAAATTTTAGGACCAATTTGTCAAATGAATTCTTTTGGGTATCTTTGTATCATGTAACTGTCTTCATGGAATAAGTAGGCATGCAATTTTGAAAATATTTCATAGTAAACTCTAGTATTGATGTTAACTTGGACGACCTTATTTGATTGATATATAACATCTTTGTGATACATCAGAGTGCCTCACCAATGGCCATCTCCCTCATGTGTTCCGGGATGAGCTTCTTCCCGACGTACTCATTCAGTAGGCTGTGCACCTTCATCCAGTCCACCTCCTTCCCGTCGTTACTGATGTACAGGAAGACCACCTCGCTGGGCTGCTCCGCGATGAAGTCACGTAAAGTGTCGAGGATGTCCTTTAACTTCACACACAGTACCTGAAACCAACATGGCTCTGGTTAGGTTGTTAAGATGATGAAGTCACCATAAGTGTCCAGGATGTCATTTAACTTCACACACAGTACCTGAAACCCGAATTAAAATATCTTAATAAATTTTTTTCCCTTTATTTTGATAACCTGAACACAGTTAGTTGTGATCTTACAGTAGCTGAAACACCTTTTTGATACACTGGCTGATCTAATATATTGAAAATGAGGCTTGATCTTTTGAAAATAATAATCATTAATGACGAGTTTTCCAATAATCAAGTACTTCAGATAACAAGGGATGCACACCTTCACGGGAAGAATTTGAACTCATACATTCGACAGGCTCGGGCTTGTCTGAAACCACTTCCTCTAAAACGTGTCAAGGAGTGTAAGTCTTACTCCACGATTATCCCTGAAAAATCATAGTATCATTATACCACCCATAGCAGTGGGCGTGTTAGGTAATACTTTTGCGCCCACCTCAAAGTTTCCCTTGCCCTTCTGGCGTGTATATAAGTGTAAGTCAGGGGGTGTTAACTATATTGTGTCACAATAGTCCCATCCGCTCATAGTTCTCTTCACACGCCCAACCTTCTCGGCGTCTTAACGTACCCACACTCCATTCAGGCACCAATATAATTGCCAGCAGTGGCGTATCCAGTTCCCCCCCGCCCCCCCCCCCCTCAGGGCGGGAGTGGGGGGGGGGGGTCCCCATGTTCGGTTGACCCCCCTCCGATTTCTCAAATTTTACGCAATTAAACTACCAATAAAGGGAATTATCCAAATTAGGGGGTCTCTGGAACCCCTCAGATTTAGCAAAGTTTCTATGCCTATAGACCTATACGGGGAATGTGGGTTGTATTTGATGGCCGCGCTTTACCAGTGTTCTACTCTCACTGTACTTAGAAGTTAGTAGGCATTAAAAGACTGTGTTTCACTCTGATCTAGTATATTTGTAAATTTAGATGAAACATATATTATGACTCACATTATCTGTTCAATATACTCTGTACGATCGGCCGTAGACTGCCAGGTACACACAAAAGGTACACATATAAGATTCTATGCCCTCGTTATTTTTTGCCTAGTAGCATCATCGAAAATCTATTCCATTGCAGTAGTTGCAGCTTTAACAAAACAATCCCCCCTTTCCAGCTTCAACGTGTTAATTCCATTAATGCGCTTTCCTCTCACAGTTAATCTGACAACCTGTATCCAAAGGTATTCTGTAGGCCTAAGTGTAATTAATGGAGGAAAGCGGGGGGGTGGGATATTGACATGTTTTGAATCGTACAGATTTATGTCTCAAACTTATCAACGTATATATATATCTGGTTTCAATACATATTATAGTAAAAACTCACAAAAGTGGCGAGTGTCATGTTGACGCTGGGGAAACGACAATCGTTTTGTTAGGCCGGGCCTAACGAATCTAGTGGGGGTCGAACCCACGAGGGGCTCGAATAATTCATTAGTGGCCCAGCGTCACGGCTCGCCGGACGGTTGTGGCCGATAGAGGCCTTTTATATCCGAACCACAGGACTGATGCAATACACCGCATCCTACTTCTAGTATAGTGTAGACAATCTGCGGCGAATGACCCCTCCGCGCCAGAATCGTCATCCATGATTCGCAGTTAGCGAGCGTCGAGGTGGCAGAGTGATAGTGTAGACTGATCTTTCCTCCAGCGACACCTGGTGGATTAAATTGAAACCAGGACGACCATGAACGAAAAAAATGTATTCAAATGGGGATTCGAACACGGGCAGGCCACCATCCAAGTAACAACCGGTCTCAATGTTGCTTAACTTACCCGGGCTAGGGACCATCCAAATACCCACCGGTATGAACAGATCGTAGCTTAGTGAAATTGACTGTATGGATCTAAACATATCAACCAGGAGCCATCAAGAGATAAAGTCTAGTATTGATAGACTTGGATACCTGCCAAACTGAATTAAACCTTCTGCATACCCAGTATTATTAGATTAAGCAGTTTGGGGTATTTAGGCATATTTCCTGGTACTGACATGTACAGAACCAGAATTTTGGGGGCGGTGATGTGAGTCTTCCCTGACAAACAAGGGGCCCTTGATGGGGGGGGTCCCAATGTCGCATGTCAATTTTAAGAAACATCCATGTCGCCCTGTCGAATTTAAGAATTAGCCCTGTCCCATGTCACTAAGCCCAAAAAGGGCCATGTCGCCGTCTCGAATTTAAGGGTCTAGGGCCATAAACAAGAGGTGCACGTGGTCAACTAGAATTTAGGAGGGATCGGTGAGAAAAAGAAGGGGCGGGCGGTAGTTTGGCAGTGGGTAGTATCCTTGAAAGGGCCCCCTTCCCAGTATGAAGTGGAAAAGGAGAAAGTGGAGGATCGGATTCATATGGGGAGTCCCATTGGAATTGCAAATATAAATTTATGCAACATTTTGTTCACACTTTAATTTCAGAAACTAATTTCACATCAGAATGTACTGAGCATTTGTATATATTGTTCATTCTTAGTCCTAACACCAAGGAAAATGTACGTATTTTGTTTTTTTTTCCATATGAAATATTTATAGTTTTATATTCTGAATTTGTAGTCTTATCCCCGTCATGGGTAGCCCTGTGGTCAGGGGTGTCTGGTGACCAGCTGCAGATGGTTATGTGATGTGGGGGAAGAACGGGGGTTGGGCGATAGACACAGCATGTGGTCTCTGTCCTGTGGAGCATTAAATTATTCCGACAGTGATGATAGAAAAGTCTGAAATCATAAATCAAAGTAGGATTTTTTCTACGGAAAACATTCTTTAACATAATTGTGAACAAATTGATATGTTTAAAGTCAAAAATGAGCAATAATTAAGATAAATACAAAATTCGGAGAATTAAACAAATAATAATATGTTAATACTCGACCCTCCCGTAAATGCATGCAATTCTTCGAGGATGAATTTACACTTTTTTTTTCTCATGGACCACTTTCATCTCTGGAAATCCCCTTAGCTTATTACAGGGGTGCTAAACACTGGTTTTCCCTACCAAGACATATTCGTGAATTAGATAATATTGATATAAAATAGTACAATAATAATGACACTTTAAAATTATGAACAGAAAAAAGGCGTATTGCCGTATGACGGACGATACGTCAAGTTTACCCAGGCATTTACAGGATTCGAACCCGTGCAGAGAAAACACATCAGGTCGCCGGTGAAATGACTTATCCATTTTACCGCCGACTTGATGCTGCAGGTGATTGATTTTCCGACGGGTAGGTTCCTCCACGGGCCTTACGATGGGGTCAAACATTGCCATTTCTCCACGTCTTCACAAATCAAGGCTCCTGCCCCGCTAAAACTAGTAATCTGTCGGGATAGACTGGGAGGGAGTGAGGGAGAGAGCCCTGCGTGATGGAGGATTAATCTC
This sequence comes from Lepidonotus clava, assembly GCA_936440205.1. NCBI lineage: Eukaryota > Metazoa > Annelida > Polychaeta > Phyllodocida > Polynoidae > Lepidonotus > Lepidonotus clava. The sequence goes on along the minus strand of OW387136.1, from coordinate 1,505,383 downwards.
CAGGGTCCGACCCGGGTGCCCGACCCAGAGACCGCCTGACGGTGTAACCCTTACCGGGCCACGCCCCACCACGCCCCGTTGCACTGCGTAAGTAAACCCCGGTCTCAACCGATGATTGGGACGGATTCTGAGCTGTGTCGCAGTTTGCCCCATGAGTTTAATTGGCCCCAGTCTGAGAGGAGCTCTCTGTTGGTCGTTACAGGGGTGTGCACCTGCCATCCGGCTTAAAGCCTGCAGTCTGTAGCAGAATGTATTGAAGGGGGGGGGTGGGGGGGTCCCCATGTTCGGTTGACCCCCCTCCGATTTCTCAAATTTTACGCAATTAAAACTACCAATAAAGGGAATTATCCAAATTAGGGGGTCTCTGGAACCCCTCAGATTTAGCAAAGTTTCTATGCCTCTAGACCTATACGGGGAATGTGGGTTGTATTTGATGGCCGCGCTTTACCAGTGTTCTACTCTCACTGTACTTAGAAGTTAGTAGGCATTAAAAGACTGTGTTTCACTCTGATCTAGTATATTTGTAAATTTAGATGAAACATATATTATGACTCACATTATCTGTTCAATATACTCTGTACGATCGGCCGTAGACTGCCAGGTACACACAAAAAACATAGTTTAGCGTGAAGCTGTGATTTAAGGTAAATTCTAACCTATAGCTAGTGTTACTGTATAAAAACAAAAATAAAAGGACATTTGACACAAAGTGTAGTTAAAATCTAGTGTACTATTTTATTGCTGAATCGATTCTATTAATCTTTATCCTCGGCGCACCACTCGCACAACACCTCGGAGCACATGATGCTGGCAGGCTCGCCCCCCTCACAGTCGGCGTGGTAGCACCGGCCGCAGTAGTTGCAGACCAAGTACATTCTGAAATATTACGGAGGCATGTTTAAATACACATTTTTTTAAATTGTGTGCACGAACTAATCGGACCATCATCAATCACAATTTTTAGTAACCGTACGAAATTCGGCGTTCACTCCAACGTCAACATCAAGATTCTATGCCCTCGTTATTTTTTGCCTAGTAGCATCATCGAAAATCATTGTCGCTATATAATATTATTTATTATGAAAAAAAAACCCGGCGTACCTGTAGTTGCCATCCAAGAATATGGCCTGCGGTTGTGTGGCGTGTTGGTCTTCGGCAAACGTTTCCATCGCCTTCCACCTTTGGTCCGTTAAGTACTCCTCCTGCTCCTGAAAAAAATTGTGTGGTTATAGTTAAATGTGCAAAAGTCAATTTTGCACTTACTACATACCAGCGTGTCCCTCGTAATATTGGCAAATTTCAGAACAATTGTACTCGTGAAATCGCCCCACTCATCATTTTGTTTTGTTTATACATATTTCCCTTCATACGCTTACATGTTTTATTTCCCACTTAGCTTCATCGTGTAAATACAAATGTACCAACCTGGGTCGGATCCTCCGAACAGTAGACGCACGTCCACTCTGATGGGCCGTCCGGGAGCTGTTGTTGGTCGTGCGTCCTGGAAAAAATTTCAAAAATCATCACACCGTCCATCATTTCAACATAGGTGGTCGAAACTACCAAATCATCGGCATCTCAATTTTTCTCATCCAATCTCTATTTCATGTTATTGTGCCAGTCTGACAAATTTGCAATTTTTAAAATGTCCAAAAAAGAGCCTGTTGTTTCAGCATGTTACATGAATTCGAGCGACCACAACTATGTCCGACCGCGAGTCCGTCGTCGGGTTTTAGACAGTGTGCATTATTTGGCATGACGATACTCATCCTACCAGATAGTAAGTTAATAATTTTCTTTCCATGCTTCTCTTCCATCCCTGTCCATCAATTGCAACAGTGTTGAACAATTTAAACCTACTTAGGGGTGAACAGGGGCGCGCACTCGGTCCATTCGGGTTCCGTCCAGATCGTTTCCTCCTCTTCAATATTTTTCTCCTCACGCGGTGTCCATGCCTGGGATTCCTCTTCCTCCTCCGACCGCACATGGTTGCTTGAATGAGCCAAAAAAAACAACCTTTAAGTGTCTGGAATTGGTTATCTACGTGTATGGGGAGAAAACGAAAAAAAATGGAAAATATCTACCAAACGTAACAGCTATTATCCACACAATTATACATTTGTTAACAAACACTCTATAATTATATGGAAGTGTAACCCCCAAGTCATTCTCCCGCAAAGCCTGAAAAAACACTACTTCTCTATATAGGCATGTTATCTTATCAAATTATAGGCAAGTTATCTGATTCACCTACCGGGTTTTCTGCGCGGTCGCCATTGTTCACAATGTGGTGCTTGTGTTTAATATCAGCAAACTTCTGCGTACGTACGGCTTTTATGGTCGTGAGGCTGGCGCGGGACTGTGTGTGTGCACGTGGTGGGCACCTCCTTATAAAGCTGGTGCCCCCCCCCCCCCCCCGACCCCCCCGGGGGGCAGGGTAATGAGGGGCCATCTAGGTCAGCCGAGCAGCCTGAGCGACCGGTGTCAGGTGTTACATAAGGTGTCGCTCGCGCAGCGCAGCCCTGGCAGCTGGATGTGCACGTCCTGACACCTGACTCAAGAAACCACCCGTAAATGCACACGGCCCCACACCCCCAGCCTGTGAAATAACTTCAGAAAACGTACCTCAAAGTCGCACATCCTGGCACCGTAACCTTGCGAAGTAATTTCCTACCTTTTATTTTAAATTTGAAAGTAGTCACATTATAAGGTTTAGGGCGTAATATAATTATTCCTAATAAAAAAATGTTGCTTTTGTTGGCAAAAGCGTCTAAATCACATAATCCTAACAATGCATATAAAACACCGGACATTGTCCGAAATTAAGCTGCTGCACCCTATAGGCCGGGCCTATAGGCCTTCACCCGGGGATCACACTCACACTCGTGAGTCTAGATCTGCACACTCACACTCGTGATTCTGCACACTCACTGCCAGGTGCGTTATTTTTAAGGTTTGCACATTTTTTTATACATGTGCACACTTCTCATGGAATTTTTTCATTCCCATATATCGGGGGGTGCATATCCAATATTTGTGGTGCACAATCTCATTAATGATGCATACGTTTTCAGCTTAATTTCGGACACTACGTGCACGAGTTCGTTATATATATCTATAGGTCCTCTAGATCTACAAGAAGTCGTGGCGCCGAAGGGGACATACGATCATATTTTCTTGTTCAACCACATATCCAAAATGTCCACTTATCCGCATAACAGGCAGGAAAGATGCCCATGAAGGTTGCTCGAACTTTTCCTTGTGCCACATTGTATAAGGACTTATGTATCTGGAATCGACGGTGCTGGGTCGGTACCACTTCACAGCTGCAAACACATGTTGCCTCTTCTGCCCGGTTGCATTACATTGTATGTAATGTTTCATGTAGTGGGTGGCGATGCACGGTCGCTCCCGGGGGTCAGTCTGTCCGTCGTCGTACCAATTTGCCATTAGTCTAGACAACTTTTTACCACTGCTGGAATTTGTGCTGGAATAAGTCATGGGGCCATATTTTGCGACTTTAGACTTCACGTAAACTGAAGGCAGAAATGACTTCTCTAGGATCTCCGGTTCTGTGGGGTACATCTTTTTGTATGTTTTTTTGAGCAGCTCAAGATCGTCCGAGTCGATCCACACATTTTCTCCTCTAAATGTCTCGAAGCCGTCGGGGAGACTCCATAGGCTCTCGCACTGCGCGAAATCTCGCTCATTGGGTACATCGAGTGTTTCCAGGACCGTTCTTGCTTTCTTCTCTCCTTCTCCCAGCTGGCAGTGTTTGCCAAATTTCCCCTCGTGTTTGGACGGCATTTCGGCGCGCGCCTGACTGACACGACTCATCCTGTGAAACCTCTCAAACAATTGTTTCTCTATCTGGCGATTGTTAGTCGGCACATCCCCCAAGTAACCATTATACCGCTCAAAACTGAACAGCCAAGTACTGGGAGCTGGACCATACTCCCGGAGACACTCCTTTAAATGGAGATGTAGATGCATGTTTGGGGTAATGAAATCAGAACCGAACTGGAGCTCTGTGCTCTTACAAAAGTGCAATAGTTTCCTGTGTGCCTGTTCTATCTCGTGGTGTGTAATACAAGGCTTGCACAGAAGTCGAGTGGCTTCTACGAAACGCTGCCAGCTATGAAGCATATTCTCCGGCAAAAGGCCCTGGAGGCAGTATCCAGACGAGACTGTAACCCAATTCTTCCACTCCTTTGCCGTCCACATCCCAGCGTTCGATTTGATGTTAGTTACCACGCAGTCATCCGGTAGTCCCTCTTTAAACTGATTCAGACGAGTATCAATAGTCAACACCTGATTAGCGCTTAGTACAACGTCATCTGTTGAATTCTTCTTCTTCTTTGACAACTCTTTGTCGGTCCACCTCTTCCACATTCGCTTGGCAGTCCCTGAATCCCAATAATAAAAGCACATATGTGAAATCGGTATTGAAACCCCAATGAACTAATAGTCCAAATTAAAGGCAAATGCAATTTCCATTTCAAACACATTATCAGTGCTAAACATTAATTAACGTTAGGTCAAGCTTCAACACTTACCCAACAGTACATTATGCATCACATCGATCGAGAGGAACCTGAAGAAATGAATGTCATATAATACAGTTACTGCTAATGGAAACATTTGTATTAATGTTTATTCAAATGTCAAATTAAAATTGTTAATATTTTGGTATAATTCTGTGTAAGATTGGCCTTTAAATTTGTTCGGCCTGGAGATTGAACTTACCTGATGGGATTGAAGTAGGGCAATTCCAGGAGGACACAGGAACGAGCTCCATACTGTTTCTCAAGTTTACTTTTCTCTCTCGGGGTGGATGCAGCTGTAATCTCACTCACTCTCTCCTTGTGTTGGTCCAGAGTACGAGGAGTCCAATTCGCCATGTTGAATCCTCCACGGTTTGAATTCTTGAATTCCTTCAGACATTTTGAACAACCCATGATAGCATTAGGTAGCAGGAAACCGCAGGTCTTCCTCCCTGCAGGCAGGTCGGCAGCAACGTTCAAAAGCGCCAACTTAACGGTCTTGCCATTTGGGCAAACGTTGGTTATAAGCCTTTTTCCCTGATGCCAGAATTCCTTGAGTTCGTTGACTAGGGGCCTCAGAAAACTGGTAAGGTCGGCAGGTTCTTTACTTAAGTTTGGAATGATACCGTATAGTATGACGTTCTCAAGTCTGTACCGCTCATTTCTGGGTAGGTTAAGTATTGTTAGGTAAATGCCCCCTACTGACATCGAAGCTTTCCGAGAGAATGGTTGAAACCAATCGATATTCATCTGAAGAGCCAAGTTGTCTTCATTATCAAGAAAGCCGTCGTTGTTCGCGTTAAATTCTTTCCATACCGAACCGTCGTAAATGTCAGCAAACACTCCTTTGGGTATCCTCCTGCCCTTCCACTCTCTACATTTCAGCTCAAAACCTGGACGTTTCATCATAACCTGCAAACTCTTCTCGAGCGACTGGTAACAGAATGTCCTGACTGGAAGGAAGGCAATTTCCCCCACAATCTTGGTCTCATAAAACAATTTCCTGTTGCAGCGTTTTAAATCATCACCGATGGTAGTACACCTAATGGGTTGCTGATTACCATTATGATCCGTGTAAAAGCCTCGAGCTCGCACACGCTCAGTGGTGGACAACACAGAATGCGACAACGTATAACAGGCCGGGCAGCATACACTGATAGAGTAATTAGTCATCGTTAGGTCTGTACCCAACCATTTGTACATCATCCGCATCGTTTTGGGGAATACTGCCTCCGCTGCTTGTGAAACCCGGTCATTACCTGCTACCGTCAATAATTCACAAATGAAGCACATAACTTTAGCCATTTGCGTATCACTGGTGAAGGTGTGGATCTGCCACTGCAAAAGAAAGAACAGAACCCATGAAAATAGGCTTTGGATATTCTTATTAGGGGTACCACTAACAAGCCTTGCCAATGGGCTAGGACGACCCGTCCCGTCACCGAAAACCACTTTTAAGTGACGGATGGCCCTGTTGCGAATGTTGACTGCCTCTGGATCAAGCTTATCATTTTCTTCCGTTTCTTGGGAATCTTCCATGGTACCGTAATAGTCTTCCATATCATCACGTGACTCCTCATCGGCTTCCATGGGTACCGCCTCTTCAACAGGCTGATTGCGACCCACAGGCTGACTGTCTGCTTCTCCCGGATTGCCGACTTCAGCCTGCCGCTGATTAGCAGCTGCAGCTTCTTCCCGAATACCAGCTCCAACCTGGATACCACCTTCAGCCCGAATTCCCGCCTCAACCTGCATACCACCTTCAGCCTCAATACCCGCTTCAGCCTGGTTACCTGCCTCAGCCTCAACACCCGCTTCAGCCTTGTTACCTGCCTCAGCCTGAAAACCTGCTTCAGCCTGGTTACCTGCCTCAGCCTGAAAACCTGCTTCCGCCTGGTTACCTGCCTCAGCCTGAAAACCTGCTTCAGCCTGGTTAACTGCCTCAGCCTGAAAACCTGCTTCAGCCTGGTTACCTGCCTGAGCCTGAATATCTGCTTCCGCCTGGTTACCTGCCTCAGCCTGAAAACCTGCTTCAGCCTGGTTAACTGCCTCAGCCTGAAAACCTGCTTCAGCCTGGTTACCTGCCTGAGCCTGAATATCTGCAGCTTCGGCCTCAAGACCCACTTCTGCCTGATTGCCAGCGCGTTGAGGTAAACCAAATGGGATTGGTTCTGCAAGACACATGTATAATAATAAATCAAATGTACAGTCGGGTTTCAGAGTACAGACTTTCCCACCCAATGTTGTTTCTCTGACTCAAAAGCTATGATAGAAAGATGCATGGAGGGATACATATATATAACGTCCATTATTTGAACAATTGTTTAATTGTCAAGAAAAGATTTAGGCTGGCGATAATTTTCCAAACACTAACTGATCATTAAGAGTATAGTAGGTATTTGAAAATAATATCTATGCGCGCAAGCTAGCTATGAAGGTTTTGAAGGATATCGATTTCAGGTGAAAGTGACTTTATCCTAGTTATACTATTTATCTGGTACTCACCATGCTCCTTAAGATGCTTCCTGTTATATGTACTTTTTGAAACTGCACGTTTACATGTGTCGCACCATCGGTTTCGGCTAGTGTCCATATTTCTTCTGGTTTCTGCCTGGTCACTGGTCAGACCCTTGAAACACCACGATCGCGAGGCCATGGCGAACTTGAGTTAGACAGCAGCACTTCAGGGCTATGAACCTTCCCCATTTGCGACCGCGACACAAGTATTTATATATGGTACAGACCGACGCCTATGGTCCCACCAGCTGAAAGCCGCGAATTGCCGCGACATGCCACAGCCCCGACCCAGGGGTAGTTGCACTCGAGCTCCTAACCTCAGACACCCGTGTGAAATTAAAGCCGAGAACAGCCTGCCACAGTATTACCAGGAGATTAATGTCGCCTCCAGCCTGGCCGTCACGGTAGCGCGTCGGGCGCGTGAAGTTTCTCCAGCTTTCGAAACGCATCGTCCGCCGTCTGGACTGGTGAGGGCATGACACCTGCCATTAAAACCTAGGGTCTATCCATTAAAGGGCGGTGAAGTTTCCTCAGCTTCCGAAACGCATCGGCTGCCGTCAGGTCGACTGGTCATAGGATTTCATCTGCCTTGAAAACTGAGCTCGAAGTTTAGCTCGAAGGTCAAACCTTAAGCTTTCTGCTACTACTTAGGGTCAGCTTATTTCGTTATATAGTGCGTTTGGTGTACGGCTACGTGAATATCATGAGTGTCAAAATCCTGAGTGCCACCCTTGGTGAGAATCTTCTTAATTACTTTTGTTGTACAAGTGATACGAGTCGATGGCCGACTTTCCAAATTATTCAAAATAGGTAAAACATATGTATTCATTCTGGGGGTCGCCCTTCCTAATTAAATAATATGGCCAGTTTTCTGAATTCTAGGGTGTGGCCATATGGCAGTTATAGTTTATTCTGTCTGTTTGAATAGCCTGGCCATGGTAATTTGGAACGAAGGTGTTTGTTTAAAGTTGAGATGACAACCTTCATGTTCTCTTCTTTCTTTTTTTTTCAATATATAGCTGCCGCGTACTTGGTTCTTGTATCATGCGTGGAATTTGTTCGAGCTGCCAGTGGCGGACACTGGCCTAGGGTCGTTCACAATAAGCCTGGAGTAACCCGTACCCGGTTGGTCAACCTCACTGCTCCATTTACCGGTCACCCTCCACCAAAACACGATGCGATGACCGGCCTCACCTTTCATGACACCCTGCAAGCCTTGTTGGACCAGGACCATACCGTAACTGACACTGGATCTGAAGCCAACCCAGGAGACGGAAACATTAAAGAATTCCCAACTGTGGTACTTCTCTCTTCGTACACTCTTCTTCTTATCCTCGCCGTAGCCATAATTATTAGCATATTCTTTGTTTGCTCCGGAATTAATCGCATCTTCGCAGATGCTCGTTTTCGTGTATACTTGCTTGTCTCGGGCAATCACAGTGTATGGCTTAAAATAGGCACGTTCCCTGGACATTTTGGAGATTATATCTTTCAAACAGACGATCCTATCACACTGACTAAAGCCGAAAATATATGCCTAGGCGCACGATACACATTGAACTGTGTCATCCAAATGACCGACTGCTATACCGGCACATCGACACGACTGCCCACACATTTAAAGGTTAATAAACTGAAGGACATCATGTTGACAAGATTGATGACTAAGGACATTATACGCTACCAGTTGGTTACCATGGGTATAGGCATAGGAGAGCCTGTTCTTTTGGGGAAATACCGGCCCGGTGAGCTTGCAATTAGTACTAATACTTCAGTGGACTTAAGCCGTGTTGACCTTGATTAAGTCTTGTGTGAAAAATGTTGTATTTTTGTGTGTTTACTACCAATATGCTGCCGAACGTGCGTCAATCGATACAAGTGTTATGGTTATAAATTGAATTTGTAGCTAAATAAAATTTCGGTTTTGGAAAGAGCAGTATGACGCTGACAAGAGCGCTTTTACTCTGGCTCGGGCTAGGGTCGACCCCTTAGGTAATCTGCGAGACAGGCCCCTAATTTAGGGGCCTGAGGCTAAACTAGGTCTGCAACCAAAACTAGTAGTGGAATTAAATGTGGTTAACGCCACAATCTGGCGATGGGGCTCCAACCGAAATTATGGCTATAGCTAATTAAGCTATTGTCCCTTAATAAATCTCGACACCTAAATTGACTTGTTTGTTTTTTAAATTATTAATTTTGCAATGTCACAGAAGCTCCAAGTTACCTATACATAACTCCCGGAGAACTCCCACTTTAAAGGGTTACACTATATGCAAGAGGTTTTTTTATTCTCTCACAGAAAGAATATAGGTCACCGTGCCATACAAATCCTAGAAAGTATTTCGGGTTCATCAGGAGACTACATGGTCACTTGTAAATTTTGATAGGTCCTACTGGCAGCGATGTATTTGATCATAATAAAATTTCTGAAAAATTACTTTTGCACCTTACTGCATGGAATCGAACTAAAAAGGATCCACTTGAAAAGAAGTAACAGTTCTTAATTAAAACCGGCTTCATGCAACATTATTTTTTCATGACTGCGAAATAAGTACCATAACACTCATCAAAAAAGTGTTGTATTGTAATCGATTTCAAGTTCGTGGTCTATCTTCAAGAAATAGCACATTCGGGTTTTCAACAAAATGACAGGTCATTATAGTTAAATGCGTTTCGTATCGTAAATAAAAAGTATTCATGAATTTAAGATTCACTTATGAGAAGGACCTGTATAACGCGTACGGTTTTAGACTAATATAAGGCGAGTCTTACCAACATATCTATAGAAATACTTCCCTGCTTATCGAGCATGCCACAATCAAAACAAGAAGCGCAAAGTTCTTTGATAAAAGTTTATAAAACGACTATACAATTGAAGAAAGTACAAAGACCTAACATACAGCGTGACACAGACCGTACAATTAAACGTAGTGTAATTATAAAGAAAACATAAAGATGATAAACATAAACATCACATAAAATAGAGCTTTAAACAGACCCTTTAGAAATAAGTTAAATTGGCTGTGCATCGGCGATACCCGACCGATACCCGGGCTGCACCGCCCAGTCTGGGGTGTTGGGAGGAGGCTGTTGGCGTTTTGGGTTATCGTCGGGGACATTGTTCCGCTTCTTTTCCATTCTAACGCCCCGCTGACGGCCGCTAATTTCGTCATACTCAACTTCGTCCAGGTGGGCTTTGTAGGCCCTCAGCTCATCGCTCTCCCACACGAGCGGTTTGACGCGGCGGTGATATCGCTCTTTCGTCTTCCCGTCTTTGTCGACCTTGGCCGGATAATAAAGTCCGCGCTCCTCGTCGCTCGTGTAGTCGGGGGTGAGGAGGCGCCTCACGGAATTCTTTCGAGCTTCGTCCCACGTTTTGACGAAATTTTCCAACCCCACTATCCGTCTTCTGAGCTTCTGCAAAGTTAAAAAGACACTTTTTTATTTTAATACAGTTACGACATACTTGGTCAAGAACATCCAATAAACACAAACAAGTTTTTCAATATTTCAGTTGCCTTAATTTAAAAGCTGGTCACTGCAGTTAATTTCAAAAGCGTTGCTTTATCCTTGGTCTCTATAACATACAGGCACTTTTTATTAATTGTGTCATATCCATTCTAATTGTATGTCAAGATTATTGTCCAAGGAAGCAAGTAAGGTTACAGTGCTCTATAAAAATTCATAATGTAAAAAAATTATAATTGTTTCCCAAGTTTCAGTGTTACAACCATAAGATCATTTCACAGCCGGGCCCCCTGTTTTAAGCCAAATTGCCGATTCACAGCTACAGCCCCCGGTATAGTTCCGACCGCAGTTTGTACGTATACCCCTTTTTGAACTGAGTGGGTCCCCGGGAAGTCACACCCCCTACACCATAGACCCCCAGTCTGTCTACTCAGATATCAAAGTAGGACATTATCGTTCTTCAAAATAGAAAACAACCCCTTTCCACTGACATTTATACCAAAAAATCGACCCCTTATTCTTCAAAACGCAGACATTTAGTGGCCAAGAAATACCCTTTTTCGTGAAATTTCATATTTCCCAGGAAAAAAAAGACCCTTATTTTCATATCATGGATATTTGGGATGAAAAAGTAACCTTTTTTCTAGAAACAAGGACATGTGAATGTTGTCAAACTAGACCCTTTCTTCGCGTTTTTTAGAACAATGATGCGTATCCTTCCACCCAAGGAGTGGACAGACTGGGCATAGACCATAGACATTACTCTTTCTCCTCGGCTTTGCACTTGAAAGGTGTAAAATTTCGGCCTGCCCGAATCGAACTACGTCAAACAATGTTGAGAACAATAGTCCGCAAAAGCCATGACGTCGGGCGGGCCCCTAACGGTCACTGCACGCTGCTCCCGTGCCTAAACATGGGCAGGGCTGGGCCGGGGGTCCCCTCTATGAACTTTAGTAGGACCCAGCTGTCAGATTTGCTATTTCCACTAATAATGCTCGCAAACTTATGAAAACATGTATTTTCATAGGGGAATTATCAATGTGCATTATGATATACTTGAAAAGAAAAAGAGTTAATAAATAGCAAAGTTATAGGCAATGTTATTGTCTGTGTGTACGGGTGACCGTGGTCCAGCCGGGTGTTATCTGTGCCCCCTCCAGGGCGGGCCGGGCCGGTGACCGGGGGTGTAGGGTTACCGGGGCCGGTCGTAAAAGGTTTAGGCCCAACACAGGGCCCAACACGTGTTGCGGGAGGGGTCCGTGACGTCAGACTTTTGTGGTCTATAGAGGAAGTCTGTAACAAAAATTTATTTACCTCGTTCACGTGGTGACGGATGATAGCCGCTTCATTGTCAGCCTTAATTCGGTTCTTCCGGATTCTGTTGGCCCTATTTTGGAGGGTCTTGAAGTAGGTGTTGGCAGAAGCTAGAAAAAGAGGAAGGACATGAAGTGTGCTTAAAACTGGAGCCATTAAGTAGACAAAGGCACTATAAAGGCAATAAATCAAGGGAATACATGTTAAAAATGCAAAGTGAGGGTCAACATATTATTCACGAATTAAAACCATCATTACACTGGTATTATATTTCTTTGTCCAGATAATAGAACTTACGTTTTTTTCAGATGACTGGGAGGATAACTTAAATTATAAAAGTAACAATTTCCAATGTAAGTGGAGCCTATTTAGACACTAAAAACAGATTTCCAGCATTTCAAGCATGTTAAAATTTGTGTTAATTGAAGGACCAATACTTTGGAATCATGGACATTAGATGCATGAAATGTACAGCTGCAGGTTAGTTAACAAAGAAACTTGCTACCTATGGGACTTACCTAACACCTCTTCTCTGGGGGTATCTGGCCCGAGGCACACGTTGTCAACAACGGCCTTGATGATCGGCGCGTTATCCGGGTGTTTGATCCCCGCCCTGAATGTTGGAATATATTTATATTGTTCAATTCATCGGCATCACGTCAAGTGCTCTATGACTCTATTAACATGAAAAAAAAACAGCAAAACTTATTCAGCTGCAGCTTCTGGTGTTCAGGAACACATTACCCATTGCTTACTTAAAAACAATATTATTTTCTGTACTATTCATGTTGTTATGACGTAATCAACTTACCCAGGGTTCAGGTTGAATCCCCAACCAGGCTCACCTCTCTTGGCCTTGTAGGCCGAACGAACGAGTTCCTACAAACAATATAATAAGCCAATAATTAATAGTGGACTTCTAACTATATGTCAGTGTACGAAATCATTACGGATTTTCGTTGTTTTCCGGGATGTTCCCTGGCGGCGCGGCAAAGGAGAAGAACATCAGGGCTATACTAGGAATGAGATCATTTCTAAACAAACCGAGAACTATATCAAACGGTAACGTTTTCAAGGTGAGATTATTAGTTAATTATAAGCTGTAAAAACAAACTTTAGAACTTACACATATTTCATTGCGTGGTTTGGGTGGTTTGGCAGCTGCAGCTGGCTTCGCTTGGTTCACGAGCACCTCCACCTGGGCCTTTGCCGCAGCCGCTTCAGCCTCCGCCCTTCGGCACTTCTTCTCCAGCTCCTCCATCCTGGCCAGCAAATGGGCCATGGACGGTTCAGCTGTAGACGTGGAGGGGCCGGACGAGGACGAGTATTCGGGCGTGAACGACCTTTGGGACGTCGTCGACGAGAACGACCCTTGCGATGTCAAGGGCCCGGGCGTGAACGACCTTTGGGACGTCGTCGACGAGAACGACCCTTGCGATGTCAAGGGTCCGGGCGTGGACGACGTTCTGGACGTGGAGCTGGGGAACCATGGATGGGATTGCGACGTGGAGGGCGTCATCCCCCAGGGCGTGGATCCGGAGGGCGTGGAGGGCGTGGAGGGCGTGGAGGGCGTGGACGACGATGCGGATGCAGGACCGCCTTGGGAAGCACCAAGGCTAAGGTCCACGTCGTTGAGGGTGGATCCCTCTTCCGCGTACAGGGAGTCGTGAAGAGACTGATCCGCAGAGAGATCCGGAAACCCATTCTTAGACCCATACTGACGCGCATCCCCAGACATATCCAACAGCAGAGTACCTACGCCTGCTGATGAATCATGATCGGTTATTTTCTCGCCACCCGGTTTGGGGCTGCTGGTCAAGATCCTGCATGAGCTGGTAGACGGGTTTGACAGAACAGCGTCACTATAATCAGTTGACCCGTTCATGGTGGCAGCAAGTTTTCAAGTGATCTATATAGCCATATGCCACGCCGTATTTATACATGCCGGGCAGGCCCCCCTGTGGATACATGATCTGGTGAAAGCGATCTTTTATCGATGAGGCAAGACTTTGAACATAAGTTACGTGGTAGACGTGACGGGGTGTGGACGGGGTAAGAGAGACTTTTACCATAAGTTACATGCTAGCCGTGACGGGGAGTACATGGGGTATCAGCGACACCCTCACCGCCGCCCCTTGTGAGGCCTGTTACGTGTCAAGAAGTGTTAAGACTACCCCGCGGGCCGCGTGCCGCGGTACTCCTGTGAGGGAGCTGACACAGAAGCTAGTTGACATGCGCCGCCTCAGATGGCCAACAGGTGGACGCGGTCATCACAGACGCGTGTCCCGGTGTCAAACGCGACAGAAGTCATTTCAGATGAACCCCCTGTCGATCGGCTCTCTGAAGAAAATAGCGGCCTATTAGACGTGCTTCGCACTACCCAGTGTAAAAACTTGTGAAGCCCCCGGCTAGAAGAAGTCGTTTTAGTTGTACCTTACCTAGCGTTTAAGTTGTCGACCGAGGGTTAACTTTTCGCTAAAGACTAGACGAAGCCCTTACAGTACCTGGGGGGGTTGTGATGTCATGTGGGGTGGGGGGTATAAGTATGTGCCTGTACTATACACTGGTTCAGAACAGCCACTTGATGGCCATGGACATCGAGCGACTGTTAAACGCAAGTCTGCGTCTGCGTCTTGTTCGGGAGGAAAGGCCAGTGGTGAGACCTAGTCACCTCCAACCCGCGGACCAATCCGACCATCAGTGGCTGCTTCTCTTGTTAGTGATATACCTGGGGTGGAAATTTATCGGTATCTTCTGGAAATTGGCAGCAGGCTGTCGCTCGTTGGCTCAGGGTCAACGTCGGAGGGCTACAGTGCAGTGCTGTCTGAGAATCTACTGCCGATGGGAAACGCTCCTATTTCCACTGGCTCCCATTCCCGCCGAAATGGAAGCCGTAGGAAGTGCTGCCTGCCCACGAATGATCATCCAAAGACCGAGCATCCTGTCCAAGGCCCTGACCGTCGCCTGGTCGGGCCCACTCACGGTCCATCTGAATGGCAGTGACGAACCCTTGACGTTGGAACTCCCGCAAGAAGTCAAGATTCCTCGTACGGAGCGCGTGCGCCTGAACAAATTTTTCAGGCACAGACTTTGTAGAGCGAGCGTTTGCCTGATAAACAACAGGAACAACATGGCCCAAGAACTACTCCCAGCCGAAAAACTGGGCTGCATGCCTGACGTAGACTCTTGGGTGTGATGAACAGTTATATAAAAGTGTACGATATGTTTGAAGTAGATATGGGAAAATTT
Source organism: Lepidonotus clava (assembly GCA_936440205.1). Classification (NCBI taxonomy): domain Eukaryota; kingdom Metazoa; phylum Annelida; class Polychaeta; order Phyllodocida; family Polynoidae; genus Lepidonotus; species Lepidonotus clava. Next base: position 1,490,291 of record OW387136.1, on the reverse strand, counting down.
TAATTGTGAAATGCATATGTTCACGAAGCTTTCGAGTTACATATGTACATTAGTGTATGGTCAGTAAATACAATTATGGGAAAATAGGCGAAACGTTGACACGTGGACATCATAAAACCTTTTCCGCATGCATAACAATAAAACATTTTGATATCATGAACGTGTGTAGTCTTATGTGGCTGTGACTAATTATAAATGGGAATTCATGAGGATAATGTGAATGAATTGCAGCTGTACATGTGTGACGAAATTATGAGGGCGAGTATATATTCTAAACAACAAAAATCGAACATGAATGAGAACTGATAACTTTTGAGCTGCAATAAAAGGAAGAGTTATTAGCTAATGTATATATAACCAACTCAATTTAAAGTCAAGCGTCTGCATGCGCTTTGAATCCTACGTTGTCTGAAATACAGAATTGAGATGAAAACAAAAAGTGCTGGTACCATTATAAAAGTAAGTCCAATGTTCAACAGGTAAACAGTACCGTGCACACTGGGGGGGAGGAATGGTACGTGGGGAAGATGCAAGTCACCACGAAGTTTCTTGTATTCGACCTCATTCAGTCGAATCTCTTTCATGTATGTACGGAGGGAAAGGAAATTGTCTTTTGCTCGCTTAAAAATATCCTCTTGGCGGACTCGCATTTGCGGGCTAAGAGGTAAAATTGGGAATGGTTTATCGTACGAAAAATCCGGGTTCACAAGTCGGCTAAGTGACAGGTTGAGGTGTTGAAGACTAGCAAGGTTGACGGGAAAAACTGTTCTTAAGGGGCCTGCTGTAGAAGGCAAACAGTTAACACTTGAGACTGGAATTTCCCATTCTTTGGCGGACACAGAACAACCACATTCAAAGGCACGAACGCACGATTCACATCCAGGATGGGTTGTTGTTCGGTTGGGGCAGCGCACAACGACCTCGTCTATGTGAGAGAACAAATAGGTCCCTGTTGCAATGACTTGGATGTTCGACCTTCTGAAATTAGACTGAATGAGTATTTTGAAATCACAATAAAGTTTGACAGACTCATGATCACGTAGATAGATAGAAATGAGGCACGACGAGGGAGAAACCCTGCGAAGTGGTAGGTCATAATGACAAAACGGAGAATGGCAATTATCCAGATCTGGGTTGGAGGATACTGTGTATTGGGTTGCGGACACCAATAAATAAGCCGGTGTGTTGGAGAGGCGAGTATAATGCCCATGGAAGGCTAGAGGGAAGGTGTTCACTTTTAGAACCTTGAATATTTTGTCGAAGGAAATAACGGGAATCTTCAAAATAGTTTTCAGAACATTTCGCTGTAAAACCGGGGGGACTAAAACAGTTACACTTCTATACATGTCGCGAGTGTTTGGAATATAAATATTTGAACGATTTGACTTGGAAAGGAAAAGGTACCGAATCTTCCTCATATCAGTCTCCGATATCAAAGAGTTACTCAGCCTGTTCTCCGTTAGGTCGCGAATAGCCTGTAGCAAGACATCAAGGGAATAGTCCAGTTTAAAATCCAGTAGACGCAATTCTTGCAAATCTTGCATCAACCTGACCATCAATTCCCGGTTACTAATGTAAGCCTGGAGTCCTCTGGACAAATTGTATATGGAATGAGTGTTCTCTATGATGGCCTGGAGTTGGATTTCCAAAGTGGAGTCAACTACCTTTAGGACTGCATTTATTTTGCCATCGAGGAAGCCAATTTCATCGGCATTTACCTGGTCAGCACGAGTCTGTTGCTTCAAGTCATCGAGTGTGGCCGTTCCAAATAAAGTCTCGGAGAACTTGCCGATTTCTGGAATCAGAGCCCGCTGCTTCCTGGATTTGGCTGATGGAGGTGTTGGCTGGGCCGTCGATTCCAAAATTGATTGCACTTCCCGGAGTCCGTTGGTGACCTTCGCTGCTATAGTCTTCCCAATAGATGTTATGTTATTCAACATAAGTTGGATTTTTCGACACTGTTCCATTGAACCGGCTGCCAGGGTAGCGCCGTGTCTACAATTTAGTGCGGCTGCCTGTTTGGGAGAAGGAGGAAGTGGTAAAATGATATCGACTTGGGTAGTGAAGTACTCATTACCTATGTGGATGGACGGTTTACTCTCGAATACTACACCATAGTTGGTACGAAAACGGTTTACCGTACTGGTGCATAGGCATGGCTTAGCTGAGACAGTGCCCAGGATAAAGAGTCCACGAAGGAGGAGTATGAATACTGTTGGAGCCATGTCTGATGCAGGCTAGAGACCGCTCTAGTCTTTTATTACTTTTTCCCAGTCACAGGAAGGAGTAGACAGACAGTCGCCACATGCACCTGGGATCTAAAGGTTTTGACCTCCGTGCAGAAACCTTAAGCTTACGTTAATGCCAAAAGAAAAGCCGTGCGAAGAGTATAAGCTTACGCGTATGCTTGCTTGTAAGCTTTCGTTGGTTAGGGTGTCGGCTTGTTCTAATTGAATTGGAAGGCAGACTTCAAAATGAATTGTTGGCATGGGGTTCCTTAACTTGTGGATGAGAAGTGAGAAAGCCTGTAAATGCCATTACTGCCTGATATTTATAGGTTTTATTTGCAGGTGGTTTATATGGAGTTCAGGCCGATTTAAGTCTGGACTGGCTGAAATTAGTCTCAAACCTTAAGGTCGGCTTTATATCTAACCAGCTTAGACCCAGTTTAAGGTGAATTATTTAGGGTAGTTATATAGGCCGGGAGGTACCTTTTATCCATACAGAAAATGTTTAATTAATTTTTAATGAATCTCATCTCTCACGGATGACTTCAAAAGAAGTTAATTTCAAACACTTTTAATACTCCATCTATGGATGGTAAGGGTAAATGGTTTTCCGGGTGGGAGGGGCGATGGATGGTAGGGTGAAATAGGCCTGTCAAAGATTTAGCTACATGTGCTTTGCAGGCGAACGTAGGTTGGGTATGGAAGTGCCCGACCCAGCAGGTTCCCTGCATGGGGCAACTCTGGCCCGTGTTAACTCGATAACTAACCCCTGATTAATGGCGGGGAGTCCGTCAGATGACACCCAGCATGATACCTGTGTCGCTCTTGAGTGGGTTTGGTGTGAGTTATGTGATTACCAAGACTGTGCCCCTGCCCTTGTCAGATGTCAGAGGGGGGTACAGATTAGATGGGGTGCTTCCGGGTACTTATGGGTGTTAATGGATTAAGGCCGGCCATGATGGACGCTTCCAAACTTTGCCGCCGTTAGGAATGGACCTGGTTTATTAGGAAATGTTATGCACAAGGGAAGAGGGGAGCGAGGGATAGCTGCAGAATCGCGAAAATGCTTTCTGTCATGTTACTTAAAAAGTACATGGAACTTGTTAACTAATGGTCGTATTTAACTGAGACAATTAATTTAAATGAAGTGTGATGCCCAGTGTCTCCTGTTTATTCAGATGCTAAGATCGGGAAAGAAGGTTATTTAGAATGTTTGCAAGAAGTATATATATTAATATTATAATATTAGGAATTTAAGCCGGATCAGTCTCATTACCATTAGGACTATCATGTTTAAAATTAGTAGTTGAGGAGAGGGCGGGTTCGAGCAGGTTTTTTTTTTTTTTTTTATAATTTTCCTTTTTTTTTAAGGGTCTTTTTGATTTAACAACTTTTCGATTACAAATGGAGAGTTATCCTTTAAAAAGCGTAACGTCCCGATCCTGTTTAAAATAAGTTAACAATCAACCTCCTCTCTTGACATGACGATTAGGGTTCAGAGTAGTCCTATCCTTATCATTAATTTGATAATACAAGTCTGATGGATGAACGAAAAACGTAAGGCATGAAGGGGATTCGAACCCGGGGCCGGGAGAGATAGCTGGTAGCCAAAAATCCACCGGGTTCAATAATACGATGACGTCGGAAACCAGCGAAAAGCCGTCTAGAGGTCCTTCCGGTCGCAGGACCAAATACGTCGAAACTACGTTGGGGAAAACGATGACGGGCAATGTAAATTGAAGTTGATAGAGACACATCAGTGACAATTGAGGGCGATCAAAATTAATAACTTGTGGTATTGCTTGTTTTCCAAATCGGAAAACCCACTGAAACACAAGGACCGAAACTACAAAGTGTCTCTTTTTGGTAAACACCTTTCTCGTTGCCCCGATTACACCTACGGTATATATATGTCGCAAACTCTATACGTAATTGGGTCTGGTTGTGCAAACTAATGAAATGAAATGAACTGAATAATGGCACGGATGAATTCGCCAGACCTGGGTGGTAGGAGCTAATCGAACCTCATGCACTCGATTACCACCTGCCACTCCAAATTTTTTTTTGGGAAGTTATATTTGTAATAATGGTATTGAAATGAAAAGATGGCCCACGGGCCGGTCCGGAGGGATGCAGGGGCGGACCCAGGCATTTCTAGGGGGGAGGGGGGGGGGGGAGGGGCTAATGCATTAATCTACGTGGGAGGGGCCCCTTTTTAAACAACATTATTTAACAGGGGAGGGGGGGGGAGGGGGGGCATGGCCCGTCAGGCTAATATAGCGCATTTATCATTTCTTATGTCGAGAGTTAAATAAGGGTAAAAACTTGAAATCACACAAAATAATAGTTTTATGTGTAGTCAAGGTTATTTAATATTATCATTTTCAGTGAAAACCATTTGCGCTTTCAGCCCTTTCACCCTGTATTTCCAAGAAGTTTAAGAATCTGGTTTAGGCAGCCTGGTTTAACTCCCAAATAATGTGTTTCAAGAAAATCTGTTTTAAAAATGCTATATTTCTACCTGTTTTAGTTAAACTAGTACTGTATCTAAGGGACAGGGGTGGACGGTCCCAGGAATTTGTGGAGGGGGGGGGGTTGAACTAACCCTATTTTTTTTTTAGAAATAGGCCTATTGGACGTCACTTTCATGGGATGGAAAACCATTATTGATATGCTATATTTGATAAGTTTTCTCAAAAATATTACTTTCATTTCATGATAAGGGTTGTACCCAACATCATGGGAGACAATTGTTTCATTATTGATTATTCATAGAGGTTATAAAGTTAAATCACGCTTTATCGCTGTTTTTACGCATTTGATTAATTATTATGAATTATTTTGATTTTATATAACTTTTGTTTCTATATGTAAGGGTTTAAAAAACTAAATGCGCTAATGATATAGGCCTACCAATGTGAGCGATACAACCCTGTTTTACCCTAGTTGTGTGCACACTATAGGCTACTCCTTCTGCGCTTCAGCCTCATCTATTCTTATTAGGTCAGGAAACTGAGTATTATTTTTGTTGAGCTTGGAAACCAATATCAACCGGCGTTTATAGATATATGCACAAATGTGGGAAGTGGGGGGACTGGGTACGCCACTGCTGGCAATTATATTGGTGCCTGAATGGAGGGTAGGTACGTTAAGATGCCGAGAAGGTTGGGCGTGTGAAGAGAACTATGAGCGGACGGGACTATTGTGACACAATATAGTTAACACCCCCTGACTTACACTTATATACACGCCAGAAGGGCAAGGGAAACTTTGAGGTGAGCGCAAAAGTATTACCTAACACGCCCACTGCTATGGGTAGTATAATGATACTATGATTTTTCAGGGATAATCGTGGAGTAAGACTTACACTCCTTGACACGTTTTAGAGGAAGTGGTTTCAGACAAGCCCGAGCCTGTCGAATGTATGAGTTCAAATTCTTCCCGTGCTTCCATCTAATCGTCCACTGCAACAGCGCAACAGATAGCATGTTCCATCTGATCATTTAAGGGCAATTTTACAAGTGTGAAAGGACTACTAGGTTGACCGAGGTGGATCCAAGGTGGGTGGGCGACAATTGGGGCAATTGCCCCCTCCCCCTAGACCCAAAGGGGGAATATTGGCATCTCAAACTTGCAAGATCTGTGCAAACCTAGTGTGTTTATATTTCATTGTCATATTGGGATATGGACTTGTTCCCCGCCCCCATCCCTCCCTAAAGAACACTGACTCTGGATCCATCCCTGATTGATATGATTTTGCAAAATCAGGTTTACGTTACTTTATTGACATCAATATATCCCATCATTGGCACGTTATTGACATCAATATATATCCCATCATGGGATCTTCTGTTGATATGGCTCTGCCCTTCTCAAAAAGTAACACTAACATTATCATAGAATAATGCTTACTTTCTTGTAGAGTAACACTGACCTTTTGATGGTGGGTCCAGATGTCGCCTTCATAGGTCATGACCCTCAGGTCCAGCAGTCGCACCCCTCCGTACAGCTGGGCATCGATGGACAGCTCCTGGCACCGCGACCACCCCTCCACCATCGGCACCTGATAAAGGGGAAATAATGGACCTATAACACTAACAATCAGTCGCACCCCTCCGTACAGCTGGGCATCGATGGACAGGTCCTGGCACCGCGACCACCCCTCTACCATTGGAACCTAATAAAGGGGGAATAATAGACCCATAACACTAACAAACAGTCGCACCCCTCCGTACAGCTGGGCATCGATGGACAGGTCCTGGCACTGGGACCACCCCTCTACCATCGGCACCTAATAAAGGGGAATAATGGACTTATAACACTAACAATCAGTCGCACCCCTCCGTACAGCTGGGCATCGAAGGACAGGTCCTGGCACTGGGACCACCCCTCTACCATCGGCACCTAATAAAGGGGAATAATGGACTTATAACACTAACAATCAGTCGCACCCCTCCGTACAGCTGGGCATCGATGGTTAGGTCCTGGCACTGGGACCACCCCTCTACCATCGGCACCTAATAAAGGGGAAATAATGGACCTATAACACTAACAATCAGTCACATCCCTCCGTACAGCTGGGCATCGATGGACAGATCCTGGCACCGGGACCACCCCTCCACCATCGGAACCTTATAAAGGGGAAATAATGGACCTATAACACTAACAATCAGTTGCACCCCTCCATACAGCTGGGCGTCGATGGACAGGTCCTGGCACCGGGACCACCCCTCCACCATCGGCAACTAATATTTGGGAATAATGGAGCTGTATCACTAACAAACAGTCGCACCCCTCGGTACAGCTGGGTATCGATGGACATGTCCTGGCACCGTGACCACCCCTTTACCGTTGGAACCTGATAAAGGGGGATGATGTGGCTCATTGCACAATAAACTGTCGTAATAACTATAACTTTAAGACAACTTTAAGACACATGTCGTTACTAGTAACAATATCATTGTTGCGAAATGCCAATATCTTTGTTCTTACTAGATCAAATGAAATTCTGTAAAATGATGTAAAAGGTGCACTGTAGGGCTTTAAATTATGAAAATAGCAGCTCATTGATGACATTATAAATAAGTTTATTTTGAGGGTCAAAATGTGTGTTATAATGCGCAAAGTTGCAACGAAAGGCCATTAAATTGCTACCTTGCGTTGTAACGATAGGTATTGTGCAACAGGCATATGGGCTAACCATCCATCCATTGGTTTTGTAGATCTTTTTGGAATGAAATAGAACACATCACTGGAGCATCTATATTGCAGTGATGTCAAATTAATTTTGGCTATATTCTCTCTAGCAATAGTATCGTGTCAGAAAATAACAGGTAATAATTCATTAGTTTGGGAATGAAACGGATATATTTAACCATATTTTGACAAATCTAAAAGCATTAGGTATTGATCTACATTTTAAAAAAGCCCTTTCCCCAAGCCATATTTTCTGCTGACAGACTCTTGCATCTTAAGCTTATATAAGCATAGGTCAAATGTGGGATGATATTTTCCTCAAGTTCTATGTATTGATTGACATCCCTTGAAATATAAATTGCTATTTTCGATATCATAGCAATAGCAAATTGTAAAAAAAAAGCTTAAAGGTACACGATGCTGCTCAGGGTGCAACCTGGGTGAAAAATTGTAAACTAAATAAATTTCTACAATGTTGTTAAAGATAGGCATAGTAAAGATATCTAAGACAGTTTATTGCTCATTCTAAAACACGTTCATTCTAACAACATTGTGTACCTTTAAAATAATTATAATAAAGACTTCAGTAGAATCCACCTTACCTCTTGGAGTTTCTTCTCCATGGTGTAGGTGGCCGACTGGTGGCTGGCCGGCATACAGAGGTGGCGCAGGGTTCTCCGCTTGTAGTTCTTCATCCAATCAGGTCGCGGGGTCATTCGGTACGAGAGCAGTTTGGGTGACCTGTGCCTGAAGGACTCGTCCACAGCCTCGGCCGGGCAGTTACACACGGCCAGGGCCAGCCCCATGGTGGCCTGAAGGGAGGGGGATACAACGTGTTAAACGGTTAAAGAGTAGTTTGGGTGGCCTGTGTCTGACCGACTCGTCCACAGCCTCAGCCGGGCAATTACACACGGCCAGGCCCAGGGTGGCCTGAAGGGGAGGGACACAATGTGTTAAAGATACTTGTAACTAGTCCCAGTACTGCCACCTGGTGTTTCCTGTATAGTTTGATATAACGGATCTTGAGAAAAACAATATTCAGAACGTTGCGCCACATGAAAGTGCCTCTTTGGCATACAAAATGTGAAAAATTCCGGGTAGGTTCCCCATCTAAATCTAAAGTACAGGTCCAAAGTATTGCTACACCCTCATTTTGACAGTTCTGCAGTGGTCAAATTCCTAGGGTACAGACCCATTAAGAAATCCCATTGACACCTACTAACAAGCTGATATCAAGGATTAATTTTTACCAAACAGCTCACAAATGTAAGGGGTTCTTTGGGATTTTCATTCAATTCTGTCAGTTTTCCTTATTTAAATATTAGCAACCCAAAGCCAGTCTTGGTTGTCTCTTACCTTGAGCCCCGCTCGCTCCGCCCGGTCCTTACATGAGCTACAGGCATAGATACTGGCGATGAGATGACCGATTATTGGGATGTTCTCCAGTACACGAAGGATAGCCATGAAGGGCTCCATGACCTAAAACAGTTACAAAAAGGGAAAAACCTTAAGTACATGTTAGTTATGATGGTTTTTACATGATGAACCCAGTCTTCAAGGGTTAGTCCTCATATGGGAAACGGGCGTAGGCTGGCAATGTGGTAGCTGATTATTGGGATGTTCTCCAGTACTTGCAGAATGGCCAGTTAGACTGTAACCTGCCTATTTTTTTACGGAACAGTTTTGTTATTTTAGATGAAGTTGAGACTAAAAAAGAATGTTATAATAACATTATACTTTAGTGAAGTTGAGACCTTACTCATTAAGAATGTTATAATAACCTCCACTGTAAAAGGTTATTGTTATTCTACAGTAAATTGTACTGTTCATGTACAGCAATGTTTCCTGTTGGAAAATAAACAGTTAAATTTACTGTAGGATACCAAAATTTGTACTGTAAATTTGAAATTACATGATGAGTATGTATTTTTTACAGTACATCTTACTTTAAAATACAGCGACCACCAGCAGTGCAAAAGTAAAAAGTGAAAAACGTTTTGGCATAATAACTTAAAACCCTTTTTGCTGCATGAATTAATTAAATATAATGACATCAAGAAGTGAATCTCATGCACATGATTGTAATTATTATGAGATAATTATCATCTGTATGCATAGACACCTTTTTGGTATGAAGTTTATTCTATGGGTAATTAATGATCTCTCAAACCTGCTGCAACATCAACCTATGCATGTATATGCTAGTAAATCTAGCATAATTACATCCGATAACCTCTATACATTGGTTTGTGGTTGGGAATTAACATTAATTTTTATTTGATTTATGGGGAATATTCGATGTTAAATTGATGTTAAAGTGCTGTAAATTAACAGTGCACTGTAAATTTACAGTAAACTTTGCTGGCAACAAAGTTTCCAGTAAACTTTGCTGTAAAAATACAGTACTTACTTTGCTGTTGAATTACAGTACTGTTTGCTGTAAGAAATCTACAGTATTCTGCACTGTACAAATTACAGTACGTTGTATGCTGTAATTGTACAGCAAAGTTCACTTGAAACTTTGTTGCCAGCAAAGTTTACTGTAAATTTACAGCACTTACCTTTTACAATGTTATTATAATATGAAAGAATGTTACAAGAATATCACAATAACATTACAGTGTGACTTCGCAATGTTCTAACAACATTTTTTGGGTGCCATAAAAATGACTTAACAAGAACCAATTCAGAACTTAACAGAACGTTATAATAACATTATAATAACGTCATATTCTTGCTTGGTTTGACTCACCTTTCGGCAGGTGGTGTCGGCCTTTGTACAGCACCGACAACAGCCCATGGTCTACGCGGGTGGGACCAGCTGGAACCAGGAGGACGAACATACATTTAAGGCGGTATTCCACTACATGATGAGGAATGCTATGACATCGTTAGACAATGTTGTACAACATTGGGTCAATTATCGGCGGGCAATTAACAATGTCGTAGCCATGTCGCAACAATGTTGTAGCCATATTCCGCGGCTTTTACAAAGGGTAAGTACTAATTCGTATGACATGACCTACGACTTGACCAACGACATGACCTACAATTCAAGGAATTTGAACATTTCCTCCATGACATTATTAAACATGGTGAACGAATGTTGTAGCCGAAATGTCGTGTAGTGGAATATCCCCTTTAGACAACACCAGTCTACGCAGGGGGGGGGGGGGGGCGCTGGAATCCAGATGACAAACACATATATTAGCCGTTTAGACAACACGGGCATCTTGTATCTTACACATTGTGCTTATAACATGATAATGCCAGGAAAAGGAACAGGCGCCACATTAGTGATCAAATTGAAATCTGTATTCCCAATAAGCCCATGACAGTTTATACCAACAATACAGTTTATAATGAATGTTCTCAAAAATTCATTCCATGCTTATTCCTTGAAGACAGTTTCAAAATAGAAAATTAACCATTGCAATTTGGTTGACAGATTGCTCTTTATACACCTTTTTCATTAAGGGTGTGTCGCCCCCTTGTGAATTAAATTGAAACAATATTTATGGTCTTTTCCCATAGTTAACCTATATGCTTCAATTCATATAGGTTAACCATGGGAAAAGAACAAAAAAATGGTTTCAATTTAATTCACCAGACTGTTCACCAGGGGGTACCACACCTTTATGAGAAAGGTCTATATGTCGCTTTTTCCCCATAGGAACCAATGGTAAAGCCTGTCAGCCTAACCTGTACTGTCCAACCCTATTTTGCCCTGAAATACAGCATTTTGATCGGCTGGGAAACCTGCAAATCTGTAAATTGATAGAGTTCAGGAAATAGTAATGTTTTAGTCTTGGAGACATAAAAATTAAAATCCTTGCTTATCTCTATAACCCCAACTATAGGACACAAGGATGACTTACAGTTATTTTGTCCAACCCCTGTCCTACCCTGGGATATAACCTATTGGGATGGGCCTCATACCCACTGGGCAACTTTGACCCAAGTCTCATCGTTGCTTAGATCGGCTGACTCTATTGGAAGAGTCGGCCGATTTTATCACCAATTCATATCAAACATGTATATTTCAATATTGCATACTAACTTGTGATCTGAATCAGTGATAAATTTGGCCAATTCTTTTAGAATAATCAGCTTATTAATTTTTAGCACCAATCAGTCCGCCGACTCGTCTAGTGGGTATGGAGCTTCATTGAGCAGAGATCCGTTTATTTCAAGAACAAACAATAAAAAACTTAATTTCTGCTAAAATCATTAATAGTATTCATCAAAAAACATCTGGATCAGACGTTTTTTGATGAATTGATCTGAAATAAACAGATAGTGTCGAAATTAGCAATAATTATGAAGATTGTGGCCACGTGGCCAGATGATTATCACTAAATTGTGGTCACGTGACCATGTCTAAATTCAAAGTAAGTTCCAAGTACCATCATGATAATTTCTGTATAATATCACTTCAGGGGTGAATTGTGTTGTATTTTACTTATATTACACCATGCAAGCATCCCCCACCCACTTCCCACTTCCCCACTGTAGTATTTGCCAGATTCCTCAAGAATTTCCCAAAGCTTTCATTGGAATGAAATCGATGAAAGGTGGCAATTTCAAAAGACTGCAATATTTTTTTCTGAAAAATGATGACTATGAGACAAAATTAATGTTTACCACGTTTTTGCAGGCAATTCGATTGTAATTTATTTGAGGCTCCTCTTAGTTATCTTCTATTGGTGGACTGGTCTAATAAATGTAGAAAATGTGGAAAATGCATCTATGGCCCCATTAGGGGATAAATAGTCACAATTCCGACCACTGGACACATACACAGTGTGACACCAGATGGGTATGTAGCAATCTGATAAGGATGGACCACCAAAATCGACATGGCGACAGGGGCATTTCTTAAATTCGACATGCGACATGGGTCCTTAAGGACGTGACATGAAGGTTGAAAAACAAAGCGACATGTGGCATGGGTATTTCTGAAATTTGACATGTGCCACTGAGATAAATAAGTGACAAGAACATGCGACATTGGCGTTTTTTTAAATTCAACATGCAACAGCGTCACCCCCCCCCCCCGACGCCCCCACCCCCAATCCAGACCCACAATCTGTTCAGAAGCTGTGAATTGGACATGCAAACAGAAAATACACCTTTCCCATGAACATTTTAGGACTTTGGTAACTGGTACACTTTGTTTCATATAGGTCATCCATATGAAAACTCCAAAAAATGTATTAAAATTAAGTTACCCCGGCTGCACCACTTTCTTAAAACATGGATGTGTTAATATGTGACTCTCACTTTTGCCTTTTCTTGCTACAATAAGTTGCATAATCACTGTCCAAAATGCGTAATTAACAAACAAATATGTAAGAGGAGGTGACATTGATCGAATTAGATAACACGGGAAGAATTTGAACTCATACATTCGACAGGCTCGGGCTTGTCTGAAACCACTTCCTCTAAAAAGTGTCAAGGAGTGTAAGGGATGTGTTCACACTTTTGCAGTGTCAATGGTATGGGCCATTACATAAGTGTCTCACAGGGGGTCCCCCCCCCACATTGCCTGTAACCCTGGAGCTGCCACTAAACTTTCACCTCCTTAAGTTGACCCAATGACCTAGATAATATATAGACAAAACCCTACGAGTGTGTAGATACGGATGGCCGGATCACCCGAGGCGGGAAGCGTATCACGACGAGTCCGAAGGACGAGTCGTGATACGCTTCCCGCCTCGGGTGATCAGGCCATCCGTATCTACACACGAGTTGGGTTTTGTATTTATTATACTTTCACGGAATTGAGAAGGTTAATGGTATACATAGAAGAGACTGGGGCAATTCTAGAAGCGATTGGGGCAATTATTTATCAAGGATTAATTCGATCAGACCATTTCATTTGGAACTATATGCGCGGCGGACTACGTTTGATGAAGGCGCAGAGGCGATTTGACCGACTTCGCCGCGACTTCAGACTCCCTGGTATTCTTACGCGTCTTGCCGCGAGTGATCAGGCTATGTTTTTGAAAATTCTTCGATAATATTTTTATTTCTATACTTTGTCGCCATTATACAGTCTAAGTGAAACATTTTCCATAATTCTTTTTAATTGTTAGCCTTTAAAATTATTCGACCGGCCGGATTCATTTGGAACTCTTTTCGCGGCGGACTACAATTTACCGGAGTGAAGAGGCCGAATGACCTACTTTCCGTTTGAACAAGCCGGCGGTTATGGCGCGAAGAGGCGAATTTGATCCTCCGGATTTCTTCTTGTTACCCTTGAAATCGGCAATCTACGAGCAATTCCTGGTTGCTGCACGTAAATAAGATACCCGTGATGTACGAGGACGTGTGAAATCTACGTGTCATAGCCTGAATTTGGAATTATTCGACCAAGAACATTGGATATTTTACTCGCCAACTTCGCGCCCGCCGCCATGCTTGCCGGTGCTTACGCCGAGAAGCCACCTCTTCCATCCGCCAGAATTGCTTGAAAATATTACAAATCTACGTGGAGAATGCGTTATATGCGTGGAAAAATGCGTGGACAACAACATGTGTGCAAGTGACATCTTGACATTCAGGATTTATTTACTTCAAGCCTCCCGGCAACAGGGCCCGGCAACAGCTCTTGCCGCCCGGCAACAGTGACAGTGCGCCCGACCTCGGGTCAGGTCGGGTCGGGTCAAAGGTCAGTTCAACTTTCCAGATTCTTATATAGATTGAATTTTACAACTTGAACTCGGAGAAAACCTACTAAATATTCACATTAGATACTTATTTGCTATGAAATATATAACAAATATACATACAGAACAACTTGGAGTGATCGATTTTACCTTAGAATATTTTACAAGTTTGAAAAAATGACTTTGAATTATTTTCACTATTATTTCATTCCAGGGCCTGCAACGGCGCGCCCGAGTCCTGCAACGACGCAGCTCTTCCCTGCAACAGCTACAGGAGTTATCAAAGCTGAGTACAACTTTCTCATTTCTTATATAGATTGATATTTACATCGATATGATTTAACTTTGAATATTTTTTTCATTTTCATTTTCAAGAATCTTATAATATTTTCCAAACTACGTGGAGAATTAACAGAATGTTTCAGATTTTGCCCGGATTTTGCCCGGATTTCTTAGATTTTGCCGTATTTTGCCCGGACTTGTAAAACAATGTGGAATTATCAGAATGTTTCAAATTTCACCCGGATTTCGCCCGGATTTCTCAGATTTTGCCCGGATTTCGCCCGGACTTCACAGATTTTGATGTTTTTCAGACTTTGTCCTCATTTTACATAGGCTGATTGTTCCCACTGTAATAATTGAAATTTATGTTGACAGAGCCGTGGAAGACTGCCCCACTCAGCAGCGCCGAGGCTTGGGAGAGGCTGGAGGAGGAGGACTGGAACAAGGCAGCTGATCCAGCTGCAGCTGGGACGATGTTCATGGATGGTGCAGCCGGACCTGGAGCAACCCCTGCCTGACCTGGAGTGACCACCGCCTGACCTGGAGTGACCAACGCTGGACATGGAGCAGCCACCGCCCCCCCTGGAGGAGTTCCTTGACCATGGCCGATCGTCGCCGGACCTTGACCGATCGTCGCCGGACCTTGACCGATCGTCGCCGGACCTTGGGTGATGGCCGCCCACCCTGGAGGAGTGGCCGCCTGCCCTGGAGGAGTGGCCGCCTGCCTTGGAGGATTTATACTGTGTTGTGGGGGAGGGGGCGTGGCACCCTGCCTCATAGGAGAGGTGGTAGGCCTTGCTGGTACAACTGTCATCCCTCCTGGAGGAGATGTAGGCTTTTGTCCAACTTGGCAGGGGGGCGTGGCATCTTCTGACTGCTCATCTGGAGGAGGGGCACCAAGGGCACAGGACACATGCCTTCTCTTGGGGGCACTTGACTCAAAGCCTGGATGCTGGAGGGCCATGGAGACACCACTGCGATGGAGGGCAGAAGGTAGGGCCCTTTTCTTGGAGAGTTTGGCCCTCTCCTCATCACTGGTGAGAAGGTCAAACATCTCGTACTGCATGGCCATGTCTGCAGTTGCATAGTTGTTTAGAGATGCTGTGTTGTTGTGTCCTGTGAGCTGACAGATCACAGTGGGATTCACCCCGCTGTGAAGGAGATCCGTGCAGGTTTTCTTGCGGATGCTGTGATTTGTCAGCTTCACACCGGTGATGTTGCACTGCTTCGCCATTTTCTTGACAATTTGGCTGAGGTTGTGTATTCCCAGGGGTTGGGCCTTATACCACGTAGTTGCCCTTTTGGACTTGTTAATGGCCAAGAAGAAAGGGTCATTGGGGTTGGCCATCTTGGGGGGCCTGTGTGCCTTGAAGATGTCGTACATCTTGATGGCACACCGCTCTGGGTGCCTTTCATTTGCGAACAGTTTCGGCACAAACTTGCGACAATCTCCCCCATCCTGGCGTGTCTTAGAGAAACGCTCATTAAAGGTCAGGTACACGTACCCATTTTCGTCAGAGACCTTTACTATGTCATCCCAGCAGAGTTGCCTTCCCTCATGGATACCTCTGAGGCCAAAGCATTCAACCATGTACAGGAATAGGCCCCTTTGTAATGGTTCTGGTTGGTCCATGGAAATTGCCCCTTTTTCCCAGAAAAGGTTGACATGTTCTGCTGTAAGGGGGTCTGACCTGTTGGACTTGTTCCCATACCCTTTCCCTTTCAGTTCCTTCCTTTTTGTGGCCAGAACATCCCTGCTGGACTCAAATTCAGGGCTTTCCTTCATGCTGTAGCCATACTTGTTGCCCTTGAGGTGCCTGTCTATGGCCCCAAACATCCCTGTGAGTGTGTCTGGCTCATATTCACCCCCATCTTTTTTTTTCACTGTCATGATGAAGGCACTTACCAGCACATTCAAGTTCCCAGGGGGCAACTTAACAAACTCCTCTGATCCTTGACCTTTACAGTAGTCTGTGAACCTTTTCACAACTTGTTGGGTCTTCTTTGTGGTGTTCTTGTTTTTCCCTGATTTTATGTAATTGTCTATGTCGTCCTCAGTGATGTCCTGGTGTTCCTGATCCTGTTGATCATCCTCAGGGCCCTCCTCCTCCTCCAGGTCCTCCTCATACCCATCTTCACTGTCAGTATCCTCTGGAATGTAGGGGGGGTCCTCAAAATCCATACAATCCATTCCTGAAATGTTCCCTCCATCTTCGGAGATGGTGTCGTAGGTCGGCGGCACATTCACGGGTGTCCGCGGCAGGTTTTCTGACGTCCGCGGCACGTTTTATGGCGTCCGCGGCACGTTTTCGTCCCTTTCCTGATGATTTTCAGCCCTTTCCTGATGATTTTCATCCCTTTCCTGATGATTTTCAGCCCTTTCCTGATGATTTTCATACCTTTGCTGTTGATTTTCATCCCTTTGCTGGTCAGTTATGGGAAAGGTAGGCTCTGTGTCTGGATGATCAAAAAGTTGACAAACTTCAAAAGTGTCCAAAGCAGTAGTGAGGTCTGTCTCTGAGCTGTCTGAATCAAACATGAGCATAGCACGAATGTCACAGTCTGTGAGGTCGATGAAAAAGCTATCCATGATGTTTTTACATCACCTTTACCGGATTGTCTGTACTTTAAGATGATTTTGTAGACCTTTTAGTCGTGTTTTCTGCAAGTTTCAGACGTCCGTGAATTTGTAAACGGCGGCCGTCAGCGTTTGTTGACGTCACGTGGGTTCCTACATGCATTTTCATTGGTTTAAAGGCCGTCGGGGCCGTCGGGAAAGGTTTTTTTTTGTCTAGAATGTTTTTTTGAAGGTCTATATATCATTTTTACATGAGAGGAATGTCTAATTTGCCAGGAAATGGATAAAAGTGATCTGGTAAAGGGTTTGTTTTGGTATAGGTTAAACTAGGTCGCGAGTGGATTAAACTAGGTCGCGACGTCCTCGCGACCTAGTTCCGGCGTTTTTCATTGGTTCAAAAACTAGGTCGCACTACTTTCCTGTATTACCACAGTGTGGTAATACAGAAAAAATATTACCACAGTCTAGGCTGTCACTGTATGCCTATTCAGCAATTCCGAAAAAGTATAATAAAGTATTATATGTGTGTGTATATGTATGTATGTGTGTATGTATGTATGTATGTATGTTGTATGTATGTATGTATGTATACATGTATGTATGTATACATGATAACTTGTGGATGAAAAGAATCATTTAGGAAGTTTTATGTCCCTCTTTAGGGGGAGTAGGGGGCCGGGAAGAGGACAGGGGGACGGCCCTGGTCTCCCCGTGCGTTGCTCTGTGGTGCTGACGGCATTAGGAGGGGTAGGGGGCCGGGAAGAGGTCAGGGGGACGGCCCTGGTCTCCCAGTGCGTTGCTCTGTGATGCTGACGGGGTTAGGGGGAGTAGGGGGCCGGGAAGAGGTCAGGGGGACGGCCCTGGTCTCCCCGTGCGTTGCTCTGTGGTGCTGACGGGATTAGGGGGAGTAGGGGGCCGGGAAGAGGTCAGGGGGACGGCCCTGGGCTCCCCGTGCGTTGCTCTGTGATGCTGACGGGGTTAGGGGGAGTAGGGGGCCGGGAAGAGGTCAGGGGAATAGCCCTGGGCTCCCCGTGCGTTGCTCTGTGATGCTGACGGGGTTAGGGGGAGTAGGGGGCCGGGAAGAGGTCAGGGGAATAGCCCTGGTCTCCCCGTGCGTTGCTCTGTGATGCTGACGGGGTTAGGGGGAGTAGGGGGCCGTGGAAGAAAAGAACCTTTTGAGAGGGTTTTCATGCCGATTTGAGCACTTTGAAAAATTTCCAAATTTGAAACATTTATGACTCCCAGTATGAGTCAACTATGGTTCAAAACTGACTCTAAGGTTGTAGCCCCGAGTGAGAATGACCATTGTAAACTAGTCAGGAAACTGTGAGACTAATAAAACATTTTCTAGAAATTTAGACAGATTTTTAACTTAATTCTTACAGTGAAAACCCCAACCAATGGATTTTGCTAAAAACTTGCATAAATGATATCTAGGCCTATCTCATGCCAAAAATGTCCCCTATTTAATGGAAATCATTTTACATATTTCCCGGCCTCCAGCCATTCCCCTCAGCTTCACCTATTTGATGGAGTTAAGGTTGTTGGGGCATTCTGACGGGAATGCAATTACCTGATGACTTGTGGAAGAAAAGAACCTTCTAGTAGGGTTTTCATGCCGATTTGAGCACTTTGAAAACTTTTCAAATTTAAAACATTTATGACTCCCAGTAGGAGTCAACTATGGGTCAAATGTGACTCTTAGGTTGTAGCCCCGAGTGAGAAGGACAATTCTATACATGTCAGAAAATTCTGTGATGATTACAACATTATCTAGAAATTTAGAAAGATTTTTCACCTTATTTTTATACTGAAAGACTCAACCAATGGATTTTGCTAAAAACTTGCATAAATGATATCTAGGCCTATCTCATGCCTATGCTTTACATAATTTCAAACAGATTTAAAATCGGACTTGGCAAACCTAAGATATTGCAAAAAATAGAATAAAAAAAGTGTACTTTTTTTGTACCAGATTTACATTAAAATAGTCGCATAGGTATGGACCCCCTAATGAGCCTATTTCTATGCATTTTTCTTTATTTACTGTCAACTTCAGGCTAAAATCCGCGGATCTTCCCTTGATTGGATTCCCATGTATTATATATCATTGTAAAGAGCATTCCTTGCGCGGATCTCACCTATATTTGACATATTTCCCCATATCCAAAATATTTGTGAAAAAAATCAAAATCAAAAATCAAAATTGTCAATTTGAGATAAGACTTAAAAAAATGAAAAATGTGGCCCACATTGGAAAATCCTAATAAATAAAAATATCATGGTGTACCTTCTATTAATCATGCAAGGAAAATTATCAAATCAAGACTTATTTTAATAAAATCTTGGGTTTCTATCCAGAAAAAGCCCCTCTTTCTTATGGTATTATTGGTTTGTCTCTGCTCTTAGAATAGAAAAAGTTATAGGCAAGTGGGTGTTGCCAACCCCGCCAAAATTAGGAATTTTCAAGTTTGTCCATGATTTCTCAGGGGTTTTGGTATTGCTAGTAATACATAGGCATGCCCGACTTCCGCGGATTTCCGCGGTTTTTCAATCATTTTGGGTCATTTTTGAGATATGTCCAAATTCGAGGAGAAAATATTTTTGTATATAGGGGGGTGGGGGCTCCCTGACAGATTCGGTGACAAAAATGGAAAAATGTGACTATTTTTTTAGGGAACATTTGTTGGGGTCCTTCTAATAGCATACTAAGTGTATTTTTCAGGCCTCACAGAATTTCAAAATGACCTGGGAGCCCATTGGGCTCCCAAATCCAACAAACTAGGAGCCTAACCCAATATCATGGGAGCCCACCCAAAAAATAATTCACTGCATTTTTATATTCCGGCATGTTCAAAGAAATGTTTCAATGTCATAAAAAATAGATAGGTATAATCTATTTCAATGTGCCCAACAGAATGAGCCGGAGAGAAATGGAAGGCAGCGTCTAGAACACATACTTATAGAACAGTGGCACATCCAGTATTTAGCGAGGGGGGGGGGCACTTTAGGAAAATTCTTTCTCTAATTGCTTTTTTGTTTAATTTTATTTAACAATAAAAAACACTACTTTTTCTGAAAAAAGGGAAGAGCGTGCACCCCCACACACACCCTCTGGATCCACCCGTGTAGAATCTAACATCCAATTAATTCGTTGTTGTTAAATTCCTAAAAATGATTTCAAAATATTCAGCATTTTATAAACCAGTCCAGTGTCCGGAAATAAGGGTGCACCCTGCACCTAGGTGCATGATTTTGACACAGGGTGCAGGGTTCTCCCCAGGAAAAAATCACAGCCAGGCGCAGATGTCCAGGGGGGATCCACGATTCTTGTTTTGTCTTGTTTGGGGGGAGTGGGGGACACATTGTGGACGGCGAAGCCGTCCAGGGGGAGGGTATGGGAGGGGAGGAAAATTTTGAAAATATAGCCTCTCAATCGTGCAGTCTAAGGCATTTTGATGTACTTTGTTGACCTAAAGGGATGACAAAAATTTCTTATGTTTTTATTTGCAATATCCATTTTTCAGAGATTTTTTTTAGGTATAATGTGGGGATAACCTTTGAGAAAACTTTGAAAAGACAACCTCTCAATCCTGCAGTCTGAGGCATTTTGATGTACTTTGGTGACCTAAAGATATGACAAAAAATTCTTATGTTTTTATTTGAAATATCCATTTTTCAGAGATTTTTAGGTATATATATATATGTGGGGATAACCTTTGAGAAAACTTTGAAAAGACAACCTCTCAATCCTGCAGTCTGAGGCATTTTGATGTACTTTGGTGACCTAAAGATATGACAAAAATTCCTTATGTTTTTATTTGCAATATCCATTTTTCAGAGATTTTTAGGTATATATGTGGGGATAACCTTTGAGAAAACTTTGAAAAGATACCCTCTCAATTATGCAGTCTGAGGCATTCTGAGGTACTATGGTATCACAATTTAAAAGAAAAGGGGAAAAAAGCCAGGGTGCGCCGGGCCTTGGGGAGAACCCTGGTAACATAATCAAATAATTTGTGGACGGCATAGCCATCCACGGGAATGATATTGGGGGGGGGGGGTATGGAGGGCCACCCCTAAAATATTTTGAAAAGTTAAACTCTCATTTATGCAATCTGAGGTACTTATTTGACCTTAAGGATTTTTTCTAATAAAGTAGAGACCCACATCAACGAGGACCACTTCACTAAGGAGACCACCTCTCTTAAAGACCACTTTTTAGTCAGACCGGAATATTTCCCCCGATTTCATGTTTGTTTTAGCTTCACTAATCAGACCGGTCTCTATGTGAGAGCCTCACCAAGAGACCACCCAAAATCCAGTCCCAAATGGCTATTTTGCCTCTCTATTGTGGGCAGTTCAGTCCTAAACTCATAGACCTTGCTGACCCTTCCTGCCCATGCACTCCACACCCCTCCCGGTATATCATCAAAGAAAGAAGTCCTGTCAGTCACCCTAGTGTCTGTGAAAACACCATTTTTGCTGGACACGTCAGATGTTTTAACAAGAATGTCTGACACATTTGCCTAAAGCATTCCTAAGTATGGATCAGATCATTGTCATGGGATATCCTCTATCAGCTGTAGTTTTTAGAACAGCCTCATAAAGAACAAGCTGGCTGTGATATTAAGTGGAAACAGGAACCATTGAAGGGGTGTGTTTGTGTGTGCTGGGTGGAGGGGAATGGGGATGGGGAGGCCGGGGAGCTGCAGTGGTTGTGTCGCAGACCAACAGGGAGCCCACCGGGCTCCCACTTGGTGCCACTTGGGTGTCCAGGGTGATTTACAGGGTGGAGCGGGCTCCCCGGGCACTGGATTTGTCGAGGCCTGAATAATCACAGGAAAAAATTTCAAAAAGTGCCAGAAAGCTTAGATTTTACTCTTTAGACCTAGGATAACAGATAAGTATGATTCTTAAGCTATGAACCGCGGGTTTATTAATGAAAATAAAATGTGAAGGACCATTTTTGGGAACATTTAGTCACCCAAAACTCAAGGGGCAATTTCCTTACGCATAATCAACATAGAAACTTCTTTCAAATAGTGCTTAATATATGATACTTTGCTTATATCGATTACCATTACAGATGGGAATATTTCCACTGGTTAAGACCATGATTTTTCCTTTAAAAAATAACATCTGATAATATTTGTCAGGGTAGCATTATCCAAGGTTTTGTTTGACCAAAAATATCTACTGATCTAATAATCAGAAAAACTAAATTCAAAAGGTGTCAGAAAGAGGAGATTGAACTCTTTCCAGATAGAATATCAGATTAATTGTTCTCCCTTGTCTTGGACCGCAGATTTTGCATTGAAATTACACATTTTGAGCTCTTTTTGACACCCTAAAAAATCCCACTTTCTCTCAAATTTTGACCAAAAGGCAGCAGGATTGTAATAGAATTGTCAAAATATCTCAGAAGCACAATTCCTTAGCTTTAAAACGAGCCCAAGATTAATAATTTCTGACAGGAATTAGTGGTGCAAATATCCATGAGTCCAAATTTGGGGGAAAAGTCGCAAAATCCAAGATCAGATAGGCTACCATCTGGCATTGCTACTACAAGAGGTCCAGACCCTATATTGGGTCTGAGAGATTTTATGGTTAACTCCAATACTATATAGGGTCTGAGAGAATTTATGCTTAACTCCACACACTTCTATTCAGCCTGCTCGAATTTACACTAAAACTCAATGTGAAACAGGGTACCAGCAGACTGTAATGGTGGACAGGTTGGAGCCATTCAGCATACTGAGGCTAGGTAAGATCTTGAATCCTTAATATTATGAGGAAAATACCAAACAAAACATATCATATATTGAAGACAAGATATCAAGGAAGGCCATTGGTCATTCATAAGACAGAACATAGGGGAGAAAAATGCGCTGGGTGCTCAAAAAAAATAAATTTGGGACGTGATTTCCAGTGACAAAAAAGTGTCCAACGCAAAAAGGAGCAAAATTACTAACAGCACAGTCAGGGGTGGACTGAACCAGGGGCCCGGGGGCCCGAGGCCCTTAAAAACAGGTCGGGCCCCTAGATTTTCTGGCCAAGGGGCCCGACTGGCCCATAGAAAATCTTGGATAACAATTACAGATTTCTATATAGTTTACAATAAAACATAATGTTTTCAAAGACAATCTGATTATATATATATGAGGGCCCCTAGATTTTGGTGCGGACCCCTAGATTTGGAAAGCTGGGGGCCCGACTGGCCCCTGGATTTTTAGACTTATGTCCACCCCTGGTCACTTACTCCCTGATAGTAATATTGCATGCCTAGGGCCCATATATTACCAGAATTTCTGGTCCCTGACTCTCTGAAAAAATCAGAGCGGCAAGAATGTAAACTCCAAGATAGAGCTCGATGGGGCTTTAATCTGATCCATAAACTGTATAATAGTAGTCATATTTCACAGTCTAAGCATCATACCTTACCAAAGGATCAATAAGTTTAGGATCAGTGCAAAAACATATTAAAATAGGGAAATAATAGGAATAATAATTACAGGCGTCAATTTCCACCCTGGCATGTCATTTTCTGCATGATAGTATTCTGCATGCCTGCATGCTTTATTAACCCAAAACAATCGGGCTGATTGTCATCCTCAAACACAAATGTGAACGTTATTAATATGCATGCTCAACTGACCATGGTCCAACTGCATTCCCAGATTACAGGTGTCAACATACGCTGAAGAAGATAACCTACCATACTGTGTCTGTAGACAGAGATGCCATTTTACCTACTTTTGTAGGATTTCCTACATTTTGGTGATTATGGATTGCACAACTGATTTTCCCGACATTACTTTAATATCCATTTTAGAGTATTCTGTGTCAGTTTCAATCTATTCAAATACAGATCCTATCTCAGTTCCCTTTCCCTGAACAAAAGTTCTCTCCTAGTTATTTTTAGAAAATTCAATAGGAATAGTATTTCCTCATTTTCCTATGTATTCATCAGTTGGAAGTGGCATCTCTGTGTAGAGCATTCCCACATTACAGGTATCAACGTAAGCTGAAGCCAGTCACCTAACAGACTGTGTTTTTAGTAGTATCCGGTACTAGTAAATCTATACTTCATTCAAACCGTGAACAGATATCAACGTAAGCTGGAGAAGATAGCTGGAAAATACAAGATAAAAGCCAGAGACATTCACACTGATCTTCAGGGCCCATGGTAGGAGGAGATAGCAAAAACATACATGATAAAAGCCAGAGACATTCACACTGGTCTGGCGGGCCCATGGGAGGAGGAAATAGCAGAAATACAACATCATTAAAGCCAGATACACTCACTCTCGTCTGACGGGCCCATGGGAGGAGGAAATAGCAGAAAAATACATGATAAAAGCCAGATACACTCACACTGGTCCGATGTGCCCATGGGATGGGGGGCTAGTGATTAGGTACAGAAAAAAAAGAAAGAAAAAAATCACATCTTCATCGACGTCAACAGTTGTCTTTGATTTCATATCACTGTATTAGGAGGGCTCTCAGCTTTGGAATTTCTATAAATATCTACATATTATATGTTATGTTCACTTATAAAGACTGATTCAAGGCCACCCGGCCCACAATTTTGGGAGAGATTGAAGTCATTCAGTTAAAGGATTCTGAAATTGAAAGATCCATTTCCGACATTTGGACAAATCATCATTTCTTAACATCCATGTGCTTTCATTTGACATGCAGAGTTGTAGTGACAGTGCGGGTGGAGGTGGCCTTTCAAGGCTTTGCCTTCCCCCACCCACCTCCACCCCACCCACCTCCACCCCAACCGCCAGCCGCCGGCCCGCCACCCCCAGCCAGGCCTCCGCAGCCAGGCCCGCGGCCCCCACTGCCCCCACCGCCCCCACCGCCAGGGAACGACGGCCGGCCACGCCGGCGGCGTGTCCCTCCTGCCCGGTACAGGGAGGGGGGATGCGTTGGGTGTTTAGTTTAGTTTTTTTTTTTTTTTAATTTAGTTCAGTTTTTTTTAGTTTAGTTTAGTTTTTAGTTTTCGTTAGGTTTGTTTTACTTCGTTTATTTAAGGCCAAGGAAAATAAAAAGTTGCGTTCCGGTAAAAAGTAGGGTAGGTAGGTCGGGTTTTTTTTTTATTTTGGAAAATTTTGGATTTTTTTTTATTTTGGAAATTATTTTTAATGGCTTTTTCTTGAAAATAATCAAAATTTTTATGATATTTGACAAAATTTAAAATATTTTAACTAAAAAGTCTTTCAAAACATTAGGGTCGGGGCAAAAAAAAGGGTAGGTCGGGTTACCGGAATGCTACTATTTTTTTTCCTTGGCCTAATAAGTAATATACAGTGATTGTGATATGTGATATTGTCTAATGTATATTTTTGTAATTAGCGTGTAATTGTATATCTATATATGTAAATCAATTTTAAATAAATCTGAAATTATCTTTTACAGCATTTATGTGTCTCATCGTACTTCTTAGCGGCACTAGTAACTTTTAGTTAACCGTCTCAGGGCTCGACAAATCACATAATACATTGAAATGACTTGTGCTGTCTATTTCTCAACATGGAAGTGCTTTCATGTTAGAGGAATTGCTTTCGAACTGGATGTGCGCGTGTTTGTCTGGGTTAGGGTGGGGTTTCTAGCCCCCCCCCCCCCCCCCCCCCCCCCCACACACACACACCCAAATGCGCCCGTGCCTGACTGATTGTTTATACACAGATTGAAAGAGATGTGCGTTCAGTTTACTTGACGCACAGACAACAGATTCGTCTAGCCCTGAGTCATGACAATCGTAAATTAATCGATGTCTCAGAGATAGTTGTAAATTTGGGTTAACCATTTATTCTAGTCATCTGAAGCAATCGTATTCATTTGGGTTTATATTACATTATGGGGAACCCTCTTGGTGGTTTCTACAGGCCTCAAAACATGGAATACAATCAAGTTGTTGAAACCTTTAGGCTTGTGTTCACAAGAGCGCTAAATTCCATTCTTTTCCAAGGTGGGAGACAGAAACTGTACCGCCTACACAAACTATATAATACTGCCTAAATCAGAATGAGAATACCTGTCTGACCCTTTACTGTTGGAATATTTTACATCCTATTCATTGATCCAAAAAGATAATTTTTCAACAGACATTTCTCTTGTGTCCGATGTGCTTTGAGGCCTGATTTGAATAGAAATTGAAAAAAGGTGTCTGCCCGGCAAGGGTTTTCCTTAGGCACTTAGAGCCGGCTCTCTTGACCAGCTTTAACTAGTGTCTGGGATCGACCGTCTGTAGGTGGCCAAAGGTGGGTTAAAAATATTGAAGTATTGCAAGTACTCTTAAAAAAATGGAATCATGATCGGCGTTTCGATCGTTGGATCACAAATGGCCGGCTCTAATTTTGTCCTGGGGAAAACCCTGCTTCAGGGAGCCCTTGGGATCGCGCTAAGGGTGGGTATATATTTTATTTTTGTTTTTTTTGTTCTTGAACTTTTTTTTCAAGGGAAGTACTAAAAATGGTGATGAAAGTCCTCAGTAAATATACTGATTTCAGTAAATTTAAAAAGGAGTGACGTGTCAAAAAAAACACGCCTTCGAACAAACAATTCTTTGAATATTTTTCATTAAATCACTTTTGAAATTTTGAATTTAAATCCTCCTTAGTTATTAATCCTAACCCACCTATTTCCAAATAGAGATTGCTACTAGCCCATCCTATTTCAGGAATATTTTTCACTGAACACTTTCATATATGTTCACTGAACACTTTCATCATTGTAATAGAAAAAGAAAACGAAAAAAAAAATGACAACATGAAACGAACAAAAAAAATGAAGAAAGAAAAAAGAAAGAAAAAAAAAGAATAGCAGTGTTCGAACTTAACTTTTTTGCCCTCGGCCATCAAGGCCGACTGTTAAAAAAATGGTTGGCTCTGCTTGACTTTTTGTCGGCCCTGACTTTACCTATAGGGAGCCCCTATTAAGCCTTTTTCATCTGCCTAAGAAAAGGATAGAATATTGCTGAAATCTTTTGGCCACCAGGGCAGAAAATACCTTACTTTTCTTCAAAAATGTTTGGCCCTCCTCTGAAATTTCCGGCCATTGGCCGATGGGCAGACTGTAATTTCGAACCCTGTTTAGTAGTGTGTTTTACACTCACTCAGACGGTCGACTAGGAAAAAAAAAAGCGCTAGTATCATTCAGAGTTGGAAATCTTAGGTGCCGACACACTCAATATTGCGAACCGACTTAAATGAGCCTCCAGATAGAAGAAGGCGAAATGATATAATATGTATGTTTCCTGCCAAGGGGATGAGATATATCAAAATGAGGGGGGTGTTGTTATTTTGTTTGCTGCCCCATTGGCTGACGGCATGTTGATTTCCAGCTCTGCCATGATATGGTACGAGCCAAATTTGCTACCGTTTCCTTCCATAATTATTTGCACTCATCATGCACAACTTGGAAATAGGGGATTAACCTGCAAAATATTCCCAATTTGGCACATTTTAAGGTCTATCCCTTGTAGTGGTTCGTGTTTTTCCCCTACTACTAGATACTCAGTTTTTCCCCAAGTAACGGTAACTCTCTAGCTATGTGGCAAACATTATCACCGGCTTACATGTTCAAAAAGTAAATTCACATCCTTCAAATGCTAGAATGCAAGCCATGCATGCAGTGGATTCTGGCTAAAGAAAAATACATTAAGCCCCGTAGTTTTGTTTCATGGTAATACTAATGTGACAACTAGCCTATAGTGCTTTATAAAGCTGAGTCTAAAATTAATTTACCGCGGGGAAATCACGAATCACACAAGAGATTTAACAAATTTTTTGCCTTTTCAGCCGACAAATATTGGACTGATTGTAAACCAAATTTTTTTTGGTATTTTTCACATGCAAATGTAAACTTAGCCTAGGAGTAGTTAGTCAGGCAGTTCTGAACTTGGCGCTTCAAGGAGATAACACAAGATCACCAAGAACTCTGAGGACATCCACTGTATACCTGGAATCCAAAACGGAACTGCTGTTGTCATATCGCCAGGACAGTCATCCATGAACAATAAGTGTACACACCGATGTGTTTCTATCATAAATAGCCGGCTTTAAATTTGTCCTGGGGAAAACCCTGGCCCATCTTGGACACATACATATTGTCGCTGGCTTCCCTAGCCCACTTAAAAGGGTCTTAATCTCATCTGTCCTGTCCCCTCTGGTCTAGATCTGTGTACATCTGGGCAAGAATAGGTTCCCAGTATCCTCCGATTGTTGTGGTATATTAGGTAGATTAGTATATTCAAAGTTCTTCGGAACAGGTGAACATGTACACTTTGAAGACAATAGTCAGACAGTTGTGACCTTGTGAACTTTTTATGGTCGATTAGTTGTGAATTTTTGAACGTGTAACATATGAACATGTAACTCTTTGGAGTAAATAGTGAAGTACTGTGAGAAAATACACAGTTGTGAACTTTGTCCAAGGAGGATAACGAAAGGCGAAAAGGAAATTAGTGAGGACAATGGAGACATGCCAAATGGAACGATTGAACTAAAGTGGGGCGTGGTCGATGTGAACTACAATGGAGCCTGACTTGCCAAATGGAACGATTGAACTACAAGGGGGCCTGGCCGATGTGGAAAATGGATCAATGCAGCCTGTAGGACTGGAATGAGGCTGGGGCTGTGTGGCTTTAAGGAGGTGGTTGGGTTCTTCATGATGTCTGTGTGCGGCATGTTGACTCTGGCAACGAGACAGCAAAACAGCGAAGCAGGATCTACTACCTATAGCTGGTAATGTACCTAGATGTTAGGTGCGCCCCGTTGAAGCACGGACTGTTCAAAAATAAATCATTATATCCCTTTCAGATCACAGATGCTGGTCCCCAAGTTCAGTGCATTTGCGTGACTCCTGGAAAACCGTTTAAAACCAAACTTAACTTGAAAAGTGACATTTTGCGTTTATTGCAGTCGGACCGTCCTCTTCGTTTGGCCTGGTGAATTTTTGGAGAAAATCAAGTTTCTTGCTATTGAAAACTGTGTTGCCGTGTCCTGTCGTTTATGGTGTCGTCTCAGGTAGTGGGAAATGTTGCCATGGTTCAGAACTTACAAACATGTTTTGTTACTGCCTAACAATACATCACGATTGTGTGTTGTAGCAATTATAGTTTGCACCTGGTGCCAAGTACCATTTCGGACACTCGCTATGGTTTCATGTTGTTCGTTGCATGCAAAATCATGTTGCCCACCTCCACCCCTATACACACACTGCCATGGCGCTACCCAAGGACCCCTGTCATCTTATTCTAGTTGACACTTGTTTCAGTAGAAAACTATCTCTTTAAGTAGTAGTAGTCCGTCCCTCCCTGCCTTCCCTCCTCTCACCCTCCAATTTCCCTTGTGCAAAGTTCATAGCAGTGTTCGAAAATAACTTTTTGGACTGTCAGCCATCGGGACCAACTTTACCAAGGTATTGTCGGCCCTGACAGATTTCTTTTGGCCCTCATTTGACCTTTTGAATATCTAAATACTTTGCTAAACTTCGATATAATGAATATGTGCAAAATTTGGTCTTGAAATTAGGAAAATAAGCAGAAATTTCTGTGGGCCATCCGGGCCGATTTCATACCATTTTTGGTGAAAAAATTCGGCCATTGGCCTTAAATTGGCGGCCATTGGCCGACGGGCCGGCGTTAGTCTCGAACACTGTATAGTTTTAAGATCATTAAAGTAATCCTTGCACATAAATGAATTATAACAATTTTTCATTTGTATGAGTGCTGTGTGCTATTTCATTCCTTAATGACTTACCTACACTGCAATATTTGCCCATTATTTCTTTTGAAATAATTTTACGGTACCCAAAACAATAAATTGACGCAAAAATTATTTATCTCTTAATTTATGTGCAAGGGACCCTTCAAGGTAGCAAAACCACAAGCTGAATGTTTATGTTCAAAGACTCTTGAATACTTATGAGATACAACTGTTTCTGTCTTTATTCCGACCAATTTACTTGGATCAAATTTATTTGTTATAAACTTGAAACAGTGTTGTGGTATTGCAATTTTACGGTCGGCTAGTTTAGTCATATTTGTCTTGCACTTTAAAATTTAGTTGTCTTTCCCTAAAGCGTTAGGGTTGGCCGGTTTGGTTATCTTTGTGTTTTGTGTCACATTTTGAAAGTACCAGTTAAGGCGTAGACTAGTTTTGTTAATTTTCTAATCATGGCAGTAGTGGTAGATTAAAGTTAGATTAAAAACCTAATTTTCAATTTAACCTCTTCCGACAACCGAATTTTCACTTTCACCTCTTAGTGCCATTCTAATATTTAAACCTTATGGTGGTGGTAACTAGGTTAAATAAAAACAAATAACAATTACTGTTTTTTATACCCTGACTGAACCCCTAAGACCACATTGTTTACTCTTTTTCTTACTGCCAATTTTTTGATATTTTGCAGTGCCGCCTGATGTTCGTGAATGAGAACTCATAGGGGGTAAGTAAAAGATAAGTTCCCTTAACATTCATATTCCCAGCTTTATTGGTATTTTTTACATGTCGGTACTCTAAGTATCGGGGCCTCTGCTAGACATTTAATCAGATTTTATATATTACCAATTGTCCAATTCCGGCAGTATGACGTTTGGTTATTCTACTAAAACATGTACTTTGGCTAACATTGTCATTCTTCATTCAGGTACTCGAGCAGTTGGTCTGTGTGCAGGAGATGCGATTTAGCGAGCAATCTTCACAAGTCCTTCGTGACGCGAGCCAGCCTGCTTCATATGCCGTCCGGTTCGGGCTTCTTGTCGAAGATGGTGAGTAGGCCATAATTAGTATCGGTTAGATGACATTACCTTGACTATGACATAGAGAGGCAGTTCCAGTAACTTCTGTTAGCAACATTACATACACTTGTGGGCGGGCTTCTTTAAACATCTGGACTTTTCACAAGTACACTGGTCGCGGAACGCTTGCAATGATTAGATTTCGGCCATCTGTCGAGGTGCAGCCACCAAATCGTCCGTTGATTCGGACGACTGGCAGGTAGGTTGCCCATGTTGGCGTCTCAAACTGTTTGCATTTCCACATTGTGATGGGTCGAATGTAATTTACCCTGTCTTCGTAGGGCTTGTACCACTTGACTACTGCAAACACATGTTCTCTCATTTCGCCAGTCTCCGGGATTTTCAGAGTGTGTTTCAGGAAATATTGGATCAGGCCTGGCCGCAACTCGCGATTGTCAGCTGTCATTCCATGCCAAATTGCCATAATCCAACTCAACCTATACTTGCGGTTAGAAGTAGCGCTGGCGTATAGCATGGGACCAACTTGCACCACTCCGTGCTTCAAGTAGACGCTAGGGACGTTGCTCATATCAAGTTCTGCAGCACAGGATGGATACATCTTTTTATACGTCCCCAACAGTAATTCACGCTCGTCGATATCCATGGCCCCAACAACGGCAACGCCTCCCAGTTTGACGCCACTCGTTGTTTTCCAGTGTGGTTCACAGTCGTGCAGATCCATTTCGGGAACAAGTGCCACATCTGGATCAAGGATCAAGGTTTCGTCACTTTTTTGAAGAATTGGGGCAAAATTTTGGGAAAACTCCTGTGGCAAGTGATGCTTCAAGTTTTCGACACTTTTCTGTATCAGAAACTTCCTCATGAACTGTTGTTCCACTTGTCGCTTGTTGGTCGGTTTATCCGAAATCTTCAGATTCATTCTTTCGAAGGCGAAAAGCCAGTGGCTTGGAGGCGGTCCCATATCAATGACTGACTCCTTTATATGGTTATGCAAGTGAATGTTTGGCGTTATTATTTCAAAGCCATATAGTCGTTGTGCTAGCCGACTAAACTGATTAAACTGTTTGTCTGCAAAGTCAAGTTTTTCCCGAGTAACGCATGCCGACGTTACTGCTTGACAGGCCAAAACGAAGCATTCCCACACCTTCAGATCTTCAGATGGTAGCAGTCCTTGGAGGCAATATCCAGAACTCACAGTCACAAAACTTAACCATTGCTGAGCTGTCCAAAATCCATAGTTTGAACCTATGTACGTCGCAGCACGTTCGTCGTCTGTTCCCACCTGGAATTGTAGCAAGCGCTCGTCCACGATAG
Source organism: Lepidonotus clava (assembly GCA_936440205.1). Classification (NCBI taxonomy): domain Eukaryota; kingdom Metazoa; phylum Annelida; class Polychaeta; order Phyllodocida; family Polynoidae; genus Lepidonotus; species Lepidonotus clava. Next base: position 1,458,248 of record OW387136.1, on the reverse strand, counting down.
AAATATCTGTTTTTGTCAGAAGCTTGTTGTCTTCGTCGCAATAGTACTTCCACATTTTTTTCGCTGTGCCCATATACAGATTGTGCATGATGTCGATTCCAAGGTGATCTATTGGTCTGAAGTATTCCAATTTCAGCAATGGGCTGTAGCGAATACCATACTTGCTTTCGAGGTTTTGTTTCGCTGCTTCGTTGCGAGCACCGTTTATCTCATCGATCCATTCCATGTGTTTCCGGTGGGTCCGTGCTTCCCATGTCGATCTGTTAAAGCCACCCAGATTTCTCATAAGTCCACCGCCAAATTCCTTGAGACACTTTGAACATCCCCGATTAGCAGAGTGTGAAAAAAAACCAACCAACTTACGAGCGGCAGGTAGGTCTGCAGCAACACTGAGAAGAGCTGCTCGGACTCTTTTCCCTTCTGGAAAGTTATGAGTTTTAAGGACAATTCCTTGTCTCCAAAATGCCAGCAATTCGTCGACAAGTGGGTTTATAAAGCTTTTTAATGTGTGAGGTTCTTTCGGGAGATTTGGAATGATGCCAAGTAGAATAACGTTAGCCACTTTATATCGCTCGGTCCGCGGCAGATTCAAAACCACAAGGTAAATGGCTCCTATAGAAATATGACTCCGCCTAGTCCAAGGTTGGAACCAATCAACGTTGATTTGTAAAGCCAAGTTATTGTCGTTCTGAAGGAAACCGTTTGGGCCCGCGTGCTCTTTCCACAACCGTCCATCATAGATGTCTGCCAAAATGTTTGAGGGAATGCGGCGGTCTTTCCATTTCCTACATTGGTTCTCGAAATTTGGCCTCAACAAGAGGCTTTCCAAACTTTCTGATAGTGGTTTATAGCAATACGTGTAGATCGGGATGAATTGTTTTTCGCCATTGGCCACGGCCACTTCTGTGAACAATCTCGTATTGCAAATTTTGCCATTACGCGATTCGTGAAGGCAGTTTCTAACGCGGACCCTACCGCGGTTGTCAGTGTATTTGAGTCCGTCTATTGAATCATAAATACTGTAGCATTGGCCACAGCATATAAATTTTTGGAAATCATTTCGGTCAACGCCAAGCCATTTGTATAACATGTACATGCTTCCTGGAAGGACCCTTTTTATCATGGTCGAAAACTGTGGGATCCCAGCCACAACTAGAATTTCGCAGACAAACTTCAGTAGTGTAGTCACTGCCGTGTCAGAGACGCAGTTTGACAACTGCCACTGCAAAATAACAAATAGAATCCAGGTCACCACACTCTGCAATTTTTTAGCACGATCACCACTGACCACTCTTATACGAGGACAAATGTCTTGTGAACCTGTTAATATGTCTCCAAGCATTTCGTCCGGGGTCCCATCGGTTGCATCGTCTGTGTCCAGAGTGACCTGAAATAGATGACATACATGTCAATTTTGTATAGGTACAAGAGGGAGAAATACACCTTTTTCAAGTAGGGAATATAGATAAAAGTATTCATCACCAACACGCGATAGAGTGGACTCTAAACTTATCACTCAGCAAATTTACATAAATCCTATAAGAACTATTTATGGGCATTATTGAAGTCAGGCAAAATGTCTGAGTTTTAGTTAATATTTAATAATACAAACATCTAATAAAGAACTGACCTGTTACAGAAAATGTGAAAAATATCTGTTTAAATGCACAGGAAAATAAAAGTAAGATTCTGGGAAAGTGATGGATGCATGGAGCCAGTACTCTGCCGCTGCTTCATGTCACTGTTGCCAGCTGAAAAACCACAACCTAGAAGGGAGTAGGAGTATCGGCAGGCTTCTGATGTAGGGCTGTCAAGTGCCGCCTATTTGGATTTAATGCCACCTGAAACACGCAGATTGTAATGGGAAGGATTCCTCACCTGGTTACATTCGTTGTATGTCCTTTTCCTAGACGCAGCTGATCTTCCTGAGCTCACAGAATTCGCTTCATGTACCACAGAGCTCCCCACCACAGAATGGGCTTGGTGTACCACTGAGCTCCCCACCACAGAATTCGCTTGCTGTACCTCATTTGGTCGAGCAGCACCCAGTTCTACAGACAATGGGCGATTGTTAAGTCCACCGTCACAGTTGTCCTGAGGCCCTACTGTCTTCTGAGCTAGGTCGTGAGTATGAAGTTGTTTAAATTTTCTTCGTGGCGCTGCTACTTCACAGACAAAACAGAATTGATGCGTTTTATGGTTCATGGAGAGACGTGCTCTTTTACCAGCCTCGGATAAACCTTTGAACGCGGCCATGATGTAAATAAATACAACATTGACATGTAAACGGAGGTGTGCCGTCTTTATACTGCCTGGCTCACATGGTGAAGGGTTGGTGTCAGCAACTTACAAGTGCCACAACACTTAGTAACCGCTACTCACCGACACACTGTGCTACTGAGTCCGGGTAAGCATCTAGTTAGCTGACATGTTCTTTGTTAACTGGCTTATAGCGCCCACAAACAACGCATCACAGCAGTGTCAGTGAACTAATAAGATAGAAAACAAATCTTATGTTTGTATTGAGAGCGAGCAGCCCTTTTCACGCCCCAACCACTGGTGTCTATCCTTAACTAGCTGTTAAGAGAAGTGTCATTGGTTTGACATGTCAATGCTATACATGTCGTATCACGTGTCAATGCGTTTGGCATGTAGTCTACCATATATATAGTGGTTGAGTACAATGCACAGCCATTCTAGTACACAAGGTCAAGCCAGGTACTCGAACCGAAGTGCAGAGTACAAGATGGACACGAAATGTGAGCAATTATTTATATTTATTTCTATATTTTTTTTTCTATATTTTTTTTTTTCTAACAATCTATACTAGCAGTGTTTTCCCCCGACCATTTTAGTCGACTGTGCCTAGCAGGGTTGAATTATCGTCGATCACATTTCGTAACATGAAGCCGGCCTTACATTTGTCCTGGGGAGAAACATGCTGGCAGTAGGTTAAAAAAACTGTATTTGCCTAACAGAGGTTGCGTTCCGGCAATGGAACTTTAAGGGCCTAGAAAACATATTTCTGATCTTAGGAACAATTTGCAAAAATACAAATATGAAGGCAAACACCTCTTCTTTTGATATGGCAAATATGAAATTCCAGAAAAAATCCCTTCTCAATTTCTTCCTCTTTGGCAAGTGGTGGATCTGGCTTCTGTCTGTATAATCTTATGTAAGAGAAGTGTTTTGTTCTGCAAGAAATCCTTGTTTCTTATTCAATATATTATTACAGCAGAAAATAGGGTGGGTCTAGTTGGTCACGTAGAAATCTTTAGTGCAAAATTCAGCCTGATAATTTTGTAATTGGTCTTTGAAAATGACTGCAATGATAGAAAAAAAGTAGGTGGAACCTCACCATCTCAGCTAATCTCGTGGCCGAGACTCAGCACCTCTGTTCGGCGACTGCAGTTTGTCTGTCGTCGTCCACCCTCCTCCAGTCAGCTGTGACCCGGCCCCTGGCTGGCCAGTTTTTTTCTTTTTAATTTTTTCTTTTTAATTTACTCTATTTTTTCTCTTTTAACCTAACTCATATTCCACTAGCCTACTGGATGTGAATGTGTTCAAACCCTCAGTTCAAACCCTGAGTCGTTCCTACTTCGTACAAGCGACCAACGATGGCCCTTATTTTACGTTAAATATTCCTACCAGTCCCCATTGGCCTAAAGACACATACACTTTATTTTTCAGTTGTGCTGTTGCTCTTCGTTTTTGCATTCACCGCCCAAAGTACATGTACTACGCTCAGCATTACTCAAACCAGCCGCAGTCTGTCAACCCAAAACAACACACTGCCACGACTGGTTAACCATCGTCTGACAAGTGCACGCTTAGGTTCATCAAGGATACGCCACCACCGCACTTTTCTACGCAAAGCAAAACTGGCATATTCGTCAAATGCAACAACTATATCGAGTCGCAATTCCAGTGGAAGGCATTCCTCAAAGGAAGGGTCATCCGGATGTACCAGTGGTAGTCATCACAGGGAAACAGTTATGTATTTGATGGCCATCGTGACCACGGTAACCATGCTATCGGTAATTTGGACGATCTCTAAATGTGTATTCATTCAGGCTATTGGTTGCAGCACCAACAGGACATTTGATCTTTATATGCGTGTGTCCGGGAGATATACACTATGCCTTAAAATAGGCACCCTCCAAGGCGACATTTCGGACTATGTATTTGAAGCACACGAAGCTGCAAATCTACATCTGACAGATCTTAAAGGACATTTCTTCCATACCGTTGTTCTAAGTGCACCGCTTTATGCCACCGACTGTACAACCGATAATACTAAGAAAATGAACAGTGTACTGAAAGTCGGGCCAGTCCAGGCAGTGTTTCTTCGCTCACTCCTAACAAGTGATATCGTCCGTTTTAATATTGTAAGTGTTGCTGCCGGAGAGCCGGGTTACTTTATGACAATCGGCGATAAGGTTTGATCGCATTTTAGGCCAACACCTGTGTTTACATCTGGAAACCTGAAGTTCATTGGGTCAATTGTCGGTCTGCCTATCATTACATCTGGATATTGAATAAAATTATGTTGTCTTTTTCCTCCTACAGCACAAATGTTTGTTCTGTTCTCTCTCTGACACTGTGCCATATGTCCTCTCTCTGTCCTCTCTCTGACACTGTGCCATATGTGGTGTTTGCAGGAGAATGAAACAAGCCTTACAGGCTTGGAGAGTGTACACATGTCAATGCCAGAAAGGCGCTCATTCAATCTAGGATTTATTTCATTCTTTCTCAAAGAATGGATTTTTTAAAATCATTATTCATGACCGAAAAAACAAGATCCTTTTATTATTTGTAAGCTATGTTATTATATCACTTGTTGTGTTTGTTGGAAATAGCACTATTTGAAGTCCCTATGATAATCGATTCCGCCATATTATGTTCTCAAATGAATTTTTGGACTAGCACTCAATGCAAAATTTAATCATCAAAATCTGTTGATATAGCATTGCAGCGTCAGCCCACGCATAGTTTTCCTAATTTCAGTACTAGAATAACCATTGGACTATAGACCAATGCTCTAAGAAAGGTTGACTTTTTCTTCCTCTTACACACATATATGAAACATGTAAATAACACCATAGGAATCGTAAATATCTCATTTATCTACAAAGTTAGCGATGTTCGAAAAAAAAAAAATTTTCCGTGACTTTTTTTGTCACCCTTTCTGGGTGTGTAGGTCTATTGTTATGAAATTATTTGCGCTTTGATTATATTAACTATGTGCTTGTAATTAAACTGATGATACACTAATTCTCTGTGTCATAGATGAACCGAACACGGTAATATAATATAATTGCTTTTATTATTTATCAACAAGTTCATTTTTAAAGTTTCCTATTTCACATAAAGTATAACATAAAGAGAAATTAACATTGAACATAAATATCTGTACATACACCCCAATTAACTGATTATGCTACTGTCCAGGCGGGTGCACCCGGCGGGGGAACAGGTCGGCTGTTGTCGACCTCGTCTTTGTAACGCAGGGCCATCCTTGTCCCCCCCCGCCGAGCCCGGCTTTGACGCCGTTCGACAACCTGTAGCTCCCGTTTAATGTCCCGCAGCTCAACGCTCTCCCACGGAAGTCGACGTCCCAGTCGGAAGGCCGGCTCGTCGTCGTTCTCCCCACGCTCGTCGTCAGATGTGAAGTCCGCCGTGAGGACCGCGCGTACCCGCTCCTTCTTCTCTTCGGACCAGTCCATCAGGGACAGACCAGCCACTCGCCGCTTGATCTTCTGAACAAAGGAAAAACAAAAACCATGTAAGTATCCAGCAGACGATTCTAAGCAATGTGTAAGATAAAACAATTGCTTTATGGCGAATGTTATACAGAAAGATCTACATGGTTCACCCAGGATGAAAAATAAGAGCATAAATTCAGAACAGAAATTAAACAACTTGTTACCTGTGACCGATAGTAGCGTCCGATTGTCTGGCCCTTAACCTTCTCCTGGGTGCCTAGCCTGGCCACACGCGCTCTGGCCTGTATGGTTTTCCAATAGGCCCTGCAGCAGACTGCATGAAATACAAAGGCAACGGTTTTAGCATTTATGAAAACCATTTTCATGACAGACCACAATGTAATTTAATGTTCATGAAAAGTAGTTAATTAGGGATATCAAGTACGACCTCTAGATAGACCGAAAAACAAATTGTCCCAGCCAACAAAACTGAAAACCCTAAATAGGGTACTGCCCCAGTCAAAGGCGTAGTCCCAACCCGCCAATGTAGAACTAGTGTGTTAGAGGTCGACAGGGTATAAGGATATTTGCTACAGTAACAAACTTAAAAGACTTAAGACTTAAAAGTACAAGTGTATTATTTTCCACTACTGTTTAACTGAATTACCTTCTATGTCAGAAACATCCAGGCGAGGGGACAACGACCGGACGTTCTCAAGGAGCTGGGCCGTGATGACTCTGTTCTGGGCATCCACGAACTTGTCACTGTGAGTAGAAGAAGGCATTCATTTCAGCAAAACAAAAAAATAATCAAACAGTTTGCAGATTTCCGTTCTCACAGTCAAGATACATGAATCATCTAAGAACAGTTGCAACATATATTTACTAGATTCAGGAAACGAAACTGTGATTTACAAATGTAGCACTAAGTGCCTCCTATCACAGACACATTTTTATTCTCAATTAGTCAGCGATGTTCTGAACAAGTGAGCGACAACTTCATATGTCTGGTCATCTTACCCTAGGTCGGCCTTGTATGGACGTATCTCTTCCACCCTGATCAGCTGTCTGTACGCTTCACGTACCATCGCCTGTGACAAAAGAAAGTACAAGCTTGCCTTAAGAGCATCTTCCAGAAACCCGTACACATTTTCAATATCCAAAGAAATATCAGAGAAAGGTTGATGTTTTTTAAAAAAAATCCTAGGAACAAAAATGAGCATGCTTACTCAGGAAATAACTTAATTATTTATTTGTCGAGTACATTACTCTTGCAAAGTCAAAAATAATTTTTAAACTTACACTTATTTCTGGATTTGCTTTCCGATAGGCTGCCTTTGCCGCCGGCTGTGCTTGCCGCTGCTGAGCCAACTGCCCCTCGAGCTCTGCCTGCTTCAGGCGGAGGCTGGCCACCTCTTGTTGCTGCTTCGTCCCTTGGTCACGCAGCACTGTCATCTCCTGCATGAGGGTCTGCAGCAGCCCGCTCTGTTGGTCGTCGCCGACGTCCGAATCCTCCAACCTGAGGCAATAAGAAGTCTCACGTACAGGGGTGGCTGGCGACTCAAAAAGACTTGTACGCGGAAAGACACGTGGGCGGCTGGCCGGAGTCGACGTCATGGAGGATGAGCCAGAAGAACCCGACTCGGAGGTGAAGGTGTGGCCGGTGTCCATGTCTAGGATGCTGGTCTGAGAATTGTCCATGGTAGTTGATGATGTGGCAAGTTGGGAGAAAGAAGAGAAGTGACTAACTACGTCGAGGCTCGGGGTTTAAGTAGCCAGCCGCCCAGTTGGAAAGAAGTCCTTTCGGCTCCTAAGGTAGCTCTGGCTGGGCCGGGTGTCGCGCAAAGGCTGGACTGATACTTAGTCATCTCCATGAAGCCCTGTACACAGATTAGGTGTCGCCGGTAGCGCAACAAAGTGGACTTGCCGCCACGGGTGTGAAACGGCGGCTTGAAGCCTTTGAAGATCTGTCGCCCCCTAACAGTGCGCCACACGTCGCCCAAGATGTAGAGAAGCCCCTTCGCTCCTGAGGTAGCTTGGGCCGGGCTGACTGCTGCGTCCAGGGGGCCGGGTGTCGCACAAGGGCAGGACTGATACTTAGTCTTCTCCATGAAGCCCTGTACACAGATTAGGTGTCGCCTTTGGCGCAACAGTGAACTTGCCGACACGGGTGTGAAACGGCGGCTTGAAGCCTTTGAAGATCTGACGCCCCCTAACAGTGCGCCACACGCGATCCTACCCCAACTACACATGACCTGTGGGCTGGGCAAAGGGTTCAGCCGACAGGGGTCCAAAGGGACTGCTTGGAGTCTTTGAAGATCTATCGCCACTGAGTGTAACCCATGCCGCTCAAGACTTAGAGAAGCCCTGCCGCTCATGAGGTAGTTTGTGCTCGGGCAGCTGGCCCTGCCCAGACACCACGTAACCTGTGCTGGCTGGGCTTGACCCTGACCATAAATACTGCAGTGCCTCTCCCATCTCGACATGTGCTCCTTGCAGCCACCCACACTCACACACAAAACAGACAACTATTTACTTGTCCAGGACTTCAAGAAACATGGACCTACTTATGGACATCGACAGATTCCTCAACGAATCGTCAAGGCCGATTCCCAGAGCTGACATCCCTGCCTCATCCAAGTCAATGGGAAGCGGCCTGGTTGTTACAGCGGTCATCTTCCTTGCTGCCCTCCATCTGTTGAATCTATGGTGAGGATATACTTAAATAACATTCACACTTAACAATTCGATTAGAACTGTTTTTAATGTGATCATGCTCTTGAGACGCACTGGTTTCTCTGCTTTATATAATTTCAAACTGAATCAAAATCATTAATGTTTGTAATGGTTTCCCTATAAACGAATATGTCAGACTTAGTTCCATAACAGAGACGTACATTTTCAGATATTAATCAGATTTCAGAATTGTCCACATTCTCACCTGAAAAAAGTTTCCAAGTCAATTATTTAACGGACATTGTAGAGCATTTTAAGATTAATCACGTTTTCCACCTATTTCCACCTATATATCCATGCCACATAAAATTATCTGATTCTCTGTATCTTGTTGCAAGGATTAAAAATAAAGCGAACTTTTTATTAAACCTATTCCTACTTAACGTCACCAAAAGGCCTATTCAACAGAAATTCTATGTACAACATTATCTGTAGGTGGCTTCAAGGAGTTAAAATTATAATTGTACTGGATAACTTGTTCCTGGTTAACGTCACCTCAAGGCCTACTCAAATTAACTTCACTGTATAACATTGAAAATAATGAGACATTATTTTGTTTGGATTTCAGTTTATCGTTGTGCAGACGGGTGAACCTCGCCAGACGGCGCCCAGAAGTGAGGGTACGGTGTGTCCTGGTCGTCTACAACCAGGACGAGACCTTGATGCTGCCTCTCAGCCCCGTCCACTGCGAAGCCAACTTCATCCTCTCAGCCGATTGTCCCAAGATGAGTGCATCGCGACCATCTGTCATCGCCTCCAGTCTCCGTATGTCGTGGTCCGGTCCGCTGGTACTTTGGGGCCCCGAACTACCATTGACATTGGATCTCCCGACCAAGGTCAACATCCCCCGCAAAGAACGACTACAACTCAACACGTTCCTCCGACGCCGAGACTGCATGATGACCATCTGCCTCAAGTCAACAAACGACAGCACCTGTAGACAGCTGTGTCCAGCGGTGATTGTGTACAAAAGTAACACTTGGGTTTAGTGCAGCCTCAACATGTAATAGTTCGCATAAATTTTTTTAGGTACCGCAGAGTCACCTCTTTAGGATTTTCTTTTATGTTTACACAAAGTAATGTATCTAGGCCATTGCGATATATGTATGTATATTAAATTAAACCTTGATTAATTTTCTTTTCCCTTTGCAGACATGTATTACAAAGTGTTTAAACATAATTGAGTGAAAAACAAAAAATAAAAACACTAAAACTGAATCTTTCACAGTATGTTTATTTTCTCTTTGGTACCAGAAAATGGTAGACCGTTTTTAAACAGCAAGCAATTCTGTCCTCTGTAGAATAGTTTGGCATTATTATTATTATTATTTTTTTACTTTTCTTTAGATGGAACATGTGATTTCTTTAATTGACTGCAATAGGGACTGTTTTCTGTGTGAGGGAATGTTGTCAGAATTTACATTACTGGAAAAAGATTTTTGTTGTTGTTGTTGTTGTACTTAAACCACATTCAATAGTAGATTGATCTTCCATGTAGGTGCAACTTATGTTTCAATTTCCTTAAATAGGACCTTTACTGTTTCCCAACAAATGCACAAAATTTACTTTGATTTAACAAGTTACAAATCGGTAATATATAAATGTCAAAAAATACGTGCTTCAAAGGGCCTGCTCAAGTTTTAATATTGGTTATTAAAAGGTTGCTGTCAGGTATTCATATGGAGGAATGAGAACCAAAATGCTCACGGTTGTGTTTTTTAGCACGTGCACATAAGATTATAATCAACAACAATGATAAAGGTGAAACCACAAAGGTCAATAATCGATTTGCCCAATAAGCGTATATATTGTGACCGAAGTCCACTTGTAAATGGTCCAGATGTTCTCGGTTGAATTCTTTCTGATGTTGCGTTATTGCCTTTACATACTTCCCAAGGCTGATGTAATTGGAATGTTCCTTGGCAAGTAAAATTTTCTGACGAGTCTGTATTTCTTCATTCAGGGAAGAGATCGGTATAGGTTCAGAGTACAGTCGAGCCGGATCTAAAATGTTTGTTAGTGTCATATTCAGGTGTTGCAGACTGGCCATGTTGACTGGATACAGAATTATGGGTCCATGATTTTCGTGAACACAGCCATCGGCAGGTGTCCTCACATACCATGTATCTGCTGTGATCAAGCAGCCACAGGGAAAAGTGCGTACACAAGATGAACATCCCTTTTGTTGTACGGTCGAAGAATTACATGTGACTTTGACAGTTTTAATGTTGGCTAGTAGGAAATGTATACTGTCAATCACATGAATCGACCCACTGCTATGTCCCGTTACTAAGCGAAAGTCACACAGAGACTTGACAGCAGTTCGATTAACATTAAATAACGCAGTGAGACACGTATCATTTTGCAAGTCACGTGTCAAAATATCCATGTAACACCTAGAGCCTGTACATGCTGCTACTTGTGATGTGTCCGGTGTAGCCATATATTTCTGAGACTCCGATATTATCAAATATTCAGGTATATGAAAAAGTTGTGTGTAATGACCATGGAAGGGGAGTCGGAACTTGTTCACCTGATACAAATAAAAACTTTCTCCGTCAACGATCAGTGGGACTTTTAAACTCAGTTGTATAATTGTACCGTTTTCCGTTAATCGGGGTTCAGTCAACAATGATATCTCATCATACATTTCACTCACTGTAGGCAGGCGTATCCCAAGTTCCCTTAGGCGTTGGTGAGGCACGATGGTAGCAGCTGCTTGTAAAACTCTTTTCATCTCTTCTAAATTTATGAAACTTGGCTTTATGATCTTCTTTCCAAGAGCACGAATGTCAGAAGTTAGCCTAGTTAGTTGAGAATATAGAGCTTCATTTTCCATTTCCATTCGTAGAGTGTCCTGTCTTAACATGTCGGCTACATGTTTGCGGCGTTTGTAAATATCTAACTGCCTAGATAAATTAAGGAGGAATTCGGTATTTTCCAATACCGACTGCATTTGCAACTTCAAATTATTTTGTGTGATATTTACCACGGCTTTCAGGGCATTTCCTAGGTATAGAATTTGATGGACATTAGTCTCATCTGCCAGTGCGACACTGTTTACAAGGGATTTCACTCCCTTTAGTTCACCGACTGTTGCTGTGCCAAACATGAATTCAGAGACCTCACCCACGACTGGTAAAAGACCTTCCGACGAGCGTCTGGTCCGACTGGTTACATGTGAATTTACATCCAAAATTAATCCAATGTGTAACAGGGTATCCGTGATCTTGTCATTGGCTTTTTTCTGCAAGGCCACGATATTCTGGAAATCGGTAATGAACTCCCTACATAGGTCAGGTCGCCGTGTGTTTTTGCTCTGCAAATGTTGGCGACATGAGTTGACGTCGGAAACAATGATGGGCTTGAGTAATGTTGGCAAGGTAACATCCACAGGCACAATGACGTAGCTGTTCCGAATGAACACAGATTTTATGGGCTTAAATGTTACACCGTAATTCAGAAGCATTTTTGCATCGGGCAATGCAAGGTTGCATGTAACTAATATTGAGAACACTATCCACATATAAGACTCCATGGTCAGTCTGCGTGAATGAGTATGAAATGAAAAAGTCACTTCCCTTATTTATATGTAAACAGTGGTGCCAAATCAGCTGCAGGTTCGCGTTGGAGGGGAATGCTAGCCTTGCCATCTATGGCACGGCGAGTTGTTGCAGAGTTCACAGTTTTCAGTACACCCTTTTGACACTTGAGAAAATGCAACACTGTATACTTCCTGCATTCTACTTATACTTTTGTACAAGCGAGCTAGCATGGAAAACAAAGCTGTCACCTGTAAAACACTTAATGTCAATGAGCATGTTGACACGCTAGCATGTAGAAAAACAATGCTGCCACCTGTAAAACACAGCATGTGACTGAGCATCTTAAGCTGACGTGAATAAAAAACAACTCGCACTTTAATCACCCTTGTTTGTGTTTGAATGCCACTCGAAAAAGAAACAACAGAGATGGATTAATACAAGTATATTACATAAGATAACAACACTTTTGTTTTAAAGAAGTAATGAAAGATACAGTAAAAGATTAAAAAAAAAAAAAAGGAACTAAAAAATACACACAAAGGATAACCGGACGTCGGCATGAGCGGGTCAACAATACCAATAAGAACAACAATAATCATAATAATATTAATAATAATAAAAAAGGCATTTCACACCAAAACTTTACATTTAGACACTATTTTGCCTATATATTACCAGGGTTAAGCACACTTGTTAGCGTTATGCCAGCCAAAACTTGTAAGCCTATAATGGATCTGCATTTCTTAACCTATTTGAAAAACATGGAAGGGCATGTAACATTGTTTCAATTTTGACATACACCAAAACGTGTCTAGTTATTTCTGTCCTTTTTCTTTTTTACAAATACATTCAAAATACTTTTGTGAAAGACAACAGGAAAGGACTTAAAATTTGCTTTCTGTCCATCCAACCATGTCCTGATTGAGGTTTATTATAACCCCAACTTTTCTTCATCAATTTTCACTTCTGAAAGCGGTAGCCGGGGAGTGAAACTACTTTTAACTATCGGATTTCTTATCCAGACGGTGGGTCACGTTCCTACATGGGCAACATTAACGCTTATCCAGAAACTACTTCTGAAAGCGGTAGCCGGGGAGTGAAACCACTTTTAACTATCGGATTTCTTATCCAGACGGTGGGTCACGTTCCTACATGGGCAACATTAACGCTTCTTACTGAGTTCTAAAGTACGGCATCGTAGACGCTTACGGAGCGTTTTTTATGCTACGCTCCTTCTGCTACAAAGTGTGTTTAGGCCAAGCCCATATGACCATCGCCTGTGCGACCATGGTAAACGGCGTGAGAGTGCGACCTGGACATGAGCGCTGTGTTGCGTCAGGCTACGTTGACACTTTGACACTTAAGGAAACGCTGTGACATGGTGCGCGCCTTAACTATTTAGGTGGCAGCCCATCATTAAGTCCTGCCTGGCCTTTAACACTGACGCAAAATAATGGGCTAATTTTGTATTATCATACAATCAGATAAGGTGAAATTCAAGCTGTGAACGTTACACGTATGTCACAATAATGTAACAGTGGAACGCTGCATAAATTTTAGATTCTAAAGACATTTTTGGGTGCCATCAACGTATCAAACTATTAAAATATCCAAATAACAAGAACCAAAGCAGAAGTAAACATAATGTTTCCGCAACGTTATAATAACGACATATTCTTGTTTGGGCGGACCACTCATCATCCCGAAAGGCAGGAACATCACGTTGTTAAGGTCAGTGCCCCCCTCCCACTTCTGGCGGTAAAGGTAGAAACAAGGTAAAGATTAAGCATATCTCTCTAAGGAAATACTTTTGGCTAAGATATACCAGCATTCCATGATGCAGGCACATTTTTTCACCTGTATTAATGTGCCCTTTTATCATATGATTCATCGTAAAAATCGAACATTGTCCACTTTTTAATTCCATGTCCATAATTATGCTACATGTGTTACAGAACATAAGTTTAGACATGTTATTTCGATCCCCTTCACAAGTAGAAACATCAACATGGGTCTAGATCCATAAAATTGGCATGTCGACAAAACCAATTTCAGCCTAGTGCCATGCGACAGGGGCTATTCTTAAATTTGAAAATTATTTTAAGGTCCATCTCGCCATTTGTATATCTATCCATTCGGGTCAAGCAGCATATACGAATATGACATAATGTTTTATCATGGGGGATATAGGAGGAATGTACATGTATTTTTTACACATAACTTTCTTAATGATATTTCTCTTGCCATGCAGTAATAACGTTGCACAACGTCGATAATCTCATCAATTCGTATATCATGTCATTTTGAAATATGATAGTATCCTGAAGGTGGCGCACAGTTGAAGGTTTAAAAATTGAAAGGAGAAGTGAAGTTGTCATTTGGGACTACAGACGCGGCAATACGAATTAAATGTCAAACTCATAGCAGATGCAGTTGTTAATATTTCACTGAATATTATGTTCAAATGCATCGATTCATGGAGGAGATACCAGCTTTTTCCAGTGTGTAGTTCTGCCTGTTTGAGAACCTCAATTTGTTGCAGAGCACTTGCATTAGAGATTTGTAACACAAACCAACTACCAGAAGCCTAGGATTGATATCTACAACGATCCAATGCTAATTACCATTTTTATCTCAGACAGAGTTTTCAGTATAGACCTTGGGCAGATGTGGTCATGTGTCTGACTTTGTTTTTATCAAATGTATAATAAACATTTGATCAAACCTTTGCCATACATGCATTCATTTTATTTGTATAGAGTAAACAGATTTGGTAGTTTTCGCTGGAAATTCCCGGTGTGAATCAGAGTTATGATTGTGTTCACGTGCAGTAAAAATATATTTGTTCTAAATATTGCTGAATTGAGAATACTATTGGTTATGAATTGATCACCAATATGGCGGCCATCCCATTTTGGACTTGGGGCTGACCTCACTTTGGGGCAGACTACATCTCAGTGCTACTCCAACAGGGGTCAATCGCACTTGCAATACTGTATTACTGACTATAACCTCCTTGTGACTTCCCTTTCACAACAACCATCCTTCTTTGCCATCATGCCAGTCTGCACGTAGATGCCATGAGCTTTGTCAGCTTCGGGTATTTGGCAAGGGGTAAGGATGTACGGGGTTATTAGGGAGTTTCTTATACCACAATATTAATGCAACGTGGTACGTCAACGTATTTCTGATCTACCTATTCATACAAAAGGGTATAAGTGTACAGTTTGGTGATCGAAATGACAGGGTCCTGCAAGATGGCTGTATAATAGTTTATCACCCGCTCTGCCAACGAGCGGTGCATATTGTGTGCAGGGCGTATTTACATGCCATACACACCGCTCACTGTACATTGTTTGCTGTGACTAATTTTAACAGATTTTGAAGATTTCTTGGGTGATTAAATAAAGAAGCACCTTAGTTGGTGTCCTCGTTGGGCTGTACGACCCATAGGGATCATACTAACCTCGGGCTTCACCCTCGGTTAGTGACGATCCCCTATGGGTTGTACAGCCCACCTCGGACACCCCTTGCGGTGCTTCTTATTATGATATTCATGAAGAAATATTATTTAAAAAATATATCCTATTAGCTGAGAAAAAAATAAGTCAATTACGCTTATATTACGTTATGCCTTGGAGTATCTGAAACTCCCCTTTTCCCGTATTAATGATTGCTGTGATGAGCGACTATCGCATGAGAACACCACATGGTATGATCAGGCTCCTGATTATTCTTTAGCACTAGTAGCGACCTTCCTAGCTCAGTATCTCTGGCAATTGTGGAGATTAAGCTTTCATTTTCCAGTATGTTACAGATCAATCATACATCTTGTCATAAATATCCTATTTTACCTACATGTACAGGAATTATGATTGCCAAACTTATCCCAAAATGTAAAAAATCAATGATGGGAATATTATCTCATCTGCGTGTTTTTATTGGGTTTGAATCCGAGGGGCCACACTCAGTGTGTGTTTTTATGGGGTTGCGATCTGAGGGGAGACATTTTTTGTGTTTTTTTTGGTGTGTTTTGGATCAAAGGGGCGACACTTGATGTGTGTTTTTAGGGGGTTGGGATCAGAGGGGCCACATTCCAGCCAAGGATGCAACGTTGTTATAACGTTGCAGCAAAGTTTTTGTTAGTGCTGTATTTGGTTCTTGTTAAGTTCTTTCGATGACTCCCAATCATGTCCCTGCAACGTAGTGACATGACAATGCACTGTGACATTATCAGAATGTTCTGGTTATGTTCTTCAACCCAAACAGAATGTTCTTATGACATTCTGTTTTGGTTTTGGCCTAATCTCACCAAAAAATAATGTTATAATAACAATCTGATTTGGTGAGGTTTCAACCTTGCCATCAATAATCTAGTTGTTACATGCCATCTTAGTAAGTAACAAACTGACTAAATAAGTATGGTCACACAACGTTTCTGTTACATCGCAAGCTGGCTGGGACGTTATGTGTGTTTTCACTCACCTCTAATCAGCAGTCAGCGGGGGACTCCCTCACAGGTAAATCCTTCTCACCTGGGCCTCCGGGCATGGTCCACGACTACCTGAATAATACAAACACCTCCAGGAGGGCAGGGAAAGGGCTTCCTTTGAGCGTTTTTAATCCCTTGGGTGGAGTACAGGTGTAAGAGTCCACCCAATGTAAGGTGGGATCTGGGTGTGGTGGACTTTTGAACTGCCGGCATTCATCCACACACAAACAAGGCTAGGGCCGTCCTATCGGGTTTGCCTTATCAGCTGACCTAGTTACTGATAATGGGGTCAACCTGACCTAGTTTTCAGAGATAAGTGAAGTCTTATGTTAGATGTGTAAGAATCTCAGAGGACAAATATTTCTTACATTTCTGCATACTCGCACAAAGCACCATAAAAAGGTCAAATGTAATTTGTCCTGCATGATTAGATTATAATATATGTAGATTACAGGTAACGTAAACACTACAAAGACTAGCAAGGTAATGCGTCAGTTTGTATTTAATCCTAAGACGTAGCTTTTCATAGATATACATAACATTATTGTATGCCTCTATGCTTTTTCCTTTCGAATGATATAACTTTTTTTTTTATGTAAAATTCGTTATTTAAGTGGTTAACATCGACCTGGGGGACCTGGCCTGGGTGTCCAGGGGGCGGGATAGGGAGGGGGGAGGCTGGGGGACCTGTCCTTGGTGTCCAGGGGCCGGGAAAAGGTGGGGGAGGCTGGGGGACCTGCCCTGGGTGTCCAGGGGGCGGGAGAAGGAATGGGGAGGCTGGGGGACCTGTCCTGGGTGTCCAGGGGGCGGGATAAGGAGGGGGGAGGGACGGCCTGTAACAATTTCTCGCCTCCTGGAGACTCCTGTTGACTTAAACATGGAGAAAGATGATCTGCGTACAAATATGTTATTAAGTGTCCTGCAAAGTCAATAAAGTTCCCCTGTTTAAAGGTGATTAAAGCTTCCAACATCAAATACAGGTACTTAAATGCATGGAAAAGATCTATGCTGAAAGGTGCTCACAGCCTTTAATACCAAGTAAATATGCTTGAATGTATCTGTGAGGTATATATGTAAAGTTGTATAAAGCCTCGAATACCAAGTACAAGTATCTAAATGTGCTGAAATAATATATGTGTAAAGGCAATTAAAGAATTTGATGTTGAGTAAAGGAACCTAAAAGTTTTCATAGAATCTAATTGTAAATGTTGATGCCCTTGATGTTACTTTAACCCAATTAAATCAACCAAAGACCAGATGAAGTAAATGTTAGTGAAGGGCTTGACAATATTTTTATAATCTTATGTAAGTAGAATGTAAAGCGAATTCAAAGAGGACTATTACAAATGTTTATTCAGTGCTTAAATCCCATTAAATGTTTATTTTTAAGGATTTTACTTTTGCAGGCAAGTTGAAGCAAATGTCATGTAAAAGTGATTAAAGAAGGCCATTATTTACATTTACATAGAATGTTAAGGTCAATTAACGGTTATTTTTCATGCAGTGATATCATTTCAGTAGATATAATTTTTTTACTTAAGGTTAGACTACGGTGATTCACAGCCAATTTACTAAAATTGCAAAATCTCTGTGGTTATTGGTGATATCTTAAAGTGTAATATATCACAGAAACGCTCTTATTTGTCTTTAAATTATGGTTTAAAATAAATTTAGAATAAATTAGGATTTCGGGAACTATGATTTAAAATCATATTTTTCAAATCTATTTTTTGAATCATGATGTTTCACTAAACATTCTTTTCACAGCATTGGTACTTAGAGGTATTGTTCATAACATTCATTAAGAGGGAACCGTGTCTCAGATTTGTAAGAATTTAGGCCATAGTTTTGATTTTATGACAATAAACGGGTACCTTGTTGTTATGTTTTGTCATAATTTTACAACTTCATTTACCAGATTTCAGACATGGTTCCCTCCAAATGACTATTATCTCTATGCATACTAAATTTTATGTGTTTCCCTTCATTATTGATATATTTGAGATATTTCAGTTCAAAAATGGCCATGGAGAGGGGTTGTCCCTTTATTGTAGAATTGGTGGTGTTGGCTGGTTGCTGGTTATGTGTTGCTGTGTCATCTTGTTGCCATTACCATCTCCTCTCTGCTCATCGTTGGTTAGCGACATCCTATAAGCCCATGACCATGATATTATCCTTGACATCAGCATCTGATCAGTCCTGAGCAACACTGCTGTAGCTGGGAAAATCCCAGAGCCTACCAATCCTCTGAATGTAAACATGGGATTTCTAGAGTTTCCCCAATCACAGACATTGTGCACTGACTTCACTACCTACGTCATTCTTTTTTATGGACCTTGTTTATTGGTTTGTTGTGGTTTGCTTGGGGCATCATTAGGATCTCAGAAACCCAGACTTTCCTGTGTGTCACTTAATGTTATGGGTTTGTTTGAATCAGCTTTTTGTTATTAGGACTTTTACTTGATACCAGTTTCAGACTACCTTTTCCATAGGAGAATTACAGATATGAAATATAACGCTATGACAAGGGCCACCTGGACGAGAGCAGGAAATCTTGCAGGGGAAAACCTAATTTAGACTTTGATATATCTTCGATACTGATTATATCATAAGAATAGACATCGGCCCTTAATAAAACTTGTCAATTCTGTCATTTTTCATATTTTTGAAGCCAATCCTTTGTCAAAACTGATCATATAGTAATTTAAGCTAAAAGTAAACCAAATACTTAAATTATGCACTTTTCAAGCCAGAATACTCAAATGAAAAATAAAACACACGTTCATTAAACCAATTATTCCATATAATACAGGCTATAGCATTTCTAATGACCTATAGAACTTGTCTCTATGATCAGTGGTTTTCTCAAAATTAATTCCCAACGATTTATCCCTTTTTTATCGCTTGAGGGATGCCACTGAACGCTATTGTATAGTTTATGGTTAATTATAGTTATAGTGCATTGTTCGAGATAATCATTGTCATTAATATTATTCCTAATGGGTGCTAGTTGAGTGGTAAGTAAGTCCACGAGATGGGCGCTCAATCCATAACATGAACAACGCTTGGCAGTAGGGTAAGTTTATTGGTGGATACGGCGATGCGTACAATTGCCAGTGATGGAGATAAGTTCCTAGATGTTACTGTTCCAATTCAGGGTAGAGTAAGCTTCCTCCTCAGAGTCCGCCTAGTCTCACCTCCAGCCATAGTGCGGTAGTACCGTGTAAGTCACCAGATGTACGTGTGGTTGCGTATACGTAGCTATCTAAAACCCCTCGAATCTCTCGATCCGTATTATCCAAACGCTAATGATTTCTCTCTCTCTCTTACACTGCGTTCCCGCTCTTATAGCAGTCTGGTATTGATTTTACCCCAGGCATCGACGCCTGTTGGGAGGTGTACCCCGGTGAGCATTGTCATCAGGTATATTTACACCTCCCAGCGGCACCGGCCATATTTATACTAGGTATTGTCATAAGCTAGGTAATTTGGAAGAATTCTTATTATCCTCTTGTATTCAACTGGTGACCTTTACACAATTTCAATTATCATGCGCAAAGTAAATGAGTTAATCTCTACCTTTGTACACCACCTGGCTGGAACTAGGAAATTGTGCAGGAGTAAAACCTGATTTAGGCTTTTCGTATATCTCTGATACTCATTATATCATTTCATTCGATATTTGCCCTTAATAAAACATGTAAATTCTGTCCATTTCCTATGTTTTGATGACATTTGGGATCAAGATTGATCATGTAGTATTTTCAGATAAAATTATACCTAAATACTTAAAGACAATCGTTACCACGCACATGGGCCGCACAGCCTGAATGTGTGGGTGTGCAGTGGACCGTGACGACCAGTGCCTCTGCATAGGCACCTAAGGGAGGTGGGGAGGGTGCAGTGCAATAATAGGTGTAACTTTTATAATATTTATCTAATCTTCACAGAGTAAGCAGTAACATAATCCTCATGATTTAGATAACAATATTAGAATATAATACTTCAGTATATTTTGTATTTTGATAGGTTTGGGGACCATTAAAACAAATAGACCTGGTGGGTTGATTCCAGACTTGCAGGTAGATAATCAATTTTTCTGACTAAATTCATGCGCTGACCCCATGGTTTCTTTGTTGAAAATGAAAGCTAACAGTCCCCTGCACATTATGTGTCATTTTTATTGATTTTTCAACTTTGACTTTTTTTGATGTGGACTTTCTTGTCAGAAATTTTATTCTTTTTATGAAATTGATTTGAATGAAAATAGATTGAATTTTGAAAAAAAATTCTTCCAGGCCATGCATAGAGTCTGTGAACATGTGTCTTAGCTTTAGATTTGAGTGATCAGATTGTTTATTTGAGGATTAGTATGAAATTTTTCTCGAAAATTGTACCCATCAATATGGCTCTACAAAACCTTAGTTTTGAAGGAATTATGCACATATTATTCCAGCTGTAGATAAAAAGTTAGCATGGTGACCCCCTAATTTGTTTTCCATTTTTGGACTCTAAACATATTTATCTGCTAGTTCTCTGAGTTTCAACAAAATCTCAACTTTAGATCTATGATGGCGCCATTGCCCTTAAAACACATTCATTAAAGCAATTATTCCATACACTACGGGCTGTGGCATTTCTAATGAGATACAGCCAGAACATGGCTGTATGATTTTTTTTAAGGGCAGTGCTCACTTTATTTCACAATAAAACATACAAGTCTTCACTCTCCTGCTCCATTTTTTTGGGCTCTGTAGAGAAACATTTTCTAGAACAACATTATATAAGAACTATTTTTCAACAGAGTTTTTATGAAGGAAAACAAAATAAAAGAAAAAAAGGTACAAGTTTTGAAGATACATATCCTCACAAAAATCTCTACTTTTGTCTATTCTGCATCCACTAGTTTTAAGGGTTAACATTTTTTTTTTTTTTTTTTATACAAGTTTATTTACCCTGGGGTGAGTAGGATTTCTCCTGTCTTCCCTCACCTCCAGCCATAACTTAACCTAGTACATGTTTGATGATGATTTTCCTTGTTTACAATTTAATAAGTGAAATTCTCGAAAAAGTGTGATGGTATAAGATGGAGATGGAATGAGGTGATGTTACACGACCTAAACTCATGAATAAGTGGTGTGGGTTATCGCATTAACCCTGGTACATATACTAATGGAGTACAGTCATAGTACAGCATAAGTATAAGTTAGTAACAAGGTCAACCTGCATTCTTATTTTCATATTTTGACTGTACATTTTATCACAAATATTCACAAATATTCATTGACCACTAGGTTTCCGAGTCATGGCATAGGGTCATATATAAGTACTTTTCATAGTATTAGGAGGTATCTGGAGCCCCCTATACTATACAAAGGTCAGCATACTGGCGGATGTCATCATACAATCCCGTTATCATTCCTTATGGAAAGTCACCGTACAAATTACCTATACTATATGAAAGTCAGCATACTGGGGGACGTCATTATACAATCCCCGTATGGAGAATCATCGTGCAAGTTACCTAAGCATTTTAGTCTAGGGTCATCATACATGTTGGTATCGATTTATGTTGCCAGAAGTCATCATACTGGGGAGTGTCTTTTACACTCCACTAGCAAGTCAGTGTGTCACCGTACATGTTGTACACCATGCCATTTCATTACATTACATAGTGAATCAAACAAAGTCAAACAGACAAAAATCAAACAAAATCAAACAAACATCAAACAAAATAACCAGCAGTTAACCTTGCAATTTCAGCTTGGGTATACTCTTGCATCAACATCTTTTAGGTCCTAGATTTAAAGATATCATAGTGCTGAGTTTGTCTGATGTCAATAGGCAATGTATTCCATAAGCTTTTTGCTTCAAATACAGGTGATTTAATAATGTACTCCTTCCTAGTCATTGGGGTGTAGACCAAAGTCGCAGTATTTTGCCTTGTCTCTCTGTTGACTGGTTTTAGTTCAACATTGGATGAGAGAATTAGCCTAAATATAACGTTCAGTAAGAAGTATCTACGTCTATATTCAATAGGTAAAAGACTAGCTCTGGTGTACAGTTCATAACGATGTATATCAGTGGGTTTTTGTATCCTGAAGGATAGTCGTAACGCAATATTTAGGATAATATCTAGTTTGGCAGTCTCTGATTTTGGGAGCCCTGAGAAATACATATTTCCCATGTCCAAGTATGGTAATAACATTGATTTAACTATAGTTAATGAAGTAAATTCAGTTATTGATGGCCTTATTTTCTTTAACACAAACAGTTTGTAAGAGGCAAGTTTATATGTTTCTTTCAATTGATATTTAAAATTCAAGTTTTGATCTAGGTGTATTCCAAGATATTTGTAGGTTTTGACTCTCTCTATTAAGACATTTCCTATTGTTAGTCTTTCATCTGTACATGACACACGTGGGTCAAAGATCATGTATTTTGTCTTTTTAGTATTAATAGTAAGCTTATTTAGTCTACACCAAATGTCTAGGCCCCGCACATCTTCTTGTAATTGTAAAGCAGCTGCACTAACACATTTATTAGAAATAAATAAAACAGTATCATCAGCGTATTGAATAATCTTGCAATATTTTAGTATTTTGGACATGTCATTCACATACATGTTGAAGAGCAGTGGCCCCAAGATTGATCCCTGGGGGACGCCATGGGTTATGGGTAATATGTTTGATTCTATACTATTCGAGATGTTTTTTTGTTTCCGTTGGCTAAGATAATTTGCTATTAGTTTTATTAATTTGGGTGATAGGTTAAAGTTTTTCAGCGACGATATTAATATTGCATGGTCCAGGGTGTCAAAAGCTTTCTTAAAATCTATGAATATGCCTAATGTATTAATACCATTTGCAAAGTTTGTAGTGATTTCATCTATCAGTTTAAAAATTGTATCCTGTGTACCATGGTGGGCTCTGAAACCATTTTGATGTTGTGATATTAGGCCACTGTTCTCCACATGCGCACACAATTGTTTGTAAATGAGTTTTTCCAAGATTTTGCCAGGCAGGGGCAGTAACGTTATTGGGCGTAAGTCCTCGACTAAGGTTGGGTTTGGGATTTTGGGGATAGGTACATCACATACCCTCTTGTCATTTGAACTGCATGAAGCAAGATATATAATTACAAACCGAACATGACTGTATGATTAGTGGTTTTCTCAAAACCAATTCCCACGTGTTGACAAATTTGCAATTTTCCTCAATCTCATATAGTTATTGCATTAATATCTTTTGAATATTTGTATGTCATATTTGATATCTTTGGAATCAGATTCATATCGAACATGTGTTTTTGAATAGAAAATAAATTGGAACACCACATGTACAGTAGACTTAAAAGGTGGGAATGTGGTCTCACACCTTACGATCTCAAGCAGGTGTCACCCAACCAAGGTAATTTTCCCTATCCTGGAAAGTTATCCAAGACAAAGAAAAGTTAGAAACAACACAAGCTTCCTATTTATGCTATGTAAGCTTTATGCCAGTAAGAGGCATTATACCGTAACACATTGAGTTGTGAACAACACCACCAAAACTGTGCTTATAGACAATACTTATACCCTTTACAGACTAGCTTCAGAATGCCCTCATAATGACAGTTCAATACAGACAAAGTGTGCATTCTGAGCCTAGTCAGTAAAGGGTATTAGTGCAGTTTGCAGACTGGCGCCGAATTTACCCCAACACCTGGGCTGGGTCTAACAGATTAGATTAGAAGGTTGCACTCATTTGACCTCTGTGATTCTCCCCCTCTTAATTACTACTAGACAGTGACCTACATTCCCTTTTATAGGTTATGAAATATCAAATGTAGGTTCTTAAAAGGGTCAAATGGACTCATCTAGGGAGCGGTCACGTGACATCTTGGGACTACAGAACCACCATACCAGGTGTAGGGTGCACCTTTAATTTGGACATTGTTATTCTAATAATATGATAGACCAGTGGTATCATGTTACAATACTCTAAATATAGGCCAAAACTGTTGTTTAAATAGTATTAACTGTATAAGATGTGGATTACTTCATGTCCATACTGTCAGTGTTCAGTATCACAAATTCTTTTTCATATTGTAGTGATGTGGCAAAGAGCTTTATTTGGATACATCATTTTAATATTTTACTGTTGTTCTCTGTCCATTAGAAACACTGAATGGTTTGAGCATCTATACTGGTACTGGGAACTGAGGGTTAAATTTCAAGATATTCTGCCTGGAGATTGAACAATCTACTAACCTATAAATTTCAATATACAGTAACCGAAAATGTACATTTAAGGTGTAGGTTCATACAGTGGACTCTTGACTTAACAGACATGGATGGGACTAACCCTTTTGTTCATTTGAGGATGTTGTCCTTTTAGCTAAGGGTTTCATAATTTTGTATCAGAGTTCTAACATTCTAATGGGCCAAAGGGTGTCTCTAGATATATTCTAGAGACACCATCCATTAATGCTGATACTTGTTTGTTTTTTTCTTTTAAGAAGTAGAATTAAGGAAAATACAGATCACTCACCAAAATGCTTTTTATATTATTGATATGAAATATTATCTTTTATCAGGTATAAACAAATAGTTGTTATACCAGTTGATATTCTTCTACAGACTGTACAATCCTCTTGGTACATGTAATGGCACCCAGACCCCTTGGAACCTTTGGTGTCACTGAACTAATTGGTTACAAATTGTATAATATCTATTTCTATTTTCAGGTGTGTTACGGTCTCAGATTCTTAGCTACAGGTGCTGCCTTCACCCTCATCAGAGATACCCAGGGAGGTTGCAGTACCTCTAGCATATCACGCTGTGTTCGTTCGTTTGTGAAGCTCCTTGTCTGGAAGTCATAAAATGGATTTATCTCATTCTCTAAGGTGAAACAAATCTAAAATAGAATAATATTGACATTCAATACTACATTATCAGATTTTATATAAGACTATATCAAATTTCACAAAATAACTCATCTCTTCAAGTTAGACAACTATTTCATATACATGTTTACACATATCATACTTTTTTCAGAAGGATGATCTCCCCGAAGCAGCTTCCGACAACAATATAAAAAGGAAGATTGCATCGGCTGCATTGACGGCAGTTATGTGGCCATACAAAAAAACAGTCAACAACGAGGGTGCATATGTGAATCGTGATGCATACCATGCTCTCAATTGTCTCATAAATTATACAATTTGAAGAGTACACTATGAATAGGAACAAAAGAAATAGTGCTTACCATAGCATAAATAAGTAAGTGAATAAGCATTAAGTCAATAAGTGAAGGTTAACTGAACATCCATCTTTCATAGCTTAGAATTTTTTATTCTAATTTGTTCTTTTTCATATTTTCATCATATTTCAGCTTATCACAGACAGTGAGCAGAGGTTCACGTTTGTGGAAAGCTCTGTCACAGGATCTAAACATGATATGGCAGTCCTTGAGAACTCTTCATTTGGGCCTCTCATCTTTGGGAGTGAACGTCTTGGAGATTACTTTCTCCTAGAGGACAGTGGGTATGTATGCAGTGTCATATAATAGTTATAATCAGTAATGACAGAGTTTTCAACATCCGCTTAGAAGTGAGAATATAATATGAAGAAAAAAACCTCCATAAATTTTCCATCTATATTATTAATTTTATTTGGAAAAAAACAACATGCTTTTATCTTAGGTACGGGCTCAGTCCATAAATCATGAAACCGCTCCGGTTTCAAAACCTTGACAAGATGGAGAACCATAAACAGAGATTTCAGGCAGCACATGTTTATGTCAGGAACTCTGTTGAATGGGCAATTGGGCAATTGAAGATAAGATGGCGGTAATTATTTATATTCTATTCTTTTTTTCCTAATCAGAAATTCAAATCAAATCGTAGTAGGTGGTAAATTAATCAAGAAAAATTAAACACTTGAACTTGTTGAATTACTTAACAAATCTATAGTATTGGATTAAATGTAGGTGTGCTTTAAAAAATAATTGCGGATTCATAATAGATAATTATTATATTTCAGTATTGTCCTCATCATTTTACAAAGAATAAAAACTGAATTAACTTTATGTCTTTCAAAGATGCCTTTCCAAACATGGAGGAGGCACCCTATAAATGGACTCACTCCATGCTTGGTCTAGTTCAAGTTAACATATTCTCGGTGTTTAACAATATCTAAATTTTGGTAATAGCTTGGATCAAATGGATACCCTGCTCTAGCCATTGTTCTGTTGAATATGAGTTCCTCTATACAGTCAAGTGTGAGTGGCTCAAAGTCAAAGTAGAGCTTGTTGATGAACAGCTCAGGACGATTAAATGTCCAAGGAAGATCACCAACACCGAGAATGCAAACTCCGCGCGTCCATTTTCCATGACACTGCCAATTTTTCCATGACCAAATATTCTGATGATCAAATTTGTGCCAAATTGTAGCATGCGCTGTAAACTTTTTCTCCTCAGGATCAACTAGAATCAAAGAGCATGGCAATACAATAAGCAAAATGAAAGGAGTGGAATGGGTCATCTCTATGTACGAAATAAATAATAGTCAATTAGTCCTAACTAATGGGTACAGAAATAAAAGATGAATTCAAACAGAACAACACAGCTATTTCTTTGATGAGTCAGGGCAACATAGGGCTTAGTGACATATACCAGCACATTAAAAATATAACTTAGGACATATTGAGAACATTCCAGGCAAAATATTTCAATAACGATGACACTGACAATACATTTATTCTCAATTTTGGTAAATGAAGCATAGAAACTTATATACAGTAAAAACGTAATGCTGTTAATGGAGAGGGTGGGGTGGTCTGTTGGTTAGCATGCTTGCATTGCACACGGCTGGTCTGGGTTCTATTCTTAGTGCTGCCTTTTTTACCTTACCTTGCCATCATTCTGACCCCCATAGATTCAATCACAGTACATTAACAACCCATAGACCATGAGTTGGCCAAGATATAGCTGAAAAGTTGCTGATGGACCATAAGCTCCAACAATCATCATCACCATGATGTTAATGGTTACATATCTTGAGTAACAAGAGGAACATGGTGAATGGTGATAATCCCTATGGAAAGGACATTTGCAAGAGTGCATTTTAGAAAAAGATTTATCATCAGGTTTTGAAAACTGTTTTAAGAATATTCATATACCATCAGTTTTAATACATACATACTTCACATTGTTTCACATTATATCAAATCTGCGATGATTTGCTATACTTTGTAGCCCGAACATTAGTTTCGGGGATTCCCTAAATAGCAAAATAGCAAGAATGTATGTACTGCACTGAGGCTAATTACCTCAGGCATCGGATGGCGGATATACCTTTTT
Source organism: Lepidonotus clava (assembly GCA_936440205.1). NCBI lineage: Eukaryota > Metazoa > Annelida > Polychaeta > Phyllodocida > Polynoidae > Lepidonotus > Lepidonotus clava. Next base: position 1,430,427 of record OW387136.1, on the reverse strand, counting down.
AGCAGAGGGTGTTGCTATACTCTTTTTATTTTTTAGTTAGGCGGTTATACACTAAGTGAAAGCAATGGTTTATTTTATCTTGTTGCTAGGCCAAAATGCAGAAATATTTAGGAAACCTGAAAGGAAAGTGATGTTCACCGGGTTATGCTGTGAGCACAACAAATAATAAACAACCTTATATGATAAGTTCAGCCCTACCTTGATAGCCTCCAGGTGCTTGTAAATGTTTGTTGTGGTTCAAGGTTGGCATAAAGTGTTCATCAGGAGCAAATGTATCATTCAGCCAGTTCATCAAATCTCGGCCCTCTTGACTGAAGAAAGCATATGTGATGAACTCCCTTGTTGCTGCCACATAATGACTACCCTTGAAAATAGTTATGTTGTGTGGAGGAGAGGCCATCTTTAAGAAAAAGTTTATGGCAATACCACCTTTCCACTCAGAATAAGTATATCTGAAGGTTTGGCGGACCCAATATCTCCTGCAGAGAAAAATGAAACAAAATGATATCCTTGTAACAACAAAAAAGCACTTTTCCTCCAAGAGCAGAAATATATGAGATTCCTGACCATGCCCCTGAGTGTGAAACTTAGCTCCCAGCAAGTTTGACAAGGATGGAATTATTTTTACTATGAGCCCAAGAAAATTGGTCATTTTGCAAGCACTGAAATGATTTTGCCAACAAAAACAATATTTTATCCAGTCTCTCTTTTAATATAGGTTATACAAAGGTATATTGTGCATCCTAATTAATGTGAGGGTCTAATGAATAACATAGAATATTCAGAAAACTTTTAGATTGAATATTTACTTAATTCATGGAAAACCAAATAAATAACAATTTTAAGCCATTATTAGGTTTTAAATGGGAAATCTCTTTTATTTATTTGGTATTCCAAGAATTGCAAATCTATTTTTGAATTTCATCATATAAGCAGACTCCTTGAGCTGAAGATTCCACGGTGGGCCATGATCATTTTTGTATTTAAGTAAGTTTCCAAACAAACTCAACACTCCTTCTATAATGGCACAATTGTTGTCACGAAAAGCTTCTATCCCCTGCCCTTTTCAGTTTTTGGCCTCCTGTTGCCCTTCAGAATTGACACCTTTTTTGAGCTAGCTGCACTAAAATGCTTTTATATCTCTCAACAGTATAGAATTCACATTGACAGATAATGTGACCAAAAATAACAGATTTTCATAACTATCTAGGTATTTGATTGACGAAAATTGTGATTGATTCATGAGGAATGGGGTATAACAGATAAAACTCTTATATTCATAGTTTAATCTTTAAATGGCTCAAAGGTTTTTAAACTTCTTATGTATACATATATGTATATATAATTGTTTCCTTACTTCCAGGAATAAACTTTTTTCTATGGTGACCTCATATAGCAAACTTATTTTGATAGCTGAGATGGCGATTAGATTTCACACATTGAGCCAAAACAACACAAAGGGAGTGCTGATAATATTCTGACATACAACATAGAAATTACTTAAACTGTAGAGGTGACATTGGGGTAACTAACCAACAGAGATAAGGAAGCATTTCTAAAGATTTGTCTATAATCTCAGAATGTACATACTATAAGATCCTCTCTGATTCAGTTGTTCCTTATTTATATTTTGAGTGTTCATTTCACAAAATTCTGTAACTTCGATATTCATAGAGTGTCATCTTTGGATGCCTCTTTCATGAATTAAAGTATCTTATTCTTTGAATAATTGCAACTTACCACGATCTTTTCCCTTCAATATCATTGGCACCATCATAAAGTTTCAGTATCTTGACCAAATTCCTATTTGTTTGGAGGGGAAACATTTGTCCTGATAGGTTTAAATAATATTTCCATTTGTATTTCAGAAGCTCTTTCACACAGTTCAATTCTGCTTTCAAGGTGCTTATATGAGCCCAGTGCAGATTCTCAAGTTGAGAAGCTATAAAAACATTAGAAAAGCAACCAGCAATTCTATTCATGGCTAGCAGCACAACATTTGTCACTTTGGCATCGACATGAATACAGTAATAATTTTGTGGCATATAAATTGCACGAAGCAAGCGTTCAACTTGTTCAACATCCTTGTGCATCAATATGGTGAATGCAATTGGATATTCTTCTTCCTCTTTTGACAATGGAATTAATATATAGCCTCGGAGGCTCCTGAAACGCTGGCAGTCTTGAGTGAGATCAATATAATTCTTGTCTTGAATGTTGGTTGGGTTGTTACTTTTCATATATTCCCTAGCAATGGCCAACTCAGTCCTATTTCCCATAAAAAGAGCACTACAGCTCACACTGTTCTTTGGTGGACCTCGTCCATGTAGAATATCTTCAGGAATTGACCCTCTTCTGGACTCTTGATTTCTGACATTCTTAAAAGTTGTATCATGTAATTGTCTTGCAGAATTGTTAAATATATACTTTACAGAAAAAGGATTTATCAAATAGAAAAAGTAACAGAAGAGTAGATAGCTGGAAATTGCCGTAGCTAAAGTTTTGAATGAACGCCTCTTTAGCCGTCGACACCTCATTGCAAACCATATTCTGTCTTCAACTGCAGTTAAAACCAAAAAAAAGAAATAAAGGAAACTTTGACATATTTTTGTGGGTGTAACTATATTCACTGGAAATGGCACTCAACTTTTTCTGTACACAGAGATAACAAAATTTCACTTAAATTGATACAGAATCAATTGCTTTCATTTTTCTACCAGATATTACAATAATGCATTTATTATAAAGATATGACAATGTATTAGATATTTTGCTATTTTACCCCTTCATATTGGTTTAAATGGGCCTAAACCTTCTTAAAATATTTGTCATTTTGATGAGAACACAATTTCTTTCCAGGTATGGTCAATGAAATAATCAATTCCATGAATCTTTTCCCAATATATCAGACTGTATGTTTTGAAAAATTAGAGCATTTCCAATATTTTAAAAATAACATTGGATGGAAAACCGTAAAGACCCAGTTACTGTTGTTGTTTTGATACCTACAAGTGTCCCAGTAGTAGGCAAAAGCAGGAGGCCCTTCTGTTTAGATGCAGAAGATTCACATCCTTCTAAATGAAATAACCTTTGCTAATGTCTGACATCTTTTCAATGCATTTGAAAGATAAGTTATATCTTACAGATGCTAGAGTCTTTGTCAGAATTCCAAATATATTTATTGGAATTATGATAACAAAATTGCATACACACACCATATACTAGCCCCTATTCACCAGACAGGTGATATCCCTCATCTGTCAGTTGGGGTGTTGCATGGTACCCTGTGGTCAGGCACCACTAGACAGTTTCTAGTTTCCGCTCTGACTCTTACCATTTTAGAAACTAAGATATGCTGATATACCCAATATTTTCTTCAGAATATCAATTGCTAAAATTAATGAATGGCTCATGTATTTATGGAAAGTTGATTTGCCTTTTGAAGCTGACCAATAAATTATGAGAAAATGAAATAGGCCTTTTATACTTTGCATGATTTATCCAGGATTACTGCTGTTGGCATTCTGGTGCTAAGTTTGAATGTAAATAGAAACACACACTCACATGTAGTAGTGTGAGAAATACCCCTAGTTTCTAAATCTTCCAAATTTTAATGTATTAGATAACAACTATATGAGTACTCATTTGAATTAGAATCACGTTTCTAACTTCACTTATTTGGACCTAAGGAAGAATCTCATTTATGTATGATTTATTTGGAAATCTTCATAAAACATTTATGACCTTATTTAGTTCAGATTTGTTATATATAAGTAGGTCAAAGGTCATGAAGGGTCACAGATTACGTTCTACTTTGCAAAACACGTCACTGGCTGTCATGTCGTTAGACTTACGTTGGCGGACATAAGCCTAACAACAGACGGATGAGACAGCCACTTTAATACAGTGGACAACCATTGATGATGTCATAATCTCAAAAAATTCTTCAAAAAAGCAACTAAATTTCATAGCAATATTGATGCACCCCTGATATGAGAAAATATAATTCTATGTCATTTTAAGTATCTTTTTCTATATCTAAGGACCATTATTGAAAAAATGAGTGATGAGTGTTTAACCCTAACCACTCGATTAGTGTATCATAAGTTATATTATCATATATAGCCACAGATTCATGCTGTGTCTACCACACATACAGTGATTTAACTGGTATTCCTAAATCTGTTTTTTTTCTTAATTTACATGATAGATGGAATATAACTTTCTTTTTGTCAAAGGAAATCAGGTTTCTGATGATAAAGAGAACTATATAGTTTTGCTTTGACTGTCACTGTCATTTGGCTTGTGGCCCCCTTATATTAGAGGGTCGGTGTGGCCAATGTCAGTGAGGAATTAGTACTGCTTGTTGGCATTGGATGGAAAATAGGACATTTGGATGACTCCTGCACGGAATTGTGCCCAAATGGCCAACAGGACTGCAGTGGATAAAAATATTTTAAAAACAAAAAAAACAAAAAAAAGAAATATAATGTATAATACATATACATATATATATATATATATATATATTCTTTTTTTTGTATATGTATTATATAGAGCCTTCTGGACCTATATAGCAAACAGGGTATAAAATCAGAGCCCCCTGTCTCACTCCTCCATACATACACCCTCCCACATACCTATTTTTAGATAGTAGGTACATGCCCCAACACTTCGCTCCAGGTAATTAAGGTCGCTGATGCAAAGAAATGTCAGTAAAGTGACTCACCTTGAAGGTCTGGTCTGGTCAACCAACAATGTGCTGTATGAGGTATATTCAGAATACAATGAAAAGTTTAACAGCTAGTCTTCCTTACATCTACAATATCAAAAATGCAAATTGGGCATTTATTTCTAATGTTGTCATTAATACTAGTCCAAAAATGCATAAAATACAATACTGCAGCAAGTTATGGGATAAATTTACTTGGGAAACTCAACATAACAATAACATATATTCATAATACATCAGTGCACACTTCCAGCATGACCATGTCATTATAAAGTAATACTTCTGTATGTATTAAGGGGCCTGATATTTAGTATGTATGCCCCCAGGGGAGGAGAGGGGGTCGGAGATTTTTTTTTAATTAACATACTTATTAGAAGGCTCTTATAACACTTACTTGTGGCCTATTGAAGATAGGGTAGAAGAACTGTAAAAGGTCGGTCTCCTGGCAGACATGGGGGAGCAGGGAAAGGGATGTATCAGAGACAAGCGCTCAAACTACACTACCAATGATTTCGTATGTAGCAATGTATAACAGGGTCCTAAATGGAGGCTTGACCCTGAAGTTCAGCAGAGCGGCACAGCTGTGCCCTCAATTCCAAAGGCCAACTGGGGCGGATCAGGGCGGAGGGGCAGACAGGCCTTATCCTCAACTGGTTCACCCCTATCCACCTTCTGCTACCCCTATCAACGCTCTTCTTCCACTGTTGGCTCTCTCTAAAGGTGCTTTTCCATAGCTGCGTTGCAGATGCGTTTTTTCCATATAGGGTATGCGGAGGCTATCCGGAACTCCATATATGGAAAAATGCATAGCCTCCGCATACCTTATAAGGATAAAACGCATCTGCAACGCAGCTATGGAAAAGCACCTTTACCCTTTTTAGCCCTCTCTTGCCCCTGCCAGCCTACCATTACCCCTACTGTTTCTCTGCTTCCCCTACCAGTCCTCTGATACCTCTCCTAGCCCTCAGCTACTCCTGTCAGCCCCCTGCTTTCTCTACTGACAACCCATTGTACCTGCTTTACCTGCCATACCCACAGACTTTTGGGAGAATCCTTCACACCCTCCGTCCCTCTGTAACCCCTACTGGCCCTCTAGTACCTGCGACAACCCTCTGTTATCCCTGCAGACCCTCTGCTACTGTTCACAATATTTATGAGGGTTTTAGAGCTCTTAACTTCAAACTTGAAGTTGAACCAGGACTCATATATGTATTACCATTAATTATATACTATCATTACTGGTGGTATAAATGAGTTGACAGGTACCAGTCTAGGTGCTGCCACCTGGGGTGTCCTTTGTTAATTACTACCACTAGGGGTCACCCCTTCCCTCCTGTGGTTTATTACCTGCCAGACTACAGCTCCATGCACACTGTTGCCACTGTTTGCTGTTAATAATTAAAAAAACGACTCATATGTGAGGGAAATGCCAGTCAACTTAAAAACTCATGTCTTTGTTCATTTGTGAAGTTTGGATACATTAATAGTTCTCCCCACGACGGATGGCATATTTCCTATGTCTCACCTGCAGACTATCCTAGATTGAGGTGCATTCTGGGTAATATGTCAACAAAACACAAGCTTAAGTATAGAATTTGTGTTAAACATGGCATTGTTTGTGGTTTTACCTTTTTTTAAAATTTGTTGTCGGTATATGTTTAATTATAAAACAAGTTGCTTAAAAAAATCATTCATTACACAAAGATTTATGGCAAATATCTGTATATCTTGTATAGCTTTGCAGTGATTTTGCCCATTTTGTTCGATCATCTTGTCTGATTTAAGTTCTTATTGATGAATTATAGCAACATTACATGAGAATAACACGTGTTAATAGTAGTGTATTACACATGTTTTACCTTATGATTGTCACTACACCAGAATGTAACTAAAATGACACTAAAATGCAAAATCAAAAAGAAACATGAATGAATGTTAAATAATTGTTTCCATGATGGGTATGGGCATGTTACTTATACAGATAATTTAGTATTCATTAAATACATGATGGTGTTTTACTATGTGAAAACTCAGGGTAAAACCTGCTTAGATACTGACACTATATAGAGATCACCATAACACCAGTATACCATGAATACAACACGTGGAAAACTGATAGATACATGTGTCCTGTTTGCTGGGATACAAATGAAAAGAGTGTATTGCACGCCCTCTGGTGAAAGGCAGCATAACTATTATTCATGCACCGTTTGTACATGAGGTAAGTGACCTCAGTAAAGTAGAGCCCACACACTCTGCATAGTTCAGTGAAACTGACCTTTCCCACATGAATACTGGCATGTTGGTGAATTTAAAGAGATGAGCCAGTGAATATGAACTATCAAAGTGCAGTAGGCATAGCCGTCCATGTAATCACCATGGAAATTTTCATACGATTTTCTCCATTTTTAATTTTATGAATGATTTTCTACTTCAAAATGAGTTTCCCTTTCGGCAGCTGGTATAGCCAGAAATGTATAAATTATTGTAAATATGGGACGTAGTATAAGCTTGTACGCCACCTTGGAGAAGGAGGTTATGCTATGTAATCTCCTGGGCCACGTAACCTCCTCGCTCTACGTGCTAGGAGGTCATAAATGTGGCCGCGGAGGTTATATAGCATAACCTCCTTCTCCGTGGCGGTTTACCTTCACATGGCTGATTTAGAGGGGAGGCGTGGGGGCACCCCCCCTCCCCACTCTGGGTTAATAGCCATTTACCACATAATCCAAATTACCTTGATGACGACTTATTAATTAATTTTCCCTGCAGCGATCATCAATTGTCCACCCTTGCACACCTTGCGAAATACCCCTTACCCCTCCCCGATCCCCCAGGACTTGTATCTCTTTTTAATTCTCCCAACCACGGATAGCAGGATTTTTTAGTTTTACCTGCAGGTTAGCCTTGATCAGGATGAATTCTGGGTAATATGTCGTCAAACCATGAGGCTTTAGCATAGGAATTTTCATCAATAATATCATTATTTGTTGTTGAATATGTTGACAAACAAGTGATCATTATTTTTCAATTTGTATACATATATATTTAATATTTTCCAAGTTGTTTGAAAATCCATTCATTATAGCAGTTATTTGTTTATTTTTCTTAGGTTATCCAGCACTTTTGTTGACAGAAAGAGTCCATACTAACCTGCAGGTGCATTAAATACTGTTATTTAGCTATTCGCTAAAATAATGTGAGAAAATATTTTTTAACTTGCACTTGGGGAACCTTGCCACCCCCCCCCCCTTTTTTTTTATGTTGAAATTATTGAAATTATAAGCAATTCCCCCCCCCCCCCCACAGTAGACCTGAATTAGTGTGGCGCCCTTCTATCTAGACAAGTATTAAATAGGCCAGGCAAGCAGCGACGTAACAAGAAGACTGTACTTTTTTTGGTTAGTCTGAAACCTATCCAATTGTCACATAACAATAATGTTATTTTAGGTAAAGTTACAACTGATCAAAAATGAATGTGATAATAATGTTTTATATTGGTCGAGTTGTGACCAAACAAAAAAAGTATTTTATGTATAGACCTCTGGTGACATGACCGGGTCATACGGCCACCTTCGTACGTCCCTCTAGTCCTTTCATGACCTAGATACCTCTTGCATAATTATTTATTATTAATTTAATAGTTTGATCACCTAGCGGATTTGGACGTCACTACAGTCTACCTTATACATCCCCTGCGGTGCGGACTCGGCCATTGTTTCCTCTAGCTAATGGACGGACTAAATTTAACTCAGGGATGAACCAAATTGATATTTAAGCTAGTCACAAAAAGCATTGTACATGTATGAAAATAATTGTACCTGCAACTTGTACCTATATATGTGGCGCCTCAGAGTCCCCAAATACACTGTTAATGTCCATTCATTGCTACGTCCGCCCCACAAGGGAATTCACCCTACCACAGGCAGCTAATTGCCTGAGTTTTGCCTGCTGGTTAGCTTTGGTCAGGATGCATGCTGGGTAACATGTCGACAACTCACAATTAATAAATTGTAAACACATCAAAAGGCTTTAGCGTAGTGATTTTCATTGATCGCGTTTTCTTTTTTGCAGATTGACATGATGACAAAGAAAAGATCGTTATTATCGTTTTACAATTTGTATCCATATACATTGAATATTAATATTTTCCAAGTTGTTTGAAAAATTATCATTATAATTGTTCATTAATTTTCTATAGTTTTTCCAGTGATTTTTTCTACAAAATCAGTCCAAATTAGCGTACAGGTGCTTAAAATACTGTAAATCAGCCATCCGTGGTAGGGAGAATTATTTACCTTGGTTAAGGGTAGATGAGGGGTCTCAGGGTGGTTCCCTTCAGGGAGGGACCCTGGAGTTACCTTACAGACAGGGCTCTTTTTAATGGTTTATCTCATAAGATTCTTCAGAGTTTCCCCTAGTTTTCTTCCACCATAAAACGTGTTTTATCCGCTGTCAACTGTTTTCATGAACGAGCTCCAAGTTTTATCCAAGAAAAGGAAGAATTGTTTATTCTGAAAAGCTCTGACTGATGACACTCACGCCCCATACCCACTTGGCGAATTAGACTATAAAGTAGGAAAGCTATAAATCAGTGCTAAAATTAGTCGATTATATTTATATTCTAATGCAATCAGCTGATTTTAGCACTGATTGATATTACCAGTCAGCATGCAATATAGAAATATACATGTTTGTTTGATGTGCCGACTTTAGCACGTACGGAGAAGTCGTCTGACAGGATGAAAATGGCCAAGTGAGTAAAAGCCTATTCACCCTGGCCGACAGGGTGCACCCTCGACAATTACCATGTGATCTCCTGGTGTAAACAATCATGCAAATTACAGATCTGCAAACGATTAGATCCAACATGTCGGATCAATTCGTTTGAATTCTGGGTGTTTCTAGGGGACAAGTAATTATCGTTTGCAATCGTTCTGGACCTTTCTTGTTAGTATGAATGCTCTTTTTCCAATTTTGGTGGCAAGCAGTGATTGTATTGGCCCATAGAATATCGTCAGAATGATTGGCCACGGCGAATGGGGTTTATGGGGCTTCACACCTCACTCTCCATTCACTCTCCACACACAGACGTTGTTTTCTAAAACAGGTTGTTTCCTCAATGAACAAAACAAATCCCTGCTGGGAGGCAATAGGGGATGTGTAACAAAGTCGGCTCGTTTAGTTCTCTAATCTGAATTTCCCGAGCCTTCTATCTTTAGACCTGTTCTTGTTTTAGTTTTCTAATCCAAATTTCCCCAGCCCTCTACTTTTAGATCTGTTCATGTTCCCAGCCTGTAATCAGTGTGTTCAGTGGTGCGTGACGGTGGGAGTATTAAGGATAGACACCAGTGGCCCGTTGTATTTTGTTTCCCTTCATTTATCAATTTACAAAATATAATTTCATCCAGCGGAAACAGAAATATACGATTGTTGCTGTTACTGTGGCCCGTTGATATATGACGGGGGAAAATAGAAAAAACTCAGTAAAAATAACAGCTCATTGAGGATATTCTAAATAAGTTTTTTCTAGTGTCAAAATAATTGCTGTTATGATCAAAGTAACAGCAAAAGGTTTCGTTTGTTTAATTGTTTTTTCGTTGTTACAATCAGTACACAGTGGTTGATATGAATTTAGCACTACTTCCTTTACTCATAAGCACAAGATTTGTTTCTTATATTAATAATTTGTAGAAAACATCATGAAATAGCCAATAAACAACAGATTCATTGACGTAACGTATTTGTAAATAGCTAGAATAATGGTTGTGTCGGTGGGTCACAAATCTAAAATGATTAATAATCAAAGCTCTATTAAGGAATTCATCGATGGTTTCCTCGAAAGGCCGTCAACTACTGGTGTCTATCCTTAAAGTGGTGGACGTTCCGGTTGAGTAAACTCTCACTAATCTCCACTAAGTGGCCCAGGGGCCCGCCCCATTAGGCTGATCCCACGGGATGGTCCGCTTCTTCTCCCACTGTACAGGGGCGGACCCAGCCCTAAAACCGTGAGGGGGTTACAGGTAAATCAAGGGGGTTTCATGCAAAATTGAGAGGGTTCGGACAAGATACTTTGATAAAAATTTTCCTAAATTTGTAGTTGAATTATCACGGGGGTTCGATGCAAAAGTGAGGGGGTTCTGACCGGTTATTTTGATAACATTTTCCTAAGTTGTAGTTAAATTATCAAGGGGGTTCCATGCAAAGGTGAGGGGATTCTGACCAGTTATCTTTGATAACATTTTCCTTAATTTGTAGTTGCATTACATAAACTTTGAGAAATTTAAGGGGGTTCCAGAAACCCTCGGACCCCCCCCCCCCCTCCCCCTCAATTTCGCCACAGGCTGTTTTCCCGCAGTGGCCCCGACCGTTTAGGTCATGCCTAGAACTGCTGAAACGTGCACATATATATATATATATATATATATATATATATATATATATATATATATGTGTGTGTGTGTGTGTGTGTGTGTGTGTGAGTGTGTGTGTGTATATATCTGAAGATATACCCGTATGATTTCAACATCAGAAAGTCTCCGTTCTCTGGATTCTTTATTGATAATCACCGTGATTTCAGTCTAAAAATACAGGACGTCTGGTTTCACATGCATTCTTTTTAAAACCATAAAATCAATTGTTGTATACTCCAACATTTATCTTAACATTACCGATGATATATTTTTCAACAGATATGTTTTCTTAAGATTTAAATATGTTATTAAAATGTATCTTAATATGAATCAAAGCAGATCATCCCGAAATATCAGGACGCACCAATTTTCCAATGGTCGCCCTAACTTGTTTCCGTTTAAAAGGTTATGTTTGGCAGAGTTTCCTTTAAGTATTATTAGTCTAAGATATACAACAAACAGGAGATCTTGTTTAATGGAATCATCAATAAATCAAAAAGACGCTCCATAGGAAATCCAAGCTTATTGTAGGTATAAATACGCTTGGATTTCCCATGGAGTCTCTCCAATCAAGAGTGGATGAAAGTTTTCAGAAACCTTTGGGGTACCCGTATATCTGTCTTTGTCTTTATATGTATCTATATTTACATTCAACAACCTATATATACTCATGAATGTTCATATATATATATATATATATATATATATATATATATATATATATATAAGTATATAATCATGGAAATACATGAAATTACGCATACACATATACCCATATGTTAAGATGTCCCACTATAGGGGATGGTGACAGCCTGAGGACAGAATGCAACGGGCAAGCCCGCCCGCCCCCACCCCTGCCCCCGCCCCCATACACTCTCCCCCCCCCTCTTCCAATGGTCATCCATGTGCATTTGTTTTCACTCTGTAAGCGTTTCTTCGCGTCACGTGGTCAATATCACCCAATTGACCATGACCAGACGTGGAGAGATCCAGAGTTCGTTTCTACCTCCTGGACAGCGGCGGTGATCGGCGGTGACCGTGTTTCCCCTCCTACCACGTATGTCCCGCCAGGAGTTTTCAGTGACTGCTGTTGATGCGGTCGTAGGTAGGGAAGAACACTTGAGATTTCCACGCATTGCCGCCAACATGCAGTCCAAGCATGTTTCCGAGGTAAGTAATTTACAGAATTAAGATTATTCCTGGGGAGCAGTTGGTATTCCCTATCTCAAATGAAGGTATTGGTGTTACGCACTTGCGGTGAAAGTGATCTTAAAGCTATCACTGTTTGGGACATCAAAAGATACCGGTACCATCGTTCTGTAGTAGGCAGTTCCAATGTAACCTGCACACAGTTGGACTGGACCTTATCAGTTGAGTCATAGAATGGAACATGCGAGTGTGTCTTGCTGATGCCAGACAGTGAGACAGAAATAAGAGAGTTTCAGCGGATTACAATTTTTCAATGTAAAAGTCTAGCCCTCGGAGGGGGCGTCCCAAAACCTATATAGGCCTCGGGAGTTTTAACAATCTCGACGTATATCACTGCGTTAACGCATCTCAAATCTTCTAAGATGTATGCTAGACAAACGAACAAAAAAATACGTTACGGCTACGTTTATGGAATGTATTGGAGGTGATAAAACTCCCTATCAGGGTGCCCCCCCCCCCCTTTTTTTTTTTTCCTTTTTCTTAAATCTGTGGATGCGTCGCTGATGTATAACCAAGTATTGTATCTGTAATATGTGCGACTCTACCGCGACATCGTCATATCGCATGTCATATAGCATGGTGTAAAAGCCCCTATAGGTGCTGGCTCCGCCATGAGTGATGTTTTTTTTTAAATTGTTTATTAAGTAAATCACTTCAGGGTTGCCCCTGGTTTTCGGTGATATTACAATGATAAAGTGTAGTAAATAAGCATTTCAGGTGTAATCTATAAGTATGTACATCAAGATAATACAATATATATTGGACCTAATAAAGTAGATCAATATAAACACAGTATCTGTGTTTGATTAGATTCATAAATTCATTGACACAGGTTGCAAATTGCACATCATGGCATAGTTCATCCCAAATGATTGTACCTTTATAAAAAGCACTATTCTGGAATTTTGTGTTCATTTTTGTTGGGACAATAAACTGTTTCTTATTAGCCAATCTAGTTTGTCTTACTGGAACAGTTAACACACCATCTTTAACACTGTGTAAGAACATCAGACGAAGTAGTTGTTTATGCCTTCTCTGAAACTCAAGTTGAGCTGGACAGTGGAACCGAGACCTTATTTATTTATTTTTGTTAAAACAGTTTTACCATATAAACTGGGGATATTTCAAACCTAGGCTTGTTCTCCAGCTATGCTGTCGACCCGTCGATTGTAACCTTGATACCAAAAGGTTCGTCTTAATTTTCATCAATGGTAACTGTTGCATCAACATAAAGTACACATAACCTCGGAATTGTTTTGAAGTTAATTCCACGAACCAAAAACAACCGAGAATGATAACATTAACAATCCCTCAACAATCTCACGGTGATATTTTGTGTGAATAGAGGAAAACGTTCAACTGCAAATAACCCATAGCTACAATCTCATATGTCTGTCCACATAAAAGCAAAATAACGACTACTCACAAAACGTTGATACCATAATGCAATATATTCCTTCCCCAGCCAAGGATGCAACGTTACTACAACGTTGCAGCAATGTTCTGTTTGGTTCTGTATTTGGTTCTTGTTACATTCTTTTGATGACTCCCAATCAAGCGCTGCAACATACTGCTGTGACGTTGTAATTTGATGTTATTACAACATTCTGGCTACATTCTTCAACCCAAACAGAATGTGATTATAACATTCTGTTATGGTTATGTCCTAACCTAAAAAACAACAAATCTTATAATATAATTCTGATTTAGTTTCAACCTCACCATCAATAACGCAATTGTTACTTGCTGTCTTAGTTAGTAACACACTGACTAAAAAAGTATGGTTGCAGAACGTTTCTGTTACGTCACAGGTTGGCTGTGTCTACTTATAGGGGTATAGATGGGGGTCCCCATGTCAGATGTCAAATTTAAGAAATGGCCATGTCGCATGTTGAATTTAAGGATGAACTATGTCATTTCATTTACTTTTTTCTTCATGTCACTAAGCCCCATGTCACATGTTAAATTGAAGAAATGGCCATATCGCCCTGTCGATTTTAAGGATCTGTAGACGTTGTGCAGATGACATCACACAGCCCAAACATAGGTTGGACGCCATATTGGTGATCAATTTTAAATCATCACTATTTACTATCAAAAAGCATCAAGGAGATAAATTATGCTATATTTATATTAGATCAGTCATTATCACCCAATTTCATTACTTAGAATTAATACATTCTAGACTTATCTAATAGTCACATGGTCGTAATGAGGACATGGTGATCACCAAAAAGTGGTCATGCGACTACGTCTACACAAGGTCTATACCGAAGCTTATTGCTGCAGATTCACAAACCGGGAAAGCCCATGGCCAGTCAGTAGTATCTAGATTCACCTGAGTATATAAATGTTTGACAAATGTACTGAAACCTACGATAGTACAAAGGAAAGATCAATGACTGTAGCAACGCAGTTGAGAGTGGTGCCCCCTGTGACAGACCATGCAACCAGATACAAATAAAGACAGTACTCACTTTTGTGATGACGCCACAAAAATGACCAAAAAAAAGATGCATTGTAGAGGTTTGCGCAGATTTACATAGGGGGCGCCACAATCGTGACGTCACGCAAATGGTTTAGACTTACACATCTTTGTGTAGATATAATATTTGTGCCGAAACGTGGAAACACATTTCCAGCTATATCAAAAAGACTGGGCGATTAACAATAATAATTATAATTATTCCTGGCTCAACACCTGTGGCCTCGTGGTGAAGGGTGCGGCCAGTCCAACCTCCTCAATACCACATAGGGGAAGGCGCTGACCGAGGTGACACATACGGGCATTAAGAAATACATTATTATTATTACGTGTAAGTTCAATAATTTACAGACAAACCCGCACGAGTGTCAAAATACAGGGATGAGGCTTGGACAAGTCGAGGAGTGAAACCCATCGACAACCCCCAAACCAGTTAAGGCCCTATTACACTAGGCCTATACGACAAGAGCTACGAAATGATGATGTGGCGGAGACATTACACGTGTTAGAGACAAAATTATGTGTCGCACATGTGTAAAATATCCCGAATGGCCAATTTAACACAATCATAGCATTCCTATTAATTTGAGAATTTCCGGTAATTTCATCATCATTACTGTACAAGTACAAGTCAGACGCGAGTTTGGAAAAAACATGTTATTTGTATTAAAATTGAATGTGATAATAATAATATAATTATATGAGAATAATAGAATGTTGAATGTTTGATTTATTAGAAAGTTATGAGTGAGTGAGTGAGTGAGTGATGGATGTTTTACGCCGTAACGACGGCCAGGGTCGTTTTCACGGCGAATCATTAAAGTGACATATTCACCTTAATTTAATATTGAATAAAATTATGAAAAGGAACTTAGACAAAGCAAAGTATTGTAACAATTTTCTACTTCTTGAATTATAGGGCTTTCTTTCCATGCGGCAGTCCACAGTTCTAGTACACCTCCCAGCGATATGATTAAAGCCCCATACTCACTAGGACAATTTTACAGAATCGGCCGACTGATCGGGGGTAAAGTCGGCTGAAAAGTTGTCATTGATTTCAAGTGTATACAAGGAATATGTCAGGAATATACAATTTCTTGCAACATATATATATATTCGTGGGTAAAACTATTCGAGGATTAGACAAAACGGACAAGTTCGTGAATATTTAATTTTGCGCTTATAAATGTGATTGATTGAGTAATATGTTTTTTTTATAAACAATATTTTTGCATTGTACGCATTACTGCTGATATTTCACAAATGTGAACAATGGCAGGTTTCCATAGGACGACAAATTAAAGAAGTGCAGAAAATGTGCTTAGTCGGCCGACTAAATGCGTCAACCCTTTCAAAAGACAGCGACCAAACCAAACATGAAGCTTTGGTTGTCGAGGCTTGAAAGTTTCTTTCATTATAACTTTTTTTAAAACATCATGATAGTCACACGAATACATGACTTACATGCATTTATTTAATTCTATTTTGTTTAGCATTTTTTCGAAAGGAAAACTATGCAATAACTAGAATTTTAGTGCAGTATTACGTGCAGTGATTCAGTTATCACACCCTTGAGGTTTTGTTAATAAAATATGACAATTTCCAATGTATCACCTTATTTTCTATTTCTGTCTGAACAGATACATTTTATGATATTATCTGAAAAGTATGTACGATAGAAAACAGTTAAACAACATTCAGCAAATGTATATTCACTATATTTTTTATGATTTTCTTGATGATATTTACATGCGGAGGGACTCACAAGTTATTTTAGGTATAAGGCTGCTAGTATACCATGTCAGAATACACTGGAAGAAACAATTTTTAATGTTGATACTGCTAAACTTTAGTTTGTATCGAGAGGCCTAGAAATGTACTTTAATTTATATTCATCAATTTCCTTTTTTCCTTTGACAGGAGTGTGCATCTACAAAGTCGCTACCATTTGATGAAGCTTTGGAGCAGTACGTTGGAAGCTTAGGACGATACCAGTTGTTCATTGCCATCTTACTTTGCCTGGTGGCTGTACCGAATTGTCTCTGCTCCGTGATGTTCTTATTCACCATGGGCCATATGGATCACTGGTGTGCCGTACCCCAGCCCATGGATGGTCCATTCGCCAACCTAACTCACGCTGAGTGGTTTAACCTCACTGTGCCCATGGAACCTACCCAGGAGGGAGGTGGGTGGAAGAGGGCAAGCTGCAGGGCTTATGACCTCGAAACGAACAGTGCAGGAATGGTTGTTGGGGTGCAGAATAGTAGTCATGGTGCTTGTGATGCTTATGGATATGATCATTCAACTTACCAGTCTACCTTGGTTTCCCAGGTATGCATTTTTCCTTTAACTTTGTGATTTTAGTGTTTATATTGACATGATTGTATTTCATCCTCTGGGGATTGAAATTTCAAGAAAATGACAGCAATATATATAATATACATACTGCAATCATGTTCTTATATAATTATTATATATTATAAATATATTCTATTTGTTTATCTATTTATTTATATACGTCATCACAAATACTGATAAATTTTACTAGTGATTTTCCGAAAAAAGAGATTAAGATTAGAAAAAGGCTCCTTATTCCTCATTATGACCAAATCTTGTATTATATGTGTATATTCATGTATACTCAATAAAGGACATCTGAAAATATAGCAAAGGGCTTACGATCAGGACGTATTAAAATTTGTCCATTGGGTTGCTACATCAATCTAGGTTAAAAAGACATGAATATTTAGATAGCTTCAACCACTCAAATGGTTACCAATTAATCTTGCAATTGTTCTTCACAATGAATGTTATCAATGAATGTCCATACCCAATTAAACTTATAATTACAATAGTAACGAAGAGACCCACTCTCATTGGCGCAAGACTACAGAATCAACCAGACAGTTCATGCAAGAGTTAACATAATTGTTTGAGCTGAACTCAATAATAATTGTCTGTTTAGAGGTTATATTCCCCGTTGCAGTATTGCAATTTGCAGTTTTTATACCAACATGTTGGTATCTGCAACCGCAAGCAATCCATAGAAAATGTATATAAAATTATTTGCAGTACTTGCAAGTACCACAAGCAAATGCCGCAAGTACCTGCATTCCACCTTGAGGTACCCTACTACAAGCGAGTTTGTGGCAGTTTGCTTGCGTCTTTTCATGGTGCAGCAAGCAAAAACAGATAGTGGAATCAGAGACCTTGTATGTATATATAGGATTTATGGAGACTGGAAAGCCAGAGGGAAACCCGTTATGCACTACAGGCCTGTCACCTAGGTGCTGGTTGGATTAGATTTAGATTGACCATTATGTCTGTGGTAAAAATGACCTGTGAGGTGCCACCTTCCATTCTAAAAATACATTGGTAATGATCAGATCCTGGTCATGGTTGACCAGGTTGGTTCCAACCAGCCACTAGGGGAATGAGCACATAGGCCCAAAGAGAAGCTTTTCAGTCTCTATATATCCTATTTATACATACAAGGTCTCTGGTGGAATATAGCCTTATATCTGCATTGGCAAACCTTATTTCTCCTTTCAGTGGGACCTAGTGTGTGACAAAGGCTACCTGGTGTCCCTTTCTCTGTCTGTTGGTCTAGCCGGCAAGAGCTTCGGCGGTGCTTTCGGAGGAATTAGTGACAGGCAAGTTATTAAAATAATCCTTATTGTGTTTATGTCTAATTTCATGTTAAGGGAGAACAAATTAAAGAATATTGTTGCTTTTAGGTTTGATGCCTCAAATAGTAAGATAGGGTCGGTAGGTCGGCACATCTGAAAAAAACAAAAAAAAAACATTTTAAGCGCAATGATAGTCCAAATGCTCATTTCATTAAACTTTTAGTTAATTTTCCCTACATTTTCTTTTAAAAACTTTATGTTCGGGGCAAGGTATTTGGGTCGTCAGGAAACCTGAACACAACTATTTCTTTTCTTTTAGCCTAATCAATATCTTAATACACTAGCACTGTCATTTGCCATGGCAAAGGTTCTGTAATTTCACCTTCTGACAGTATTTATGATACATACCAGAACAAATGAAGTGACATTGCAAGTTTATATACATCTGAGATAATACTAATTGTGCTGAAGTCTATTTAACAGGATTCTTAAATGCATGAAGTAATGTGAATAAAAGTTTGCACTTCTAAAAATGCATTTTTCTCACATGTAAAAGGTACATTTTGTTTGTTCTTTAGGTTTGGCCGGTGGAAGACGATCCTTATCATGATGACAATTGCACCCGTATTCATTGTCTCTGCAACCTTTTCACCGAATCTGATTTTCTTCATGGTGATGACCTTTGTCGTTTTCGCATTGGAATACATGGTATACATCACAGCCTTCACGTTTGGTAAGTGTCATATAACACAGCCTTTTGTGGATGATTTTTAACATAGTTAAGGATTGGTAACATTGAGTATGATTAAAGTGTAGGTATTTCCTTAACAAGTTTATGTAAACCTAGATGTACTGAGGGTGTGGTTAAGACTATATCATTTAGAAGGTTATAGAAATATAAAATTGTTGTATAAGCTGAGGCAGCCCACAGATCTATTTTGTAACGGTCCCTGCCAGCTGTATGGGGGTCCTTAATACTCCTCCACACACTGGATGAGGGATATGTGTGACACGTATTGTGCACTCAAACACCATGCAGAGTGTAAAAGGCCCCACATGCCCAAAATGCTGGTGGCTGTGGGCCTGTGCTCCTCTAAAGTATAAAACTGAGACCAGTTCTTGCTAACATTTGGTCTGTTCACAGAACTTAACTTTAAGATCATTGCAGGAAATTGCAATCAAAAACATTAAGTTGCCCTAAAAATTTTCAAAGAAATCCTCATAATTCCTACAATTCTCAATCAATTTCAATCATCTTGGTAGTGAGAATATGAATCTTGATGAAATTTGTTCCAACCAAACATTCCAAATCATTTGAAATGTTTGGAATGTCTTCAGAAATTGGCTGATATTTTGTATTTCTCCTGACTTCCAACAACTTAATTCCAAATAGAAATTTCCATCTACATATCAATTCAGTTCTTTCTATAGGGAGTTTAGAGAATAACATTTGGAATCTAATGATGTGTCATCCATCTATATGCAAGCAATATTCAGCACATGAGCACAATCAGAAGGCTGAGGTGAAATTATGAAATATTGCCGTTTTGCATAGGTTCTTCCAATATACCATCTGGGCGCTGGGCAGCAAGTTGTATTATAGAATGTTTTCTTATTTCTTACCTATTCTTGTCATATCTAACACAATAATATAATAATCTAACATTTTTTTAATAGAAATGTATAAAATGTATTGCATTCTAAACACTTTGTAGGGGTAACATGTACTTATATATGATGATAATGTCCAACTCTGTGAATGTTTCTTATCAAACAGAGCATATAGAAATATATATCATTATAGACATTTGATTTTGCATTTAAATGTCAAACTGCTTGCATTATTAAGCTTCCGTTGTTTCCATGGATCTCTCACTAGCCTAAACCTTATATAAGACTCCCGAAAAGATAGGTGGCCATAAATTCAGATTTTTCAACTACAGCAAAATTCTATCAAATGAAAAAATGAATAGTTCCAGTAGGCAATGACCACAATAGTGCTTGGAGAGTGCACTTCAGCTCTCTCCCAGGTCTGCGCTCTCCAGAGAACATTTGTTTTGAGAGCAGTCAGTAGCCGTCTGCCTTCGCGTTGTGCGACAGTTCACTACGACTTCCTGTGACTTCCTGTTACACACAGCTAATGAGTACCATGTTATTTCCATTATTTTGGACAGATTTCGAATAATAGTCGGGAAATAAAAAATATAGAAAACGCTCAGGGGCAATCCTTGGGCTATCCTGGCTGCTAGAGGGCCGTACGACCACCCTCGGACGGCCCCCACAGGTCTTCTTTTATTAAAATTTGAGATGAAAATGTGATACACATGGTTTTACTCAAAATATAATTTAACATTTCATTTAAATGAAATAAATGTTGAATGTTGTGTGGTTTGTTTTTTGCAGTGATTGAGCTGGTTGGTCCAAAATATCGGGCGTTGATCTCCGCACTCTCGTCTGAGATATACGGGGCTTCACTCATCCTGCTAGCTGGGCTGGCCTACGTGTTCCGCAGCTGGACTGACCTGTACTGGTGGCTTATCAGCTCTTTTGTACTGTTGATCCCAATAGCATTGTAAGTATAGCTCACATTACCCTGGGGTGCCAACCAAAAAAACATCCACGATATTTCATGCCCATGATACATTAAAATATCCACGGTTGCTCATTTTGTGATCGTGAGATTTGTGTGTACCATGATATTTCATGATTTTTTCTTAACATTTTTTCATTTTTTTTCTAGTCACAAATTTTTCCAATGTCCTTCCAACACACATTAAGAAGTATTTTTGGTGAATATCCATATCATATTGTAATTGATTTAGTATAGCTTTAGTATGAATTCACATATTGTGAATTACTTCAACATGAATTTTCCCAAAAATGTCAAGTTCACAATGAATTATGGGTGTTTTCTGGATAGGAATTTTTGTATTGGGGACCTTAAATACCCCCTACAATAAATTCGGATGTATTGTGGATGTGTTTTGGTTGGCGCTTCTGGTGTCATGATTACCACCCCTAAAAGACAAAAATAAACTATTTCAATGTAAAACTCAATGCCCTGGAATTGAGTTGATCAATGTGCCCTCCCCCCACCTTTTGAAAACATCTCAGTCAAGTCCCATCTACATCTTTAGATAAAAGCTAGTATAAGATTTGTTAAAAGGGCATCGTCTAAACTCTGCCATTCAGTTATTTTTCTTAGAATCAGAACTTAATCCAGATAGATAACTCCAGATGCCATACTTATTTAAACTAATTAAGCTAATAAGGTAAATGTCTAATAGTGTTTCATTACTAATTATGTTAAGGACAAAAAAAAACTACATTAAATAACCCATCTTATGGCTTAGTTTGCAGTGATACAAAAATCTCGTCGAAGATACAGTACCTACAAATATGAGACCCTAATCAAAATATACCTGATTAGCTTAATCAGATACGAAAGTATGGCCTCAAATAGTGAAACACCTTAGGGCCTCCATACAGCCAAGCCAAGATACAGTCTTATGCTCACAAAGGCTAAGACCCTAAATTAATAAAGACAAGCATACATGGACTGCATAAATCAACTAAAACATGCTTTAAATTTCTAAATTCAAGTTCTGGTATGCCTTCCATTGACAGTTTTCTTGTAATTTCAGCCTGGTACCAGAATCCCCTCGATGGCTATATGCAAGGAAAAGGGACTCGGAGGGGCTGAAGGTGCTCAAGATGATGGCTCGGAGAAACGGCCGGCCCGAACCCTTGGACATCAATATCACTGTGGTAAGAAACAGAATCATATATGAGAAGCTAGTTCTACAACATAATATTATCTGTAGAATGCTTACTTTCCAAACAATAGTTCATGCTGGTTTATTTTAGGTATCTAAGAAAATTTTACTTTTCTAGATTAATTTGATAACCCTTGAAGTTAGATTTTTATTAGTATTCATAATCATTTGGAAACCTTGGTAAGCTATGCTTGATTTGAGGCATAAGGTGGTTTACTGTGTAAAATGGAAATTGTGGAAGGTGAGTCCTTGTTCACTTGAGTAATGTAGATTGTTAAGTTTCTTGAATAATGATTACTGTAAACGTATTAAATTTTGTGCTGTATATATTTTCGTGCATTTCGCACACCACCATAAATGCGCGCAAATATGACATGAGTGAATATTAGGAACATTGTATAGGCTCACAGTAATCTAAAGGTCTTGTGTAAATTACATTTACTAATGATTGAACAAGGTTTCCATCATGTAATACAGTGAACCTAGACTCAAATACACTTTTAATTTCCAGGAGAAAAAACAACAAGAGGGACAGATAGGACTATTCTTTTCGACGCCTATACTGTTAGTCCGTTCAGTGCTCATCTTTTATGCCTGGTATGTATTATAAAGCCCTGATGGCATTTTTACCCTGGTTTGTGGTAAAGGTGTCCTTTTAATTTCACTTGGTACAGCCTCCCCAATGTAGGGAAAATAGTAATGTACATTTTGGATTTGAATCTTAACATGAGCCATTTAGTATTTATAGCCTATATATGCAGAACCCCACTTCCCGCAATCCTTCACTCCAAGAATAACATGTGAGCAATTGGTCTGTGAACATAGAAAACTGGTCCGATCCTTAGGGACTGGACCTCATTAATCAGATCTTTAAGATTTTTTTGTTACATCTCATAGATTCACCACCCATGTGATGTTGGGGGTCGGGGTGGCCAATGTCGTTGAGGCATTGGTACCACTTGTTGGCATTGGTACTTCATGGGTTCGAGTCCCATGGAGTACAGCATGAAAAAAGGGCAGGATGACCCCTGCAAGGAATTGAACCCAAATGGTCCACATGACTGCAGTGGAAGAGCATTTAATAAATTGAACTCAGCCTGTATGAAAAAAATCCAATAAAAAAAAAAAAGTAAAACCAGCTGCAAAGCTTTACCTTGTGCAGTCTGTTAAAAGAACCCTTAAGGGTTGGCCGGACTTTAAACTAACCCTACAAACAATCGAACAAACAAATCAAGATTTTTGAGGAGGCAGTAAATCGCTCTAAAAACATTCTTCTATTTAAAAAAACAAACAAATGAAATCGATCTTTAATTATGAAACACAAAATCTTACTCTATCCTGCTGCTCCCTCACAGGGTAGTGGCATCCTTCACCTACTATGGCCTCACCTTCAGTATGGGGTCGTTGGCTGGTAACATCTACGTAAACCTAGCCGTTAGCGGGGCCTTGGATGTGATTGCCTGCGTCATTGCCCAGGTTGCCGTGTCCAGCTGTCTTGGCCGACGGCTGTCCACATGCCTGCTCTACACACTGACTGGGCTGTCCCTGCTGGTCATTTTGGCAGTCCCTAAAGGTATGTACTCTTTTGGTCTTAGCTACTGCAACCTGGTCATTAGCTTTGACTCCTTATCTGGCAACCTCTGCAATACTTTGGCTATTCATGGGGCTCTAGAGTTGGGTATATCACTCTGTCCATCTGTCTTGGCAAGCTAGGATCAAAGAGCCTCCTCTACAGATCTTGTCGAGACGTGACCACATGATCACTTTTTGGTGATCTCCACATGGTTCTCAAGACCACATGGCAATAGAAAGACAAAGAATTAATCACATTTAAATTATCAAGCTTGTTCGTTATGATTCAGTGATTTATTGTAAAATTGAAAACTCCTTGTCTAAACATTCTCTAGACCACTTGGCAAAAGAAAGACAATGAACTATTTTAATTTAAATGATCAAACTTGTTCATTATGATTTAGTGATTTGTTATAAAATTAAAAATTCCTTATCAAAATATGTCTTCTAAATGTTTTAGAATGGCAAATAATAATAATAATAATATTTAATTGATCACCAACATGGCGGCCAGCTTATTTTGAGAGACATCACCTGCACAACGTCGAACGGCTGACACTTCATCCCCAATGATTTAGTTTGTAAAGGACATAGGAATTCTATGATAAAAATATTGCCTTCAATACTGAAAATATTTTTTGTTACAGACATGCCATTAGTAGCAACTGGCCTCGCTACTTTTGGCCGTTTTTGCTGCACCGGGTTCTTCACCACCGTTTACATATGGACTGCAGAGCTGTATCCCACAATTATGCGGAACACAGGCATCAGCCTGTCCTCTGCTTTTGGTAACGTGGGCGGCATCGTTGCCCCATTTGTCAGCCAGCTGGTAAGTGGATGTTCCAGACTTTTCAATTTTCTGTTTTGAAATATCAAATTTCTGCACAAACTATAGTAGAACAAACTGCCCTGAGAAGTGACAAAGGTTGCAAGATGTTGTCAAGTTCAAATGTTTTTCCTCCAGGAATTAGCCTCAGTGAAAAAGGTGCAGATGGTTATATATACATTTATATATTTGTATAAAACTGAATGTTGATACTATCATCTTATGATGTTTATAAGAATACACATTGTGTATGGCATGGGATTTTGTGATTGTCTTTTTGATAAAATAATATATTTTCATCAACACAGATACTTTTTGTTAGTATATACACGATTGCTGTTGTTTTGTCATCACCTTATGTCATGTTATTGTCCTGTACAAATATGTGTAGAAGACCAGCAAAAGCAGAAGACTCATTTCCAAGACAAAAATATTTACATGTGTTATTGTATTCCTTCGAGAAAAAGTACATTATATCCATTTAATCAGTGTCATTGTACCATGTGAGGAAATGTTACATGTAATTGGTTACATGTTATTGATATACTGATGAACTATTGCTGGTAACCTATGGCCCAGAATGTTTTTTCCCTCTGTAATTTTATAAAGGTAACTGGGGTTGCCTTATCATCGAAAGTCGGTTGTCAAATCTTTTATAAATGAAAGATTTGTTGTTTCCACTAAATGACAATATTTGGATGATTTTGGGATTTTGTGGATGATTATTTCCAATGACTAGAGGTACAAAATACAGAGAACAATGGATTTGATTGGTTTTAATTGTTTTTTGGGAAATCGTTGGCCTTTGTCTCGAGAAGAATTTAACAAATTTAATATTTTGTCTTTGACAAATCTTTAACGATTATCTTAAGCAAATTTCATTTCCAGTCATTCACAAACGATTGTGTGTTTCAACTGAACGATTTTATGAATGACTATCGAACATTTACAAATCTTTCCTAGTCTTAGGCTGTCTTGAGGAGAATGTCATTTGGTGGAAACCCGGCTTTACATTATCTTAAAGGGACTTTCTCGTCTGTGAGTTCAATGAGATACTTCCGCCGACGTTAGCTTAACGACGTGACGGCTGGAGACGTGTTTTCCACTTTTGGAACGTAATTTGGAGACATTATTGGTCACTTCACAAATTTGGCGCAGCCATCGGGGAGTTACAACGTATCAAAATATGTTCGCCTCACGGATAAGAAAGCTCCTTTAAGACATGTTGAATAATGTTCACACTGTGTTTGTAAACAGTCACACACACATCATTTTCCACTTTTGCAGGCTGTAATATCGCCCGTCCTGCCCTCAGTGACGTATGGCGTAGCATCCCTGCTGGCGGCAGTGCTGCTACTGTTGTTACCTGAGACAAAGGGACAACCCCTAGCACAAACAGTCACAGAGTTAAAGGAAATGCTGAGGTAAAAGTCAAACATCAATAATATTACATTCTTATTGGCATTATAGACTATTTAATCAATAGATTTATGTTGTAATACATTTGGTATCTCAGCAAAACTTTTATTGTATATGAACTAAATAAGCTTTGTTACTGAAAAAACTGAGTCAGTGTGACCAGTCTGTGTAGGCAAGGTTGACATACGTGGCGGTCACATGACACCGCTCAGCCATGATGCTGCAAGCAGCCTATTTAAGTGACTAGCATGTGAATGTTCCTGAGAAATACATCAGACCTTCTTTTTCACCTTTTTTCATTATTAACTTTTGTTTTTCCTACAGGAGAGAAAAGAAGAGTCCGGTACCCGTCCCTGAGGCAGAGGAGACGTTTCTCAAAGATGAATCAGCCTAGAAATAGATTTAGCACCTGAATATGTATATATGTACAAAATTGCCTTTACTCTTGGTACATAATCTTTTTCTAATGGGAAAAAGACCAATTGTTATATTTTCTTGATCATGGAGGTTTTGATCTCAACAGTAGCTTTCTTTTGTTATCTTATTCTAACCCTTTCAAGATTAAAGAAGCTTTACATGTCTCTTATTTATATGTAAATAATGTATAGAAAATGTATAGGATCCTCTGGGCTAGTGAACTGACAGCGGCAAACCAGGGAAGGAGGCATCAGGACCTCCTGGCCAACCTTCCCTCTTGTGGTTGGGACTTGAACTAGAGAAGAACTTGACATTGTGCCAATGCATGCAAGTGTGCAATATTTTAGTACTTAGCCTATATGGGGAATACCCGCTTTCAAAAATCCTACCCGGAATCAACTAAGTAGTCAGTCACCACATTCTCACATATTGGCTGACACCAGGAGCTCCAACTAAAAACCATCCACAAATTTTCTGATCACGATAATTCATGGATTTTTCTTTTCACTTTCTTTCTCATTTTTTTTTCTTATCCCAAATTGTTCAAATGTCCTTCAAACATCCACTAAAGATATAATAATATTATGTGAATGTACATAGATTGTGAATGATTTTATCAAGATTTATCACATAGATTTCAGGGTAGGGTTTTTGCATTGTGGGTCCTAAAATACATCCCCCGATAATAATGTTGTATCTTGGATTTCATTTTGGTTGGCACCCCAGATCTAGAGGACTGTCAATACGCTTCAGAGAAGAACTCCTGCTTCTCCTAATGCATATGGTTCAATACCTATTTACTAGAAGCCATACTCCATATATATATTTATACCATGTAGAAAGAGAATTTGAGCAGAGTATTTATGCTTAGTATGTCAAATAAAAATAAAAGGCTTGAAGAAGTTGGTTTGTGCGTTATAAATTCATACTTATTATAATACAAAACTTTGTAAAGAATGTGGAAATTAAATGATAAATTTGAAAGTAAAACATAAATTTGAAAGTTAAAAAAGCACTTCAAAGTAAAAATAAAAAAAAATTGAAATTACAAACTAAGAATTGGAACTTTGAAAACAGTGAAAGTAAAAGATTAGTTGAAATTAGACATAACAATTCATGTCATGACAGTTTGAAATTACTAAACTAAGAATTGACAGTAAAATAAACAATTATCAAAAGTACAAAAATATGTTCGAATGTAAAAATGTCAATAAAAAGTGAAATAGTCTGTGATCTTGATTTCATTGGATTGAACTTCTGGAAAACAAGTGGGAAATAAAAGAAATACCTTTTACACATTTTCTGAATAAGATATCTGTTTGATATTGTGATGAATGTCTATTCATCAGATAGGTAAAAGACCAAAATAAGAGAAGTAAGGTAATATGACAAAAGTAAAGTATATATGGCACGAAAGTGTAAAAGCCCGAACCCGA
Source organism: Lepidonotus clava (assembly GCA_936440205.1). Taxonomy (NCBI): domain Eukaryota; kingdom Metazoa; phylum Annelida; class Polychaeta; order Phyllodocida; family Polynoidae; genus Lepidonotus; species Lepidonotus clava. The sequence continues at coordinate 1,402,513 of OW387136.1, read as the reverse complement.
AAGGCCCGAAAGAGGCCCGAAAATATAAGAGGCCCGAAAGTGTAAAGGCCCGAAAGTGTAAAAGCCCGAAACCTGAAAGGCCCGAAAGAGGCCCGAAAATGTAAGAGGCCCGAAAGTGTAAAGGCCCGAAAGTGTAAAGGCCCGAAACCCGAAAGGTCCCGAGAAATATAAACCGGAAGTGATATGTAGACCGGAAGTGATAATGTAAACCGGAAGTGACGTCAATTGTAACCACGTGACCAAAACCAGCCAATCAGGGCTGACCACTAGAGTATAAAAAGGGGCGGTGAGGCCCGAATAAATGAGTTCTTTCACAGTTCTCCTTGTTCTCTCTCTACACGTGTCTTCTTCCCTTAAACAACCGCTGAGATGAGCCGATACGAGTTAATTAACTAGAAGTTTGGGTAAAATAGTAGAAGTTCGAGAGAATTAGGCGAAAACTTAGGACGCGGGCCTGAAGGCCCGAGGAACGAAAGTAAGGAACGAAGGACCGAAACTGGCCCGGATGGAGTCCCGGAAACGCAGGCCCGGAATGGCACGAAGGCCCGAAACCAGGAACGGAGACCCGGAATCCAGGGGAACGACGGCCGAACTGGCTCGGATTCTCCGTCCGTCCGAGATCCGAAACAATTCCCACGTCCCTCTGCTGTAGGAATCGGAAACCCCGACCTACCGAGGAACGTCACAATATGTGTCCTTAGTAATAAACATTTCAAAAGTAAACGGTAAACTTATGAATAGTGCCATATCTCGGGGGACTTTTATGATATTCAAACATGATTTTGACTTTGTAGAAAGAACTGTGGGAATCAAGAGGTGGCCGATGTGCTCCAAACACTGACCAAAATTGCCTAGCTTGAACAGAAGCTTCAATGGGCCTCACTGACTATCCCATCTGTCCACTACAAGCACACTTTGAAGGGTCAATCAAAAGTATATTGCATCATAACATTCCCCTAATTTTTGTTGAGATTTATAATTTCTTATTCAGATATATAAAGGTCAAAACTCTTTGCTTAATTTCAAGAGGTCAGTATCAACTACATATGCAGGTTGGTCTATGTGACACTAAATGTTAGGCATCCACAGAATGCAGCAATCCAATTGGCTGAGGTACACTCCACTCCATGTTACTGCACAACAAATCAGTTAGGTGGCAGCACCAGCACTAGCCTTCTGATTAGCTGATATGCCACTTCTTTCCAGCTATTTTCATGCCAGTGTAATGAATTTTGTTGATATTTTTGCATCAACAGGTGTTGTTTTGTCTGTGGAGGTCAACCACCGCAGATATTCTTATCTCCAGTTTTTTAACCAAAATAATGTACATTATTTTCATACCAATAATAACTGTTATTGTCACTACATCTGAGTGTTTATATAAATAACAGTAACAAAATGCCAGTATACATAATTGTCTGAATACCCAGGGTGATGTTTTATGAGCTTAAGGATAGAGAGTGGTGCTTTTGGCGTTTTCCACAGTAGATGCATCTTTGATTGGTCAATGATTAGATTTTAGGAATATCTGCCTAATATTTCTCATATTTTGACTTGAATATGCCGTGTACAAAAGGCTACATGGAATATGTTTGTTTGTAAAAGATTGACTGAGTAAATGAATCATAAAAACAAAAGTGTGACTTTTAACTTCTGATTTTTGAAGGTTGATATCTGACGCAATGTTTAAGGCAATTACTGGAAACTGTGGATTTATGTTTGAAACATTCTTACACAGGGAACCATGTCTCAGATTTTTTGGAAAGGTCCTAGTTTAATTTTGAGAAAATATTGAAAAACAAATTGAAATATTTTTTTTAAGTTACCAGTTTTTTTTAATAAAATAAAAAGTAGGACATGTAACAAAATTCTGAGAACTCCAGAATAATGTTTTTGCATTAAGGCCATATTCCACTATACAATATACAGGGTTCAAACCTCGGTGCTGCCTGTTACACCACCTTACCTTGCTGTTGTTTCCATCCCCATAGATTGTATCGTTGAACTGTAAAGGCTCATACACACCAGACGATTTTACCGGCAATGGGCGGGGAAAATCAACCGATTCTTATGATCGCCTGTCAGTATGGTATATTGAAATGTACACATTTGTTCGCTCGATAGGTAGAATCGGCGGATTTTAGGGCCGACCCATCGGCCGACTGTGTAAGAATGTCCTAGTTGGTATGGGGCTCAATGGTCAAAACCGTGAGTGGTCCTCATATAGCTGAAAAATTGCTGAGCGGATGTTTAACTGCAACAATCATCATCATATTGAAAGCTAGACCACCTCAGCACATAAAAGAGATAACGTTTAATAATTCATCATAACAAGCCTACCAAGCATTCAACTCATACTTGTATCAAAACCACGTCAGATAACCAACGCCCTGTAACTATACACAGTTACTGTGAATTGATACAATCAAAACAGAATAACATTACATTGGAACATCATAGCAAATATTCCCAATGGTACAACTATGAAGTATCGTTACATGTCTAGTGTAATCGCCTGGCCTGCTGTTTGGCTGTATTAGAGACAAATGAAGTTTTGACGGGATTCAGGGGACTCAACTCAGGCAAGCAGGGACGTTGTATGTTCTGTGACCATACTCTTTCGGTCAGTCTATGACCTGCCCAGTTTTTTTTTTTTTTTTTTTGAACAATTTTTATTTTGACTGAAACCATTTCAGGCCTAAGCCTGGTCTTCCGCCGGCTCCAGTGCTCGGTCAGAAGGAATTATTTACAAGTTTGATGGTGTACAGGCAATTATATAATATTATCACGATACATTTGCTTTGGATGAGATCACATTGGATGAATTATGAAAGTGCCCAAGGGGTAATTGTTCAGTTCACTTCTAACATAATCATATTCTATTTACAAGTTTTTTAATATAGGATCAGAGTGTACTAACTCACGTAACGTATCAAAGCTGTATAATACAACAATAAAGCACAGTATGGCAATATTTGTATTTGTATTCCTCTACATCAGCATATATAATCATTCATTCATTCAGGCATACAGGATTAAACAAATAAAACACTCAAACAAAATACAAAAACAAAAAAACAAAAACGACAGCAGCAAGGCAGACAGACATCAAATAACAATCAACTTTTCATTCAGGAAATTCAATACGTATAGTATTATCACGTAAACCCTGGTATATCAGACCTTTAAAGCAATGTTTAGAGTCTTCAAGTCTCGTGGATAAGGGAAGAGCATTCCAGATCTGCGACCCCCAATAAAACGGAGTTTTTCTATAATGTTTTGTTCTTGGTACAGGTAGGTCTATTGTCATCATATTATTATTTCTAATATTAATCTCACGCCGTACGATCGGTATGTTTCCCTTTTGTATACAGGCTTTAATTAATATAAGTAATTTACAAATCAGTCTATTTCTTATATAATTGACATTCGAGATCCGATGTAATTCGGATATATGTTGATCTCGGGGGTCCTGCACGTTCAGACAACACCTTATAGCATTATTTTGCATGACCTGGAGCTCTTCCTGTTTAGCTTTGGGTACTACCGTGGTGAAAACAAGCCCATAATCAATAACTCCTACGAACATAGATTTCAAAATCAGTAAGGAGGCATTCATAGTAATATATGGACGGATTCTTCTCAACAGCGAAAGTTTATGGCCAGCTAATTTGTATACATTATTCAGGTGTGCTTTCATATTAAGGTTACTGTCAATATCTACCCCAAGATACTTAAAATAGTCTACGTAGGCAAGTCTTTCGTTCCCTACCATAATATAATAGGTCCCTTGTAGAGTATTGACATCAACGAACTTGTTTTTTGGAAAGAATTGGACATTCGACTTAGATACATTTATGGTTAATTTATTAACATCACACCAGCGCTTTATTCTTTTAACATCACGATTAAAAACATTAAACGTATCTATATCAATACGTGGACATGGTGAGTAGAGAACTAAGTCATCTGCATACATAATAACTTTCATATGTTCAGGTATTCTTGCAATTTGATTAAAATAAATACTAAAGAGCTGCGGCCCTATAACACTTCCCTGTGGGACGCCGTAGTGTACGTTCTCCACCTTAGACTTAGTGTCTGACACAACAGTTGACATTTTTCTATCAGATAAATAACTTGAAAATAATTTTACAGTCTGGGGAGCAAAGCGTAAATCTCTCAGTTTCTGCAATAAATGGGGGTGGGATACGGTGTTGAACGCCTTTTTCAGATCGAAATAAACTGCAATGGCATTGTCATTTTTATTTAAAATATTATATATTTCGGTAGTGAGAGTAAAAACTGCCATTTCAGTCGAGTGGTTAGGTCTGAAACCAAATTGACGGTCATCAATAATGTTATTATTATTCAGAAAGGTAGAGACTTGCGAGTGAATCAGGTGTTCGACAACTTTCCCCAATATAGGCAAAAGAGATATAGGTCTAAGATCACTTGGGTTCTTAATATCTGTTTTTTTTGGTATCGGGACAACAGTAGCCGTTTTCCAGCTATCTGGATAAATACCTTGGTCAATTATCTTATTGAAGTAGGTAAGAAATACGGGTGTAAAATGCTCCATTACTCTCTTCCATATAAGACTAGAGATCCCCTCTGTACCGCTTGACTTAGAAATATCTATGTTTGCTACCCATTTTTCTACCTCTTGTTGTTCAAAATAAACCAGGTTGAACTCCTCCTCAAAATTTTGGTTAATTTGTATATCTATGGGGTCTAAGTTATCAGGTATCTGATTTGCTAGGACCTTTCCTATGTCAGAGAAATATTTATTTATCATTTCTGCAGTTCCATATGGATCTAAAATGACGCCGTTTTCATCAGATAACTTTACTGGGTCATTATTTTGTGGTGATATTAGGTCTGATAATATTTTCCAAATTTTTTTTGGGTTTTTTGCCTGGTGTATTAGCTCAGATTTAATAAAGTTTGATCGGGCCCGTTTCACCATTGAATTTGTAATATTTCTCAGAGTTCGGGCTGCCTGCCTATCCTCTTCCCGATTTGTCCGCCTAGCTTTCCTCAAAGCAGCATCACGGTCTTTCATAAATTCTAATATTTCGTTTGTCAACCAGTCTGCCTTTGTTTGCTTAAAATTAAAAGTTCGAGTCGGAATGTGTATATCTAAGGCCTTCAATATAATATTATGTATCGTGGTTGATATGAGATTAATGTTATCTCCTGTAGTCACTTCAGAAAATCCGTCAGCCTCCATAAGTTCGAATAATCTTTCACAATCTAAGAAACGATATGATCTACCCGTGAAAGAGCACTTTGGAATAGATATTTTATCTTTTTTAATATTAATAATGACAGGGAGGTGGTCACTAACACTCCAGTCAAGGGTATTTGAAAATTGAACTCTATCACTGTTCGTAAATATTAAGTCAATAATAGCCTTGCCATACAATGGTCGAGTGGGATTGTCAATATATTGCTGAAAGGAGTTAGCCTTGGCAAAGTTTTTTAATAGTTTTGTGTTTTCCTGACCCTTCTTGCTGTAATCTATATTAAAGTCACCTCCTAGTATTATCTCACAGTGCTCACGTTTTGGTAGAAAGCCCACAATACGATTTAAGGTATCAATAAAATTTTTAAAGTCACCATCAGGGGGCCGATATATATTTATGACATAAAGTGGCCTCATACCGGCAACAGATAGGCGGATTACCATCGATTCAATACAATTATTTGAGATACATAGTTCCGTTGGGTTCAGTAAGCAACAATCTAGTGTATTTCTACAATACGTCAACAGACCTCCTCCTCTTTTAACAAATCCTTGGTTATTCTGCGCCTTCCTATCAGACCTGTACGCCTTAAAGCCTTGAATATTTAGAAAGGTAGTAGAAACATTTTCCTGCAGCCAGGATTCATTTATACAAATAAAATGGTAGTCACACGAATCAATCAGTAATCTAATAGAATCCAACTTATTGCACATACTACGAACATTCCAGAAAACCACTCTGAATCCTTTCTTGGCTATACTATTCATATTTTACAATCATACCGAGAAGAGATAAAGTACTCCATGAGCTAAAAAATGAGTAGGGATGAGATGATCACAGTTTTCACCTGTATCTACATACTGATGAAAGTACATAATTAGAGAAAAAAAATAGGTAGGCGCTCGGCCTAGCACCCGCGTCAGGGGATGTAGATATAATATCACTTCGAATCTGTTTTTAGCGTTGAGATCAAATGTTATTGATTTAGTAATACAAAAAAGTTAGTTTGGCAACAGTCTTTGTTCCGGCCCCTTACAAAGCTGTTGGGGGGTCAGAAAACAAGAGTTAATGTTAGTTAGAAAGTTCTTTTCCTTTTTTAGATCATATTTAGGAACAGTGCCAAGCGGTATTTACTATTTGTTGAGCCCATAGGTCGAGAAGGTGGCAGGATGGGTGATATCCGTCACTTAACAGTGAATAATCGTGTGTGTACCTATGTTTTCCTCGGTGGCGGTGCATTTGGCGGGAGGTCCAGCAGGTAGGGGTATGGTTCCTGGTGTTTACTACCGCTATCTCCTTGTTTATGTCCGGTATCGAGTTATTCAAGATCCTTTGGTGTTGAAAGCAGGCATCCGCACACCATGGGTACCTATGGAGGTCCAGTCCGGAGACTTGGCAAAACATCAACAGACCGCCCGGGTAGGCCTTATGATACGCCACTTCTGCCTCGTTTATTAACCCCGCCATGTGGTCCACTAGTTCCTCCTCCGATGTGTAAGGAAATCTGTATCTCTGGGTAGTAGCGTCCCATCTTAAGAAGTCTGAGGCTCCTGCAAAAACCAGACAGTTGTCGTATTTGTGAAGTGCGCTAAACCCGTAAGCCGATGACACAGCTCCTCGTATCCCCGCTCCTGGCTGGCTTTTGACCGTTATCGTAACGTTGGTGTCATTCCTAGTATCTATATAGGGCTGTAAAAAGGCAGTCCTACAATCCCCAAATACTGTCATTCGGATCATGGCGAGTACTAGGTGATAAATCCTTGGGTGGTTGTACAAAATCAGTTTTTGAATTCGGCGTCACTCGAGCAGGGCGGAAGCTAGGTCTCTTGTCCGCGCCTGCGCAGTAGCTATCTTCCGCTTCTTGTCCAAGATGGCGGCGCCCTATTCACAACAAACCTAGCCAGCCGGAGGGAAAGCGGCCTCAGGGCCTGTTTACAGTTATTAGTAGGTTATATTTAGCAATTTGTCATTCGTCTTTTTGCCCTACCGTTTCAGCTTCAGTCGTTTGGGGCTGTGTATCTTCTGTTTTGGAGGGAGAATCACTAGTGTCAGCCTCCTCCGTCGTCTGCTTCCGTGTTCTTGTCTTACGGGGGGGTGTTGTTTTCGACGCCTTTCCAGCGGTGGGTTTGATCCTTTGGGACCTTCTGGGTTCATCTATGGTAGCTTTTCCTCTCTCCATCGTCTGTTTGGCGGGTCTGTCTTCGGTTAGGGGATCTTCTCGAAGGATGGCATCCCTCTCTTTATCTAGGATGAGTCCTAGCTTGTTCTGGCCGGTCCATTTACGATCTTTCAATGCCTTCGATCGCAGTGGTTCTCCTGAGGCCCAAATCCTATCTCGTGTGCATTCCACAAATTTCAAGTTATTCGTACCTCTCATCTTCTGCCGGAAGGAGGGTATCTTAAACTTTTCATGGACTAGGCCCGCCATCTCGTCAAACTGCTCATCGTTCCACATAGGTAGTGTGTCGATGTTCTTAACCAAGGCTTTACAGCGTCGTGGATCTTTTTCTTTGAGTACCCTCTCAGCCAGGGCGTGGTGGCCGTTTCTCAGTGCTTTCAGGTGACTTATTCCTTGTTCGATGCTGGTGTAGTTCATACCTCTGTATGTGATATCCACGGTAGCAAAGCTCGAACACCAGCTGTTTTCCGACTGGAAGAAGATATACTCCCCGTCGCAGATCGTGAAGGCATCCTCCAGAGTTAGGTCAGGTGACAGTTTGTACAAGTCGTTCACGGTGTACTTAATGCTATTGACCACTAATATATCGCCAACCACTCTGGCTTCTTTACCATCTTCACGTGCCAGGTCCGCCATGGCTCTCAGTTTGGATCTGTTTAACCTCTGCATCTCGTCCAAGTTCTCATTTATCCATACGGTCTTACAGCTGGGGTTGTTTTTTATTTTTTGTCTGTCCCTGTATACACTGTCTCGTAGCTGCTTGCTCTTAAATTCGACCACGATCGGTCTGGGTCTTTTTTGCTTTTCTTGTTTCTTCCCCCTTCTGTAGGTGTTTTCCAGGTCATTGACAGTAGCCATATGTCCAGTTTCAAAACAGATCTCACGTGCTATCATGTTGGCATCGTCGCTGTATCCTTCAGGTATACCATCGATAACCACAGTTTTCTTTTGAGCTTCTCTTTTCAAGACATCTTGTATCTTCTGGTCAAAATCAGTGTTGGAGGAGGGTCGATTTACTTTGTCATTCAGGGTGGTTTTCAAAGTGTCATTTTCCTTTTCCAACTGCGTCACTCGAAGCAGGAGATCTTCCACGTTTTTTGTGTTTGATTCCACCGTTGTTTTTATAGATTTAAATATGGCTGTATTCTCTTTCATTTCTGATCGCATCTTACTGATGTCATCTTGTAGCGTGTCTAGATTGGCCGTGCGTTCCAGAAGAAGATTAATTTTCTGTTCAATGGTCGGCTCCATGTTGACATTGACACTGCGGGCGATATATGGGGGCCGGTCGTTGATTCAAAAGTTCAATTTGCAAAAGTCATGTATATGTACTACTTTGGTGCTTAGCCACGATCCATTCGTCAAAAAGTGATAAATATATAATTCAGGTCTATTTTCCACTATTTGATCTGTAGATCGGTCATCAAACTATCATTTTTGCAGTCCTTTCTCTCCCCCTATAAGCGGTGCGTTGTCCGAACACGTCCACTCAGCCCGACGCCATATTATTATTTTCCATGTCACAGTGACGTTATTTTAGGTACAGTTGAGACTTACTAAAAAAATAATGTTATAATAACGTCATATTTTATGATGTTGGAAGCTTACTTATAAAGAATGTTATAATAACGTTATCATTAAGTTAAATGATGTGACAATAAAATCATAGTGCGACGTTGCAATGTAATGTTCTAAATACATTTTTGGTTGTCATCAAACTAATGTAACAAGACCCAAAGTAGAACTTAAAAGAACGTTGCTGCAATCTTATGATGACGTCATTTTCTTGCTTGGGAAGATTGTTGGGATCCGACGGGTTCTGATGTATCAGGGCTTGAGGAAGTCTACATGAAAATAAAAAAAGGGTGTCAGGGGAACTATCCTAGTCCTGTGTCATTATTTGTTTTAAATGTTACATGTGAAGCTCCACTCGCCCTGGTACAAAGAAAATGTCGCAATGTAGCATATGAAACGTCGCAAAATCCTCCATATTGCACGTCTGTGCTTAATGGACGATCTGGTTTTAATCTAGAAACGAATCGCATAATATTATGTATAGGCAATGATTAATCTCAAGGAAAGTACAATTATGAAGGAGCAGCAAAAGCAATCATTACGAATTGTATTATGATAAAGATTTCGTTATAACTTGCAACAATTGTCGTAAAAGTAATCGTACCTCTTCACGATTCTTTACAAGTCGATAACATTTCGTGTTCCGCGCTGAAAGCAGAGAAACCTGAACCAAGTAATTTAGATTTAGGTAAATTTCTTTGGGCTCATGTTTTAGCACATGAGAACACCTTATATTATGCGACACGATGAAGAGAACAAGGGATTAAAGGCCCATTCGCCGTGGTCGATAATTGTGTCGCTTGGAGGAGCGATAAAGATATCGCATGGGGAAAATGATGATCTAGGGGTGATAAAATTATTCACATTGATAAAATTACGTTCACATTGATAAAAAAAGGTTCCATCCAATAATTTTATCATCCCTATATTATCGTTTTCCCTATACGATAACTTTGTCGGTCATCCAAGCGACGCATTTTCGGCCACGGCAAATGGGCCTTTAAGGAAGTGCCAAGACCAAGATTCAGGATAAAGGTTTCAGATTAAAGCCTGGGCCAGTTTTAGCTCTGCTCTTTTCCTATATTTCTGACATTCTATATTTGTTGTCTGCGTGTATAATCTATTTATAGAATCTTGGCTGCCAAATTAGGGACGCTGGGGCTGCGTCCCAAACATACCTGGTAAGCTCTCACCCCTCTGTCAAATCTAAGAACTAGATTAATAAGCCACACAGTGCCAGAAAGCTTAAATTTAAAACGAAAACTACCAAACTTGCTAAAGTCCTAAATAGCCCTTATCACAGGGGCATGAGAATATGGGACATGCTTTCATCTGAAGAACAGTGCGCGACGACAATGGTCAAGTTCAAGTCGGTGATTGCAAGCACCTGCTGGCCTGAAAAATAATGACAACAAATTTCAAATATGGACTAAATGAGTATCTAGAAAATGGTGATATCCACAAGTTGCGCTACTGATCCCCATGTTGTTCATATACTTGTATTCCATACCATTAACCCCCCTCCCTCTATTTAATTTGTACATCAGCTGGAAGAACACCCACCATATTTGTAAGTGAAGTTGATAAATAAATAATAATAAAAAAAGTCTTGCCGCAGTGCCAAATTTAAGAATTGGTTTCGTCGCATGTCACCAAAGGGTGCATTGCACATGGGTCATTCCATGTCAATTCAACCAAATTTCGGAGGGTCCCACGCACTTCGTCTCAGATTTTCTTTAAACCTATAAAAATATCTTCCTTAACATGTTAAAGAAACATATTTCAAATTTGAACATCAAATTCCTGAAACTTTTGACGATATTTCAATTTTTGTGACCCAAGGTTGGGCCAAATTTTGCAGCAAAATTGGAGCTTTTAGTTTTGATGCCAACTTAGTGGACCAATATCTCGGCTGAATATGCAGTTAGAGCCTTGAAATCTTTGGTATCCTTAGTCCTATATGTACCCTCCAAGAATATATCAAGGTTGATTACAGCAGATTTTATAGAGAAAAATGGTATGTCTATGAAAATGGGAAAAATTGCATATAAAAGTAAAAAGTGGCAATATTTGGGAACTCGTAGAAAAAAAAGCTTTCATTCTGTGCCTTTGATAATGCTCAGTCTTATTAAGACCCTCATAGACATTATAATGCTAGGATTTGAGTTTCTGAAATTTGGTACGTTAGGAGATATTAGTCGTTAAACTTGAAAAAAATGCAAAAATGACATATTTTCAGATGCGAAAATGCCGATGTGGGTAGGCTTCAAAATTCTTTAAACTCTGGTATATGAGAGGTCCTTAGGTGTACTTTCTCTAGCTAAAAAATCAAAGTGGCCATTTTTGGTCTTCATAGTGAAATTAGGTCAGACGCGTATAGTGCTTTTTTCCAGAAATGTGCGAAATGGCAATGTTTGGGGCCTCACAAGAAAAAAAGTTTTTAACCTGTGCATCTGATACTACTTATCCTTGTTGAGGCCCTGATGGACATTGCAGCCCTAGAATTTGAGTCTCTGGAGTTGAGTATCTTAGGAGATATTAATCGCTAAACTTGAAAAGAAATGCAATAATTACTTATTTTCAGATGCAAAAATGCCAATGTGGGTAGACTTGGAAATTATCTCAAGTCTGGTATATGAGAGGTCCTTAGGTGTACTTTCTCTAGCTAAAAAAGTCAACATGGCCATTTTTCTTCTTCATAATGAAATTAGGTCAGACGCGTATATTACTTTTTTTCAGAAACATGCAAAATGGCAATGTTTGGGGCCTCAAAGCAAAAAAAGGTTTTCATCCTGTGCATCTGACACTACTCATCCTTATATCAAGACCTTAATGGACATTGCAGTCCTAGGATTTGAGTCTCTGGAGTCAGGTATGTTAGGAGGGGTAACGCTATATTAATTGTTAAACTTGAAATAAAATGCTATAATGACTTATTTTCAAATGCAAAAATTCCAATATGGGTAGGCTTCAAAATTCTTTAAACTCAGGCATAAGAGAAGTCCTTAGGTGTACTTTCTCTGGCTAAAAGATCAAACCAGCTAAATTTTCCATTCATAGTGAAATTAGGTTAGTGCATATAAAGTGCTTTTTTATTTTATAAAAGTATAGAATGGCTGTATTTGGGACCTCATATTATATATGGAATTTATTTCAATCTCTTCCTATCGCAATGCTCTTTCTGAGTAGGAACTTAGCACACTTAGTAATCCTATGATTTGAGATCCTGATAATTATCGGTTCTATGTATTTTGGACATTTATGGAAAAAAAAGCACTATACGCATCTGAATGTCATCACTATGAATACGAAATTTAGCCAGTTAAATGTTTAAGGCAGAGAAAGTACACCTAAGGACCTCTCTATTACCAGAGAAGGCTGCTAACAGGCATTTTTGCATCTGAAAATAAGTCATTATTGTATTATTTTCAAGTTCAATAGCTAATATCTCCTAACGTACGCCATTCCAGATACTCAAATCCTAGGACTGCAATGTCCATTCAGGTCGTTACAAGAACGAGTACTAGTGGTATCAAATTCATAGGATAAAAACTTTTTTTCCATGAGGCCCCAAACATTGCCATTTTGCACATTTCTGGAAAAAGCACTATACGCGTCTGACCTATTTTCACTATGAAGAAGAAAAATGGCCATGTTGATTTTTTAGCTAGAGAAAGTACACCTAAGGACCTCTCATATACCAGAGCTTAAAGAATTTTGAAGCCTACCCACATTGGCATTTTTGCGTCTGAAGATAAGTCATTATTACATTTTCTTTCAAGTTTAACGATTAATATTAACATCTCCTAAAATACTCAACTCCAGAGACTCAAATTCTAGGGCTGCAATGTCAATCAGGGCTATAACAAGAATAAGTAGTATCAGATGCACAGGTTAAAAACTTTTTTTTTATGAGGCCCCAAACATTGCCATTTTGCACATTTCTGGAAAAAAGCACTATACGCGTCTGACCTAATTTCACTACGAAGACCAAAAATGGCCACTTTGATTTTTTAGCTAGAGAAAGTACACATAAGGACCTCTCATATACCAGAGTTTAAAGAATTTTGAAGCCTACCCACATTGGCACTTTTGATTCTGAATATAAGTCATTATTGCATTTTTTTTCAAGTTTAACGATTAATATCTCCTAAAATACTTGACTCCAGAGACTCAAATTCTAGGGCTGCAATGTCCATCAGCATCTTAACAAGAATGAGTAGTATCAGATGCACAGGATAAAAACTTTTTTTCCTATGAGGCCCCAAACATTGCCATTTTGCACATTCTTGAAAAAAAGCACTATACACGTCTAACCTAATTTCACTATGAAGATCAAAAATGGCCGCTTTGATTTTTTAGCCAGAGAAAGTAGACCTAAGGACCTCTCATATGCTAGAGTTTAAAGAATTTTGAAGCCTACCCACATCGGCATTTTTGCATCTGAAAATATGTCATTTTTGCATTTTTTTCAAGTTTAACGACTAATATCTCCTAACGTACCAAATTTCAAAAACTCAAATCCTAGCATTATAATGTCTATGAGGGTCCTAATAAGACTGAGCATTATCAAAGGCACAGGATGAAAACTTTGTTTTCTATGAGTTCCCAAATATTGCCACTTTGTACTTTTATATACAATTTTTCCCATTTTCATAGACATACCATTTTTCTCTATAAAATCTGCTGTAATCAACCTTGATATATTCTTGGAGGGTACATATAGGACTAAGGATACCAAAGATTTAAAGGCTCTAACTGCATATTCAGCCGAGATATTGGCCCACTAAGTTGGCATCAAAACTAAAAGCTCCAATTTTGCTGCAAAATTTGGCCCAACCTTGGGTCACAAAAATTGAAATATCGTCAAAAGTTTCAGGAATTTGATGTTCAAATTTGAAATATGTTTCTTTAACATGTTAAGGAAGATATTTTTATAGGTTTAAAGAAAATCTGAGACGAAGTGCGTGGGACCCTCGTTGAATTGACATGGAATGACCCACATGGCAACAAATTAAATAGGATACATGGGCAATTGCCCAACTAATATCATTGCTGTATTGAAGTGCTTACATTAGATTTATCATGGTTGATTGATTTTGGTTGCCCTAAGCAATAATTAAGTAATTTAGTTTTCATCGGCAACACAACAACAACATTTCAGAAAGGTTGCTGTACCTTTGCTGTGTTTTTGTTGCCACATGGAATCCACCCGTATCCCAAAAGAATCGTCCCTGTCGCCGTGCTGAATTTGGGGTCTAGAACCATCTACTGTGACAGGCCATGCTGTACAAAGATCGGCCATCTTGGAAAATCAGGAAATCTTCCTGAAAGATTAGCTTTTGAATAAAAATAAGAAAAAATAAAGAATAGTTGTCCCTGTCGTCGTAGGTGTTGTATTTAGAGGTCTAGAACCATCCCCTTCCATGTTCATGAGATGAGTGAGTGCACTGACCCGTGTCGGTCGGGGTGGGGTAGGGGGCGAAGGAGGTAAGGGGGGGGGGGGGGTTAGGTGGTATAAGTCTCTTCAGGTGAGGGGATCCCCCAGGTTCATGCTGGAGTCAGTAGAGGACTAAATATGGCAGGAGTAGCGCACGTTCACGGCTCGGGGCATCAGGTGAGACTCTTATTTTGTTTTGTCTGTGACTATCACTGGCGGATCCAGGGGGGAGGGGGGGGGAGACCCAAATGGGGCAATTGCCGGCCCCCCCCCCCCCACCCGCCCCCCCCCCCCACCCGCCCGCCCGACCCAGTTTACAACATTTTGGCATCTTAAAATATTTTTCGTTTTTATAAGGGGGATCAGGGTAGAGCACTGGCTCTAGATGCATCGTAGTATACGGTCAACATAGGGGATTGTTTTTGTATAAGAGCAAGGGCGGCTCTGAGACTTGAGAAACAAAGTTAGAAGTGTGTGGATTGTTTAATATAGTAGGGGGGAGGGACGATATGATGATATCACAGACAAATCCACATAATTGTAAGTCATAACACACACACACACACACACACACACACACACACACACACACACACATACACACACACACGCACACGCACAAACAGACGTGGAAATAAGCATACCCTCCGAACGTCATGAATGGGGAAAAACGGATGGGGGCATCCGCGACACATACATGTATAGAAAGGCATCCTCATGTTGTCCAGGTGTCCCGCCCCCTCCACATTAAGGATCCGTTCAGAGTCGGGAACTGAAGCATTCAGGCTAGTATACCTGGGCAGCGATATTGGCGCGATATGATGAAATATGGGAACTGAATCATCAAGGGGGTATTGCACTTTACGGCTTGGACTGCGACGTTGGCGCGATATGATGATATTACAGACAACTTTACATATATAAGTCATACAATTTTGCAATTTGGAGCATGTTACAGTGACAGAGAACGTTATCTCTATTATCTGTGGTTTCGCTGTGACATCATCTATCAGAGGTTGAAAATGTAACTATATATATATATATATATATATATATATATATATATATATATATATATATATGAGGTATAGGCATTGAGAGATTCCCGAGTCATTTTCTGAAATCCCACTTCACGATAGCACTTTCATCGCGCTAGGGCGGTTTTCCTTATATCAGATGCTGGACGGCAGTATGCATAATATTATGATAATTATACATTTTGAATGTTGTCAATACGTTCACCTTGAGATTTTAGAACATTTCCATAGAATGAGATTCTACCAGTTGACCTGAAATAACAATATGTACAACATAATAGGGTAGCCATGCTGTTACCATGGCAATACGTTCGGCACGTCCGAAATCAATTGCTGAAGCTGAATAGATTTATTCATCTTAGAAATCGATGTCATTTCTTCTTTACTTTATTTAAAAGCAACAATAATTAAGTTGTTTTGACCTGTTTATGAGTCATTACATCTACTTACTTCATATAATTATATGTGCATATATGTGTATATGGGTAGAACTGAAACGTATGATATATATCAATGTTAACATAATTAATACGAAATAATAACATTTAAATCATCGCAAACACAGCCAATAACTGTTAATTATCCTTTTATATATTTATATATATAACATACGTGATTGAGTCAACTTAATAATGTGTATTATATATATGGTAATATAATATTTTATTTGGTAAACTTCTAATATAGAGTAAAAGTATATCTAAAACTACGACTGTTCAGTCGTAGAGTGTGGCAAGGTCGGGGTCCTTCATTAAGACCAGACGGTCGTAGGCTTTGGCGCCTCTTGGATCTACGACAGTCAAGTTGAGTTGAGTTGGGCAGTGTGGCCGGCCCTTAAGATGCGCAAAATGCCATCTGATTTTCTATTCGTTCATTTTCCACATATTTAGAGGTAGCTTTTGGGTAAAAATTGACTTGTTGTCGTAACAACTGAGGACAAGGTGTTAAGAAATTGAATGTTTGACAAGACTAATCAGTCTTGCCGAACCGATTTCTGAAATTGGTCCAAAATTAGTCCGAAATCGCGTCTTGGATCATAATCTTTAAGGTCCCCAGCTAGGATGTGACCGTCAAATCTGTATTATATTATACGGCTTTGGTCTGCTATGCAGGGTACAATACAACACATTAGTGTATAGATGGTTTTACACCTGTGCGACTTGAGCTGCGATATGCCTGCGATATCTCCACATCACAAGCAAGTCGCAGATATGAGGGATGTCGCACAGGTGTAAATGAGATGTCGCAGTATACTGCGACTTGGGAATGATGAGATAACTTTTTATTATCACAGCAAAGTTATCTCAGACCACATCACAAGGTGCGACATTTATTTAACATGTTTAATAATGTCGCAGCAGATGGTTGTAAATAACAGCATGGGATATGCTGTGATATCTCAGTGATGTCGCACCAAGGGAAGGGGTGCTAAAATCTACTATATATACATATGATATATTTGTTTTCATCTTATATGTGTAAATGGCTGGATGCCTGTGATACACTGCAATATGGCTGCGACTTGACTGGGCGAGGGGATTGGGGATTCACCACAACATGCGATATTTTCACATCACAACCTGCGATATGATGGTAATGTCGCAAGCACTTTATCACACAGGTGTAAAAACACCTTATGTCACAATAAATTTGGCTATGACTTTAAAGTCGTACGATACGATTTTCATCATGCATGGGGTAAATGTCATAAGCTTTAACCCAAGCTACGATATGTATTTGACATGTTTAATACTGTCGTGGTGGAAAGGTTCAAATTCTTAGAATTGCAGGCCATGTCAAAGGGAATGTCATAGATAATAACGACATCCTAACAGCCTCAAGGGGGTATTACAATACACGACTTGGGCTGCGATATTGGTGCATTATGATGATATTAAAGATAAATTTGTATGCAGAAGTCATATAATCATAAAAAAATGACATTTTGGAGCACGTTACATATGTGTAACAAAGAATTGTATTTCTAATATGGTTAATTTCTCTAAGACATTGTCATGTCGCAGCTCATGTCGTGTAGTGTAATAGGGCCTTCAGGCTATAATATTTCAACAACATCCTCGTATTCAGGGTTGTACTGTTAACCCTTGTATGTTTACATATAGTACTTTATATTGGCAAAAGCCTTGGAATGTCGTATTAAGGGGGTATTCCACTACACGACATGAGCTGCGACATGGCTACGATGTGGCTACGACATGACAATATTGTGGCGATGTCGTAGACCCCTACGACATCATTGATGTCGCATTAGTGTAATAGGGTGAGTCCCAGTGCCTACCACATTAAAGTCGTGCGATACGATTTTTAACCCAGAGATGTCGCAAGGGTAAAATAGAAATACAATGAATGTTGCAGGCCATGTCGTAGGTCATGTCGTATGCCATGTCGTAAGGAATAGTATTTTACATTGGCAAAAGGCTAGGAATGTCGCACTGAGACTATACTACGGTACTGCTGCGATATACATCTACAAGGTTAGACATACTGGCACCTCCTCCGGCAATACCAACTAATGATATCATGCGATAGGGTCCTCATGTCGTAGGGAGTTCATATCGTGTAGTGGAATACCCCCTTTAGTGTGACACCCTAAAGGGGGTATTCCACTACACGATAAAAGCAGGCTACGACATTACAATCATATCGCACGATATCATTAGTAGGTATCGCAGGAGGAGGTGCCAGTATGTCTAACTTTGTGCGGCATATCGTAGCAATATCATAGCGTTATCGCACCATTTAGGGTATTACACTCAGTGCGACATTCCCAGCCTTTTGCTAATGTAAAATGCTATTGCCTACGACATTGCCTACAACATTGCCTACGACATTCATGTGATTTCCATCTTATCCCTACGACATTATTAAACAGGTTGAATAAAGTCGTGGCTTGGGTTATAGCCTAAGATATTGATCTCCACGACTTTCTCTGCGATAATTATCATATCGCACGACTTTAAAGTCGTAGCACCTACGACTAACCCTATTACACTGCACGACGTGGCCTACGATATGTGTGGTATCGTAGGACAGTCATATCGCAGCCATATTGCAGCCATATCGCAGCAAATGTCGTGTAGTGGAATACCCCCTTGAATGATGCAGTATTGCTAAAATATTACTCCAATATACATATTCAAGGTTTAGGCAGTCTTGCGCCTCCTCCTGCGATACCAGCTAATGTTATCGTGCGATATATCATAGGCAGTGTATATTGTGTCGTGGTATAGCGCTTTGAGAAGAGCTTAATGGCTGTATAAAGAGGGAGTGGAAAGTCTCCTCACCATGTTCGTGTTGTGATCATTATACATATGTCAGCCCTTCACAGGTCACTGGTTCATGCACATCGGCAGGGATTGACGTGGAAAATTTCCAAACCAACTTCAAGATTTTCGAATGGGGGGGGGGGGGGGGGGGGGAGATGGAGGCACTTGGTCAAAACTGTGGGCTTGTGTATGAAAGTGAGGCGGTTATTTCTGTGTGGTCATTTTTTATGTGTAGAGTGATAAGTAAAGTATGTAATGAATCATAGGATTCCAGTAGTTCATGATACTTACTCACTGTTAATCGGCACATAATGTAAATTCAGTATGTGTGGATCTAAGGCGGTGGTGGTTGGGGGTGGGGTGGGGGGTCAGTGGGCTTTCTAACCATCAACACGCACCTTCACACAAATTACCTAAGCAAGAATATGACGTTATAATAACGTTATTATAACGCTCTGGTGAGTCATGCTTTGGTTCTTGTTACGTTATTTTGATGGTACCCAAAGACGTTTTTAGAACCTAACATTGCGACGTCGCAATATAACGCTATTGTGACGTTCTTGTAACGTTCTTTCACATTATAATAACGTTATCATAACATTCTTTATTAGTAAGGTCACAACTTGACAAAAATATAACCTTATTATACCGTTCTTTTTTGGTAAGTTATACCTTTACCTAAAATAACGTTATTGTTATGTGACAATTGGATAGGTTTCACATTAACTAAAAAAGTACAGTTGCAGAACATTCTTGTTACGTCGCTGCTTGCCTGGGTATGTAAGCCCCCCCCCCCCCCTCCTGTCCCCCCCTCCCCTAGGCCCATCGCCAACAGGACATCCAAACACGGTGACTACACAGGGAGGTGCTATCAAAACATGTTAAAAGAGGTGAAACATTCAAAACAAGTTTTATACGATAAATCCCATCCAACGCACTGAATCATGTCACTTAGCAATTAATGACACCTAGCAATGCGACCTTGGCCTTTGACATTAAAGTTATTCCCCTGGTTTCAGGAAATCCAAAAATACTGAGCGTTGATATTAAGACATGTTAAAACATGTAAAACATCGAAAGCAAGTTGTATAAGATAAAGATCTGATCCAACGCACTGAACCATGTCACTTAGGAGGGGGATCTTGCAAAGCGACCTTGCTGTGCGATCTTGGCCGTTGACATTGAAGTTAACCCCTTGATTCCTGCATTTTCATTGGTTCATCCTCAGAAAAGGGGGCGTGGCTTTGGTTTCTTTGGTTTTACCAGGTCAATAACCTTGTATTTATTCCCCTGCTGCCTGTACTTGGGTTTAGATCAGCGCCGGGGGATCTAGGGGGTATGCACAGCGTTTTACTACTTAGCCTATAATTGTTCTAAGCCCCCCCACCCCCCCCCCCTTTTTTTTTGTTCCCGAAATCCTCTATCCGCCCCTGTTATAACGTATATATATATATACTGTGCAGGGCGGATCCAGAGTCAGTCATCTAGATGGTGGGAGGGGGTTGGCTTCCCCACACCACTTAGGTGTGTAAAAAAAAGTGAAAATAAATAACCCTAGATTTTCACGAATCAGCAAACGTACACCCCCCTAACCCCCTGAATCCGCCACTGCTTCGAAAGGGGTATCATTTGTTGAAACCTTCCCAGGTCGGCTATTCGTGGCCTAACGAACTCTCCCCGCCCATTGACCCGTGAACAAAACATGCCCCTCTCTGTCCCCGGTTACCATGACGACCATTCGTACAGATTTGTAGCCGCCATGTTTAAAGGGTATCTTGGACTTCTATACACCATTACTTCGGATCTTGAAATAATTCTTTTCAGTGAGAGGATCACAAACAGGATTGATGTCTGTGAGGATAAGACCCTGACAGGGACACATCTAGCGCATTATGAGGGGATTTCTCCCAACCATGGGTAGCTTGTTTACAGTATGCTAAGCACCTGCAGACTAATTTCGACTAATTTCGTCTATATTGAGCTCCCATCATAATTATGTGAATTCTGAGGCTAGTCTGTACGGGGTTTTAGTCAACATGCACCCCCCATTAGAAATCCTCTTTTTTCCATATTACGTAATGATCTTCAGTGTTTCCACTGGTTTTCGGATGTATTACACAGACATACAATAAAATCGAACATCCTATTATATACCCCTGGTCGCTCCGGCACCTTCCCCTCTATCAGCTGGTCTACGACACGCGACGCAGTAGTTAATTGTTGCAAAAAGGAAATTCCAATTACCGAGAAAATTACCTGATTGGTCCTAATTCTAGATCGAGCGTCCAACACATAAACAGACCAGTATTGTTGGTACGACAGTGGAGATCGTATTAAAGGCTGCTTTAATTAACTATCAGATTCTATCCACGATTTTGGAAAGGGAGTTTTAGGGCCAGTTCTGAGATGCTGTCTATCACAAAACAGGTTTTTGAATTTTCTGTCAAAAAAAAAATTGCCGATGCTTATGAACATTTCAAAATACTCTACTTCTTCTTACCAACGATAGCACAAAGGGAAGATTAATGACTGTATTACTTTTTGCTGTGAACGCCATTGATAATTGCTCCCCCTTTGAGAGTCCGTGCAACCAGATACAAAAGGAATACAACAATCCGTATATTTTTGACTTTTTCAAAATGTAAAAAAACGGCTCTGACGTCATGAAAACCGTAAAATAGATGATGCGTTATAACGGTTTGCAGGTACTCTCATAGGAGGCGCCACCATCGACAACGTAACAAAAATGCCATAGACGATGGTAAGTCTTACATATCTTTGTGAAGCTATACTATTTTTCTTCTTACTAAAGGCATCCCAGTATGATACAGGCCTTAGTAACTAGTCCTTGCAGTAAGGGGCAATATGCCATATACTCAGCCCCCTCCCCCCTCTTTAATGATCACCTTTAATTAACTTCCCAGACCCAGGGATTACCTGTATCTAGGAAATCCCATCTGAAGGAGGGATTATCTAACAGATCTGTCCTTTGATCCTTAATCCAGCAGGGTTGGGAGTTTGGTACGCCACACCCAATGAATGATTTATAGCAACCTGTTCAGTTATATTAAGACATGTGCTAATATCATGTGTTCACGGGAAAGGTACCCAGGCAAGCAGTGACGTAACAAGTACATTCTGTGACCATACATTTTTGGTCAGTCCCTAACCTGCCTAATTTTCAGGTAATAGATGAGTTATTTTAGGTTAAATTGTGACTTACTAAAATAGAGCGTTATAATAACATTATATTCTGGCGATGTTGAGATATCACCCAAACGAAATGTTATAATGTCATTTTTATGTGAAATAACATAACCATAATGTTATAACAATGCAATGTCACAGTGTTAGGTTCTAAAGACGTTATTGGGTGCCATCAAAATAACAAAACAAGAACCAAACTAGGACCAAATAGAACTTTGTAATAACGTTATTATAACGTTACATTCTTGCCTGGGTAGTTGTGATGGATGGTTTGCAATTGGTTGCTAGTGTATTCCCGCCCAGTCTTCTGGTGTAGGTATTCATTGTTAGACTTTCTACTCCCCCACTGTTTGCAATCGGTTTCTAGAATCTGGCAGCTCCCCCAAAAAGCGTTCTATGATACATTAGTCATTGTTTTTGACCTTCAGAACTTGAAAAAAACATGCCAAACTGTCGAATTAGCATCCTTGTTGCCTACTGATATCACTGAGTGACTCCTCCCATACATGCATTGTTCTCCATATTTTAAGCCTGGACCCATGGGAACTCATATCCAAATCGCTTGGTTCAAGCCTATTTCATCCAGAGGACCCCACATTATTGAATGTTAACGTGTATTAGGGGATCGTCTCCAGCCCTGGCTTATTAGGGATAAGGACCCTGAATCCTAGGACTGAGGGACCAGGTGCAGACTTCATGGGGAATATAGCCTAGACGCAAAGCCCGCCCCCCTCCCCACACCCACCATTTTGAGTATATTCTTTCTTTTTTTAAATTCCTGGATCCCGGTGGTTCTGAACACCCACTGGCGGATAAGCCAGAAAAACCTCCGTAAATCCCAGTTAATAAGTTATCATATTGGTCTAGTCTGTGATCTAGCTCTACCTGGACCAATATTCATTTAGAACCATTAAGAAATAGGGGAATGAAATATTACCTTAGAAATATTCAGAAGGTGGAGAATATGTAAGGCGCCGGGCGTTTCACACAAAATAAAAGAAGTATCCTTGTGTTATCTGAAATTATATATTGTCACAGGCCTGTATACAGGTCCTAGTCAAAGGGGGGGGGGGGGTTGGCGATGTTTCTTAATTGGAACGTTTGCTTATAATTTTAATGATTGGCTTATACACTGATTAATTATGACTGGCAACAAACAGTGCAGAACTGTACTATTGTTCTTCCTCTCACAAGTTTCCTGGTTTCTTTGACAGAATGAAAAGTCCTCATCTACAAAGACGCTTCCATTTGATGAGGCGTTGGAGCAGTACGTCGGAGCCTTAGGACGATACCAACTTTTTGCTGCTGTCTTACTGTGTCTAGTGTCCATACCGTGCTGTCTCTGCTTAATGATGTTGATGTTCACTATGGGTAAAACGGACCACTGGTGTGCCCTGCCCCAGCCACACGACGGGCCATTCGCAAACCTAACCCAACAGGATTGGATTAACCTTACAGTACCCATGGAGCCAGGCCGGGAGGGAAGTGCGTGGAAGAGAGCTAGCTGCAAGGCTTACGACCTAGAACTGGATGATGCAGGGATGGTTGTTGGGGTACAGAATAGTAGTCATATGGATTGTGTAGCATATGGATATGATCGGTCAATTTTCCAGTCTACATTAATTTCTAAGGTAAGCATATTTTAGTTTTATGAATACATGTCTGTTGGGATTCTTTTTGTCTAAAAAGTTGAGATATGTTTAAACAAAAATGCAATGTGATATTTACATGTATACATGTCAGTGCACTAAAAAAATGATATCTCATATATGCTTTTGATTGTTAACAGGGGCGGATCCAGGGGGGGTTCGAGGCCCCCCCCCCTTTTTTTTTGGTGGGCACTCAAACTTGCCAAAGAGAAAAATACGTTGCGCGCGTTCACGCGTATGCACATACTTTTAGTACTTAGCCTATATATGGACCCCCCCCTTTCCAAATCCTATATCTGCCCCTGGTTAACCTGTTGATTATGCAATCATTGGTTAAACTGAATATTATTTTGGGCTCTCAGGAGTCTCTCCTAGGTGACCAACTAGCTATAGTGACACCTGTATACAGGGGAACCACATTCAGGGAATCAGAACCTGATGTAAAACCTGTACTTATGTGAATTTTCTTACGTGAGTTTGGGCTTGATTTACGAGAGTTTGGCTTGACTTACAAGAGCTTGGGGTTACTTTATATGCGTTTTTTATGACACAGCTGCGTATGAGAAGTACAGTTTCCATAAACTCACATAAATGCTTCATAGTTACGGAGATTATGAAACACCCGACTGGTCCAGTCCCCTAGGTGCCTCACCTCTTTAGCAACCTATCAACCTCTATGCTTACACAACATAGATCATTATGCAATTACTTTAGGGTTGACAATTTCCAAGAATAGCTACAATGGTAATCAAAGCACCCAATATTTGTAGCAATACAAACCTACACTCTCAAAATATGCAGATACTTTTTACATAGATATTTGACACAATAGAAATATGTGTAATTATATGCTTGGTTTCTCATTTCAGTGGGACCTAGTGTGTGACAGAGGGTACCTCGTTTCTCTTACGCAGTCTATTGCTTTGGGAGGCATGGCCTTAGGTGGTGTTTTTGGAAGTGTTAGTGATAGGTAATGTTTGCATATTCTTTATAATGATAGTCTACATACTTACACCAAGATATACCTTAGTATACATTATAGTGCATATCGAAAAATACTCAGACTTTCTAGTGGTACATCTTGAATAAGATTTATAATAATGTAAAATGTCATGAGTCAAACAGTAGTTTATCCTTAAGTTTTCTTTGTAATATGCCTATTAACCAGGTTGGGGCTAACATAGGAAAACGGGAACGTCCAGAAATCTCAGGACGTCCTAGTTAAACGGGACGATCTGAGAAGTCGGACTGGCCTAGTAAATGGGGCCAATTAATATTCCCCGCCTTTTTATTGTTGTATCTGACCCCTCCAGGCCAGCCCTGGACGCCTGTCCCCGGGTTAAGTACCTATAAATAGCTCTACCAAGGGTGCGTCGCAGACCCCGGGGCTGGTTATGTAAGGCAGCCCGGCCTGCTCCTCCACTGCAGCCCAGCCTCACAGTACTAAGTTACCATAGGCAGACTTATTTTTTGCTTTGCGAAAAAATGTGCACATTTAACTTCATATTTAGATACCTAAATAATTGGAACTACTAATTTATGAGGTTTTTACCGAGTTGGAATTTTCAGCAAATCTCTCTATTAATTAAAATTGTTAGTTTTATACAGGCGTTCCTAAATCCCAGTACGATGGGAGACCCAGACTTATGGGACGTCCTGTTATCACGGGCCAGTCCGAATTTCTGTGTTAGCCCGGACCTGTTAACACAGTTTTGGTAATAATTACATTCAATTAGTTCAAATTCTAGCAATGCATCTTCTCACATTTCACATGAGTTGTTCAATATTGACAATACATTTTTGTTTTGTTATTAGGTTTGGTAGGTGGAAGACACTTCTTGTCACACTGGCAGTTGCACCCTTGCTTCTCCTTTCAAACATCTTTGCCCCAAATGTGATTTTCTTCATAGTGATGACATTTTTGCTTTTCCTCTTCGAATCAGTGGCATACATCACAGCCTTTACATTTGGTAAGTCTTATGCAACACAGTTATATATGCCTTATTGTAGTGATATTACATTTCAGTCAGAAGTTGACAAGGATGCAATAATCTTCCTTTTACTCTATCATTGTTAAGCTTCTAAACAAAGAATGTATATATTCCATTAAACAGGTAGTTAAGAGGCCCATCTCTTAATGTATTATATGATTTACAACGATAAATCTTTAAATAAGGATATCAACTAGTTAACAATCCACATAAAGCCTTGATATTTACACTACTTGCAATTCATATCATAATAAATGTTGTGGAAGCAAGTAACATATTTTGGATAAAGGTTTTAGTTTTTGTTATTGAACTTGAAAAATCTTTCCTGTAATTGACAAAAATACCCTCTTTAAATTTTGTAATAGAATTAAAACCAGAAGAGTGTCCATGGCCAGTTCAGATTTCAACATGATATCCAACTGTCCTCTTGACAAATTTTTAATAATTAACTACTGGAAAATGAGTTTGCCACCATAGTTCAATAAAAAACATTTAATGTTCCTTTACTTTTTTTCATTGAAGTGGTTGAGCTGGTTGGTCCTAAATGGCGGGCAGTCATATCAGCACTTGCACCTGAAATATTTGGGGCTGCACTTATCCTTCTGGCTGGGATTGCCTACCTGCTCCGCAACTGGACTGACCTTAGCTGGATTGTTTTCAGTTCTTTCATTCTCCTTATCCCTATAGCATTGTAAGTATATATCTCACATTACCCTGCTGTCCCCTAGTTATTTCTCTTCATTCACACTGAGAAGTTCATTATAATATTGGATGCAAGTAAAACTATGAAACACTTAATGAAACCCTTGAAATCAAAGTATATCTTCTTGCTCCGGAAAGGCTTGAACTTTCATTCAGCAAGGACATCCATAGACCATCAGAACCCCTTAGAGTGCTGAACTTGTCCAGGATTTATCTATACTCTTCATAATAGTTTGAAATTTAAATTTATATGAGTTGCCTCTCAATGTTAGACAATCTTTCCTACTCCTTCCACTATCATAACAACTTGTACACTTCACACTTATACTAAGCAAATTTTATTCCAACAGATATATATACAGATATATACTTCGATTGAGGGTCAATTAATCATATATATTTATATAACAGAGTGAAGGTCATATGATTTTATGTGATTTCCATTGTACAATGCAACCAGTTTCTAATTCTGTTGTGCCTGCCCTTGTTTCTTATTTCAGCCTAGTACCAGAATCCCCTCGATGGCTATTTGCTAAGAAAAGGAAGTCTGAGGGCCTGAAGGTGCTAAATCTAATGGCCAGGCGGAATGGCAGGCCTACACCCTTCACTGTCAATATTACTGTGGTAAGTAATTTAAATTAAGAGTACATTAGAAGTAAACCTTCCCAAACAATAGATCAGGTATATCTTGTGCCTTTAAGAAACTATTACTGAACTAGATTAATTCAAAACCCCTTAAAACAAAAGAGAATATCGTATAGGAAACTAAAAAGTTTTACCATATCAACTATTTGACTCATATACTGCCTATTATTTTATGGAGAGTAATATAACTGTGTTTGAATGATTATTTAATGAAAATGCAAACCAATTTCATTAAATATATAATAATATATTAAATACAGATTAATATTTTTTATTGAACTAGTATTATACAATGAATCAATCAAGATTATACTATTATTCCAGGAAAAACAACAAGAGAAGGGTCAGATTCGAGAATTCTTTTCATCCCCTATACTGTTATTCCGTTCTGTGATCATCTTTTATGCCTGGTATGTATCATGTAGTCCTAAATCATATATGTGTACTATACCCTAGCAATGGTTATAATTTCCTGCCTCCTTTTGCAGGATCCTGATAATAAGAAACATATAAGGAGACTCAAGAGAGGGTCACCCAAGTCAAGTCCAACTATACGATGATATTTTTATTACACACAGTACAGTTTGAGTTGTAGTCAATCAGAGATAGCCATACGAGAACTTGTAAGCTCTTTTTTACTAATAACAACTTCAACAACTTATGCATCTGAACACTTCTAAATTCAGCAAAGAAGAGGCATTTGTCTCTGCCTCACGGCATCAGAGAAATAGATCTTCATACATTTTATTAAAATGTAGAATATTAT
Source organism: Lepidonotus clava (assembly GCA_936440205.1). NCBI lineage: Eukaryota > Metazoa > Annelida > Polychaeta > Phyllodocida > Polynoidae > Lepidonotus > Lepidonotus clava. The sequence continues at coordinate 1,374,786 of OW387136.1, read as the reverse complement.
TTTAAAGTACCAACAAACAAGGAAGGTATGATTGTTTCCTTTGCTCTATATTATTTTCCTAATCCAGATCAGTTTTTCCTCCAGTGCCCATCACATGAATACTTCAATCTGGTAGTCAATATCACTGGACATACTTTATAGCTGATCCCTGCTGGCAAACAAAATATAATAATCATAGCCCTCTTTTGACCAAATCCAAGTTTCATATTTGCTAGTGGACTTGTGGACATGCATTTTCTTTTTAGTTTAAAACACTACTAAAATACTCCATGCAAATCAAACCTTTGCCAGCCTATAGAACTGAAGCTTCTTATTCCAACAATAATTAATTCAATCTGACCAAAACTCTTCAAAACATGCAGTTTAACTGCTGAAGAGAGGAAGAAATGCTTACCCAAAGAGTTTTTTTCAGTTTTCAAGTGATGTAATAAAACAACATTGTCTTGAAGAGGTGACTAACAGCAGTGCTGGATATAAAAGCAAAACGTTTATTACCAAATACAAACACATCTTTTCCCCTCCTTCTCCTTTAATTGGGTCTAATGATGCAGGAGAAGGTTGTTTAGGGGCAGATACATGATTTCCTAAAGGAGTTAGGATAAGCATCCCAGCAAACAGGACACGTGTAAATACCAGATTAACACGTGTTAAATTTGTGTAATACTGGTGTTGGGGTAATCTCACAGTTATGTCAGTATTTTAGTAGATTTTACAATAACTTTTCCCATAGTTATACACCTATGTTAATTTCATATTATATGACATAATTCATATAAGTGACATGCTCATATCCATCGTGGCAAGTTAAAATTTACATAATCTCATCTGTATTAATATTTTTCAAAATTGAGGTTATTTTGGTTACATTCTGGTATGGTGAAAATCTCTATGTAAAACATGAATTTCACATTAGTTTTAACACGTGTTTTTATTATGTAAAACTGGTCTCATGAAAAACTAGGAGTATTACGTGGGAAATCTGTTTTCCTATGACACCAGTTTTTAACACATGTTATTTCAAAGTTAAACATGTACTTTATACAGGTTTTCCCAGAGTTTTCCTTGAGTTTTTACTAAAAAATCACTAAGATAACCTTTAGACATTGATATCTTTTAACCAGAATTTCCCAGTGTAAATTCTGCCAATACTGGTATGATTTGTTCGTGGGCATTGTAATGAGTAAAAAGTATAAGAAAAAAACTGAATGGAAATATCTCTCAGTATGAAACATACCATCTGGAAGTTTTTCCACAAATACAATGTGTCATTATGATTTAAACACGGTGGTATGATGAGGGGCTCACAGTTGTCCTGCATAGCTCAGTGGAAGAACATTGGCATTGTGTGTGAGAGGTCCTGAGTTCAATTCCCACCAAGGTCTTTGTATTTTAGAAAATAATAAAACACGAGATTTACATGAGAATACTCTGAGCAGAAAACTCGTGCTTAAAACACGTGGGAAACACCAGAAATGGGGTCCACAGAATCCCGCGTATAACACGAGTCTAATACACGTGTATGGGCTCCTGGATCCCGAGGTACAAACTTGGTAAACACGGGTCCTTGTTAGCTGGGATATAGGCTAAGTACTAAATCGGTGTGCATTTGCACACACATATATATGATATTTACCCCTCTTTTTGTAGTTCAGGGTGTACTTAAAGGGTCAGGACACCCTGGGCCCCCTTGAATCTGCCCCTGACATTGTTATTATAACATTTTCACACTCTAAAGTACCTCCCATGCAATTGAAAATTTAATCCTTAACAAATAAATAAAATCAAGCTGTTCTCTCTATCTTTCCAACAGGGCAGTGGCATCCTTCACCTACTATGGCCTAACCTTCAGTATGGACAGGTTAGCTGGTAACATGTACGTAAATCTGGCCATTAGTGGGGTTCTTGAAGTGATTGGCTGTGCAGCTGCTCAGGTTGCCGTGTCCACTCGTCTTGGCCGACGGCTGTCCACATGCGTCCTATATACACTGACTGGGCTGTCATTGCTACTTATAATGGCTGTCCCTAAAGGTATGTACTGGTTTTATATCACTTTCTTAAGCCTTTTCTCTAGCCTTGTCTTGTTAAGCAGTACAATTTACATAAACTGGCAGTTAATGGGGCACTGAAGTTTGAAGGTTATGTAGAGTCCCATGTAGCTATGTGATCATATCGCAGCCATCAGTTGTCCATGTTGCTCCTCTGCTGACTGACTGGGCTGTCATTGCTACTCAATCATAATGCCCATCCTAAAAGGTGGGAGGTTTTCTGATCTCTGTATTTCTTTGTTCTGTTACATGTTGAAATGCACCTGAATTTCAGGCAAGCCCCTCATGTACAGGTCAGAACACCTTCCCCATTTAGCAATTTGGCTTATTTTCTACATTTTGTAAAAGTCATGCTGGAATAGACATAAGACACTCTTTTCTCCCACTACCATTAAGTGCAAACAGATATTCTCTCTTTGACTTCAAGATGGAAGATTTTTCTTATGAATGTATCTTTTCAGACATGCCACTAATAGCAACTGGCCTTGCTACTTCTGGCCGTTTTTGCTGCACCGGGTTCTATACCACCATTTACATCTGGACTGCAGAGCTCTATCCCACAGTAGTTCGCAACACAGGCATCAGCCTCTCCTCTGCTGTTGGTAAAATAGGGGGCATCCTTGCTCCATTTGTGAGCCAGCTGGTAAGAAGGGTAGAGTCAGAACCTTCAATTTTCAAATGTTATGCCTGAAGCCAATCTTATGGTGTTGTAGCTTTAGGAGATGCTATATCACAGGGCAATAAAGGGTAAGCCACTGGCAGGATTTGACATTGTTTTTTTATGTGCAACATTGTACACCAATCAACTCTTTGAAGGAAAACATTGGGGGTCTTTCCTCTCAGTCATTTTTTTTTATTTTCCCATTGAAATCAATGGCTAAGCCTCAATTATTTAAAGATCAATATCTGTTTTAACATATGATGACTATTGACTTTTCTTTTTAATATGTATTTCTAAAGTCACAAGAAAAGCCAAATGAAATTATCTAAGATGGATTATTGGTAATTCCGAATCATGTTGCTTGTACCTTTAAGTACTATATTTGACACAGACATTACCTCTTTCCCTCAGTTTCATACATTTTGATGGTAAATTGGAAATTTGATATAAACTAGAATTTGCTTATTGCTCCAATGTTTAGATTGCAATCTTTCAACGGTACTATCTAAATAACATGTTAAGTAATGTTTCTACTGTGTAATCACCCAACATTTTCTCACATTGCAGGCTCTAATATCACCTATCCTGCCCTCGGTGACATTTGGTGCAGCATCCCTGTTGGCAGGGATCCTGACGTTACTACTACCTGAGACACGAGGTCGACCCTTACCACAGACCATCACAGAGATGAAGCAAATGCAGAGGTAAAATTCTAGCAAAAACTACAACTATTTTGTACAACCTTTATACTAATATTAGCTGCCATTGCCAATGTGGTCTTCCTAGACCACATTCATCTGGACCCTTAATGGCTTTGGTATTTATGTGCTTTTATTACTGATCATGCATGAAATAAAATATATTTTATCATTAATACTTGCAAAGTGATTAAATTTGGTTTGGCTATTCAGAAAGTAAAGAAAGGTTTCATGCATCCTATCATTTTTTTATATCATTGAAGCTTTAAATCAGAGAATTTCCCAACAACAAAATCATTATCATATAATTGTGAGAACCTTAAAACCTAAAAGTTAGTAATGGTTTTATCCATGGTGATGGTGTCCTATCAAAAATGGCCATCACAGAATCAATCAGGCAGAACCCTTGAATTGATTTCATCACTGATGTTTTAATACTCCAATGAAATATACATCTTGTTATTGCAAATTGTACCTTACTGATATTTTTACTTGCAGGAGAGAAAAGAAGAGCCCACTGCCCACCACTGAGGCAGAGGAAAAGTTTCTCAAAAAAGGATCAGCAGATGAACATGTATAGCTCAGCATTACAGAAGATTTTCCACACTCCAGACACATAACCTCTCTGAAATGATATATCAAATTTTATATTCTTTAGGTCATGGATGTCTTCATTTCAGGAGCAACATTTGTCCTCCAAATGATTTGAATGATCCTGAGGCTGTCTCAGGAAGTTGCACCTATCACTTACTGCTCAGAAAGAGTCAGAGAGACTTCAGAATGAAAGGCTAGATGGGAAGAGGTTGAAAAAGAGCAAATCTGAATATAAGTGAACACAAAATATTTTTCATTTTCATTCATTCTGAAACCATTGTGCCACAGATGCTTTTGGCAAGCAATATTTGCTTGGGATCAAAAAAAGCGTTATGACTTTTTGAATATATTCTCGCCACAATATGGGCTTGATATTTTTCTTCTGTATGCAGAACATTAACATTCCTGGAGAAGTGTTGTCCCATGCAAAAAGCCGCAGTGGCCTCACTGGTGCCAGGCCTTTGCTATATGAGCAAGTACTCCCTTGCCACTCCTGTGTCGCATCACCGAGGAGGGAAAGTGTTTTCTTTATAATGTTATTCTTCTAGCTACAAACAAGTAAACTGCACTGTACAATATGCACCTTGATGTAGTGATTGATACTCCCAGATCACCAAAATGTTATATTGTGTTATATAGAATCATCAGAACAGAGAACATTAATAGCTAGAAATACAAATATATGTAGTATCTAATCGTAGAAGCTAGTGTGCAAAATGTTTACAATAGTGACACTATAAGTCATGGGAGTAACGGAGCATGCCCACTTAATGATTTGTACAACATCAGCTTATAAATCAGCATACAGATTGATGGTAAATGCGGGTTTTGCACCAACCTGTACCCCAATTGTGGTTGGGTATGCCTTGTGCAGTCAGCATCAGCCGACACACGCACCAACAGGTGCACAAATTTCTTTTGAGCTTTTATATTTGATAAATTGTCGCCAATGGCCAACTCTGTTCAACACCTGCCAGTGGCCTAGTGGATATGGGGCTCAATCATCTGTGATAATCTCAATAAAAATTTCTTGCACAAATCTTCTTTAGTTCGTCAATCCCTTCAACAATAATTGAAGATTAATAACATGATTGATTTATGAGTACTTTTGCAAAATGTCTATAACAACTAATGACACAGTAAGATAATAACCTAGTGTAAAGTAGGGTGTTGGACAAGTGACAATAAATCTATACAGGTTCCTCATTATGATATTAAAAATCTTGTTATGACATCTCTGACACACTCCTCATGTGTGAAAATGTGGTCAATAATGGCTCTGAAGCAACCAGCACTGGACTTATATGAGTGGCTCACCCCATCCCTGTGTCACGCGGTGTTCTGGTGTTCTGGTGTTCTAGTGGCATAGTGGTAGGGTGTTGCTTTTTCATCCAAAGGTTGGCAGTTTCAGTCTCTGTCAAACTACTCTGGTACTAGACATTCTCCCTGTGGTCAATGACAGGGTTATACAAGGCCTAGTGCTATCAGCTGTTGTATGTGGTGCCCTGCCTATGGGACACTGCATATAAAAGGACACCTGCATGAGTAAAAGTGTAGGGGTATGGTCTCTACCTGCCAATAAATTTAATCATCCAGGAGCAAGGGTGAAATATCCCAGCGCTCCAGAACCACTGAGTCTGGTGGTTCAAACCAACCAACAACCCTGTGTCAGGTGACAGAATGGGAAGACTGTACCCCCCACAACCTCCCAGTTACAATTAAAATGTGTAGTAAACTGTCTTACATCTGAATCTGACTTTATGTTATATTACAGTGCCATGCCCTGAGAAATTTTCATCTGCACACACCCAATGACTGTCAATTACAGCTGGTTGGTGCTGTTGCTTAGGCTGTTGGTGTTACTGCTAATGTTGTTCTTTCTGATTTAATGTCAGCTACTGCAAAATTTCTTGCAACTGTGTTTGCCTTTGTCAATGAACATCTGATTCTATCTGCTTATCAGAAGTTAGTGGTTTGCGCTATATCAAAATATCTCTTTGTATCTATGTATTCTACACATTGGAGCCATAAACAAATCCTAGTTTATAAAATATATCCACAACTCATTTTAATAGACTAGTTTCCAGTAAATTCTACCTAATGTATAACATTTAACATGTTTAACATTTAACTGATAACAGTGCTTTTGACTAATTAGGAGTTGAGAATTGACAGTTTTGGGACTGATCAGCATGTAAGGAATATGATCAGTAGATTAAGCCCCCCCCAAAAAAGGAAAACAGTTGTGTTCATGTATCACCCAGACAAGAATATGATGTTTTAATAACATTATTGTAATGTCACTTTTTGGTTCTTGTTACGTCACATTTTGACGTTCTATAGACATAGATTTTATGGCTCCCATGCTTTCTGCAACATCTTATTGGAACTTTTAAAGAATGATTTATGTGGATTTAAAGCTACTGCTGCGACATTGCACCATAACATACTGGCGACATGATTGTAACATCATATTGTAACCCAAAATTATGTTCCAATAAGCTTATTTTGAAACAGGTTCTGTTAAAGTTATTTTGTTACCCTTTCTATAGTTGACAAATGTCAGATATCAAGCCAGGGGACAGATACATTCAGTATCCCCTTGTGAGAGAGTGAAAAAGGTGTTTTCATGATAGTGGTCTCTGATTCATACCAAGATAACTAACCTATAAATGATTTTTTAGAAGATAGTTTGATATTTTATAAAGAATACTGTTTCAGTGGCATTTTAACATATTTGGAAAATAATGAGATAAACCACAAATTCTTGAACTTTAACAATATCTCAACTGAAACACTATTGCACTGTCTCATGCTGTTGATAAACAATACTATCAATGGTTATGGCTATACCAAAGACAAGGTACTTGTGATGTTCTGATTTAGTTAAGTTGTCACCTAGCCTAATTAGAATGTCATAAAGACAACACAATTTTGGTTGAAGGGACGTTTCTGGGAGCCATAAAATAAACGTTGCTGCAATGTCAAAATTTCCTGTAACAAGAATGTCTCTTTAAGTTTGGTTATAACTATACTCAGTCAGAATATATCCATTATGTTCTGTTTAAGTTATGCCTCTATGTCACCTAATCAATACATCTTAGCAACATTCTTTTTAGGTTTGGTCATAACCAACATAATTAGTTTGTATTAGTTACATTCTGTTCAAGTTATGTCTCAACTACAGCTGATCCCCCTAAGATCATGTTACCTCTCACGTAAAATCATGTGGGGTATAGGATCAGGGTACAAAGTGTCAGTTCCTTTTCACTGTAACACTGTAACACTGTTTGCCTTTTTTTACCCCTCTTTTGCCTATTTTTTGCTCGTAAATGTTGTATATAATGCATAATTCTGTTCAAGTATAACCTTTAAACCATTCCAAATACTTCTTAACCCTATATTCGCCTCCAGTTCTCTAAAAGGCAAACAGTGTTACAGTGAAAAGGCAAACAGGCTGTGTAAATACAAATCATTTCATGCAAATCTCCCTGTGATCTCATTTACATATCTTATCACTTAAGTGGCAAAAGACAACTAATGTTATGTAATTCCATATCATAAACCCAACCAAAGAGATGACAATACTCCTCCTGTTATGAAAGGTTATATAATCCCCCATGCCTGCACCAGTGGGAGGCAAAGGGAGATTTGCATGAAATGATTTGTATTTATACAGCATGTTTTGCTTTTCACTGTTACACTGTTTTGCTCTTTTGGAAGAGGGGAGAAATAAGGAGTTAAGAAGTATTTGGAATGGTCTAAATGTTAATTATGAAAAGGATTATGTATTATATATAACACTTAAGAGGAGAAATGAGGGAAAGTAGTGACAAAAAAGGCAAACAGTGTTACAGTGTTACAGTGAAAAGGAACTGACACTTCATACCCTGATCGTATAGACCGACCAAAATTGTTTGGTCATAGAATGGTTCTGTTAATTCACTCCTTGCCTGGGTTGGACACTGACTTGCCATGATATAAGTTGCAATATGTTATTTTCATGTGAAATAATGTACCAGAATATTCTAATAAGGCCGAAAAAAAAAATTGTTGTGTTCAGGTAACATAGGTCGAAAAAAATAGTGTAGGTAGGTCGAAAAAACTTTTTTTTTTGCTTTTTTTTTTTTACTTGCCAAAGAGACCCAGCCAGTGTCGGAAATAAAAAAGATATTCCAAATATTCTCAAAAAGCATTTTTAGCATCTAAAATACATGCCCTGAGTATCCATGTGCTGCTTTATGGTTTTCCATGGTACTTTAGGTCAATTCTTTGGATTTTGAAAAAAATAATTAAAAATTTCCTTAAAAAAAAGTTAGGGTAGGGCCAAAAATTTAGGGTAGGTAGGGTTACCTGAACACAACAATTTTTTTTGTTTGGCCTAATGTAACAGTGCAATGTTGCAATGTTAGGTTCTGAAGATGTTTTTGGGTGCCATCAAACCGTGACTAGAACCAAAGCAGAACTAAACAGAACGTTGCTGCAATATTACAAAAACATCATATTCTTCCTTTGGAAATTATGTTTTCGTGAATTATTTCTTAGATTGCTGTAAAATATTTATAAAATTTGTTTATGCTGTATACATTTTGAAGGACATTTACAAACACAAAATTAATGAGGAAATAATGTACAGTGTAAAACAGGCTAAATCTATTTTGCCATTTTAATTTAGTTTTCTTCTATCATGTGTTTAATTGAAATACATTCCTACACTGACCAGTTTCCAACAGTGTCTTCAGTAGCAAAGTCCTACACGTGTCCGGTATGTGAAGTTTAGCTGTTCTATACTTTAGACTATTGTATCCTTCTTAAATAACCTCCTTGGGAGGTGTTTTGTATAATCTCCTATGGAAGTTCAGTTGGTAAACACGGGAAGAATTTGAACTCATACATTAGACAGGCTCGGGCTTGTCTGAAACCACTTGCTCTAAAACGTGTCAAGGATTGTAAGTCTTACTCCACCATTATCCCTGAAAAATCAAAGTATCATTATACCACCCATAGCAGTGGGCGTGTTAGGTAATACTTTTGCGCCCACCTCAAAGTTTCCCTTCCCCTTCTGGCGTGTATATAAGTGTAAGTCAGGGGGTGTTAACTATATTGTGTCACAATAGTCCCGTCCGCTCATAGTTCTCTTCACACGCCCAACCTTCTCGGCGTCTTAACGTACCTACCCTCCATTCAGGCACCAATATAATTGCCAGCAGTGGCGTACCCAGTCCCCCCCACTCACGATTGGATTAAGGAATTTGGCTCCACAATCTGAAAATTTCGTTTGGAATTTCTTATTATATTACTTCTCGTGTTCTATCAAAAATGAGCCTATAAAAATCCGCCATACAAAGTTTAAATGCGCGACATAACCACCGACCGTTCATTCTTATTCATTTACCTTTAAAAAGGGCAACTTCAGGGCTACACTGGCCTTCCCACATTTGTGCATATAATCTATAAACGCCGGTTGATATTGGTTTCCAAGCTCAACAAAAATAATACTCAGTTTCCTGACCTAATAAGAATAGATGAGGCTGAAGCGTAGAAGGAGTAGCCTATAGTGTGCACACAACTAGGGTAAAACAGGGTTGTATCGCTCACATTGGTAGGCCTATATCATTAGCGCATTTAGTTTTAATAGCCCTTACATATAGAAACAAAAGTTATATAAAATCAAAATAATTCATAATAATTAATCAAATGCGTAAAAACAGCGATAAAGCGTGATTTAACTTTATAACCTCTATGATTAATCAATAATGAAGCAATTGTCTCCCATGATGTTGGGTACAACCCTTATCATGAAATGAAAGTAATATTTTTGAGAAATCTTATCACATATATCATATCAATAATGGTTTTCCATCCCATGAAAGTGATGTCCAATAGGCCTATTTCTAAAAAAAAATAGGGTTAGTTCAACCAAACTTGTAGCTAAAAATTTTAAGGGCGTATTTCCAAAAAGCAAATATGGTTTAAGCCTGTTTTAAACCAGATTTCTTAAACTCGCTTGTGAGACTCGTGTAAGCATTATAAGGCAAAAATAATTTGGTCCCAACGTTAACCTTTCCCAACCTAGCTACTGAACTCAGTAACAGAATAAAACACGCTAACTAATACAATTCACAAGTTATAGCCTCATAAACCTATTCTAAATTTGTATATTTCGCCCTATTTATTGTTTACCATTTCAACTAGAACTCTCCACCTTAACTTTGTTTTAAGGTCCTTCATGGGCAGATCCGGGGGGGGGGGGGGGGGGGGGGCAGACGGGCTTTGCCCCCAGCCCCCCCCCCCCTCTATAAATTCCTGGGTCCACCCCTGCAACCCCCCTGACCGGCCCGTGGGCCATCTGGTCATTTTAACACCATTATTACAAATAAAACTTCCGAAAAAAATGAAAATTTAGAGTGGTAGGAGCTAATCGAGTGCATCAAGTTCGATTAGATCCTACCACCCAGGTCTGGCGAACTCATCTGTGCCATATTCAGTTCATTGCATTTCATCATTGGTTGCACAACCAGACCCACTAACCTACAGAGTTTGCGACATATATATACCGTGGTTGTAATCGGGGCAACCAGAAAGGTGTTTACCAAAAAGAGACACTTTGTAGCTTCGGTCCTTGTGTTTCAGTGGGTTTTCCGATTTGGAAAACAAGCAATACCACAAGTTATTAATTTTGATCGCCCTCAATTGTCACTGATGTGTCTCTATCAACTTCAATTTACATTGCCCGTCATCGTTTTCCCCAACGTAGTTTCGACGTATTTGGTCCTGCGACCGGAAGGACCTCTAGACGGCTTTTCGCTGGTTTCCGACGTCATCGTATTATTGAACCCGGTGGATTTTTGGCTACCAGCTATCTCTCCCGGCCCCGGGTTCGAATCCCCTTCATGCCTTACGTTTTTTGTTCATCCATCAGACTTGTATTATCAAATTAATGATAAGGATAGGACTACTCTGAACCCTAATCGTCATGTCAAGAGAGGAGGTTGATTGTTAACCTGGGCTCGCGCTAGCCGCTCGCCACCCTCGCATTTGCGAGTCCAAACCCAGTGTGGCGAGGACAAACAGCCCTCTGATTCGCCACAGTGCGAATCTCTTATCGTCGACCATCAAACCCCCCAAAAGCCACGAAAACTCATCTTTGTATGATACATTAAAAAAAATTCAGTTTCTCACTGTGATTTCTTTCTGCTCATTAGATTTAGACATTATTTTAGACAATATTTCATTCTCATTACTTTTAGTAGGAAACGGTTTCCGTTAAAATTTTCATCTTGTATCATTTCCCTTCTACGTATGCATGGACATACTATAACTGTTATGATAACTGTTGTGCTCAAAATTATAGATGTAACAAAATTAATGAACGTAGGTATTAGAAAGTTCTATTAGTCAATAAACATATAGGAAGAAGCATAATATCTGTCATTCATTTGGAATTTCTTAGACAGAAACTAGGGATTATTTCCCATCCTTTTCTACATCAGATATTTTAATAAATATTGTGACCCCTCATCACGTAGTGAGGCATAAGTCGCAGATCATGAACATTGAGCTTTAATTTGACTATCAGAGAGGATGCCTTAAGCTTTAGAATAGTGAAAGAAATAAATACGTTTCTATTTGTTTTATAATCCAAGCTATCATTATTTGAAATATCACAAATAAAGCTATTTAGAGAAATTTAGATGCTGTCAGAAAAGAAACACGTTCTCTTCATGTTAGTGTAAATATCAGTCAGGCCCGTACCCAGGGGGGCTGGTGTGGATGGCGGGCCACCCCCCGACAAAGGAAATACTTCCAAAAGTTCCACCTCTCCTTCCAAAACTAAATCCCTGGTGAAGGACAACTGACGTCCGAAACTGTTGGAAATAATTCACAATAAAGCCATCTGAACTACACTCTGATATTGTTGTGGTTTTGAATATCTACCTACATTCCTACGTAATGTAAAAGCCCTAAAAACAGTAGGAAAATATTGAAAAGTTCCACTTTTTACTGCTCGCCATCCCCTTTTGTCAAGTTCAAATTATTGAAAATATAGGCAACAGTTCCACTTGTGGAACCTCGCCACCCCCCCACAACAGAACCTGGGTACGGGCCTGTATCTAGAGGCCTTATGTGTGAGCATGAGGAAACCTGACAACGCATGACAAATGTTTCATTCTTTGATATTTGTAAGTATTTTGTAATTTTCAAGTGCTTATTTTTCTGATTTTTGTAGAAAACACATTTTTCCTATTTTTGACATTTTCCCCTATATTTTACCATTTTCCAGAATTATTAGTCTGGGTGACTTATGCCGTATGCCTCAGCATAAAGCATTACTATTACCACCCCCACCCCCCACAAAGGAAATTTCTTAAAAAGTTCCACCTTTCCTGCAATAAATTATTGAAAAGACCAAACAAAACTGAAAGAAAAGAATAAAAAGTTCCACTTGGGGAACCTCGCCACCCCTTTTTTAGTCTTAAATTATTGATCTTATAAGCAAAAGTTCAACTTAGGAATTCTTTGATGAAGAACACCTTTTGCTAGTCAACCTACCATATAACAAGGAAGGATTGGGGTCGGGTGGCAGCATGAGTCAAAGTATATACAAGAATTACAAGAATACTTTTCAGACAAGAATATTGATTTGATTCTGAGTTTTTTTAAATATTAATTTTGTTGTAAATATTGGTTAGAAATTGGGGGTCACCAATTGACTAAATACTACATGTGGCTTTAAAAACCATATAAAAATGGGTGGCTAATCAAATGTGAATGTGGCGAATCCATCCATGTACTTTTTAAGTAACATGACAGAAAGCATTTTCGCGATTCTGCAGCTATCCCTCGCTCCCCTGTTCCCTTGTGCATAACATTTCCTAATAAACCAGGTCCATTCCTAACGGCGGCAAAGTTTGGAAGCGTCCATCATGGCCGGCCTTAATCCATTAACACCCATAAGTACCCGGAAGCACCCCATCTAATCTGTACCCCCCTCTGACATCTGACAAGGGCAGGGGCACAATCTTGGTAATCACATAACTCACACCAAACCCACTCAAGAGCGACACAGGTATCATGCTGGGTGTCATCTGACGGACTCCCCGCCATTAATCAGGGGTTAGTTATCGAGTTAACACGGGCCAGAGTTGGCCCATGCAGGGAACCTGCTGGGTCGGGCACTTCCATACCCAACCTACGTTCGCCTGCAAAGCACATGTAGCTAAATCTTTGACAGGCCTATTTCACCCTACCATCCATCGCCCCTCCCACCCGGAAAACCATTTACCCTTACCATCCATAGATGGAGTATTAAAAGTGTTTGAAATTAACTTCTTTTCAAGTCATCCGTGAGAGATGAGATTCATTAAAAATTCATTAAACATTTTCTGTATGGATAAAAGGTACCTCCCGGCCTATATAACTACCCTAAATAATTCACCTTAAACTGGGTCTAAGCTGGTTAGATATAAAGCCGACCTTAAGGTTTGAGACTAATTTCAGCCAGTCCAGACTTAAATCGGCCTGAACTCCATATAAACCACCTGCAAATAAAACCTATAAATATCAGGCAGTAATGGCATTTACAGGCTTTCTCACTTCTCATCCACAAGTTAAGGAACCCCATGCCAACAATTCATTTTGAAGTCTGCCTTCCAATTCAATTAGAACAAGCCGACACCCTAACCAACGAAAGCTTACTAGCAAGCATACGCCTAAGCTTATACTCTTCGCACGGCTTTTCTTTTGGCATTAACGTAAGGTTTCTGCACGGAGGTCAAAACCTTTAGATCCCAGGTGCACGTGGCGACTGTCTGTCTACTCCTTCCCGTGACTGGGAAAAAGTAATAAAAGACTAGAGCGGTCTCTAGCCTGCATCAGACATGGCTCCAACAGTATTCATACTCCTCCTTCGTGGACTCTTTATCCTGGGCACTGTCTCAGCTAAGCCATGCCTATGCACCAGTACGGTAAACCGTTTTCGTACCAACTATGGTGTAGTATTCGAGAGTAAACCGTCCATCCACATAGGTAATGAGTACTTCACTACCGAAGTCGATATCATTTTACCACTTCCTCCTTCTCCCAAACAGGCAGCCGCACTAAATTGTAGACACGGCGCTACCCTGGCAGCCGGTTCAATGGAACAGTGTCGAAAAATCCAACTTATGTTGAATAACATAACATCTATTGGGAAGACTATAGCAGCGAAGGTCACCAACGGACTCCGGGAAGTGCAATCAATTTTGGAATCGACGGCCCAGCCAACACCTCCATCAGCAAAATCCAGGAAGCAGCGGGCTCTGATTCCAGAAATCGGCAAGTTCTCCGAGACTTTATTTGGAACGGCCACACTCGATGACTTGAAGCAACAGACTCGTGCTGACCAGGTAAATGCCGATGAAATTGGCTTCCTCGATGGCAAAATAAATGCAGTCCTAAAGGTAGTTGACTCCACTTTGGAAATCCAACTCCAGGCCATCATAGAGAACACTCATTCCATATACAATTTGTCCCGAGGACTCCAGGCTTACATTAGTAACCGGGAATTGATGGTCAGGTTGATGCAAGATTTGCAAGAATTGCGTCTACTGGATTTTAAACTGGACTATTCCCTTGATGTCTTGCTACAGGCTATTCGCGACCTAACGGAGAACAGGCTGAGTAACTCTTTGATATCGGAGACTGATATGAGGAAGATTCGGTACCTTTTCCTTTCCAAGTCCAATCGTTCAAATATTTATATTCCAAACACTCGCGACATGTATAGAAGTGTAACTGTTTTAGTCCCCCCGGTTTTACAGCGAAATGTTCTGAAAACTATTTTGAAGATTCCCGTTATTTCCTTAGACAAAATATTCAAGGTTCTAAAAGTGAACACCTTCCCTCTAGCCTTCCATGGGCATTATACTCGCCTCTCCAACACACCGGCTTATTTATTGGTGTCCGCAACCCAATACACGGTATCCTCCAACCCAGATCTGGATAATTGCCATTCTCCGTTTTGTCATTATGACCTACCAATTCGCAGGCTTTCTCCCTCGTCGTGCCTCATTTCTATCTATCTACGTGATCATGAGTCTGTCAAACTTTATTGTGATTTCAAAATACTCATTCAGTCTAATTTCAGAAGGTCGAACATCCAAGTCATTGCAACAGGGACCTATTTGTTCTCTCACATAGACGAGGTCGTTGTGCGCTGCCCCAACCGAACAACAACCCATCCTGGATGTGAATCGTGCGTTCGTGCCTTTGAATGTGGTTGTTCTGTGTCCGCCAAAGAATGGGAAATTCCAGTCTCAAGTGTTAACTGTTTGCCTTCTACAGCAGGCCCCTTAAGAACAGTTTTCCCCGTCAACCTTGCTAGTCTTCAACACCTCAACCTGTCACTTAGCCGACTTGTGAACCCGGATTTTTCGTACGATAAACCATTCCCAATTTTACCTCTTAGCCCGCAAATGCGAGTCCGCCAAGAGGATATTTTTAAGCGAGCAAAAGACAATTTCCTTTCCCTCCGTACATACATGAAAGAGATTCGACTGAATGAGGTCGAATACAAGAAACTTCGTGGTGACTTGCATCTTCCCCACGTACCATTCCTCCCCCCCAGTGTGCACGGTACTGTTTACCTGTTGAACATTGGACTTACTTTTATAATGGTACCAGCACTTTTTGTTTTCATCTCAATTCTGTATTTCAGACAACGTAGGATTCAAAGCGCATGCAGACGCTTGACTTTAAATTGAGTTGGTTATATATACATTAGCTATTAACTCTTCCTTTTATTGCAGCTCAAAAGTTATCAGTTCTCATTCATGTTCGATTTTTGTTGTTTAGAATATATACTCGCCCTCATAATTTCGTCACACATGTACAGCTGCAATTCATTCACATTATCCTCATGAATTCCCATTTATAATTAGTCACAGCCACATAAGACTACACACGTTCATGATATCAAAATGTTTTATTGTTATTTATAAGGTTTTATGATGTCCACGTGTCAACGTTTCGCCTATTTTCCCATAATTGTATTTACTGACCATACACTAATGTACATATGTAACTCGAAAGCTTCGTGAACATATGCATTTCACAATTAAAATTTTCCCATATCTACTTCAAACATATCGTACACTTTTATATAACTGTTCATCACACCCAAGAGTCTACGTCAGGCATGCAGCCCAGTTTTTCGGCTGGGAGTAGTTCTTGGGCCATGTTGTTCCTGTTGTTTATCAGGCAAACGCTCGCTCTACAAAGTCTGTGCCTGAAAAATTTGTTCAGGCGCACGCGCTCCGTACGAGGAATCTTGACTTCTTGCGGGAGTTCCAACGTCAAGGGTTCGTCACTGCCATTCAGATGGACCGTGAGTGGGCCCGACCAGGCGACAGTCAGGGCCTTGGACAGGATGCTCGGTCTTTGGATGATCATTCGTGGGCAGGCAGCACTTCCTACGGCTTCCATTTCGGCGGGAATGGGAGCCAGTGGAAATAGGAGCGTTTCCCATCGGCAGTAGATTCTCAGACAGCACTGCACTGTAGCCCTCCGACGTTGACCCTGCGCCAACGAGCGACAGCCTGCTGCCAATTTCCAGAAGATACCGATAAATTTCCACCCCAGGTATATCACTAACAAGAGAAGCAGCCACTGATGGTCGGATTGGTCCGCGGGTTGGAGGTGACTAGGTCTCACCACTGGCCTTTCCTCCCGAACAAGACGCAGACGCAGACTTGCGTTTAACAGTCGCTCGATGTCCATGGCCATCAAGTGGCTGTTCTGAACCAGTGTATAGTACAGGCACATACTTATACCCCCCACCCCACACGACATCACAACCCCCCAGGTACTGTAAGGGCTTCGTCTAGTCTTTAGCGAAAAGTTAACCCTCGGTCGACAACTTAAACGCTAGGTAAGGTACAACTAAAACGACTTCTTCTAGCCGGGGGCTTCACAAGTTTTTACACTGGGTAGTGCGAAGCACGTCTAATAGGCCGCTATTTTCTTCAGAGAGCCGATCGACAGGGGGTTCATCTGAAATGACTTCTGTCGCGTTTGACACCGGGACACGCGTCTGTGATGACCGCGTCCACCTGTTGGCCATCTGAGGCGGCGCATGTCAACTAGCTTCTGTGTCAGGTCCCTCACAGGAGTACCGCGGCACGCGGCCCGCGGGGTAGTCTTAACACTTATTGACACGTAACAGGCCTCACAAGGGGCGGCGGTGAGGGTGTCGCTGATACCCCATGCACTCCCCATCACGGCTAGCACGTAACTTATGGTAAAAGTCTCTCTTACCCCGTCCACACCCCGTCACGTCTACCACGTAACTTATGTTCAAAGTCTTGCCTCATCGATAAAAGATCGCTTTCACCAGATCATGTATCCACAGGGGGGCCTGCCCGGCATGTATAAATACGGCGTGGCATATGGCTATATAGATCACTTGAAAACTTGCTGCCACCATGAACGGGTCAACTGATTATAGTGACGCTGTTCTGTCAAACCCGTCTACGAGCTCATGCAGGATCTTGACCAGCAGCCCCAAACCGGGTGGCGAGAAAATAACCGATCATGATTCATCAGCAGGCGTAGGTACTCTGCTGTTGGATATGTCTGAGGATGCGCGTCAGTATGGGTCTCAGAATGGGTTTCCGGATCTCTCTGCGGATCAGTCTCTTCACGACTCCCTGTACGCGGAAGAGGGATCCACCCTCAACGACGTGGACCTTAGCCTTGGTGGTTCCCAAGGCGGTACTGCATCCGCATCGTCGTCCACGCCCTCCACGCCCTCCACGCCCTCCACGCCCTCCACGCCCTCCGGATCCACGCCCTGGGGGATGACGCCCTCCACGTCGCAATCCCATCCATGGTTCCCCAGCTCCACGTCCAGAACGTCGTCCACGCCCGGACCCTTGACATCGCAAGGGTCGTTCTCGTCGACGACGTCCCAAAGGTCGTTCACGCCCGGGCCCTTGACATCGCAAGGGTCGTTCTCGTCGACGACGTCCCAAAGGTCGTTCACGCCCGAATACTCGTCCTCGTCCGGCCCCTCCACGTCTACAGCTGAACCGTCCATGGCCCATTTGCTGGCCAGGATGGAGGAGCTGGAGAAGAAGTGCCGAAGGGCGGAGGCTGAAGCGGCTGCGGCAAAGGCCCAGGTGGAGGTGCTCGTGAACCAAGCGAAGCCAGCTGCAGCTGACAAACCACCCAAACCACGCAATGAAATATGTGTAAGTTCTAAAGTTTGTTTTTACAGCTTATAATTAACTAATAATCTCACCTTGAAAACGTTACCGTTTAATATAGTTCTCGGTTTGTTTAGAAATGATCTCATTCCTAGTATAGCCCTGATGTTCTTCTCTTTTGCCGCGCCGCCAGGGAACATCCCGGAAAACAACGAAAATCCGTAATGATTTCGTACACTGACATATAGTTAGAAGTCCACTATTAATTATTGGCTTATTATATTGTTTGTAGGAACTCGTTCGTTCGGCCTACAAGGCCAAGAGAGGTGAGCCTGCTTGGGGATTCAACCTGAACCCTGGGTAAGTTGATTACGTCATAACAACATGAATAGTACAGAAAATAATATTGTTTTTAAGTAAGCAATGGGTAATGTGTTCCTGAACAACAGAAGCTGCAGCTGAATATAAGTTTTGCTGTTTTTTTTTTCATGTTAATAGAGTCATAGAGCACTTGACGTGATGCCGATGAATTGAACAATATAAATATATTCCAACATTCAGGGCGGGGATCAAACACCCCGATAACGTTGCGATCATCAAGGCCGTTGTTGACAACGTGTGCCTGGGGCCAGATACCCCCAGAGAAGAGGTGTTAGGTAAGTCCCATAGGTAGCAAGTTTCTTTGTTAACTAACCTGCAGCTGTACATTTCATGCATCTAATGTCCATGATTCCAAAGTATTGGTCCTTCAATTAACACAAATTTTAACATGCTTGAAATGCTGGAAATCTGTTTTTAGTGTCTAAATAGGCTCCACTTACATTGTAAATTGTTACTTTTATAATTTAAGTTATCCTCCCAGTCATCTGAAAAAAACGTAAGTTCTATTATCTGGACAAAGAAATATAATACCGGTGTAATGATGGTTTTAATTCGTGAATAATATGTTGACCCTCACTTTGCATTTTTAACATGTATTCCCTTGATTAATTGCCTTTATATTGCCTTTGTCTACTTAATGGCTCCAGTTTTAAGCATACTTCATGTCCTTCCTCTTTTTCTAGCTGCTGCCAACACCTACTTCAAGACCCTCCAAAGCAGGGCCAACAGAATCCGGAAGAACCGAATGAAGGCTGACAATGAAAAGGCTATCATCCGTCACCACGTGAACGAGGTAAATAAATTTTTGTTACAGACTTCCTCTATAGACCACAAAAGTCTGACGTCACGGACCCCTCCCGCAACACGTGTTGGGCCTAAACCCTTTACGACCGGCCCCGGTAACCCTACACCCCCGGTCACCGGCCCGGCCCGCCCTGGAGGGGGCACCGATAACACCCGGCTGGACCGCGGTCACCCGTACACACAGACAATAACATTGCCTATAACTTTGATATTTATTAACTCTTTTTCTTTTCAAGTATATCATAATGCACATTGATAGTTCCCCTATGAAAATACATGTTTTCATAAGTTTGCGAGCATTATTAGTGGAAATAGCAAATCTGACAGCTGGGTCCTACTAAAGTTCATAGAGGGGACCCCCGGCCCAGCCCGGCCCATGTTTAGGCACGGGAGCAGCGTGCAGTGACCGTTAGGGGCCCGCCTGACATCATGGCTTTTGCGGACTATTGTTCTCAACATTGTTTGACGTAGTTCGATTCAGGCAGGCCGAAATTTTACACTTTTCAAGTGCAAAGCCGAGGAGAAAGAGTAATGTCTATGGTCTATGCCGGGGTCTATGGTATAGGGGGTGTGACTTCCCGGGGACCCACTCGGTTCAAAAAGGGGTATACGTACGAACTGCGGTCGGAACTATACCGGGGGCTGTAGCTGTGAATCGGCAATTTGGCTTAAAACAGGGGGCCCGGCTGTGAAATGATCTTATGGTTGTAACACTGAAACTTGGGAAACAATTATAATTTTTTTACATTATGAATTTTTATAGAGCACTGTAACCTTACTTGGTTCCTTGGACAATAATCTTGACATACAATTAGAATGGATATGACACAATTAATAAAAAGTGCCTGTATGTTATAGAGACCAAGGATAAAGCAACGCTTTTGAAATTAACTGCAGTGACCAGCTTTTAAATTAAGGCAACTGAAATATTGAAAAACTTGTTTGTGTTTATTGGATGTTCTTGACCAAGTATGTCGTAACTGTATTAAAATAAAAAAGTGTCTTTTTAACTTTGCAGAAGCTCAGAAGACGGATAGTGGGGTTGGAAAATATCGTCACAACGTGGGACGAAGCTCGAAAGAATTCCGTGAGGCGCCTCACCCCCGACTACACGAGCGACGAGGAGCGCGGACTTTATTTTCCGGTCGACAGAGACGGGAAGACGACCGAGCGATATCACCGCCGCGTCAAACCGCTCGTGTGGGAGAGCGATGAGCTGAGTGCCTACAAAGCCCACCTGGACGAAATTGAGTATAAAGAACTTATAAGCCGCCGTCAACGGGGCGTTAGATTGGAAAAGAAGCGGAAAAATGTCCCCGACGATAATCCAAAACGCCAACAGCCTCCTCCCAACACCCCAGACTGGGCGGTGAAGCCCGCGTATCGGTCGGGTATCGCCGATGCACAGCCAATTTAACTTATTTCTAAAGGGTCTGTTTAAAGCTCTATTTTATGTGATGTTTATGTTTATCATCTTTATGTTTTCTTTACACTACGTTTAATTGTATGGTCTGTGTCACGCTGTATGTTAGGTCTTTGTACTTTCTTCAATTGTATAGTCGTTTTATAAACTTTTATCAAAGAACTTTGCGGTTCTTGTTTTGATTGTGGCATGCTCGATAAGCAGGGAAGTATTTCTATAGATATATTGGTTGCCTAAGACTCGCCTTATATTAGTCTAAAACCGTACGCGTTATCCAGGTCCTTCTCATAAGTGAATCTTAAATTTATGAATACTTTTTATTTACGATACGAAACGCATTTAACTATATTGACCTGTCATTTTGTTGAAAACCCGAATGTGCTATTTCTTGAAGATAGACCACGAACTTGAAATCGATTACAATACAACACTTTTTTGATGAGTGTTATGGTACAAGGTCTCTACCATTAGAAGAGCAATGGAATGACACCTAGGCCTGTTATCAATAATAACATAAATCAATCATAAAAAGTGTATTTTAAACAAACATAAGCTCGATATACGATTTTTAAAATGATGCGACATGAATCATCTCTTCGTACTTATTTCGCAGTCATGAAAAAATAATGTTGCATGAAGCCGGTTTTAATTAAGAACTGTTACTTCTTTTCTAGTGGATCCTTTTTAGTTAGATTCCATGCAGTAAGGTGCAAAAGTAATTTTTCAGAAATTTTATTATGATCAAATACATCGCTGCCAGTAGGACCTATCAAAATTTACAAGTGACCATGTAGTCTCCTGATGAACCCGAAATACTTTCTAGGATTTGTAAGGCACGGTGACCTATATTCTTTCTGTGAGAGAATAAAAAAACCTCATGCATATAGTGTAACCCTTTAAAGTGGGAGTTCTCCGGGAGTTATGTATAGGTAACTTGGAGCTTCTGTGACATTGCAAAATTAATAATTTAAAAAACAAACAAGTCAATTTAGGTGTCGAGATTTATTAAGGGACGATAGCTTAATTAGCTATAGCCATAATTTCGGTTGGAGCCCGATCGCCAGATTGTGGCGTTAACCACATTTAATTCCACTACTAGTTTTGGTTGCAGACCTAGTTTAGCCTCAGGCCCCTAAATTAGGGGCCTGTCTCACAGATTACCTAAGGGGTCGACCCTAGCCCGAGCCAGAGTAAAAGCGCTCTTGTCAGCGTCATACTGCTCTTTCCAAAACTGAAATTTTATTTAGCTACAAATTCAATTTATAACCATAACACTTGTATCAATTGACGCACGTTCGGCAGCATATTGGTAGTAAACACACAAAAATACAACATTTTTCACACAAGACTTAATCAAGGTCAACACGGCTTAAGTCGACTGAAGTATTAGTACTAATTGCAAGCTCACCGGGCCGGTATTTCCCCAAAAGAACAGGCTCTCCTATGCCTATACCCATGGTAACCAACTGGTAGCGTATAATGTCCTTAGTCATCAATCTTGTCAACATGATGTCCTTCAGTTTATTAACCTTTAAATGTGTGGGCAGTCGTGTCGATGTGCCGGTATAGCAGTCGGTCATTTGGATGACACAGTTAAATGTGTATCGTGCGCCTAGGCATATATTTTCGGCTTTAGTCAGTGTGATAGGATCGTCTGTTTGAAAGATATAATCTCCAAAATGTCCAGGGAACGTGCCTATTTTAAGCCATACACTGTGATTGCCCGAGACAAGCAAGTATACACGAAAACGAGCATCTGCGAAGATGCGATTAATTCCGGAGCAAACAAAGAATATGCTAATAATTATGGCTACGGCGAGGATAAGAAGAAGAGTGTACGAAGAGAGAAGTACCACAGTTGGGAATTCTTTAATGTTTCCGTCTCCTGGGTTGGCTTCAGATCCAGTGTCAGTTACGGTATGGTCCTGGTCCAACAAGGCTTGCAGGGTGTCATGAAAGGTGAGGCCGGTCATCGCATCGTGTTTTGGTGGAGGGTGACCGGTAAATGGAGCAGTGAGGTTGACCAACCGGGTACGGGTTACTCCAGGCTTATTGTGAACGACCCTAGGCCAGTGTCCGCCACTGGCAGCTCGAACAAATTCCACGCATGATACAAGAACCAAGTACGCGGCAGCTATATATTGAAAAAAAAAGAAAGAAGAGAACATGAAGGTTGTCATCTCAACTTTAAACAAACACCTTCGTTCCAAATAACCATGGCAAGGCTATTCAAACAGACAGAATAAACTATAACTGCCATATGGCCACACCCTAGAATTCAGAAAACTGGCCATATTATTTAATTAGGAAGGGCGACCCCCAGAATGAATACATATGTTTTACCTATTTTGAATAATTTGGAAAGTCGGCCATCGACTCGTATCACTTGTAGAACAAAAGTAATTAAGAAGATTCTCACCAAGGGTGGCACTCAGGATTTTGACACTCATGATATTCACGTAGCCGTACACCAAACGCACTATATAACGAAATAAGCTGGCCCTAAGTAGTAGCAGAAAGCTTAAGGTTTGACCTTCGAGCTAAACTTCGAGCTCAGTTTTCAAGGCAGATGAAATCCTATGACCAGTCGACCTGACGGCAGCCGATGCGTTTCGGAAGCTGAGGAAACTTCACCGCCCTTTAATGGATAGACCCTAGGTTTTAATGGCAGGTGTCATGCCCTCACCAGTCCAGACGGCGGACGATGCGTTTCGAAAGCTGAAGAAACTTCACGCGCCCGACAAATCACGACAACGCGCTACCGTGACGGCCAGGCTGGAGGCGACAGTAATCTCCTGGTAATACTGTGGCAGGCTGTTCTCGGCTTTAATTTCACACGGGTGTCTGAGGTTAGGAGCTCGAGTGCAACTACCCCTGGGTCGGGGCTGTGGCATGTCGCGGCAATTCGCGGCTTTCAGCTGGTGGGACCATAGGCGTCGGTCTGTACCATATATAAATACTTGTGTCGCGGTCGCAAATGGGGAAGGTTCATCGCCCTGAAGTGCTGCTGTCTAACTCAAGTTCGCCATGGCCTCGCGATCGTGGTGTTTCAAGGGTCTGACCAGTGACCAGGCAGAAACCAGAAGAAATATGGACACTAGCCGAAACCGATGGTGCGACACATGTAAACGTGCAGTTTCAAAAAGTACATATAACAGGAAGCATCTTATGGAGCATGGTGAGTACCAGATAAATAGTATAACTAGGATAAAGTCACTTTCACCTGAAATCGATATCCTTCAAAACCTTCCTAGCTAGCTTGCGCGCATAGATATTATTTTCAAATACCTACTATACTCTTAATGATCAGTTAGTGTTTGGAAAATTATCGCCAGCCTAAATCTTTTCTTGACAATTAAACAATTGTTCAAATAATGAATGACTTGAACAATGGACGTTATATATATGTATCCCTCCATGCATCTTTCTATCATAGCTTTTGAGTCAGAGAAACAACATTGGGTGGGAAAGTCTGTACTCTGAAACCCGACTGTACATTTAATTTATTCTTATACATGTGTCTTGCAGAACCACTCCCATTTGGTTTACCTCAACGCGCTGGCAATCAGGCAGAAGTGGGTCTTGAGGCCGAAGCTGCAGATATTCAGGCTCAGGCAGGTAACCAGGCTGAAGCAGGTTTTCAGGCTGAGGCAGTTAACCAGGCTGAAGCAGGTTTTCAGGCTGAGGCAGGTAACCAGGCGGAAGCAGGTTTTCAGGCTGAGGCAGGTAACCAGGCTGAAGCAGGTTTTCAGGCTGAGGCAGGTAACCAGGCTGAAGCAGGTTTTCAGGCTGAGGCAGGTAACAAGGCTGAAGCGGGTGTTGAGGCTGAGGCAGGTAACCAGGCTGAAGCGGGTATTGAGGCTGAAGGTGGTATGCAGGTTGAAGCGGGAATTCGGGCTGAAGGTGGTATCCAGGTTGGAGCTGGTATTCGGGAAGAAGCTGCAGCTGCTAATCAGCGGCAGGCTGAAGTCGGGAATCCGGGAGAAGCAGACAGTCAGCCTGTGGGTCGCAATCAGCCTGTTGAAGAGGCGGTACCCATGGAAGCCGATGAGGAGTCAGGTGATGATATGGAAGACTATTACGGTACCATGGAAGATTCCCAAGAAACGGAAGAAAATGATAAGCTTGATCCAGAGGCAGTCAAGATTCGCAACAGGGCCATCCGTCACTTAAAAGTGGTTTTCGGTGACGGGATGGGTCGTCCTAGCCCATTGGCAAGGCTTGTTAGTGGTACCCCTAATAAGAATATCCAAAGCCTATTTTCATGGGTTCTGTTCTTTCTTTTGCAGTGGCAGATCCACACCTTCACCAGTGATACGCAAATGGCTAAAGTTATGTGCTTCATTTGTGAATTATTGACGGTAGCAGGTAATGACCGGGTTTCACAAGCAGCGGAGGCAGTATTCCCCAAAACGTTGCGGATGATGTACAAATGGTTGGGTACAGACCTAACGATGACTAATTACTCTATCAGTGTATGCTGCCCGGCCTGTTATACGTTGTCGCATTCTGTGTTGTCCACCACTGAGCGTGTGCGAGGTTGAGGCTTTTACACGGATCGTAATGGTAATCAGCAACCCATTAGGTGTACAACCATCGGTGATGATTTAAAACGCTGCAACAGGAAATTGTTTTATGAGACCAAGATTGTGGGGGAAATTACCTTCCTTCCAGTCAGGACATTCTGTTACCAGTCGCTCGAGAAGAGTTTGCAGGTTATGATGAAACGTCCAGGTTTTGAGCTGAAATGTAGAGAGTGGAAGGGCAGGAGGATACCCAAAGGAGTGTTTGCTGACATTTACGACGGTTCGGTATGGAAAGAATTTAACGCGAACAACGACGGCTTTCTTGATAATGAAAACAACTTGGCTCTTCAGATGAATATCGATTGGTTTCAACCATTCTCTCGGAAAGCTTCGATGTCAGTAGGGGGCATTTACCTAACAATACTTAACCTACCCAGAAATGAGCGGTACAGACTTGAGAACGTCATACTATACGGTATCATTCCAAACTTAAGTAAAGAACCTGCCGACCTTACCAGTTTTCTGAGGCCCCTAGTCAACGAACTCACGGAATTCTGGCATCAGGGAAAAAGGCTTATAACCAACGATTGCCCAAATGGCAAGACCGTTAAGTTGGCGCTTTTGAACGTTGCTGCCGACCTGCCTGCAGGGAGGAAGACCTGCGGTTTCCTGCTACCTAATGCTATCATGGGTTGTTCAAAATGTCTGAAGGAATTCAAGAATTCAAACCGTGGAGGATTCAACATGGCGAATTGGACTCCTCGTACTCTGGACCAACACAAGGAGAGAGTGAGTGAGATTACAGCTGCATCCACCCCGAGAGAGAAAAGTAAACTTGAGAAACAGTATGGAGCTCGTTCCTGTGTCCTCCTAGAATTGCCCTACTTCAATCCCATCAGGTAAGTTCAATCTCCAGGCCGAACAAATTTAAAGGCCAATCTTACACAGAATTATACCAAAATATTAACAATTTTAATTTGACATTTGAATAAACATTAATACAAATGTTTCCATTAGCAGTAACTGTATTATATGACATTCATTTCTTCAGGTTCCTCTCGATCGATGTGATGCATAATGTACTGTTGGGTAAGTGTTGAAGCTTGACCTAACGTTAATTAATGTTTAGCACTGATAATGTGTTTGAAATGGAACTTGCATTTGCCTTTAATTTGGACTATTAGTTCATTGGGGTTTCAATACCGATTTCACATATGTGCTTTTATTATTGGGATTCAGGGACTGCCAAGCGAATGTGGAAGAGGTGGACCGACAAAGAGTTGCAAAGAAGAAGAAGAATTCAACAGATGACGTTGTACTAAGCGCTAATCAGGTGTTGACTATTGATGCTCGTCTGAATCAGTTTAAAGAGGGACTACCGGATGACTGCGTGGTAACTAACATCAAATCGAACGCCGGGATGTGGACGGCAAAGGAGTGGAAGAATTGGGTTACAGTCTCGTCTGGATACTGCCTCCAGGGCCTTTTGCCGGAGAATATGCTTCATAGCTGGCAGCGTTTCGTAGAAGCCACTCGACTTCTGTGCAAGCCTTGTATTACACACCACGAGATAGAACAGGCACACAGGAAACTATTGCACTTTTGCAAGAGCACAGAGCTCCAGTTCGGTTCTGATTTCATTACCCCAAACATGCATCTACATCTCCATTTAAAGGAGTGTCTCCGGGAGTATGGTCCAGCTCCCAGTACTTGGCTGTTCAGTTTTGAGCGGTATAATGGTTACTTGGGGGATGTGCCGACTAACAATCGCCAGATAGAGAAACAATTGTTTGAGAGGTTTCACAGGATGAGTCGTGTCAGTCAGGCGCGCGCCGAAATGCCGTCCAAACACGAGGGGAAATTTGGCAAACACTGCCAGCTGGGAGAAGGAGAGAAGAAAGCAAGAACGGTCCTGGAAACACTCGATGTACCCAATGAGCGAGATTTCGCGCAGTGCGAGAGCCTATGGAGTCTCCCCGACGGCTTCGAGACATTTAGAGGAGAAAATGTGTGGATCGACTCGGACGATCTTGAGCTGCTCAAAAAAACATACAAAAAGATGTACCCCACAGAACAGGAGATCCTAGAGAAGTCATTTCTGCCTTCAGTTTACGTGAAGTCTAAAGTCGTAAAATATGGCCCCATGACTTATTCCAGCACAAATTCCAGCAGTGGTAAAAAGTTGTCTAGACTAATGGCAAATTGGTACGAAGACGGACAGACTGACCCCCGGGAGCGACCGTGCATCGCCACCCACTACATGAAACATTACATACAATGTAATGCAACCGGGCAGAAGAGGCAACATGTGTTTGCAGCTGTGAAGTGGTACCGACCCAGCACCGTCGAATCCAGATACATAAGTCCTTATACAATGTGGCACAAGGAAAAGTTCGAGCAACCTTCATGGGCATCTTTCCTGCCTGTTATGCGGATAAGTGGACATTTTGGATATGTGGTTGAACAAGAAAATATGATCGTATGTCCCCTTCGGCGCCACGACTTCTTGTAGATCTAGAGGACCTATAGATATATCGAACTCGTGCACGTAGTGTCCGAAATTAAGCTGAAAACGTATGCATCATTAATGAGATTGTGCACCACAAATATTGGATATGCACCCCCCGATATATGGGAATAAAAAAAAGTGCAAAACTTAAAAATAACGCACCTGGCAGTGAGTGTGCAGAATCACGAGTGTGAGTGTGCAGATCTAGACTCACGAGTGTGAGTGTGATCCCCGGGTGAAGGCCTATAGGCCCGGCCTATAGGGTGCAGCAGCTTAATTTCGGACAATGTCCGGTGTTTTATATGCATTGTTAGGATTATGTGATTTAGACGCTTTTGCCAACAAAAGCAACATTTTTTTATTAGGAATAATTATATTACGCCCTAAACCTTATAATGTGACTACTTTCAAATTTAAAATAAAAGGTAGGAAATTACTTCGCAAGGTTACGGTGCCAGGATGTGCGACTTTGAGGTACGTTTTCTGAAGTTATTTCACAGGCTGGGGGTGTGGGGCTGTGTGCATTTACGGGTGGTTTCTTGAGTCAGGTGTCAGGACGTGCACCTCCAGCTGCCAGGGCTGCGCTGCGCGAGCGACACCTTATGTAACACCTGACACCGGTCGCTCAGGCTGCTCGGCTGACCTAGATGGCCCCTCATTACCCTGCCCCCCCGGGGGGGTGGGGGGGGGCACCAGCTTTATAAGGAGGTGCCCACCACGTGCACACACACAGTCCCGCGCCAGCCTCACGACCATAAAAGCCGTACGTACGCAGAAGTTTGCTGATATTAAACACAAGCACCACATTGTGAACAATGGCGACCGCGCAGAAAACCCGGTAGGTGAATCAGATAACTTGCCTATAATTTGATAAGATAACATGCCTATATAGAGAAGTAGTGTTTTTTCAGGCTTTGCGGGAGAATGACTTGGGGGTTACACTTCCATATATAGAGTGTTTGTTAACAAATGTATAATTGTGTGGATAATAGCTGTTACGTTTGGTAGATATTTTCCTTTTTTTTTTCGTTTTCTCCCCATACACGTAGATAACCAATTCCAGACACTTAAAGGTTGTTTTTTTTGGCTCATTCAAGCAACCATGTGCGGTCGGAGGAGGAAGAGGAATCCCAGGCATGGACACCGCGTGAGGAGAAAAATATTGAAGAGGAGGAAACGATCTGGACGGAACCCCAATGGACCGAGTGCGAGCCCCTGTTCACCCCTAAGTAGGTTTAAATTGTTCAACACTGTTGATGGACAGGGATGGAAGAGAAGCATGGAAAGAAAATTATTAACTTACTATCTGGTAGGATGACTATCGTCATGCCAAATAATGCACACTGTCTAAAACCCGACGACGGACTCGCGGTCGGACATAGTTGTGGTCGCTCGAATTCATGTAACATGCTGAAACAACAGGCTCTTTTTTGGACAATTTAAAAATTGCAAATTTGTCAGACTGGCACAATAACATGAAATAGAGATTGGATGAGAAAAATTGAGATGCCGATGATTTGGTAGTTTCGACCACCTATGTTGAAATGATGGACGGTGTGATGATTTTTGAAATTTTTTCCAGGACGCACGACCAACAACAGCTCCCGGACGGCCCATCAGAGTGGACGTGCGTCTACTGTTCGGAGGATCCGACCCAGGTTGGTACATTTGTATTTACACGATGAAGCTAAGTGGGAAATAAAACATGTAAGCGTATGAAGGGAAATATGTATAAACAAAACAAAATGATGAGTGGGGCGATTTCACGAGTACAATTGTTCTGAAATTTGCCAATATTACGAGGGACACGCTGGTATGTAGTAAGTGCAAAATTGACTTTTGCACATTTAACTATAACCACACAATTTTTTTCAGGAGCAGGAGGAGTACTTAACGGACCAAAGGTGGAAGGCGATGGAAACGTTTGCCGAAGACCAACACGCCACACAACCGCAGGCCATATTCTTGGATGGCAACTACAGGTACGCCGGGTTTTTTTTTCATAATAAATAATATTATATAGCGACAATGATTTTCGATGATGCTACTAGGCAAAAAATAACGAGGGCATAGAATCTTAATGTTGACGTTGGAGTGAACGCCGAATTTCGTACGGTTACTAAAAATTGTGATTGATGATGGTCCGATTAGTTCGTGCACACAATTTAAAAAAATGTGTATTTAAACATGCCTCCGTAATATTTCAGAATGTACTTGGTCTGCAACTACTGCGGCCGGTGCTACCACGCCGACTGTGAGGGGGGCGAGCCTGCCAGCATCATGTGCTCCGAGGTGTTGTGCGAGTGGTGCGCCGAGGATAAAGATTAATAGAATCGATTCAGCAATAAAATAGTACACTAGATTTTAACTACACTTTGTGTCAAATGTCCTTTTATTTTTGTTTTTATATAGTAACACTAGTTAACCTCGGGAGCATGATAGCTATAGGTTAGAATTTACCTTAAATCACAGCTTCACGCTAAACTATGTTTTTTGTGTGTACCTGGCAGTCTACGGCCGATCGTACAGAGTATATTGAACAGATAATGTGAGTCATAATATATGTTTCATCTAAATTTACAAATATACTAGATCGGAGTGAAACACAGTCTTTTAATACCTACTAACTTCTAAGTACAGTGAGAGTAGAACACTGGTAAAGCGCGGCCATCAAATACAACCCACATTCCCCGTATAGGTCTATAGGCATAGAAACTTTGCTAAATCTGAGGGGTTCCAGAGACCCCCTAATTTGGATAATTCCCTTTATTGGTAGTTTAATTGCGTAAAATTTGAGAAATCGGAGGGGGGTCAACCGAACATGGGGACCCCCCCCCCCCCCCCCACCCCCCCGGGGGGGGGGGGGGGGGGAACTGGATACGCCACTGCTGGCAATTATATTGGTGCCTGAATGGAGTGTGGGTACGTTAAGACGCCGAGAAGGTTGGGCGTGTGAAGAGAACTATGAGCGGATGGGACTATTGTGACACAATATAGTTAACACCCCCTGACTTACACTTATATACACGCCAGAAGGGCAAGGGAAACTTTGAGGTGGGCGCAAAAGTATTACCTAACACGCCCACTGCTATGGGTGGTATAATGATACTTTGCTGTGTCAGGGATAATGGTGGAGTAAGACTTACACTCCTTGACACGTTTTAGAGCAAGTGGTTTCAGACAAGCCCGAGCCTGTCTAATGTATGAGTTCAAATTCTTCCCGTGAAACCTCCAGAATATACAAATAACATTATATATGTATATACATATATGGGTATGTGTATGTACTTTCTTTTTTTATTTTGTTTGTTTTGTTTCAATTATTTTATCTATTCAGGTTACAAGTCAAACTTGACGTCTGTTCTCCCCTTGCCTCCTGATATACAATATGATTATGTGTATATATATATATATATATATATATATATGTATATGTATATGTATATGTATATGTATATGTGTATATGTATATGTGTATATGTGTGTGTGTGTGTGTAGCCAGATACGTTATATGAGACACCATTTATGTGACATCCTCTGCGAAAAGTTTTATGGCCTGGAATATTACATTAAGAAGGTGTCTTAGGGAATAAAAATAGACCAGTCTTTGGTATTTATAAAGATATAACTTTAATTGAAAGCCCGAATATGATTTCAGGAAATACACTGCCATTTCCTTTCTCTTTAAGATATTCATAATCTGTTTTGCTGAATATAGCCACACAGTCTCTTGATTCAGAATTTCAAATTTTGAAAACTTAATTTTTGTTCCATGGTTACCATGGAAACCCTCATTTGAATAGCTGTAGTATTGGCAGGTTTGGACGATCTATCAACATTCTGGTTACCATGGCAACAAAATGCAAAAAAATCCATACATATAATTCCCTCTACCATGTACAAATAATATACAATATTCTACGCACCTGCAGGCTATTTTGGACTGATTTTGTCGATAAAACCCCTTTAAAATCTATTTAAAAAAAAACAAATGATGGTTATAAATATATCTATCCATAGTGAATGAATTTTCAAACGACTCAGGGATATTAAATAAAGATACTAAGTTAACATATTATGATGACTATGTTTATTTGCAAATAAACATACATTGCATGAATATTCATATATATGCTTACGCCTTGAGTTTTGTCAACATATTGCCCAGCAAACATCTGGTTCTAGGCTA
Organism: Lepidonotus clava; assembly: GCA_936440205.1. NCBI lineage: Eukaryota > Metazoa > Annelida > Polychaeta > Phyllodocida > Polynoidae > Lepidonotus > Lepidonotus clava. Next base: position 1,342,770 of record OW387136.1, on the reverse strand, counting down.
ACCTGCGTTTAAGTAATTCATCTTTGGTAATAACTGTCAACGTAGGTCATAAATATTTGCCCCACCCGGTAGAGAATTTATGGTAAAAGTAAACCATTACAGTGTAATAGGCCTAGCAAGTGCAATAGACCTTTTTCATTAGGGTGTGGCGCCCCCTGGTGAAGTAAATGGAACCAATGGTTTAGGCCATTTCCCATAGTTAACCTATATGAAGTGAAGCTTATAGGTTAACTATGGGAAATGATCTAAACCATTGGTTCCATTTACTTCACCAGGGGGCACAACACTCTTAACGAAAAAGGTCTATGTGCTGTGATACTTCTATGAGACAGGAGACAGACCGGAGCCTCCTTCCATGATACCAGGTAATGTCATCATGCGATATCACCTTCATATCATAGCCAGTGTCGTGTAGTTTAATAATTAGGACTTAATAAGGAATAATGTTCATGTTGTGATCGTTCACCGACCACACATATCAGCCCCTCAGAGGTAACTGTTGCATAGATACGTAGATTGCAATGGTAAACTTCCTGGCCAACTTCAAGTTTAGGTGTTTTTGCATGTGGGAAGAAAGTGTGTCAACACTATGCCTGGTTGTGTGTGTTTATGTGAGGGGCACGGTTCCTTTTCAATCCTCAAATATTATGAAAGGGAACTCAGGGGAAAATGTCTATCGAAGCTCCTTAATATCAAAGGACATTTTTTATCCAAAGAGAAGTTTTGCATACATTATATTCAAAAAGAATGTAGACAATAGATAAAAATAAGTACACCCCATGGGGGTACCAGGGTGGGGCTTCTGCTCCTGGGAAGAATATAGGCCCAAGTAGCCCCGATCGTGAAAGGTGACAATACAGGGGACCCTGCACTGTCAAAGTGGTTCATTGAGTTTGATTCCGGGTTGGTGTCTGGGTCCACTAAGGGATGACATACAGCAACAATGATTTCCAGGTTTTGATCCCTTGTTCCACCCTGTCACCCTCTTCTCATAGATACAATAATCAAAGACTGACGAAGCCAAAACTTGTGTCTGAAAAGACTTTTTTGCAGTGAAAGTTACCCTGGCCGTCGGTTCAGCATAAAGCATCTGTCACTCACTCAATTTTTCATTGTTAACAACCGTTTTCACTATGAATGTAACCTCATTTGTCAAAACAGCAAAACAATTCCATTACTCACTCAATATAAGTAAGTATAATGATTCATATAATATAAAGTTTCGGTAGTTTATAATGTTCATTCAATATTACATGATTCATATCAGGATTCAGCACATGTGACCAGTCTTGGGAAATGGTACCAAGCCGATCGGGGGTAAGTTTGCTCTAAATCCATTATTAAGGGAGTTATTGGCAAAAAGCATTCATTCTGCATATAATCATCAAAATTTTTGACTTGAGCAGAATTTTCCAGAGATTATAAATTTGAGCACAAAAACATTACATTTTCAATAACAGTTGCATTATGGGTAATCTAGTATGGATTGTCTTCTCTTTAGATATTGACAAAGCAAGAAATATAACCATGTTACCATGGCAACAAAAAAAGGAATCTTCAGATTGCATAGGACATATTTCTCAAGTATTTTGACAAAAGTATTTACCATTTCAAAAGCGAAAACTGTTTGTTGAAAGAAGATCTATATGAGAGTTTTTTTTGTATTTTGAATAAATTCTATATCAAGGAAAAAAACATTTTTGGCTCAATATGAGATAATTGAAAGACATGTATTTTTTAAGTTACGTGAGTAATTCAAATCTGGGGTGTTGGTCTTCATGCAAAGTAGAGGAATTCAAATGTGCATATCTCAGCCTCTATTGGGAAAATTTCAATATGGTTTGCGCCATTTGAATGGGTGTATTATGAATTTCAATTTATATTTTCCCCCTAAGCTTACCTTTTTCCACGTTGGGTCACAACAAAAGGGCAATATGCAAATTGAGGGGGGCCAAGGGGTCGCGCCCCTCTCCCCCTTTTTGTTGAGACTGAAACTTTACAAATGGGAAAAAGACCAATGCACCACTTTTTAGTACTTAGCCTAATATGGAACCCCCAGCCCCCCAACCTACCCTTTCTGAAATCAAACCCTGCCCTGGGGATCCTTTTTATAAGGGTTAGTTGCAGATGTCCTTCGGTCACTTGGAACCTCTCTACAGATAGATCTGTAGCCCAGGTTACTCTCAATGTAAACACTCCAGGATTGTGGATCTTAGAATGAATCATTTGAATGGCAGTATCACGAACAACATCACCAGTGTGTAGGTTTCCGATTTTGAATGGGACATACGGGCACTTGGCTGTCTCAGGTTATTGGGTACACTAAATACTGGAAATAAAGGAAACTTCAATTACAGAACAAGTGACCTTTTTTGTGCCATTTCTAGACTATTCAATACATGAATAGACCACATACTTAAAATCTTCATTCAACTATCAGATGTTACTTAGCTCCATTGTTGCCCCAGTTTGCACACTACTAGCTTTGACCAGGGTAATAACACATTCTTTGTGCCCCTTTAGTCTGTACTGTGTTTATCATTCACTGAGCCCGACCCCCTTTGCAATAATCACCTGTAATTATCTTCCCCGACCAGGGGAGTTCCTACGTGTGGTTGTTTATCCCTTCAGAAGATCGTTCCTCTTTGAACTTTAATCCAGTGGATTAAGGATTAGCACCTCATGCCTAGTTCTAGAATAGATTCAGACTACCTGTTGAGAAGGACATTCGCTAAGTTCATGTGTTTATTGGAAACTAGAAAGTGCTGATGGAGCCTTTCTGAGGGGAGTGTCATCTGCCCAGCCTGTACTCCAGTCCATTCCTCAAAGGGTCTTACACAGACTGACAAAATCATCATTATTGTACTATACACCTATAGTGGTTCTCCTAATAATATAATTAGTCTGGACACTTGTCACAATCCTTACAGAGACTTTAAGACTTCATTAACTGATTTTATTCGAAGAAATGATCATCGTAAGGATGTAATAATGATCTTTCCAGGTTGTCAAAGGCTGCTGTTAGATTATCAGGAACAATACATATTTTTATTTTGCATTTTACTTGCAACCATTCATTTTTTGACCATAAAACAACACATAATCATGTCCTGTACTGTCCAGGGAGTGATCATATCAAGTTTTATGACCATACATATAATAGCCTTTAATTATGGTAATTACCATGAACAATTGAAACTCTATCCACACTTAGATCTTGGCTTATACATTGATCAACTATGACTGGTACCAACCAATATAGAACTGCACTATTGTTCTACCTCACATCATTTTTGGACAGATTGTTTCCTTTTATTTTGATAGACTGAAAAGACCATGTCTACTAAGACGTTACCTTTTGACGAGGCCTTGCAGCAGTATGTTGGAGCCTTAGGACGATACCAGCTGTTTGCATCCATCTCACTCTGTCTGGTAGCTGTACCATGTTGTCTCTGCTCCATGATGTTGATGTTCACTATGGGTAAGACGGACCACTGGTGTGCCCTGTCCAAGCCACAAGACGGGCCCTTTGCCAACCTAACCCAAGAGGATTGGATTAACCTTACTGTGCCCATGGAGCCTGCCCAGGAAGGAGGTGCATGGAAAAGGGCAAGCTGCAGGGTTTATGACCTGGAAGTGGACAGTGCAGGGATGGTTATTGGGGTAAAGAATAGTAGCCATATGGATTGTATTGCTTATGGATATGATCAATCAATTTTCAAGTCAACATTAATTTCTAAAGTAAGTGTGGTCATGTTTTCATTTTGAGGGTTGAGTGTTCACATCTGGTGGCCAGTTGAGAACATTACTAATTATGTTTAACAAAAATCCCATTTAATAGAAGCATACATAAACAAAACTGTACAAGTATGTGGATATGACAGCATTGGAATTGACTAGTCCCTATTTCAGTATCAACGAGTCAGTTCCAAGCTGACGTATCAAAAAATGAGTATGTTTTCTTATTATACATTAATGGAATTGTGAAGGTTATACAATATATTTCTATTAAGATATACTATTTTGTACATGTTAAATATTTTCTATCCAGTTGATTCTTTTGTTGTACAGTGCAGTGGCCTACATTTGTGAGCAGTGATGCTGTTTGTTTGCTGCTATTGTTTCAATAAGGTCACTTTGTGGTTAAAGTATTACCACAGTGTGTGCTTTCAATATAATTGTACCTATCTAGCAATTCTATCAAAATATATTAAATGCTGGTAAATAGAAAGCATTATAACCAATAAATTAGTTTGATTGTTAATCAGTACTGTTTACAGTGAATATCATCTGAGGCACTGAGTAAACTGTTCCATTTTACAAAATAATGACATCTATATACAGGTGTGTCACTTATTGCACACAGGGAATCAGTACCTGAAGGGAAACCTTTATATACGTGTCAGTGATGAGCTATACTTCACCAAAAGTGGTCAACTCCTCAAACCACCTATCAGCCTTTATATATAACAGAGAGTATTATCCAATTTCTTTAGAGTTGACAATTTGAGATAATAGATACTATGGTAACCAAAGGCCCAATATTTGTAGTGATACATAACATATACTCCCAAAATATACAGATGTTTAATCCATAGTATTTCTCACAATATCAATGTGTGTAATCATATTAAGAAATGTGGCTTGGTTTCTCATTTCAGTGGGACCTAGTGTGTGACAGAGGGTACCTTGTTTCTCTTACTCAGTCTATTGCTTTAGGAGGCTTGGCCTTGGGTGGTGTTTTTGGAAGTGTTAGTGATAGGTAATGTTTGCATATTCTTTATAATGCTAAAATATATATTTACCCTAAACAATATCTTAATACACAAAAAAGTGCCTATAGAAAAATCATTTGACTTTCTAATATCATTTCTGATATACCAGTACATCAGCAGTGACATTAAATGTTATATTAATGTGAAATACCATTAACCACACAGTAGTTTGTCATTAAGTTTTATTTGTTGCATATGCATGTCTATTAACAGAGTTTGGATTACGTACTCCAACCAATTACTTCAAATCTTAACAGTGTAGCTTCTCACATTTCACATAATATCAAATGTTACATCTTTGTTCGGTTATTAGGTTTGGTAGATGGAAGACAGTTGTTATTGCATTGGCAATTCTACCGTTGTTTACACTTTCAAACATCTTTGCCCCAAACCTGATTTTCTTCATGGTGATGACATTTTTTATTTTCTTTGTTGAATCTCTGGCATACATTACAGCCTTTACATTTGGTGAGTGCTTTGCAACACAATTATTTTTAACTAACGGTAGTGATATAACAATTTGGTTAGATATAAAACCATTGACAAGGCTGCAATAAACTTCCCTTTTCTCCTTTATTGTTAAGCTCCTATACAGATAATCTATACCATTAAACAAGTGGTTAAGTTGCCCATTTCGAAACTGGGGAACCTATTAAGCTATTTAATTATAATTCTGGTCACTTCGTTTTGACCGGATCTAATCAAAAATGGTTAGAAATAGTGTTCCCACTCAGCAATTCAACCAAAAAGTAAAATGATTACATGTCAAATGTCTGACAATACTAGTTGATATAGCTGGTGATCTCCTACTCTTAGTTGCATTGCTCAGTGTGTTCACACCTTTAATGTAAATTATCAGGAAAAAGTATCTATTCCCAGTCATCTGAATGTGGTTAAAACTGAACACTACGACTTGTGAAAACAATTCTTTAAACAAGTATATCAACTAATATGCTTTGCAATGTCTTCATATTTTCACTACTTGTAATTCATATTATGCTAATTGTTGTGGAAGCAAGTGACATATTTTTGATATAGGTCGTAGTTTTTGTTTTTAATCTACAAAAAATCTTTACTGAAAATGACAAAAAAGTTACCTCTTTTTGTAATAAAATTAATACCGGAAGCATTGCCAATTTTAGATTCTAAAAAATATCCCTCTGTTCATTTACAGCTGTAAAATGAGGTTACCACTTTAGTTGAATAATATATTGCTTAATTTCTTATGCTTATGTTATTCAAGTGGTTGAGCTGGTTGGTCCTAAATGGCGGGCAGTCATATCAGCACTTGCACCTGAAATATATGGGACTTCATTTATCCTTCTGGCTGGGATTGCCTACCTGCTTCGCAGCTGGACTGACCTACACTGGGCTGTTTTAAGTTCATTAATTGTTATTTTCCCTATAGCATTGTAAGTGAATCTAACAATACCCTGCTGTCCCTTAGTTATTTTGGTAATCTTTCTGAGAGGTTTATAATATTTAATGCAAATAAAACCATGAAACACTTAATGGCACTTTTGAAACCAAAGTACAGCTCCTTGCTCCAAACAGGCTTGAATTTTCATTCAGCAAGTATATGCACAGACCATCAGAACCCCTAAGACACTCTTTTGAAATTAATGTTAAACAATTTTTTATACTCTTTACACTATCATAATAACTATGGCCCATTGCACAATGAGTTCAATAACAACAAAAATCATATAAACAACGAAACAACAATTGTTTTGAAACTAAAAAAATAATGTAGCATGCCCCAAAGAGCTGTAGCTTTTAATTATTTTTTTCTATTTTTCCCTTCATAAATCAATTTACTGAAGTCAATTTCATTCATTAGGAACAGGGTTTTGACTTTTTTCATAAAAACAAAAATTTAAGCAAACATTTGTTATGCTATCTTAAGTTGATCCTAACAATGAAAATCCATTGTGCAATGGGCCATTGGTAAACTTCACACTATACTAAGCCAACTTTATTCCAACATATAACTATATGTAGATATATACTTCAAGTGAAGGTTAATGAATCATATAATTTTATGTGGCTGCCATGGCCCAATATTTCCAATTTATTGTGCCTTCCCTTGTTTCTTATTTCAGCCTTGTACCAGAATCTCCTCGATGGCTATATGCAAAGAAAAGAGAATCTCAGGGGCTGAAGGTGCTCAATTTGATGGCCAGGCGGAATGGCAGACCTACACCCTTTACTATAAATGTTACTGTGGTAAGTAATTTCAATTAATGTACCAGAATTCAGAGTATTAGTGAAATTATTCCTTGTTCTACAAGTAAACCTCCCCAAAACAATAGATGTATATGTTGTGCCTTTAAGAGATTATTAATGAACAAGATTAAATCAAAAACCCTCAAAACAAAGCAAAATATTGAACAGGAAACTACAAGTTTTTTTTTTATATCAATAGTCTAATTTACAGATGGGCTATTCGTTTACTGAGAGTAATGTATGTCTGAATGATTCTTGTATGATAATGTACATCAATTTGATCAAATGACATAACATATTAAATAAAGGTTACTATTTCTTAGTGCATTAGTATCATACAACGAACCAAACAAGAATATGTTTTTATTTTAGGATGAAAAACAAGAGAAGGGTCAGATTCGAGAATTCTTTTCATCATCTAGACTGTTATTCCGTTCTGTGATTATCTTTTATGCCTGGTATGTATCATACAGTCCTAGATCATAATTATCTGTACCATACCCTATGCCTACCATAAGTTCCAGGTTCCTTTTGCATTACCTTAATGACAAGAAACATCCAAGAGAGGGTTACCCAGTTCAAGTCCTACATGACTTTACCATGACATTTCTATTACAGACAGCACACCATGAGTTGTGACAAATCAGAGATAGCTATGCAAGAACTTATATTACAGGCTCTTCTGCACTTATAACAAAGTCAATGATTATGCAAACACTTCTAAGTTAAACAAAGAAGAGGCATTTTTATATGCCACAAGGGATCACAGAATGTACATTTTATCAAAATTTTATGAATATATCCTTCGCAGAATATTGCCTAATAAAGATTTTGCAACTTTACTTTACAGTTAACAGTTTTTGCTCCAGTATCCATCACATGGATACTTCAATCTTTAGACATACTTTATAGCTGGTCCATTACTCCAGCAGGCAAAGAAAATGTATAAATCATAGTGTTCTTTTAAGGATAGACAACACCTCTCAGCGGCGAATTTGCGGGACTCTCTTCACATGGACATATATTATTCATCACATATAACATAATCTTGGGTTTTGTATCATTAACTACATCTTGAATAGACCTATCTACTGATATAATTCATGTTAAAATGTGTACATGTATGTTTTTGTACTCATACTGGAAACTGAAAAAATGCATTTTCAACTTTTATTTTTTGAACAAGGATATCTCAGTCACTTTTGTAGATAAAGACCTGAAATTTTCAAAGTATATAGAGAACATTCAGTTGGAGGGAAGAGTGTCTCAGAATTTTGATTTAGCTCTTAGTTTTTATTTTATTAAATCTAGAAAATAATGTTGAAAAAAATGATAAAAATTTTCCCGTTTTTTGATGTAAAACAAAAACTAAGGCCTAAATAAAATATCTGAGACACGCTTCCCTGCATATGGACGTTAATGATAAGCTGTCAAAATTTTATAACAAAATATTCAGTAATAGCTGAGAAATCCATGTTCAAAAAATAAAAGTGAAAAAATCAGTTTTTGACCAAAATTTCCTTTAATTTTCAAGTTGTAATTATATACTTTATGTCAACAGATAGATAAAAATACACCCCATCGTTTGATATACAGTACATAACTGTGCCCCTGATAGAGAGAGTGCAGTCTCAATAACTAGAAATGGTGCACCGAGAGGTGTTGTCTATCCTTAACTGACTTCAAATTTCATACTTGATTCACCCACTTGGACTTATACCATGCTTGCATTTTGTTTAGTTTAAACACATTGTAAGAATCGTGATTGCATGTCAAAACTTTGAACTAAAGCTTCTAATTTCAATAAAATTTAATATTGATTCAATGCGACTAGAACTCTCAAAAACATGCAGTTTACCTGCAAAAGAGAGTATGAAATAGTTTTCCTTTCATCCGGTTATGTATTAACCCCCAATGTGCTAACTCTATTTGCACCTTTGATCTTTATTTATGCCTGTCCCACCAAAGCCAATCTATTTGGCCTGTGGTGCCATTTGATCTTGATAAAATACCACTTTTATGACCTAATACAGATATATCCTTATCCTCTCCTTCTCCTTTCATTAGGTCTAGTGACGCAGTATAGATCGATGCACTAACAAAGGTTGACACTTTCATCCTTTTACAGCCATTTATAAAGCATGTAAAACACATCAGATGAACTCTAGATTAATTTATTGAATAGCTGAGGGTGTACAGGAGATCAGGTTATTTCTTTTAAGTGGTCATAGGACATTGTGGAACAGTTTTTCATGATTTGATGCACAAAAGACCTTTAAAATCATGAATTAGCACATTTAACAACCAAATCTCATAATAAATCCCCATAGGGAATCTCCAAAAATCATCAACTTTTGCACTTTGTTTTCATTCTATGATATGTTTTCCAAAACCAGTCCAGATTGATAGTTTAATGTATTATTAATCCTATGATATATGGAGAAGAACTGTATCTCATTTATCTACAAAGTTAGAGCTGTTTGATAAAAATGCATTTTTCCCTAAATTTTAAAGTCACCTTTACTTGGTGCATAGGTCTATAATATTTTTACACTAAAACATACCTCCCATACAAAAGAACATTTATTCATCAACAAATAATGAAATCAAGTTGTTCTCTCCATCCTTCCCACAGGGCAGTGGCAGCCTTTACCTACTATGGCTTAACCTTCAGTATGGACAGGTTGGCTGGTAACATGTACATAAACCTGGCCATTAGTGGGGTTCTTGAAGTAATTGGCTGCGCAGCTGGCCAGGTTGCCGTGTCCACTCGTCTTGGCAGACGGTTGACTACTTGCGTACTATACACACTGACTGGACTGTCATTGCTACTTATAATGGCTGTCCCCAAAGGTAAGTGCTGCTTTTGTATCACCTATTAAGGCTTTTACTTAGTCTTGGCTTGTTGGCTGGTACATTAACTCAGCAATGAATGGAATTCTAGAGGTTGAAGGTTATGCAGAGGCCCATGTGGCTATATGAACCTATCGCAGCCTTCAGTTGTCCATGTTGTCCTCTGCTGAATGACTGGGCTGTCATTGCTACTCATCCATAATGCCAATCCTAAATGATGGGTGGTTTTTCAGATCTCTGTATTTATTTGTTTTGTTACATATTGAAAATGTGATATTCTTCAGGGAGTCAGGGTTTTCCTGGCTCTGTGGCGAAGGCAATATCAGGGTTTCTCGGTCTCAAGCTTTTTTGGGTTTTTTTTGGGTTCAGGCAGGTTTTTGTGAGACCGAGAGTCCTGCCTCTGGCACGAGGGTGAACGGACGGGTTGTTCAGTGGAACTCTTGACAGAGAAGTGGGTTTGTTTCAGGGTCTGGTCTTATACAGAGGGAAGTGTGGGGAAGGGCCTGTTCAAGGTGGTCGGAGCTCGAGTCTCCATGTCAGGGCAGGGAAAGAAAGCAAAGAGGTTGGGAGGGGCTGCCGGTCAAATCAGGCAGTCTAAGGCCCAGGCTGCTCTCCTGCACCCAAGCTATTCGCCAGCCAATCTGTTTGTCAAGGTAGTCACTTGCAATCAAAGGCCGGTAGCATAGGGCTGAGCGGGATGCACCTTCATTCCGGGCCAGCAGCTGACTATTTCGAGATTCCATACAATGCTGGTCTTTCAGCCCATCCCGGGGTTTCAGGCCGTTTCAGGTATTCAGGCATTAGGGCCATTGTTGGGTATTTGGACTTGACACCTAAGTTCTTATTAATTCTGGATTCCTAATTAGACTTTACTTGACTATTAACTTCTATTTGTGGAGGTCTAGAGTTTGGGCCAATTAGCAGGTTGTACAAAGAAGAGATGTGTAAACACAAGGAGTGCCAAGAAGGAATTGTTTAATCCGGGCCATAACGGCCCTTTTTATAGGTTACAGGTCAACTTTGATTGGTCACTTTAATCGCGTGAGCCCCCATGATGTCATTTCCAGTCACTACCATTATTCGGGCTTTCGTAACCAATAACAGATTTCGGTCCACTTTTGTACCCATTTTGCTCAATTACATCATTTCATTATCTAGCTGGCATTTATCAGATTATTCACCCATTTCCCAATACAAATTGATTATACCCGATTTCTAGCTTGACCTTACACACCATAAGAGATGAGTGGGCAATTCTACACAAAAACAAATGAACCTGGCTTGTGATATCTCCACCTCATTACGAGCGGTTATAGTTATGTTTGTGATCAGTAAGACATTATATTTCAAATTTGAGTATGCACTCCTGATTCTTTCTGGTTTCCTTAGGAAGTTATGGTAATAACATGGGGATCACCAAAATCTGGTCACATGACTACACAAGGCGACATGGTGACATGGTTAAGTACAAAAGTCTAACCTGCATTTTTAAATCATTTGCTCAGAAATTGATGTTTTACCACTTTCAATTGCCCTGGAATAGAATTTCTGGCAAGCCTTTCATGTACAGGTCACCACATTTTCCCTATTTAGCAAATTGGTCTATTTTCTACTGCAGAAAATATATCACACTGAAATTAAATAAACCTCAGAGACCCTACCGTCTCTTTTCTATCTTACCTTTCAATGACTGGTGAGAACGGAAATTCTCTATTTGACATTAAAATGTAACATCATTACATTTCTTTTATGAATCTATTTTTTCAGACATGCCATTAATAGCAACTGGCCTTGCTACCTTTGGCCGTTTTTGCTGCACCGGGTTCTATACCACCATTTACATCTGGACTGCAGAGCTCTATCCCACAGTAGTTCGCAACACAGGCATCAGCCTGTCCTCTGCTGTTGGTAAAATAGGGGGCATTCTTGCTCCATTTGTGAGCCAACTGGTAATTAAAGTAGTTGCAACCTTTGATTTTCAAATGTTATGCCTGAAGTCAATCTAATGGTTCTGTAGCTTTAGAAGATGATGAAAACCACAGAGTAACTCTTTAAGGTATACAAATGCCCACAAAAATAACCTCTCTTCCTCATTTTCAAACCATTTGACAGTGAATTGGAATTTTGATATAAACTAGGATTTGTGAATTGATCCAGTGTTTAGAGTACTGTCTTCTCATTACGCTGTCTGAATAACATCTTTAGGATCGTTCATACTGCATTTGTAAATATCCACACATCCAGCATTTTCTCACATTGCAGGCTCTAATATCACCTATCCTTCCCTCGGTGACATTTGGTGCAGCATCCCTGTTGGCAGGGATCCTGACGTTACTGCTACCTGAGACACGAGGTCGACCCCTGCCACAGACTATCACAGAGATGAAGCAAATGCGGAGGTAATTCCACCAACAGCTACAATAAATTTGTCTCACCGACAGCAGCAATGTGGTCTTCCTAGCCCACATTAACCGGGACCTTCAATGACTTTTGTATTCTTTTGTCTTTATTCCTGATCTTAGGTCCAATTGCATCAAACAAAATATATTTCATCATCAATACCTTTATAGTGATTAAATTCAATTTTGCTATATCAAAAGTAAAAAAAGGTTTCTTCCATCATTTTATTTTTCACATTATTGAAGTTGTGAATCACAAAATTTCCCAACAACTAAATCATAATTATGATTATAACAACCTAAGAACCTAAATGTTGGTTCTCTAGGACATCATTTTAACCAAAGATGGTATCCTGTCAAAAATAGCCATTACAGAATCTGGCAGAACCCTTAAATTGATTTCACCAGAGATATATCAATAGTCTAATGAAATACATCAACTTTGTTTTAATTGCAAATTGTAACTGACTGATATTCTTACATGCAGGAGAGAAAAGAAGAGCCCATTACCAAGCGCTGAGGCAGAAACATTTCTTTAAAAAAGGATCAGCAGATGAACATGTATAGCTCAGCCACACACAAGATTTTCCACACTTCAGACACATAACCTCTCTGAAATGATAGGTCAAATTTTATTTTCTTAAGGTCATGGATATCTTCATTTCAGGAGCAAGATTTGTCCTCCAAATAATTTGAATGACCCTGAAGCTTTCTCGGGCAGTTGCACCATCACTTACTGCTCAGAAAGACTCATAGAGACTACAGAACATAAGGCTAGCTGGGAAAACCTTGAAAGAAAAATTAGAATGATAAAGTAAATCTGAATCTATGTGAGCATGAAATGTTTTGTATTTTCATCCATTCTAAAATTAATTGTGACACAGATGCTTATGGCCAGCAATATTTGATCAGGGTGAATGAAAAGTGTTATTACTTTTTAATATACTTTTGTAAAGATATGGACTTGATATTTCTCCTCACTCTATTTGTATGTAGAACATCTACTCTGGGCTAATGTTGTTGTGCCATGGAAAAGGCCCCAGTGGCCTCACTGGTGTTGGGCCTCTGCTATATAAGCAGGTAACCTCTTACCACTCCTGTCTCACATGACAGGTGAGGGTAGGTGGTTCATTCTATAACGTTAAACTTCATAGTAAACTATTGTAGTGTTTCATACTCTCAAACCAATGAAACAATGTGTAGTTGGTGTATAACATGTTTACAATCATCACACTATACATCATGTGATATAGTAAAGGGCCATACCTACAAAACACTTTGTACAGGGTTGGCCTATAAATCAACCCTGCAACTGAAAAATGCTGTTTTTCAGCTGACCTGTACATCTATTCATACACTGACTCTATGTGGGTATGCCTTTTCCAGTCAGTATCAGCCAGCAGGTACAACAACAGTTGCACCAATGAGGTACACTGATCTAAGTGGAGGCTGTTTGATGAATTGACACAGATGGCTGACTCTGTACAATTATGGTTGGCTGTCAGTGCATCCAGTAGGTATGGAGCTTAATAGCTAGTGATAAGCTCAATAAAGGTGTCTTGCACAAATCCTTGGGGGTTAGTCAATTCTTAAAACAACAAATGAAGATTAAGAATACTAGAGGGTGATACAGAGCTGGTTAGTACCCAAGTCTGATACGGCTTGCATTAAACTCTAGACCTGTATCGCCCTAAGGTATAAATACCAACAAGCCTGTGTACAAATATACATACTGTAATCCTGGAAATTGCCATTTCTGAAACCTCAATCCTATTCACATGAATAAGCACCAATGGTCTGTTATATCACGCAAGTTATAGGTCTACTTTTGAGAGAAAAATATGAAATAATTTAGTAAGTAAGAAATTCTACACCAAAAACACAATAAATAAGTAAAATACAATAATTTCAATCATTTATTGATAATAGCCAATCACCTGTGTTGTATAAAAACAGATGATGTGCAATCGGGATCATCTATACTAATTATTTCACCTTGAATCTCATTGATGAAACTTTTATTTCAGTCTTTGCAGAAAAAATATCTATTTTCAGAATTTCAAGTTTTTTTCTGGATGAATAAATGAAATTGCCTTATCGACTTTATTATTTCATTAAGATAAGATTATTATATAAAATTGGGATATAACTAAAGAATGAAGGCAGAACAATAGAGATATGGAAAAACACATGTAGAGTATATACCATTGTTTATAACAACGAAATCTATCAGTTAAGGCATTCTGGGGGACAATGCATGTGCGATTTTGAATTATGATGATAAAATCAATATAAACCAATTTGTGGGTCTTGAAATTGAGCTGCACGATATAGCACACATGCACGATGTAACACACATTCCCCTATTACAATTCTCCCAGACACCATTATCTGTTTTGTTGTATTTTGGCCAACCTGCAGGCTAATTCAAGGTGTATTGTTGGAAATATGCTGCCAATCCATGGGGGTGCTGATGTCCCATGTAAAACCTTTTGTCGCTTTCCGTCCCTGTGGCGTAGCTACTCACGTTGTAACTCCTGTAATGATGCTCCAAATCTGAGACGTGACCAATGACATTGCGTTATTACGTTATGAAAGGGTAAAACACGTCTCCAATGACTGTATAGGTAGGCTAACGGCGGCGGACGTCTATTTCTAAAATAAACAACGCAATAGAGAAATACGTAAGCTATCAGAAAAGAAATAGAGTTTGTATGGTGCATCTACAGTCATGTTTCTGATATAAAGAATAATTTAAAATCTTAATTAACAAAATTGTTCGCTCTCAGTGGTAAAATAACATATGAAAAGTCTTTTCCCGTTATTTCAAAAAGGAAATCATCAAAAACGCAAAGTAAGGTAATAAAAACATGCTACAGACAGTGGTCTTCAACCCCTTATTTTTACATTTTTTATAACACATGTCAAAATAATTCTATGACTAATTAAATACAGGTGCGTGATACAACACACATGCACAACACAATTCCCTCTTTGTTTTTCAATGTTGCATGTCAGATTTAAGAAATAATCACGTCGCATTTCACTTTGATTTTAATCCTGTCTGTCATGTCGTTTAGCCCCCATGTCGCATGTCAAATTTAAGAATTGGCCATTTTGCCATGTCGATTTTAGTGGTCCATCCCCATACTACAACCTCTTTGCGAACTAGCCTTCTGCCTTCCACCAGCACCCCAAGAAGTGTACCACAGCCCATAAACCCGTCAGCAACTTCGCCCTATGTGAGTACCAAAAACAAACTGTGGAAGAAACAAAAAGTCTGGGAGGCCAAAATGGGTATAATTTACAGTGGCGCAACTGCTGTTTTTTCGCACATGTACAGAGCCCCTATAGACCGATTCCAGTTAGCTCTTGCTGCGGAAATATTCCTGACTTCCTGCCTATGCTACCGAATTGGAAGGGCTAGAAAACATTGGTCTTCTAAGCCATTTCTCACAAGTTGTAATTTTCTAACATATCATAAGTGAGGGCCATAGCTATTCAAAACTATCTACTTTTTCTCTGGGAGGTAACTGAAAGAGATACAGGGAGACAAAAAACAATCCTTAAGCATTGAGTCTATGGACAGGAAGTTCATTTATGGGCAGGTGTCTTACGCCATAATTTACCCCACACACCAACTGGGAAATGGTCTTTGGAAGTAGAAG
Organism: Lepidonotus clava; assembly: GCA_936440205.1. Lineage (NCBI taxonomy): Eukaryota > Metazoa > Annelida > Polychaeta > Phyllodocida > Polynoidae > Lepidonotus > Lepidonotus clava. Next base: position 1,326,849 of record OW387136.1, on the reverse strand, counting down.
CTGTGAAATTTAATTCTGATGAACAATCGATTGCAAGTTACAAAGCAGGTGACCAAAAATCCGCAACAAGATCATGGAGACTGAGGATACTTACATGATGAAAGCCATAGCCAACCAATAGGATCAAATACAGAGAAATGGATTCAAATCAAGGAATTGATACTCGCAATTGCAAATGAAGCAAAATCTAATAAAACAAAACCCCAACCTCATGCAAGTATTACCGGAAACAGGGGCAGAATTGTTTATAGAAGGAACCACAAACTCCTTTTGGGGAGGAGGGCCCGATTTGAATACCCAACCTATTCTATAGACGTCGTGCAGATGACGAACATCTCTTGGAATAGGCTGTCTGCAATACTGGTGATCAATTTATTTCCACCCTGATTCATAATTCTGAAACATTTAGAACAAATATTTTTGGCCCATTTATTTCACACTGTTGCAATGAATGAGAATCAACAAGTTTTATTACTTCGAATTGTAAATTTTGATTTTACTTTCAACACATGTGGTCATGATCACCACGTGGTGATCACCAAAGAGTGATCACGTCACCACGTCTGCACAAGGTTTAAAGGTGATGTTCATGGTAAGAATCGACAGGGTAAAATACTTGAAGACATTCGAGAAAATGAATGCAGGTATCATGCTTAAAGCACCATACCCACTAGGCGATTTTACCGTCGACGGTCGACGGGATCGCCGATAAAAATCGCTGACAAATTATCAACATTTTTTGATATTTCCGTCGCTGGGCGACGACAACGGCTGTTTTGCCAGTCACCCGGCTCCCGGCGACGGTAAAATCGCCTAGTGGGTGCACTCTTGGTAAAAACTCTATTGAAGATACACAGCCGGCTTCTGGTTAGAGCTTATTTCCTGGCACACTAGTACTCTTGTCTGACTCACACATTATGCTTGGTGTCTCACCTAAGACTATGATAATCACTGAATCATGAGGAAGATCTCTCGGACGAGGAACTGAACTACATTGACATCTACCCAGACTCAGGTACGTCGCCTGCTGAATAACACTAATATGAAAGGTTCATAGAGTAAGCTAACATTGTTTATTATACCTTAGGGCGATACATGTTTAGTAGGTAAGAGTTAATGCGTGCAATATCAAACCTGGGTGATAACCAGCCTTGTATCGCCCTCCATGGAGATACAGAAACTTTTGTTATTCACTAATTCATAAAAAAAAGAAATCATTAAGAAATTAAAGGTATAGCATATCCATTATCTCCACAATGTTCCTAACTACATTTTACTCACTTACTGTTTGTGGATTTAATTGATATCAAAAAAGTTATATGAAGAAATATCAGCCGAAGAAGGGCACTTACAATACTCCATAAAAAAGCGTATAAAATATCACTCTTGTTATTCAGACAATTATGTAGACAGTCAATTTATTATGGTCTATTATACAGAATCATATATACATGGCGACATTTCAAACATTTTTTGTATGACATTAATAATGGTTGTGACTTGATTTAAGGGGAGTTAATTTACTATAATTTAAATTTAGTTAGAATATTTCCTGTTCGTAGATGTTCCAACTTTGATATGATTGGGGCACAATGATCGTTTTACTGTTTCCCGTTTCCATTAGTGCAAGTGCCTTCCATTGTCTTCCGCCTTCCTGGGTCTGCTTTCCTTTTATTCCATGCTGCTGGTTCGCTTATTCATCTATTATTAACAACCAACCATGGTAGCTTGGCTGTGATTTCTCTTTAAAAACAATTCAGATGCAATGTTGTCAGGTTTAACATTTAGATTGAATATAATAAAATAGTGGGTTAACATTTTGACCATGCGGGAATGCCGTTAAAATGCTTGATTTACATTAAGATAATTTGCACAGCCTGTTTTTCACCATGTGGGTGTTGATACGTCCCTTAACCAACACAATATTCAATTATTGATATTTTCCATGACCAGTACACCGGGTCCTCTCTCCAGCCTCCAGCCCAGTTTATATATATGTCCATTAGATATAATCTCCTTTGCCTATTGTCCAGGGTCCTAATGTCCACACACTGCTTAGCCAGCGTACTTCTCCCGTCTCAGATACAGGTGCGGGTCTTTTTAAATGGACCCAACCTATGCACAATGGTGACATGAGTAGGTGTGGCTTTTGCTGCTTGCAAGCCTAAGTAGCCCACACCGCACTGTCATTTGGTGCCTAGGACCTGGCGAGGTATGACACATACCAGGGAGCTTAGCTGTGGTATGACTACAGTTCAAATATATAGAGTAACATATATCATAGGGAGTAACATAAAACATATATTTATACTTGGAATGATATTCCTGGAGCATACTACACTACTCACATATCCACATAATATATATATATGTATATATATATATATATATATATATAACATTAATAAATAGTCTCACATGTTCTTTTTTACCCTATACTTACATATACATTACTATAGTGTGTCATTCCAACACAGTTGTTTGGGCGAGCAATGGACCTGTTCACATGGTTATACGTATAAATTGACATGGCTGAATAAACATATGAGCTTTTCACTTCTGTCTCAGTGGTTGACTCTGCTTGAGACAGTCTGCTCAAAATCACTAAAGTAACAATCCAATGCCGGATATAGCTCTGACACAGGAGAGGGGGTGGATACAGGATTCTCGAAAGGAGGGATTCAGCACAAAGGCTAAGACTAAAACGAGTTCATTTGGGTCTACGCCGCAACATTTTCCCCTATTTTTGAAGTTTAGGGGAATTAGCGATTATATATCTGACCCTGGTCAGCTTAAATACGGCGTCCCTTAAGCCGACAGGCCTGTGGCATATGATATATCTTAAGGGGCCTTCCATTAAGTATGTACACACCAAGGGGGGATGGGGGGTCTGAAATCTTTGAAAATATGTGTATATTCCTGTATAAATCCAATGTGTATTTTAGCCAAAGGGGGTGTGCGGCGGGGGGAGGGGGGTCTTTATTTGTTGAAATTTTGTGTACATACTAAATGGAAGGCCCCTAAGACAAATATGGTAAACAGCATTCTGTACAGGGAATCTCCATAAAATTATTATAAAGGTGCTAAGATGTGGAACGATCTACCTGTAGATATTTACATGGACTCGTTCTGTATGGTTGATGTTGACTTTGAACATAATTGATGTATCATGCTTGAACAGTCGTTATTTTCATTATACAATAACTTATTGTATTATTATCTGTTCATGCTTAAACTGGTGTGATGAGTTTATATGGATCAATTCATAATTCAAGCACGAGTTTTAAAATTGAGTTTGAATAATGAATTGATCTATTTATAAATGCTGATGTTTTCAGGTTGTCCAAGCCTGGTGTTCGATTATCAGGTACGATACACATTTTATTTTTTTGTTGCAGTTTACCTGTGATCACATATTTTTCTTAAGACGATGTTGACATATTTGTGCTCAGTAACTTTAGCAATCATATGTACTGTAAATACCTGGTAAATGTTTGAACACACCCAAAAATTTGTTGTATGGACAGGTTACGGGGAGAGCCTCGAGCCTATTAGTGGGACTCACGCATGGGTGTCAGAGAGGTATTCACTGTCAAGTTTATGCTGGGGAACTTAAGGCCAAGTGTTGTGTCAATATCTAGTATATCTCCATGATTAATTAGTAGTCATCATTTAAAGGTAAGTATAGGCAACCACTGCAGCCCTACCTAGTATGATTATATTTTTATTGTAGGATTTTCAGCTGAAGTTAATGGAACACATAGGAACGATGATGTTGATTTGTTTATGACAAAGACAATAAGGACATAAGGAATTATGCAGTTTTTCTTCATTTCTTCCCTATTTTTAGGGATAAAATTAGATTTTTCATGGTGACCTTCGTTGGCTTAAAATATTCATATTGGTCCTCCCTACTCATTTTCAGCAACGTAAAAATCACAGTTATTTATTGTGTGAAATGCAAAATCTATTTTTTTCATTGACTCCAATAATGAACATTAACCTTTTCAGATGCTCATATTTCTGAAATTAATACAGTGACATAAACTTTTAAAGGGAAAACTATGCCTTTCAAATTTGCATTCACATATCCAGTGTTACTGAGCTCATTACCTTCATTTTCTTTTGCAATGATATCTCAGCTGAGAGTTAAATTATGATTACATAACTTCACCCTTATTTTCATATAAAGAAGATTAAGCTTTTGAATAACAGTAGAAATTCTCTAATGCGACCACCTCAGGGTCTGGATATGGATATGATTGGTCAATTTTCCAGTCAACAGTGGTCGCATCATGAGGGAAAAATAATCAATTGGGACTGGATTTTTGGTGGTCTCTAAGTGAAATGGAGGAAATTATCCTGTTCTGGCCCAAAAGTAGTCTTTAAGTTGGGTGGTCTCCTTAGTGAAGTGGTCGTTAGGTGGGTCTCTACTGATTGTTAATTATCGCAAACAAGTGAAATTCTATCACCCTTGATTCTTGGCTTATACAATGATCAACTATGACTTGTACCATACAATGAAAACTGCACAATTGTTCAACCTCAGAGGTTTTTTTTGACAGATTATTTTCATTTTTCTTTTTTCATAGTTTGAAAGACCATGTCTACTAAGACGTTACCTTTTGACGAGGCCTTGCAGCAGTATGTTGGAGCCTTAGGACGATACCAGCTGTTTGCATCCATCTTACTCTGTCTGGTAGCTGTACCATGTTGTCTCTGCTCCATGATGTTGATGTTCACTATGGGTAGGATGGACCACTGGTGTGCCCTACCCCAGCCTGTTGACGGACCATTTGCTAACCTAACTCACGATGAATGGATTAACATCACCGTGCCCTTGGAGCCTATCCAGGAGGGAGGTGCGTGGAAAAGGGCAAGCTGCAGAGCTTATGACCTCAAGGTGGACTATACAGGAATGGTTGTTAGGGTGCGGAATAGTAGTCATATGGATTGTGTTGCTTATGGATATGATCGGTCAATTTTCCAGTCAACATTAATTTCTAAAGTAAGTGTTGTAACATTTTCATTTTGATAGTTAAGTGCTCACATATGTTGGCCAGTTGAGAACATTATTAATTAACAAAAATGCCATGTGATAGAAACATTTATAATCAAACTGTACAAGCATGTGGATACGGCAGCATTGGAGTTGACAAGTTGTGTAATGATATCTGGACAAGTCTGGAGGACCAGTCCCTATTTCAGTATCAATGAGTCAGATCCAATCTGACGTATCAAAATATGAGTATGTTTTCTTTCTTTATTATACATAAACGGAATTGTTAAGGTTATATGATATATATCTTTTAAGATTTAGTATTTTGTACATGTTAAATATTTTCAATCAAGTTGATTCTTTAGTTGTACAGTGCAGTGGCCTACATGTATGAGCAGTGATCCCATTTGTTTGCTGCTATTGTTTCATTTGATGCCTCTGATTGATCAAAAAAGTCTAGGTCCAACTTCAGTCCCATATCAGTATACTCTCCTGAGGTGATATTGATATCACCACAGTGTGTGCTTTCACTATGATTATGCCTATCTAGCAATTCTATTAAAATATATTAAATGCTGGTAAACAAAAAGCATTATAACCAATAAATTAGTTTGAGCGTTAACCAGTATTGTTTACAGTGAATATTATCTGAGGCACTTAGTAAACTGTTCCAGTTTACCAAATAATGACACCTATATACAGGTGTGTCACTTATTGCACACAGGGAATCAGTACCTGAAGTGAAACCTTTCACGGCAAATTTTTGAACTCATACATTAGACAGGCTCGGCCGTGTCTGAATCCACTTGCTCTAAAACGTGTCAAGGAGTGTAAGTCTTACTCCACCATTATCCCTGAAAAATCAAAGTATCATTATACCACCCATAGCAGTGGGCGTGTTAGGTAATACTTTTGCGCCCACCTCAAAGTTTCCCTTCCCCTTCTGGCGTGTATATAAGTGTAAGTCAGGGGGTGTTAATTATATTGTGTCACAATAGTCCCGTCCGCTCATAGTTCTCTTCACACGCCCAACCTTCTCAGCGTCTTAACGTACCTACCCTCCATTCAGGCACCAATATAATTGCCAGCAGTGGCGTACCCAGTCCCCCCCACTCACGATTGGATTAAGCAATTTGGCTCCACAATCTGAAAATTTCGTTTGGAATTTCTTATTAGATTACTTCTCGTGTTCTATCAAAAATGAGCCTATAAAAATCCGCCATACAAAGTTTACATGCGCGACATAACCACCGACCGTTCATTCTTATTCATATAAATACGAATTTACCTTTAAAAAGGGCAACTTCAGGGCTACACTATTATTTATCTACAGTGGCCTTCCCACATTTGCGTCATATAATCTATAAACGCAGGTTGATATGGGTTTCCAAGCTCAACAAAAATAATACTCAGTTTCCTGACCTAATAAGAATAGATGAGGCTGAAGCGCAGAAGGAGTAGCCTATAGTGTGCACACAACTAGGGTAAAACAGGGTTGTATCGCTCACATTGGTATATCATTAGCGCATTTAGTTTTAATAGCCCTTACATAATTATAGAAACAAAAGTTATATAAAATCAAAAATAATTCATAATAATTAATCAAATGCGTAAAAACAGCGATAAAGCGTGATTTAACTTTATAACCTCTATGATTAATTAATAATGAAACAATTGTCTTCCCATGATGTTGGGTACAACCCTTATCATGAAATGAAAGTAATTTTTTTGAGAAATCTTATCACATATATCATATTAATAATGGTTTTCCATCCCATGAAAGTGATGTCCAATAGGCCTATTTCTAAAAAAAAATAGGGTTAGTTCAACCAAACTTGTAGCTAAAAGTTTTAAGAGCGTATTTCCAAAAAGCAAATATGGTTTAAGCCTGTTTTAAACCAGATTTCTTAAACTCGCTTGTGAGACTCGTGTAAGCATTATAAGGCAAAAATAATTTGGTCCCAACGTTAACCTTTCCCAACCTAGCTACTGAACTCAGTAACAGAATAAAACACGCTAACTAATACAATTCACAAGTTATAGCCTCATAAACCTATTCTAAATTTGTATTTCGCCCTATTTATTGTTTACCATTTCAACTAGAACTCTCCACCTTAACTTTGTTTTAAGGTCCTTCATGGGCAGATCCAGGGGGGGGGGCAGACGGGCTTTGCCCCCCCCCCCCCTCCCCTGTTAAATCATGTTTGATGGGGGGGCCCACCCCCCCGTACATTCATGTTTTTGGGCCCCCCCCCCCCTCTACAAATTCCTGGGTCCACCCCTGTCCCTTAGATACAGTACTAGTTTAACTAAAACAGGTAGAAATATAGCATTTTTAAAACAGATTTTCTTGAAACACATTATTTAGGAGTTAAACCAGGCTGCCTAAACCAGATTCTTAAACTTCTTGGAAATACAGGGTGAAAGGCATGAAAGCGCAAATGGTTTTCACTGAAAATGATAATATTAAATAACCTTGACTACACATAAAACTATTATTTTGTGTGATTTCAAGTTTTTACCCTTATTTAACTCTCGACATAAGAAATGATAAATGCGCTATATTAGCCTGACGGGCCATGCCCCCCCTCCCCCCCCCCTCCCCTGTTAAATCACGTCGTTTAAAAAGGGGCCCCTTCCACATAGATTACTGCATTGCCCCCCCCCCTCTATAAATTCCTGGGTCCACCCCTGCAACCCCCCTGACCGGCCCGTGGGCCATCCGGTCATTTTAACACCATTATTACAAATAAAATTTCCGAAAAAAATGAAAATTTAGAGTGGTAGGAGCTAATCGAGTGCATCAAGTTCGATTAGATCCTACCACCCAGGTCTGGCGAACTCATCTGTGCCATTCAGTTCATTGCATTTCATCGTTGGTTGCACAACCAGACCCAATCACCTACAGAGTTTGCGACATATATATACCGTGGGTGTAATCGGGGCAACCAGAAAGGTGTTTACCAAAAAGAGACACTTTGTAGCTTCGGTCCTTGTGTTTCAGTGGGTTTTCCGATTTGGAAAACAAGCAATACCACAAGTTATTAATTTTGATCGCCCTCAATTGTCACTGATGTGTCTCTTTCGGCGGAAAGGCAAGTTTATCAACTTCAATTTACATCGCCCGTCATCGTTTTCCCCAACGTAGTTTCGACGTATTTGGTCCTGCGACCGGAAGGACCTCTAGACGGCTTTCGCTGGTTTGCGACGTCATCGTATTATTGAACCCGGTGGATTTTTGGCTACCAGCTATCTCTCCTGGCCCCGGGTTCGAATCCCCTTCATGCTTTACGTTTTATGTTCATCCATCAGACTTGTATTATCAAATTAATCATAAGGATAGGACTACTCTGAACCCTAATCGTCATGTCAAGAGAGGAGGTTGATTGTTAACTTATTTTAAACAGGATCGGGACGTTACGCTTTTTAAAGGAGAACTCTCCATTTGTAATCAAAAAGTTGTTAAATCAAAAAGACCCTAAAAAAAATTGGAAAATTATAAAAAAAAAAAAAAAACCTGCTCGTCTCGCCCTCTCCTCAACTACTACTTTTAAACATGATAGTCCTAATGGTAATGAGACTGATCCGGCTGAAATTCCGAATATTATAAATTTATTATATATACTTCTTGCAAACATTCTAAATAACCTTCTTTCCCGATCTTAGCATCTGAATAAACAGGAGACACTGGGCATCACACTTCATTTAAATTAATTGTCTCAGTTAAATATGACCATTAGTTAACAAGTTCCATGTACTTTTTAAGTAACATGACAGAAAGCATTTTCGCGATTCTGCAGCTATCCCTCGCTCCCCTGTTCCCTTGTGCATAACATTTCATAATAAATCAGGTCCATTCCTAACGGCGGCAAAGTTTGGAAGCGTCCATCATGGCCGGCCTTAATCCATTAACACCCATAAGTACCCGGAAGCACCCCATCTAATCTGTACCCCCCTCTGACATCTGACAAGGGCAGGGGCACAGTCTTGGTAATCACATAACTCACACCAAACCCTCTCAAGAGCGACACAGGTATCATGCTGGGTGTCATCTGAAGGACTCCCCGCCATTATCAGGGGTCAGTTATCGAGTTAACACGGGCCAGAGTTGCCCCAGGGAACCTGCTGGGTCGGGCACTTCCATACCCAACCTACGTTCGCCTGCAAAGCACATGTAGCTAAATCTTTGACAGGCCTATTTCACCCTACCATCCATCGCCCCTTCCACCCGGAAAACCATTTACCCTTACCATCCATAGATGGAGTATTAAAAGTGTTTGAAATTAACTTCTTTTGAAGTCATCCGTGAGAGATGAGATTCATTAAAAATTCATTAAACATTTTCTGTATGGATAAAAGGTACCTCCCGGCCTATATAACTACCCTAAATAATTCACCTTAAACTGGGTCTAAGCTGGTTAGATATAAAGCCGACCTTAAGGTTTGAGACTAATTTCAGCCAGTCCAGACTTAAATCGGCCTGAACTCCATATAAACCACCTGCAAATAAAACCTATAAATATCAGGCAGTAATGGCATTTACAGGCTTTCTCACTTCTCATCCACAAGTTAAGGAACCCCATGCCAACAATTCATTTTGAAGTCTGCCTTCCAATTCAATTAGAACAAGCCGACACCCTAACCAACGAAAGCTTACTAGCAAGCATACGCCTAAGCTTATACTCTTCGCACAGCTTTTCTTTTGGCATTAACGTAAGGTTTCTGCACGGAGGTCAAAACCTTTAGATCCCAGGTGCACGTGGCCACTGTCTGTCTACTCCTTCCCGTGACTGGGAAAAAGTAATAAAAGACTAGAGCGGTCTATAGCCTGCATCAGACATGGCTCCAACAGTATCCATACTCCTCCTTCGTGGACTCTTTATCCTGGGCACTGTCTCAGCTAAGCCATGCCTATGCACCAGTACGGTAAACCGTTTTCGTACCAACTATGGTGTAGTATTCGAGAGTAAACCGTCCATCCACATAGGTAATGAGTACTTCACTACCGAAGTCGATATCATTTTACCACTTCCTCCTTCTCCCAAACAGGCAGCCGCACTAAATTGTAGACACGGCGCTACCCTGGCAGCCGGTTCAATGGAACAGTGTCGAAAAATCCAACTTATGTTGAATAACATAACATCTATTGGGAAGACTATAGCAGCGAAGGTCACCAACGGACTCCGGGAAGTGCAATCAATTTTGGAATCGACGGCCCAGCCAACACCTCCATCAGCCAAATCCAGGAAGCAGCGGGCTCTGATTCCAGAAATCGACAAGTTCTCCGAGACTTTATTTGGAACGGCCACACTCGATGACTTGAAGCAACAGACTCGTGCTGACCAGGTAAATGCCGATGAAATTGGCTTCCTCGATGGCAAATAAATGCAGTCCTAAAGGTAGTTGACTCCACTTTGGAAATCCAACTCCAGGCCATCATAGAGAACACTCATTCCATATACAATTTGTCCCGAGGACTCCAGGCTTACATTAGTAACCGGGAATTGATGGTCAGGTTGATGCAAGATTTGCAAGAATTGCGTCTACTGGATTTTAAACTGGACTATTCCCTTGATGTCTTGCTACAGGCTATTCGCGACCTAACGGAGAACAGGCTGAGTAACTCTTTGATATCGGAGACTGATATGAGGAAGATTCGGTACCTTTTCCTTTCCAAGTCCAATCGTTCAAATATTTATATTCCAAACACTCGCGACATGTATAGAAGTGTAACTGTTTTAGTCCCCCCGGTTTTACAGCGAAATGTTCTGAAAACTATTTTGAAGATTCCCGTTATTTCCTTAGACAAAATATTTACGGTTCTAAAAGTGAACACCTTCCCTCTAGCCTTCCATGGGCATTATACTCGCCTCTCCAACACACCGGCTTATTTATTGGTGTCCGCAACCCAATACACGGTATCCTCCAACCCAGATCTGGATAATTGCCATTCTCTGTTTTGTCATTATGACCTACCAATTCGCAGGCTTTCTCCCTCGTCGTGCCTCATTTCTATCTATCTACGTGATCATGAGTCTGTCAAACTTTATTGTGATTTCAAAATACTCATTCAGTCTAATTTCAGAAGGTCGAACATCCAAGTCATTGCAACAGGGACCTATTTGTTCTCTCACATAGACGAGGTCGTTGTGCGCTGCCCCAACCGAACAACAACCCATCCTGGATGTGAATCCTGCGTTCGTGCCTTTGAATGTGGTTGTTCTGTGTCCGCCAAAGAATGGGAAATTCCAGTCTCAAGTGTTAACTGTTTGCCTTCTACAGCAGGCCCCTTAAGAACAGTTTTCCCCGTCAACCTTGCTAGTCTTCAACACCTCAACCTGTCACTTAGCCGACTTGTGAACCCGGATTTTTCGTACGATAAACCATTCCCAATTTTACCTCTTAGCCCACAAATGCGAGTCCGCCAAGAGGATATTTTTAAGCGAGCAAAAGACAATTTCCTTTCCCTCCGTACATACATGAAAGAGATTCGACTGAATGAGGTCGAATACAAGAAACTTCGTGGTGACTTGCATCTTCCCCACGTACCATTCCTCCCGCCCAGTGTGCACGGTACTGTTTACCTGTTGAACATTGGACTTACTTTTATAATGGTACCAGCACTTTTTGTTTTCATCTCAATTCTGTATTTCAGACAACGTAGGATTCAAAGCGCATGCAGACGCTTGACTTTAAATTGAGTTGGTTATATATACATTAGCTATTAACTCTTCCTTTTATTGCAGCTCAAAAGTTATCAGTTCTCATTCATGTTCAATTTTTGTTGTTTAGAATATATACTCGCCCTCATAATTTCGTCACACAGCAGCAATTCATTTCCCATTATCAAAATTTGTTAAGGACCAGTTCCGATTTCATTGTCGCCCTCATGAATTCCCATTTATAATTAGTCACAGCCACATAAGACTACACACATTCATGATATCAAAATGTTTTATTGTTATGCATGCGGAAAAGGTTTTAGGATGTCCACGTGTCAACGTTTTGCCTATTTTCCCATAAGTGTATTTACTGAACATACACTAATGTACATATGTAACGCGAAAGCTTCGTGAACATATGCATTTCACAATTTAAATTTTCCCATATCTACTTCAAACATATCGTACACTTTTATATAACTGTTCATCACACCCAAGAGTCTACGTCAGGCATGCAGCCCAGTTTTTCGGCTGGGAGTAGTTCTTGGGCCATGTTGTTCCTGTTGTTTATCAGGCAAACGCTCGCTCTACAAAGTCTGTGCCTGAAAAATTTGTTCAGGCGCACGCGCTCCGTACGAGGAATCTTGACTTCTTGCGGGAGTTCCAACGTCAAGGGTTCGTCACTGCCATTCAGATGGACCGTGAGTGGGCCCGACCAGGCGACGGTCAGGGCCTTGGACAGGATGCTCGGTCTTTGGATGATCATTCGTGGGCAGGCAGCACTTCCTACGGCTTCCATTTCGGCGGGAATGGGAGCCAGTGGAAATAGGAGCGTTTCCCATCGGCAGTAGATTCTCAGACAGCACTGCACTGTAGCCCTCCGACGTTGACCCTGCGCCAACGAGCGACAGCCTGCTGCCAATTTCCAGAAGATACCGATAAATTTCCACCCCAGGTATATCACTAACAAGAGAAGCAGCCACTGATGGTCGGATTGGTCCGCGGGTTGGAGGTGACTAGGTCTCACCACTGGCCTTTCCTCCCGAACAAGACACAGACGCAGACTTGCGTTTAACAGTCGCTCGATGTCCATGGCCATCAAGTGGCTGTTCTGAACCAGTGTCTAGTACAGGCACATACTTATACCCCCCACCCCACACGACATCACAACCCCCCAGGTACTGTAAGGGCTTCGTCTAGTCTTTAGCGAAAAGTTAACCCTCGGTCGACAACTTAAACGCTACGTAAGGTACAACTAAAACGACTTCTTCTAGCCGGGGGCTTCACAAGTTTTTACACTGGGTAGTGCGAAGCACGTCTAATAGGCCGCTATTTTCTTCAGAGAGCCGATCGACAGGGGGTTCATCTGAAATGACTTCTGTCGCGTTTGACACCGGGACACGCGTCTATGATGACCGCGTCCACCTGTTGGCCATCTGAGGCGGCGCATGTCAACTAGCTTCTGTGTCAGGTCCCTCACAGGAGTACCGCGGCACGCGGCCCGCGGGGTAGTCTTAACACTTCTTGGCCTCACAAGGGGCGGCGGTGAGGGTGTCGCTGATCAGCTGATACCCCATGTACTCCCCGTCACGGCTAGCACGTAACTTATGGTAAAAGTCTCTCTTACCCCGTCCACACCCCGTCACGTCTACCACGTAACTTATGTTCAAAGTCTTGCCTCATCGATAAAAGATCGCTTTCACCAGATCATGTATCCACAGGGGGGCCTGCCCGGCATGTATAAATACGGCGTGGCATATGGCTATATAGATCACTTGAAAACTTGCTGCCACCATGAACGGGTCAACTGATTATAGTGACTCTGTTCTGTCAAACCCGTCTACGAGCTCATGCAGGATCTTGACCAGCAGCCCCAAATCGGGTGGCGAGAAAATAACCGATCATGATTCATCAGCAGGCGTAGGTACTCTGATGTTGGATATGTCTGAGGATGCGCGTCAGTTTTGGTCGCAGAATGGGTTTCAGGATCTCTCTGCGGATCAGTCTCTTCAGGACTCCCTGTACGCGGACGAGGGATCCACCCTCAACGACGTTGAGCTTAGCCTTGGTGGTTCCCAAGGCGGTACTGCATCCGCATCGTCGTCCACGCCCTCCACGCCCTCCACGCCCTCCGGATCCACGCCCTGGGGGATGACGCCCTCCACGTCTCAAACCCATCCATGGTTCCCCACCTCCACGTCCAGAACGTCGTCCACGCCCGGACCCTTGACATCGCAAGGGTCGTTCTCGTCGATGACGTCCCAAAGGTCGTTCACGCCCGGGCCCTTGACATCGCAAGGGTCGTTCTCGTCGACGACGTCCCAAAGGTCGTTCACGCCCGAATACTCGTCCTCGTCCGGCCCCTCCACGTCTACAGCTGAACCGTCCATGGCCCATTTGCTGGCCAGGATGGAGGAGCTGGAGAAGAAGTGCCGAAGGGCGGAGGCTGAAGCGGCTGCGGCAAAGGCCCAGGTGGAGGTGCTCGTGAACCAAGCGAAGCCAGCTGCAGCTGACAAACCACCCAAACCACGCAATGAAATATGTGTAAGTTCTAAAGTTTGTTTTTACAGCTATAATTAACTAATAATCTCACCTTGAAAACGTTACCGTTTAATATAGTTCTCGGTTTGTTTAGAAATGATCTCATTCCTAGTATAGCCCTGATGTTCTTCTCTTTTGCCGCGCCCCCAGGGAACATCCCGGAAAACAACGAAAATCCGTAATGATTTCGTACACTGACATAATAGTTAGAAGTCCACTATTAATTATTGGCTTATTATATTGTTTGTAGCAACTCGTTCGTTCGGCCTACAAGGCCAAGAGAGGTGACCCTGATTGGGGATTCAACCTGAACCGTGGGTAAGTTGATTACGTCATAACAACATGAATAGTACAGAAAATAATATTGTTTTTAAGTAAGCAATGGGTAATGTGTTCCTGAACACCAGAAGCTGCAGCTGAATATAAGTTTTGCTGTTTTTTCTCATGTTAATAGAGTCATAGAGCACTTGACGTGATGCCGATGAATTGAACAATATAAATAAATTCCAGCATTCAGGGCGGGGATCAAACACCCAGATAACGTTGCGATCATCAAGGCCGTTGTTGACAACGTGTGCCTGGGGCCAGATACCCCCAGAGAAGAGGTGTTAGGTAAGTCCCATAGGTAGCAAGTTTCTTTGTTAACTAACCTGCAGTTGTACATTTCATGCATCTAATGTCCATGATTCCAAAGTATTGGTCCTTCAATTAACGCAAAATTTAACATGCTTGAAATGCTGGAAATCTGTTTTTAGTGTCTAAATAGGCTCCACTTACATTGGAAATTGTTACTTTTATAAATTAAGTTATCCTCCCAGTCATCTGAAAAAAACGTAAGTTCTATTATCTGGACAAAGAAATATAATACCGGTGTAATGATGGTTTTAATTCCTGAATAATATGTTGACCCTCACTTTGCATTTTTAACATGTATTCCCTTGATTTATTGCCTTTATATTGCCTTTGTCTACTTAATGGCTCCAGTTTTAAGCATACTTCATGTCCTTCCTCTTTTTCTAGCTGCTGCCAACACCTACTTCAAGACCCTCCAAAGCAGGGCCAGCAGAATCCGGAAAGACCGAATCAAGGCTGAAAATGAAAAGTCTATCATCCGTCACCACGTCAACGAGGTAAATAAATTTTTGTTACAGACTTCCTCTATAGACCACAAAAGTCTGACGTCACGGACCCCTCCCACACCACGTGTTGGGCCTAAACCTTTTACGACCGGCCCCGGTAACCCTACACCCCCGGTCACCGGCCCAGCCCGCCCTGGAGGGGGCACCGATAACACCCGGCTGGACCGCGGTCACCCGTACACACAGACAATAACATTGCCTATAACTTTGCTATTTATTAACTCTTTTTCTTTTCAAGTATATCATAATGCACATTGATAGTTCCCCTATGAAAGTACATGTTTTCATAAGTTTGCGAGCATTATTAGTGGAAATAGCAAATCTGACAGCTGGGTCCTACTATAGTTCATAGAGGGGACCCCCGGCCCAGCCCGGCCCATGTTTAGGCACGGGAGCAGCGTGCAGTGACCGTTAGGGGACTGCCTGACGTCATGGCTTTTGCGGACTATTGTTCTCAACATTGTTTGACGTAGTTCGATTCAGGCAGGCCGAAATTTTACACTTTTCAAACATATTCCGTTAATATTTTTTTTTCTGGAAAAGTGCAAAGCCGAGGAGAAAGAGTAATGTCTATGGTCTATGCCGGGGTCTATGGTATAGGGGGTGTGACTTCCCGGGGACCCACTCGGTTCAAAAAGGGGTATACGTACGAACTGCGGTCGGAACTATACCGGGGGCTGTAGCTGTGAATCGGCAATTTGGCTTAAAACAGGGGGCCCGGCTGTGAAATGATCTTATGGTTGTAGCACTGAAACTTGGGAAACAATTATAATTTTTTTACATTATGAATTTTTATAGAGCACTGTAACCTTACTTGCTTCCTTGGACAATAATCTTGACATACAATTAGAATGGATATGACACAATTAATAAAAAGTGCCTGTATGTTATAGAGACCAAGGATAGAGCAACGCTTTTGAAATTAACTGCAGTGACCAGCTTTTAAATTAAGGCAACTGAAATATTGAAAAACTTGTTTGTGTTTATTTGATGTTCTTGACCAAGTATGTCGTAACTGTATTAAAATAAAAAAGTGTCTTTTTAACTTTGCAGAAGCTCAAAAGACGGATAGTGGGGGTGGAAAATTTCGTCACAACGTGGGACGAAGCTCGTAAGAATTCCGTGAGGCGCCTCCTCACCCCCGACTACACGAGCGACGAGGAGCGCGGACTTTATTTTCCGGTCGACAAAGACGGGAAGACCACCGAGCGATTCCACCGCCGCATCAAACCGCTCGTGTGGGAGAGCGATGAGCTGAGTGCCTACAAAGCCCACCTGGACGAAACTGAGTATAAAGAACTTAGCCGCCGTCAGCGGGGCGTTAGATTGGAAAAGAAGCGGAACAATGTCCCCGACGATAATCCAAAACGCCAACAGCCTCCTCCCAACACCCCAGACTGGGCGGTGAAGCCCGCGTATCGGTCGGGTATCGCCGATGCACAGCCAATTTAACTTATTTCTAAAGGGTCTGTTTAAAGCTCTATTTTATGTGATGTTTATGTTTATCATCTTTATGTTTTCTTTACACTACGTTTAATTGTATGGTCTGTGTCACGCTGTATGTTAGGTCTTTGTACTTTCTTCAATTGTATAGTCGTTTTATAAACTTTTATCAAAGAACTTTGCGCTTCTTGTTTTGATTGTGGCATGCTCGATAAGCAGGGAAGTATTTCTATAGATATGTTGGTTGCCTAAGACTCGCCTTATATTAGTCTAAAACCGTACGCGTTATCCAGGTCCTTCTCATAAGTGAATCTTAAATTTATGAATACTTTTTATTTACGATACGAAACGCATTTAACTATAATGACGTGTCATTTTGTTGAAAACCCGAATGTGCTATTTCTTGAAGATAGACCACGAACTTGAAATCGATTACAATACAACACTTTTTTGATGAGTGTTATGGTACAAGGTCTCTACCATTAGAAGAGCAATGGAATGACACCTAGGCCTGTTATCAATAATAGCATAAATCAATCATAAAAAGTGTATTTTAAACAAACATAAGCTCGATATACGATTTTTAAAATGATGCGACATGAATCATCTCTTCGTACTTATTTCGCAGTCATGAAAAAATAATGTTGCATGAAGCCGGTTTTAATTAAGAACTGTTACTTCTTTTCTAGTGGATCCTTTTTAGTTAGATTCCATGCAGTAAGTTGCAAAAGTAATTTTTCAGAAATTTTATTATGATCAAATACATCGCTGCCAGTAGGACCTATCAAAATTTACAAGTGACCATGTAGTCTCCTGATGAACCCGAAATACTTTCTAGGATTTGTATGACACGGTGACCTATATTCTTTCTGTGAGAGAATAAAAAAACCTCATGCATAGTGTAACCCTTTAAAGTGGGAGTTCTCCGGGAGTTATGTATTGGTAACTTGGAGCTTCTGTGACATTGCAAAATTAATAATTTAAAAAACGAACAAGTCGATTTAGGTGTCGAGATTTATTAAGGGACGATAGCTTAATTAGCTATAGCCATAATTTCGTTTGGAGCCCGATAGCCAGATTGTGGCGGTAACCACATTTAATTCCACTACTAGTTTTGGTTGCAGACCTAGTTTAGCCTCAGGCCCCTAACTTAGGGGCCTGTCTCACAGATTACATAAGGGGTTGACCCTAGCCCGAGCCAGAGTAAAAGCGCTCTTGTCAGCGTCATACTGCTCTTTCCAAAACCGAAATTTTATTTAGCTACAAATTCAATTTATAACCATAACACTTGTATCGATTGCACGCACGTTCGGCAGCATATTGGTAGTAAACACACAAAAATACAACATTTTTCACACAAGACTTAATCAAGGTCAACACGGCTTAAGTCGACTGAAGTATTAGTACTAATTGCAAGCTCACCGGGCCGGTATTTCCCCAAAAGAACAGGCTCTCCTATGCCTATACCCATGGTAACCAACTGGTAGCGTATAATGTCCTTAGTCATCAATCTTGTCAACATGATGTCCTTCAGTTTATTAACCTTTAAATGTGTGGGCAGTCGTGTCGATGTGCCGGTATAGCAGTCGGTCATTTGGATGACACAGTTAAATGTGTATCGTGCGCCTAGGCATATATTTTCGGCTTTAGTCAGTGTGATAGGATCGTCTGTTTGAAAGATATAATCTCCAAAATGTCCAGGGAACGTGCCTATTTTAAGCCATACACTGTGATTGCCCGAGACAAGCAAGTATACACGAAAACGAGCATCTGCGAAGATGCGATTAATTCCGGAGCAAACAAAGAATATGCTAATAATTATGGCTACGGCGAGGATAAGAAGAAGAGTGTACGAAGAGAGAAGTACCACAGTTGGGAATTCTTTAATGTTTCCGTCTCCTGGGTTGGCTTCAGATCCAGTGTCAGTTACGGTATGGTCCTGGTCCAACAAGGCTTGCAGGGTGTCATGAAAGGTGAGGCTGGTCATCGCATCGTGTTTTGGTGGAGGGTGACCGGTAAATGGAGCAGTGAGGTTGACCAACCGGGTACGGGTTACTCCAGGCTTATTGTGAACGACCCTAGGCCAGTGTCCGCCACTGGCAGCTCGAACAAATTCCACGCATGATACAAGAACCAAGTACGCGGCAGCTATATATTGAAAAAAAAGAAAGAAGAGAACATGAAGGTTGTCATCTCAACTTTAAACAAACACCTTCCTTCCAAATTACCATGGCCAGGCTATTCAAACAGACAGAATAAACTATAACTGCCATATGGCCACACCCTAGAATTCAGAAAACTGGCCATATTAATTAATTAGGAAGGGCGACCCCCAGAATGAATACATATGTTTTACCTATTTTGAATAATTTGGAAAGTCGGCCATCGACTCGTATCACTTGTAGAACAAAAGTAATTAAGAAGATTCTCACCAAGGGTGGCACTCAGGATTTTGACACTCATGATATTCACGTAGCCGTACACCAAACGCACTATATAACGAAATAAGCTGGCCCTAAGTAGTAGCAGAAAGCTTAAGGTTTGACCTTCGAGCTAAACTTCGAGCTCAGTTTTCAAGGCAGATGAAATCCTATCACCAGTCGACCTGACGGCGGCCGATGCGTTTCGGAAGCTGAGGAAACTTCACCGCCCTTTAATGGATAGACCCTAGTTTTTAATGGCAGGTGTCATGCCCTCACCAGTCCAGACGGCGGACGATGCGTTTCGGAAGCTGAAGAAACTTCACGCGCCCGACAAATCACGACAACGCGCTACCGTGACGGCCAGGCTGGAGGCGACAGTAATCTCCTGGTAATACTGTGGCAGGCTGTTCTCGGCTTTAATTTCACACGGGTGTCTGAGGTTAGGAGCTCGAGTGCAACTACCCCTGGGTCGGGGCTGTGGCATGTCGCGGCAATTCGCGGCTTTCAGCTGGTGGGACCATAGGCGTCGGTCTGTACCATATATAAATACTTGGGTCGCGGTCGCAAATGGGGAAGGTTCATCGCCCTGAAGTGCTGCTGTCTAACTCAAGTTCGCCATGGCCTCGTGGTGTTTCAAGGGTCTGACCAGTGACCAGGCAGAAACCAGAAGAAATATGGACACTAGCCGAAACCGATGGTGCGACACATGTAAACGTCCAGTTTCAAAAAGTACATATAACAGGAAGCATCGTATGGAGCATGGTGAGTACCAGATAAATAGTATAACTAGGATAAAGTCACTTTCACCTGAAATCGATATCTTTCAAAACCTTCCTAGCTAGCTTGCGCGCATAGATATTATTTTCAAATACCTACTTAATGATCAGTTAGTGTTTGGAAAATTATCGGCAGCCTAAATCTTTTCTTGACAATTAAACAATTGTTCAAATAATGAATGACTTAAACAATGGACGTTATATATATGTATCCCTCCATGCATCTTTCTATCATAGCTTTTGAGTCAGAGAAACAACATTGGGTGGGAAAGTCTGTACTCTGAAACCCTACTGTACATTTAATTTATTCTTATACATGTGTCTTGCAGAACCACCCCCATTTGGTTTACCTCAACGCGCTGGCAATCAGGCAGAAGTGGGTCTTGAGGCCGAAGCTGCAGATATTCAGGCTGAGGCAGGTAACCAGGCTGAAGCAGGTTTTCAGGCTGAGGCAGTTAACCAGGCTGAAGCAGGTTTTCAGGCTGAGGCAGTTAACCAGGCTGAAGCAGGTTTTCAGGCTGAGGCAGTTAACCAGGCTGAAACAGGTTTTCAGGCTGAGGCAGGTAACCGGGCGGAAGCAGGTTTTCAGGCTGAGGCAGGTAACCAGGCTGAAGCAGGTTTTCAGGCTGAGGCAGGTAACCAGGCTGAAGCAGGTTTTCAGGCTGAGGCAGGTAACCAGGCTGAAGCAGGTTTTCAGGCTGAGGCAGGTAACCAGGCTGAAGCGGGTATTGAGGCTGAAGGTGGTATGCAGGTTGAAGCGGGTATTCGGGCTGAAGGTGGTATCCAGGTTGGAGCTGGTATTCGGGCGGAAGCTGCAGCGGCTCATCAGCGGCAGGCTGAAGTCGGGAATCCGGGAGAAGCAGACAGTCAGCCTGTGGGTCGCAATCAGCCTGTTGAAGAGGCGGTACCCATGGAAGCCGATGAGGAGTCAGGTGATGATATGGAAGACTATTACGGTACCATGGAAGATTCCCAAGAAACGGAAGAAAATGATAAGCTTGATCCAGAGGCAGTCAAGATTCGCAACAGGGCCATCCGTCACTTAAAAGTGGTTTTCGGTGACGGGGCGGGTCTTCCTAGCCCATTGGCAAGGCTTGTTAGTGGTACCCCTAATAAGAATATCCAAAGCCTATTTTCATGGGTTCTGTTCTTTCTTTTGCAGTGGCAGATCCACACCTTCACCAGTGATACGCAAATGGCTAAAGTTATGTGCTTCATTTGTGAATTATTGACGGTAGCAGGTAATGACCGAGTTTCACAAGCAGCGGAGGCAGTATTCCCCAAAACGATGCGGATGATGTACAAATGGTTGGGTACAGACCTTACGATGACTAATTACTCTATGAGTGTATGCTGCCCGGCCTGTTATACGTTGTCGCATTCTGTGTTGTCCACCACTGAGCGTGTGCGAGGTCGAGGCTTTTACACGGATCGTAATGGTATTCAGCAACCCATTAGGTGTACAACCATCGGTGATGATTTAAAACGTTGCAACAGGAAATTGTTTTCTGAGGCCAAGATTGTTGGGGAAATTACCTTCCTTCCAGTCAGGACATTCTGTTACCAGTCGCTCGAGAAGAGTTTGCAGGTTATGATGAAACGTCGAGGTTTTGAGCTGAAATGTATAGAATGGAAGGGAAGGAGGTTACCCGACAGAGTGTATGCTGACATTTACGACGGTTCGGTATGGAAAGACTTTAACGCGAACAACTTGGCTCTTCAGATGAATATCGATTGGTTTCAACCATTCTCTCGGAAAGCTTCGATGTCAGTAGGGGGCATTTACCTAACAATACTTAACCTACCCAGAAATGAGCGGTACAGACTTGAGAACATCATACTATACGGTATCATTCCAAACTTAAGTAAAGAACCTGCCGACCTTACCAGTTTTCTGAGGCCCCTAGTCAACGAACTCAAGGAATTCTGGCATCAGGGAAAAAGGCTTATAACCAACGATTGCCCAAATGGCAAGACCGTTAAGTTGGCGCTTTTGAACGTTGCTGCCGACCTGCCTGCAGGGAGGAAGACCTGCGGTTTCCTGCTACCTAATGCTATCATGGGTTGTTCAAAATGTCTGAAGGAATTCAAGAATTCAAACCGTGGAGGATTCAACATGGCGAATTGGACTCCTCGTACTCTGGACCAACACAAGGAGAGAGTGAGTGAGATTACAGCTGCATCCACCCCGAGAGAGAAAAGTAAACTTGAGAAACAGTATGGAGCTCGTTCCTGTGTCCTCCTAGAATTGCCCTACTTCAATCCCATCAGGTAAGTTCAATCTCCAGGCCGAACAAATTTAAAGGCCAATCTTACACAGAATTATACCAAAATATTAACAATTTTAATTTGACATTTGAATAAACATTAATAAAAATGTTTCCATTAGCGGTAACTATATTATATGACATTCATTTCTTCAGGTTCCTCTCGATCGATGTGATGCATAATGTACTGTTGGGTAAGTGTTGAAGCTTGACCTAACGTTAATTAATGTTTAGCACTGATAATGTGTTTGAAATGGAACTTGCATTTGCCTTTAATTTGGACTATTAGTTCATTGGGGTTTCAATACCGATTTCACATATGTGCTTTTATTATTGGGATTCAGGGACTGCCAAGCAAATGTGGAAGAGGTGGACCGACAAAGAGTTGTCAAAGAAGAAGAAGAATTCAACAGATGACGTTGTACTAAGCGCTAATCAGGTGTTGACTATTGATGCTCGTCTGAATCAGTTTAAAGAGGGACTACCGGATGACTGCGTGGTAACTAACATCAAATCGAACACTGGGATGTGGACGGCAAAGGAGTGGAAGAATTGGGTTACAGTCTCGTCTGGATACTGCCTCCAGGGCCTTTTGCCGGATAATATGCTTCATAGCTGGCAGCGTTTCGTAGAAGCCACTCGACTTCTGTGCAAGCCTTGTATTACATACCACGAGATAGAACAGGCACACAGGAAACTATTGTACTTTTGCAGGAGCACAGAGCTCCAGTTCGGTTCTGATTTCATTACCCCAAACATGCATCTACATCTCCATTTAAAGGAGTGTCTCCGGGAGTATGGTCCAGCTCCCAGTACTTGGCTGTTCAGTTTTGAGCGGTATAATGGTTACTTGGGGGATGTGCCGACTAACAATCGCCAGATAGAGAAACAATTGTTTGAGAGGTTTCACCGGATGAGTCGTGTCAGTCAGGCGCGCGCCGAAATGCCGTCCAAACACGAGGGGAAATTTGGCAAACACTGCCAGCTGGGAGAAGGAGAGAAGAAAGCAAGAACGGTCCTGGAAACACTCGATGTACCCAATGAGCGAGATTTGGCGCAGTGCGAGAGCCTATGGAGTCTCCCCAACGGCTTCGAGACATTTAGAGAACAAAAGGAATGGATCGACTCGGACGATCTTGAGCTGCTCAAAGAAACATACAAAAAGATGTACCCCACAGAACAGGAGATCCTAGAGAAGTCATTTCTGCCTTCAGTTTACGTGAAGTCTAAAGTCGTAAAATATGGCCCCATGACTTATTCCAGCACAAATTCCAGCAGTGGTAAAAAGTTGGTACGAAGACGGACAGAGTGACCCCCGGGAGCGACCGTGCATCGCCACCCACTACATGAAACATTACATACAATGTAAGGCAACCGGGAAGAAGAGGCAACATGTGTTTGCAGCTGTGAAGTGGTACCAACACAGCACCGTCGAATCCAGATACATAAGTCCTTATACAATGTGGCACAAGGAAAAGTTCGAGCAACCTTCATGGGCATCTTTCCTGCCTGTTATGCGGATAAGTGGACATTTTGGATATGTGGTTGAAAAAGAAAATATGATCGTATGTCCCCTTCGGCGCCACGACTTCTTGTAGATCTAGAGGACCTATAGATATATCGAACTCGTGCACGTAGTGTCCGAAATTAAGCTGAAAACGTATGCATCATTAATGAGATTGTGCACCACAAATATTGGATATGCACCCCCCGATATATGGGAATGAAAAAATTCCTTGAGAAGTGTGCACATGTATAAAAAAAAGTGCAAAACTTAAAAATAGCGCACCTGGCAGTGAGTGTGCAGAATCACGAGTGTGAGTGTGCAGATCTAGACTCACGAGTGTGAGTGTGATCCCCGGGTGAAGGCCTATAGGCCCGGCCTATAGGGTGCAGCAGCTTAATTTCGGACACTGTCCGGTGTTTTATATGCATTGTTAGGATTATGTGATTTAGACGCTTTTGCCAACAAAAGCAACATTTTTTTATTAAAAATTCGTCTTTAAGTAGTGTATTCATGGGAGGAATAATTATATTACGCCCTAAACCTTATAATGTGACTACTTTCAAATTTAAAATAAAAGGTAGGAAATTACTTCGCAAGGTTACGGTGCCAGGATGTGCGACTTTGAGGTACGTTTTCTGAAGTTATTTCACAGGCTGGGGGTGTGGGGCTGTGTGCATTTACGGGTGGTTTCTTGAGTCAGGTGTCAGGACGTGCACCTCCAGCTGCCAGGGCTGCGCTGCGCGAGCAACACCTTATGTAACACCTGACACCGGTCGCTCAGGCTGCTCGGCTGACCTAGATGGCCTCTCATTACCCTGCCCCCCGGGGGGGGGGGGGCACCAGCTTTATAAGGAGGTGCCCACCACGTGCACACACAAAGTCCCGCGCCAGCCTCACGACCATAAAAGACGTACGCAGAAGTTTGCTGATATTAAACGCAAGCGCCACATTGTGAACAATGGCGACCGCGCAGAAAACCCGGTAGGTGAATGAGATAACTTGCCTATAATTAGATAAGATAACATGCCTATATAGAGAAGTAGTGTTTTTTCAGGCTTTGCGGGAGAATGACTTGGGGGTTACACTTCCATATATAGAGTGTTTGTTAACAAATGTATAAGGGTGTGGATAATAGCTGTTACGTTTGGTACATATTTTCCATTTTTTTTCGTTTTCTCCCCATACACGTAGATAACCAATTCCAGACACTTAAAGGTTGTTTTTTTTGGCTCATTCAAGCAACCATGTGCGGTCGGAGGAGGAAGAGGAATCCCAGGCATGGACACCGCGTGAGGAGAAAAATATTGAAGAGGAGGAAACGATCTGGACGGAACCCCAATGGACCGAGTGGGCGCCCCTGTTCACCCCTAAGTAGGTTTAAATTGTTCAACACTGTTGATGGACAGGGATGGAAGAGAAGCATGGAAAGAAAATTATTAACTTACTATCTGGTAGGATGACTATCTTCATGCCAAATAATGCACACTGTCTAAAACCCGACGACGGACTCGCGATCGGACATAGTTGTGGTCGCTCGAATTCATGTAACATGCTGAAACAACAGGCTCTTTTTTTGACAATTTAAAAATTGCAAATTTATCAGACTGGCACAATAACATGAAATAGAGATTGGATGAGAAAAATTGAGATGCCGATGATTTGGTAGTTTCGACCACCTATGTGGAAATGATGGACGGTGTGATGATTTTTGAAATTTTTTCCAGGACGCACAACCAACAACAGCTCCCGGACGGCCCATCAGAGTGGACGTGCGTCTACTGTTCGGAGGGTCCGACCCAGGTTGGTACATTTGTATTTACACGATGAAGCTAAGTGGGAAATAAAACATGTAAGCGTATGAAGGGAAATATGTATAAACAAAACAAAATGATGAGTGGGGCGATTTCACGAGTACAATTGTTCTGAAATTTGCCAATATTACGAGGGACACGCTGGTATGTAGTAAGTGCAAAATTGACTTTTGCACATTTAACTATAACCACACAAGTTTTTTCAGGAGCAGGAGGAGTACTTAACAGACCAAAGATGGAAGGCGATGGAAACGTTTGCCGAAGACCAACACGCCACACAACCGCAGGCCATATTCTTGGATGGCAACTACAGGTACGCCGGTTTTTTTTTTCATAATAAATGATATTATATAGCGACAATGATTTTCGATGATGCTACTAGGCAAAAAATAACGAGGGCATAGAATCTTAATGTTGACGTTGGAGTGAACGCCGAATTTCGTACGGTTACTAAAAATTGTGATTGATGATGGTCCGATTAGTTCGTGCACACAATTTAAAAAAATGTGTATTTAAACATGCCTCCGTAATATTTCAGAATGTACTTGGTGTGCAACTACTGCGGCCGGTGCTACCACGCCGACTGTGAGGGGGGCGAGCCTGCCAGCATCATGTGCTCCGAGGTGTTGTGCGAGTGGTGCGCCGAGGATAAAGATTAATAGAATCGATTCAGCAATAAAATAGTACACTAGATTTTAACTACACTTTGTGTCAAATGTCCTTTTATTTTTGTTTTTATATAGTAACACTAGTTAACCTCGGGAGCATGATAGCTATAGGTTAGAATTTACCTTAAATCACAGCTTCACGCTAAACTATGTTTTTGTGTGTACCTGGCAGTCTACGGCCGATCGTACAGAGTATATTGAACAGATAATGTGAGTCATAATATATGTTTCATCTAAATTTACAAATATACTAGATCAGAGTGAAACACAGTCTTTTAATGTCTAACTAACTTCTAAGTACAGTGAGAGTAGAACACTGGTAAAGCGCGGCCATCAAATACAACCCACATTCCCCCTATAGGTCTATAGGCATAGAAACTTTGCTAAATGTGAGGGGTTCCAGAGACCCCTAATTTGGATAATTCCCTTTATTGGTAGTTTAATTGCGTAAAATTTGAGAAATCTGAGGGGGGTCAACCGAACATGGGGACCCCCCCCCCCCCACTCCCGCCCTGAGGGGGGGGGGACTGGGTACGCCACTGCTGGCAATTATATTGGTGCCTGAATGGAGGGTGGGTACGTTAAGACGCCGAGAAGGTTGGGCGTGTGAAGAGAACTATGAGCGGACGGGACTATTGTGACACAATATAGTTAACACCCCCTGACTTACACTTATATACACGCCAGAAGGGGAAGGGAAACTTTGAGGTGGGCGCAAAAATATTACCTAACACGCCCACTGCTATTGGTGGTATAATGATACTTTGCTGTGTCAGGGATAATGGTGGAGTAAGACTTACACTCCTTGACACGGTTTAGAGCAAGTGGATTCAGACACGGCCGAGTCTGTCTAATGTATTTGATCAAAATCTTCCCGTGTTTATTCAAGTGTCAGTGATGAGCTCTACTTCACCAAAAGTTGTCAACCCCTCGAACCACATATCAGCCTTTATATATAACAGAGATTATTATCCAATTTCTTTAGAGTTGACAATTTGAGATAATAGATACTATGGTAATCAAAGGCCCAATATTTGTAGTGATACATACCACATAATCCCAAAATATACAGATCTTTATTACATAGTATTTGTCACAATAGCAATGTGTGTAATCATATTAAGAAATGTGGCTTGGTTTCTCATTTCAGTGGGACCTAGTGTGTGACAGAGGGTACCTCGTTTCTCTTACTCAGTCTATTGCTTTAGGAGGCATGGCCTTAGGTGGTGTTTTTGGAAGTGTTAGTGATAGGTAATGTTTGCATATTCTTTATAATGCTGAAATATATAGTTACCCTAAACAATATCTTAATACACAAAAAGGTGCCTAGAGAAAAATCATTTGACTTTCTAATATCATTTCTTATATACCAGTATATCAGCAGTGATATTAAATGTTATATTAATGTGAAATATCATGAACCACACAGTAGTTTGTCATTAAGTTTTATTTGTTACATGCCTATTAACAGAGTTTGGATTACGTACTCCAACCAATTACTTTCACATAATATTAAATGTTACATCTTTGTTCGGTTACTAGGTTTGGTAGATGGAAGACAGTTGTTTTTGCATTGGCAATTCTACCGTTGTTTATACTTTCAAACACCTTTGCCCCAAACCTGATTTTCTTCATGGTGATGACATTTTTTATCTTCTTTGTTGAATCAGTGGCATACATCACAGCCTTTACATTTGGTGAGTGCTTTGTAACGCAATTAATCTAACTAAGTGTAGTGATATTACATTTTGGTTAGATAGA
Source organism: Lepidonotus clava (assembly GCA_936440205.1). Classification (NCBI taxonomy): domain Eukaryota; kingdom Metazoa; phylum Annelida; class Polychaeta; order Phyllodocida; family Polynoidae; genus Lepidonotus; species Lepidonotus clava. The sequence goes on along the minus strand of OW387136.1, from coordinate 1,298,852 downwards.
AAACCATTGACAAGGCTGCAATAAACTTCCCTTTTTTTCCTTTATTGTTAAGCTCTTATACAGAGAATCTGTACCATTAAACAAGTGGTTAAGTTTCCCATCTCTAAAGTGGGGAACCCATTGAGTGATTTAATTATAATTCTGGTTGCTTCATTTTGGCCAGATCTTATCAAAAATGGTTGAATTGCTGAGTGGGAACACTATTTATATGAATAGTGTTCCCACTCAGCAATTCAACCAAAATGTAAAATAATCACATGTCAAATATCTAACAATACTACTGGACATAACTGGTGATCTACTCTTAGTTACATTGCTTTGTGTGTTCCCACCTTTGGATGTAAATTATTAGGAAAAAGTATCTATTCCCAGTCACCTGAATGTGCATGAAACTGAACACTACTACTTTTGAAAACAATTTTTTAAACAAGGATATCAACTACAATCTTTGTAATGTCTTCATACTTTCACTATTTGTAATTCATATTATGCTAATTGTTGTGGAAGTAAGTGACATATTTTTTATATAGGTCGTAGTCTTTGTTTTTAATCTCAAAAAGATCTTTACTGAAAATGACAAAAAATTTACCTCTTTTTGTAATAAAATTAATACCGGAAGCATTGCCAATTTCAGATTCTAAAAAATATCCCTCTGTCCATTTACAGCTGAAAAATGAGGTTACCACTTTAGTTGAATAATATATTACTTAATTTCTTATGCTTATGTTATTCAAGTGGTTGAGCTGGTGGGTCCTAAATGGCGGGCAGTCATATCAGCACTTGCACCTGAAATATATGGCACTTCATTTATCCTTCTGGCTGGGATTGCCTACCTGCTTCGCAGCTGGACTGACCTACACTGGGCTGTTTTAAGTTCATTAATTGTTATTTTCCCTATAGCATTGTAAGTGAATCTAACAATACCCTGCTGTCCCTTAGTTATTTTGGTAATCTTTGCTGAGAGGTTTATAATATTTAATGCAAGTAAAACCATGAAACACTTAATGGCACTTTTGAAACCAAAGTACATCTCCTTGCTCCAAACAGGCTTGAATTTTCAGTCAGCAAGAACATGCACAGACCATCAGAACCCATAAGACACTCTTTTGAAATTAGTGTTAAACAATTTATTATACTCTTTACACTATCACAATAACTATGGCCCATTGCACAATGAGTTCAATAACAACAAAAATCAATTAAACAACGAAACAACAATTGTTTTGAAACTAAAAAAAAATCATGTAGCATGCCACAAAGAGCTGTTGCTTTTAATTATTTTTTTCTATTTTTTCCCTTCATAAATCAATTTACTGAAGTCAATGTCATTCATTAGGAACAGGGTTTTGACTTTTTTCATAAAAAAAATAATTTAAGCAAACATTTGTTATGCTATCTTAAGTTGATCCTAACAATGAAAATCCATTGTGCAATGGGCCATTGGTAAACTTCACACTATACTAAGCCAACTTTATTCCAACATATAACTATATGTAGATATATACTTCAAGTAAAGGTTAATGAATCATATAATTTTATGTGGCTGCCATGGCCCAATATTTCCAATTTATTGTACCTTCCCTTGTTTCTTATTTCAGCCTTGTACCAGAATCTCCTCGATGGCTATATGCAAAGAAAAGAGAATCTCAGGGGCTGAAGGTGCTCAATTTGATGGCCAGGCGAAATGGCAGGCCTACGCCCTTTACTATAAATGTTACTGTGGTAAGTAATTTCAATTAATGTATCAGAATTCAGAGTATTAGTGAAATTATTCCTTGTTCTACAAGTAAACCTCCCAAAAACAATAGATGTATATGTTGTGCCTTTAAGAGATTATTAATGAACAAGATTAAATCAAAAACCCTCAAAACAAAGCAAAATATTGAACAGGAAACTACTTTTTTTTTTCATATCAATAGTCTAATTTACAGATGTGCTATTCGTTTACTGAGAGTAAGGTATGTCTGATTGATTCTTGCATGATAATGTACATCAATTTGATCAAATGACATAACATATTAACTAAAGGTTACTATTTCTTATTGCATTAGTATCATACAACGAACCAAACCAGAATATGTTTTTATTTTAGGATGAAAAACAAGAGAGGGGTCAGATTCGAGAATTCTTTTCATCATCTAGACTGTTATTCCGTTCTGTGATCATCTTTTATGCCTGGTATGTATCATACAGTCCTAGATCATAATTATCTGTACCATACCCTATGCCTACCATAAGTTCCAGGTTCCTTTTGCATCACCTTAATGACAAGAAACATCTAAGGAGACTCAGGAGAGGGTTACCCAGTTCTACATGGCTTTACTACGACATTTCTATTACAGACAGCACACCATGAGTTGTGGCCAATCAGAGATAGCCATGCAAGAACTTATATTACAGGCTCTTCTGCACTTATAACAAAGTCAATGATTATGCAAACACTTCTAAGTTAAACAAAAAAGAGGCATTTTTATATGCCACAAGGGATCACAGAATGTACATTTTATCAAAATTTTATGAATATATCCGTTGCAGAATATTCCCTTATAAAGATTTTCCAACTTTACTTTACAGTTAACAGTTTTTCCTCCAGTATCCATCACATGGATACTTCAATCTAGTAGTCAATATTTTTAGGCATACTTTATAGCTGGTGTAGGTGCGTGCAAAGCGCGCGGACGTGGCTGAAAGGCTACTCGACCACAAATGACTGGTTGGGGGTTTAGATTTCCCTCCTTTCTAACTGACCACTGTCATGTGACTAGTGTTGTTGTTGTAACTAGGGTATGGCTCTTCTGATTGGCCGACTGGTTGGTTGCCAAGCTTGGAGAAACAAATGGTGTTGTCTCACTGGTTTGAGAGTTGTCAAACCCTATTTGAAGTGTCATTATAGTTACATTTTATTTGTGGTTTCGAATATAGATTCTCATCAGGAGTAATGTGGGCCTTTTTAGGACATTGATTAAAAAACTGAGGGTTTTCTAATGGTCCATATTGGTTTCATAGAATTTCCACTAGGTGGTGCCAGTGTCACTTATGGGGAATGATTGATTCCCCAGGTGTTTCCAGTGTTGCTGGTATGTGTCACTAGATGGGGGTTTAGTCCTTTAGGTCAACTAGTGAGTGGTCAGAATTTTAATGTCAGTATTAGTCATTTGTGGTTGGTAGGTTGGTTATCCATGTGCATATTGTATGGTTTTAATTTTTCCCCCACTTTTAATGTGGTGGCATATATGGTCACATACATTAATTGATTTTGGTGGAAACAATTTTATGACGTGGCGTTTTGGTGGATAACTCAACCGTACCTATTATCTAGAGTATTTAGGCCATGTGGGGCCATTGTTTTTAATTTGTGAATCCAATTGAATTCTATAAGATTCCTAAGAGTTTTGGCTCTTTTTGATTCGGGGGGATCGTAAATAAAGTCAATTACATGGACTTTTAGGTCAGTGTGCCCGCAATGGGAGGGCAGGTTGTAGTGGTAGGCTACATCTGATTTGTAAATTTTCTTTTTTATGTTGTATACATGTTCTCGTATTTGGTCCTTGAGTTTTCTTTTTGTCTGTCCGACATATTGTGTTTTGCATCTACAGCATTCTATACAGTAGATTATATTTGAACTGTTGCAGGTGACATTGTGTTTACTTGTATACTTCATGCCAGTTTGCTTACTAATGATTGTTCCCGAGGTGCACAATATCTTACAGTATTGGCAGTTCCTTTTTTCGCACTTATTGTTGGCTTTGTCTTCCCTCATTGATTGGGTGCAGGTTTCTTTATCTGGGTGATAATCTGTTTTTGCTTGTACCAGATAATCTTTTATGTTTTTAGGTCTCTTATAGCTGGTCACCAATTCACTTCGATGTAAGTCTTTGATTGTTTTTGAGCGACCTAGTAACTGCCAATTGTTTTTTATTGTGGCAGTTAGACTATCTTTGCATGGTCTGAATGTTTGTGTTAAAAAGATTTTGTCTTTTTGTGGTGTTACTTTGTCTTTAGGTTTGTTCTGTTTCAGTAAGGTGTCTCGTTCAAGTGAGTTGCACTTGTGTACCTGTTCAGTGAGTTTATTTTTTGGATAACCTCTGTTTATGAAGTGTTGCTTCATAATTTTCGAGTGTTTTTTGTAGTCATTGTCATTTGTGCATATGCGTTTTATGCGCATGAATTGACTGTATGGAAGACTGCGTTTACAGTGGGGCGGGTGGGCCGAATCATATCTTAGATAGCTGTGTGAGTCAGTCGGTTTGGAGTAGAGATCCGTATATAATTTACCGTCTCTGTCGATTTTTACAGTGACGTCCAGGAAATTCACCTCCTTTTTTGAGAATTCAGTGGTGAATTTTATGGATGGATAAGAATTATTCAGATAGTCCACCCAGTTGTTTAATGTGTTTTCTCCATGTGGCCATATGAAGAAAATATCATCGATGTATCTTAGCCAGGTTGTTGGTTTCAGTGGGAAACCAGTGAGGAGTTTGTTTTCTAAATTACGCATGAAGAGGTTTGCATAAGAGGGGGCTACCCGGGTACCCATTGCCGTGTCCCCTATTTGTAGGTAATTGGTGCCATTAAATTGAAAATTGTTTTTTTCAAGGACGAATTTTAAAAGATCAATCAGTGAGTCATTTTTTGGGTTCTCTTTCTTTGATCTTTTTTCATCTAATATTTTACTGATGGAAGCGATTCCATCTTCATTTGGTATATTTGTATACAGGGAAGTTACATCCATAGTCCCTATTATGGTATTGCTGTCGACCATGTTGATTCGTTCTATTTTATTCAAAAAGTCTGTTGTGTCTTTTACGAAAAATTCAGAGTCCGGAACCAATGGATTTAGAAAGTTATCTACAAACGCGGAGATGTTTTCTGTGGGGCTTCCATTGGCGGAGACTATTGGTCTACCCAGTGGGGGTGATTGCTTTTTGTGTATTTTTGGCAAAAAGTAGATTTGTGGTGAGCGGGGTTTGTTTATTTTTAAGATTTTGCCGATAGTTGGCGTGATTTCCCCATTATTTATCAATTTATCCACTAGCATGTTGGCTTCTGTGTGGTGGGTCAGCGTGGGGTCAGATTTAAGTTTCTTATATGTATTGAGGTCGTTGAGTTGGCGGTTGGCCTCCTCTATGTAGTCAGTGGTGTTCTGTACTACGACAGAGCCTCCCTTATCCGCTGGCTTTATGGTAATATTTTTGTCCTTGGACAGAGTTTTCAGTGCTTTTAGTTGTTCATTCGTCATGTTTTGATCCCTGATTTTATCATTTTTGACTTTGCTTAGCATGATTTCGTTCATGTTTATGAAAGTTTCTAGCGACGGTGAGCCAGTTGGGGCTTTCCAATTTGATTTTAATTTTAGTTTTAGGATGGACTGTGTATTGCTGAATGGAAAGTTGCCATACACTGTTTTTTGAGTTTGAGGAGAAGTGGTCTCCTTATTGATATTATTGTTTAGAGAGTCCCTTTTGAAAAACTGCTTAGTTCTCAATTTGTTATGGAACTCGTCTAGTTCTCGTCGCATTTCCCCTGGGTTTTGCCTTTTCTGGGCGGGACAAAATTTCAAACCCTTCTCAAGAACCTCTAACTCGCTGTGGGTGAGAGCCCTATCGGAAAGATTGACAACTAAGTTACCTGTGCGTGGTCTAGTCTTATTGACTTTTTCTGTACCCTTACTGTTAGTTTTTGCCTGAATGCAGTTACCGATTTCATGTTGTTCATCATAATGAATGGAATCAAGAGGCGAGAAACTGTTGTGCAGCTTTATTGAACGATCAGTTTGGATGGTCGGTGGGCGTTTGTGGGTTTGTTCGTCAAAGAGTTTGTGATTGTTCAATAGGCTTGATACCTGCCCCGTCTGGGGGGGTATGGTCGGTAGCCGCGGCGGTTGCCGCGCCCCCTTGCTCGATTTTCCCTTCCTGAGGCGGATTCCTGAAAAGGGGCTCGGCCTTGGGCGGCGCTCGGGGCGCTGGAGGTGTACCGGTTGGCACTACTGTATGGGTCTAGAAGGTCCCGGTCGGAGACCTTGTTGGTGTATTTTTTCTGGGCCTTTTCATTAAAGTTCTTCATCTCGATGTTTGCGTCTCGGGCAACAACTTTGTCGACGGCTTCCTTGGCCTTAGCTTTGAGGGCTTCCCCTTCAGCTGGGGTAGCCGCGTTTTCCATAATGGCATTATTGACAGTTATGGTGTTGCGGGCCGCAGCCCGTTTTTGGACATCATGTTTTTGAAGGAAGTATTTAGCAGTCAGATCAGTGATTCTAAGGGCACTTGCCTTACGCTCGGCGATGATGTGCTGGCACAAGTCGCCCTCTTTCTGTACGTAGGCTGGAATTCTTTCCAGTCCCGCCGCCCACGGATCGATGTGGCTGGTGGTGAAGGAATCCTGATGGTATTCACCACGGATGCGATTCTTGGAGCTATCAGTGCTGTCGCCTCTCACTTGTCGCCAGGTGTCGACAACATCCGCCGGGAGGCGTCCTTCCGCGAAACCCTGTTGGGGCAGAGCAGAAATGTCATTCAAGTTATCATTTTTCAGAACATCCGAAAACAATTTGGGTAATTGAGCTATATTGTAATCCGCAATGGTGTGAGTTAAGTGACTGTTTATAGCTTCTATCTCGGCTTGGACCAGCCGTTTATATTGTGAAAGCGGGTCAGTGTCACAACATTCAGTTTTACGTTTCTTTGGAGTTGAGTGTGAATAGTTACTCTCAGATTCTAAGTCTTTGAGAGTATCGAAGGTATTGTTCAGAAATGTGTCTGTTTCTGTTTCTGAGTGATCAAGTCGTTTGCGTTTGGGGGTTCGTGTGCATGGCAGTTGGCCTGGTGTTACCGGTATACTGTCAAGTACTAAGTTGGGGGTATTGACTGGGCCGGTATTTACAAGTTCAGAGAAGTTGTGTGAGACATGTAATTGCGATTCAGTTGAGGTGTCTGAGTTCGCTGAGAGTGTATTGTCTCCGGTAGTGGCCGGGGTATTGTGCCGTTGGGTGCCGGTCATGGTTGACGCCGGCGGGACGCTACCGCTTGACAGTTGGTCAGGCGTGGCGTCATTGTTCTCAGCGTTCATCTTGAGTGAGTTGCACAAGATGTAATCGTTTAGAGTGGTTTGTTTTCTACGGCAGCTTACTTGAATAAAAGATCTTACCTGCTGTTCCTGTTCCTGGGGTGGTATATTCTCGGCTGCGCGAGCCGGGGTAGGCGGCTCGGCCCAAGTTATCCAACTTGGCCGTGCGGCGGGTGCTGGTGCGGGGTTGCCGCCCGCCCCGTTGCCGATCGGGTTGTTTCCCTCGTTTGACATGTTCCCAGCAAACAGGACACGTGATTTTCCCAGTTTAGCACGTGTTAAAGTGATGTAAAACTGTTGCTGTGACAACCCCTGAGTAACACATGTATCTAACTTCTCTATACTACTAGTTTTCATGTAGTAATGCACCTGTGGCATTTTATTTCTTAAATACATAAATACTGATATCTAACAGTCTGTTCTATCAAGCTACCTCTTACCCTACCTTATTCTACGAGTTTGTATATTTTCAATTTCTGGTGTTAATCTGGGATCATTCTGGTGTGGTGATAATTCCTGAGTAAAACATGTGTTTCACACCAGTTCTGGCAGGGGTTGTATTGATGTGATACTGGTGTTGTGTAAAATCCTGTGTATACCCTGAGAAAACTCATTTGCTCTGACACCAGTTTAGATCATGTGAAAAACATGTATTTAACACAAGTTTTACATGAATATTACCTGAGTTATGAGGGAACACAAAACTAGATAACTCCTAACAAAACATAGTTTTATACCAGGTTTTCACCATGTAAACTCTGTTAAAACTGGTGTTATTTCTGTTTGTGCATTTCAATGATTTAGAATATTATCAAAAAGCACAAAAGGAAATAAACTTCAAATACAAAATAAAGAAATAGATAATTGAAGATAACAACTGGTGTCCCATATTGTTTAAAACAACCATCAATGCCTACTCTTGCAACTGAAATCTCAATAGTGTAGTGGTAGAGCATTGGCAACATATGTGAGAGGTCCCCAGTTCGAGTCTCCAAACTGTACTTTTTTCTTATATCACTGATTCATCAAACACGAGTTTTCTGTGAGGAAATTAGGGACAAAACTCGTGACTAAAACACGTGGGAAACACCAGAAATGAGGTCCACAGAATCCCGAGGTAGACTCGAGTCTAAATCACGTGTTTGGCATCCTGGATCCCGAGGTAGAAACGTGGACAACACGTGTCCTTGTTACTTGGGTTGTGTCAGAGGAGTAAGCGTAGTACGACTGTGGGTCGACTGCTGGGTGTCTAGATAGGTAGAGCTGTGTGTAGGTGCGTGCAAAGCGCGCGGACGTGGCTGAAAGGCTACTCGACCACAAATGACTGGTTGGGGGTTTAGATTTCCCTCCTTTCTGACTGACCACTGTCATGTGACTAGTGTTGTTGTTGTAACTAGGGTATGGCTCTTCTGATTGGCCGACTGGTTGGTTGCCAAGCTTGAAGAAACAAATGGTGTTGTCTCACTGGTTTGAGAGTTGTCAAACCCTATTTGAAGTGTCATTATAGTTACATTTTATTTGTGGTTTCGAATATAGATTTTTATCAGGAGTAATGTGGGCCTTTTTAGGACATTGATTAAAAAACTGAGGGTTTTCTAATGGTCCATATTGGTTTCATAGAATTTCCACTAGGTGGTGCCAGTGTCACTTATGGGGAATGATTGATTCCCCAGGTGTTTCCAGTGTTGCTGGTATGTGTCACTAGATGGGGGTTTAGTCCTTTAGGTCAACTAGTGAGTGGTCAGAATTTTAATGTCAGTATTAGTCATTTGTGGTTGGTAGGTTGGTTATCCATGTGCATATTGTATGGTTTTAATTTTTCCCCCACTTTTAATGTGGTGGCATATATGGTCACATACATTAATTGATTTTGGTGGAAATTTTTTTTTTTTTTTTTCCACCAAAATCAATTAATGTATGTGACCATATATGCCACCACATTAAAAGTGGGAAAAAAATTAAAACCATACTTTATAGCTGGTCCCTTACTCCAGCAGGCAAAGAAAATGTATAAATCATAGCGTTCTTTTAACTGACTTCAAATTTCATACTTGATTCACCCAATTGGACTTACACCATGCTTTCATTTTGTTTAGTTTAAACACATAGTAAAAATGGCGATTGCATGTCAAAACTTTGAACTAAAGCTTCTAATTTCAATAAAAATTAATATTGATTCACTGTGACTAGAACTCTCAAAAACATACAGTTTACCTGCAAAAGAGAGTATGAAATAGTTTTCCTTTCATCCGGTTATGTATTAACCCCCATTGTGCTGACTCTATTTGCACCTTTGATCTTTATTTATGCCTGTCCCACCAAAGCCAATCAATAATGGCCTGTGGTGCCATTTGATCTTGATAAAATACCACTTTTATGACCTAATACAGATATATCCTTATCCTCTCCTTCTCCTTTCATTAGGTCTAGTGATGCAGTATAGATCGATGCACTAACAAAGGTTGACACTTTCATCCTTTTACAGCCATTTATAAAGCATGTAAAACACAGCAGATGAACTCTAGATTAATTTATTGAAAATAAAAGCTGAGGGTGTACAGGAGATCAGGGTATTTCTTTTAAGTTGTCATAGGACATTGTGGACCAGTTTTTCATGATTTGATGCTCAAAAGACCTTTAAAATCATGAATTAGCACATTTAACAACCAAATCCTATAAGAAATCCCCATAGGGAATCTCCAAAAATCATCAACTTTTGCACTTTTTGACTGTTTTGAATTTTTATGGATTTAGCTATAAAATGATAATAATGCATAACAGCCACTAACATTATATACCATTGTAATCTTAAAGTGATAGCAGATGTGATAAATCAGAGCTGTTTGATAAAAATGCATTTTTCCCTAAATTTTAAAGTCACCTTTACTTGGTGCGTAGGTCTATAATATTTGTACACTAAAACATACCTCCCATACAAAAGAACATTTATTCATCAACAAATAATGAAATCAAGTTGTTCTCTCCATCCTTCCCACAGGGCAGTGGCAGCCTTTACCTACTATGGCCTAACCTTCAGCATGGACAGGTTGGCTGGTAACATGTACATAAACCTGGCCATTAGTGGGGTTCTCGAAGTAATTGGCTGTGCAGCTGGCCAGGTTGCCGTGTCCACTCGTCTTGGCAGACGGTTGACTACTTGCGTACTATACACACTGACTGGACTGTCATTGCTACTTATAATGGCTGTCCCCAAAGGTAAGTGCTGCTTTTGTATCACCTATTAAGGCTTTTCCTTAGTCTTGGCCTGTTGGCTGGTACAAGTTACATTAACTCAGCAATGAATGGAATTCTAGAAGTTGAAGGTTATGCAGAGGCCCATGTGGCTATATGAACCTATCCCAGCCAATGCTAAATGATGGGTGGTTTTTCAGATCTCTGTATTTATTTGTTTTGTTACATATTGAAAATGTGATATTCTTCAGGGAGTCAGGGTTTTCCTGGCTCTGTGGCGAAGGCAATATCAGGGTTTCTTGGTCTCAAGCTTTTTTGTTTTTTTGGGGGTTCAGGCGGGTTTTTGTAAGACCGAGAGTCCTGCCTCTTGCACGAGGGTGAACGGACGGGTTTTTCAGTGGGACTCTTGACAAAGAAGTGGGTTTGCATCAGGGTCTGGTCTTATACAGAGGGAAGTGTGAGGAACGGCCTGTTCAAGGTGGTCGGAGCTCGAGTCTCCGTGTCAGGGCAGGGAAAGAAAGCAAAGAGGTTGGGAGGGGCCACCGGTCAAATCAGGCAGTCTAAGGCCCAGGCTGCTCTCCTGCACCCAAGCTATTCACCGGCCAATCTGTTTATCAAGGTAGTCAGGTCCCCACTCACAATCAAAGGCCGGTAGCATAGGGCTGAGCGGGATGCACCTTCATTCCGGGCCAGCAGCTGACTATTTCGAGATTCCATACAATGCTGGTCTTTCAGCCCATCCTGGGGTTTCAGTCCATTTCAGGTATTCAGGCATTAGGGCCATTGTTGGGTATTTGGACTTGACACCTAAGTTCTTATTAATTCTGGATTCCTAATTAGACTTTACTTGAGTATTAACTTCTATTTGTGGAGGTCTAGAGTTTGGGCCAATTAGCAGGCTGTACATCTCAAAGAAGAGATGTGTAAACACAAGGAGTGCCAAGAAGGAATTGTTTAATCCGGGCCATAACGGCCCTTTTTATAGGTTACAGGTCAACTTTGATTGGTCACTTTAATCGCGTGACCCCCCATGATGTCATTTCCAGTCACTACCATTATTCGGGCTTTCGTAACCAATAACAGATTTCGGTCCACTTTTGTACCCATTTTGCTCAATTACATCATTTCATTATCTAGCTGGCATTTATCAGATTATTCACTCATTTCCCAATACAAACTGATTATACCCGATTTCCAGCTTGACCTTACACACCATAAGAGATGAGTGGGCAACTCTACACAAAAACAAATGAACCTGGCTTGTGATATCTCCACCTCATTACGAGCGGTTATAGTTATGTTTGTGATCAGTAAGACATTATATTTCAAATTTGAGTATGCACTCCTGATTCTTTCTGGTTTCCTTAGAAAGTTATGGTAATAACATGGGGATCACCAAAATCTGGTCACATGACTACACAAGGCAACATGGTGACATGCCTGGTTAAGTACAAAAGTCTAACCTGCACTTTTAAATCATTTGCTCAGAAATTGATGTTTTACCACACTCAATTGCCCTGGAATAGAATTTCTGGCAAGCCTTTTATGTACAGGTCACCACATTTTCCCTATTTAGCAAATTGGTCTGTTTTCTACTGCAGAAAATAAATCACGCTGAAATTAAATAAACCTCAGAGACCCTACCGTCTCTTTTCTATCTTACCTTTCAATGACTGGTGAGAACGGAAATTCTCTATTTGACATTAAAATGTAACATCATTACATTTCTTTTATGAATCTATTTTTTCAGACATGCCATTAATAGCAACTGGCCTTGCTACCTTTAAAATTTGGCCGTTTTTGCTGCACCGGGTTCTATACCACCATTTACATCTGGACTGCAGAGCTCTATCCCACAGTAGTTCGCAACACAGGCATCAGCCTGTCCTCTGCTGTTGGTAAAATAGGGGGCATCATTGCTCCATTTGTGAGCCAACTGGTAATTAAAGTAGTTGCAACCTTTGATTTTCAAATGTTATGCCTGAAGTCAATCTAATGGTTCTGTAGCTTTAGAAGATGATGAAAACCACAGAGTAACTCTTTAAGGTATACAAATGCCCACAAAAATAACCTCTCTTCCTCATTTTCAAACCATTTGACAGTGAATTGGAATTTTGATAAAAACTAGGATTTGTTAATTGATCCAGTGTTTAGAGTACTGTCTTCTCATTACGCTGTCTGAATAACATCTTTAGGATCGTTCATACTGCATTTGTAAATATCCACAAATCCAGCATTTTCTCACATTGCAGGCTCTAATATCACCTATCCTTCCCTCGGTGACATTTGGTGCAGCATCCCTGTTGGCAGGCATCCTGACGTTACTGCTACCTGAGACACGAGGTCGACCCCTACCACAGACTATCACAGAGATGAAGCAAATGCGGAGGTAATTCCACCAACAGCTACAATAAATTTGTCTCACCGACAGCAGCAATGTGGTCTTCCTAGCCCACATTAACCGGGACCTTCAATGACTTTTGTATTCTTTTGTCTTTATTCCTGATCTTAAGTCCAATTGCATCAAACAAAATATATTTCATCATCAATACCTTTATAGTGATTAAATTCAATTTTGCTATATCAAAAGTAAAAAAAGGCTTCTTCCATCATTTTATTTTTCACATTATTGAAGTTGTGAATCACAAAATTTCCCAACAACTAAATCATAATTATGATTATAACAACCTAAGAACCTAAATGTTGGTTCTCTAGGACATCATTTTAACCAAAGATGGCATCCTGTCAAAAATAGCCATTACAGAATCTGGCAGAACCCTTAAATTGATTTCACCAGAGATATATCAATAGTCTAATGAAATACATCAACTTTGTTTTAATTGCAAATTGTAATTGACTGATTTTCTTACGTGCAGGAGAGAAAAGAAGAGCCCATTACCAAGCGCTGAGGCAGAAACATTTCTTTAAAAAAGGATCAGCAGATGAACATGTATAGCTCAGCCACACACAAGATTTTCCACACTTCAGACACATAACCTCTCTGAAATGATAGGTCAAATTTTATTTTCTTAAGGTCATGGATATCTTCATTTCAGGAGCAAAATTTGTCCTCCAAATAATTTGAATGACACTGAAGCTTTCTCGGGCAGTTGCACCATCACTTACTGCTCAGAAAGACTCATAGAGACTACAGAACATAAGGCTAGATGGGAAAACCTTGAAAATAAAGTTAGAATGATAAAGTAAATCTGAATCTATGTGAGCATGAAATGTTTTGTATTTTCATCCATTCTAAAAATAATTGTGGCACAGATGCTTATGGCCAGCAATATTTGATCAGGGTGAATGAAAAGTGTTGTTACTTCAAGTTTTTTTCTGGATGAATAAATGAAATTGCCTTATCGACTTCATTATTTCATTAAGATAAGATGATGATATAAAATTGGGATATAACTAAAGAATGAAGGCAGAACAATAGAGATATGGAAAAACACATGTAGAGTATATACCATTGTTTATAAGAACGAAATCTATCAGTTAAGGCATTCTGGGGGACAATACATGTGCGATTTTGAATTATGATGATAAAATCAATATAAACCAATTTGTGGGTCTTGAAATTGAGCTGCACGATATAGCACACATGCACGATATAACACACATTCCCCTATTACAATTCTCCCAGACGCCATTATCTGTTTTGTTGTATTTTGGCCTACCTGCAGGCTAATTCAAGGTGCATTGTTGGAAATATGCTGCCAATCCATTTCCTGTTTTAAACCTATAACATATCATAAATAGTTATTTATGATATTTCCCTGTGTTTGAGATTATAAAAAGGTAGAATGAAGTCCTTTTCCTTTTCGTTATTGTATGTACTTTAATTTCTGAAGTTAATGTTTTTTTTAATTCATTACATATTTTTGTATTGCCATAAGATACATTATTTCTATTGGTTTTCCCATGTTTTTGTCTACATAATATTCCAAAATTAGTCTGCAGGTGCACAAATGACAGGAAAACTTGGAACTGCGTCTGCCTGAATTATGAGAATCTCCACAAGAGGCCACGCATATACATGCCACCAGCACATTTAATAGTACCAAATCAAAAGTAAAAAACTAAGAACCTCCCGGGTCAAATGTAACACACAGCTACCACTCTGACAGCGCTACTACAGGGGCTCTGGATGGGGGGTCCTGATGTCCCATGTCCAACTTTTAGTCACTTTCTCGTCCCTGTGGCGTAGTTACTCACGTTGTAACTCCCGTACTGATGCTCCAAATCTGCGACGTGACCAATGACATTGCGATATTACGTTCTGAAAGGGCAAAACACATCTCCACTGACGGTATAGTTAGACCAACGTCGGCGGAAGTCTATTTCTAAAAATGATATAAAGAATAATTCAAAATCTTAATTAACAAAATTATTCGCTCTCAGTGGTAAAATAACATATGAAAAGTCTTTTCCCGTTATTTCTAAAAAGAAATCATCAAAAACGCAAAGTAAGGTAATAAAAACATGGTATAGACAGTGACCTTCAACCCCCTTTTTATATTTTTTACATTTTTCATAACACATGTCAAAATAATTTTATGACTAATTTAATAATGGTGCGTGATACAACACACACGCACAACACAATGCACATTCACCCTATGTTTTTCAATGTCGCATGTCAAATTTAAGAAATAATCATGTCGCATTTCACTTTGTTTTTAATCCTGTCTGTCATGTCGTTTAGTCCCCATGTCGCATGTCAAATTTAAGAAATGGCCATGTCGCCGTGTCGATTTTAGTGGTCCACCCCCATACTACAACCTCTTCACGAAATAGCCTTCTGCCTTCTGCCAGCACCCCAAGAAGTGTACCACAGCCCATAAACCCGTCAGCCAACTCGCCCTATCTGAGCACTAAAAACAAACTGGGGAAGAAGCAAAAAGTCTGGGAGGCCAAAATGGGCATAATTTACAGAGCCCCAACTGCTGTTTTTTCGCACATGTACAGAGCCCCTATAGACCGATTGCCAGTTCGCTCTTGCTGCGGAAATATTCCTGACTTCCTGCCTATGCTACAGAATTAGAAGTGCTAGAAAACATTGGTTATCTAAGCCATTTCTCACAAGTTTTAATTTTCTAATATATCATAAGTGAGGCCCATAGCTATACAAAACTATCTACATTTTCTCTGGGAAGTAATAATGAGAGATACAGGGAGACAAAAGAATAATTCTTCAGTATTGAGTCAATGGACAGGAAATTCTTTATAGGCAGGTGTCTCACGCCATAATTTACCCCACACACCAACTGGCAAATGGTCTATGGTAGAAGAAGGTGTGAAATTTAAATCAAAGGTCATGGAGACTGAGGATACTTACATGATGAAAGCCATAGCCGACCAATAGGATCAAAAACCAAACACCGAGAAATGGATTCAAATCAGGAAAATGAAGGAGTGACAGTTAAATTGTCACTCCTTCATTTAAACGAAGCATTATCTAATAAAAGGAAACCCCGATCTCCTGCAAGTATTACCGGAAACAGGGGCAGATTTGTTTATAGAAGGAACCACAAACGCCTTTTGGGGAGGAGGGCCCGATTTGAATACCCAGCCCATTCTATAGACGTCGTGCAGATGGCGACACGTCTCTTAGAATAGGCTGTCTGCGATATTGGTGATCAATTTATTTCCATCGTGCTTCATAATTCTGAAACATTTAGAACAAATATTTTTGGCCATTTAGTTCACACTGTCGCAATGAATGAGAATCAACAATTTTTATTGCTTAGAATTACGATTTTATTTTTTATTTTTCATGTATAATGGTCATGATCACCACGTGGTGATCACCAAAAAGTGAAGACGTGACCCATCTGCACAAGGTCTATAGGTGATATTCATGGTGTGAATCAACAGGGTGAATTGAAGACATTTGAAAAAATGAATGCAGGTATCATGCTTAAGTGCACTCTTGGTAAAAACTCTATTGAAGATACACAGCCGGCTTCTGGTTAGAGCTCATTTCCAGGCACACTCTTGGCTGACACACACATTATGCTTGGTGTCTCACCCTAGATTATGATAATCACCGAATCACGAGGAGGATCTCCTTAAGAGTACTTGTCGGACCAGGAACTGAACTACATTGACGTCTACCCATACTCAGGTACGTCGCTTGCTGAATAACACTAATATGAAAGGTTCATAGAGTAAGCTAACATTGTTTATTATACCTTAGGGCGATACATGTTTAGTAGTTAAAAGTTTAATGCGTGCAATATCAAACCTGGGTGATAACCAGCCTTGTATCGCCCTCCAGGGTGATACAGAAACTTAGAAACTTTACTTTTCACTAATTCATAAAAAGATGAAATCATTAAGAAATTGAAGGTCTAGCGTATGCATAATAACCACAATGTTCCTATCTACATATTACTTGCTTACTGTTTGTGGATTTAATGGATATCCCAAAAGTTATATGAATAAATATCAGCCGTAGACGGGTACTTACAATACTCCATAAATAAGCATATAAGATATCACTCTTGTTATTCAGACAATTATGTAGACAGTCAATTTATTATGGTCTATTATACAGATACATAGACATGGCGATATTTCAAACATTATTTGTATGACAATAGTGATGGTTGTGACTTGATATAAGGGGAGTTAATTTACTATCATTTAATTTTAGTTAGAATATTTCCTTTTCGTAGATGTTCCAACTTTGATATGATTGGGGGTCAATGATATGGTCGGTTTACTGTTTCCCTTTTCCATTAGTGCAAGTGCCTTCCATTGTCTTCCCCGTTCCCGGGTCTGCTTTCCTTTTGTTCCATGCTGCTGGTTCGCCTATTCATCTATTATTAACAACCAACCATAGTAGCTTGGCTGTGATTTCTATTTAAAAGTAATTCAGATGCAATGTCGCCAGGTTTAACATTCAGATTGAATATAATAAAATAGTGGGTTTATGTTTTGACCATGTGGGAATGCCGTTAAAATGCTTGATTTACATTAAGATAATTTGCACAGCCTGTTTTTCACCATGTGGGTGTTGATACGTCCCTTAACCAGTGCAACACAATATTCAATTATTAATATTTTTCCTCGACCAGTACACAGGGTCCTCTCTCCAGCCTCCAGCCCAGTTTATATGTCCATTAGATATAATCTCCTATGTCTGTTGTCCAGGGTCTTCATGTTCACACACCACTCAGCCAGCGTACTTCTCCTGTCTCAGATACAGGTGCGGGCCTTTTTATATGGGCCCAGCCTGTGTGCAATGTTGACGTCTGCTTACCATTGGGGGTGGCTTTTGCTGCTTGCAGGTAGCACACACCGGACTGTCATTTGGGGCCTGGTAGCGGTAGAAGTAGGACAAATACCTGGAAGCTTACCTGTGGTATGACAGTTCAAATATAAGGAGTAACATATACATGGAGTTTACATAAAACATATGGAGCAACGTAAACATATGGAGTAACATAATTATAATAGCATATAGTATGGAGCATACTACACTACTCACATATCCAAATAAGGGGCCTTCCAATTAGTATGTATGCACATTTTCAAAAACCTCAGACCCCCCACCCCCTTGTTAAAAAATACGCATTAGATTTGTACAAGAACATATATGCACATTTTCAAAAAGACCCCCCTTCCCCCCCTTGATGCATACATACTTAATGGAAGGCCCCCAACACACACACACACACACACACACACACACACACACACACACACACACACACGTATATATATATATATATATATATTAATAAATAGTCACACATGTTCTTTTTCACCCTATACTTACATGGACCTTTCAAGTGCGTAATTCCAACAACGTTGTTTGGGTGAGCAGGGAACCTGATCACATGCCTATACTTATTAATTGGTATGGCTGGATAAACAGATGAGCTTTTCACTTCTGTCTCAGTGATTGACTCTGTCTAGATCTGAGACAGTCTGCTCAAAATTACTAAAGTAACGATCCAGTGCCGGATAGAGCTCTGGCACGGGACAACAGGGAATATATTTGAGTTGATGGCAAACACAGGGAATGGTTGTACAGGCATTCTAGCAGGGTCGGGTACAGGATTCTTGAAAGGAGGGGGTCAGCATAAAGGCTAAGTACTAAAACTGCATGCATTTGGGCCTACGCAGCAACATTTTCCCCTCTTTTTGGAGTTCAGGGGTCCAGCCCAGAAAAAAAAAAGGGGGGGGGGAGGAGGGTCATGACCCCCTTGGACCCCCTCCCTGGATCCGCCCCTCGGCTATAGGTCTGCTGACTAAGAAAGAACTGAAAAACTTAAAACCTTCTATGTGTTATGCCTGATAACAACAGCTAATTACAATGTCATAATATATTTTTGTGAATATTGTATCTAAACCTGACAGTTTAGAAACATATTTCCCTTGTGACTTTTTGTCCTCGTGCCATAATTAAGCGCTCATATTTGCATGAGCAAATCCTCATGATTGTATATAGAATAAAGTCACACTGACAAAATCGGCCCTTTCTTAACCAGCAGACCTATTGAATTACCAGGAATCCAGATGACATGATGTGTAATGCGTGTGCATAATTCGGTGAATAGAATGGTAAACGCAGCTCGATCTGAATTTATTCAAGAGAATTTAGAATATCACAAATGCAATGCCTTTTGACACGTTATAAGTACAGAGTTGCTGAAAAAAGGTAAATATGAAAACATATCCTTGGTAGAGGATGATGGCTCAGAAGTAAGTCCAAATGAGTCATGTGAATTTCAAATATTTATTGTGTCTCTGTAGGAAACAGATTATTCAATAAGTCCAAAGATAAAAACATACCTTATGTTCCTAATTAAGATATCCCTGAGTATAAAGTAGTCTACCTACTATCGCTTGATGAAGTAAAAACTGGCAACCAGTTTCCATAATCCCAGTTGTGGGTAAGGTCGACGTCTTAGAAAGCCTATGCTCATAAGCTACTAAGGAGCTATTTAGATGACCATGATATACTCAGTATGTAGGGAGCAACGTGGTTTTCGACATCATAGATCAACATCAATGACAATATTTAATTATTCTAAGTTTTGAGTTGGCAATATAAATGAGAAAAAATAGTTGGGTCATTATTTTTAGACCTTGGAAACGCATTTGATTTGGTAAATCATGATTCATTAATCACCAAAATGGATGATATAGGTGTTTCCTATCAGATTAAAAACTGGGTTAAAGGACATCTACAAAATAGGCAAATATCAACTGGGATTAGTGATTATATATCTGACCCTGGTCAGCTTAAATGCGGCATCCCTTAAGCCGGCAGGCCTGTGGCATATGATATATCTTAAGGGGCCTTCCATTAAGTACGTTCACACCAAGGGGGGGGGGGGGTGGAGGGTATAAGATTTTTGAAAATATGGGTACATTCCTGTATGAATCCCATGCATATTTTAGCCAAAGGGGATGTGGGGGGGGGGGTCTTTATTTGTTGAAATTTTGCATACGTACTAAATGGAAGGCCCCTAAGACAAATATGGAAAACAGTGTTCTGTACATGGAGTCCCCATAAAATTATTATAAAGGTGCTAAGATGTGGAATGATCTACCTGTAGATATTTGTTTGACTACTTATGACAAAGACAATAAGGACAAGTAGTCAAATGAAGCTAATTACGCAGTTTTCCCTTATTTCTTCCATATTTTTAGGGATCAAATTAGATTTTTCATGGTGACCTTCGTTGCCTTAAGATATTCATATTGGTCCTACCTACACATTTTCAGGATGAATAGCAATGGAACGATAAGCTAGCTGTATGTCAATCGTACACATAATATTATAAGCCCCTGGACTTACTGACTTTACTACATCGTCAATAGTGTTATAAGAAAAGCTGGAAAAAACCTGATCCATGTGATTGTTGATCGACAGCTTATCAGGACGACTGCAGTCTGTTATTGGACGAATACTACCGAAGGGCTTGACGATAGCTCCTAGCGAATGAACGCACCACGGGGCAATGCCTGTTAATGAGAGCTTATCACATGTTAGTTCATCGTATAACAGATTGGTCATCTCAGGGTAATGATCAAGGGCCGAGTCATAATTCCGATTATGGTAGCCTGTGACAGAAGCATTAGGATCAACAACATGAAAGCGATTATAGATGCCGTCAAGGATGAAATGAGCATCAGGATCCCACGAATCTCCATGATATAAAATATCTAATCAAGCAGCTGGTTTAGTTTGTGATATAACTCCATCGATGAGGTTCCAATCCTTGACATCATAACATTTGAAAGCCAAATCCGTGAATACCCTATCCGTGACAACAGCTGTGGCCGACGCTGAGGGTATACCTGAGCACGTTCATTTACTAGACTGAAGCCCCATTCGCCCTGGCCGATGATTGTGTCGCTTGGAGGTCCGACAAAGTTATCGCACTGAGGAGACTACATTCTAAGGACCGATAAAATGATCGGATGCCAGGGAAATTGTGTCAAATAGCATTCATGCTGACAAAAGAGGTCCATACCGATTGCCAACGACAATTTTTTTCAAGTACTTGAGTACTATAAGTACTTCAAATACCCTGCTGTCGGCTGGAATCCAAACGATCTGATCCAACATGTTGGATCTGATCGGTTCCAGACCTGTCGTTTGCAAAATCGTGTGCACCAGAATTACACCCGACATTTGTCGGAAGAGATCGCATGCACCGCGTCCGGCCAGGGCGAATGGGCCTTTAGCAGCTTTTACCTCAGGTACAGGGACGGCAGCCGACTGAGGCTTCGTAGATTGAGAGCAGTCCTTGGCAGTGTGATCTTTTCCCCTGCATTTAGCACAAATATAAGCTCTTTTGCAGTGGTCAAGATTACATTGACAACTATTATACAGCCAGCAGATATCATTAGGCCAGGAAGAGAGGTCCGTACCCATAGAGTTTCCGAAAGATCCCCTTTGTCAAGCCCCGGCCCAACGCGACTTTCCCTGAATAGCATAGGTAGCGTCTACGCCTAAATATAGAGCAACGGACTCTAGGTCGGCAGAAACCCAGTCAACAATTTCCTCATTGAAAACCTTGTCAGTGAGAGCCATATCATATTTTATCAGGGCATCAGTTAGGTATACGTTGGTAGCTGCTTTGCTACACTGTAAGAAGTAACTACTGTAAATTTACAGCAAAAGTTGCTGGCAGCAAAGGTTCCAGCAATTTTTGCTGTAAATTTACAGCACTCTATGTACTGTAAATTTACAGTATAATGCACTGTTAATTTCCTACGGCAAAATATGCTGTAAATTTACAGCAGACAAAGTGCTGTAAATTTACAGCAAAAGTTGCTGGCAGCAAAGGTTCCAGCAATTTTTGCTGTAAATTTACAGTACTTGCTGTATTTTTACAGTATGCTAAATCAAACATTTTACCATTTTATCTTTATCAATTTCCTTTTTAAAATCCAACTAAATGTTGGATAAAGGTATAATTCCAACTTCAAGCCCAATGTATATTGGATGAGGGATGTATTTATGCTAAATGCATTAGCAAATACATGCATGGAATGATGGTATGATGAGGCACTGCCAATCCAACACATGCCTATGAAGGTAATTTGCTACCAAAAAGGTGTCTCAATCAGAAAATTATCTCTGTATCTTGAAATTATTAATACAGAGTGGGGATATCTATTATGTGATATACTAGATTAGTCTATTGATCTATTCACCATATTTAATCTTAATTAAAAGTAAATCATTCATCTTAAAATATAGTTTTAAGGTAAAAACTAAAAACGTTTTACTGATGCTAAACATTTGCCCCACCTGGTGGAGAATAAATTTACAGAAAAAGTACTGTAAAATTACAAAGTTACTGTAATTTAGAAAATTTACAGTACATTACTGTAATTTTACAGTAAATATTGGTGTTTAATTTCCAACAGCAGAAAGTGCTGCAAATTTACTGCAAGAACTGCTGTAAATTAACAGCAACTTTTTACAGTGTATAGCAATGAAGCACATATGGCTAGCATATCCTTTCGGGTCATGTCCACATGTTATGATCGACATGTGACAAAACCTGAGTCATGCCGCTAACAAATTCCCTGTCACTATGATGACGACCGAGACAACGACGAGGGCCCACGCAGTCCAACTGTGAACGAACCAGCAGAATCCAGCAATGCCAGGGATCACTCGCCTTCCAGTAAACGCAAGCGAAGTCCAGATAAAAGCACATCGACCAAACGGAGGCACCACACCGCCAGGGGAGGACACAACACTGACCGCAATCAAGGCAACCAACAGAGTCGCCCACGTCGCCGCCGATCGACTGGAAATAGGGATGAGGGGCCTCACCACCAGAACCGCGGACGCGACTATATCGATCATGAGAACCGAGATGGGTGGCAGTTGGCTGGGGGTCCGCGTCGTGGCCGACAGCGCGGCCGACGCCCTTACTCCAACAGAAGAGGCGGAGAAAACGGCCCACGTAGCAACACCGACCGGTCTTTTCACCAAGGCGGACGGAGCACTCACGACTCACGTCGGGATGGAGACCACCAGGAGAATCCCACAAACCCGCCGACCGTGAGACGGCGTCGCTGGCCAAGCAACAGATGCCAGCGCCGCCAAGACCGGAACGCAGAAATGTAGTTGGCAGGGAACACTCCAAGCCACGAGACGTCACCGGGCACGAACGTCCACACGACACCACAGGACACTCTGTGTCTCTTACTTGCAGGTGTAAGAATGCGACGAATAATAAAGCCACACGTCTAAACTACAATGCGTTATCGTCATATGTCAATACCAGTCAGGTTCACTTGGAGAAACGGCGAACAAACACCCAAACAAATTACAGTGATATTGATCCTACTGACTTTGTCACGTTAACAGGTATAGAGGCAGCGAAACTTGAAGACCTAGATAACGTTATCAATCTCTCGGACTATACACTCACTGAACCAGAACGTCATGTTCTAAATAAGGGACTTAAGTTTTGCCCTACCCCAGGTGAACCTGACATGGGAGAAACCAGACGAGATCTTGATAAATTTCATCGCTCATTGCGCCTTAAGTGCTATTTCAATAAAGATAACGCTTCGCGTTCTGAAATCACTGATGGGACCAGTATAGGCCCTTTCTCAGATACTCGCAGCATAAAAATTCCATCACGGAACACGTGGAATCCCCCACCCGGTCCGAGCAATCTTGAAATAAGAACCTGTCCCTTGACCATCGAGAGTCGCTCAAATCGCTAGCCAAGAACGAGGATATAGTTATAAAACCAGCCGATAAGGGTGGAGCTGTGGTAATCCAAAACCGGGACGACTATGTAGCAGAAGGCCTCCGACAACTGGCTGATGATAAGTTCTACCAGGAACAGGAGGAAGATCTGACACAGTGGCACAACTCGAGGATCTGTGAACAGCTGGAGAATATGACAAAACGAGGCGAGATCACCGAGAAAACAAGAAAGTTTTTGATAACGGAGAACCCCCGTACTCCACAGCTGTACTTACTCCCTAAAATCCACAAGAACACCACACCAGTCCCAGGGAGACCGATAGTCTCTGCTAATGAAAGCCCGACAGAAAGGATATCAGCGTTCGTGGACCACTTTCTGGCCCCGATTGTCCGCACGGGCCGGTCCTATATCAGAGATACAACAGACTTCCTGAACAAAATTGGCTAGCTCACTGATTTGAGTGATCATGAGATATTGCTGACTTTGGACGTCTCATCATTGTACACCAACATACCAAATGGAGAAGGCTGCCGAGCCGCCTATACGGCTCTGATGAACCACAGGGGACCGTTCAGCCTCCCCAGCAATTTATCGCTGTCGGAACTTTTGGGACAAGTCTTGGCTTTCAACAATTTCCAGTTCAATGGGCAAAACTTTCTGCAAATAGGTGGAACGGCCATGGGCACGCGGGTGGCCCCCTCTTATGCCAACGTCTTTATGACGGATTTTGAGAACAAATATGTCTATACATACAACCCACAACCTAGAGTGTGGTATCGCTACATAGATGACGTTTTCTGCATATGGCCACACGGTGAAGTTGAACTGGCAAAGTTTATAGAACATCTGAATTCAGTCCACGAGACTATAAAATTCACGGCTGAACAGTCTAAGACCGAGATTAACTTCTTGGATACCACTGTAAAACTACAGTCTGGTAAACTGTCTACAAGCCTGTTCTGCAAACCGACCGACCGGAACAACTATCTCCCGTTTGATTCTGCGCACCCACATCATTGCAAAAAGGGACTCCCATATGGCCAATTCCTACGTATACGGAGGATATGCAGTGAAGTGGATACCTTCAAACTGTACAGCGCAAAGAAGGCAGCACTACTCTTGCAGAAAGGCTACCCTATGGAGTTAATTATGGAAGCTTACGAGAAAGCCTTAGCGCAAGATCGTGACACCATACTACAGCCAAAACCATCAGCAGAAGATGACAACGGCATATAACCCATCTTACGATGGACTTAGCCGACAGGTCAGAAAGACTTGGGACCTCCTGGATAGAGCGACCACCACTAGACCATTACATGCGAATGGCCTCAAGGTGGGTCACCGTAAACCAAAAAGTCTTCGAGACATTTTGGTTAAAGCGAAACTACCACCGCAAAGGGACAAACCTGAACCCCCTGCAGGCCCACAAAAGGAACGCCAGTGTAGGAATGTGAAATGCTGATATTGTTCAAAGTTGAACAAAACTGGCAACATCACATCACACTCTACAGGCAGAAAATACCGAACCAGACACAACGTGACATGCAAGAGCAACAATTTGGTGTATTGTATCTCGTGCAAACGCTGTGGCAAACAATATGTGGGCCAGACTAAAAACACCCTACAGGAACGGTTTCAGAACCGTTTCTACCACATCAGTCGCAAATCAAACAGAACAGAGGTGTCACGTCATCTGAATGACCAACGCCACGCTGGACTTGATGATGTGGAAATCCATATACTGGAATTCACCCATTGTGATCCCAGTATAAGGACACAACAACGAAGAAGAGGCTACAAATAGAATTTGACTGGATTCATCACCTTCGAAGCCAAATTCCGAAGGGTCTGAATTCGCTCGATGCCATATACTGACGAGATGAGACGTCATAACTGTCGGTGTCCATGACTATAAAACCAGTGTGGACGACGTTACTCATCAGAACCTAATACTAAACGGTATTTTTAAACCCACATTGTGTTTTTATGATCAACATCCATACCACAATTTGTCAAGAAAAATCCACAAAGACATATTTTGTCAACAAGAATGAGAGTTTGAAATTAATGAAAGACCACTCACTGCCATACTCCCCAATGGGAAATAACTGGATGCAATCAACATTTAAGCCAAAAGACCCCCAAGTCCCAATGAGGCCCGAGGCCTCCCCTGATCTAGGATTTTTTCAATGTGAAGAAAATCATAAGATCCCTATATTGTGGACACCGCGCTCACAAGTTCGGCCTGATGAGGTATTGAACCGAAACCGTGCCAATGACCACAGCTATATCCTCTCTCATGAGTAAGCTGGTCCTTGTACTTTGAGCTTCCAACACGGTCTGATGTACCGTCAAACAAGCTCCTTTTGTACATGATGACAAACAACCCTACTATCAGTGGCACCAACGAACAGGCTCCATCAATGGTCATATACTGCACTCCTGAGAATGACACCAGGTGACACCACTGTCACCCACTACAGCCACTTTTCAGATGTTGCAGTCACAGACCAAACCTGCAGGGTGCCACTGACCAATCAGCATCCAGTTGAGACTGAGGCAGTCAGGTCACAGTGTAACTTTGGGATTGCCACCCATTGTCGCGGTAGCCGACGGACGGTGAAGACCATCCCCGCGTATCAACCAAATTCCCTGTAAGAAGTACGTTCTGGCCCTTTGTTGTCGGGTATATAGAATAGGGGGCGAAACTTACTGAGAGCAGCTTCCTCCTCTTTGCAAATTGGTCTGTCGACGTGGCTCTGGCGTGCTCCCTCCCTGAATGAGAATGGCTGCTGTGGAATGCCCTCTGGGAATGGGATCCGTGTTGCCGGCTGCCGTCTCCTGTTTCATGGCTGCCGTCTCCTCACCAGTCAGCTGTAATTTCAGCTCTTTCAGCTGATTTTCCAGCCGCATTACCCTGTTCTCCTCTTGCATCTGGGATAATTTCTCATGTTGGGACTGAATCCTACTTTCCAGGAGAGATAAATAATCCGAAGAGCCACGTTTAGGCAGGTCTGCATCGTCCGGAAAAAGTGAGCCGTCTGCCATGCTGCTGGCTCTGTAATTCCGAGTTTTGCAAAAAGAAATACCTGGGGCCTGGTCCAGACAGCGCTCACAAAAATCCCCTGAATAATGGGCAAGGCAGATGGCACAATTTAGCATAGCCAAAAATGCTAAAAACCAAAACCACACGAATTTCAGGTATCTTTTTGTAGGGAAAATCACTGGCACATGTAAGTTGCACCAAGGCCCTGCAGGTATCTGATGGGGCCACTAGGGTCAGGGGTTAGATTGGCTATATAAGGTAATGAGGGCAGGTGGCGCCACTGGGCTGATCACAGTGACCCCTACCCATTTATATTCATATAATCAAGGCTTATATGACACATTGGTCCTACCTACACATTTTCAGCATCTTAAGTACAAATCAGTTTTTCTATTGTGTAAAGTTGAAAAATCTGTTTTTCCCATTGACTCCAATAATAAAAAGTAACCTTTTCAGATCCTCATATTTCTGAAATTAATACAGTGACATCAACTTTTATAGGGGCAATAACAATGCCTTTCAAATTTGCATTCACATATCCAGTGTTTCTGAGCTCTTAACCTTCAATTTGATTTGAAATGATATCTCAGCTGAAAGTCATATAATACGTATGATTACATAACTACACCTTTATTTTCATATAAAGAAGATTAAGCTTTTAAATTATGTTGATTATCGCAAACAAGTGAAATTCTATCACTTTTAAGCCTTTGCATAAACAGTGGTCAACTATGACTGGTACCAAACAATGGAGAACTGCACAATTGTTCAACCTCGCAGCTTTTTTGACAGATTATTTACTTCTTTTATTTTCATAGTTTGAAAAGACCATGTCTACTAAGACGTTACCATTTGACGAGGCCTTGGAGAAGTATGTTGGAGCCTTAGGACGATACCAACTGTTTGCTGCCATCTTACTTTGTCTGGTAGCTGTACCATGTTGTCTCTGCTCCATGATGTTGATGTTCACTATGGGTAGGATGGACCACTGGTGTGCCCTTCCCCAGCCTGTTGACGGGCCATTTGCTAACCTAACTCACGATGAATGGATTAACATCACCGTGCCCATGGAACCTACCCAGGAGGGAAGTGCATGGAAAAGGGCAAGCTGCAGGGCTTATGACCTCGAGGTGGACAATGAAGGAATGATTGTTGGGATGCGGAATAGTAGTCATATGGATTGTGTTGCATATGGATATGATCAGTCAATTTTTCAGTCAACATTAATTTCTAAAGTAAGTATTTTAACATTTTCATTTTAATAGTTAAGTGTTCAAATCTGTTGGCCAGTTGAGAACATTACTCATATATTTAACAAAAATACAATGTGGTACATACATACATGAACAAAACTGTACAAGCATGTGGACACAGCGGCATGGGAGTTGACAAGTTCACTGTAAAAACAAGTGTTTAGAACCTAAACACTTTCCTAAACACTTTCTTGTAACCAGTTTGACAACATGTTTAGACCCTTAACATGTTTAGAAATTTATAATGTTTAGGTTCAAGTGTTTAGATATTCAACATGTTAAGGTTCAAGTGTTTAGACATTCAACATGTTTAGGTGTTTAATGTTTAGGTTTTAAACATGTGGGATCCCATGTGTTTAGATAATAAACATCTGTAATCCAAAACATGTTTAGAAAAAACAAGTGTTTAGGCTTTAAACATGTTTAGACCCTAAACATGTTTAATTTCTAAACACCTTTTTAACAGTGTTGTTTTTTTATATCTGGACAAGTCAGGAGGACAAGTCCCTAGTTCAATATCAGTGAGTCAGTTCCAAGCTGCCATATCCAAATACAAGTATGTATCTATTGTACATTAACTGAATTGTGAAGGTTAGATGATATATATCTAGGCAGCAAGATACAAAATTGGGAAATTTGATCCCCCTACGTACCAATAGAGCTATTTTAGTTACTTGTATGCCTAAAAGTATCAAAATATACTTATTTTGAAAGTTATTGACAGTTATAGATGCCAATTATTATGTTCCACTACAATTTTGGCCAAAATTCATCTATCTTTTGTATTTTTCAACAAACATTGACCATAGCACCACACTTTTCTGAGCTATTTTCCAGTCATTGGAATTGGCATAAAACAGTATTCTGCTTCATACCCTTGAAAAATCCTCATTTTACTAGCTGTTAGATACGTTGATCTTATGATATAATATGAGATAGTTATGAAAGTGAAATTAGAATGACCTATGACTTTCTTCCCTGAATGCAGAAACTTGAAATTTCAAGTTAATGTTTCACATTTGCTTTGTGTTTTGGTAAAATATCACACAGAAATGATTTGCATAGTATGCTTCTTAAGAAACCGGTTAAGAAACCTGTTCAATACTTTACCAGACACATTCATGTCTTACCAGTCATGGTAGCAAGTGTCCTTGATCATAGACAAATGTCAATGTTTTGTCAATTTTTTAAATCATCTTGATATTCCTTGAATTGATCATGGTTGCTCCCTAACTTTTTTCAACTACAACATATTATACCTAGTTGGAAAACTAAGGTAATTTACTTGCATATGCTATTATAACTTGATACCTGATATACAGCTTTTTCTAACAAGACTATAGGTGGGAATGATATATCCTTACCATCAAAAAAAAAAATGTTTAGTAAAATTGTGAAATTCTTTCCTCTATTTTGATGCAAATAACTTTAAAATTGTTTATCTTAAATCATTAGAAGAGCAATATTGGTAAAGCCCAATGTCTCCTCTTTCTTTTAGTGTGTCAGTTGTCCTGTTGTCATTTTAAATTGTGAAGATATGTAACATTTTGTGAAAATGGTCAAAATGAAACATTGTCAATGTTGTGTCTTGCTGCCTAGATCTATTTCTTTATAGGTAGGTCCCTTACCAAAGTAGTCAACCCTTCAAGGCATCTATCAGCCTCAATATATCACAGAGATTATCATCCAATTATGTTAGGATTGACAATTTGAGATAAAAACTACAATTGTAATCAAAGACACAATATTTGTAGTGATTCATACCATATACACCAAAATTATATGGATAGTTATTGCATAGATATTTGTCACAATAACAAAATGTCTAATTATATCAACAAACATTTCTCCTTTCAGTGGGACCTAGTGTGTGACAGAGGCTACCTGGTTTCTCTTACCCAGTCTATTGGTTTGGGAGGCATGGTCTTAGGTGGTGTTTTTGGAAGTGTTAGTGATAGGTAATGTTTGCATATTCTTTGATGTTAAGGTATACATTTACCCTAATCAATGTCCTAATACCCAACATAAAGCCTGTAGAAAAATCATTTGACTTTCTAATGTCCCTTCTGATATACCAGTACATCAGCAGTGACTTTGAATATTGTATTGATGAGAAATGCCATGAACCACAAAGTAGCTTGTCATTAAGTTTTTATTATTAACAGAGTTTGGATTATGTACTCAAGTCAATTACTTCAAATCTTAATGGTGCATCTTCTTACATTTCACATAATATTTAATGGTACATCTTTGTCTGGTTATTAGGTTTGGTAGATGGAAATCAACTGTTATTGCAATGGCAATTGTACCGTTGATTATACTTGCAAACACCTTTGCCCCAAACCTGATTTTCTTCATGGTGATGACATTTTTTATTTTCTTTGTTGAATCTGTGGCATACATCACAGCCTTTACATTTGGTGAGTGTTATGCATCACAATTATTGATAACTGATTGTAGTGATATCACATTTTGTTTAGATATAAAACAATTGAAAAGCTGCAATTAACTTCCCCTTTCCTTAGTTGTTAAGCTCCTATAAGGAGAATGCATACCAAAAACAGGTAGTTAAGTAGCCAATCTCTAAAGTGGTGAACCCATTGAGTAATTTAGCTATATTTCTGGTTGTCCCATTCTAATCAGATCTAATTGAAAACAGTTAGAATCACTTGTAAAGTATCTGACAATGCTAGTTACTGTAGCTGGTGATCTCCTAATTGACCTTAATCGTAATTGTGTGGCTCAGTGGGTTACCACCTTTAATGTAAATTTGGACAAATATCTATTCTCAGTCATCTGGATGTACATGAAACTGAACAATATGATTTTTTAAAACAATATCTTTAAGCAAGGATATCAACTTATAATCCATGCAAGGTCATCCTATTTTCACTGCTTGCAACTCATAGTTTACTAATTGTTGTGGAAGCAAATTACATATTTTTATAAAGGTCTTATTTTCTGTTTACTGAAAATGAGAAAGTTACCTCTTTTTGTAATAAAATTAATACCCGAAGCATTGTCAATTTCAGGTTTTAACAAGGTATCCCTCTATCTATTAGATAAAATTGTTCATTTACTGCTGAAAATGAGTTACCACTTAAGTTTAATAACAAATATTTAATGTTCTTTAAGTGGTTGAGCTGGTTGGTCCTAAATGGCGGGCAGTCATATCAGCACTTTCACCTGAAATATATGGGGCTTCATTCATCCTTCTGGCTGGGATTGGCTACCTGCTCCGCAGCTGGACTGACATTCACTGGGCTGTTTTAAGTTCATTAATTCTTATTATCCCAATAGCATTGTAAGTAGATCTATCATTACCCTGTTGTCCCTTTGTTATTTCTAGTTATCTTTGCCTAGAAGTTTATAATATTTGATGCAAGTAAAATCATGAAACCAAAGTACACCTTTATGCTCCAAAAAGGCTTGAATTTTCAGTCAGCATGCACAGACCATCAGAACCCCTAAGAGTCATGAACCTGTCCAGGTTTTATCTACACCCTTTTAAAATCAATGTTAGACAATCTTTTAGACTCTTTTCACTATGAATGATAATGTATACCTTTCCACCATCATAACAACTGGTAAAAATCACACAATACTATGCTAACTTTATTCCAGCTAAACTATATGTAGATATATACTTTAAGTGAACGTCAATTAATCATATAATTATATATAGAAGAGTGAAGGTTGATTCATTTGATAATTCTATTGGGCTGCCATGGCACAATGCTTCCAATTTGTTGTCCCTGCCCTTCTTTCTTTTTTCAGTTTTGTACCAGAATCTCCTCGGTGGCTATATGCAAAGAAAAGAGAATCTGAGGGGCTGAAGGTGCTTAATTTGATGGCCAGGCGGAATGGCAGGCCTACACCCTTTAATATAAATGTTACTCTGGTAAGTAATTTAAATTTATGTGTCAGAATCCAGAGCATAGATAAAATTAATCCACACAAGGTATATTAGAGGTAAACCTTCCAAAAACAATAGACACTTGTGCCTTTAAGAGTTTATTTCTGAACAAGATTAATTCAGAAATCCCTGAAACAAAACATATTATTGAATAGGAAACTAAGAAATGTTATTATATCATCAGATAGCTGTGTACATAACCAACTGGAACTGACTTCCGGTTGTGTATTTTAACTTCTTCTGATTTTATTATATCAATAATTCAACTCATAGACTGGCTTTCTTTTACTGAGAGTAATGTAGGTTTGAATGATTCGGAATGATAATGTATATCAAGTCCATTATATATTAGATAAAGATTTATATATATCTTATTGCACCAGTATTATACAATAAACCAAACAAGAATACATTCTTATTCCAGGAAGAACAACAAGGGAAGGGTCAGATTCGAGAATTCTTTTCATCGCCTATACTGTTGTTCCATGCAGTGATCATCTTTTATGCCTGGTAAGTACCATACTGTCCATGATCAGTTGTTGGCCTATGTGTACTGTACCTGGCCTGTCATAAGTTCCAGGTTCCTTTTGCAGGACCTTGACAATGAGAAACATAATACGGAGACTCAAGAGAAGGTTACCCAGTCCTATGGCTATACCATAACATTTCTATAACAGGCAGCACACCATGAGTTGTGGCCAATAAGAGATAGCCATACAACAACTTACAGGCTCTTCTGCACTTTTAACAAAGTCAACAGCTGATTATGCGACACTTCTAAATTAAGACAAGGAGAGGCATTTCTGTGTGCCTGAGGGAATAAGAGGAATAGACCTTTCGTAATTAGATTAAAACATGGAATACAAATAAAGAGGGAATGTAGGAATCTATCCTTTTCAGAATGTATCTTTATCAAGATTTTCCAACTTCACTTCACAGTGAACAGTTTTTCCTCCAGAACCCGTCACGTGAATACTTCAATCTGGTTCAATCATCACTAAACATACTTTTTACTCCTGCAGACAAAGAAAATATATAAATCATAGTCTTCTTTTAAACAACTCCAAATTTCATATTCCATTGGACTTACCCCATGCATGCATTATGTTTAGTCTAAAACACATACTAAAAATGGTCATTGCATATCAAAACTTTGGCAACATTAAAAACTTCCAATAAATATTGATTCGACCTAACTAAAACTCTCAAAAACATGTAGTTTAATTGTAAAAGTGAGTATGAAATAGTTTTTCTGTTACCTGCTGATGTAATGAACCCCTATTGTGATGAAGAGGGTGACTATTTACACTTTTGATTTGTATGTGTGCCCGTTCCACCAAAGCCAATCTATTGGGCCTGTGGTGCCATTTAATTTTGATAAGAATAACACTTTTATGACCTAATAGAAATATATCCCCTCCTTCTCTTTTAATTGGGTCCGGTGATGCAGTAATGTTGTTACACTATAACGTACCTCCCATACAAAAGAACGTTTAATCGTCAACAAATAATAAATCAAGCTGTGCTCTCTATCTCTCTTACAGGTTAGTGGCAGCCTTTACCTATTATGGCCTTACGTTTAGTATGGACAAGCTGGCTGGTAACATATACGTAAACCTGGCCATTAGTGGGGTTCTTGAAGTAATTGGCTGTGCAGCTGGCCAGGTTGCCGTGTCCACTCGTCTTGGCCGACGGCTGTCCACATGCATCCTATACACACTGACTGGACTGTCATTGCTACTCATAATGGCAGTCCCCAAAGGTATGTACTGGTTTTGTATCACCTGCTAAAGCCTTTTCCTTTGTCTTGGCTCATTGGCTGGTATAAATTACATGAACTCAGCCATTAATCAGGCTCTAGAGGTTGAAGGTTATGCAGAGGCCCATATGTCGCTCCTTTGCTGACTGATTCAGCTGTCATTGCTACTCACACATAATGCCCATCCTAAAAGGTGGGTTTTTCAGGCAAGCCCTGCACGTACAGGTAACCACACCAGTTTTTAAAAGTTGTGCTGAAATAGACCTCAGAGAGCTACAGCCACTTTTCTCCATCACCTTTCAGTTTTGGGTGGGAATAGAAATTCTCTATTTGACTTAAAGACGGAATATTATAACATGTTTCTTATAAATATATCTTTTCAGACAAGCCATTAATAGCAAGTGGCCTTGCTACCTTTGGCCGTTTTTGCTGCACTGGGTTCTATACCACCATTTACATCTGGACTGCAGAACTCTATCCCACAGTAGTTCGCAACACAGGCATCAGCCTCTCCTCTGCTGTTGGTAAACTAGGGGGCGTTCTTGCCCCATTTGTGAACCAGCTGGTAAGAAGGGTAGTCGCAACCTTCAATTTTCAAATGTTATGCCTAAAGTCAATCTAACGGTGTTTCAGCTTAAGAAGATTATTGAAATCATAGAGTAATTACGGGTAAGCCATAGGCACAGTTTAGCATTCTTTTTTCCTGTGCTACATACTGCACCAATGAACTCTTTAAGGTATACCAATGTCCAGAGAAATAACTTCTCTTCCTCATTATCATACCAATTGATGGTGAATTAGAATTTTGATATAAACTAAGATTTGTTTATTGCTACAATGTTCAGAGTACTATCTTCCCATTACATCCTCTGAATAACATGTGGAGTAATTGTCATGCTGCATTTGTAAATGTCCATACATCCAGCATTCTCTCACATTGCAGGCTGCAATTTCACCTATCCTTCCCTCTGTGACATTTGGTGCAGCATCTCTATTGGCTGGGGTCCTAGTTTCACTGTTACCTGAGACACGAGGTCGACCCCTACCACAGACCATCACAGAGATGAAGCAAATGCGAAGGTAAAATTCCAGCTACAATAGTTTGTGCTATAAATATTCTTACTGACAGCAGTAATGTGATCATCTTAGTCCACATTCATCTGGACCTTCACTGGCTTTTGTATCTTTGTTTTTTATACCTGATCTTAAATCTGATTGCATCACATACAATATCTTTTATCCTGGATACCTGTACAGTGATATCACTGTACAGGTAGCAAAACTGAGTCTATATATAGACTCAGTTTTGCTAGTTTGGAAGTAAAGAAGGGCTTCACAAATCATGATTTCTAAAAGAATTGTCAAAAATTGACAAAATTGACAAAATCCTTAAATTGTTTTTATTATTGCTGTATGAATATTTCATTGAAATACATCAACTTGTTTGTAATAATAGATTGTACTTTACCAATTGTTTGACCTAAAGGAGAGAAAAGAAGAGCCAACTACCCACCACTGAGGCAGAGGAAAAATGTCTTGAAAAAGGATCACCAGATGAACATGTATAGCTCAGCCACACACAAGATTTTACACACTTCAAACACTTAACAGCTCTAAAACGATCAATTTCAAGTAGCAGGAGTTGTTCTTTAAATAATTTGAATGATTTTTGGGTGATCTGCACTTGTCACTTACTGCTCAAAATGAGTCAGAGAGACTTGAGAGTGAAAGGCTAGCTGGGAAAACCATGAAAAAGAGTTGAAATAATCAAGAAAATCTGAATCTATGTGAACATAACAATTAGGGTTTTATATTTTTATCAATCCTGAAAAAAAAAGTGGCACAGATGCTTATGGCCAGCAATATTTGGGTGTGGCAAATGAAAAGTGTTGTGACCTTTTCAATATTGTATATTTGAAAAGCTACATGCTTCATATTTTTCTTCAATGAATGTATGTGAAGAACATTTACTGTAGACTGGAGTTATTGCCCTATGGAAAAGGCTTGTGTGGTTCTAGCCCCACTGGTACCTCTCCTATAATTATTATGACCAGGTACCCCCATCCAACTCCAGTGTCACATAACAGGGAAGGGGAGAGTGTTCCCTCCAAAATGTAATTTTCTAATTACAGACAATTAAACTACACAGTAAACCTTTCAGCTTAAGCTAGTGTTTTATATTCCTACACCCCTGAAATGTTTAGTAGAGTCATCAGAATAGACAAAATCAAAAGCAAGAAATGCATATATATATAGTATTCAATATTAGAAACTAATATGCAAAATGTTTACTACACTACAATACATGTAATAGTAAGCATCTTTGATGAGCTGAACAAAATTATCTTGCACAAATGGTTGCTAGTTATTTAATCACTAAAACAAGACCATAATTGAAAATTAATAATATAAATGATTTTATGATCAAGATATTATTCTACCAGTACTACTACCCTGGATCGGTTTACAAGCAAACCAATTCATTCCATTTGACAGATCTTCGATATAGGATGTGTTTATTGAACTGTTTCATTTCTAATTTTGGAACCTTAACTCTTTCTTGACAAGTTCAGTATGATTAAATTTATGGAAGTGAGAATTTGAGAAGGTAAGTTGGTGTAACAGGCACAGCCTAGGCTTGAACATGGATCCCCCGCATGCAAGTCGGCCACCACCCTACCCCTACACGCAAACATGTGGGGTGTAAAAAAAGCAATTTCAGATTTCAGATTCCTGATTATAAATATTTTATTATGCAATGCAGCATTTTCCAATACACACCTCAACCGTGATGCCCGTATCTAGACTCCTGGTGGTGCTGACCCGACCGGACCTGAATGTGGCCTATACATCTACAAAAGGCTCGCCCCACTTCAATCCTTGTTTTCTCCTATGCAGCAAAGCCCTAGAATATGTTATAAGTTAGAGGTAATATTTCTCTGCAAATATTGACACAAACCGGAAAACGTTATTGTAAATTTCTTATAACTGAGGATCCGATTTACCCAAACTTATCAAATTTATGACACAATTATTAATAGATTTACTTTTAGCAAATTCCCCATAATATCAAGTATTTAATTATATGACTGACAGGGCTCTTTGACTGAATGATGTCTGAGGGCTGACAGATTTCTTTTAGCATTTAGGGATAGTGATCTGTAGATAACAGTTGTGTTTATTAAGTCTGCAATTGTATCTGTCTCCAGGATCAGAAATCTGGACTGTATAGTTTCCTCTGCGTACTAGGTGGAATCACTAAAGCCCCATACTCACTAGGTGATCTTACCTTTGATGGAAGATGAGCAACAAGTTGGATGTTAATATAAGAAGTATTAAAGAGTTTGAAACCTTCAAAACTGTCATAAAACGGGACCT
This sequence comes from Lepidonotus clava, assembly GCA_936440205.1. Lineage (NCBI taxonomy): Eukaryota > Metazoa > Annelida > Polychaeta > Phyllodocida > Polynoidae > Lepidonotus > Lepidonotus clava. The sequence goes on along the minus strand of OW387136.1, from coordinate 1,262,035 downwards.
AGATAGTGCATATATGTACAATCTGAAATAGAGAGACTTGGGTGTCCCAGAAACTGTGAATCATGAAATACTTCATACGGTAATTGACTCATCCTCATTAATCATCCCAGGCAACATGTGACGTTATTATAATGTTGCAGCAACATTCTGTTTAGTTCCTTACTGGATCTTGTCACATTATTTTGATGGCTTCCACTAACGTTGCTGCAACGTACCGTTGTGATGTGTCACTGTGACATTATTATAACATTCTGGTTATGTTCTTCAACCTAAACAGGCCGTTCATTTAACATTCTGTTTTGGTTTTGTCTTAACCTCACCAAAAAATAACGTTGTAATAACATTCTGATTTGGTGAGGTTTCAACCTCACCATCAATAACGTAATTGTTACGTGCCATCTTAGTAAGTAACAGACTGACTAAAAAAGTATGGTTGCAGGACGTTTCTGTTACATCGCAGCTTGGCTGGGATCCCATCTCATACATACTGGTAGAACGTGTTTGTCTACAGCTGAGTCACACATCATCTGAACCAAATATACAACGTCACTGAACTTCAATGATGTATTAGGGTAAGTTGTGGCTGGTAGGGGCGGAATAATGGAGAAATCCAATCCCTCGCCAGGTTAAATAAACTGTTTCAAAAATTAAAAACTGAGAGAATTCCAGTAAAGTTTTCGGATGATTCAGGATGGCAAGGCAACTCCCCTGTGGTATAGTTCGGATTCTGGGCATCTGTGGATTTTACCGGCGATCCTGATCCCAGTCACCCATCACTCAGAAAGTACACCATACCCATGGGAAATCGCCAGGCGATTCATCTCTCGTGCAGTCGCCAGTCACCGACAAAATTGCCTATTGGGTATGGGCCTGAAGTCAGTCACCCAGTTCTTTTCCCTCCTATGTAAAGAAGCCTTTCAAGTAATACTTTACTCAGTTCACATTCACTTTCTTGACATTCATATTTACATGTGACCTACTCCACAAACTGATGTTAGTATGGGGCCTTCCATTAAGTATGTACGCACCAAGGAGGTGGGGGGGTCTCAAAATTTTGAAAATTTGCGTACATAGCTGTACAAATCAAATGCGTATTTTGGCCCAAGGGAGGGTGGGGGGGTCTAGAATTTCATAAATTTTGCGTATGTACTAAATGGAAGGCCCCTATGCCAAAAATGGTAAATCATGAAACAATTAGAATTTTTAATAGTATGTCCTGATGAATTATATGATTTGCGATAAATTGGAAAACACCAGACTGTGTTATAGAATCACCATTGGATAATTCCAGAATACACAATATTTTTTTTTTTATTTTGAACAATACATATTTCGTAAGACCCTTTCTTGTCTGACCGATGTCTTCATATACATTAATATGAACAAATGTGATAGAATAACGAGTAAAGGCCAATGTCTTTTTTATAATTATATACACAATGAATTTGGCTTTTATTTTCTACAATTTATATACAACTGAATGTCAATGTGTGTACCATGACAAAAATATATGTCACACATAAAGGGAAAGGTGGGAACCCACTGAGTGATGCAACTTAAATGTAGGTCGAATCTCAAAAAAAAATTATGAAAAAAGCCAAGAAATGGTTGGAAACTTTCAGAAATGGTTTTCCTTGTGAAGGAAGCGACTAGAAATTGATCAAGAAATCAAAAATTGATCGAAAAATATCTAAATATGCTAGACATTGGTCCCTTGCCATCCCTCATTCAACCAGAATAATTGGTTCACTCAGTGGGTTCCAAATTATTTCAGTCGAACATGAGAGTAATTTGTGTCTCTGTTAGTTAACAACTCACAATAAATCCATAATGTCTGACTCTTTCAAAGGCAGCAGGAGGCCACAGGGGCAACTTTTCCTTAGGAAATATTGTTGCAAGGCACTGAAAAATGTTATCAGGTTATTCACACATGTTATCCACACATGAAACTGATTTCATAAATTAGAGTGATTGTCCTCACAACGTCAAGGTCAATGAGAAACAATACTTTTTGCAAAGAATCTGTAAGTTTATCTCCATTAAAATGACACAATCAAATAAAAACAAGTTGGAAATCTTACTCATTGCTATATATCTGCACCTGTGTTGTTGTGTTCCCGACACCTTGACCTTGTATCTAGAATAAGACCTTTGGATTGGAAGGGCGACCTGTTGCGTGCATTATAATGGGACTTTTTTTGATAGTATCTTCAGATCACCTGCTAGCTTGTATAATGTATGCAGATGCAAATGATACTTTTCCATTGTGTGAACTAAAGAAAGTTGTATGATACAATTGACAATGAAATAGTGTAAGATGGCATATAAATTGGTTAATATGCTACACAGGTTGGATCTGGATATAGCCCGTGAGTGCAACATATTGTGGAAAAACAGAGGTACCTTATCAGAGGAATTTGAACTACCATTATACATGCAAGCTCTTTGAAACTGGCAAACTTTCATATCAAAATGAAACAAGGAAGGACAACAACAAAACAAAGTAAAGCATATAAGACACTGGAAACTCTCTATTCAACATTAACCTTAGAAATAAACAGAAGTAGAGAAGTATTTATTCCCTTCAGTATCAGCGTTACTGGTCTAGATCTAATCTATTGATACATGTATCATTATATGATATAGGTATGAGATCTACATTCCTATAGTTGCATGTATATGTGATACATGTATTCATTCAAAGATTTTGCATTCTCAACAGTCTCTTGAATATTTATACACATCTCTATAACATTGATACATTATTCCCGCATGTTCTAAGCTGATCATGTGTTCCATAGGGTAATAATGAAAATTCTAAAGATAGATGTCATACTTTGCAAGATAAGCACACCATTGGCAAGCATTACATTGTGTAAATCTAGATATTATATTGCCCCAGTGACTGTTTCCTAAGTTTGACTGCAGTTTATACATATCTAAATCTGTATCTTTGTAATTCTAGTTAGTTTGACTGACCTACTTTCTAATTCTACTGGGGAACCTGGTAGCCCTTGGATAAACATTTCTGATACATACATATTCTTTTACCTCTTTTTCAATGGCAAAGCAACAATGAACTACTACTTGTTCTGCTGGAACAACAGGGATTTCTGAAACCTTCTTGTATCCCTTCTAGCTGGAATCTGAATGGGAATATATACAGGGAAATGTCAACTAATGAAAGATTAGTGGTTTTTAGTACTTGATGTCTATCCTGACTGTTCCTTTATAATTCCAAATCCTGGAACCTCCCCTGAGCGCCAATTAAATGACAATGAAATATACACTAAAATATTTACTTTAGGTTCATATCAGACACAGAAAACATATTTCTCTTCTAAAACAACAATTGTTGCATCTGTGATTGAAACATATTCTACAAAATAAGATAGTAGCCATTTTGGATTAATGTACATTCAAACTTCCATATACCTTGACAAAAATATATCTTACCCTATAAGTGAAAACTCTCTAGTCATACTCATTCCTACTTACAGTTTGTTTGTACAACTACATACTAATCTGGAAAATATTTCTCTAATTTTACACAACAGGTACTATACCATGCTCCCATTCACTCGGACATAGTGCTCACTTTGCTTTAAATTGCTCTAAATTTATGTTAAGAAAATGAATACTACTCTGCTCATGCGTAGATGGCATACTGCTAAACAGCACTTAACTACTCCAAAAGAACAATTACCAAACTGTAGCATAAACATCTAGGCAGTGCAATGATAAAAGTCTCTTGAAGTTTATTGTTAGTCATTTTATGTTTACAGCACTGGACAATTTCAAAATATTACACAAGATGGCAATGAATCCTGCTAAGTCACACTTCATATAATGACCCTAGATGCTTAAAATTGACATGTCAACATGGGCATTTATTGAGTCCAACACTTGACATAGAAATTAGGGATATGAGTGACAACAACATGTGACATGATCCTTTCTTAAATTTGACATGCATTATTATGACCCTCATCAAAGACCTCTGTGTAGCCTTACTCTAACATTTGGGAGAGAACACACTTCAACATGTCAAATAATTATATCAAACAATTGAAGATAACTAAGTGATGAACCTATCCATGTACACCTTGTCAGTTTAACCCAAAGGTAGACATGATCCTTTCTTAAATTTGACATGCATTATTATGACCCCCATCAAAGACCTCTGTGTAGCCTTACTCTAACATTTGGGAGAGAACACACTTCAACATGTCAAATAATTATATCAAACAATTGAAGATAACTAAGTGATGAACCTATCCATGTACACCTTGTCAGTTTAACTCAAAGGTATAACTACATTTTGTATAGTTGAATGTTTGAGTAAGAGGTCTGTAGCCAGTCAGAACATAGCAACTGGCAAGTTCTTGGCATAAGCCTGAAGGGTTGGTTGCTATTCACCAACCTGCTGCCATTTATGTCATTGTAGCAAATTGTTGCTGTATTACCATGTGAATTACCTGTTCTGTTTGTATCAAGGACCTATTTAAGTCTACATATAAGGGGACATTTTTGGAAATTTTGGATATCTAATACATTCTTAAGCCAAAGAGATTGACAATTTCTAAATGTAGCTACTAACTGTTCTAAACTTAACCCAGGCAAACAGCAACATAACAGTCAAGTTCTGCTACTATACATTTTTGGTTTTTCTGTTACAGACATTCACATATCGGTGATATCATTTTTTTCTGGTTGAGACTCACCAAAACAGAGGGTCTTTATGACAGTACATTTCAATGAAGTTAAAACCTCATCAATACAAAATGTTATAGCATTTGTAATCTTTAGTGAAAGAACATATCCAGAATGTTACAATAATGCCATGATACAACATCTCATTGTAAGGCTCTTTTGGGTGCCATCAGATAACTTAGCAAGAACCAAAGGAGAGCTAAACAAACACTTTCTTTAATGTTACGCGTATGTTCCGTGTTTGTCTAGGAACATTAATGGATGATAACATCTAAGATACAGCTGAGTATTAAACACACTAGATTTTTGTAGACCACCCTGCTCAAAGTTTGGACACATTGACATCCTTGTTCTTGCCACTTCTACTTGATGCCCTTCCAATGACCTTTGGGGTTCCTGCAGCATCCAGGTCCTCGTAGGAGGAGCCCAGGTTCTCATAGGCCGGAGGGGCTTGGTAACTCGCTATGTTGCTGCCGTTGACCTTCACCGGGGCCCCTGCCTGGTTACTCGAGTCTGACGGGTACGGTCGCAAGCAGTACACCTATTGAGTAAAGAATAAGGGTGCACTTATTAATCAGATTTGAGATTAAGATTACTTTTATTACAACTGAAATAGGGGAGTGTTCCATTGAGGTTTGGGAATTCCGAGCCTGTGTAGATCTGGTTGGCAAGAAGCAGCTCATTTTATGTTATTTTTTAATTGTTACATCATGATAGATAAGAGTTGTGGCTAAGTAATATAAATGTTATTTCATATGAAGTGCTGTAAATTAACAGGACACATATTGTCATTACAGTTTGAATGTGCCATTAGAGTTGCATTTCGGGGAATTCATGAGGACCAAAGAAAGACGAATTATCAGGAGGTGACAGAAAATGTTCACGTTTTTGAGTTGTTTCTTGAGTCCCAAATCTATAGTGACATAAAATTCTTGCAGTGAGATGAGAGGACAGACTTAGGAGCAAGAATCAAACTAGATTTAAAGGACTTCTCATCTCAGTATATTTGTTACTTATCTAAGTACAAATACGGAATAACATCGGAAATAAAATATCTTATAATTAATCTTTTGCTAGAAATACGGATATGATGAAGGTTATGCTTAAATAAAGGAGATGATAGGAGTAGTGAACATTAAATATCACCATTTTATGGAAAGTACTTGCTTTCATAATCAGTAGTCATATTGCAAACAGAATTGTCATTCTTGAGATATGCAAATCACCAATATTCATTGAGGCTAAATAACAATTCTAATAGATTGAGACCTTTATACACACAAGTGACAATGTAAAAAGTGGGCTCTAAGAAAAGCACACTAATTGTCAAATACAAAAGTCATGATAATTATTAGAATGCCTGCCTTGCTATTGAGAGAAGCACTTCCTGAATATAACGTAATTATATATAAACAACAAAGGCCGTATTCCACATACCAAAAGTACACTGCCAAATTTTGGCTGTTGTACTTTTGGCAGCGTAGATATATGATCAGCAGCATGGCCAATTTCTAACATGTTGGCAATTATTTCCTGCCAATTATAAATCAGCAGCCAATTTTACAGATGAAAATTGGCAGGACATATTTTGGAGCATTTTCGACACACTTTCGTGCCAAAAGTACATCAAAAGTGTGGGCCACTGATATAAAACGTTGCCATTGAGAGGTTCAATTTCGGCAGTATGTACTTTCGATATGTGAAATATGGCCTTAAGTATACAATACCTTGTCAGAGTCCAGCAGGGGGAAGTCATTTGGTGGGCTGGTGATGACAAACCGTTTTCGAGAACGCGACAATGTTGGCGACTGTGGTTCCATCAACCTGTACAGCCCAAGACACAGCATCCCATACTCCCGGAGAGCTTTGACAAACAAGGTCCCATAGGATCGGCCAGCCTGGGAAAGGAAGAAGGGCATAGTTAGTTGGGAGCATAAAGGTTCAATCATGCTGCACATACCATAGGGTGTGACCACTTTATTAATGATTTGAATGGTTTTAAATCATAATTAGTATGTCCAAAATAATGAGTGTGTCACTTCTTATTTCATTTAGATAATTGCTCCTTAAATGTGTGTGCTGAAACATTGTGTGAACTGTATTTCCCTACAAGTCCAGATACCTTAAAAGAGATTTAGATCATTCATAAAAAGAATATTTTCTTTAGTTCTTAATACTCGTCCTAGGTGGCGCCCTAAATGTAGGGAGTACCTTGAACATGTATATTTTACAGTTTTGATTTCACTTTATACAAGAAAGGCTGTGCCTGCGAACACCCTCCTCCACATTGCCAGTTTTATTCTGTCATCTAGACCACAGAGGTATGTGGGGGAGAGTGACCAGTGGTTCCTAAAAACCTGTCAAAACTGCCTAGTATTGACACATGCATAAATGAGGATATTTCCCTTTATATCTACACACTACTAGAAGAACCTGGAATCTTATTTAATCATTCCATGCATCATGCACATGTTTCATGTTTTTCTTCGAATTTTGTATGCTATTTTCAAACAGAAAATGTGTGAATCTTTCAAATCAAAATGAGATCATCTGCAGGCAGGCCAGGGGAAAGTGTGGTGGAAAGTACTGGTGGCTCTGCATGCCCCCTGGAGGAGGGTGGAGACATGAATACACTCAGTGTGCAAGGTGCACACACCCACTGTTGAGTACCAAGTAGACTTATCAAGAAGAGTGCATGATGGAAGCTGACAATACGTATAAATTGCATATAAGTCTATTTGCTTTGTCTTAAATGTAAGTGTTAAACCTTAGTGCCGAATGCACGTGTTTCATGTGTAAAAAAAAAAAACACATGGCCAGATAATAACAAATCTCAAGGTAAAAGTTGCATACAGTATTAAGGCCTTAACCTTACATTTGATGTTTGGAACATTTTACCCAAGATCATTATGTTTACCTCTCTTTCAGCCAGTGGCCTGGTGCCCAGTGGGAGGTGTGACAGGTGACACTGGTCTCGGGTAAGGGTAAGTGTTAGGGTAACCCTGATTATAACCCTAGGCCTAACCCAAGACACCAAGGTTAAACACCCTTTTACCTGTAGGTCGGCCACTGGCCTGGTACTCACTGGTGGGAGTTGGGCCAGGTGGCACTGTTCTCGGGTTAGGGTAAGGGTTAGGGTTAAGGTTAGGGTAAGTCACCCAGTTGTAAACCCCCCTATTACCTATAGGTAGGCCAGTGACCCGAGGCACAGAGGGAGTTGAGACTGGTCTTTGGTTAGGGTGAGGGTTAGGGATGTAATACTCCCTATTACCTGTAGTTCAGCCAGTGGCCCGGTGTTCAGCGGTAGTTGTCACAGGTGACACTGGTCTCTGGTTAGGGTTAGGGTTAGGGTTAGGGTTAGGGTTAGGGTTAGGGTTAGGGTTAGGGTTAGGGCTAGGGCTAGGGTTAGGGTTAGGGTTAGGGTTAGGGTAAGGGTTAGGGTTAGGGTTAGGGTTAGGGTTAGGGTTTGGGTATGGGTTAGTGTAAGTCACCAAGGTTTAAATCCTCCTTTACCTGCAGTTCAGCAAGTGGTCCAGTGTTCAGTGGTAGTTGTGATAGGTGACACCGATCCCTCGTAGAACTGGCATCTCGGTGTTTGCGGACGATGCCCAGGGCCTCGGCCAGGATCTGTTCTATCTCGGCCTTCTCCCCGCCAGTGATCAGGGCCCTCACCAGGGTCAGGATCTCATTGTTTATGTACGTCTGAATTAAATGTGAAAGCATTTAGTTAATTCATACATTTTCCACCAAATAATAGTCTGCTTATCATAAATTCTATATATTCAATGTTCAATGTTCTGTTTAGTTCTGCTTTGGTTCTTGTTGTGTTATTTTGATATTTTCAGTAAGTCTCAAGTTTACCTAAAATAACATAAACTATAATGTGATAAGTGAGCAGGTTACAGATTAACCAAACAAGTGCAGTTGCAGAAAGGGCTTGTCATGCCAACGCTTGCCTGGGTGTATTCTGTCAGATTAATGTTTTATCCTAATTACCTGCCAGTTAAAGTCACACATGAAATATGAAATCTATGGGACCTAAACACAGATAAATGAACATGTTAAACCTACTGCACTGAGTAGAGAGTCGAGGGAGCTGGCGGCGAAGGCGCTGCCCGACACGTATGGGTGGGTCATGTAGAGGGGGATGTCAGGGTCGTCATCGTCATCCTGGTCCAGGAAGGCCACGTTCTTATCAAACTCTGAAATAATGAAATAGATTAACTTATTCAATACAGAGGCATTTCAACATTGATGGTGTCTTTTGATTTGAAAAAAGGTTTGACAGATCTAGACAGATCTAGAATTGCCTCTCTTATTCCATAAATATGTATTTTGGTATTTTAAAACATATTGTTGGGAGATTATAAGGCCATACTCTACATTGAAGTGGCAGACTATTTGCAGTGATATTTTTTGCTACTGCAATCAATTTGCATTTCAGGTACCTATATGTTGGCCTCCCCCACCCCAAGCAATCCATAGAAAGCCTGTGCAAAGTCATTTGCGGTAGGACCTATCGCAAGCAAATACCACAAGCATTTCCTATATTCCACCTTGCGCTACCCTATCGCAAGCAAGTTTGCAGCAGTTTACTTGTGTTAGTTCATGGTACTGCATAGTGGGATATGGCATATAATCAGTTGCTGTCAAACCAGCAAGAAGGAATTAAAGATAATTGATAAAACAATAATTTTTGGAGTTGAGGATGAATCTTTTGCAAATGATCATTATAAATGTACACTGTTAGAACATTTAACAATAATGAACTTCTAAGTGCATTTAATAAGTCATCACAGTACCAATTATTCAAGTAGATGATTAATTTCATTGTTTGGATATGAATCAACTCCAGAGTTCTTTAGGTGGTGTCCTACCTAGGTTAACTGTCAGAGGTATGTCTCGCATCTTGACCATGTAGCTTCGGAAGGCATCAGCATTCTGTAAGACTGGATAGAGGCATATGAAATGTAAGTGAGAAACTATGTTCATGTTATATTTTACCCTACTGCTTTTAAAATGATGTCCCTTTCCATGTTACAGTCTAAACACTGAAGTTTCTTCAGGCCATACAAAGAACCAGTGAACCAGCCAGTCCATTTGGTCGCTGATTTGTTAAAACAGTTTTTTATTGGACCTGTGGGAGACAGCGGATTAGGTCATGACCCTACTATTTAGTTTCCCTCTCATCCTCTATGTTGCTTCATAGTGTAAGGGTTAGCCCCTCCAAATACCTTTGTTGTGGGTTCGAATCCCGGAGGGTATGAAAATCCGGACGTCACTCGGGAGAGAAAATAATCCACTCTAAAGCATTAACTAACGAGAACCATTTTATGAGGAGCTGTGGTTGAATGATACATTATGGTCAATATTTGCTACCATTACAGTTTATAGTTTTCTGATTACTTGGCATGTATTGCATGATGTCACTATGATCTGGTGATATACCTGACATTACCATTTCTATCAGCAGTTGCCTTGGAACGGTCACAAAGTTACGTTTTCGAAAAAACTGAATTATTTGTTTAAAAATATCTTTTCTGAAAGGGATATTTTCCATTTCCCTGAGGAAATAAGTAAACAGTCTTCTCACCTCCGATGCTGTTGATCTTGGCCTCCAAGTCATCCCCATACATGCCCTTTACGTTGAGCGCTGTGAGGATGGACTCCTTGTCGAGTAACATGGTGTCGACCACGATGTGTTGTTTGGCCGACAGGACCACCACCATGGCTGCTGCCTCCAGGTTCAGGACGCGCATGTCAGGGCGATGGGCGGGGTTACCCTATACATATGAGATAACAGTCAAAACATTTCAGTGCGGTGGGCAGGGTTACCCTATATACATGAGGCAACAGTCAAAACATGTCAGGGCGGTGGGCAGGGTTACCCTATACACATGAGATAACAGTCAAAACATGTCAGGGCGGTGGGCGGGGTTACCCTGTACACATGAGATAACAGTCAAAACATGTCGGGGCGGTGGGCAGGGTTACCCAACACACCGGGAAGATACCAATCAAAACATGTCAGGAAGTTGGGCAGGGGTACCCTATACACATGAGATGTCTCCAAATTTTCTATAGGAATTTCCATGAAATATATATGAAGGTTAAACACATTTCTACATTTCCAAATCAAATGCTTAAGGGCCATACCCACTAGGCGATTTACTGTTGGCCGACGGTTGGTCAGCGTCGGTGTAAAATTATCAAACATGCTTGATATGGATCAGCATACGCGTCGGCGTACTCGTCGGCCGTCGGCGCCGACGAGTACGCCAACGCGTACGCCGATTCTGTGTGGGTATGGGTTGTTTATCAGGGTTGGCCGACGAGTACGCCGACGTGTACGCCGATGCTGACGGTGATGCCGACGGCGATTTGGCAAAACGTCGTCTAGTGGGTATGGGGCTTTAAGGTTTTCTCTATTTGTGGGAAAATGTGGGAAATATATTGGGAAAAAATCTCCTTAGATAATTCCTGGATACACCCTAATACACCCTCTACCTTCGCTATCTACGTATACCCTGAACACCAACCTGGTAAACGTATATGGCGGGGAAGCTGGCGATGTCAGGCCACTCCTTGATGATGTAGTCGATATCGGTCATAATGACGATGTCCATCAGGTCCTCCCTCTTGATGTGGGCAGTTCGCAGGGGTTGGATGAAGTTTGACAGACCGACGACAGGGGAAGACTGGTCTGCCAACAGGCAGAGCACGACATGGTGGACGAAGTGGTGGTCTGCCACACCGTCCTGGTCCTGAGAGTGGGATGGGAGAGTGAAAGCATGCTTAATACTACATTTTTTAGTAATAAAGATATATTTTTTTTATTAATTTTTATTTAGGATTTAGGGATCGTCATAGACGATTTTAATTCCCCTCCCTCCAAAGAAGCATCACAAAGTTTGCAGTTTCCAATATAATTTCCAACAATAGTACAATCCAACTGATTACAATTTAAATGAAAATACATCATGAGAACCATTATTAAAGAGCCATACAGGTAGGACATATGACAGGGTGACAATATATAACAATGTATAGGTCTCATTAGCTCTTTACTATCAGACTTTCATTAGTGTTAGTTCCACATTACCTTTAAAGGTTCAACAACATGGCATGATTGTGGAGGACTTAGATTACTTATAGTAAGGGCTACACTTAACCTTGCAATCTTTTTTGACAAATCCATTGGCATTAAGTTCATGTTCAGCCATATGTCACATTATATAGCCATCTTATAAGAGCAATGAGTGAACCATGGAAAATCATGAACAGCCAATAGTAATTTTATGATCTATTATCAACAATTCTTAATTCTAATTGATAGCTTGATTTAACTTGCAGTACACCATCACCATTTTTATATTGTCCCAGGAATGCATAAAAATTTATCAGGAGGCAATTGAAATGGAAAAAGAATTTTCAAACCAGTTTACAAAAATAGATTTTATAAAAAAGAGTACAGACCAGCAAACAGTCATCGAGGCGTTTCGGTTGTCTCCAGTAGAACATGCCGGTGATGTCGAGCGTGTCACCCTCCTCCGATGTCATACTCACCAGGCGGCGCACCTTAGACGCTGGGGGGTGCTTCTTGCCACCACCACCTTGGCTTTTGGAGACAAAATGGTTAACCGTCAATGTCTATCATTCTTGTGGGAAATAATTTAACTGCCTATTTGGAGTAGGGAAAGATATTTATAACATGGACAGAAAACTAAATTGGTAGATTGAAGTTGTACTGCAAAATTGATAATTTAGATGAACGTCTATAGCAAATCTATAGATTATTTGTCTCAAAATTGATTTTTAGGATAAAGATATTCAGTTTTAGAAAAAAATGGTTAACACTTAAAATACCAATACATTGGAATTTGTTAAGTTTTATGATTATTTTGGAAACTCCAAATGAATGTTGTCATACATAGCAAAATTCAGAAATACTTGAAACAACCCAATGGTCAAAATGCAAACTATGAAAATTCAAGGAGATACATGGCCAAAAAATTACATCATAAGGGGTACAACAATAAATACATGAACAAAAAGGTAATGATGTATACACGAAACTTGGGTTATAAAAGTGATTCATGGTATGTTTTTTAAACAAAAGTGGTTTGTTTGAAGATAAATGGTTTGTCTGATAGAACATTATGCTTTATATTTGAGACTATGTCAAAGTGACTTTTTTACAAAGGAGAACTGTTCATAGAAAATTTATCTTTCAAAGAATAAGTCAAGAATGCATCAGAACATCATAGATGCTTCTTCAGTCATATCGCGGATCACTTTCTTTAGGGAACACACCAAGGGACTTGAACATGCAGGTGCACTAAAGTTTGGCCACAGTGAGGTGCAAATGGAAGGGAATAAAACAAATGGTCATAAGGGGGTTCAATAAAACTAGAGTCTTCCTCAAACTTCTGCCACCACTGCTAACACACAGGGTCTCAGTGGCTCAGTAGACAACCAATACCAGCTCAGTTTGTTGTAACTCTATCTCAATGTAGAAAAGCATACCAAAAGACAATTATGTACTCAATATATGTTTTGATTTTTCTTTATTGCCTTCATGAAGTTTTATCTCATGAACCCCTTAAAGTTAGACTAAAGAAAAGGTGAAATGGTGCACAGGCTGATTCGTGTTAGTATTTAGCCTATATGATGACCCTCTTTCCCTAACTTGAAAGTCTTTATCCTTTCCTGGAAAGATTCATGGTAACTGATATTACTGGGCTGGTATAGGATTTCCACTGTCACCTGAGGCCCAAACTAAACGGTAAATGGTAAAATCCAAACCCAGGAAATCGAACACAAATCAAACGCTTTCTTTACCCACCACACCTGTGACCTGTTCCTGGTGAGCGCTGTAAATTAAGCATTGTTAGGAAGCGTGAAGTCACTGTTTTATATGGTTCAAATATACATAATCAGTCAATTTAAAGTCATATTCAATTGGCCTACTGCAGTACACCTAAAGTAACAGCAAAGAATTGGTGAACATCACAAGTTACCATGGTGCAAATCCATTGCTATTTAACCATTTTGAACAAAAGATTATAATCCTCTCTAAAAGGAAATTTAACTGAAAGTGTTACCATTAAAGATATCTAATGTCCAATTATCTAAATCATGTACAACAGCAGACATCAATGTCTGAAAACAGTGATGCCTGTCTTAAAGTTGACTCGATTCTACTGTACCCCCAGGAGCTCTAACAAATTACTCTGGGTGTATAAAATCACTTTGACAATTGTACCAAAGTTATACTGAGTTTTTGTTGGGAAGGATAATGAAATCTTTGGTCTAAATCTTTGGTAGAACATCTTCAGAGTAACAATTCCTAATCAGAATGACTTTCTCTTGCTTTTGTTCCTCAAAGCTGGCTGTTAGGTGTGTTAGAGTCATAAGACTCATCAAGCCCCTGGGTGAACCACAACTGGTCATGATTTAGTCAAAAGGGAGGTTTAGATTTTGATGTCCAAAGACCTGTACATGACATGAAGATCATGTAGGTCAAAGTTATAATTATGTAGCTGATGATGGAAACTGATGACATATCATGCATCACATTCAAATAGATGTCAAAATCTAAACCTCTCTTTTGAAAGTAAACAAGAGCATTTGTCAGTCAATTTGTTTGTCAAAAAATAGGAAAGCTAGAATGAAAGTCTGCACGCTCAACAGTCATGTATATGGCAGAACAATTACTGTGCAGGATGTACATATAGATAAAATATTCATCTGAGGAGCAATCAGTGTCCAACTCGCACTGGGTAAAAAGCAAAGGTAAGAAATGTGCTTAGAAGTTCCTGTGTTCAGATGTCTCTAATTGGTTAATTATGACTCACCCAATCATCAAGCGTCCCACTTTAGATAACAGGTTCTTTCATTGTGAATTTCTGGAGTTATGCCTTTCTTTTATAGTATCATCAAGTTTACATTTTAAGCATAACATTTTCTTTCAAAATATCTGTCCTTCTACCAGCTAACTCTAAACTCCATCTGTGAATTTCCCTCAACATCTGAACATCATCTGATATGACAACTTCCTTAAACAGATTGGGAACAATTAGGGGGGGGGACTTTTCTGGGGCATTGGGTACCAGCCATAGGTTGTTGTTGCACACGCCAGGCACCAGCAGCCAAGAATGTTGCCGGTGTGCTACACTGATAACCTACTGCTGGTACCCAGCTGCCCAGAAAAGTGATTCTCCTCCTCATTGATTTTGAAATTGGTTGCAAATATTTGTTCCCCTGATGAAATGTATCAGAAAGGATAAACCCCTGAGGTGGATGAGTGGATCATAGCCTTGTATAGCCTCTTTAGACCTGCCAATGACTGTACATGTTAACAAATTATCCATAAAGTTGTGAGTATCCAGCTAAATCCAATATTATATGTTATTTAGCAACTTAATGTCAGAGAGCATGCATACACCTTGGCCCATCTTATTATATTTTGAATTATCAATAATTATTACCTTAACAATTAATTATTCACACCCATGTTCCCTACCTTAAATTAGTTTGAACCAGCTTTCCTAATGACAATGATTGATTTCTAGTATATTTATGTTCCACATGCTTTCTATTTTTGCATCATATGCCATTTGCACAACAAAGTACATTATCAAATTAGTGCAGGATCATATGTCAAAAGAGAGCACTTTTCAGTAACATGAGAAATTTATTCAGGCCAAAGTTCCTGAAGATTCAATGCTCTCACTGGCCTGGATGCAAATGCATGGCACATATAAGCATAGTTTCAATATAGACATACTTTCAATTATATCAAATTTGATAATCAAACATAGTTAATGAAAGCCTTCTTATTACAGATGTATCCAAACAAATATTTAGTTCTTTTGATTTCATATTAAAATATAAAGGTAAAGTGCAAATATTTCAATTGAATGACCATGTTTCTTTTTCACCTTTTCTTTGTTTATAGAAGCCAGTTTAGGAAAGCAGTTTCAAGACATCAGCCATGGAGTGCATGTAAATATTACATGTAAATATTACTGGTATTACAAAACCTGTCCACAGTTAACCTATCCTTACCTTTTCTTACCTCTCCTCACTATAGGGGGTGTATGACGCGGGGAGCGCGTACTGGGAGCGGGGAAATTTTAAACTGTTATGTTGTTTGACAAGAATTAAAGTCACACTCCCTTCACAGGAAACATTCAAAAATCTTGATGTGAAACCTCTTTCTAATTTGAGGATTTCACTATGTGTCTTTCAGATGTGGCTACACTGAAAACACAGAGTTGTCAAAAGTGGTGCCAAAAACGACAACCCAATGTTGTCTGTGTCTTTTATAAAAAAAAATCTTATTTATGAATAGTTTCATGTTGTAGATATCATAGTCCATAATAATGGCTTCCTATTATCATATTACTAGTTATTAGGTATGGCCATTACATATAGGAGGCCTATGAGTTGTATGTTTTTTGACACCATTCACTTACAATACTTTATCATAGACAGAGGCCATGACAACCTTGGGCTGTCGTTTTAGGCACCATTCATTTACAACCCTAGGGTTGTCAGGCAGCACTTTTGACTCTCATTTTGTTCTGTGACAACCCTATGACAATCCGATTTTCAGTTTTTGCTTCTCTGACGACCTTTTTGGCCCAAAGTAGTCGGGAGAAAATGACAACCTTTGGGTCGTTATCCAGCCTCAAAATTCACAATGACAACCCTCTGACCACCCCCAAACTGTCAAAGGATTGTCACAAGGTTGTCACACAGCATAAATGGCCTGAAATGAGCCCTGCTCTGCCCCCACAAGTCACCTATGACAACCCAAAAGTCACCTATGACAACCCAAAATTCACCCTCTGACAACTTTAAAGTGGCTCTCTGACGACTTTGTGTTTTCAGTGTAGATATTAATGCAAGATTTGCATACAAGATAGGGGAAAAACTTTGATAGCTCCCAGTTAGTAATGTATATCAAATCAACAAATTATTCTATTTAAACTTCAGATATGAAATAAAACCTGTTTCTCAAAATAAGTATGTACAATCAAACAATCAAACCCTAAAATAAGTGAAATTAACATATTGGTGAAGATCCTTAGCTTTGTGGCTTTTTGCAAGTGTAGGTGAGCCTGCTGTGCAGTTGAGCAGTTGAACTTATCAAGC
The DNA here is from genome assembly GCA_936440205.1 of Lepidonotus clava. Classification (NCBI taxonomy): domain Eukaryota; kingdom Metazoa; phylum Annelida; class Polychaeta; order Phyllodocida; family Polynoidae; genus Lepidonotus; species Lepidonotus clava. The sequence continues at coordinate 1,245,160 of OW387136.1, read as the reverse complement.
TGTTGAACTCAAACCACTGCTGCATAGGCCTTTCTTTAAAATAACAACTTATAAACTTGTAAACTTGCAGAATTTTACCCAGGAAAGTCATCAAATACAGTTTTCCCTAAAACAGAGCAGCATTCCATCTTTGTTTTACTGTTACCTGAATAAAACTAACTTTCAGATAAACACAAGTTGGAGGATGTCTGTGCCTTACCTATGGAAGGCGAGTCGTGAACCAGCCTCCTCGAGGTACTCAAGGTACTGGTCCGATTTATTATTTGGGCTCGGTGCAGAGGCCAGTATCGACCCTGTCATAGCTGAAAGATAAAGCATAATTATTACAAACTGGATGTTTAACAATCTTTTTGTTTTATTCTAGAGTAGAAGGATAGTCTTGTGCATAGCATCTTTGTCTTGCAAACAGTCCATTCTGGTTTGAGTCACTGACATAAATTGCTGCATCAGAATGGGTAACTTTGACCTGCCCCTTGAGCATGAATTTACTCAGCTTATGGTCCTACTGTTAGACATGATATATATCATGGGTTGGGTTAAGATGATAGAATTGTACTCAATGAGCCTTAAGGTGGTCACAAGCCTTTCTACAGTCAATCAATAGCAATGGTGCTTGTGCATATTGTGAATAAAGAAGATTCAGATGAAACAAGAACGTGTTTTGAGGTCATCACTCTCTCGTCCAATTATTCTGGCCTGGTTTTAAATTAAGGTATTATATTTAACTGCAATAGCATAGAAACATTTGAACGAATTGGCATACATTGTTTACACACCTAAATCTTCTATTCCTACTGCAGTTTTTACTTTTCTCATTGCATTAAAGGCAAAGATCAAGCATTGCTAGTTTCCAACCGACACCCACTGTTACTATACTAATGGAACATCACCCCATTCACATAAAGGTAAATTCAGTATCTCCCCCTACAATGTACATTTGAATTTTGTCCATAGGTTATCTGTGAGAACAATTAAAATAATTAGAAGAATCAACTTACGAGTTACAGCAAGCTTGTTTGCATTCTTTTCCATGTTTATGAATGTGGATGATCCCTCCCTTTCAGTATAGTTTGCTACTCTGAGAGAGAAAAACAGACAATAATAATGTTCAGCTTATAGTTATTTGAATGCATATCAGTCAGGACTTAAGCCCATACAAACTAGGCAATTTGGGCTTGATCGCCTGTCAGTATGGTGCATTTGAAGTATGCATGTTTGATATGAGTCGGCAGGAAAATCGCCCAACGATTCGCCCAACGAGTTTATCAAACATGTCCATTTCAATATAGTATACTGATGGGCGACTAAACCCATCGCCTAGTGAGTATGGGGCTTAAGAATGCCACTGGTCAACAGTATAATTATGTTCTGTTACTCTGAAAGTTCACATCTTGCAATAATAACATTCATTATAATGTTTTTTAAAAATATATATTGTGGCAACTTACTTTCAAGAATAATGCCTTAATATCTTGTGTGGGATAAAGGTTGATATCTTTTGACATATTTTGTACAGGTAAGAAGACTGTTACAATGGAACACTAAATCTTATGAGATAATTATTCAATCAAACTCTTTTTGATATGCTATAACACAGTGTTACATGAGAATACTCAATCTTAATGATATACAAGTCTAGATCTTTTAATTATATCCATCCTTATAATATTATGCTATAATAAAGTGGGAATAATCAATCTTAATCAAGTACAAAAGTTGATCAAAACCTACTTGTGGACTTGAGTTGGAGATTGGGCGATAAAGAAACCAGTCATCTGTGGTACGATGGTGAGGTTTTGTGGGTTCAGTCGCAGCTGGGAGTGGGTTCCCGTATTGACACCCAATAACAATACGTTAAACTTGGTGAAACAAACCCTGAAACAGCAACAAGAAAAAGGAGGTTAATAGCCCTTACATATGTATATTGAACAAACATATATATGTTTTTCGAATTCAATCAAAATCCTAATACATTCCATGGGAAATCCAAGCTTATCTATACCTGCAATAAGCTTGGATTTCCCATGGAGTGTCACCTATTGTGTATGATATGACAATGGTCAGGGTTGTTGGGTTCAGCCACAGCTGGGAGTGGGTTCTCGTATTGATGCTCAACAACAATATGTTAAATTGGAAAACAACACCGAGAAAAAGGAGGTTAATAGCCCCTACTTATATATTGGTTTTCTTAAGGCCATCAACAGTCCCTTTGACAGTCCCTAAGATTATGGTCAGCTTACGATTGGTAATACCTTTCAACTGTATCCCAGAATTTATCAAGAATTTGAACACTTGTGTAACATTTACAAAAACTCCTTATATAATTAGATGTAATGTAATCAAACAATGGCCTCAAAAACATAGTGCTGCACAACAACGACAAGCTATTCCCAGCCAAGGATGTATCGTTATTGTAACATTTCAGCAATGTTCTGGTTGGTTCTGTATTGGTTCTTGTTACATTTTTTGGTGACTCTCAATTACGTCACTGAAACCTATTGCTGTGACATTGCACTGTGAAGTTATTACAACATTCTGATTATGTTCTTCAACATAGACAGAATGTTCTTATAACATTCTGTCATGGTTTGGTCTTAACCTCATCAGAAAACGACATTATAATAACCTTCTGATTCAGTGGGGTTTCAACTTCACCATCAATAACATAACTGTCTACATGCCATCTTAGTAGACTGACCCAAAATGTATGTTTGCAGAACGGTGCTGTTATGTCACAACTTGGCTGGGTTGTGTGTTAAATGGCAGCATTGTGTGTTTGTTAAGACATTAGAAACAAACACAAAGCATCACAGCCTGGAGTTTTGTCACAGTCATTGGAAGATAGAGGGTAGAATTAGGTCTGAGAAGTACTTACTCTGCGGCCTGTGCGAAGGTCATGCCGATGAAGGCTGGTGCAAAGTGCTCTGAGTAGATCTCGTTACCAGCCCCGTACCGGTACACGTCCTGCCACAGGCCTGTGTTTGTTAACTGTAATAGATAAAAGGGGGTAACTGAGTGGTACATCTATGGTTAAACAGAAGGTGGGGCAAAGTGCTCCGAGTAGATCTCATTACCAGCCCCGTACCGGTACACATCCTGCCACAGGCCTGTGTTTGCTAACTGTAATAGATAAAGGATGGTTACTTAGTGGTTATCTATGGTTAAACTGAAGGCTGGTGCGAAGTGCTCCGAGTAGATCTCGTTCCCCGCCCAGTATCTGTAGACATCCTGCCACAGGCCTGTGTTGGTTAACTATAATAGATAAAGGGTGTAATAGATAAAGGATGGTCACTAAGGGCGATGGGCAACTGGCAACTGCAGATCGCCGGGCGACTCCCGTTAGTATGGTGTGTTTTTTTGGGTGACTGGCGACGGATGACGTGATCACCGGGAAAATCGGCGGAAAAATTGGCGTGAAAATATCAAACATGCTAGATATTACCGTCGCCTGGCAACAACGACGGCCTGTCTTCCTGTTGCCCCTTGCGCGGTGATGGTAAAACCGCCCAGTGGGTATGGCGCTTTAGTGGTTATCTATGGTTAAACTGAAGGCGGGGGCGAAGTGCTCCGAGTAGATATCATTCCCCGCCCCGTACCTGTACACGTCCTGCAACAGGCCCGTGTTTGTTAACTGTAATACATTTGTTTGCTATTTATACATGAATAAAAGGACGAAGCATACCTATATATATATATATATATATATATATATATATATATATATGCATATGTCTGCCATATGTCAAATATGACACATATCATTATATCATTATATGCTCATGGTTCGCAGTAATCCATTATCTCTTTATCTTTATATTTGCAAACAATTGCTAGTGTTTCTTCTACTCCTACCAATGGATTCTCTATTTTTATATAATTTTCCTTGTAATTTTACAGATTCCATATACCAAAAGTATTCGCTGCCGATATTGATATTGAGCATCTCCACGATAATGTTCCACATCGGGGCATCACAAAATTGGCACACTTTCAACACAATTTCGACTGCCGAAAAATGCACTATTGGCAACCGGAACAAATTCGGTAGTACAAAATTACCAAAGGCCCTATTCCACATACTGGAAGTGCTCTGCTGATTTACAGCTAATACACCTTTGGAACTGACAATCTACAACCGGCGTCCCTGCTGATAAAATTTACCAACATGTTGGTAAAATTTGTTCTGCCTATTTTGCAATGGTTGTCGATATGGCACTTTTGATGGCCGATTTTTAATTTCCACTTTCGGTGGCCAAAAGTACAGGCTGCCGGTATAAAACGTTACCACGGGGAGGGTCAATATCGGCAGACCGTATTATTATTTTTGGCATGCGGAATACAACCTTTAGATGAAAACTCAATTAGTGAACTGAACTATTTTATAATGTCCATCACCTACATTGTCAGACTTATAGGAAGACAGCTATCAAACATTGAAACAAAAGCAAGCAAAATGATGTGAAAGGTATTTTTGTGGAAAGGTTAAACCTTAAACATATTCTTACTGAGAGATTCATATTTTTGATGTCACCCATAGAAACTTGGAATTCACAGTCATGGAGCTTCTATTGAAATCACTAAATTATTCACATACGTTTCAAGAACACTTTGGTGTGGCCTTTCGCTGGTGCGCGGCTTACCTTGAAGGACCTCATGGTGAAGAGGTTGGCCATCAGCGTACACACGCCGGGAGCCAGGCAGTTCTGGGCGAGGAGCCCCAGCTTGAGCTCCGAGATACAGATGACGTCATCGCCGTTCACAGCGTCCCAGTTCCAGTTGGGGATGTGCAGCAGGTAGGCCTAAAGGAGAGGAACAATATGCTGTTTTTTATGTTTGAAAAACATCATTCAGGGTTACCACTGGTTTTCCATGATTAACAATACGTCGAGATAGAAAAATGTACAATATATCATCGCTTTTTATGAAGTCAGACGTGTAATATATCCTCACATTTCAAATTTTGGCGCCGTATTTTTTACATAAAAGTAAATAAGAAGGACCATGAGTGGGGGGGCGTGGCATCAGAGGGTGGTTTTATGATCCATAGGGGGTTGTCACGTACCGAGGGCGAAGCTTGAGTTTCGTACAATCCCCATGGGTTGTACAATCCCCATGGGTTGTATGGCTACCCCAGGACGACCCAAAGTTTGTTCTCTATTTTATCAACCAAAACAATATTAAATATATGTTAAAATTACTTTAAACAAGCAGTCCACACTATATAGTTGTTACATAATGTTGTAGATGGATACTGTAAACTCTGGAACCAGATAGCTAGCCATTTTGGGATGAAAAGATTCTCTCTTCACCAATATTGAACGTTCCATAGATTTCACTAAATAGAAGCAGAGGTTACATTAAACAGCAGGTTCCAGTATACGACGCCAGAGGTCGCCAGTGATGAAGCTGTCTGTATTTGTATAATGTTGTAAAAGTTGCTTGGTATCAATCGTTCTGCTATTGTTGAATCCTTGTGTATTGAAATCTAAATGATGCTTGAAACTAATGATGATGCGTAGTACAGCTACATTTCAAACATAAATAAACTCTACATACTGCTAGGTAAGGCCCACGACGTCACTAGGCCGATGCAGCCCTTAACGCTATCCAAACAAGATTAAGGACAATATCGTGGCTTTGAGACAATTATGATGATGGTAGAAATATAGGAAATATAAAGCTAATTTAGTGCCTAGTGCCAGACAGCCTTATAAAATTATGAACTCGGATTAGAATGATGTCTCTTTAATACAATGTTATTCACATTCAATTGGTTCTCCAGCACAAGGCTGATTTGGGGGAAAAAGTAAGATGAAATATTCCAAATATTACTTTGCAAAAGAAACATGACTTCAGTGGACTTTGTACAACTATGTGGCTATTTCATCAGCTCTCTTTGGGATTTTATTCTGGTAAATGGAATGTGTAAACTAATTCATATGTAGCTCTACATAAGGAATTGTATAGCCCCTTAAGGATGGCAATTTGTCTGGGTCGTTTTATACTTTATAACTATTCTGTGAGGTGTGCACACTGCGTCCATTCAATCTGAAGTAGTTAACACCTTTCCTAACCACATCAACACCTCTATAGAATGCTTTTATCGAGCAGGACTTCCTTCATGTATCAAAGGCAACCTGTCAGGGTAGGTATTTAAGTTTAGCAGCTACATTATAGGAGTTTCTAAAGGAATCCACTTGAGAAAAACCCTATGGATTCAGAGGCCCATCCCCGATTTGAATTGAGATGTGCTGACACTATCTTTTTGTGACTTTACAAGCCGTCAGACCCTCTACTAAGCCTAAACCTTATTCTATAGCTACATGCTGTTACGATGAATAACTGTACATTCAAGGGGTATTTTTGTGGCAAAGTTGCCATGCTTGCCAACATAAACTTTTGAATATTTCCTGGTGGACGTCACGACAAATTGTTATACATTAAACAAGCAAAAAGATCGTCTTATATAAAGAAAATAATTATATAAAATTGTATTTCTGATGTAAGTATTTGTTTAAAGAATAAATCAGAAAAGATGAAGGATGTAGGATTTTCAGATTAAGGTTTCGATTTATCCTTGAATAGATGATAAATTAGATTATAAATAATGCTGGAGCCAGCTATTCTAAAAAAACAGGCATTTTCGGCGATACCGCATATAACGTGGATTTGGTATAAGTATTAACATGAGAAGACCCACACGGGTCATCAGAGTGTGCCTGTAAGACCCAGAGGGGTTCGTCACATACTTGTTCTTCCTCTTTTTAAATCTTTATTTCCACAATGCTTTCAAGAGAGTTCTTGATCTACCAAGCAGTTGCAATCATGTTCTTAATTTCAGGATCCACAGAGTTTATTAACAATTATAAAATTTATAGATAAATAAGGATGAATGATGACGTAAATGAATGTATAAAGATCACCTGGTACAAATCACTCCAAAGGGATTACCTAGTTTCAGGTCTTCCCCTAATTGTCAAAATTCTTTAAGTACCCTGATATTCCTCATATTTACGATAGTATTTCCCAAGCATTGTTTTAAACTCATTACTAGAAACATATCTTTGTTCAAAAGCAGTCAATTTTTGTTATAAATTATTACCCCTATTTATAGGGCTATTTATGTACTAAGGAAGAAGCCTGAGGTACTTATGATCCCCATTGGTCATACAGACACCCTGGGACGACCCCAAAGGGTCCTCTATATCTTATCACCCTAACAATATTCTAAAGCCCATCCCAATTTGCATATGTCTCGGAAATTATACAAGGGATGTACAAAAGACACCATTCAAGTGATCTCAAAATGTTGGATCGCTTGTAAAAATTAAATGTTGCTGCTGCAGGGGCACATTTCACAACAAACCTCTGTTAGATTTGAGTTTCATAAAGTTACAGTCATCTTTTTGGCGATCAAAGCTACGTGAGTTTTCTTTATGCTTACGCTAGTTTGGTTCGATTTGCAGGAGTTATGGTTTGATTTATGGGAGTTTTGTTAAGAAATGGCTGCATACGAGAGTGCACTAGATGAATAATAACCCTGAAGTGGGGGTTGTACTTATAGCATGAGTTCTCACCTTATTATGTTGTGGATGATAACCCTGATGTGAGGGTTGTAGTTATAGCGGGAGTTCTCACCTCGTTATGTTGCTGGATGATAACCCTGATGTGGGGGTTGTAGTTATAGCAGGAGTTCTCACCTTGTTGTGTTGTAGCTGGATGATAACCCTGATGTGGGGGTTGTAGTTATAGCGGGAGTTCTCACCTTGTTTTGTTGCTGGATGATAACCCTGATGTGAGGGTTGTACTTATAGTGGGAGTATTTACCTTGTTATGTTGCTGCAGTAGCTGGATGATAACCCTGATGTGAGCGTTATACTTATAGCGGGAGTTATCATCTTGTTATGTTGTGGATGATAACCCTGATGTGGGGGTTGTACTTATAGCGGGAGTTCTTACGTCGTTGTGTTGCTGGATGATAACCCTGATGTGGCGGTTGTAGTTATAGCGGGAGTTCTAACTTTGTTGTATTGTGGATGATAACCCTGATGTGGGGGTTGTAGTTATAGCGGGAGTATTTACCTTGTTATGTTGCTGCAGTAGCTGGATGATAACCCTGATGTGGGGGTTGTAGTTATGGCGGGAGTTCTAACTTTGTTGTATTGTGGATGATAACCCTGATGTGGGGGTTGTAGTTATAGTGGGAGTATTTACCTTGTTATGTTGCTGCAGTAGCTGGATGATAACCCTGATGTGGGGGTTGTAGTTTTTCACTGAAGTGGCCCTCATGATGTTGGCAGAGTCTTCCTCATCTGGATCGTCACAGTTTCGATTTGTCAGGATCAGGCAGGCCTCACAGTACTTGAGCTGAACAGCAATCAGACAGTATACGGTACATTATGCTCTCACAAAAAATGTTTGCTCTAGAGAAAATACATGAATACTTAAATCGGTTTTTGATTTGTTGTCTTTCAATTAGCTGAATAAGTTGCTTAAGATATGGGAAAAATAAACATGGACTTTGAAAAATTCATGTTATAATGCCTGCCTTGCTGTAAAACACACAGTTAACTAGTAATTACTAAACATTCTTGCTATATTGTGACCAAACATAATGAGAAAAAGGCTGATTGTTTGTTTGTTTGTTTGTTTGTTGGGTTATTTTAATGTCCAGCAAACCCTCCAGTTTTTTTTACCAGACTGCTCAAGATAGAGCTTTGCAGCTAGTTTTATGCCACATGGGCAGTGACCGAATCTATGAGATGAGGTGCCTATTTGTAGCAGTAGACCCAATGCCCTCGTTATAGTGCTGCCACATGGAAATATCAGGTCATAGGCCCACACAATATCCCACCCAGTCACATTATAGCCCACAAAAGCCGTGACGTCAGGCGGGCCCCTAACGGCCACTGCACGCTGCTCCTGGGCCTAAACACGGGCCGGGTTGGGCCGGGGGTTCCCTCTGCATCCTATGGTGACCACCAACTGTCAGATTAGCTATCTTCACTAATAATGCTCGCAAAGTCATGAAAACCTTTCCACATGTAAGGGAAGTATCACTGTATTACATGATCTACTTGAAAAAGAAAAACGTTAGTAAATAGGAAAGTTATGGCCAATGTTATTGTCTGTGAGCTGGGATGACCCAGGGCCAGCCGGGTGTTGTCGGGGTACCTCCAGGGTGGGCTGGGCCGAGGGCCGGGGGTATAGGGTTACCAGGGCCGGTCGTAAAGGCTTTAGGCCCAACACGTGGTGCGGGAGGGGTCCGTGACGTCAGACTTTTGTGGTCTATACTGACACCGGGCTGACAAGTCATGTTTCGTGGTTCTTACTTCATATCAAGTGCCGGGCAAGTTGTGACCACTGCCATTGTTTAAGTCTTTGGTGTGACTCGGCCAGGGATAAACCCCAAGACCTCCCAGACTCAAAGTGAGTCTGGTCGCCCCATTTGTCACCTTCTACGAACAGCAAGGGGCTGCTAGGGACACATTCTTCCCAGGAGACAACCCCCACCCAAGATCCCCACAGGGGGTGCCATGGCTGATACAGCCATACAGTATAACTTACCTTACTGTTTCTCAGAGTGTTCAGGTCCATGACACTTCCCTGTATAAAGGTGACATCGTTCATGTGTCGTTTGAAGTAGGCCTCCAGCTCCAAGTCAGGCTTCTGACTACAGGGTGACATTCACAATACAGACACATCAAATAATGACAAACACATGTCGCATTGAATCACATTCAAGCCTTTCTTTTTTAAATTAATAATGAGGATTAGGTGCTAAAAGTGTAATTAAACAGCTTATTATTACCATGTTACAAATACACTACATTTTGACAGTAAGGTTAATAACGTTGACAGTAAGTAAAAACCATGAAAGAGCACACCCACATGTTAGCGCGTTCTGATATATTCTGACTAGTCATTTTCTCTGATTTAATATTTTCAATGCATTTTCAATACATCATCTTAATTAACATAACGCATGTCTTTCCACTGTTTTCAATGGGTAGCTGACATTATCTGTTTGTACATCTATAGCAGAAATTTACTCTTCATAACAACTTGTGTTTTTTCAAATTACTTCACAGTTTTATAGCCCATTCACCTCTGATAATTATTATAAAGCAATATTTAGCACGTTTCATGTCACATGAAATATAGGAGTATATGAGGAGTATATGTTATCTTAGAAACTGAATAGGTAAGATGTAGTCCAGTCAGTTCTAGTATTCATAATTGAAGATGTGAACAGTGATCATAAGAAAACTCAATCCAAAAAAAGGAGACATGGGTAATGTTGTATACAAGTCTTACTTGTCAATGAAGACCACATTGGTATCTGTTATCGCTGAATCCTCATGAATGAAGTTTCGAATGAAGTTTGAGACTGAAGCGTAACTTATGTGACCGCAAACTACAATGTGCCTAAAAAGATAAGGGTTATGAATAAAATGTGGTTGTGTTGGACAAAAGAAAGAAAATTCTGCTCTTCATCAAGGACTTTCTAAGGTGACAGTATTGAAGGACATTTGGATGCCTGAATCATACTGTACATAAATCATTTGACATATTCTGGTTGTACATGCCTTGGGGTGATTTCTTTCTGAACCAAACAGTATCAAAGCAGCTTCTCATTAAGCTGTGCTGTACCTGCATGGCTATTAGTTGTCTTGTTAGCTCTTGAGCAGTATGGGTAACCAGAACCTTTATGGGGATTAGGAAACTTAGGATGTTGGAGCATGTGACACCCGTAACAGAAATATATTTTATTATACTGGCAATAATCACTGGCATAGGATAAAGAAGTCACTATAGATCTAGTCAGCAAGAAATAGCTCATTTTATGTTCCTTTCACTGTGACAAAGTGATAGTTAAGAATTCTGGCTAGGTATTATGCATGTTATTTTATATGAAATGTTGTATATTAACAGGACACATTGTCATTACACTTAGAATATGCTGCTAGTGTTGCATTTTGGTGAATTTACAACAACATAATAGGAATAGACGAACTAACAGGAGGTGACAGAAAATATTCAGATGTTTCTTGTGTCACTACTGTGTCTAGTGAACAGGGACAAATTTGAAGAGGAGGAAAGCAGATATCACGAGAGATCACTTGGGGATCCTGAGAAGCCCACGAGCTAGCGAATAACAATACTTGAAGGCTGGCCTTTTGAAATGAGACGGAGTGTCAAACATGTATGAGTAGGGAATCCTTCAGCTTTTAAAAACTGGACCACTAACCTCTTGCCATAGATCCTCTTGTAGGGCTTGCTGTACTTGGTGCTGTGCCCCAGGTGCTTGGCCAGCTCAGGGATGATGCTGGTGAACATAGCCTGGTAACAAGGGTAGGACACACATATCATAATAGATTAATTACCCTGCTCTTGCTTGCATATAACAGGAATGTATAGGAACAATAACAGTATTGAGTAAAACAATAACACAGTATTGAGAATTTCACATAATTAACAATCAAAATATCTAAAACATAATATTTTACAATTGTTACTTTTAGATTCAATTTTTCATGGAAAAAATTAATCTAGTTTGACCGCATGAAAAAAGAATTGAATACATTAACTTGAATTATTGTGCACATTAAAATTATACATACTTTAACAAAGGAGTATGATCACTTATAGTAGCAAACCAAATGAATAATTTGAATGTAAAATAACATATTGATAACATGATACAATGTTAACCTAGGCACAAAAGTAACCAGTTCTTTAAAATTGTTCAACGTTAACCAAAAACCAGAAAAGCATTGTGTAAGAGTGTATAAAAGAGTGCCACAGCCATTAACCTGTAGCTTATTTGACTAAAACAAAGTTAAAGGGATTTAGAATTCTCCCTACCACGGATAGCTGATTCATGGCATTTTGAGCACCTGCAGGCTAATTTTGTCTAATTTTGTCGACAAAAACGCATAGAAATGTATAGGAATTATACAATTATTTGCAATTTTTCTATGTGTATTGAATGAATTTTCAAACCCGTCAGATAATGATACACATATACAGATACCAAATGAAAAGGTAGTTAATATCTACAATTTCAAACCACAAATAATGCCATGATTAGTGAAAATTTCTATGCTTAAGCCCTGTAGTTTGTTGACATATTTCCCAGCATGCACTCTGATTTAGGCTAATCTGCAGGTTACACTCAAGAAATTGGCTATCCGTGGTTGGGAGAATTGTAACTCTTTCAAACGAAATCCCTGGAAAATGAAAAAACTGTGAATGTGTAAGCTTCCCATTCTCATGTTTCGTATTCCCATGATAATTTCCAAGGGGACTGCAAGGTCTGGTGACCAGATATTTTGATAGTTATGGGTGTATTTCGTTCTTGTAAATGATTTCTTGTATTTTGTAGGTGATTTTGCATAGTTTATATTGGATTGGATATGTTTTTTTATTATTATTTCTGTTTGTGATTTAACTCCAAAAATATGTCTATGGATATTTTCTGGAATTCTTTTTGAGTGGTATTCTTTCTACAAGAATATTCTTGGAACAAATCTTAATAATGTTCTCATGTATTTTATTAATTATGTTTACCTAAAAGAAATTAAAATTCAGTCTCTCGGTGTTTGCAGTGATCATCCTGTAATTCTCTCTAACACTTCCAGTAGTTTAAGTACCTGCAGGTCAATTTGATCCAAATTTGTTAACAAAAATATGGGGAAACCTATAGAAAATATATGAATATTTGCTTTATATAAATGGGCAATGAATACATTTTCAAACCAACTCAGAAAATGATAAACATATACAGATAACAAATGGAAAAATAGTTGATAATGATATTGATCTGTGGAATGCAGTGATTGACAGTTTGCATGTGGTATGCTTTTTTCTGTTTGTAAATGTTTGTTCTGAGTATTTCCCATAATCAAAAAGAATTTAGGGGAATTTCTTCTTATTACATGTAGATGTAGGTGCCAATGCAGCCATGTAGGTATGGGGTGTAAATGTAGGCTTGGGCTGTGCTTGGCAAGTGATAGGTACCAACAACAGCACATGACTCCGCCATCTTAACAAGTAGCGTTCCCCGTTCCTTCTAGAGAGGAAAAGTAGTCATGCAAGTGCAAAAGGGTGTTCATTAATCCAAGCAGCTGTGTAATCTTGTTGCCATCCACCTAAGGCAAGTTCCAACCACGTTTCTCAACATATGTGTACATTGTTACCATTCACCTCTTAGATGACCCAGCCACCTTAGGACAACTGCAAACCAGGCAAAATATCTTAGAAGACATTCACTGCTAAAATCAATTTCCTGAATATGTGTGTTATATAAGGGGAGGGGAGAGCCAAGGTCCACTGCCACCTGCAACTGTAAGTTACAGGTGGTGGTTCTTTTGTTATTATCAAAGGACTCAAATTTGGTCCATTTTTATCATTATTACCTCTTGGTCAACAAATATGTTTTAATGACATCCCTCCCACTAGTTCTTCTTTAGTCAATAAATATCTAATCCTCTTAATGATGTTATATGGCAAGGATATGAGTTAAAGGTTAGAATGAGACTTTGCCTGCTTTGCTGCTGCAACTGTTCACACACAAAAAATTGCTTGGTGCTTGGTGCATAGAAAGGGTTATGTGCTTTTTTTGAATAAAAATGACATAACCAGCCTAAAGAACTCACGAAAGTGCCCATGATAAAGATGATGATAAAGGCTCTGCCTATGTCAGTGGATGGGGTAATCTCTCCGTAACCCACTGTGGACATAGTCACCAGGAGCCAGTACACCGCGCGCCAATAGCCGAGGTCCTGCGAATTACTGTAGTCGTGGAACGGGTCGCCATTATTCTCACTCTGAAAAAAATACAGATGACACTTTGAAGATTAAATCATGATTAGTTATAAGAAAATTACTTACAAAAGTTCCCATGATGAAGAGGAGTATGAAGAGGCGGCCAGTGTCCGACTTTGGAGAAATGTCCCCGAAGCCGACTGTTGACATAGTGATCAGAAGCCAGTACACACACTCCCAGTAGTGCAGGGGTTGGCTGTTGTCGTAGTCATGGAAAGGGTCTCCATTGTTTTCAATCTGTGATACGAGTCACGGTAACATTGAGTCATCATGTAGGAAAAGCATGTTCATGCACAGAACAATATGGAATGTGTTGTCACTTCTGATCAGCTTCTATAGAAAGATCTCTTCACTGACTGATGACAAACTTATCCTCCAAAGCATTGATCAGATTCAGATATTAACTGACTAAAATTTCTATTTCACCCATGGACGACGTTAAGTTAACTGTGTGAAGTCTCTTGAATTTGAAGCCCTTGGGGAAAGATTACATCTATGTTTCATTCAAGTGCTAAAGGATTAACAATTGTGTAAACAATTTCAAAGGGAATTGATCACCTTTCTGTTGACACATTCTGTGGTTGAGTTTAGTATGACTTGATTTTTTTCTAATATCCTGATTATGACTTTATGAAAAGAGTCAAATGATAACACTAGCAAAGAAGAATTTATTTGATCATGTCATCTAAAATGAATTGCATAATTATACTTATCCCATTAGATACTTTCTTTGGTTAAAGCCATGAACGAAATTATCTGATTATTGATCTGTGGCCCTCATTAAGATGATCATTTTGCAAGCCTGAATGATACATACCTGGGGTGACCTAATTCCCCTCATAAGTCTTTAGTGAAATCATCCTGATCCGGTCCACAACACTACTACAGGCATCTTGAGCTGTCTCTGACACTTAACCAAATAAACAGTATGTTGAAATAGAATAAATCAATATCAAATGAACAGAAGGATTGTACTTGTTACTCACCAAATGGACAAAGCCAGCTGAGCAGAGCCAGATGGCAAGGAAGATGGAGGCAATTTGTGTAAGGCGGATACGCGAGGACAACTTGACAAGGTGGGTCATCTGAAGGATCTCGGGCAATTGTAGAATGTATAGTAACCGCAGGAACCGCAGACCTGGGGAACCAGAATTAATTTACAAATAGTAGACTCTCTATGAAAATGAAATGCAAGATGATAGACAGGTTGGATATGATCCACAATGTAATTTTGATACAACTTAAATTTGGTACAATTTTGAAAAATCAGTTGGTTAAATAACAGTTTCTCTTACATAACATACAATTTTCCAAAGAGTTCTGAATAATCTATAACAGAAAAATGGTATTTTCACAGGGAAAATTTATTCCAAATATGGGAAAAATGCATGAGGTAGCTATAGTATTTATGTTTGTTCTTTATCATTTTATGCACTGAGTTGTTTTTCTGAACCAATATCAATACCCTCGACTTTGAAACACACATTTGCGTCACAGTAGCAATAACTTAAATCTTTCTTATACATGCACCCATTGTTTAAAGGATTATTATACCACTTTTGTTAATCATTTCAAAATACTAGTGGACCTTTGTATTTAACTTCCATTACATGTATCCTACATTCACATAGTGGATGGATAATTCATCAAAAGTGTCGGATGATCCTGACAGAGGTAGTCAAAGATCAAAGAAATTATATGTGGATGAGGGACAAGAATGGTTATGTTTCACACGGTTATTTCCCTGTCATGCATTAATATACATCACCATGTCCAAATGAGGACATGGATAATGAGACTTGTCAGGTCAAATGATGAACCCTTGGTGTTGACTTATACATAAACAGTGTGTACATCTTTTGAGCAACATTATTATGTAATATATTATACATTTGTCAAAACAAGTCCCTCCAGGATTCGAACCTACAACATAGGTGTTTGGAGTGGGTTGCTGACCCTTACACTATGAAGCCACATAGAGGATGAGAGGGGTACTAGGATAATGGTGTTACAAACTAAATTACTGGTTCCCACAGGTCCTTTACAAAGCAGTTTAACAAATCAGCAACCAAATAAACTTGCTTCTAACAGCATATTTCGCTGTGTCTTGATATGGCCTGAAGTAAGTTCAGTGTGTAGACTGTAATATGCAAAAGGATATTATTTTAGAAGAAGTAGGGTAGGCCTAAGGCATTCCTTTCGCTTCCTTTCAGTGTTCGGCTGGGCCATTTTTTTATTTACAATAGTGTAACTAACACAACAATGATAGCAAAGCTGCAGTTTTTAAAGGAGACCAGACAAACTGTACTGAACTACCCAGCTAGCCAGTTCGTGTCCAGGTAGAAGGACATGAAACTGGGTCCTATCGTAAACCACTCACCTAGCCAGTTTGTATCCAGGTAGAAGGACATGAAGCTGGGTCCTTTCGTAAACTACTCACCTAGCCAGTTGGTGTCCAGGTAGAAGTTACTGGGTCCTATCGTGAACCACTCACCTAGCCAGTTTGTATCCAGGTAGAAGGACATGAAGCTGGGTCCTATCGTAAACTACTCACCTAGCCAGTTTGTATCCAGGTAGATGGACATAAATTGGGTCCTATCGTAAACCACTCACCCAGCCAGTTTGTGTCCAGGTAGAAGGACATGAGACTGGGTCCTATCTTAAACTACTCACCCAGCCAGTTTGTGTCCAGATAGAAGGACATGAAGCTGGGACCTATCGTAAACTACTCACCTAGCCAGTTTGTGTCCAGGTAGAAGGACATGAAGCTTGGTCCTATCGTAAACTACCCACCTAGCCAGTTGGTGTCCAGGTAGAAGGACATGAAGCTGGGTCCTATCGTAAACTACTCACCTAGCCAGTTTG
The DNA here is from genome assembly GCA_936440205.1 of Lepidonotus clava. NCBI lineage: Eukaryota > Metazoa > Annelida > Polychaeta > Phyllodocida > Polynoidae > Lepidonotus > Lepidonotus clava. The sequence continues at coordinate 1,228,465 of OW387136.1, read as the reverse complement.
TGTCCGAGTAGAAGGAGATGAAGCTTGGTCCTATCGTAAACTACCCACCTAGCCAGTTTGTGTCTAGGTAGAAGTTACTGGGTCCTATTGTAAACTACTCACCTAGCCAGTTTGTGTCCAGGTAAAAGGACATGAAGCTGGGTCCTATCGTAAAGTGGTCCACGATGGAGTACACGTCAAGCCAGAATAGGGTTTTGTCTGTTGCTGCAATGAACTGCAATGAATAAAGAAAAAAAAGAAGGAAACTGAATGACATGAAAGGAATAAATACAGTTGGCATTCTTTTAAATACATCACGTTTAAACAATGATGTGCAATTAATTGCCCAAAACAATTTATAATGAATGACATGTTGGACACCAAGTAGGATGCGACACTGTACCATATAGGTAATTGTATATCCAAATAGAAAGTATCACATCTAGTGACATGCAATGTATGTAAATGAGTGACTGCAGACATTTTAAAAGTATCTTTTTGAGATTAAACATGACAAGATTTAGTGAGACCAATAAAATGCTGAAAATGCTTCATCATGAGACCAAAATGATCTACACAATGTTTTACCTTTGTACAGCCCCACTAGGTGGCTTTTATGCATTTGGTGAACAAGCTGGTGCTAAAATCAGCTGATTCCTATGATCACATGTATATCACATTAGAATGTGTATGTTCGATCTGAATTGGCACTAAAATCAGCCAATTCTACCCCAAAAGTCCTCCGATTTTAGTGCCAATCAGTGAGCGGACTGTGTAGAAGTCACTTAGTGGGTATGGGGCTTAAGCCTCCTAAGGAGCAAATAATACATCCACACTGATTTCACAGGAGGTGCTCTAGATCTCAAAGTAGAAGAGTTTGGCCGCTCAGACTCACCCTAACAATATAATGGATGGAGAATATAACACAGAGGATGATATAAGTAATTGGAAGTGGTATCCCTCTCATCGGACCACAGTTATCTACTGTGTATCTGAAATCAGAAGGAAAATTCAGTTGTTACTGATTGATCAAAGTTATTCATATTTCTTTTTTTCCCTTAAATATATTTAGTTTGCATCTCTGGCTGACCCTTATCTTCCACATGATAGTTTAAACGATCACAAGAAAGATATTGGGCAGGCAAGAGATTAGCTAAGATAAACCTATAACTGACCCAAAATCATAACAATATTATACAAAGAATTGGTGCATAGAATGCAACATATGAAATGTTGTTCCAAATTGGTTTAGGATAAGTAAAAGTGTACATATATATCCATATGTATTATTTTATAAGCATAATATTACCATGATACACTGTATGATAGCTTACTATTTTCTTATAAAAGGATGGTGTTGTTTTTTATAATGCAGCTCAATTTGCCCAGTTACAACTATGAACGTATGTAAACAGTTGATATGAGACATTACTTTGAAGTGGAACACACTTAATGACAGAAAACATGGCAGGAGCAGGGGGAATATATATAACCATCATGACCCATCAAAGATGAAAGGGGATAAGTGAAAAGAGAGTTCCATTTATCAACCATAATTGCTTGCCTTTGTAAAGAAGAGTCAGTATCATTGTTATAATTAAGGTCACCATTCAGGGTCCTCCATTGATTACATACACACAAAGGGAGGATGGTGGGGACCAATGATTTTATCACCCGCACTGCCAACAAGCAGTACATACAGGGGGTAGTATGTATTGAGAGACTGTACATACTGCTCATCAGTTTGTTTGTGTGATAAATTAAAGAAGGACCTTTGGGTCATCCTTGGGTGGCCATAATGACCCATGGGGATTGTACGAACCTTGGGTTTCAACCTTGGTACGTAACAACCCTTGGACGCCCCCCACAGTCCTTCTTATTCTAATACTCATTCTTGATAACATATGGAACAAACAAAATTCAATTTAAAAATATCATCAGAATAACCTTTCAAACTGTGAGTATCAAATACTGCCAGATGCTTAAGCAAATGCACCTTTTGAAATTTTCCATCTGAGCCTGTAGAAAGAATGATTAAGAATTTAAGGCCAAGATTGTTTTTTATCTGAGGAACCAAGTGCAATTAGGAGGAGAACAACTTTTCTGGGTCACTAGGTACCAGTCATACGTTATTGGTGTACAGGCTGGGCACCAGCGATTGAGAAAGTTCCCAGCATGCTAAACTGACACCCTACTTCTGGTACCCAGTACCCATTGGCCCAAAAATGAAGTTCTTCTTCCTTAATTAGGAGGAGATACCAATCAATGAATTTGACTCCTTGAGAAAATGTTTAGGTATAAAGTAAGATATAAAGTGCCCCCTCACTTGTACTCACTCAGATGCCTCTACGAGGTAGATAACTACAGCAGTCATGTTCAGCAGGAACATCACCACCACCTGCAAGGAGAATAAAGGGTACTGATATTATAGAGTATTGACATTATAGTGTAAATTTAACAGAACATCACCAAACAAAGATTTCTGACATTATAGTGTAATGTTAAACAGAACATCACCACCACCTGCAGCAAACAAAGAGTACTAATATTATAGTGTAAAGGTCAACAATTGTATTCTTTGACATTTCATACCCAGCCAAACATGTAACGTTATCATAATGTTGCAGCAACGTTCTGGTTTGATTCTTGTTACATTATTTTGATGGCTCCCAATAACATTTTTGCAACGTACTGTCGTGACGTTGCATTTCGGTGAGGTTTCAACCTAACCATCAATAACATAATTGTTATTTGCCATCATTGTAAGTAACAAACTGACTAAAATAGTATGGTTTCTTTTACGATGCAAGTTGGCTGGGTATACATGTAATTCTATGAGGTGTGTAAGATAGGATTGCAGACAAGGATCGGGTACATTAAACATGCCATATACATTCAAATAGATGGAAACAGAGACTATTGACTTGTCACGATAGACGTAAAAGAGATGTCCTTTTATTGAACCGATTATGAACAAATCTGTGTCAGTTACACCTTTAACGAAAACAAAATGTTGCTTTATGGTTGTATTCTATGTTCTTGTCTACTTTTTCATTGTAGCTTATCAGGCAAACCAATTTGTCATGAAATATATCCAGACGGTGAATGCTAAGCTAATACATTACTCAACAATTGGTGTATCCACGCATTATCCATGTTTTATAATGATGAAGCACCAAAAAAATGAAGAAAACAAGAGTGAAAAACCGAGAGGACATGGGTCCATTTCCTCTGTGCTCCTGTCATGTCCCAGTTAGGTTTTTAGAGCTGTAGCTGTTTGAATGCACATGTAGTAAAAGGGATAGTCTGCCAATAGTTGTAATGTACTAGAGTAATAGGAGGGTGTATCATAAGGATGGGGAAAATTGGTAGATTCATGGTCAGCAAAAATGGTCCCTTTTTTATAATCATTATTTTTTCTGAAACCATTTCAGGCCTAGGCCTGGTCTTCCATAAGCTCAAGTACCTAATTTTGCCCAATCTAACACACATATATCTGAGGATATCAGATGGTCTTCTTTTGTTCCGTAAAATGTAGAGTCTATGAATGGTGAAATGAGCGTATATCATTTTATCAATTTTAGATACAGCATGTTTGATACATGCTTCTAGGAGTGATTCCAAACTGGCAATGGAATCTTCTTTTTGGATATGTCCACAAAACTCAGATCCTAGATTTCAAGATCACTCTTTGACGTCTGCCAGGTCAATTTGATTCATTTAATTAAATCTTAATTCATGTTATGAACTCGTAGACACTTTTGTTAACCCGTTTATTTCAATGGGGTCTAAAGGCCTGGAAACATATACCGACCCGACCTGACGGTTGAGTCGGGTTGGGGTCAGTTGGTGTATGTCTCATGGCCTTACGACTGGATGGTCGGGCCTTATCCCTGACGGATCCGTTGGGTCGGGAATGATGAGATGTCGAAGATTAACAACTCAACTGTCGGGTCTGTACAGCCAGTATTCCAGATATGTTTTCAATGTGCACCTTAAACCCAAAACAACATTTATATTTAGCTGCATCATGAAATAAGCTTCCATGTAGTATATTGCATGTTATTCTCCGACAATTATTACTATTAAAACATGATTCAATGTATGAAGTAAGTTAAACTAAAGTAATAGCTTCCATTATATATCAAATACATGTCAGAGGCAAAACATCGAAAGAATACTATTTCATCAAAATGTTGATCATATCTGTGGTTTACAGTCTGAAGTCTACCATAAAGCCATGATCAATCAGTCATTGTATGTGACACCCCTTAAGCTAATGATCCACGTTGCGACATTTTCCAGACCGACGAAAAAAGGAGTAGTGAACCGATTTCAGGACCGACGGATTTTTGTCGGTTGAGAATCGGTTTGGTAATTAAACCTGTTGGTCCTAAAATCGGTCCAGAATCGGTCCAGAATCGGTCCTTCACCCATGATCCACAGTGAAGATGAAAATCAATTATTTTCTTGTATCCTGGTTCACAAATTGCTAGGAAAACAGTGGGGAGAAAATCGGTTGATCAAATTATCAACATTGTGTAAATATTTTCACATTTCATGTCTAAATATGGTCAGTTCAACCATAAATATATATTATTTAATATGTTTGATAAACAAAAAGTAAAATAGTAAAATATTTGTTGAAAAGCTTTAAAAAACATATCATGTGAAACACCATTCATTTTGATATATTTTGGTAACATTTTCGTTCTATTATTCCCAAAAATGAGTGGAATAACACTGAAAATACTTAGACATGACAAAATCGGTCCAGAATCGGTCCTGAAATATTAAACATGATCAATAATTGTGTCGGACCATCGTCGGTTTGAAATCGTTTTGGAATATTTTATATTTCATTTGTCTGCTTGGAAATCGGTCTTAAAAAATTGGTTGACATGATCCATGTGACGATTTTTTCCAAAGTGAACCGATTTCCAACCGATTTCCAACCGATTTCCAACCGATTTCCAACCGATTTTGGAGATGTTTTAAGATTATAGATAATATTGGATCTAAATTGATCACCAATATGGCGCCAATCTCAATTTGGGAGGGTAACTCTTGAAGACATAATGTGGGGAAGCCATATACATACTTTCTGGGAAATATGCAATAAAGAAAAGAAACATAAAAGCTCACCAGAATTTTACTCGGGAAGCTGTGACCGGAAATGAGCATGATTGCTGCTGCGCGCAGGCGCGAGCAGTGGCTGAGGAGTGGCGCCCCCTTCTGGGGACGGTGGGCATCACGGCTGGTGTCCGGCCGGTCATCCTCCTTACAACACACGTACCAGAAGATCCTGAAGGGAACCAGCAGCAGGAGCCCACCAAAGAAGGAGATGAGACCCACAAAGATGTGGTAGTACCAATGGACGTCCCTCGTACACGCCGTCATCTGGAATAGAGAGTAAGAGAGAATGTAACTAATGAAGGACATAAGTCGAACAACAATGTGGTAATACCAGTGGATGTCCCTCGTACATGCTGTCATCTAGAATAGAGAGTAATGAGAGAATGTACCTTATGGTACAAAATGGTGAAGAAGTCTGCTAAAGGAGACCCACGAAGATGTGGTAGTAGCAGTGTACATCCCTCGTACAGGCCGCCATTTACAATAGAGAGTATGAGAGAACATAACTAATGATACAGAAGGGCAACTAATGTAACTAATGACACAGAAGTCTGGTAAAGAAGGACACAATACCCATGACAATGTGGTAGAACCAGTGTATGTCCCTCATACACGCCATCATCTAGAATAGAGAGTAAGAGAGAATGTAACTAATGATAGACAAGGGTAAAGAAGGACACGAGATGCATGACAATGTGGTAGTACCAGTGAATGTCCCTCGTACAGGCAGTCATTCAGAATTTGTAAATTTTGATATCATACATGAATTATCATACATAATTTAAAACAAAAAAATAGCGCCTTTCTAATTTATAAATGCATGTGCAAGGAACCCTTAACAGAAATGTGTGTAAATTCCTTGGGAAAGTAAGCACTTCTTATTTCAATGAATTTGTTTATCAAAACATGGGAACAACCTCTTGATAATTGCCCTCATAAAATGCAAGGCATTCAACAAACGCTGATAATAATGCTGATTTTATTATATCATCTTGTTATTAATATAAGACCATACAGACATTGAAGACATATTGCATGACGTAACATAGTGGCTGGGTAACCTCCTAGATGCCTCCCTGCTTTTTTGGGCCCCTTGGAAAAACACATCAGTCTGATTCATAGTACCACACGTGCTGTAGATGTTACCACCTAGCTCGTTCAATCTGTGCTGACAGAATGATGAATCTGGGTGTTCATGTGAGTGTTTGTCTCTCCCCAGGCCACAACAGGTGGTCCCTAAGGACCGTCTCCATGTTAGTATTATCAAAAATAATATAGCTACACAAAGATGGTCAAGTGGGGCCGTCCCATACGGAATTTTCATGATGTCGTCGATAGGAGCGCCCCCTACGAGAGTCCGTGCAACCAGATACAATGTGACCTCTGACCTGACGTAAATTTTACCGCTTTCGTGACGTCACAACCTCTTTGTTTATGGATGACGTCACGAAAATGGTAAAATCAACGTCAGGTCGCAACGTCAGGTCGTATCTGGTTGCACGGACTCTCCTAGATGGCGCAACCATCGGGAACATCAAGCCAAAACATACCACAGTCATTAATCTTTCCTTTGTAGAATCGTTGGTATTATTCTGTTAGAGGAACCTTTGTTCGACAGGGATTTGAGTGTGTTTAATCTATGATAAAGCTTGTTACAAATGTTATGACAAAACAAAGTAAACAATATGTTATTCAAATGGAATATCATACATAATATGAATGAGAGACAATGTTGTATTTCAAGTTTCTGGAATTGTAAATTTTCAACAAAATTAAATTTTCCTTCGTTTAATTATATCAGTTGAATTTATGTTTATGTATAGACGTCGTGCAGATGATGTCACAATTCCCAGAAATGGTCTGGACGCCATATTGGTGATCAATTTAAAACCATGATTATTCACATCTTAAAAATATCTAGAACATAAAAATCTGTTTAAGTTATCTGATATAATCTTACTAGGTCAAAATAAGCCATTTATATTGTTCATAATTCATAAATTTGAGATGTACCTATAAGCCATATGGTTATATGACAAGCACATGGTGATCACCAAATTGTGGTCACGTGATCACGTCTGCACAAGGTCTATATCCAACATATTAAGACTAAATCTGAAGTCCTTGATTTGTAATTTTGGTTGAACATCACCTAAGCCATATCTATCACCACATGTGGTATTCAGATTTTACAGCTTCTTGATGTGGAAAGTTAGGCCATAGATTAGATTTCTTCACAGTGATTGATGGACTATTATACCTAGATATATGAATCAGTATTTGAGCCTCCCCTTCCTCTAGACCTTACGTTATAGGATTTATTGGCAGATAATTGTATGGCCAGCAAAACTTCTCAGTAGAAACTAACTGCCAAAAGAGTTTACTTAAGAGTAAATAAAATCCTCATTTTGGTTTGCAGTAATTAAGGTCGATTCATGCAATTACTAGTGTTATTGCTTGCAATTGGCTCTTTAATTAGCTTAGAAATGGCGCATAGATAAAGAAGTATCTCTTTGCGAAACAGATAAAGGACCGGATAAAGGTGGATGGGTGTGCCCCTACAAGAATCACACTAGTGACCTTCTACACTGTTAAAATGGTGTTTAGAATTTAAATGTGTTAAGGGCATAAACATGTTTATAATCTAAATACACTAAACCATATCTGTTTAAAACCTAAACACTTGTAACTTCTAAACATGTGTGGGTTAACTATGTTTATAATCTAAAAGCATAACATTAGTTGTGTTTAAAAGCTAAACACTTGTAACCTCTAACCATGTTTTGAATAGAATATGTTTAGAATCTAAACACATAATATCAATTGTATACTATGGAAAAAAAGGACACTTTGGGATTAGAACCCACATTCTTTACATTTAAGGTAGAAGCCTAACCAACTGAGCTAACTTGGACTGCATGCAGTGCACACTGGCATAGTCAGCACCAATGAGTAGAATCAGTTCTACTATACAGGTATTCAACATCATGTTGGTGTGACAGACAATAGTTCAGTACTCTCATACCCCTATGTATTCAGTTAAGTAGCAAAGGTGGGCTGTGTCTACCTACAGGCCTCCATAGCTCAGTTGCAGAGCATAGGCTTCATATGTGAGGGGCCCCGGGTTCAAATCACGGCTACTGAAGTTACCAAAATACTACTATGAAGTAGTTGTACTATTAGTGGTTTGCCACATGCCCTCCACATTTTTGGCCATGATTAGTAAAATAGTGTTTTTCATACACTTAGGAATTTGGAACTTTGTGATTAAAAATGTTAGATTTTTAAGTTTTTGTAGCGTCATTAAGATAATCACTTCTTGGCCTGCTATTCTAGGTACGGTCAACCAACTAGAACACCCATAAAACATTTACAAAATGTTTTAAAACACCTTTTTTGTAGGATTAACATGTAGACACCTTTTTAGTACAAGAACTTTATCAGCTATACCCCTAAAGGTTTTACCTCCAACAATCAAACAATCCATGCAAGGCTAAACCAAGAAGGAAGGACATATGTGGTTATTTGCTCAATGATCCTGTAGTGTGATTACAGGAAAAATAACTTTCAATGCTGTTAACATTACATCTGGTGTAAACTGAATGGCATAGTACCATAGCAGTGTTTTACATGTAAGATCTACGTTGTTTTTTTACACACTACGGTATATTATTGTTAAATTTAAAATGGTTTTCATCCTTAAGAATGAAAGTACACTGTACATATTACGGTATATTATTGTTTAACTTAACGCCTAACCCTAAACATCTTGAAGACCTAAATGCTTCATAGATAAACACCTAAACATCATAGTTTTCTAAACACTTAGCAGCTAAACATAAAAAAGCACAAGCATTTTGATTCTAAATACCTTGAGGACCTAAACACTTCATGGTTAAACAGCTAAACATCACACATTTCTAAACACTTAACCCTAAACACTGATTATTCTAAACATGTTTAGAGAAATAAAGTGTTCCAAAACTGGATGCACCGAAGTGTTTAGGAAAATGTTTAGGTTCTAAACACTTGTTTTAACAGTGGATAGTACAACTGATAACGAGCAAAATTCATTAACGAATATTAAGAAATATTCCAGATGTTCAAGGTCAATGATTGCACTGTAATTGCTTCAGATATGGTGTGTTCACCACTACTGTTTGATTATTATGACAAGATAGTGGGAAACCGAACCCGTGAGAATTGTCTGTTGGGAACATAGCAGACCATTCCCGTACGATTAGTAAGATACCTTCTTTGCACAGATTTGATTTGCGCTGTGAACTCTCTCTGTTTGTTTTATTGTCAAAGGACGTTCGCGAATACTTGTGAAGGTTTTCTGGACGTACTTCAAGTTTACCATGAATACAAAATAAAAATATTGACACTCAGGCATACAGTGCCTATCCTTAGGAGATATTTCACAGTTCCGTTGTCCCTATGGCCTTTTCTGACCCCTGACTGCTCCAGGGCTTTTCAATGGGTCAGTGAATAGGCAAAAGTCAAGCAGCCTTTTCTTCTCTTAACTTGGCAGGTGTTCTTCTACGTGTAATATATTATCTTGTTTTCCAAAGCCTATCTGATATATTGTTCCCGGATAAAACGTCATTGTATAACTGAGACACTCTTGTTCGCACTTCAAAGATGTTCGCCGTGAAGTTTGCATTTATCATGGAAGGGTTTGTTAGAATGGTGTTATCTTTGTAAGATTTGAACTGGATACATCTTGAAACATGTTTAGCTTATGAGTTATTCCAATAGGTATAAGGGAAAGCTTGAAAGTCTCATCTTGATAAATAGTTTATGTATGTGCATATCTCTATCTAATGTTTCTATCTGATCTAGATGAACATCAAAACACAAGATAGATTGTACTAGTAGCTACTAAGCGTTCATATGATAGACTGTAGCAATAACAGGTGAGTTTGAGCACCAATGTAGCTAGATTCGTTTTGGTGGAGTCCGAAATAATAAAACAGTTATAATCATGATTTAAGTACTTAACCCCCTTTAATCCCTATACCCCTCACCCCTCGGAGACTCAACTGTTTGTTGTCAATGTGTATGTTTGTGTAAATAGGAGGCAATCACATCGTTGTTTTTCTTTGTTTTCAAACTAGGGACAATACATTTCTGTGTTGCTTTTACTTATCTCTACACCATCGTGTTATCGTAACGTGCCGAGGGTCATGAATGAGGTGTACAAACGTGTTTAGGGTAAGTAAACATCTAGAAACCAATCATTCATGGACAAGGAACCACTCAAACTTCACTGGACTTCAGTTTTCTAATGCTTTTGGAATGTCCCTGGCATATAACGAGCATAAGAGGTTGGGGTGGTCTAGTGGTTAGTGTCTTGGCATTGGACCTTCAAAGCTGACTGCTAGACCCCAGCCAACCTGACGTAACAGAAAGCGCTCTGCAACCATACTTTTTTTAGTCTGTTTGTTACTTACTAAGATGGCACATAACAATTACATTATTGATGGTGAGGCCCAAACCTCACCATATCAGAATGTTATTATAATGTTATAGTTTTGTGAGGTAAGGTCGAAACCAAAGCAGAATGTTATAAGAACATTTTGTTTAAGTTGAAGAACATAACCAGAATGTTATGATAAAGTTGCAGTGCAGTATATTGCACCAAAACTATTGGGAGCCATAAAAAAAACGTAACAAGAACCAAACTAGAACGTTGCTGCAACATTATTATAATGTCACACTGCCAGCTGGGATGCTGACACCTTGCCGTCGTTTTCACCCCAATAGATTGTACTTTTGAAGTCAGAAAACGTCAGTTGGTCTCGATATACCGGAGAAACTGCTGAGCAGACCTTAAACTCCAACAATCATCATCATAATATCCTGAGCATATCGGGAAGTTAGGTTGGGAGGGCAAACTATTCGGAGTGGCGCTGCTAAGTACACTTTATTAAAAACCTGTGGTAGTTTGAAGTAGTAGGGAGACATCAATACTCTTCTAATCTTCTTTATTATACTTATGTAAACAAGAACATTCCCAACGTGGCTGGCTTCATTCCCGAGCGAGTGGGAAGCGCAGGGCCCCTCACAACACAAATGGGACTGCTTACATCATAGAAAATAGACGTTACCGCCCTGGACTACGACATAACCCTGTCAGACCAACAATGTGTAACGTTAGATGTTAAATACAATAATAAATACAATGTCATCAAATCCTTACTATATATATTATATAACCAGAAATTGCGCTATTGGTCCATACCTGCATGACCCCTAGATCTGCCCTGGTGTTATCGCTATGTAACACATCACCAAGGTAGAAATTTGATTTTCTCGAACTATGACATGAACATCCTACTGTGTTTCTTATAAGAGTATGAACCCCTTATCTAGACGGAACACTGGGGAACAATGAAAAATGGCCTTATTTGGCTAAATTATATCTACCACGTTTAAATGAAATATTTAAAAAAAAAAAGAACAATGTTTTAAAGAAATAGATATCTACACCCACTGTACAAACGAAGTAAAGTATAGTGTCGCCGAGAATGCTTTTACTTGCTGACGATGAATGACAGAGGAACGTTTGATGAATACATTGAATACTTTATCATACAGCTAAAAGGATTCATTCTGTTAACAAAAATACGAGAATCAAATGGTTTTATATGTGTTATTGGTGCATTTTAAGTAATAAAAAACATATCAACGGCTTCTCTTTAGAAAACAATTTGTTCCTTTACAAACTGCTACTTTACAAAGTGTTCTTATGTACATTGGCTATTTTTACCTTCATGGTTCGCTTGTTCTTTTAGAAGCAAGTTTCTGATGCGCATGCGCTGACAGGAGGGTAAAGGTTGAACTTGAAAAATACGCAGTCTATTGAAAGTGTGTCGTCAAAAATCGAGTGTAAGAAAATAGTTTTTACATAATTATAAATCAATTTATCGGGTCACCAAGAACGTAAACAGGTCTCATGTTAGGGAACGGAGCTTGAGTGCTTTGGACCTTGTATATTTTCATATCATACATTGAAGAATCTTATATGAATTCATACTTTTCAGAAAAAAATAGGAAGTTTAGCAGTAGAATGTAACTATAATGTGTACCTGGCACATCCCCCTGCCTTTTTTTAAAAATCCTCTCGTACAATGTCGGTACGTAGAAACAAGGTCTAACTCACCCGTTGGGTTTGTAACCAATTTCTATTATCTTCATGGCAGCAATAGAGACATAACCTTAGGAAGCGTCACTCAGGGTAATCTATAGCACTCGGCCTTATGGCCTCGGGTAATATGAGATTGCTGTGAGTAAAAACCACCTTGTCCTGCTTTAAAGACACGTCGGCATCACGACAATAGGGAGTTTCAGATCCTACGAGGCATGACGTAACGTAAACGTAACGCATCTTTTATCTCAGCTTTTATAAAGTTATAGAGATACATAAGGCTTAAATACTATGTCTATGATAAAGCATTTCAAAATATTCTTTAATTTGTGTACAAGTAAGCCTCAACCATACATGATCTTTTAATCATAATAACAACATTATGCACATTTACTCTTATATGCCATTTCATATATTCGGGATACGTTGACGTAACGAGATGCATCGTGGAATCTGAAACTCTCTATTGTTGTTCCAAACGATTAGCGCCACCACAAGGCGATCTGTCAATGTTTTCATAAAACAACTTTTTCAAAACACTACGTAATTATACGTGTATACATAATAATAAAAAAAATTAAAAAAGCCTCTGTCAAAGGCCTGGCATCGTCCCTATGAAACTCAGCGCGGTTAAAAATAAACCGCCAATAATTAGCCCCCATGACAGTGGCAGGGTTAGGTTACTTTTGTTCTAGGTTCACGAACTCCCAACCTCTCTGTGCGGCAGTTTTTCAGTCAGTTACATGTTCCCGTGGGAAATACAACCAGGAAACCAGGCTACTAAGTAGTGCGCCTCTTCACTGGGGTGGTGTGATGTTTCGATTTGTCTTCTTAATTTTGTTTATTCAGATGTACGATATGCGCTTCTTGAGGCCTATAAAATGATGTCCTCTGAAGCATGCCCACGAGCATGTTAATTGTCGCTAAAGTCGTTGGCGAATTAGTTGGCGGATCAAAAAATATTCTGTGGGTTTGATGTATGATTTTACCTCAATTGGCCAATAACTAAATAGCCGCGAATTCTATGCCTGACCACGGATAGCTAACTACTTGAGTTTGACCTGCAGGTTACCCTAAATCAAGATGCATGCTAGGTAACTTCTAGACAAATCACATGGCTTTAGTAAAGGAATTTTCATTTATCATTTCATTATTAGAAGTTTAACGTGATGCAAAATTAGATATTTTTTTTTAGAGATTTTTTCTAAATTTGTATCCATAATCATTTAATATTTTCTTAATATTGTGAAACTCATTTTGTCATATTAAAAACACGAATGGCTCGCAGGTTCCTGGGGGCAGTACTAATAACCTAACCTTTCTTCCACTGTCCATTAACAACCCTGGAGGTAACCCCCTGACCCCTGCAATTAAACCCGGGGACTTTTTGGCCATGGACCTGACAGTAGTAAGATTTGTGTTCACGTTTTTGGCATGTCTATGGGCATCGCATCGTCTGAAATAAGACTGGGTTCTAATTGCATTACATCCTATACACAGTAGCCCTGCTAATAGTTTGCAATGATGATAATCGCAATTCACCTTGGCTTTGACTACTACTAATACTGTTTGAGAAGAAAGGATTATCCTCAAAGTTCTTTTAGTTGTCCACAAATGAAAGACAAATGTGTTTCTATTGAACGACTGGAATACAGGTATATATGGACAAGTTTGGGGATCTATGGATGTTTATTTCTAGGTCGCTAAAGATCCAATGCAGAGAGAACAAGGTTTGGCGTAAAACGTTGGTTTACAGTCATCCAACGCACCATAATTGTGCCCTTCCACTGAACAACCACAAGTGAATCTTCCACTGCCATGAATAGTTGATAGCTCAATGTACTTTGGTTGAAACTGGGCTTGTCAATAGTGGTTCTAGGATTTTGAAAGTAGGGTGCAACTGCACTACATTTTACCTTTTAATATTTGTTATTGAAGTCCATGTCAAGGTTTCTCAAAATCTAATGAAATAAATTATAAGGATTTTAAGTTTGTGAACACATTTCTAATGTAATCCGGCCTATCCCTTAGGGGAAATATTGCCAATGAACCGTTCCTCTGAGGGATTAGTAGAGGTAAATACTATTAGGTGCCGACCTGATGTTCTTTTCTGTATGTAACCTGTTTAAATACTGCGTTAAATCCCTGTACAGGGATCCTACTACCAATACAAGGACAGAATAGGGACATGGTTCATAAAAAGCTATGGTGAATGAAAATACTTAAATGTCTCTATTCCTTTTGCAGAATGGTTTACTACTTTAAGCAAAATTCCAAATCACTTTGACAAGTTTCCACTAATTGTACATGTCATATGGAGATTTGATTTGTCGGCAGACTAGATGTAGTTGTTAAAGGCAGATCCACCAGATCAAACATGTGCAATAATTAGATAGATTATCAAGTGAGATACTCAAAAGAACTCGAAACTGTAAATAACATGAAAAGTAATTAATACTCGAGAATACTCGAAGTGGTTCAAAAATACGGAATATGTAAACACAGGTTGCCTTAGCAACTCAATAAAGATGTTATGCAGTAATGTTACATGATTTGTCCTCACCCAATTACCAGCGGTTTTCATCTCAGAGGCCTATGAAAGGTGAGTTCTTTTCCCAAAATAAATCAGTGTATTTTTTGAAGGTCAACAGTTAACACCTACCTGTTGTTGACTAAGGCTTTGGGAAAATAGCACAATGATAATAACTGATATGAGACGATGGATGCTGCACCAGACCTGCTGGGTATTTCATAAAATGCTCCATAGCTACGGGAGTTTTACGTGAGCTTAAGGAAACTGTATGAGAGTTTGAAACGTCCGTTTCATAACAAAACTTGTGTAAATTGACCCAAAACTCACATAACTTGACCCTAAACTCCCGTAAATCCATGCAAACTCACAAAAGAAAACACAAAATTCACGTAGCTACATGACCCAAAAAGGTGATCGTAACTTTATGAAACGCAAAACTCACGTAGCATTACGGAGATTTGTTATGAAACAGACCTCTGGTCTCCTCACTTACCTTAACTCCGTCTTATACATACATCCTCAGGTAGATATACCATAAAAGTGAACTATTTCCAATACATGAGTGAATCCAAGGGTATCCCATTGTAAAATTTCAAGGAGTTCATTACCGTTTTAATTCTGAGATATTATTTTTGAAATAAGATATTTTCACTTGAATATGATGACATCTCAGATTTGCAATTCTACATTGCTGCTGTTAGCTATATATATAGCTATATACAAACACACAAATTATTAGGAAAACTTTCTTAACTCAAGATGCCAGAAACACAATAGTTATGTACTACTAGTGTGAAACCCACCCTTGACTGAGGTCATGTCAGAAAATACCTAGACTGGAAGG
The DNA here is from genome assembly GCA_936440205.1 of Lepidonotus clava. Taxonomy (NCBI): domain Eukaryota; kingdom Metazoa; phylum Annelida; class Polychaeta; order Phyllodocida; family Polynoidae; genus Lepidonotus; species Lepidonotus clava. The sequence continues at coordinate 1,212,820 of OW387136.1, read as the reverse complement.
TTTACATAGGGGAAGAAGTAGAGAGGAGCAATATAGGAATTAGAAGGGTGTTATATGCAGCTGTGTTAAGCCCTAATTACACTATGCGTAGGGTGGCTGTTCGCATTGGACGCCAGCCCCCATGTATGGTTAACATTGAGGCTGTCTTTAGGGTATATCATACTACGCTTTGGGCCGCTTTGGGTGCCAACGCGAACCAACGCAAAGTATGTTATACTACGCGTTCAGCGCGCGTTGGGGGTTCATGTTGGGTTGTGTTGGATCACATTTTTTTACAAACATGTTGAAATGACGCGAAATGGCCAACGCGACCCAACGCAAACATAGCCTAACGCGTAGTGTAATATGGCCTTTATTATGACACGTGGCCATGGTGGTGTACGTACAAGTGTGTCTCCATGTCAATATTGGTCAGGGGATTTATGCTGAATACAGGGAATATTGTCAGGTAGAGACATATTAGGGGCCCATTTCATAATAACCTCCATAGTTACGGGTTTTTTTGTGAGCTTATGAAATCTGTACAAGAGTTTAGAACTCTCGCACAAGGCTGTCTCAAAACAAAGTTCTCATAAATTCACCCAAAGATCCCGTAAATCTACTTAAAACTCATGTAAACTGACCTGAACTCACATAGGCAAAAACAAAACTCAAAACCCTTGATTTGTCATTACCGAGGCCACTAGGCTGAAGGCTTTATATCACATAAATGACACTTTGTGATTTGATTTGTCCACCGTTATTTCCAGAAGTAGTAAATGTATTGGCACCATTACAGTGAGCCAAAAAGATATTACGTGAGCCGTATGTGAAGTAGATTTGCATACCACAAATGGGAATTTATTTACTTCTCACCATAACCATTAATAAGAATTAGCTCACTATAAATGCCTGACCTAACATTTCCACCAGTTTGAAACATATTTCATTCATTGTTGACGATTTTGATATATTGCAGTCTTTAAAGTACTATTCATGCTTAGCTTTGTATTTGGTTGGAACTCAAAAAAAGGGGTGAATGGGTTCCAGGGGCTTCGAGACATTTTGGGATCTCAAGGGTCTTTGGCCTCAGGGTCTTCAGGGTTGGTGTTCAGTAAAAGTCATGAGAATGTTATGTATCTGTGAAATATCTGATCTTCATACAGGCCTTGCTGGAACACCTGCCCAGGGGCCCATTTCATAACAAACCTCTGTACTGCTATGCGAGTTTAGCGTTTCATAAAGTTACGATGTCCTTTTGGGGTGCCGTAGCTACATGAGTTGTGTCTTTGTTTATGTGAGTTTGGGTCGATTTACGGGAGATTTTGGTCACTTTATGGGAGTTTTGAGTGAATTAATGGTTATGAAACATTGAGATACGGGAGTTTCAAAATCACGTACACTTTCCGTAAGGGCACGTGAAACCTCCGGAGATACGGAGCTTTTTATGAAACATCCCCCAGACCCTCGTTCAGTTGGGGTCATATTTGGATCAAAAGGTGGTCAACTGGCCTAAGACCGTCAGGTCCATACCAGAATCAGCCCTCGGGAATACAGTACCGTCTTGATGTTATTTCCCCAAGTATAAGTCAAGGTAGATATTAACAGTTGAGCATCAAAGAGGATATTGATTTATTTTGTGACAGCATGCTGCCTTTCATAGTATTTCTGAAAAGGCATACCTCCGGTTTGAAACAGACACGTTACAATCACACTAATGTAGTTGTTGAATAGAATACCTTGTGTTGTTTGAGGCAACTGACAATTCGTGCACTCAAAGTTACATACTTTGAGTATTGTGACGTTCCTCGGTAGTTCGGGGTTTCCGATTTCTACAACTGAGGGACGTGGGGATTGTTTCGGGTCTCAGCTGGACGGGGAATCCGGGCAAGAAACCGAGATGTGATATTTAGAGTCGTGCCTCGCGCACGAGGGGGGTTTGAACGGATCGATCGGGAAATCGGTATTCGTCGACGGGGGAGGGGTGTATCAGCCGGGCTGGACCGAGGGGCCTCAGCCACCGGGCAGGGTACAGGCACTTCCGTTGACGGGCGGAGGACTGCGGGGGAGGAAAAGTGGTAGGGGGGCAGGAGGGGGCCGTTTCTATCTCCCTAGTGCTGGTACTCTCTTCGGGGTCTACTGTGGACGATCCACCCTCGTTCTCGGTCCGCGGGGATGTCGGGCCGACGGTCGCCTATTGTTTGGTAGCGTGGGGCCGAGCCGGTCGCGCCTTCGTTCCCCTGGATCCTGGGTTTCCATTCCCTGTTTCGAGCCCTCGTGCCAGTCCGGTGCTTTGTTTTTGGGACTCCATCCGGCCCAGTTTCGGGTCTTCGTGCCCAGTTTCGGTCCTTCGGACCTTCGGAACCCCGTCCTAAGTTTCGCCTAATTTCTTCTAACTTCTGCTATTTTACATAAACTTCTAGTCAATTAGCTTGTATTGGATCATCTTATCGGTTACCATAGGAAGAAGACACATGTTGACACAAGGAGTACTGTAAAGGAACTCATTTATTCTCGGGCCTCACCGCCCCTTTTATAGTCTAGTGGTCAGCCCTGATTGGCTGCCTCTGATCACGTGGTTACAAATGACGTCACTTCCGGTTTACTTTATCACTTCCGGTTTACATATTTCTCGGGACTTTCGGGTTTCGGGCTTTTACAATTTCGGGCCTTTTCGGGCCTTTCGGGCTTTTCAGGCTTTTCGGGCCCGTTACAAAACATACTTTACTCTGTCACATTATCTTACTTTTCATATTTCGGTCTTACCAATTGATGAATGGACATTCATCACAGTATCAACAACTGTGTCACCTACAAATGTGTGTGACAGTTCTTGTCACTTATTTGGGAAATATTGTTATAATCATAGACAGTAATGAATTGTTTATAGTAATCATTTTGTGAATGAGGCATTACGCAATAGAAACCATTCCTGTTATTGGAACGGCTTTATCTTCTCATTGTTTTCTATTTTATTGATAAATACAGTGTAGTGTCATATGAATTATATAATGTACATCATTATCTACTTAGTATTTCACTCATGTGTCTATGTGTTTCACATCATGGATATCATTATCTACTTGTGAGGTCATTAAAGGTTTGTTAAGCGTGTGAAAACGTCATGTAATAATAGTTATAGACGGGTATCTCTTCATTTGAGCGATGAGGTTCAACGGTAAACAAAACACATCTCCGCCATCCCTTCTGGAATAGGGGATTTTCCAGAACACGCCACCTAGTGGGGGAAAATAGAGCATACTGATTGAAGATCGGAAAAGCTGGGTCCTCTTCCTATTTAAAAGTCACTTGTTTCAGGTCCAACGTTTCTGCGACCACATGAAATGTAAGGAACGCTAGATCTACTCCGATGCCAAACTTTAAAAAACGAAATGAATTACAAAACACTGTTTGTACTGGAAGCAGTGTTTGTTAGGACAAAGAAACTGTAGCGAGTGGACGAAGCCCCCGGTCCATTCTTTTCATGTGGTATAGAGACAACTTCCCTATGTAATCTTGAGAAAACCATCTTTAATTTTGTCATAAAATAATTCTAAGATCTTTTGTTTCCAATATGATCCTACATTAAAATTAACATTTGTCCTAAGTTAAGAATCACATTTTCTAAGTTTAAGATTAGAAATTCTACCAATTTTATTTAATTTTTGCTGGAATAACATTAGGATGGTATAACACTAGTAGAGCCATAATAGAAAAAACATATCTTAGGATCTAAGAATTAATCCTAGGACCGCATTGGAATGCAGCCCTCTAGCAGGGAACGTTATCTTATGTAGAACTTCTTTCTGGGTGACTTGTGTGTTGATTCCTTGTGAAACAAGCTGCTCAGGCCAATTCCACTCACCTCCACACATTAAGGATAGACTCTGGTGGTTTGGCTGCCATTCTTGGAACCTCAATGTATTACATATCACCTAATGTATCTTTTTACAATGGATATGGCAAGAGTAGAAGGGTAGCCCCCCCCCCCCCCCAGCAATAAATAAATAAATAAATAAAAAATAGATGAATAATTAAGATATATAAAAAAAATAAAAGAAACAGAAGTAGACTGATTTAAAAGTTTCTAAAAACTCCACTTGTCCCCAAAACATACATTATGGCAAGAGTAGAAGGGTAGCACTCTACCCCCCACCCCCCTCGGCGCTCTCTTTTGAAGTTTGAATTACTTAAACAATGATCAAAAGTACCACCAAGAATCCCTCCCACACACACAGCCCCGCATACGGCCCATCCTTAAACCGACTAACTACCCTGACACATTGTGTAATCTAATTGCCATGTCCCTGTCACTCCCCTAATATAGTAACAACCTCACATTACCCTGCTGAGTGGCCCTGATACCCAGGCGAATAGTGACATAACTAGCAAGTTCTGTGACCGTACCTTTTGGGTTAGTCTGCAACCTGCCCAATTTTCACGTAACAGTTATGTTATTTTAGGTGAAGTTGAGACTTACTAAAAAAGAATGTTATAATAACATTATATTTCAGTGAAGTTGAGAACTTACTAACAAAGAAGGATAAAGGTATTATGACATGAAAGAACGTTACAACGACATTCCAGTGCAACATCGCAATGTAAGGTTCTAAAGATGTTTTTGGGTGCCATCAAAGTAACGTAACAATAACCAGAGCAGAACTAAACAGAATGTTATAATATCGTTATAATGATGTCATATTCTTGCTTGGGTTCCCCGGTATACTTACGGCTCTGATAATGATTGACAACTGTGTTTTTTTCTACCGTTAAATAATACCATGTTGTTACATGTAATTCAAAGCTTATCAGATAACAGAATCGTTAGTGGCACAATTTGGTTAATCTAGGGGCCTTCCATTGAGCGCTCACGCATTAAGTAGGGGTGGGGGTCTGATCTTTTTTCAAAATGTGTATTCACAAATATTTTCCGTACTTTGGCCAAATCAGAGGATGCCAACTTTTATGGAATGGTTTGTACACACTTTCTGGAAGGCCCCTTAGATGTATAGATGATAGTGCTATGGGTTGCCATCTATTCTATCTTTGTGCTGTCATTTGTGTTAACTTAATTAGAGCTTCAGGTCATCTCTTGGCCACTCTTGAGGCACCTTTCCAGACCGAAGTTTGATTTAGGCTGCCCTAGGGTTGGCAGGTAATTGAGTCGCCTGAGGATCTCTGTGTTCTGGTTTGGACTCATTCTTGGGTGTTTGTTAAAGCCATATTAGTCTACTCCTCAAGTATAAGACAACAATGAATCAGATAGTCATAGTATTTACATAATTTGGGTAGTTACTTCATTTCAGTATTTGACAAACTTTCCATAATAATTATACTATTATTACAATATACTATTTGTTTTGTGTAAGTGCGAATCTAAGTTGGCTTGACACTTCATGACCTCCTGCTTTATAAGTCAGTTTTTTTCAGGTCCAAGCGATGGAAACAAACCCTCACAGCAGGTTTCCACATGCCCACTAAACTCTGGCAACTAGGGTTTGTTGGTGGCAAATGAATGTAGCATCTTGGCTGGCTCACCATCTCGGCAGGTGCCTACCCAGCCAAGCTGCGACCTAACGGAAATGTTCTGCAACCATACTTTTTTAGTCAGTCTGTTTCTTACTAAGATGGCATGTAACAATTATGTTATTGATGGTGAGGTTCAAACCTCACCAGATAAGAACATTATTACAACGTTACATTATTACAACGTTATATAAAACAGAACGTTATAAGAACATCCTGATTAGGTTGAATAACGTAACCAGAACGTTATAATAACGTCTCAGTGCCATGTCACAACAGTACGTTGGAGCAACGTTATTGGAAGCCAACAAAATAACATAACAAGAAGCAGTACAGAACCAAACAGGACGTTGCAGCAACGTTATGATAACGTCACATGCTTGCCTGGGTACTGGCATGCCATTGGTCAGCGGAGATAGCCTCGACATGCAGCTGCCCCCTCCACAAACCGTGGAGTAGGGACGAGTTAGAGATTTAGGTATGAATCCTAAATGTGTGAAAGATGAGAGACATATATTTAGTTAACTACCCGTTATAACTTGATACCTGTTACAACATGTTACCCTTAAGATTCGCTTTGAGGCTAGAAAATGCCAGCGCAGATGTGACACCCAACAGGGATGAAAACCCATCATCTCACAAGCACTGTCACCGGCATTTAGTTGGGATGTAAGGCAGGTTTACCAAAACGCCAAACCATACTTTTTGTTCGCTGTACCCTGTAAATCCTTTCCAATCCAGAAATTAGTGCCCCCAAAATGTCAATGGTCATGGCCTGCATGGTTTGGCATTCTGTGGAAAACGATCTCTATAGTCGTTCTGTTGAAACCTGCCCTTGTATTGGATGTTGCAATTGGTTGTATTCTGCATATTATAAAGATGGGGTGAGCTACTAAAGTGAAAGATGTGGGAGACGGTGGAATGAACCAAACATTTACCCCCTCTTAAGTCTTCTGTTCAGAAAACACAGGCCATGAGGGAAGTCAATCAACCTGTAAAAACTTACTCAAGTACCTCATGTTTTCCTACCCCCCACATCCCCTATCCTCGTCTCAGGTTGGGTTACATTGATGTAAAAACACTGATGTGTACACACTGAGCCTCTAAAAACACACACTGTAAAGACAACAGGGACATTCTCTACTAAATGACACACTCCCTTAAAACATGAAGACTGATGACTCTGAGAAATAGTGTAGATTCTTTAGGGACTTGTCTGGGGCAGGTGTACTCATGTTTTTCCTGATTCGATGTGAAATCAAATACTCCTCAGGTTGGGCGTCAGGAAAGATTTATCATAGTTTTGTCACAATAGGAGTACTCTATTATAGTTTAGTTTTTCTACATTTTGTTATAGGCTCATTTTTCTTCGCTGTCAAAACAGTACACTAGACTCCCAAGTGATGTTCATGACAGAGGTACATTTAGCTGAAAAAAATATTTTTGAGAGCTAAACATAATACTCTATCAATAAAGTGTGTGATGGAGTAGCCAGAAAATGTAGGGATATAGTTCTTATATATATATATATATATATATATATGTATATATATATATATTCTTCCCTTGGTGGATCTTATATAAGGGGCTCTCACATAGGAATAGTGTCCTTGATCGAAAAATTCCTCATGAATTCCTTTATTTCCCTGAAATTCTGACCAATCCTCCACAATTCAACATTTACATGTAAACAGACAACGGGAGGTTAGTGCAGGTAGTGCAGGTGGGTCTCACGTCATACAGTTAACCCACCGATAAGCAGTGATGTAACAGGTGCGTTCTGCAGCCATACTTTTTTCCTGTCATTCTGTTACTTGCTAAATTCTGATGTAACAGTTAAATTATTTCACATGACACTCACAAAGCAGAATGTTGTGACAACATTTTATTCTAATGAAGTTAGTCCTTACCAATGGATATTATCATCATAATGTTATCTTTATCTGAAAATCATAACCAGAATGTTGCAATGATGTCACAGTGCAATGTTGTAATGTTAGGTCCTAGAGACATTATTCGGTGTCATCATAATGTTCTTCGGTGCTGTCAAGATAATGTAACAAGAACCAAAACAGAACACAGAGAGCATTACTGCAACATCATAATAACGCTGTGTGCTTGCCTGGACAAACAAGCAGCACCATTCCATTCTGCAACAATAATGTTTTGGTCTTTGTTGCTTGTTGGATTTCAGTGCTCCAATTACATTATTTGATATTAGGTTGACCTACCAAAACAGAATATTATAATAGCATTGAATCTAAATCAAGTCTATACTGTAAACACCTGGTTCAATGTTTGCATATGCCCGAGCTTATTCATGGGACTCGAGAGTTTTTGTGTATGGGGGTCTGGGAGGTATTCACTGTAGCATTGATACTAAGGAACTTGAGGCTGCGTGTCATGTCAATATCTAGTCTATCTTTGTCTTTTAGCTGTTACATACTAATGATTACTTAAAAGGCTTGTGTTATTGAGCCCTCGAGGCACCCTCCTGAGGCCCCTAAGTTTGGTCTTGGTTGCCCTTGGCCCGGGTCAGCAGGTGCTTGAGTCGCCTTAAGGCAGGTGCTTGAGTCGCCTGATGGCCGGTGGCCATCGGCGTCGGCATCGGCCGACGGTGTAAAATTATTAAACATGTTTAATATGGATCGGTGCTACCGTCGGCGTCAGCGTCGGCCGTCGGCGCCGACGCTGACGCCGACGGTAGCGCCGATTGTGTGTTGGTATGGCTTGTTCATCAGAGTCGGCCGATGCCGACGGCCGACGGCCGCGCCGACGCCGACGCCGATTCAGCCAAAAGTGGCCTAGTGGGTATGGGGCTTTAGGATCTCCGTGTCTAGGTTTGGACCATCCTCAAGTACTTGTGTTGGCCATATTAGCCCACTTCTCAAGCAGAAAACAACAACAAATCAGAAATCTGGATTATTTTCAAGTAGTGGTCCACCTTTGGTAGTCCACAGCTACACACAATATGTTAACACTTATTAATGAGATCTAGCACTCACGATCGTAAATAAGGGAATTTCCCACCACGCCCAATGCTTACATTGTGTGGTCCTCACATGGTCCCCATTCCACCCTCCTAGGCCTGTTTCCATTATCTCCTTGTGAGCCACATCTATACCCAATGATCTCACACCCTATGTAGGTCTGTACCAAGAATGAGCTATCTCTGTGGGGAGGGGTAGGTGATAAAAAGGTATAAGAGGTGTGAGGTGTGAGTGTGCAACAAATGGAGCTCCCCCAGCCGGCTTGCGACATAACAGAAACGTTCTGCAACCATACTTTTTAGTCAGTTTGATACTTACTAAGATATTACTTAAATAATCATGTTATTGATGGTGAGGTTAAAACCTCACCGAATAAGATATTTTGTGAGGTTAGGACAAAACCAAGGCAGAACATTATAAGAACATTCTGTTTAGGTTGAAGACGTCCTTGGCTGGAAGGGCTGCACCAAGAATGAGCTATCTCTGTGGGGAGGGGTAGGTGGTAAAAAGGTATAAGAGGTGTAAGGTGTGGGTGGGCTACAAATGGAACCTCTTCACTCAAGTGCCATTCGTCCTGGTGAACGTGGTTTGTCGTAGGCCTCTGCGATCTGCGAATGTTGGAAACGATGCATTATCGTAGCTCTCACCAACGCATTTCCTTGTGAAATTATTCAGCATGTTTAATATTAATTTCGTAGCAAACATGTGCGGTTCTACTTATGAACATTATTGCATCTAGTCACAAGGGAGCTCCTTTCTCAGTGTGAATGCTACGCGTGTAATTTCGCAAGCTTGTGATCATTTTGTCGTAACTGATATTCTTTGCAAATCCCCAAGATAACTTTTTCGCAGGTCTCTATGACAGACCCCTCGACCATGCAAGTGGTGCTTTTCCTTGAGAAATAATTTAACATGTTGATTATTTTCGTAGAGAACCTCATTGATTGTAGATATGATTGTTTGCGAAAATGATTGCAAGGGAACTGCTTTCTCAGTGTGATGGCTATTAAAAGTGTGTTCACTTTTGCTGGATTGCGATCACTTTGTCATACTGAGATTAGTTGCGAACTCCTGAGATAGATTTGCGACAGATTCACCAGCCATGGCGAATGGGGCTTGAAGGTGGGACGCCATGTGGCCTCTAAGTCATAAAGATGCTTATGGTACATTATACAGTATTGTTGTACCTTGAGCCCTATAATAATGACGTGTTGATTTTAATAAGTGGCAAAACACAATTTGGAAAAAAACGATTTTTCTGGGCCATCGTGGCCAAGAAGGTTCCCGGCATGCTGCACTGATAACCTACTGTTGGTACCCAGCAGCCCAGTAAAGTAGTTCTGCTCCTAATTGCTTAGCCCCTTCAACCCTGCATTTCTGAGAAAATCATATGAAAATTTCTCTTAAAGGGAGGGGCCAGTGACTATAAGTCAGTATACTGCCGCAATCCTTACCATCCAGGGAATAACCATACCAAATTTTATTCTGTTATCTCTAATAGTTTTTGTTTTATACTGATTTGTCTGTATGAAACTGAGTTCCCCTGCCCTGCAGCTGACACTGCCTGTACAGATCATTTATCTGTATGTGACGTCACAAGCAGAACAGTTAAAAAATTATAAAACTGAAAAAAATCAATATATAATTTATATAAATGTTCTTCATGAGCCTAAAAGTATTTCAATTTACCAAATTAATTGATTTAGAAAAGAATATGTGAAAAAATATAATTTTCATGGAATTTTGAAATTTGAAATTTAAATATAACTGTCATTTGTGTGACGTCACACACAGACGTCCTGTGTCAGGTGTGCAGGGGATTCAATGTGTGATCTGAAGTATAAATACATTTTTCTATGAATGTATATCAATTTATAGATGTAAAATTGTTTTGTACTCATATTTAAGCATCATATCTACTGTATAAGATGAGAATTTTACAAAATTAAAATTTCACTGGCCCCTCTCTTTAAAGTAACAGTTCTCAGCTTTTGATAGCTGCAAACTGTTTTGTAATATTCCTGTTAGAACCTGAGATATCGCTTTTTGAAGCTACATACTTCATATTATGCTAGGAAACCCTTCAATCTATATATCTTTAATATCTCAATGTATTTGCAGCTTGAACTCAACCATACTAAAACATGAGATTAAGTCTTTTAATCATTGGAAACGTTGAAACTGCAATAACTTTACATAGTTTTGTTTATTTTATTAAATATTTGCGGTATTTAAAAGGTTAAGACATCTTCTAAAGAAATCATGACAAATATTATTTTCAATATCTTTATTCTTTTATCTGTAACCATGGTAACCTGGCAACCTTCCAAATACCTAGTTTTCCCCTGAAAAAACGTTCCATTACAAATTTCCCATAATGCAATAGTTACTAAAACTATTTCATTTGTCATAAAACCATTGAAATCGCTGAGAAATTCTATTTGAGTAAGATTTTTTCATAAAACAGCATAAAAAAAATAGTTTTTTCACAATAATTTCAAAAATAATAGAATTATGGGACTGATTTCGAGATATGGCCAAATCTGGCCAAAATTTGCCATAATGTCCTGCATTGGCCATAAGATTCTAACAGAACTAAATGAGATAATGTGATGAAATAAATGGTAGGAAAATCCCTGGAACTCAAGGAATGCAATGGTCTTTCCCTTAAAGCTGTAGATCAAATATCTGTTTTGTAATCAACAAATAACTATAAATATTGACCCATATTCATGGGCTACACCAGTGGTGAGGCCAAATATGGCCTTATGGGGTGGAAGGGGTTAGATCACCTGTGTCCCACATTCAAAGGGTCCGATATGGCGACAACCATCTTTCCACACAGAATAAATCATAATTTAATAAACTGTATCAGGTTATGTAAAAACGCATTCCTGATGCCAATTCATGTTGAAAATCAAACAAGGAGAGAAAGAATTAGGAAAAATTTGATATTATGAAGAATGTTTACCTAAAAGTACTCTATTAAATACTCATTTCCATAAAAGTATATTTAATATAATATATATTCTGATGATATTACTGAAGGTCTCCACCTGTTGGGTGTAAAGGTATGTGGTACCCAGCTCCAGGGGTGCCGTGGTTTTGACACCACCCACAACAGGCCCCCCGATATCTCATTGTCCATCACTGAGGTATGTTATTGTAGCCACCCCCTGTTTGCCCTGCCCCCTGGCGGCCAGGGGTGAAACGACTCCACCCTGTGACTTATGGTATAAGGGGGCTTTACACCCGAGTGTAATCTGAGGTGTGATATAGGAGCATTATAGCAATGTCACTCACAATCAGGATATGGCTATTTACCGCACAAGTGTAAAAACCCTCAATGTTGTCGTAGGCAAAGTGGCCCACCATTAATGACATTGTGGGGGATGGAATTGGGGGTTCTGACATTCTGAAAAACATGCCCAGGCAAGCAGCAACGTAAAAGAACGTTCTGTGACTACTTTTTTAATTGGTGTGAGATCTGGCCAATTTTCACGTTTTCACTTTAGGTAAGGTTTAGACTTACTGAAAAAGAATGTTATAATAACATTCTATTTTGGTAAAGTTGAGACCAAACTAATAAAGAATGTTATAAAAATGTTATTGCAACGTGAAATAATGTTTCAAAAACGTCACAACAACGTTCTAGTGTGATGTTGCAACTTGGTTTTAAAGACGTTTTTGTGTGCCCTCAAAAGAACGTAACAAGAACCAAACCAGGTATAAACAGTATGTTGCTGCAACATTATTAAAACGTCATATTCTTGCTTGGGTGGGTACGTCCTAGTATGAAGCTTATGCCTAGGTCAAGGTAAGGTGGTTGGGGTTCCAGGTTTCATGAAAAATTCATACATCATTAGCCCGTCCCACATTGGTTATATCAAGGGTTGGACAATGGTTGGACAAAATTAATTGATTATTAATGTATAAGGCATCCTTATCTCCTAGAGTTGGGGTTACTGAAATGCACAAGAATTACATTTTTATATTTCCTCAAGCACTGATAAAACGGCCAATTAAAATGCTATATTTCAGGGCGACATCATAGGTTGGACTGACAGGCTTTAACATTTTGTTCCTATGGGGAAAAGGCCAATACAATGTACAGCTCAATTTAACGGATTTTAGGAGCAATTTGTTAAATAATTTGCTTTGGTTAATTTTGTATTACACAACTGTCTTCATGGAATAAGCATGGTGGTAAATTACAAAATATTTCATGATAAACTTTAATGATAGTGTAAACTGGGATGGGCTTATTGATGGACGATCCCTAACTATGGAGTTAATAGTAACGGACTGGAGGTATTACAGGGCCTTACGTGTAGTGTGGACCAGAGATGTTACCTCAGGTATGTGTAATCCAGGCTATCACTACACACCCCTCCTAAAGCGGGGCCATATGCACCATCGGCACAGAGGGGTTGTGCATCTCTCAGCCCTCAAGCATCTCTCAAAATCCTCTTTCACATTCGATCCACTAATTATTTTTTTTCAAATCTTGTACTAGGTATACACATTAACAGAAAGAGTGAAACTATCAATCTTATTTTTGTATTGAATAATATTTCAACTTGGCACTTTACTCTTTGAACAACATTAATAATCATCCTTTTATCTCAGTTTCAAAATTTTAAAAAAACATTGAAATGTTCATATTTTCCCTTCTGTTGAAATTAGATATTTACCGAGATTCCTACCAGGAAATCAAACTTACTTTAGGGAGAGCCAGGAGAAAAGTTGTAGTTAATTTCATCTGACTTCTACAGTTGTAGCTTTCATAATTATATATACAGATATTAATTCCCTGTAGCCTTCACCCCACCACCACACGCCCAGTACACGACACGTCCACATCCCACCGTCCCATTTGTTCTTTTTTAGTAGGACCACTAGTTCCTCGGCGTTCCCTGCAAAAGTGTGGCACACCTGCTTCTTTGTGTTACTTTTTTTGGGGAAAAACAAAGTGAAATTGATTGTCTTTTGTGATAGAGAATGGCATTTTTTTACATATCTGACTAGTTGCGCTTTAGTTAACTGATGAACTAAAGTGTAACTAGTTAATACTTAATAGTTACCTCTTTTCGAATTCCTCAATTCACATCTAAATGAACGATCCCAGGCAAGCAGCGACGTAACAAGAACATTCTGTGACTTTTTTAGTTAGTCTGAAACCTATCCAACTGTCATTTAACAATAACGTTATTACAGGTTAAGTTAGAACTCATTAAAAAAAGAATGTTGTAATAATGTTATATTTTGGTCAAGTTGTGATCTATCTTATAAAGAATGTTATAATAACTTTATTATAATGCGAAAGAACATAATAAGAACGTCACAATAACGTTACAATGTGACGTCACAATGTTAGGTACTAAAGACGTTTTTGGGTGCCATCAAAAGAACGTAGCAAGAACCAAACCTGATCTAAGCAGAACGTTATAATAACGTCATATTCTTGCTTGGGATGTTTGGGGTGTTTACGGAGGATGGGCTGGTCTAGTGGTGCTGGCATTGCACGCGGCTGGCCCGGGTTTGACCCTTGGTGCTGCCTGTTAAACCACCTCAAAAGAAAAGTACGGAAAACGGAAACGTATAGCGAACCATTTCAATTTCCCCTGGATGCCCTTACATAATTAAGCCCATCCTATATTGGGCATACCACAGGGTTATACAAGGGTGGGACAAAATAATCATGATTATAAGTGATCCTTGTCTCCTAGTGTAGGTGTTCCTAAAATAGGCAATCTATATCACTAATCACTGCCTAAACATTGTGATTTCTTAAATCTTATCAATCGACATATTTGCAGCTAATTCCAGCCAAACAAAATGCTCTATCTTAGGGCAAAATAGGGTTGGACATTATAGGTTGGGCAGACAGGCTTTAACATTGGTTCCTATGGGGAAAAGGCCGATACATAAAGAACAAATTTTAGAGGCAATCTGTCAACCAAATTGCTTTGCTTAGTTTTGTATTATGCAACTGTCTTCAGAGAATAAGCTTGGAGGCAACTTTGAAAATATTTCCTTGTTAATTTTAATGTAAGGGTAAACTGGGATGGGCTTATTCCCCCTGGATGCACTAACAATCCCACATAGAGGGAACAATCTCACAGGGAGGGAATAATCAGAGTTACGTGAGGCTCCCACCCCTCCCCCCCCCCAGCCCCCGTGTTTACCCATTGCCGACCCCCAGCCCTCGGCTGGTTTCAGCATGTCGCACCCTGGAGGTAAAGGCTAAAGTATGGGTGAAACTGATGCTAGTTCCCGGCGGGACCTCTACACATACAATATGTTTAGGTATGTGGTGCTTTTTAAGCCAGACTTTTGTTTCTGGTGCACCGTGTGGGGATAATGTCAACATGGCATCATGCTCAATGGGATATCGTGCCGAGGTTATATCATAAAACAAGTCCTAATGAAATAATATTCATTAAAAGTACTATAAAATGTTTTATCAATGGCTGGTAAGAGATCACAAGTGTTAATAGTAATTTTCAACATGTAGAATGGTATATGCCAACGGGACTATTAGATCTGCCAATTAAATCTACCATTGTCAAACGGCCTCTCAAAATAGATACTAATTGTAATAGAAGTGTATACTTTTGTAATTGGGTCAGATTCTAGAACACAAGCCTGATTACACCACTACTACATTTGTCAAAATACATGACAGGATCTGAATGATGTTAAATGATAAGAGTCGATGCCAAACATACACTCTGGGCCTGGTAATATAACCGGACCTTAACCTTAAGCCCCATACCCACTAGGCGATTTTACCGTCAACGGGCTGTGAGTGACTGGGAGAATCATCGTCATCATTGCCAGGCGACTGTGATATTAAGCAAGTTTGATATTTTACTGGCGATTTAATTGGCAATCTTGCACCACATCGCCTGTCACCCATAAATCACACCATACCCACAGGGAATCACCCAGCAATCCAGAGTTGCTGGCGTTACTGGCAATTCTCCCAGTTGCCAGTCACTGCTAAAGTCGCTTGTCGGATATGGCCCTTAACCTTGACATGCTTGAAAGTCATGAACAAAAGAAAAGTATCTGTCCGTGTCCAGGATTTGGGGTAAGAAGGCAAAGGGAGTTAGGGTCAAGTCAAGTTGTCTGTGCATCACAGGGAACACTCAATACTTCCATGAAGAACATATTTTTTATATATCTTTCTTAAATGAATTGATTTTTAAACCAACTTGGAAAATATCAAATATATATAGATTTTGGAATTATGTGAATTCAAATTACAAAAAGTTGTATATGAATGGTATCTGAAGTAAATTGAGAATGCTTGTTAATGCAGCATTAGCCCTAAGCTTTCATCTTTGTGAAGACCACTAGAGGTGTGAAAGCTGGGGGCAGTTTTACCCAAGTCTGGGCCTGGTTATGACACCTTTGGGTCAGGATTGGCTGGCCAGGCATAAAAGGCAGAGCTCCAGTCTACAGGTATCCATTCACTGCTGGGACCTAGAGCAGGCAACACCAGGATAAATACAGGAGTAAAGGGCTGAGATCTAGGCCCTGACCATGTTTGCTCTGGTACCCTTGCTGCTATAGTCCCTGCCTTGTTGCTCTGCTGCCTTCCTGAGTAGAGTGCTGTTGGGTGAGAATATTCTTATTGCTTAGAAGGGACTTATTGTATCAGTATTCAGTATAGTCATATGTTGTATACTAGGGACAAATTATTGGTATGACTGTTATTGAATTGATAGTTTATTGTCAGTTGCTATTTCATATTTGTATGACATCATCTCCTGTCGCAAGAGTTGCCCCTGCCTCCCAACCTCCACCCCCCCTCCCCCCTCCCGTCCCCTGTCTGTTGCTAGTTGTGTTTAGACAGGCACCGTGTACTAGCCCAAGACGGGAAATGACCAATGACAAAGAACATGGCAGACAATAACTACATGCCATGTCTGTGACATGATGAGTCTGTGTATGATGGGTCACGGGACTAACAAATCACTCACAGAGTCACCCTACACCCGAGTGGGCAGTTCTATGATAAATGGGTGGTGTTGGATCGAACGATGCAACTGTAATTCTTGTCAAATCTCGTTATGGGTCTGAACCACTAAATTCGACATGGTGACACAGCCATTTCTTAAAATTCACATGGCGACGGGGCTATTTCTTAAATTTGACATGCGACACAGCAAATTAAGGACATGCAACATTACCATTTTACCACTAGTGACATGTCACAACAGAACTACGTCTTAAATTTGACATGCAACATTGGAATAAATAAGCGACAGAGACACACGACATTGCTGTTTTTTAAATTTGACATGTGACATTGGGACCCCCTGTCAAGAGCCCCGTAGTTGCTTCCAATAGTTTCCTGTTGTTTTTCTTAGAACGGAGGATCCAATTGAGAAAGTGTTCGGAAAAACGAACAGAAATTGTGTTCCCATTGGCTGATGTGACTCTAAATGTGAAACTTTTGATGAGTATTTGTTATGATTGTTTGATATTCAGATTCCCTTGTTATATAGGCGTTATGCACATGACGTCACATCGCCCCATAATGGACTGGGTGCCATATTGTTGATCAGCTTACAATGATAATAATCAACATTTAGCATGCATTTAGAACATACTATTTTCCTGATTTCATATTGGACAATAATATGATAATATCATTTTTGATGATCTAGAATTAATGTATGCCAGATTATTTAACCACCATGTGGTTATGATTGCCACATGTTGATCACCAAAAATGATCACGTGACCAGGTCTGCACGAGGTCTATATAATGTGCTATATGACATGATGTCTATTATAATCATGTCTGTAGCTAAGAACTGCGCATCCCAACACGTTTATGTAATTTGAGCCACTCTTTCTTTTACTGCACTCTGAAGAATAATACAACAGGGGATGTTGCTGCAGGGAACATATACGGGTTATTATGTTCTCCGGTTTGTTTAGATAGTTGGAATTGGTTTGCGGCACATTTATGTTTTTAGGGAGGGCAGGGTCCCGCTGGATTGCTGAGTTTAACCTTAAAAGGGGGTATCCACTGAGGAATAATGTTCCCAGTTCTGGAGAAGAACTAGTCAAAAACAATCAAAACTGGACGAAAAACGACGAGAAATTAATTATGTTTGAGCAAAGATCTAGCAAAACTGTTGCTTGGAATATATCTGCATTGTTAGGCTTTGGTTGCCTGTGAATCTTAATTCAATAAGAATTCCAGTAGCATCGCTCAAAGATTTCCCCCCTTTATATCTTCAAGTGAATGCAGCAGGGGTAGACACATAATTCTTGAAGTACTAAAATGACGTGCACTTGCGTGTATGCATTCATCATTTCCCCCTCTTTTTGTAGTTGAGTGGTCCACCAAAAGGGAGTTGGGGGGCAGAACTCTCAGGACGCCCCCCTGGATCTGCCCCTGAATGCATTTCACGCAATCCACTTTTCGACTCAAAGCTTTACCCTAGGAAACGTTAAATTAAAGCTGAACAAGTTTTTGTGCCTAT
The DNA here is from genome assembly GCA_936440205.1 of Lepidonotus clava. Lineage (NCBI taxonomy): Eukaryota > Metazoa > Annelida > Polychaeta > Phyllodocida > Polynoidae > Lepidonotus > Lepidonotus clava. The sequence goes on along the minus strand of OW387136.1, from coordinate 1,194,816 downwards.
CCTGTAACAGGGTGGAGTTGCAAAACACTCCGCTACACTAAACATATCAGTGTATATTGCATAACGCGCAGATTGACATAGTGTTGCAAATTTCGTTTCTTTTTGGGGGGAATCCGTTAAACAGTGATTCCATTAAGTAATATATCTTTCACTTCCAATACTTAACGGAAGATTTGTTAAAATCAGCTTTTACAGAAATGTGTTAACAGATTTTTCAACCCCAGGTTCTCTACTATCTCTTCTGCAATAGTTAATATCCGTCAAACATCCGTTAAATATACAGTACAATTATCCCCCCCCCCTAGAAGTTAGGTACAAACCATCAGAGGGAAGAAAATAAATTAAGCGATAGCTATGGATTCCTTGTTGGGGAAATTTTCTCAAAACAGACGCTTCTGACATTGATCTTATGCGACTGAGGCAGCAGTTTCGTAACTAGCTTTGTGAGGTACAATGTTTTTTGGCAGGAGATTATAGATAACAATGGGAAGTCTATGATATAAACAGAAAACAATAGGCAATGTCGGGTCACCCCGGGAGGTCAGGGAAGGGGCATGGAGGGAACCGAGCTGTGTGAGAAGACGACTAGAGAAACAGAGAGGTGTATACACAAAAGGGATAAACAAAAACAGGAATGGGAAAGGAACTGTCCTCCTCCCAAAGGTAAAGAGGGGGAACTTATGTCATCTTCCGTAAAGGGGATGCAGGAAAACCACGGTTTCTAGTTAAACCCTTTCTTTATTATATTGTATTGTATTGTCCCAAACTGTCCCAAAATGTCCCAAATGGTCCCAAATGGTCCAAAATACAACATATTTATCATGACGCCCCTAGACCACAGGCAAGCTAGATATGAAATGGAACAAATCATTTTTGTATTTTGTGCTGTTACATATATACTACATTATGATTGAGTTCAATGTAATAAAATAGTAACTGTTGCCTTTGTATACATTTGTGCGTGTATGAATTATGTATCAATATTAATATTTTAAAAAAATCGAAATTTAACACATGAAGGCACAGAGTATTTTGCCATATTTCTTTAACTGACGGCCCTGTCTCCCTACAATTGAGACAGTGGTGACCTGATACTCCAAATAAGGCAGGTTAGTTTTATATAGCCTTGTTCCCCAGGGAAGATAAGATTAAGAAACGAGTAACTTCGTCCCCTGGGGAAGGCAGTGATACTATCAGCCTTGTCCCTAGGGAAGTCTGTGATACTAGCAGCCTTGTCCCTAGGGAAGTCTGTGATACTAGCAGCCTTGTCCCTAGGGAAGGCAGTGACACTAACAGCCTTGTCCCTAGGGAAGGAAGTGATACTAACAGCCTTTGCCTAGGGAAGGCTGTGATACGAGCAGCCTTGTCCCTTGGGAACCCAGGCAAGCAGTGACGTAGCAAGAACATTCTGCGACTGTACTTTTTTAGTTAATCTAAAACCTATCCAATCATAACGTAACAATAACATTATTTTAGGTAAAGTTACAACTTATCAAAAAAGAACATTATGATAACATTATATTTTGGTCGAGTTGTTACCTAACTGATAAAGAATGTCATAATAACGTTATTATGACGTGAAAGAATGTTACAAGAACATCACAAGAAGGTTTTATTGCAACGTCACAATGTAAGGTTCGAAAGATGTCTTTGGGTGTCATGAAAATAACGTAACAAGAACCAAAGCATGACTCACCAGAACATTATAATAACATTATTATGACGTCATATTCTTGCTTGGGAAGGCTGTGATGCTAGCAGCCTTGTCCCTAGGGAAGGCAGTGATACTGGCAGCCTTGTCCCTAGGGAAGGCAGTGACACTAACAGCCTTGTCACTAAGGAGGGCTGTATTACTAGCAGCCTTGTCCTGAGGGAAGGCAGTGATACTAGCAGCCTCGTCCCTAGAGAAGGCAGTGATACTAGCAGCCTTCTCCTTAGGGAAGGCTGTGATACTAGCAGCCTTGTGCCTAGGGAAGGCAGTGATTGTAACAGCCTTGTCTCCAAGGAAGGCTGTGATTCTAGAAGCCTTGTCCATAGAGAAGGCAGTGATACTAGTAGCCTTGTCCCTAGGGAGGGCAGTGAAACCTACAGCCTTGTCCCTAGAGAAGGCAGTGATACTAGTAGCCTAGTCTCCAGGGAAGGCAGAGATTCTCACAGCCTTGTCCCTAGGGAAGGCAGTGATTCTCGCAGCCTTCTCCCTAGGGAGGACAGTGATACTAGCAGCCCTGTCCCTAGGGAAAGCAGTGATACTAGCAGCCTCACCCTCCTCTCGAGAAGTCTGTGACACTAGCAGCCTCATCCCTAGGGAAGGCTGTGAAACTAGCAGCCTTGTCCTTAGTGAAGGCAGTGACACTGGCAGAGTCGTCACTAGGGAATTCAGTGACACTAGCAGACTCGTCACTAGGGAATTCAGTGACACTAGCAGACTCATTACTAGGGAATTCAGTGACACTAGCAGACTCATTACTAGGGAAGACAGTGAAACTAACAGCCTTGTCCCTAGGGAAGGCAGTGATACTAGCAGCCTCACCCTCCTCTCGAGAAGTCTGTGACACTAGCAGCCTCATCCCTAGGGAGAGCAGTGATACTTATTATAATAAGAAGGACAGCTGGGGGGCATCCAGGGGCATAGGGGATTGTAACATACAGAGGGCACATACCGAGGGTGAAGATTTGTAGGATCCCCATGTGTCGTACAGCCACCTGAGGACGACCCCTTAGGTACTTCTTTATTTTCTCACCCAAGAAATATTCAATATCTGTTAAAATAACTGACCACAAAGAGTGTTCACTGAGCGGTGCGTACGGCCTGGCAATACACCCTGCCTTCAATACATACTGCTCAGCGGGCGTGTGTGCAGGTGATAAAGCCTTGTCCCCAGGGAACAGCAGATCATACTTTTGAGTGCCTTGAAGGACACTGGTTTATTTTGGGGTAACAGTCAGTCTTTTATGGGTAACAGGTACATGCTGATTGGCTACAACACAATCACATGATATATCACCTCAAATCCTGTGTTTACCCCCATAAACCCCAAGTTATATGTGATTCAAGCTATTTTTGTACATTTCGTGGAATCTGATGTTTCGAGTTACTCGAAGTATTTCATGTGTCTATATAATTTGGGTATTTCGAACAACTTTCCCTAATAATTACACAATAATTTTAATGGTTTCTTGTGACAGGGGGCGGGGGGCAAGGCTGCAGGCTAAATTAGAGGTCTAGTCCTTAACCATCCAAGGATATTCCAAAGGGGCTTATCATCCCACTAGTCCCTTTCCCATGTGATTGACTGTAACAGGTCCTATACCCCCTTGTGTTCAGGGGGAACCTCCCACTGTAAAAAGACATGGGAAGTGAACCAAGGTCCCTCATATTTATGTGGCAAGACCCAGCCAAGCTGGTTTTTACTGATTAAAACAACTATGCCTCAGATAAATCTCCCAAAAGACACACCATAACATAACCTAGTTAACAAGTGAGCGACTCTCACTGTTAAATCTCATCCTAGGCAAGCAGCGACATAACAAGCACATTCTGCGTCCATTCATTTTTGGTTAGTCTATGACCTGCCCAATTCTCACTTAACTGTGACATTATTTTAGGTAAGGTTGAGACTTGCTAAAAAAAATAATGTTCTAATAACTGTTATTAGCATATTTTAGTGAAGTTGAGACCTTATTAATAAAGAATGTTATAATAATGTTATTATGAAATGAAAGAACATTACAAGAATGTCACAATAACGTCACAGTCCGATGTCACAAAGACGTTTTTGGGTGCCATTAAAACAATGTAATAAGAACCAAAGCAGAACTAAACAGAATGTTATAATAATTTTATGATAACGTCATATTTTTGCTTGAGAAGTCTCATTAAAATAGGACAACTGTACTTGTGTATGCTTAACTTACAATTACTTAAATGATATCATTAAGTACCAAATCAAGGGTTGGCATTACCCGCTTTCATTTGTCAATTATGTCAAATGCACTGAACTAGAGCCAAGAAGTATAATGCTGGCATATCAACAACTTATAGACCTTGTGAAACATGGACATGGTCAATTTTAATTCTAATTATGATAATTATTTAATGCCATTCAGTACAAGTTTTGAAATTAAAAGTAGTGTAGAAATGTATTCTAAATTATCCAGAAAGGTAAATACTAATGATTATAAATTGATGTGAGTAAAAGGTTTCCATTTTCAGAGGGGAAGCACATTTGCACTAATAAAGTTGTTAAGTAAGTGAGTATTAAATTAAGTAAGTTATAACTACCATTTATTATTTTCCTTTTATTACTCATGATATTTCCCATAATTTGGGACCCATCTCTTTAATCATATTTAATGCAATCTTATCTCAATTAGAAATAGTGAACGCTACCATCAACAACTGCTGGTCAGGGTATTACAAGTTTTCTGTTAAAACAAGTTAGAATTACCCCAAATTCGCCAAAACAATTCTGCCCCTGGTTCAATCAGGTGTGAATCAAGGCCTACAAAAAGCAAGGTTTTGCATATATAGGCCAAGTTCTAAAAAAATCTGCAAATTATTTGCAAATACATTATATATATCCATCTCTTTGCATACTCGTCATGAGCAGATTGGGTGGGGAGAGAGGTACGTAAGGTAATGTACCTGGGTTTTAATTCTGTGTTGAGTCAAATATTCTGAATCTTACCATGCATTTTTGACATTGTATGTAGCATGTCAAATATCAAATAAGATGCAAAGTTAAGATAATTTTAATATTCCATTCAGTCACCTGGCTTTACCAAATGTATCACTAAATATCATTAGAATGCGTAGATTTCTAATCTTTCTTCTTTATTTCTGGTCACTTCCTATATTTTCTGATTATTTCTTACGATTTATGATTATGTGACGTTCTCTGGTAAGTCGGGGTTGCCGATTCTTACGACAGAGGAACGTGGGGGTTGTTCGGGTCTCGGGGCGGACGGGGAATCCGGGCCAAGAACCGAGGTGTGTTTCTAGAGTCGTGCCTCGCGCACGAGGGGGGGCTGAGCGAATCGATCGGCACTCGATGTCGACGGAGGACTGCGGGGGAGGGAAATTATGGTAGGGGTACGGGTCGGCCGGGGAACGGTCCACCCCTGAGTTCCGGTCCGCGGGGGCGACGGGCCGACGGTCGCCTATTGTTTGGTAGCGTGGGGCCGAGCACGCCGCGCCCTCGTCCCCGCGGACTTCGCTCTCTCGTTCCGCTCCCCATGTCTTCGTACCATACTACGTCTCGGTTTCCGGTACTACTTCGGGCCTTCGTGCCCTACTTCGTTCCCTCGTTCCTCGTTCTTCGGGCCTTCGGGCCCCTTACCCTATGTTTCGACTACCTATCTCGGACTTCGACTGTTTTGTCCTAACTTCGACTTAATTACTCTATTCGGCTCATCTTTAGTGGTTGTTTCAGGAAAGAGGACACGTCTGGACACCAGGAGAACTGTTGAAGAACTCTGTTTATTCGGGCCTCACCGCCCCTTTATATACTAGAGAGGTCAGCCCTGATTGGCTGCCTTCGGTCACGTGACCTACAATTGACGTCACTTCCGGTTTATATATTCCGTTTCCGGTTTACATTTCACTTCCGGTTTACATATTTCCGGGTTTCGTTCCATTACGTTTTCGTTATTCGTTCTTTACATATTCGTTATTCGTTCTTTACATATTCGTTCTTTACATCTATTTCGTTCTTCGTTCTTTACATATTCGTTATTCGTTCTTTACATATTCGTTCTTTACATCTATTTCGTTCTTCGTTCTTTACATATTTCCATTATTATCTTATTTCTATCACCTTAACCTCCATGTATTTTGGCTGAATAGCCGTTCATCACACCCTCCCGCACCTTCTTGAAAGGTGGGAACACACGTTATACAAAATTTCAACACAGTTCATACAGCAATGACAACAGAACATACTCTAGAACCAGAAACATTTCAATCCTACGCTCCTTATCGGCAGAGGAGGAGGTGTCACCCTCTGTCCTCCCCGGTCAACTTCGGAGGGCCCCCGGGGCCTATCCGGCTAATTATTATTTCTCTTCTTTCTTCGTTTTTCTTTCTTCGTTTTTCTCTCTTCGTTTTTCTAAAAGTTCATATAATTCGTTTTTATATATCTTTTTATCTTCGTCAGAGTTCTCTTATCCTTGATCTATTTAGGACCTCCTGTTTTTCTCGTCTTTTAGGATGAGCGAGCCGGTCGTGGCTCTCCCACCCGGGACTGGGGATCGGTCGTGACCCCGTCGCCCCCGCTCCTTTCCTCTGGGCTCTGTTTACTTAGCCCCTCGGCGCGTTTTTCCTCGCCTTTTTACCCTCATTAGGACAGAGGGACCGGTCGTGGTCCTCCTGCCCGGGGCCATGGGTCGGTCGTGACCCGCAGTGCCCCCGTTCCCTTCGTTTTTCGTCGTCCAGACGTTCTCCCCTAGTTCGGGTGGAGAATCGGTCGCGACTCTCCCACCCAGAGGCCAGGGTCGGTCGTGACCCTTAGTCCTCTCGACCCTCGGTCCGTTCTGCCGTCGTCCAGACGTTCTCCCCTAGTTCGGGTGGAGAATCGGTCGCGACTCTCCCACCCAGAGGCCAGGGTCGGTCGTGACCCTTAGTCCTCTCGACCCTCGGTCCGTTCTGCCGTCGTCCAGACGTTCTCCCTTGTTTTTTTGGGTAGAGAATCGGTCGTGATTCTCCTACCCGGTCGGTCGTGACCCCTCGTTCTTCCGTAACTGTTACTCTTCTCTGCGTTCTCTTAGGTGATGATGATGATTTTAAGGATGAGTTGAAGAAGAAAGACTGATGCTTTTGTAGATAGAATGTTCTTTTTGGACTTCGCACCCTCGGTCGCCTCGGCATTCAGAGCCCCCCAGTGACTTTTTCACGGTTGGCAAGGACAACATGTTCGAGCCAGAGGCCAAGGTACCCAAAGAAGAAGATGGCGTTGTATGTGGAAAGGAACTTAACTTCATTCATTAAAGCTTAGAGTGGAAGCTTCAGCAGACGACGTCGCGGGTTTCGTGCTACTTGTGAAGCTTTGAGATGGAGTTCGGGTGAAGGTGAGACTGAGAAGATTAGAATCATTAATTATTGATGAAGTGTCCGTTTTCCGTACAGGAACTGAAGTTTGACTTTTACGACACATGTCCTCGTGGTTAACCCAGCATCAAGATGTTCCATCCTCGACCACGTCGACACATTTGAAGATTTCAGGATTTCAGACAGAGATGTCGGAGAGAGTCCACCATAATAAAGTATTTCCGTCACCGTTCCGGGCCCAAGTGGCATGACAACAACCGGAACGGAGACCTGATTTAAGAAGATAGTTTTGATGAAGTTTCTTTTTGATGACAGGAGCCGGTGCCTCTCATCCCTCCCCCCCCCCGTAAACAACGGCAGGAAGACAGTCCTCTTTGGGGCGAGAGGGAGGCTCCTTCGTTCTACTGATGAGATGATTTTCCTAAGAAGAGGATTCCTGTTTCGGGCACTCGGGCCCTCGTTCGTTTCCTAGGCTCTCGGGCCTCGCTCCTTTTGCTAAATTTTTCTCTTCGTCCTCCCGGAGGACCGTGCTTATTGACGATTTTCTTAAGACTGTAATACCAACAAATAGTTCGTTAATAGAGGTAAGTTTAAGATCCGGTCTGGTTTGATTTTGGAGTAAGGCCACAGTCGTCCACGGTGCCATGTCACATTGCATGGAGACACTATGCCTATGACGAACGCCGAGACAACAGCTCCGAGCCGTTCCGGGCTGCTCCTAGGTACGACGGTTCGAAGTTGGTAAGTTGAAGATATTAGTGAGAAGGAGAAGAAGAAGCCGTAGAAAGTGAAGATGGACGACATCAACTGGGACCTGCACCCAACGTCAACGTTTGAGATCCGGAACGGGCCCATTCACAATAAAATAGCATGTATAGAGAACTCATCCGATGAACTCCAAGAAGGATCGCTCCTCGTTGCTCTTTGCAGACCTCTTGATTTGTCTATCAGGGCATCCGCAGCCGACGTTCCAAGCACCACCTCCCTGTATATTGCAAAGATTACTTCCCTATATGTTTCAAAGACTATTTTGTTTCGTTCCTCGGGAAGAAGACATTAGGAAATACGACATGGAAGGAGTCTCTGTCGTTACAGCAGGTGAGAGATTAATATAAGTTTTAGTAAGTCTATTAAATTTTTTTCCGTTTCTCGTTCATGTATTGTTTTTACTATATATCACGGTCGGTCACGAGCCAGGGCTCCTAAGTTATCGTCCCTGCTCGTGCCTTGGTCCTCCGGGAGACATCTACGACTCGCCGCAATCCTTTCACGACTCGCTGCATCAACTCTGGCACGATAAAACCAGCATTCAGGTCGAAAAATTCCATTTTGCCGCTCTTCGTATGCGGTAAGAGGCTGAAGACAAGGAAACTCAGAAGATGATGGTACATGAATCCGGGTTCATCCACATTCTGATCGATCCATCCAAGATCAAGAAGACAAGGTTGCAGGAAGTAGAAGTGCCGCTAGAGGACAGAGGTCGTCTCTTCCTCGCCTCCAGATCGCTCAAGGCAGCGCGGGAGAAGGGTTTTCAGTCTTGGCCCGCGCCAGCCTTTCCTCCAGCGGCGAGTCGCCGGCCCACCGGTACCTTATTTACCCCGGCACGACCGTCGACTCAAAGACCACAATGACAACACTATCCGTCCTTTCTGATTTCCTTTCCTCGATTCCGCCTCCCAACTTTCACTCTCGCTCCCGGGTCGCCCGGCCCGTTATCCATTTCCGCGACCGGACGATCCCGTTCCATCTGCTCGGTCCCAACCAACGCAGCGGGCTCCAGGGAAGAAGAGGAACAGCTACAAACTTGTTTTTCCTCCTAGCGCCTCCTTCCGTCCCGTATTCGCCCCGCAGGCTTGGTAAGTTCATTCCAGTCATGGACCCTCCAGCTCGCTGATTACGCTCAACACCTCCTAACACATGTGGTTTCGTTCACTTCCGCAAGAAGGTTTCCATAAAGAAACTAATAAGAATAAATTAAGATAAGAATGTTCGAGCCCGCCAGTCCGTTCCCGATGAGTTTAAGTAAAGTTTTCGGGCCCGTCCAACGGTCTCCAGGAGAGTCTTTTATCCAGGCTTCGGCCTCCTGTGCGGCTCAGGTACCTCCGCCTCGGCCCGGTTCTCTCCCTGGGGGTTTGACACTATGGGTGAGGAGCCAACGCCCCGTAATCCCTCCCCACCCGACTCGCGACGCGCCATTTTCCGCCTCTGGTTCCGTCGCGCTGTTTTTCTTCCGTGCAAGACCTCGAGCAGCATCTACTTCACCCTTCTTCTTGGCGTCGGATCGGCAGCAACAGCCTCTCCTCCCTAGCGGGGAGCTCGAGAAGCTGATCCACCATTCCGCTCTGTTTTTCCGCCTCTCTTGTCGCCTTCAACAAGTCATCCAGTTGATCCTCGTTTTTGTGCATCACTAGGGTCTGAGCCAATTGGACGGTCCGGTTGTGTTCGTTAACTAGCTGGTCGACCCCCGGGAACTCCCTGGTCAACGGCCCCAGTGCCGCCGTCGGGAACTGCGCCATCGCTTCTTCAAATGTCTCTGGCTTGCGGCCCGTTTCTAGTGCCATCAGGAACGCCATAGACGCCGAAGCCATTGCTCTTGTCTTGGCCGTCATTCCTCGCACCTCCCTCGGGGGCCACGTCAGTTGCACCCGAATGGCCTTTTCCGCGTCCCAGTCCCGTACCGCTCGCGCCGTCACCGGAAAGTGTCCCTGTAAGACCTGGTGAACGGCCTGTGTCCGTAATAACTTGAGTCTCGGTGTTTCTCTAGATGGTCCTGCCGTCGGCATCTCCGCTCCGATAGACCCGAACACTGAATCCGCTCCCGACTCGTCCAATTCTTGTTTCTCCGGCTCGTATCCTCTGGTCTCGGCCTGCCCCAACTCCATGTCCTCTGAGTCTTCCACCTCCTCGTCCATGGACTGGGCAGCCGGCATTTGTAATCTGTGTATCACAACCCGCGGTTGTAGCGCCCGCCCGTGTTTGTCCTCGTCCTTGAGTGGGGTATCCGGTCCTGGCGGCGATCCCATACGTTCGGGCGACGGTGGTCCCGGGGTCTCCTCCGATCCTTGCGACCCGAAAAACGAGCTCCCCAAACTGGCCCGAGTCAGGTTGTCAACCGCCGCCCGTGTCTCTGGCGTGTCTGGTGCTACCGTAATGTCTCTCATTCGTTTCAATCCGGGGGGCGGCACTATCGGCTGCTTACATACCATCTTCTCCAGGGGTGAATCTGCTTTCGTCGGGGTAGGGGTAGAGAACAGCGGCTGTGTCGAGGCCGTCGACGCCGTGTCCTCCGGCCTGGCTGCATGCCGAACATACTTTACTTTCTCCACTCGCCCCGACGGTTTGAGTCCCTGCCTTTCTGCCATCTCGCGTAGAAACCTCCCTAGGTACAATGCTTCTCTTTCCACCAGCCGGCCTCCCTGTGCTTCCCGAATGCTGTCCTCCAGCTCCCGGTCGGATCTCGCCTCGTGGTAACCCCTGAACGATCCCTCCCGGTTCATTGTTCCTTTTAAATACCCGGGGTACCTCGGGTGTCGTGATTCGTATATCACCGATTTCTTATGAACTGTCATCATAGTAAATTGTGCGTCGCTACAAGGTGGTTCTAGTCCCGTGGTCCGTTTGACTCCTGTCGAGGTCTCAGGCTGTGATGGTCCCAGCTCTCCCGTGCTGCTAGACTCAGCGATAATCAAAGACCGATCGCTTCGGGCCGACATACTCCTGCCTGACTCCGACTGGTCCGAACTCGTTCCCTCCTCCAATTCTCTCGGGACTTTCTTGACCTTTTTCCACTTCTTCTTTCGCGACGGCTCCTCCGTCGGGCATCCCTGCGTCGGGGGCCTCTTGAAAGCGAGCGGCTCCTCTTCTTCTTTGACTTTTGGTCGTTGGTCGTCGGACGAGCTCACCAGTTCCACCACCTCAGCCCCCGGTGGTATTCCTGAGCAACCCGGCTTCGGGGTGGGTGTGGATGTCCGTCCTTTTCCTCTGCCTGGGAGTCCTCGTCCTCTCGGTTCCCGTGGTTCTCCCTGGGCGTTTAACTTCTTAATTCGGCTCTGTACTAACCCTGATATTTGGTCTGGTGTCAGGAGTGGTTTCGGGTTGACCACGGCTCGGCTCGCGCTTCGCGGCGACTCGGTGTCTTCCTTCCGTACTCCTTTCGCGGCCCTCCGAGGGGAACGACGCGTGGGTGTTGATCGTTCCGCCACCTCGGCCAGGGGTCCCTTCCCGGCTGCTTTGGCTGCTTGGGCTCCCTCGCCGGCCTCGTCGGCCTCTGATCCTTCTTCGGTTGCTACCTGCTCCAGCTGCTCGGCGTCGCTGTCCTCAGATCCTCTTGACGCCCTCGGGTAGTAAGGGATGCGGATCTGCCGTCGCGGCCTCTCCGGTGCCTCCTTATCCACCGCCCTCTCAGGGGGTTGAAACCCTTCTGGATGGCGCACCGCGTAGTCCCGTTCCATGTTGGCTACCCGGGCCGCCGTTTCATCCCCAGTAGCGAAACTGGTGTACGGCGGTCGTCCTTTCGGGTCCAAGGCGAACGCCGCAGCATACTCCAGCCTCAGAAGGGGGTCTTGCTTCGGCATCCCCCTCTGCAGGTTCCCTTCGTGTGATTCCGTCATGTGCTTTCTCCAGTCCTGGTGCGTCGAATAGGCTCGACTCGAACACACCGGGCACATGTAGTACTGCTTCCGGAATCCATCGTGCTGGCCTTTAATATGCTTGACCAAGTGCTTAAACTCCTTTCCGTGACAATGTCCTTCCCAGCACTGTCCGCTCATCGTGTCTGTTTTCCGGGCTTTCGGGGCTCGTTCCAATCTTGAAGCTCGTCCCGTCAGCCGTTTCCGTTTTTGTCTCGTGGTGATGCTGCTCGTCTCGCCTCTCTGCTTTTCTTCTTGTTTTCTTCTCCTTAGCTCAGTCTGCTCGTCTGCGATTCGATGAATCCTGGTCGGCTGACCAGAATGACCTGCTCCGGCGAGCGCTCTGCCTTTTATAGCCGCCGCAGGCGGAAGTGGGCGTGGCCTGCACTAGCGACCCCTAGCGTCAGACTCACCATCCACTTCTACGGTGGCGCCCCCTACTATTTTCCGGTCCCCGGGGCCCGCCGCTGGTCACCGCCTCGCCTGCTTTCTTTACCTCGCGGCCCTTCGCCCGTCCTCGCGTTTTTCCTAGGCCTTTTATTGCCCCACCGGACGCCCTCGGTCCTTTCATCCCTCGTCGCCTTTTCTTGCCTTTTTCATCTTGGCCCTCACAGTGCTTCCGCACACTTCCCGGAGAACACAGGGGCTCGGCGTTATCATCTCCTCGCCGCCGCCCCGTTCTCTTTGTCCTCTTTTATTCCTTTTATGACCTACTTTAAAGCCCGTCCTCGTTTCAGGCCTCGCCTTTTACAGCCGTCCGTTCGTTCCTCCGGCGTTCCCGAGAGTGCCGCATCTACTCTCCTCCGGTCTCCTGGACGCTGTAAAGCGGTATTACCAAGTCGGCATTACTTCAGAAGTCTTCACCAGCTTGCCACCGGGTCTGTCTTCCGTTGTAATCCAACCATCTTTTCCACGCTGTGGTTCCTCCGAACTGACCGGAAAGCGGCTCCGTGGGACTACTTTAGACATTCGGGCCGTCGTGGCTCCCGAACGCCGTTTTTCGTTCCAACCCCGCATTTCCCACCTATATTACATCCGCAAGAGAACCAATCTTCAGCTAGGTAGCAAATCTCTACAGCCTAACGACCTGCACTCCTACTGTAGTGGTCAACGCACCGCCCCGACTCAATGGCCCCAGGTTGATCAGTCCTTTTTGGCCAAAGCCTTTCTGTGTAGCGCCGATTTGGTCGTTCCCTTGGTCCTCTTCCACCTGCGGAATCGAGACACGAAAACGACTTCATCACAAAAAGGGGGTACCCCGTTTCCTTACGTGCCCTAGCGCGCCCCACCCCAAGCATTTACTGTGCAGCCTCGTATCCTTGCTGGTCAGCTACCATCCAAGCTGGCGCAGCGTGTCCTCGGTAGGGTTCCAGGCGGTCCACATGGACCACCCCCCCCGGTTTCCCTCGTTTCTTCCGTACTACCACCCGTCCTCGGTCAAGCACCTTGACGATCAGTGCAGGGCCTATCCATGGAAATCGCAACTTCGTTCCCTTGTCCCTATCCACTACCGTATCGTGCACCCAGACCAGTTCTCCGGCGTGGTATTCCCGCCGAGTCACCTTCCCATCATACTCGTGTTTCTGATGGATGGCGGCTCGTTTCAGCCCCGTCCGGGCCTCCCGATAGGCCGCGACTAGCCCTTCCTCTAGGCTTTCCACATAGTCGCTTACCCGTCGGGGTTCCTCCTCTGGTCCTAGAGGTCTCCCATAAATCGCCTGTCGCGGCATCATGGTCTGTCGGCCCAGCATCATCATGTTCGGTGTCACTCCCGTGCTGGCTTGCGGCGTTGCTCTATAACTCATCATCACGAGCGGGACCATCTCGTCCCATTCCCGACCTGTCGCTCGGCAGCTGGCTTTCAAACAACACCCCAAAGTACGGAAACTTCGTTCTATGTACCCGTCACTCCTGGGGTGGTACGGCGTCGTTCTTGTTTTGTGAATCCCGAATAGTGCACAGACCTGAGCCACCACCTCGGATTCGAAATTCGTTCCTTGATCCGAGTGTAGTTCCCGAAACGCGCCGTACCGTGCTACTACTTCTTCAACCAGTTTGTTCGCCACTGTCGTTGCCTTTTGATCCGGGATCGGGAAACACTCCAACCATTTGGTGAAATAGCATCCCACCATCAGGCAATACTTATTTCCTCGTTTGGTGACTGGGTACGGGCCCGAAACATCCATGGCCAGCCGTTCCATCGGCTCCCCCACTATGTACTGATGTAGCGGCTCCCGTCTTCCTCTCCCCTTTTTCAGCAACGCGCAATCACATTCTCGACATTCCTTCCGCACGTCTTCCCGGAGTCCCGGCCAGTAAAACCCTTGTTCCAACAGGGCCGTCGTCCTGGCGACTCCTAAATGCGCTCCTGCCGCGCCTCCATGGTATTCCCTTACCAGCTTGGCCCGTTCCCCTCGGGGAACGACCAACTGGTTCCTCCAACCATGTCCTTCCAGTTCCCAGTACTTCCGATGCAGCACGCCATCCCTGAGGCTTAATCGTTCCCATTGCCTCCATAGGATCTTTGTTTCTCGGGATTCCGGAGATATGGCCTCCCAACCTGGCCGGTCCGCATCTTTTTCCATCCGTGCGACAATCGGCCCTATATCTCGATCCCTCCTCTGCGCTGCTCTCATCTCCTGCGGGGACCATCCGGGCTCGTACCCCCGGGCCCGCGTCACTACTCTCACTTGTTCGGTATTCTCGTGCTCCTCTCCACATTGTTTGCACGGATACCGGGACAACGCGTCAGCGTTCCCATGCTTCCTGCCCGGTCGGTGTTGGAACGACACATCATGCGAGTCGATAATCTCAATCCACCGAGCAGCCTGCCCCATCGGTTCCTTACTTCTCTGTAGCCAACTAACCGCGCTGTTATCCGTCCGGACTATCACGCGTTGACCATAGATGTAGCACCGAAAATGCTTCAAAGCTCGCACCACCGCCAACAGTTCTTTCCGCGTGGTGCAATACTTTCGTTCGTTTGACTCCAGGGTTTGGCTCGTGTAAGCTATCACCCGTTCCTCCCCTCTCTGCTCTTGTGATAGCACGGCTCCCGTTCCCACGTCACTGGCGTCTGTATCAAGCCACCATTGTCCTTCTTCCTCCGGGAATCCCAACACCGGGGCCTCCGTTAGCGCCTTCTTCATCGCATCAAATGCCTCTTGTCGTCTCGCGCTCCACACGAATGGTTCCTCCTTCGTTGCCAATTCATACAAGGGGGCAGCCAACTCCGTGAAGCCGTTTATATGCCTTCTATAGTACGAACATAATCCCACGAAGGCTCGTACCTCGTGGAGATCCCGCGGGACCGGCCACTCGGTTACTTGCCGACACTTTTCGGGGTCGGGTTCGATCCCGTTGAACGAGACAACGTGCCCCAAGAACGGAATCTTCTTCTGGAACAGCTTACATTTTCGCGCCTTTAACTTCAGTCCTGCAGCGTTCAGCCGGTCCAGAACCCGTACCAATCTTTCCAGAGTCACTTTGAACGTTGGTCCAAAGACCAGTATATCATCTAAGTATACCAGACACTCCTCCCACACGATTCCTCTGAGGATTCTTTCCATCAGTCTCTCGAAGGTGGCTGGGGCGTTCACTAGCCCGAATGGCATCACTTTGAACTCATATAATCCTCCTTGAGTCACGAAGGCCGTCTTTTCTTGGTCCTCCGGTGCCATCTCCACCTGCCAATATCCGCTCGCGAGATCCAGACTGCAGAAGAATAGGCTTCCTCCCAAAGTGTTGAGGCTGTCCTCTATCCGCGGGAGCGGATAGGCGTCCACTTTCGTAGCCTGGTTCAGTTTTCGGTAGTCAATACAGAACCTCGTTCCTCCGTCCTTCTTTTTGACTAGAACGGTCGGGCTACTCCACGCACTCCCGCTCTCTTGGATAATCCCTAAATTTAACATATCCTCCACCAGTGCTCGTTCTTCCTCTCTCCTGGTGGCCGGATACCGTCTGACCCTCTGCTTGATCGGCATCTGATCTCCCGTTTTAATTCGATGTTGTACTAAATCTGTCCGTCCTAACTCATGTTTCGAGGTCGCAAACATTTGTTCCCGGGCCATGATGGCTTTCTCCAGCTCTTCGCCCTCCTTCGTGGTCAGGTCTTTCTTAGCCTCCCCTATCATTTCAGCGAGCGCTCCTGGGGGTTCTTTTGCTTCACTTCCTACTCCTCGTACCTCTTGTACGAAGGTGGCTTCTCCGAGTACCCCGCCGGTTTCCAATTTCGCGCTCTCGGTCCCTCGGTTGGCCACCCAAACTTCATTTTCTTCTCCCAATGTCACCGTTCCTGGGATCACCTCCAGTCCCATAGGTAATCCAGCGCCGGTGGTGACAGCCAGCTGTCCACCCTGTCTTATGTCCATTCTCGCTACTACTGTTACTCGGGTCACTTGGAGTGGGGGTATTTCCGTCGTTTTCTCGATTCGCACGACCTGTCCTCCGACGGTAACTGCCCGAATCCCATCCGTTCTCTGTTCTACTCCCGGGATTCGTTCCCCCTCTCCCTCCCCCTCGGCGGGCAGGAAGATGGCACTCGCGTGGGGCTTAACTGTCAGCCGGTATTTCACCGCGAAGTCGTTTCCCAGGATCCCTTCATCTCTACCGATGTCTGCCACCATGAACGTCCACTCCAACACGCGTGTTCCCAATTTCACTGGCAAGTTCGTGCATCCATAGCACCGCAACGGACTACCATCTACCGAGCAGAGACGTCCTTCATATCCATCCAGTTCTTCTCTTTTTCGTCCCCACTCTCTCCAGAGTCGTTCCGACAGCAGACTGATCATAGATCCGGTATCAACCAAAAAACGGACGACACTCTCTCCCACCGTCCCGGCCACATAAAGTCCACATTCTCCCATGCCTACTACTTCTCTCGCCGCGCCCGAAGGGGGCCCCGCGCTTACTGCGACGGCGACTGTCCGTTTCCCTGACGCTGAGAACACTCTCTTGCGAAATGGCCCTTCTGGTGACAGTGATGACACTCTAAATCTTCTTTTCGCTTCTTAAACGCCTCCCTCCGGGCCGTTGCTTGTCTTCTAGCTTCCCGTTCCTCTGCCAATTCTTTCATCATCTCCTCCAACTTACCGTTCAAGGCCATGATCTGTGTATTGGCGTCCTCCTCGGGCTTCACTGCCCGCAGGAGGCGGCGTGAGTATCGTTCCTGTATTTCTACCACCTCTACCGCCTCCTCTAGTGTCTTGCATCCTTTCTCTGCACACTTCAGCTGAAGGTCTTCCCCAACTGCAGCCTGGAACGCATGTAATGCTGCTTTTTCCTGGCTAGCGTAGTCGTTGGAGAAGTAGGCCCTCGATGCCAGTCGCCGGGCATTATCAGCCAACTCCTTCGCTGTCTGGTTCTTTACACGTTTCAAGCCCGCCAACTCTTGCAGAGCATTACACGTGTCCTTCTCCTGACCGAACCTCCGGCGCAACGCATCCACCCTCGCCGAGTAACGGAGTCGTTCCCTGTCCGGGAGTCCGACAAAGTACATTCGTGCCGTTCCCGTCAGCGAGAGGAAAAGCATCGCCGCTTTTTCCTCGGCCGTCCAGCGTCCCAATGTTGCGTACTCCTCAAACTGGTTGATCCATCCCTCGAAATCCGGTTTACCGTCATACTTCTCTGGTCGTAAACTGAACTTCTTCAAACTCGCTCCTTCCTGGCCGGTCTGTTGTTGTTGAGCCCGCACATTCTGCTCATCCGTCGGGGTGGACGTTCCCATAAAATTAAACTGCCTACCCATTATGGTCGTGTCCTCCCCTTTTGTCTCGGTTTTCGCACCTCCTTTCTCCTCCCCACCTTCCTTGAAGGCGACGTCAGAATCCATCTGCTCGAAGACTGCCGCAGTCGCCATGAGTATCCAATACCGATGAAACACCCAAGATCCACAAGTCCGTATGTGCCTATTTCAGCACCACCGCTGCCACCAGTGTGACGTTCTCTGGTAAGTCGGGGTTGCCGATTCTTACGACAGAGGAACGTGGGGGTTGTTCGGGTCTCGGGGCGGACGGGGAATCCGGGCCAAGAACCGAGGTGTGTTTCTAGAGTCGTGCCTCGCGCACGAGGGGGGGCTGAGCGAATCGATCGGCACTCGATGTCGACGGAGGACTGCGGGGGAGGGAAATTATGGTAGGGGTACGGGTCGGCCGGGGAACGGTCCACCCCTGAGTTCCGGTCCGCGGGGGCGACGGGCCGACGGTCGCCTATTGTTTGGTAGCGTGGGGCCGAGCACGCCGCGCCCTCGTCCCCGCGGACTTCGCTCTCTCGTTCCGCTCCCCATGTCTTCGTACCATACTACGTCTCGGTTTCCGGTACTACTTCGGGCCTTCGTGCCCTACTTCGTTCCCTCGTTCCTCGTTCTTCGGGCCTTCGGGCCCCTTACCCTATGTTTCGACTACCTATCTCGGACTTCGACTGTTTTGTCCTAACTTCGACTTAATTACTCTATTCGGCTCATCTTTAGTGGTTGTTTCAGGAAAGAGGACACGTCTGGACACCAGGAGAACTGTTGAAGAACTCTGTTTATTCGGGCCTCACCGCCCCTTTATATACTAGAGAGGTCAGCCCTGATTGGCTGCCTTCGGTCACGTGACCTACAATTGACGTCACTTCCGGTTTATATATTCCGTTTCCGGTTTACATTTCACTTCCGGTTTACATATTTCCGGGTTTCGTTCCATTACGTTTTCGTTATTCGTTCTTTACATATTCGTTATTCGTTCTTTACATATTCGTTCTTTACATCTATTTCGTTCTTCGTTCTTTACATATTCGTTATTCGTTCTTTACATATTCGTTCTTTACATCTATTTCGTTCTTCGTTCTTTACATATTTCCATTATTATCTTATTTCTATCACCTTAACCTCCATGTATTTTGGCTGAATAGCCGTTCATCACAATTACATTAACAACGAGATTCGGCCTGACTTCCATTTGTATTGCGCAATGAATTTCATTTAGCAGCTTCAACAGAGCAGAGCTACCGTTATACAGTTCACTATCTACATGTATGACTGTTACAATTAGTAGATAGTACTACTGTAGTAGGGGTAATAACAGTAACCGATGCTGTAATTGGAGGTTGACATTATGGGACACCCAAAGTGCTAACATACAATGGCCTGATGATAAATTGCTACTCAAAAAGGCAGTTATACGAGTACAACAATGACAAACCAAGGACACTTTGTCACGTTTAGTGTATTACAAAATACCGTGGATCAACTAATGTATGTAAACAGTATTATGTAATAATGAAAGATAAACCTGCCCCAACCGTGAACAACGTTTGTTAACTTAGGACTTAATTTCTAGGTATAAGTGTTTACGAAGATATCTCATTCAGGACCTTGTAAAATAAAGTCAAACCACATGTGTATAATAAGTTGGCATTCTTGCGCCATTTTTGTACAACCAACCTGTGCGTTTTTATATTACTCCGCTGTTTTCGGAATTGCCAAGTTATCAAGATATATTGGTTTATAATAATCCCCGTAAACTGAACATAAATTTCGGACTTTTTAAGTCATCTAATACATAGAGTTGCTCGTATTGTTTTCTGAGAGGGGCTGGTGACGTCTCTGATCTAATTGCAACTGTTGTTAACAAGGTACAGGAGGAAACCTAGGTGTCACTCAACTCCTGTTACAAATGTTTTCCTGATAACTTGTTCCTTGGCTTGTTTGATAAAAAAAAAATAAACTAGCGGAAATTAGCATGTCATAAGTCAACCAAGCCCTCTTTCACTGTCTTTATAGTAATGGGAATTTGATTCGTTCACGGAGCGTTTAGGTTACCTTAATGAAGTAAGTTTGGGAGGTCCTAATATAGCCCAATTAGTTTCCTTTATGAAGCAACTTTTCCTTTCAAATCACTACAGTTGATCTTTAGGGGAAGCATGAAATCTCTGCATCAACAAAATTTTACTTTTCTTATGAAGCAGGCTATAGGCTTGTGAACTTGTCTAAAAATTGAAAGTAGGGAATTAGACAGTGTGCCTAAGACATTTAGTCCGTGAGAAGATGTATTCGCGAAGGTAGCAATGTGTGTGATACATTGCTAAACAGATGCACATTTTATTGGCCACATGTATGCATGTCATAATTATTTGGTGGGGGGGGGGGGTAAGCAATCAGCCATATAGTATACGTCCCAGTACCTTTGATGGTTAGCTAACATCAACGACCAATTTATCAACTTCAAACATGACATAGCGTTTAGGACAGAGTATAGGAATGCACTCGTAAATCCAACGTTACAAATTGAATACCGCTGCCGTGGCTTTTGTGGGGGTCTAGATGGGGGTCCCGATGCCGCGTGTCGACTTAAAAACAGCAACGTCGCATGTCTCTGTCGCCTATTTTTTGTCTCAATGTTGCCTGTCAAATTTAATAAATACATATAACCAACCAAGAAGGGAGTACGAGGGTACTTATCACCCCGAGCCTGGGCTCCAGTATCAGCCCGAGACCAGAGCCCGCAGGGCTGGTCACAGGCGAGGGGTGATAAGTGCACGAGTACTCCCTTTGAGGTTGGTTATGGATTTATTATACCTTAGCCCCAGACATTCTCCATAATTTAGAAAGAAATACCTGCAAAATTCCACTCAGCTGGGCCACTACAGACGTCCGTAGTGGCCGTCGACGTCTGTAGTGGCCGTCCATAGCGGCCCCTATTATCGCCCATCTGAACGTAGGCATTTAAATGCGTTTTTCATCCGTTTTTGAGAATTTTTAGTCTTTATTTTAGATATCTAAGGATAGATTAATGTATACAAATACAAAATCTGGCATATTTTAGGTAAAACATGCGTGAAATAACGCATTATCACGGACTATTTTCGTGGAGGTTTATGCGTTGTGCGGTTTATATTCCTACGCGGTTTCCCGCGCGGCCTACTTGTTTTTATCACACTGCAGTGTGATAAAAGGCAGGTTATCACACGAGCATGATAATTCATGCGTTAGACTCTTAACTACTAAAGCTGTATTGCACTAAGGTATGATAAATATTCATGTCACATGTCACTAAGGTTTTAAAGCTGTCTGTCATGTCGTTAAGGCCCCATGTCGCATGTCGATTTTAAGAAATGACTGTGCACCGTGTCAAATTTAGTGGTCCAGACCCACTATTGTGAATTAACATGGTTATCCTGATCACCATGGTAACATCGGGGCCAGCGGGCCTGTGGGTCAGAGGTCGTTGTCATAGGGGGCCTCGTGTTTGATCAGGGTGGTAGGGGGCCCGGCACGGCTTACTACCCTTATTATCGCTCAGTCCAAGGTCATAATGTCACAATGTCATCGAGTCATCGCCGAGAGTCGGCATCATTCAATATGTCGATTTGTAACCTCTACATGGTTGAACTTACGAGCAGAAAAAAGAGACTTATAAAATTATCTTGCAATTGAAATTACATCAGATACAGCAGGCCTATAATGTTTTCATGAAATAATGCAATCACTTCTGATTGTATCATTTCATACAATAGTCATGCTATACATGCCCTGGAACGTGCGTATGAAGTCATAAAAAGTGCTATATTATTTTCAGAGTTGCATCTGATTACAACTTTTTCTCATATTGTTCCATCATTGAATTCCTCACAATGTACTATTATACAACCGTACAACCTTATTTTCTCTTTGGTCATGCATACGATCTCTTTGATCACCTAAGCAACATGTATTTTAAAAGGGTTTTGGTTAAATCTGATGGGAACCATGGTAAATCTGAAAGGGTTTTACTTTGATGTTTAAAATTCTAAAGGGGTTCCAAGACTGTTACAGGAGTTGGTCTCACTGAATTTCTCCATCGTATCTGAGATCCTGGTGGAAATACTCCCACATATCCCTACCCCTTCAGGCCTTAGGGTATTAAAAGGAGTATCTGAACACGTATATGGCCATATGACCTTATCTTTATAGGGTCTGTATACAAGCTTTTAACCACTTGACTTCTTTCTTTACTATTTCTAGCTAAACCTCCGGGACTACAAGGCCTCCCTTGGCCCCGTCCCCACCACAGGCCATAGTCCTTTCATGACCTAGATACCTCTTGCATAATAGCTCCTTACACCCAAAAGAGCCAATGGCTACTAGTTGCAACTTATAATCTGCAAGAAATTCTTTTATTGGCCCTCTATAAATGACATGGGGAACCCCTTTGATGGTTTTTTTGGTGCTGGCTTGTTTATGGTCCTATCTGCCATAAACCAGAAGCCCCAAAGCATGCTGGGATGCAGGGCTGAATTCCTACCTAAAATGGTTGCTGGTTAACAGTCCTAGTTTGAGCACCTATAGCAGACCCGTATGTAACTACAGTCTACATAGCAACAGACCACACAGTTCACGTGCCTAGTCCTGACCACAAAACCTCAGTCCTTCTTGAAGCAGAGACAGAACTCTTCAACTACAAGGGCGGATCAAGGATTTGTGGGGAGTATTAGGGATGGAGGGAGGGGGTCAGCATATAGGCGAAGTACTAAAATGTACTTTGTTTTGAATGCATGCGACCCCCTTTTGAGAAGTAGAGACTTCAGTAGATCAAAAATGTAATTCCGTATAGCTGGAAAGGGGGTCCAGACAAAGAAATTCTGCTTACCCCTACCAGGATAAAGAAGAGAATAATTTATTCGACACATCGATATATTTTCCTAAAGGCTATAAAATGATGAGTATCGCACCTCCAGTTCATGATCAACCCACATTGAACTGGCTTATATTAATAGTACGAATATAAATTCTGACAAACATATATACACGTATGTCTCATCCTAACGGTAATAAAGTAACCACATCCAGGCCCGGATCTAGGGGGGGGGGGTGCCACCCCCATCCCCTTTTTTTGGGGAGGGGCATTTTCTTTTTTTTAATGTAATATCCCCATGCGGCCCAAAACTTTGCTATAGCGCCCTTTTCTGGATCCGCCCGTGGCAATGATTCTATGATCATAGTGTACGGTCAGAGAGTACAGTATCTGGCGTTCTACTGTGGTTGTTCTACGGTATACATAAGGAAAGGTTGTTATTGTTCATTGGAAAAAATGCAGATTGTGAATCCCCAGACAATTACACACATCAGGATAACAATGCCCAGACCAGGGAGGGTAAACCAGGAGAATTAACTGGAGCAGTATCTGTCTGCTCGGCCAAGCTTAAGGGACAATGTGAATCTACTTCTTCCTGATGTTATGTGAATCGAATCAAATCGGTCAAATTGTATATTTTATTAAGCAAGACAATTTCACATGTTACACGTGTTCTTCCAGTCTTGTATGATGAGAGGAGAAAAAAAATATAAACAAAAAGCAATATACATGTATTCATTCAATGACACGCATGCACTGCGTGAATATAAGGTCTCGTGGCCATATCGTGGCCATATAAACCACCATATAAACATTTAGAGTAAAATGTTTTTCCGTACGGGAATATTGATAAAGTGCATAATTATTTGTGTAAGACTGATAACTCAAAAATGTTTGTATGGTCAAATACTAAGATAACTAAGATTTCAAAAGGCATGACTTTGCTTGACCAAGTCCTTCATGATTAAATTCAGTAAGGCTTATGTTATTCATGTTCGGAAGACTTTTGAACACACTTTACAACACATCCTATTACAAAAGTACCGAAAGTAATGGTACAATACTTCACTGCTAACATTATGAATTACATATAGGGTGTACACTGTATCTGCTATTATATTATGTTCCGAATTTATCACTTTCTATACCAATGTTATTTATCCCCTTTTGTAATGACAATATGTGTAAAGTGTATACCACGTTTTATCTACGCATCTACACATTATCCAGATACATTTACAAGTTTGAACTCCCTGACCTTTGTCTGGGTATGTTTACTAGGGTCAAGCACTTACACCTATACACAGACAGTACTCTAAGGGCCTCTCAGGGTGCCTTTATTGTTTAATTCACCATTAGCCATACGTGGGATTCTATTTCCAGAATTCCCCACAATCTATTAGAATAGACACCGATGGGTAAGAGCCAATTTACAAAACTATTCAGCCGATCTCAAAAGGTAATACTAATATAAGACGACCCGCGGGGATTGTCAGAGGGTCGACAGATGAACTGCCGAGCAGCGTACTGCCCAAGGGAGAAGCCCGTGGGCAGTAAGCTGCCCATAGGTTTGTCCGACAACCCGAGGACGACCCCTGTCGTTCGTCTTTATTTTATCACCCAAGCAAAACCAAATAACTGAATAACAATGAAAAAAACAAAGAGCTCATTCTTCCGGCATAGCGTGACTTCATTCGTTATGCGACGAGCATCCCGGAGTACAGGAATGTATTCATCCGTGCTTGAAAAAGAAAAAATCCTAAAATTTGACGTACAGCCCCCCCCCCCCCCCCCCAAAGTTTATTCTGCGATAATTTTCTATAAAAGTTAAGGTCATCTCAGTTTGAATTTCATAATTTTTCACCAAGAATTGAAAAATTGCCATCGAATTAAACATTTTTGGATTGTGCGGAACTACTTTTTCTGAACCAAGCGGTACATACAGGATGGCCCTACATTAACTCTTTATATGTACCGCTCCTCGGCGGAGCGGGTGATACAAACATCAAACTTTATGTCCACTTTATCCACATTTTTGTGATGAAAATTTTGAACTAAATGATGGAAAGAGAGGTGGATACTCTGGCGTCCAAGTTTTATTTTATTTATAAAGTCATACCTTGCTGGATCCAGGCCAAATCCCTGACCTCAACAACAGGGGTGGATCCAGGTGGGGGGGGGGGGGGGGGGCATCCTGTGGGTCCTGACACCCCCCTCCCCCATTTGGTGGACCCTAAACTACAAAAAGAGGGTAGAAATATTAATATTGTGCGTGTGCGCGCGATTGTTTTCCTTTTTAGTACTTAGCCTATAAGTGCTGACCCCTCCCCTCTATTTTTCCCTTTATCCGTCCCTGAACCACGACCCGTTCCAGGACCTGCTACCTTTACAAAGATACAGACAAACCTGCCTTTGGCTGTGTTTAACGAGGCATTGTAAAGTGACAACCTGGATACTTCTTTTCTTTCCTGGTTGTCTGTTGTATCCCCAAAGTCCCGTTTCCCTCAGGCAGCAATTACTATGGACAGAGGGTGAGTCTAGGATAAATCAATTTTTACTGTAGGGAAGCCAGAACTATTATTGTTTATGTGCAGAGCCAAGGTCACGTTCTGTGACGTTTTGATAACTTTCTGCGACGTCGTGAACGTAAAAACATGAGTGAAATGCAACAGTATTTGCAAGCACACAACCGTTCGCTGGTGATCACAATTTCTTACAGCTGTTTGTAGTCGTCACCTATTCTCTATTCCAATCGTTTTGTGGGCCCGGATCCCACCTTATGTCTAATGTCCGAATGATTTAATCATTAATGAATGAATGATTCTATGTGTATATACGTGTGTATATCATTAATGAATGAATAAATGAAAAAAAACACGAATGAATTAAGGAACAAACAACTGTAGGAAAAAAAATAATTAAGAAATGTAGGTAGGTATACAAATGTACAATTATGCTGACACACACATGCACACACAAGCACACACACGCACGTTCATACATTCATATGAATTTATGCTTGTATCTCTACCATATAAAATAACCCAGTTTAAAGGCTGTTTTATGACTGATGATAGCCTACCTCCCCTGAGGTGACATTTCCTGGCCGTGCCGATACAAGTTATCAGGCCAAGAGTTACATGCTGCATTAGACTCCGTTTCAACATCAGTCAAACATAACAAGGGGTAAAAAAACGATTACGTGTAATTTCCACCAATCATATCACCCGCCCACACTCGGCCCTTGGCCGCTTGCCGAACCTCTGTCCTCTTTTCCCTACCCGCTACGACACCATCAATGGTCCTACTATGAGTGACATAGACTCTGTAGTGTGGGTACATATGTAAGTACATATTATGTATGTCTACACATATGAGCATATGATGTTGTTATAAAGTGACAGCAATGTTCTGTATGGTTCTGCTTTGGTTTTTGTTACATTATTTTGATGGCACCCAAAACCGTCTTTAGAACCTAACATTGTGACGTCCCAGTGTGATGTTATTGTTACGGTCACAGAATGTGCTTGTTACGTTGCTGCTTGCCTGTGTGTGTGCGTGTTTGCATGAATGTGTGTGTGTGTGTGTGTGTGTGTGTACAAATGTAAGTATACATGTATATCTATTTACGTATTTATTCTTAAATTCAATTTTGTCTCAATGTGTTTGTAGATACGTTGATGACAATAGGATGCTGATGCATCATTAGTTTAAGTATGGCTCATATCCGAAGGTCTAGACTTTGTATCCGCAGCTATATATTATTGGATCTATAAGTGATATTTGGCCCTCTGCCTTTGTCAGGAAAATAGTTGTAACCTAAAGTAGCTGGTAATGAGCCATAGCTTTGACTGTTCATCACTAACGTCAGTCCCTTAAATTAAAGCCTCATAAAACCCATAGGGGTATTGCGCCAATTACCATGTATTGATATACCATAACTGGTATTGGCTATGTGCTTACTGAAGTGGTTTGATCAAAACAAGGATAAAGTTGATATGCCGGAAGCATATACTGCCAAGGCTATACATGATGCAAGGATATGTTAGATACAAAATATATCATGAAAAGGAAACATATTCAAATGATACTTGTTTCTTAACTATGATATAATATAGACATCGGTGCTATAATCCCGTATAAAAAGGAGACAAATGTGTAAAATATAACTTAATGCTGTTCTCCATGATAACTATTTCCCCAATGTTTTATAGCCAACCCAACCAAGAATGCAACGTTATTATTATGTTGCAGCAACATTCTAGCTGGTTCTGTATATTGGTTCTTGTTATGTTCTTTTAATTACTCCCAATCATGTCGCTGCAAAATACTGCTGTGACATTGTACTGTCATATTTTAACAACATTCTGGTAATACGTCCTTCAACTCAAACAGAATTTTCTTTTAACATCCACCAATAACGTAACTGTTACATGCCCTCTCATCAACTAACAAACGTGGCTGGCAAGGCACCTAATCATCTGAAACAAACTATCGAGATGACATGTTTCACTACTCCGACCGACTCACATCAGTGATAGGGGTGGTGTGGTCTTGTGTCAAACCTCAATGATGTAGTCAATAGGGGATGGCCTTGTTGTGTGAATCATTATTGACATTAAGTGGGACTAAAAAAGGGAGAGAGGCATGTGCTGACAGTTACTAGTACCCGTTTTGTCACTAAAAGATATAAGGGGGTCAAACAATAATATTATGTTGTATTTCATTGATAAACTCATGTTTGCTATCATCACATGATGTCGCACACAAGGGGGTGAGTGGGTAGGTTAAAAGTGTAACACTACCTGAATATTGGCCTTACAGTCATGTTTACAACAGAACATTCAGTGTGATGGGGGTAGGGGGGCTCTAAAAGTACCCCCAAATTGTGACATCATTACAGTTACAGCAATGTCAAATATGATCCTTTAAGTTTGATGCCGTCCGTTGTATAGACTTACGTGTTCATCATTAATGAGTGGTTATGTTATCCCAATCAACAATGGAAAAATGGGCAAACTTTATTATTATGATAAATGGTTTATGATATGTGTTGCTATTCACCCTTCTGATTATATCTAGCTTGTCATGTGCACAGACTTTCAAGAAGTGTCCCATCTGAAACGTAGGAGTTACTCAAACCTTTGTCCTGTGACATCTTTAGAAATCTTTTTTAATCCTGAAAATTTGATACATGCACTATTTAACCAAAGTGGACAAGGGATAACAAAGGATATTCTTACCCCATACTTTAAAGAATTCATATATATACCCCTTCCCAAGTTGGGCTAAAGTACGCATTCAATTTTAAACAAATTACAATCCCCCTTCGTAGTATCCATGTATATGTTAGGCCTTGCATCCTCCTATATAGATACACCAAGTCCACCTACCGTGCCAATCAGGTGTAGATCCACGAGATTTATTATGTGTCTTAGGTCCTTTTAATGTTATCCTCGAACTCAGTGTGTCTTAGGCCTGGTGTGTCCTTACAGCAGTATCCGAGACACCAGCCTGTCCTTAGGACGTTATGTTTGAGACCAAAGTGTGTCTTAGGTCCAGTGTGTCCATATAAAGGTATCCAGAACCTAAATGTGTCTTAGGTCCAAGGTGTCTTTATAGCATTATATGAATCCTCAGTGTATCTTAGTTTCAGTCGGTCATTTTAATGTTATCAAGAACCTCGGTATCTTAGGTCCAGTGTCTATTCATAATGTTATCTGGCATCGCAATGTGTCTTAAGTTTGTTGAGTCCTTATAATGTTATCTGTGACTTCAGTGTGTCTTAGGGTCATACATGTCCTTATAACATTATCAGAGACTTCGATGTCTTAGGTCCAGTGCATCCTTGTAATGTTATCAATGTTATCAAGTTTATCCGGGACCTTAATGTGTCTTAGGTCCAGCATATCTGTGTGTCCTCGTAACGTTATCCAAGTCTTTGATGTAACTTAGGTCCAGGGTGTCCTTATAACGTTATCCAAGAACTCAATGTGTCTCAGGGTTATCCGGGGCCTGAGGTCCTGCCTGTCCGGATCACGTTTCCTGGGAACTCTCACCCATCGAGGGGACCCTTGAATGTGGCACCACTAGTACACGACGTTAGATCTCACCGACAGTACAGGTGTCTGTGTGGTCAGAGGGGTAGGGGGGCAGGGGGAGGGGGTTGGATGGGTTGGGTGTTTTCTCGATGAAAATTTTGTGTTTGTGTGTCTTAGGTGTGTTTGTAAGCGTATGTGTGTGTGACATGTGTTCTCTGTGTGCTGTATGTGTGCGTTTGTCTGTGTGTAACACGAGTATATATATATATGTGTATGTTGTTTGTGTGGTGTGTGTATATGGATGTATGTGTTTTGTGTGCAATTTAATTGTGAGCATGTGTTATATATTGTGAGTGGTAACTATATGTACATGTGTTTCCGTGTATAATATATGTGAGGCCTTTTATATATTTGAATTCAAGGGGTATATCATATCGAGACCAGAATGTACTGTGTGTATTGACGTGTGTGATGTGTGTAAAGTTCAGAGTGGCGTGTAGTCAGTTAACGTTGCATGTACGAGCTGTTCACCCAGCTTAATGATCATTGGTGACTCGCCGACTCTCTGACTGTGTGTCGGAGTGTGTTAGTCCATGGAAGTAACTGACACAGTGACAGTGGGTGGCCAAGGAAGGGGCAGAGGGGAGGGGGAGGTATGAGCGGGAGGGAGGGGAGACGGGGGAGGCGTGGATCTGCCAGTCGTCGACCAATCATCGTTCGACCACTGTCACTCCCCTGTCCACCAGTCACCACTACTACTGGTCCATGACACGACCTGCTGCCAAGGAAACTCTACGGAATTAATTACAGTATTTGTATATGTACAATAATAGATCTTTCGTCCAGCACCAATGTGAAACAACTCTTACTTTTTTCTGCAGCGGCGAATTTAGGGAGGGAGGTGCAAAAGGCACGAGCCCCCTATATCTTTATAATTAGATGTACAATATTTGTACCCAAAGGGGCTGGCGGGACATTTAACAATGGAGCGCCCCCACCCCCACCCCTCGTGTGAGAATTCCTGGATCCGCTCCTGTTTTTTAGTTAGTTAACTTAAACGAGCTAAAACCAATTAATTCAACGGAATGTTTCAAATACATATAACCATAAAAGTCCATTCCATTAGCCTATTTCGGGCCTAATGTAAAACAGAAAATATGGCCGAAAATCATTGAAAACAAATGTTTTCCTTGCCCGACCTAATTAATGGGGATCTGCACAAAACGGGGTATGTTTACAAACAAATGACCACTGACCTTAACTATAGGCTCATTTATCATATTTCTATAATTATCTGGGTTTTAAGATATGTGTCAATTATATTGGTTTTGGCTCCCTTTAACCCTTAATGTCTGGTAGCTCCTACCTTTGTCTGTGACTAGCCAGTCGTTAGTCCCATACCGCCATACCATAATCAATTGAAAACCTGTTTTTAAAAGCAGATATAAAGCAGATTGTCCTCCTACCACACCACTTTCTATGGGGATATTCAGTAAAGCACACCAAACTATAAATTACTTTTCTTCACTAACTCCTAAATCGACCGTTTTCCGCTCGCAGGAGTGTCATAGAAAAAAGGCGTCCACGACTGTTGAATAAGAAAGTACTGAATGTTAGCAAATAGGTTTAATGTGGCACACTTCGAGGGCAAGTCTTTTTTATGGAATGAGTTAAAGTTCAACGGAAAAAGATTCCTCTGTCCGAAAGACCGTTAGCTTCCCTAGGCTTAAAGACATTGCCACTTTTCTAATACACATAGTCTTTAGATGTTCTCCGTATTTCCTCCCAAGTTTCGTAAGGAAAATATGGTATCTACAAAGATTATAGACTTCAAATCGGCAGAAGGGGAGAGATCATAAAAGGGACAACGCCAGAAAAATAACAAGGAAATGTCCACGGAAGCCAGTGGTCAAAAATATCAAAAGAAAACAAGTAGAAGAATATGAATATTCTTGTTTTATTTATATCGTTAAATCAGACTGGAAGGGATAGTCGTGATATCAGAAGTAGAGAGTAAAAGAACCAAATCAAATTCAATTTGACTGTCTTTTCGAAGGTCGTAGGGTAGAGTTTGGTAATATCGGCACCTAATTAAGGACGTCGACCCATGGCTGTGAAATCAAACGAAATGATCATAACTTACTTCTGTTTACTTTTATGGAATTGTTATCAGGAATTGAAGAATAAAGTGGGTTTTGACCATCCAGATCGAAAAATGATTAAATCATAGAGAAAAAAGGTTTTTGCATTTTCAAAATCCATATTACCCACCACAGGGAAATATGGGCAACCCCTATCTTAGGGTTATATGGGCACACCTGCCCATATTAGCCCTGTAGAATTACAGTGACAAATGAGGGGGGCTAATATGGGCAGCACAAGAACCCTGCCCATATTAAACTTCCCATAGGATACTATGAGATTTTCGGGTATGGCCATATTACCCTTAAAAACAGTCTTTCATAGATCCTCTATAGAGTAAAGGCTATTTCTCTTATATCTTTGACTGTGGTTTATACTTGTCCTTGAGAGGTTGCACTACAATGTGGTATTTGAATGGTTATGATATTCCTACTCACACATATTTTATGTATGATTATGTGCAAAGCATGCAAGCAAGTTCACACGCCCTCTTACAGTTTTTGTAGCATATCTTACTAGATGTATTGTAATTTGCTGAAAAGAAATAGGGTATGCCAATGATTTTTGGTTCCCTTCATTGTGATTGAGATTGCAGGACTTCTATCTGACAGAAATATGAAATATTGGGGGTGCCCATATTACTTGCTATGCCCATATTACCCGACCTTACCCTAATAGCTAGCGGTAAATTGTTATAAATATCTTCCGAGTAGGTATATTTGATGAAATGATTAATACAACAAAATGAGTTTTGCATATAACTATATGAGGCAACTAACCATGCAGTATTTTCCAATATGTCTTAATATAAAACATTTATATAATATAATTAGAAGATAAATACATAAAATTATGAACTCTAATATTTATTCACATTGAGTATGAATATGTATACTAATGAGGTTAGTACTATATTTCCGTAAAGGGTGAACATGTGCCAACAGAAATTGCACTAGTTCCTTAGGATATTAATATCATATGGACATACATAATATCTTATGTATCTCTATGTTAAAATATAATATAATTGTTTAAGTTTATATATAACATAATTGTTTAAGTTTATATATAACATAATTGTTTAAGTTTATATTTAATCATTTAATGAAATTCATTGGTGTACAAACATAACCGTAACTCGAAAAATACCAGATCTAATTTTTTTTAGATCGGTGCAATCTCAATGAAAATTGTTCAAGTAAGCCATCTTTGCAATCTGTCCTTGTCGATACTCATTCCTGTCATAACGGCGTGTCATAGGCCGGGCGGGTTGTTGGTTGGTTCGTGGTTTAAGCTCAATACCCACTAGGCGATTTTACTAGCGATGGGCGACGGGAAACTAGCAGAATCGCTGGTAAAATTGTCACTGTTTCAGATCACCTGTCAGTATGTAATATTGAAATGTACATGTTTGATATGAGTCGGCGCTAAAATCAGCCGACTCTTCCAGTAGAGTCAGCCAATTTTAGCACCATTGAATCGGCCGACTCTTGTCAAATTTGCCTAGTGTGTATGGGGCTTTATAGTGAATGAGAAGGGGAAGAGGGGGAGTGACCGGGAGGTTAAAGCCCCATACCCACTAGGCGATTTTACCGGTGAATGGCGATGGCCTACTGGGAGAATTGGCTGACTCTTATGATCGCCCGTCAGTACCGTATATTGAAATGTGCCTGTTTGATCTGAATGGGTGGTAAAATCGGCTGACTCTACTAGAAGAATCGGCCGATCTTAGGGCTTATGAGTCAGCCGATTGTGTAATAATCGGCTAGTGGGTATGGGGCTTTAGGGCCATATACCCACCAAGCGATTTTACTGTTTTTGGGCGAGGGCTGACTGGGAGAATCACTGGTAAAGTCGCTGGGCAACTCAGGATGACTGGGCAACTCCATGTGAGTATGATGTGCTGATTCTGGGTGACAGGCAACGGGCGATGGCATTGGCCTCAAAATCAGCTGCACAATATAAAACTGGCGACTGTCATACTCCTAGTGGCCCGTCGCCCCACAATGGTAAAATCACATAGTGGGTATGGGGCTTCAAGGGCAACACCCACTAGGTGATTATCCCTGAGTCAGATGACAGATCGCTGCTAAGATCGGTCAATTCTGCCCTTAGAATCGGCTGAATTTAGTGGCAAATCAGATCAAACCTGCACATTCCAATAGACCATACTTACAAGCAACCTTAAGAATCAGCCGATTTTAGTGCCAATGAGTTTGCCGACTGTGTAAAAATCGCATAGTGGGTATAGGGCTTTAGATTGTGGAGAGAGGAGGAGGGGGAGAATGTCTGGAGAACCAGACACTAGGACCCCTGCTGTGACTGATGTACAGATATAGGGGAAGTGACAGTCACCAGCTAACATGTCACTTCTACATATGAAACATCTATATTTAGTCTGACTTTTTACTGTATTCGATGTAGTAACAACAAGCGTCTTTTGGCAGTGAACTATATGTGACAGTTCATGCAATTTTAAGGCTTAATGGTATAGATGATGAATGTACGTAGAAGTCTCAAACTCTCTATGATGAAAACAGCTTTTGAATATTACAATTCAAAGCTACAATATTGGTTTCTGAATATGATAAGGTCGGACATCATAAATCCATCAGAAATAGATAACAAAGAGTACCAAGTGGGATACAAAGGGTTAAATGTACAACAAAATGCAAGTAGTATGATACATAAGAAAAACAAATTGCTATATAATTAAATTTTGTTCTAATTGAGATATCTGTAATATGTTTTTTGCACAATGTAGTTTGAAAATCCTTGTTGTCTCTTTTCCTAATTTAAGATTTTTTGTCACATAACCTAGTTTCTATGGCAACCAATTACTTCATTGTAGCACCATATATTTGTTTTGACTTCTTTCAACATTCTGGTAACCATGACAACAATATGCAAATTTGTGAAAATGTCTCAAATAAAACTACACAAAATTTCATTTTTAGACTAATTTTAGCTTATTTAACTATTCTTGGTCACTTCTCTGTAAATATTGACTCTAGACCGATCAAAGTGAATGTCAATATAGAATCAAATTTGCATAAATCGTTTATGCAAGTTAGATTTAATCAAATCTAATTAAATGACTCTTGTGAAGGCCAGGAAACTGACAGTTGAAGCTAGTCCTTGAGGTTCAAGGGTTTTATCACTTCTCATTCCACAGCTTTTATTTTGCTGCCCCGGTTTTGTGAAAAAATGTTTAATGTTTAATCTTGAATTCAACTCTGTGTGTGTGTGTGTGTGTGTGTGTGTGTGTGTGTGGATGTGTGCACGTGCAAGCACGTGTATGGGTGTGTGTCTGGGTGTATGGATGGGTGTGTGGGTTTCTTAAAACCAGAACACCCAGTGTTTCCTGTAGGTTAAACCACACGTAATATACCCACATCTCCGGGCAGATAAACTCTATTACACTCATTACACCTTACATTCCCACCACTTTAAGTCGGTATGTTGGTTCGTTGCCAAGGTTACCAGACAATGAGACACTCTTATGGGTCTGGACCATTAAATCTAACACAGCGATACAGCCGTTTTTTAAAATCACGACATAACAGGAAGCTTTAAAATGGTAGTGATATGTAAAATGAACATTTATTGAATTTGACATGCGACATTGGAAAGAATGAACAACAGCGACATGCGAGATTGCTGTTTTTTATATTTGACATGCGACATTGGACACCCCCCCCCCCCCCATCTAGAGCCCCTATTTTGGGACTTTCACAAAGGAGAATGATAAAGAGTCACTTTCAATATTTGGAACTGAAAGTAAGACTGATTTTGTTGCCAAAGTAAACTTTTGCTACCAAAGAAAACAACCTTATTTCCTGTATTTTACGTACTTCTCGGTTGAAGTTAAATATTGACTTCTGTTGGCATAAAGGTTGCAAAGACTATGGGGATAATACAAAAAATGTCTATGTAACAGTTTGTTATAGCAGTTTCAATAATAAAACAAACAGAAACAATGATCAAACCAAAGGTGACCAAAATGTGTCAATTGACAATTTTTCGAAAATTCAATATACCTTGATTTTACCATACCGTTCGGTTAAATCAAGGTATATTTGGGGGGGGGGGGGGATGGCACATTTTAGTCATATTCAGTATGATCATTCTGTGTTTTTTTGTATTATTGAAGTGATTACAGTAAATTCACCAAAAACTCCTATACACTCAAAAAAAACTGCCGTAGCTACGCTGTAGGTCAAAGGTACTCGTGCGTTATGGAACTAAAAATCACGTAGTTCGTTTTCTAACTTTAATTTTACTGTTGAATGTTAAATGTTACATCAATGAAATACCAAAACGCCTGCTCTGGTTTCTGCCAAGTGAAATAATAAATTCCATTGTATCCTTTTTTGTTCTTTATACAGTGTTTCTTGTATCACAGAAAACAGTCGAGACTTTGTTTTGGAAGATGTAAACTATATCGTTGTCGTTTGAATTGGTGGGACATTTAAAGCTTGTGGCTAGATCTTATGATCTTTTTTCTCTTTGTGTCAAGATGTTGAGTTATGTGTTTAAAAACCCTCTGATAAAATAACCTTGGAATGCCCTTGGCTATCTTCAAACCTCAGAGAAGTTTGGACCTTATACCCTGTTTCCACCAACCATTTAATCGCAGATTATTTGGTAATCTATTACTTTTAACAAGTATTATAACAAAAGAACATTTATCTTACATACCATTTGAAAGAGAATTAAAAATGCTTTATAATGGTACATAACATGTTCATGATTAACTAATATTTCCATTGCCGATTGGTGAAATCGGTGGTAAAATCGGCTGGTGGAAACAGGGTTTAACTGTGATCAAGTGTCCTTAGCTGCACACTGTCTATTTCAGTAGGCATAGGAACACCCTGTATCTGGACACCAACAGCATAAGTACACACTGTACTCACAAGCGTTTCTCTGGATTCTCATATGACCCAAAGTCACCTGGAAATAACCCGATCTGTGTAATAACGTCTAATATTACCACTGATAACTATCTTGGGACACTTTACCAAGCTGTGTCCAACTGACAACAAGATTTACAGTTTGTCTTTACTTTTTATTGGACAAAAGGAGGCAAATTGAAACCTGATTCTTGGTACAAAGCACACGATTCATCGATTGGTGAATGAACTCTGACTGTATCAGTCGGTTATTCCTTGTAATCTGTCAAGTTAAATTTCTTTGTTGAAGAAACCTTTGCCTTATTTAGCCTATACAAAATTGTCATTGAATGGACCTTATATGGTCCATGGGTAAATATGGACCATGAAAAACCGGCTCAAACTTTATACAATCTATCCTGTCTATGCTAAATTTTGGTGAACCACCATACTCGGTTTGTTTGCAAACATTGCTGTCTAAAACTAAAAGCACAAATATCACTGGTCTTCTGGAAATGAAGTGAAACTAAAGTCCCTTTTCATGGTTTGTACTATAATAGAATATAATTAATGTTATTAATTTTGAGTTTTCAAACTTTTGTCAATTTTTAACTAAACGTTGTTTTTTTGTTCTTTTTGAATACGTAGCAGCCAAGGAGGGTGGTAACGATTATGTACTGTGACGTTCTGCCACATCATTAGAATGTTATTCTGAAATGTACTTATCATCATTATCCTGAACATCCTGAATATCCTGAACATTATGAACATTATGAATATTATGATCATTATGATATTACCTATCATGATGTGATGAATTGTCCATTCATCTTTTGTGGTATGAAATATGAAGCTAGAAATCGGGTATAATTAACTTGTAATATGAAATAACTGAACAATTTGGAAATTGTTGGCTAATAACGAAATGATGTATGTAATCAAGTCTGAAAGTCCGTAAAATGGTAGTGACCGGAAATGATGACATGAGAGTCACGTGATCAAAGTGACCAATCAGAGTTGACCTGTAACTAAAAGGGGCATTATGGTCCGAAATAAACAGTTCCTTCATGGTACTCCTTGTATTCAAATGCCTCTTCTTTGAGATGAACTGCCCTGCAATTAGTCTGAGCCAGAGACCTTCATGATTAGTAAACAGCCTAGCTAGATATCCCAGTTACCTAAAATACTTAAGCACAAAAGCCCAAAATGACCTGAAAGCCCAAAATGACCCGAGAATCTGCTTTAGCCCGAAAGACTGGCACAGTATGGAAATCATAAGCAGTCGCCCTGAAACGATGGGAACAAAGGCGCTGCACTACCACCTTTTGAACGTGAGCAAAGACCTGGGTTCCCCGAAGTCTGGATCGACTGATAGCCCGACAGAACACCTGAGACAGACCAAGTCCAAGATTACCCACCCCACAGGCCGTACCCCCACTATTTTGCCTTCAGTCGGACTTAGAGACACAACCCCTCCCCCTACCATGATGACACCCCGTTGGCGCCTCCGGCCTTGTAGAACATACCCCCAGCCTCCCCAAAAAGCCCTTACCGAACGTCCTGTCTGTTCACCCTCATGCGTGAGGCTAGCCTTTTGATCTTATAAGCCGGTCTCCTGTTCAAGATTCCATTCAGCCTGGGACAGAGAAGCCTGATGACTCCCTTTTCATCGAGGAGCACGGAAACCCTGACTCCCCAAGAAATATCACAATTATCATTATCATTTTATTATACTAACAAAATCTAATTATTATACCCACAACTATAGGAAGATCTTACTTGTAAGAAGTGGTTTTAACAATAAAAAAAAGTCAAATCCTCAATGAGATACCCATCCTATGCAATTCCTTAAGTGCGATACAATTGTGATCACCAAAAACTATTTTCATCTTTTTGTGTTAAGACTGGTAGTTTCTGGAAAATGTGCCCTTCAGCAGTGGTACTAAGATGCACTTTGAATCGACTTGTTTAAGTGAAAGATTGAATTAAACGAAAGTTAATGATGGCTTTTGAAACCCTGTGGTTGACACTTTCTCGTTTTTGCGTATTAACTGAATACTGGACTGAACCACTTGTATCTGCCCCTTTAGTTGTAATCCTTCCTTAAGGTGGCCAGTAGCTGATCCACCTTTTAGAAAAAGCGGTGGTACGCTAATAGAAGAGAAGGGGTGCATCCCCTTTTTTGCAAGAATTTCACATTTAAAATGTCTATATTTGTTCAGAAAGGGAAGGAGCTTATGCCGCTCAGCCAATCTCCTAAGTCCATATTCCGACCTGGGCTGTTTCAATTCTAGTTTCATTGTTTCACCTTAGAGTTGTGGTGTTTTGAACACTGCAAGATGGAATATAGAAATTTCCTTGTGTTAGACCTTACATTGGGTCATCACAAGTGATAGTTAACGCAAATGATTTTACAGAAGTTTTCTATAGAATGTTTGCGGCTAGGGATATCTGAAACTCAAATTGCTTATGGTGGCAATGATACCCCAACTCCAGTGGCCCGTTGCACAATAGAATTTCGTTGTG
Source organism: Lepidonotus clava (assembly GCA_936440205.1). NCBI lineage: Eukaryota > Metazoa > Annelida > Polychaeta > Phyllodocida > Polynoidae > Lepidonotus > Lepidonotus clava. Next base: position 1,156,944 of record OW387136.1, on the reverse strand, counting down.
AGGATCAAGTTTCGTTGTAACAATTTTACAAAAACAGCAAAATCTCTGGTTCTAATGAATGAAATTGAATTCTGTAAATTGATGTAACAAGGGAAAAACAATAGAGAAAATGCAGTAAAAGTTACAGCTCTCTGGGGGCATTCTAAATAAAGAAAAGAAATTGTTGCAAAACAATCGTTGTTACGAAAATATTATTTTCGTTAAAAATATTATTTTTGTTGCTAGGAAACCCATTGTGCAATGGGCCAAAGGTGAAATATGGCCTTAAATCCGCCACTGGTGGTGGCTGGCATCCTTTCCCTATAAATATATGCCCCCCCCCCCTGAAGGAGTGATGGATGTGCTCCCTGACAGGCTGATACTGTCTACTTTGTACCATTACCAGTAATACCAAAATTATTATAGGCAAGCGAAGATATGTGACTCGGACATGTTTTTCGTAATGTCATCGATAGTGGCGCCCCCTATCAACGTCCGTGCAAAACTGCTATAACGTTCATCTCTTTTGTCGTTTTCATGACGTCATCAACTACTAGTTCACATCTTGAAAAAGATAAAAGAAATATGCCCATTTGTTTTATTTGTATCTGGTTGCACAGACTCTCATAGGGGGCGCCTATACCGATGACGTTACGAAAAAAACAACAAGGCATTGACCAGAGTTACATATCTTCGCTTGCCTACAGAATCGTTGGTAATAGACACTGCCAGCAGGCACACACAGAGAAGGAAATGGACCGGGGGTAGAGCACAAACTGGGTAACAAAAAAAACGATTGGGAAAATTACATGATATGACATAATGTTGGTATGGTAGATATGGATTAGAGAACTGCTTCCCATGCTACCTATGCAGTTTGCAAGAATTTTCTCACCACCCCTATACAACCATCTAGGATTCTAAATAACAGTTGGTAACTTCCTATAATATAAGTTAATATAATAAGAAGGACCAGGGGGGGCATTCGAGGGTGGCTGTACAACCCATAGGGGATCGTTATATACCAAGGGCAAAGCCCGAGTTGTGTACGATTCCCATGGGTCATATGGCCACTCGTGGATGCCCCCTTAGGTCATATTTTTATTTTATCAACCAAGAAATCTTCAAATTCTCTAAAATTACTGATAACCAGGACTATACAGTGAAAGGTAGCTGGCATAGGTAGAATTTAGAATCGATCATTCTTAATTCATTGGTTTCTTGATATAAGAGGCAAACATAGAATTTGTGCATGATAACCTGCAAATAAACTCACGATAGAAGTAGCATTTAGCATGTCTAATTTTATCCAGTATCCCTTGTTTCCAACCCATGCTATCCCTGGGCTCCCTAACACATAGACACTTTACATGGTTTATCTACAATACAGCTCTATCATGGCCTCCAGACTACAGATCCTCTGGCACCATTCCCTTGGCGCCAAGAATATGGCCATTTTCTACCAATCTAGATGATCACTGGTATATCCTTCGGTTTAACAGTCTATCGGACATTTGTCAAACGTGTCAGAAGCTAGACATACATTGTATCACTAATATCCTGCAGCATATATATGTTTCCTGACATCACAGCATAAACAAATAACTTCAAAGTTATGGTTTTATAGTCTATAATACATGAGAACACCGTTTCCTCATCATTTTCCTTTTGTTTGTTTTGCTACACAGAAAAAAAACAAAAGGTTTGAAGTTAATGAATTCAAGCGTTTGCAATAATTATGAAAATGAGGGTTAAACAATACAACACAAACTTTCCAACCTCCCTCTATAAGGCCACACTGGTAACCCTAGTGTCTAACTCATAGTGATAGTCAAAGAACTACCTCTTACAATACCCACCAGGTAGCACTGGTAATCAAAATAACAGTTTTAGAAAAGTTGTCAGAATTCTTACTTTGTCATGATTTCTTGATAAAGTGCATCACCTTAAATAAAACCCACAAGAAAGTATTCAATATTCAGTCTTGAAAGGATCTTAATGAGAGTTCAAATAACAGACAATAAATAAATGAATGATTGTTACATATTATGTAAACACCTACTTTGTTGTCAATTGTCTCTAATCAATCCAATATTGGATTTCCAGTAATAATGGCACCTAACTGGGATGGCAACTGCAGTCAAGGCCTGACCTTTTACTTCACCCCATGTTGAGTTATGGATCCAGGAATTTGAAAAGGGGGGCTTAGAATTAGTGATGAGCATATATGATACAGGTGAAGTATTTAAATGTTACACGCTCTCATGTACACAGAGCCTTCTTTTCTTCACTGTTTAGTTGGGTCCCACAGTGAGAGGAGGGTTCTGGAACCCCTGGATAACTCAACCTTTGATGGTCTGTGAAAACTTGTAAATCAGTTTTTGATCTTTATCCATCTATTGTTCAGTGCTACAATCAAACCATACAGTCCAACCTAACCTCACGTTCCTCATCATACAAAGCACATCCTGATAATACCCCTCATTACAGTATCACATCTCCCACTCAGCCCTCCCTAAACAAACCCTGCGCCAGAATGTCTTTTCACCCGGTTAACCTCCGCCCACCCTGCATTAACCCCAGACAACAAACCATTCAGCCAGCTGTTTACCCACTACAGAAAGGACCATCCCAAATAGTGTGGGTCAAAAAGGACACTTTTTGGGCCATCAAAATAGCATTATCTCATCTGAATGTTTTGTGTCTGTTTTCATTCCCCCTCTACTTTGTCTACATAAAGTTACCTTGTTATATCATGGTTTGGTGGTGTTCAGGGGGAGGACTTTATAGATATGTTTCTAATAAGCATCACCAACTATTAATATTTGAAAGACTTGGAAGGTTTATCCTATAATAAACTCTTTAACATTAAGTGTTACAGTGAAGAAAGACGTCTAGAATGATAGTCAAAAGTTGACTTTCTTAAGTTACTTTTTGTTGACTTTTCCTTTTTGGCTGGACTTTCTGACTAAGACATAGTCATTTTACTACCCCTCGCACAAATTTATCAATCCTGTCCTAAACACCCATAAATCGTGTTCTTTATTCCATTCCATCTTTGAATGATAACTCAATAAGAATGCCCCTCAGAAATGAACTTAAGAAGTGATAATGCATGATCGGTATTCATTATTTCATTCCCCTCTACTTCAAATAAAGTAAAAAAATTTCCAAAGGCTTCCCAGTTATATACAAGTGGAAAATATAGCTTTCTTTGGATTGCCAGCTGCGCCTGCTACTGCTAGGATATTAAACACTAGTACTTATAATACCTTCTCCACCCTAACGCCTGGTCCCAATGTGGCAACTAAACCCTAGCGATTAACGTTAGTGACCTGGCGATTAACAAATTAATACATCGCTGAGCAACTCACTAGTCGCCGGTAGAAACAAAGTTAATCCCCAAGTTGGGACGCTTTTGCCATCAAACTGCCGGCAGTTAGAGGTGAATTTAGTTGCCTAGCCTGGCAATTAACAGCACTAATTGCCAGCGATGAGTGGGAAATATTAAACATGTCAAATGTATTGCCAGAAAACCACAGCGCCTAGTGGTTTAGACACCCGACATCGTGGCACCACTGCCTATTGGTCGCAGGACTACTAACTAGATGTTAAGTATGACACCAGGCGACTAACCACCTTAGTTGCAGCTGATTTTGAGTAATCTAGTCGCCAATTGGGGACCAGGCTTCGTACTAACTCTAGATGTGAACGACTACAGAATTGATGTACTCCTCCCGTTAAAGTCATCAGTGTCCAGCTGTCTGTAGGGGCCACGTGGCGCCATCTGGGAAAGCACGGCCACACTACTGCAAAAACAGGATTGTGTGTGTGTGGCATTAGGGGTGGGATGGGAAGGGAGAAAATAATGACTGAGTTTTGAGCTAATGGAAAAACAAGGAGGCTTCAAAGTACTCCCTTTTATCGTCATTTTAGAGTTAGCTAGGGCTAGGGATGATTTAGAGACGGTAGCCAAAGGAGAAGATGGTTGTGACAGTAACCGCTAAACATCTAATGCCTCTGAAATACAGATTATTGAAAGTAAAAAGGGGGAAAGAAGAATATTTCTTAGGTTAAGATTTTGTAACTGAAAAGTTAATCCATTATTGTACGATAAATGTCTCATTATTAGTAACTGTTCTATCAGAAAGAGATGTGACATTATTGCAAAATAACTCTGTATGTGTTGACGTGTGTGTGTATCTATGTTCATACTAACTAACTAACTTTATATATATATATATATATATATATATATATATATATATATATATTATAGAGGGTAACCTTGGACCACACTACTGCCCTCTGGTGGGCTCCCAGTGAACATCACACTCACCTGCCAACAACAGTGTCAGATCAGGAGGCGATTTCAAAATAAATCTTATATCAGAAAATCTTTGTTCCTTTATCTCGGTTCAATTTCATTGGTGGAAGAAATTCTTAGGAAAAACCTTTAAGAATTTTTTGTAAGACTCTTTCATTGATATGTGCCAGTTTATGATCTGTATATCATGGTCCTTCAAGAAGAGCTAAGATGTGATCTAACGTTTGAAATAAAATGGTTTGTACATAGGTAAGGCACTTTTTTGACCTGGGTATTTCATGAGGCACTCTTACAAAAAGATTAACTTACACTTAAAGAATTATATGTAAAAGCCTTTCACATCAAAACCTTTGTTTAACTTTTCCAGCATATCTATTCACTCTTTAACTGTATATTGACCTTGGGGAGAGGGGAAGGGGGGTAGGGGGGAAGGGGGGAAGAGGGGAAGGGGGGAAGGGGGGAAGGGGGGAAGGAGCATATGGATTAAGGGATATAATAAAGAAAACATTACAATGGAGCTTTTCAAGAAATGTTAGAGAAAATTTCCTTGTATCTCATGAAAATCTTAAAGGTACCCCAAATTTCTTTGAATTTGTTATGAAATACGTGTATACCCTCCAAGAAAGCTAATGTTACGTAACAAGTATACTAAATAAACCACGGTTGTTCTTTTGTATTTTTGCGTGTAAAGTTCTACAGCTAAAACACAATTCACACTGTACTGTTCAACTGAAAAAAGGTAGGTTACATGGCATGTAAGAAATTGTATGATTACTCAAATGGTTACATGTATATTATACAAACAGGGTCAGATGGTAGGTAGCATAACCTACTATCAACATAAATTATGATTCTGCTAATATAATGGCTGCTTTTCTTTTATCCTGTTTCATGACAGTTTTTATATCAAGGGGTGACTATTCAATGCTTATGTATTTTTTTCAAAAATGATTAAAAACAGTTCAGGTTATTCAAATATCTCGCTTTTAAAGGTGCTGGGGTTAGGTCTCACGGAACTAAATGTTTTCCTGTATAGTTTAATGTAGTGCATCTTGAAAAAAAAACATCCCAAACATTAAACATTTTCTTATTATCTTATCCAATTATGAGCTATTCAGAGACTGGCCTTCCCTTCACCTCAGGAAAGAAAGTTGTAGGACACTGGCAGATGGCACCACGTTTCGTTCCGTGAGATGTACCATGACATATTATAGGCAATGTCAGGCAAAACTAAGGTTTAGGTGAACCCTGATTTCTAACAGAATGTGTAAACATGGCTCTCATAGGTGGGGACACCATAACTTCATTGAACTACTCATACTCAAAATAAAAAGGCAACACATAGTTGGGAATAAATGAAGATTCCCTACCATTTTATTAGATACTTTATCCAACACAGACAAGTCACATGGAAGTTTTTATCATTCAGTCTTGTTTATTGTATGTAGTGATTGCTAACCATAATACACATATTAGAGACAAAACAGTTCACACTAGCAACAGTAAAGGCTATGTACACCTTCATATCATGCAATATAGCAAACAAGCAACTGTACACAACATGTCAAAACAATTTATACTAGGGTACATATCAAGCATCGGTCTCCGCATAGTCATCACTAGGGGGAGGGGATGTAGGTAAGGGAGGTTTGCCCCCCTGCCACTGTGCCCCCTGACAACCATCCTCCATGACCAAACTCAAGTACTTTGGCTCTTCCACTCCAGGTGGTGCCACTAGTTCCCCACCATTTGGTACCTTCATGTTACCATTTGTCCACTGAGCGACATCATTGACTTCATCAGAGAGGTCTATGACATCACAGCTTATAAAGTCAGGAGCTGGAACATCAGGGCTAAAAAGGAGTTTCCGTCTAGCGGGAGATGGGGTAGCTACATTACTGTTTGTAACATCACTGAATGTGATGTCCTCCCCTTCCTTTCCCATGTCCTCTTCATCCTGTCCATTGCATGGGGTTACAGTGTCATATATGTTCTCATATGAACTACACCTTCTGGAATCCCCCCTTCCACCCCCCTCCATTTCGCGCTCTCTTCTCTTAATAGGTTCCGCGTAAGATGGTGTTGGAGGTCTGTGGTTCATGTCATTGTCACTAGATGGCAGCACCACTTCCACTGCCTGCTCATATTCTACACTAGAGTGCCTAGTGTCATTCATATTGAGCTTACCATTCGGCCCCACCAGTATTGTCTGCGCGTACTCTCCGCCCGACGGCGTGGCAGGAGTATACATGTCAGCCTTGTCATAGGTGGCATTTGGGTCAGGTGGTATGTATCTCTTCCCTGGTCTTGGGGTGGTAGGGTCTGTGATGGAACGAGACTTCTTCAAGTAGTCTGTCATGAATGTTACCAAATCGACAGAAGCATCATCTCCAGTCATGACCTCTGTGTCCTCGCTGACATCACTAGGTGTTACTTGCGATGTCATCGTGACGTCATCAGCTGGGGGATCCCCACCCAGATGGGCTGGTATTTCCTCATACGTGTGAGTATCATTAGATCCCATTCTGCACAATGGTGGTGGATGACTCAGGTCCCTTTCAATACTTGTATCTAAGGGGACCTTTTCGCAAACTGGAATTCCTATTCTTCCATATCGTCTGATTTCATTTTTCAGGTTATCGCTGACCCCATTCCTGGCTTTAGGTGGAGTCGGTGGAGGGGTAGCTCTCTGTCTGACTGGTACAAGGTACCCGCCATTGTTCTTTTCATCGCAGGAAGCATCCTTCATTTTCGTATTGATATCCACATCAGATGTATCTGACAGGGACCCAGTATCACCACTGAATGCAGGGTTCTGATAGGCAAACCCATGTTTTCCACCTGTGAGAGGTGTTGAGGTTGTAAGTGGTGGTTCGGTCCCTACCCCCATACTCAATTTGCCACCATTGCACACAACAGGTGGTGATTCGGTCACTCCAACCCTTGGGCTAAACTCACGCTCAGTTGTCATTGTTGCTGACTCAGTATTTGCATTGACATTCTGAAGATTACCATTGCAGGCATAAACAGACTCACTTAAGTAAAAAGCACTTGAAGAAGATCCTGAAGACGGTCCGTTCTGCAATCCTGGCCGAGGTTTGTCCCTGAACACTATGACATAAAGCGCACACACCAAGGTCACTACAATGACAACAGTTGCTATGGTGACTGCGATATAGATAACAGGAGGAATGATTGATCCATTCATTCCTTCAGCAGACTGAAGAACCACCACCGATCCATTTGGAGTGCGGTCTGGTTCTTTTGTGACTGTCTCCGGAGCAGCCACCTCAGGAATCTGTACCACATTGTATGATGAGTTAGTTGAGGGCCTGTGCGGATGTGGATGTGGATGTGGGTGTGGCAGTTGGGTTGTGGAAATAGGTGTTGATGAGGGTGTGATAGAGGTAGAAGGTATAGAAGAAGCTTCTGTGAGAGATGGTATTTTTAAGGGTGTGGATGTGATTGATGACGTTTTGGAGGGTGTTGGGATACTGGTTGGTAAAGAATCTAAAGTGGAAGGGGATGATTGAACAGAAGAAAGGGTAGATGTGAGGCTCTGCAGAGTACTACTTGTTACAGTTTCCATATCATCGGTTGAAATGGTGGAACTAGTCACAGCTGTGGTTGAAGTAGTCAGTATAGATGGACCGGTTATCATTACAGATTCAGGAGTTAAGGTTGAATAATCATTCAAATACCCACCAGCTGCAGCAGCTTGCCATTCACCCTCAAAATTCTCCTCACTCTCTCCTCTTGGCTTTGGCTCTTGCTCCTCCCATTCCTCCCCATTTCCATCCTTATAGCCAACCTGTCCACCAGGTCGGTGTTCCTCCTCTTCCTCCTCATCCCCTATTTCACAAGGCCTCTCCAGGGTTCCTTCCCCATCCTCCTCCCTCTGAACATTGTGAACTCCTGGACCAATTACAGGCCTCCCTTCACCCAGGGTGACCTCCTCTGATTGGCTATTGTTAGTTTGAGACATCAGAGCTGGAGTGGAAGTGCTGGGCAGGGTTGTTGTTTCCATCCAAACCATATCAAGGTCATCAGGGTCATCAGGGTCAGGGGGTAAGGAGTCTCCTCTCTCCTCTTTTGAACGAATTGTATCAATAGTTGAAGCTGAAATACTTGTTGTTTCATTAATTGTGTTTATACTTGATGTTTTGTTGGTTTCTGACTGGTCAGTACTTGATAATGAAGACTCTCCCATACTGTCTTCATAATGAGTAGTATTCCTAACCAAAGTAGTGTTTTCCTGGCTGGCCAAAGAGTTGATATATTCATCTGAAGGAAGAAACAGAAGTGTTTTAATGGAAATTGTATGTTGCTGAAGCCTTCTGACATTTAGATTTACATTAGTTGAGAACTGGTCAAACACAGCAGGTTCATAAATGTAATTTATCAAACGATCTAAAGGTTTTGCAGCCAATCAGAATTGTGCATGTCAGAGCACTTAAGGGTTAGACATTATGAGTGAGGCTGACTGGCTTCAGCAAATGGGGAAAATGTAGTTAAATCCACAGCAATTTCGAAAAGTTTACAGACACTTTGACAGAATGTCTGCTATTTATTTTGAATGAGCCTACCATACTAAGGAACTTGACTTAAAGGTAAATATGGGTATTCGACATGATTTCTTGATAACCATAATAAAATTATCAAACTCACACAGCTGTTAGATGGATGCACAGGGACTGTAATAAAACTTTGAAAACCATATGTCACCATATCCATTTACGAGATATTAACATTAGAAAAATTGACAGTTTGTCATTGGCTGCAATGGGAAAAATCACATTTTTCCCCATCAAAAAGTAAATATCCATAATTTTGACATCAAATGCTGCAAATGTTTAGATAGGAACCAGATGAATATTTTAAGATTAAAAAAATTTATTCCTGAAAATACCAAAAATTGACCCCCATAACCCGCAAAGATAGCCTATTCTTGTTTAAGAAATTAACAACAAAATATCTTTTGGGCAGATTATTGTAAATATTTTGAGTTTATGATAATTAGATCACATTTCGGTCACATTTTAAAGAGTTTGAGAAATGAAAAATTATTAACACCAGGTGGCACTGCAGTGAATACCCATAATTACCTTTAAAACCTAATATATCAATATTAGATGGTAAATTCGGACTTTCATAAAATCAGGGATGGGCCCAGGCTTAGTGAGGCCCCCACACGCTGGTAACTAAATGTTCATCGTTTAAAGCTACTTTTGTTTGGACTTGAACCCAATCGGGCCCTGGTATGTTAAAGGAACAGTGCTGAAACCTTAATGCTGGTGGCCACTGAGCCACACAACCCTGAATCTGGCCAATATGTGATAACATATGCAGATACATGAACAATTTTTCTCACCTGGGACACAGTCCCCCTCCATGTCTTCTGACCAACCTGGACAGCACATCTGTCGGGTAACGTTCTGAACCTGAGTCCGCGACGTGGTATGGGAACACGTCCTCTGTCTGAAAGTAGACCAGGTGACAATGATAATAAGGTACTAATGGGGTTGATAAAGAGAATATATAAAATGTAATTTTTCATATCTATTTTTTGACCAGGGACATCTTTCTTAAAATATTGTGATTGCCAACAGACGGTACAGTCCACACTCACGCCTTTATCATCTTCCATAAACTGGTTGAATGTTATATGTAAACATTCAACAACTAAGTTGATGCAAGTGTGCTTCAAATTATCAATAAAGTGTTTGGTTTCATTTCAATCAGTACAAGATATATGATAGAAATAAGATTTCAAGTGAATTAAAATACCTTCTGATAATCAATGACAATTAATACATTTGATTTATCTGACTGACATTTCATTATGCATATACAACACTAAGGGAGTAATCTTGGATCTGACAATCAATCTTATTCTTATTGAAACATGGTTTTGATTTATACTAAACAGTCAAGGGGGGGAAAAGGCTGTTAATTGAGGACTCAATTAATTAAATGCAGTTGGTGGTCACAGGAATGTTTCAACTTTCTAAATCATCTGCCCATCACTGTAGCCTATTCTCAGAATCTTCACTCCCCAAAAGTGTATTTTGTTTATCAAAGATGATAGAATGTACTCTAACTATACAATTTTTCTTTTTTTATTCATGAACCTAACACAATATCAATACAAACCTTAAACTAACATGTATGTCTTTCCATAACATTATTGTATGTGTTAAACATGACTTTCCTTGTTCAGTTTGAGTTTACATGACCAAAGTGATTAACTTAATTAAACAGCTACTGGGAACTGCCTATTGTAGGTAGATTGGGGAGGTGGGTGGGGGCAGTCCCCTATGGCAGTTAGCCAAGACTGATTGACAGGGTTCTAGACGGGCAGGTACACAGTTCACACAGTTCCAATATTCTGCCATTATCTATCTGAATCTTTTTTTCACATCTGCATTAAATCTTATATGTGACCCTATCACTTGTCATTGTACTTTGAAGTCCTCTTTGGCATATCACTTGACACTATGTTGCATGTCAAATTTAAGAAATGGCTGTGTTGCTGGGTTTATTTAAGGGGTCATGACCCATCTTTGTTGTTGAGCTCACACCAAGGGCACAGGGATCAGTTCCCAAGGGCAGGTCACTCACACATGATGCTCTACAATGAAATGTGTACAGGACCCAGGCAAGAATGTAACGTTATCATAACATTCAGTAACTTTCTATTTGGTTCTGGTTTGGTTCTTGTTACGTTATTTTTATGGCACCCAATAACGTCTTTAGAACCTAACATTGTGGTGTTGCACTGTCCCCTTATTATCACATTCTGGTTATGTTATTTCATGTAATAGTAACATTATTATAGCATTCTGTATTGGTAAAGTCTCAATTTCACCAGAATATAATGTTGTTGTAACACTCTGTCTTGGAAAGTCCGAACCTAACTTAAAGAGATGTAACTGTTAGGTGAAAATTGAGCAGGTAACCAACTGACCAAAAAAGCATGGTCATAGAACATGCTAGTTTGTTACGTCACTGTTTGCCTGGGGGAACTCTGAGAACTCACCACAACTTAATATTAAACTCACAGTGAGATTAAAATAAACCATTTCTTGTGATGTGTCTACTTGATCATATAGTTGATGTCACTGAGAGGAAACTGGTACATAACAAAATTATACAAAATATAACAATATGTGGAAAAAGAATCAGTCACCTGTCAGATACAAGGAGAGTGTACCGTCACATTGTGGATAACCTCCCACTTCACTTCCTTAATACTTACACACTCACATTTTCCATATTCTTTCGATGCTTATGTGTAAAGAAAACATCATCTGGATGGACCATCCCCTCCCCCACGCCCAACAGGGCACAGTCACCCATCGGATACATGGTGAGTGGACTGTGACATGGTGGATAACCTCCCACCGAACTACCCGCATATTTACATGTACTGTCAGATATTTGCTCATTGTGTATTACGTTCCCATACTTACCCTAATACTTCTAAAATGATGTCCTTTCACATGTCATAGTCTACACACTGAACTTACTTCAGGCCATACCAAGAACCAGCGAAATAGGCTGTTACAAGCCAGTCCATTTAGTTGCTGGTTTGTTTTAAAAACAGCTTTTAAAAGACCTGTGGGAACCAGCAAATTAGGCCTTGACACCATTATTCAGTTCCCTCTCATCCTCTATGTGACTTCATAGTGTAAGTGTTAGCAACCCCCTTCAAACACCTATGTTGTGGGTTAAAATCCTGGAGAGACTTGTTATGTACAGAATACTTACGCATAAAGAGAACACTGTCTGGGTGGACCGTCCCCTGTGCCCCCGCATGGTACGGTCACCCGTCGGATACACGGGGAGTGTACCGTCACATTGTGGATAACCTCCTCCTCTGACGTCACCAGGCACACACCAGGCACTCCAGGAGCACTGAAAGTGAAGACAGAGTGAGTGAGTGAGTGAGTGATGGATGTTTTATGCCGTACCAACAGCCAGGGTAATTTTTTACAGTGAAAACAAGTTAGTGTGAATTCTGTCTTTTCAGACAAGTGTTTTGACTTGGCAAATCTTTGGTGATTATATCTATGAGATGAAGGTGACACAGCGGGAAAACAGCAGGGGATCAAAACCCGGAAATCATTTTCTCTGTACCTCATCCATTAGTGAAACACCAACTGGGAATTGAACTCAATGAACCACTTGGTCAGTGCTGGGTCCCCCCTATCAGTGCCTTTTACGATCAGTTGGGGCAACTGGGGGCCTATATTCTTCCCAAACGTCCTATGCATGTTCACAAATGTTCAAAATTACAATAAAATGCCTTTATGCAAAAGTCCCTATCAAAAATCCCACACCCACCTTGACTATTGAATATCATACCCATACACCTGGGCTTGTACTTCACAGGGAACCCTGCCCTGTATGATTAACCATAGAAATACCAGTGCCGTGTTGACAACTCCCCCTACACAGGCCGTAAACCTCCCCTACACGTACAGGCCTGTCACTCCGACCATGATTCATGGCCCTGTTTCCGGGGATCCCCCCCCCCCCCCACTACACAATGACCAGACACAGGGGGAGGCCATTAAGTATTAGGGGGGGGGGGTCAGAATAAAGTTCTGACCCATGACGTCATCAGCGCACGTGGGAAAGTATCCATGACAACATGCTCTGAGATGTTGAGCCATTCCCACGGCATTTGAATATGTATACTCTTTGACTCACAGCTAATTTCTGTCTAGAATGAATAGGTAAAAATGATGTCATCATGTTTCATCAAAACACATAAATTAATAGGCATATCTTAGCTCTATTAAATACACTAAATGATTTATATCCTTGTGTGAATTGCATTCATAACGACTACTTTTTAAATGTGCTTTGAAAATGTTAAGAAAATCAATTTTGATGATTTTCATATATGAATGCAAGACTATAATCACATGAGAAACCGGGCCTTTTTTGACCTTTCCACAAAGTCAATTTCAAAACAAAGTTTTTATTAATATTGTAATGGTGTATTAATCAATATTCAGATAGAGTTGAAGCCTTTGACATTTATGTTCACAATACTGTCCACCCAGCACGGCAGGTCACGACGAATATATTAGATGATAATTAAAACAGATTAAATCACAATATCAATGTAGAGATGCTAATAGTTGTAAGGTTGTTAAATTTGAAAACTAGGTCGGTTACCGTCGAATGTCCTTTAGGATATCACAAGCAAATCCATTTGTAATCATACCCCTCCTTTTAATATGCTGGTCCATTACAACAGAAGAAATTAGGAGCCGTGGTAGGGAAAACGGAGCTTATTACCGACAACGCTCCTTTAAAATTGGTTTTATTCTAATAATATGTTTTCAGTTTTAAGTCGAATCTATTTGCTTGAAAACAGAATGGAATCATCGTCCATCTGCATTACTTGAGTTTAAAAATGATATAGACATTTTATTAATGTAAACCTTAGTTCTCATTTAACCAATAGTCTCACTGCTAGAACAAGCGCTTAGAATCTGAATATTTTCCTAAACATTTTGCTGTCCCACAATTGGTCACATGTTTAGATCCATAAACATGAATATGTATGTCTAAGCACATAAACAATTAATGCTTAAACATGATAATAGTTAAACATTTCCTTTTCAAACAAATAGTAAGCAACAATAATGTCAGCACAAACATCATGATCCCTCAATATCTAAACGTGAGAGAAATTTAAGCATACATTATTATGTTTAAGCATAAATTGTTTATGTGTTTAGACATTATATTTTGTTAAAAGACTTACTGTTTTGTAATTGTATTTGGTTTAGGAAGAAACCCCCTTAGTTTCTAGCATGCTCACATTCACGGTGCTTAGAAGTATCTTTTAATTACGAACTTAGTAACTTTGAAGTTCAGTATTCAGGAGACAATAAGAGTTATTTGTGTTTAAAGCTTAACTTTGACTCCCTTGGTATTTGAACTTGCTACCTCACATGTGTGAGGCAAACATACTGACCACTATACTACTGTATAGTCAACTGTTGGCAATGTCAAATATTTTTTATGCAAACTACCTTAGTCAATCACTTTGAATAAGTATAAGCCCCCTGTATGTCATTGTTGGTCGTGTACTCATTGGTGCTGACCATTATATTGTGAACTGCATTCAATCTATGTTAGCTCAGTTGGTAAAGGGCCATACCCACTAAATTGGCAGATTCCTATGATCGCCTGTTGATATACCATATTGAAATATGTGTGTTTGATCTGAACTGGGGCTAAAATCGGCGGATTCTACCCTTAAAATCTTCAAACCTGGATTTAAACCAGGTACCTCCAATGCATCTATGATTCAAGTGTTTATAGATGGAAACCTAAACAAAATTGAATTTACGTGTTTAGAATGTAAACAGTTATGACTCAATTCAAGTTTAGAAGAAAGAGGTGTTTACATTCTAAACACTCTAGTTGTATGTGTTTAGGTAGTTTTTAACTAGTTTAGATGAATAACACATTAAAATGCTAAACACCATCAGGATAGTGAGCTTATTTAGACTTCAGAATTTAAGTTTGATAAAGATTGGCTTGACCCACGCCCAGGTGTCTAACTATGCGGTATTTCAGGGACTTTCATACTGGATGTAGCCGGTGATGGTTGGCACATGTAGTCTGTATGTACGTGATAAATAGCCCATTGTACGGGGTAGGTGTATCAATCATCAGAGGTAGATAGCCCTCATGTTGAATTGGTCCTCTTGCAATACATATTCACTAATGCAGAGCAACAGGAATGCTTTGCCATTTATTTCATCTACCGGTTGTTTTTAAAATATACTCTGTTGTGATACATTATCGTGTCAATATTGCCAATAGTTTTACTTACAATAAAAGAAGTGTGCACTGCTCATTAATTTTTCTTTAGAGCTTTTTTTTAACATGCTTGGTTCAGATCATTATCAATTTTTCAAATGTCTTAGCTGCTTGCATAGCCATCTTATACTGATATGATTAAACACAGATCGAGATATGTTGGTCATTTAACAGTGGGGTATTTCACAGTGATGCAGGAAGAACATTAATACTTTATTTACAATGGTTCTTTTGATTACAGTTTTCATTACAGTTAGGGGCTTTTGATAAATTATGTATGCATCAAGGGGAGGGGGGAGGGTTTCTGAAATATTTGAAAATGTGCATAAGTCCCTGTGCAACTCTAATATACCCAGGCAAGCAGCAACGTAATGAACACCTTCTGTGAGAGTACATTTTTTGGTTAGTTTGGAATCTGTCCTATTTTCACGTAACAGTTATTTTAGGTAAATTTGAGACTTAATTACTGAAAAAGAATGTTATGATAACATTATATTTTAGTGAAGTTGAGAACTTACAAACAAAGAACGTTATAATAATGTTATTATAACATGAAAGAATGTTACAAGAACGTCACAATAACGTCACAGTGTGAGGTTGCAAAGTTAAGTTCTAAAGACGTTTTTGGGTGCCATCAAAAGAACGTAACAAGAACCAAACTAAACAGAACGTTATAATAATGTCATATTCTTGCTTGGGTACACTTTAGCAATGAGGGGGTGGGACATACTCACTAAATGGAAGCCCTTGTGAGGAAGTCTTGAGTCAGGGTTTTAGAATGTTCCCAAACACAGGCTCCTCACATGGAATAAAGTTTGATCTACTAAGGAAGGGGGAAAGTCCTGACCAGAACTAAGAATAGTAAACCTAGGGGTAAATGGTTATGTTAAACAACGTGTCGGGGAGACAAATTGTAATAAGGGTAAAGCTAAAACTCGCTGTGTAAATTTGGCAGTGATTAGTAAGGTACATCCTTTATTGATATTAAACCAGTGGCACAAATGAATAAGTGATTTCCAAATAACCTTCGTACAAACCTTTCAATAATTCTAAACTAAACAGTCCTAAAATGTCCTAAATGTTCCTTTGCCTAATTGAGTCCTGTGATATGAATGATTCTAATTTCTAACACAATGCCTGTAGAGGGGTTCCAAGTCCTAGAATTAAGTCCAAAATGTTCCTAGAATATTTCCAAGTCCAACTCCTGGTTTTAAAGTCACACACAACAGATACAATATAATCTGGTTGGTCCTATAAGCCTAGGTCTGCTGCTCAGCTACCAAACACGTTCATCGTCCTCTACCGCGCACCAATGAATGACTGTCGCGGGCCGAGCTGAGACTATTAACAGGAGGACGCGCTGCTGACGGATATGCGCGTCCGGTGCGTCCGGTGAGCTGGCGCGTCCGGTGTGACGTCAGTCGCTCCGGTGGGCTCACCTCAGGCGACCTGCAAGCACCCGCGACCTGAGCAGGGGGCGGGCGCCATGATCATAAAACACCCTTAACGGGATTGCCTTAAGGGCGGTCTGACGGTTTCATTTGTGTGACTGTTTCTGACAACGAATACGTATACATTTATAAAATACAATGTTGTGTTTCGCAACACTCGCCGGGGTTTTCTTTGACAAGTGACACCATCACTTGGCATAGAATTTCTTACAACTTCTTCTTACAATTTCTGTTTCAGTGTCTTTTCCTTTGCTAGTTCTAAACTTCCGTTTCATGTGCGTTACTTTTTTCAAAAGAGTTACATTGTACGTGTGTGTGTAATTTTTGCCCGGGGAAATCCACCTATTGATCCCCTTAAAGATTAATTACAATATAAAGTTGGGCATTCTACAGTGAAGAAAAACGAGACAGAGTATAACGTCTCTTAGCGACTTGATCTACAAACTCAGATAAAGTATAGTCAGATCCTTGATGTTCTTTACAGTCTCTGAGGGCCAGTTCCAGCACCTCATCGCGTCGTGTCCGTTCCTCATTAGATTGTTCTTTCAGCATCTTGAGCACCCGACCCTCGATAGGAGGATCCTTTGCTTTAGGGGGCGCTATGTTGTCTCGCAGGGAACAGCTCCTTATCTTCCAAGGGGAGCGTAGACTGTCACTCATCCGCAACCACACAGACTCTATGGCCGTACGCTCAAATCCATAGGACTGGGCCTGGACGTAGAATAGCCAGGCCGGTGGGATTGTCCTGTGTCTCCTACGGATAACCGCCGGCAGGGCAACGGGACGACGAGAGAACCTGACCTTGGGTCTCGGTGCCGGCCTCTCTCGTGCAAGTTGGTGCCGTAAAGGTGTTGCCCAGCAGCCAGGGTTTCCACGCGGCCGGACTGGAGGAGCATCTTCGAGAGACAACGAGTCCATTGTGGTGCAGAGAGGGCAGTCCAGGGACATGTCGACTGTAGTGGGACCCGATCCACACTGATCAATGTGTACACAAAGATACTAGACCATATACACTAGGATGCAAGCTCAGGGGCAAGGTGAAGGTCACCCAATGAATAGATAGTCAGGAGATAGTTTGGGTACTGCCGCTCCTATTCAGGCGTAAGCGCCCGTGGGTGTGCCTGAGCCCTATGTAATAAGAATTGTTGTATTGTTGTAAAGAATGCAGAGCACGGCAAGCACTTAAATATGCCGATAGTATGGCATATGTCCATGTGGCGCATCAACCTGGCGCCGTACCTGTAGCGGCGATGACACACCGTACAGGCAAACCTGTGGTTCATCCTCCAGGTTTCCGCCGGCGACAGCGTATCCTCCGGGGGATCCACGTGTAGGAAGCCCGGCGGCGGTGGAGTCGCCGACGGCCGCAGTCCCAGAGCGCCCCTTCCTCGTCCCGCACGAGACATGGTTGTCGTTGGGGGCATGGGCCGCGGTGGCCGGAAGGATGTCCAGGTTGCCGTCTGAGCAATCATCGCGCCCCGGCCGTACGTTGGTAGAATGTTCTGCGGCGGGGTCGGTGTGAGGGGGGTGGGCTCCTTCCTCTGAAGGTTTGTTGTTGACGTTGCCCACTGGTTCTGTCCCGCCGAATTAACATTTTGGAAAACGGGCCTGGTAAATGCGGGCAGAACATGATTTGTTGGCATCGTACTGTAGGCATTGCCTGCACTCGGGCAGGGTACGGGCGGGTAGGGGGTGCCGTGGCCAGTCCCTGCCCCTCCGTTGGTGGAATAGTCTGCCCCACAAGGCGGAGTGGGGCGCCAAGCAGGGCACTGATCTTCAGCAGTTGTAGAGGTCGAAGAAGGCATTGCTGAGTTAAGAGATAAATGTTCATTTAGGGGTAGAGACATCATGGTAGCTCTACGACGAGGTGTGGCATACAACCACAGTCTGATCGGGATCAGGAGGTAAGGGCAAATGGGAAATGTTATCTTGGGATGAGTGTATGATGGGATGAGGTTGTGTATTAGAAGTGTTGTAGCCACTATCTGTATTAGGACCTTGACTGTTGATTGGTAGCAACTCCAGCCTACCATGTGAAGTGGGCTGAGTCGGTTTGATGAATGACCACCCCAAGTCAGAGGGTGGGTTCATATACTTTCGAATGGGGACTGGGAAGTTATGGGCCATGCGAACGACCCTGACCTTGATTCTTTCAGTTGTGGAGGTCATTTCCCTAGCTAAAGCTAAAGGTATGATAACTTTTGCTGGCAAGCGAATCTTAATAATTTCTGTGCCACCCGGTGTAATAACCAAGATCTGTATACCCCAGTTAATTTTTAGTATGGCTTTTGTTAGCTTTGTTTTTAGTTCACAAGATGAAATGATCGGTCCTGTATGTGTAAATGTACAATCTCCAGTAAAATCAATTCTTGTCAGGAAAACAGAGTAGTGGTCATTTGGCATAACTATTTGTAGGTACAATCCATCTTTAAGTTCTTCCCTGTAAATTTTGCAAATCTGAATAATGATTAAAGTGGCAAAAGTAATAGCCATTATAGCTAACACTAGCATCAAAATCAAACCAGAGATAGAAATGTTGTTATCTGCTTCAAGAACTAATGGATTGGGAATTTCCGCTGCTGAGGCAGGTTGCGGATTGGGTAATGCCAGAGCAATTAATGCTGATTTGTATTTACGCCAGATGACGCATAGGATGAACAGAAATGCAAGCATAGCCAAAAATGAAATACACACTGTCCAAGTTTGTTTTCCCCACTGAGCCACGTCACTGAGCCACTGGCTCGTGACCGGACTCTTGGGTTTGAAAGCGTCTTCCTGAATCTTTCCTGCCAAAGATTTCAAGTCAACCAAAGGCTGATTATTTGCCGAATTTTGTAAAATTTGATTTCTTTTCGTGTCTGGAATTGGATTTGGAACTCGCCATGGTTCCATACCTATTGCTGCTTTAAGTTTACTTGAAAGATTAAACGCCATTAAAAAAGCATCATTAACGGGAAATCTAACTGTTATGTCTGTCTTTGTCCGTGCGCATCCCTTCAGTTGATATGGGAGCCACAGATCTGATGATTGAAGCGAGCACTGACAACCTAATTTTACCACTGCAAAGTGATGTATGTAAAGCGTTTCCGGCTTTCTATTTTTACATATTATATCTGCCTTCTTGCTGTTACTAACAAGCAAGAGATCCGTCTCATCAAGGTAAACTGCAAATTCTTGAAAGACTGGGTTTGCTACATAAGTAGAAACACAAAGTTTTCCTATGTCTTCCCTATCATTTCTAATCAGTGCAGCTATGCATGTCGCACTCGTTATTGGTTTCCTAAAAGGGATATGTGGACAGATGAGAATTTCGTCACCTGTGCAATCGTGATATGAGTAAGATTCCAAAGGGATATAGTATCTATTGTCTAAAGAAAGTGCAATTTCCGATGGTAAGTTATTCATAATTGTCGCGTCTGTGAAAGACGAATTGTGCATATGCACTGGAACATGAAAATTTTTGGTTCTGTACACTTGAAATTTATGAACATCACTTGTGACAGGAACCTTGACATAAACAATCAGTTGGTTATCCGCAATCAAAAAATGCGGTTTACTATTATCATAATAGAAACTTGGAGATTGGAAAGCGATTTTGAATCTTGGAAAGTCTTTTCTTAGTGTATCAGCTAGTTCAGCCAAAGAATTCTTTATATCTTGAGGGGGTATTATTGCTTGTGTAAGTTGACCGCGCAGAAGGTTTTGTATGCCATCTGCGAAGTCAGATGTTTTTCGTAACATGTTTTGCATGTATGCCATAAGGGAAAGATGATTTGTGAGAATGGTTGTCGTTAAAATTTGCAATAATTTTTGTCTTTCCATATCATTAGCCATGTCATTCAGAGCAGAACGCAAATTAAATGCATTCTGTTGTATTCGTTTTATATCTGTCTGTAATTTGGTAAGAGATGAATCCACATGATCAAAATTAACTGCAGTTATGTTAGCTAATTTAGCAAGATTTTCAGCATTGAGATTAACTCCTTGCTGTGCCGTTAAGACAAGCAATTTATTAGCATCTACGTCCGACGCCTTCGCCGTGCCAAATAAATGATATGAGATCTCACCCACGAAATCAAGAAGACCTCGTCTTTGCCTTGCCGGATCTAAGACATAGGCACTACCTGGGATTGACTCGAGTATTTCTTTGATTTGTGATTTTTGGAGTTTGTAAAGCTCGGCAATGATGCCATGCAATACATCAATTATTTCTTTAGTATGAGCACAGATGTCATGATGTGCCCTTTGTGCGTGTCTCGTGGTGAAATGACGCGTGCTATCACAAAAAGCCATCGGGTTGTTTAGGGAGAGTGACTCATTCAGCCACGGGATGTGAACCCTAAACCCGCTATAAACATGGTCTGAGTCAGCGGTGCTTATCAGCCTACCTGGCAGGAACACCACACCGTATTGTTCTCTCATAATAGGCTCTGCGTGTAGCACACCCTGTCCATGTGAAGCCGCTTGGCCAGCGACACACAGAACAAGGAGGAGCGCCAAGCCAGGTGGCCAACCTGAAGCGTAGGGAAAATCTACAGACATGTTTATGTCCTCTGTGTTGTGTTTACTATTTTATGACGAGAAGATGGGGAAGCAGTCCCAATAGATGGAAACGTAAAAAAGAGAAATAAAAATTTGTCTGTTGGGGAATATCTGGGTTTTGTATGTACCTAATGTATATCGGTTTGCATTTGTGTACTGTGTGGCAGAGAGTGAAGATGGCTAGTGAAGGTATAACTTGTACAACTATACGAATTGGAGGAGTTACCCACGTGCTAGTGGTAAATGGCGACTTTGCCGATGGGAGTGTGATACTTCATAATGTTACGTCTCAAGCTGGACCGTTACCTCTATCGGGAATACCTATCTGTACTCACAGTTTTGGTTTTCGTGTGATAACTGACGGGAATAGTAATGGGGAAGATGGAAGAAGCACAAATGATGATGATTCTGATGATAGCGACAGACCAGATGATGAGAGTGGGGACGGTCGTGGCGGTCGGGGGGCGGTGGGGGGTGGTTCAGGGGTGGATGGTCAATTTGACCAGGGGGCCGTCAACACGGAGGGCCGGTCCGCATCAAGCCGGCCTGCGTCTCCAGGTGTGTCGGGGCGTTCTCCGGCCGATGTCCGTGGGGCCAGGTCTGCTGGGCCCAGCGGGGAGGCCGTCACCACCGTCCTGTGTAAAGATGACTGTTCCTATAACAAGCAGGAATTGCTCGTATTATCCCCGATAAGTCCGGCGACCAGCCAGCCGCTGTCCACCAGCAACTCCAATGGTCATAATGATGAAGAGATTCCCACACTCGCTTTACCTGAAGATGGTCAGGAAACACACCATTACGCCGAAGACTGTCAGGAATCACCAAGTCTGGCTGTCAGCATGGAGCACAGAGTCACCGGTCCTTCCGGAGACACCGACAACTTTACCGGTGGCGATTTTAGAGATCCATCCAGCGTCGATTGTCAGGGACCCAACACACCCTTAATGGATGAGCTAGGTGATGAAACTGCAACTCCACAGCACGTAGTCGAGACGATGGACATTGCGGTGTCAAAGTACGCTGACTTGTTGGGCAGCCATCCTCAACATCCTATACTGTTCAAGGCGTTAACTGATCCGTCGTCACCTGATCCAGTGTCACTGAGTCTCGCCACCAACCATGATGACGTATGGCGTAACCTATGTAGTGAGATGGACATAAGTCCTCCTCCCAAATAGAAGGAAGTCCAGGACAACTCACTCAGTCAACATTGTAAGTATCTCCTGCCCAGAGGTGTCAGCAAATGTAAGGGATTCACAATATGGGGAGAGTTAGTGTTTGATCCGCTTCCAGTAGGGTCGTGAAATGTTTATGTGGGACTGTCGGAAGGCATCAACAGTCTTTTATGTTAAAGTAGTCGGAAGACATCAACTACTAATTGTGTAGGGCTATCGGAAGGCATCAATAGTCCTTTATGCTACGATAGTTGGAAATCATCAACTATGAATTGTTCCGGTTTCTGTATTGTAAGTATAAGTCCTCAGGGTCAATTGATGGGTGGAAGTCAGATGCAGGAACCCAACTCTTCCTTTTGACACCAACCCATTTGGTGAGGTATCTCACCTCTCCAGATGGTAAAGTCCTTTTTCCTGAGATGAGCCTAATGCTGTAGTAATCTCCAGTCTCGGCATCAGGTGTAGTTGTAGAAGAAGATGTGGGCACGTCGGCAGCAGGCTGCAATCTGCCACCGTCGGTTGATCCACACCTCTTCTTATGTGTAATGTTAATGTCCGGTGTAGCATCTTGGGATCCGACTTTCCCGCATGAATAATTAGAGGAATGCACAGGATCCGACTTCCCGTGGCTTAAGTCACTGGTTGGGTCGGATTTACCAACCTGTACCGCTTGCACCTTAGCGGCTCCCTGATCCGTAGTGGCACGGTCAGCAGGGAAATTTGCCACCTCTTTGGTGGGCTTTACCACTGGTATATGTGCCTCAGAAGAGGGCTTTGATGAGTTAGGCGATGGTGCGGGTCCCTCTGGGGTGACCCTAGGAATATCAAACTGTACCGTTTTTCTTTCTTTAATCCGTCGCGACGTATTCCCCGTGTGACTACGTCCACGAGGACCCTGAACCAAAGCGTCGACTCTTTGGTCAGGTTGAGTATGTGAGGGTAATGCTTCCTCTAGACCTGCAGGCGCCTTTACTTCAGTGGTAGTTTTAATCATAGCTTCGTTAGGGACAGAGTTATCGTGTTGATGGTCAGCACCCGATTGGTTTAGATCCTGTATAGGAGCATTGACCGGACTCCAAGAATCATAAGCTCTTTTAAGTTTAGAAACGTTAACTAAATGAGGAATTTCTTTTTGGTTTTGTATAGAAAGTAATCTTGCTAAATGATCACCTTTTGTTTCGATCACTCTAAATGGACCTTTATATTTAGCAGAAAATTTGGATCGTCGGTTATCGGCACATGTAGGATCATAAATATGCACCAAGTCGCCTACCTGTAGGTCCAATGGTTTAGCCTTTTTGTCCAATCGTTCACGCATGTCTTTATTATATCGTTCGGTGACATGCTTTGCTGATTTGGTAAACATGTTAACTAATTTCATTGCTAAAGCATATTTTTCATTGTCTGTTTCAGGTGTCGCAACATCGATGGGTATATCAGAAAGTCCCATAGAAACAGGTTCACGGCCAAAAAGTAATTGATAGGGAGAAAAACCTGTACGCGCCGAATTAGTTGAACGCACTGCCCACAAGGCAATTGGCAACAGCTGTGGCCAGTCTTTGTGGTCCTGAGTGACATAACATGCGATCACATCTTCCAGGGTACGATGTAACCTTTCCACCCTGGCATTGCCTGTAGGCATTCTACCAGAAGTGAAAGTATGATGACAGTTTAATCTCTGAGTGACAGCTTTTAGGAATTTTGATAAGAACGATTGTCCTCTATCCGAATGTATTCTGGAAACCCTTCCATACCTGGCGACTATACCAGTTAGAAAGGCAAATGCAGCTGTTGACCCTGTAGAGTCTTTAGTTGCAAATGCTTCTGGCCATCCTGTAGCCAGGTCGATGAACGTCATAATATAGCGCGAGCCATCCTTAGCAGGTGTCAACGGTCCTATAAAGTCGCAAGAAACAATTTCCCAAGGGCGAGTAGGCTCATCCCACGACTTTGCTAATGCTTTAGGATGGGGCACACGTTTCCGTAATGCACAACTATCACAAGATCTCACATAGTTAACAATGTCACGATGCATGTTTTTCCAGTAATATCTGTCCGTCACTTTAGCAGCTAGAGCGTTTTGTCCGACATGACCTCCTGAGAGAATGTCGTCATGTAAGCGTGATAACACATGATACACTAATGTAACTGGTATTAGAATTTGTGGTTTTGGGCAATAAATATCATTAGATGTCTTCTTTGACTTAATGTTTTTAAAATGACAAATAATTCCTGGTTTCATAATGTCAAGAAAATTAGCTTGAGCGACCACAGATCGAGCTTGGTCTGGGTCCTCTGGTACAATTTGGTTTTTCAGGTACTGGTACAAAGTAACACATTCAGCGTCTTTCTTTTGATGTTTGCGGATACTTTCCAATGAGAGTGGGTCATTGGTATCATCCTCAAGTGCCAGTGGCATTAGTTCGCCACCTACAGAAGGGAGAAACTCCTCTGCATTTGGTTCACCTGTCTGTGTGCGTGACAAGTAATCCGCTAAAAAGTGTGTCTTACCAGCTTCGTAAATAATGTCAATGTCAAAAGCCGATAGATAAAGGCCCCATCTCCTGATTCTCGGAGTCGGGCACTTATTAGCGTTTTTCAAAAGTGTCAAAAGTGGTTTATGGTCTGTCACAATAATTGTTTTATAACCTTGTACTATGTCTTCAAAACTATGTAGTGCTTGTATCACTGCTAAAGCTTCTTTCTCAGAGACAGTATAATTACGTTCGCGATCATTTAACACTGAACCCCAGAATGATATAGGGCGATAAAGTTCATCAATTTTGTGGCACAAAGCTGCACCACCAGCTACATCAGAAGAGTCTGTCAACAAGTAAAAGTCTAGGCTAAAATTTGGATGAATCAAGATTTGATCTGTTGTAAAAGATCTTTTCAATGTCAAAAATGCATCATCAGCTTCTTTAGTCCACTGGAATTTCCTTCCTTTTTTAGTCAACTCGTACAGCGGTTTTGCAATGTCAGAGAACTTACTGATAAAAGCCCTGTAATAGTTACAGAGTCCAAGAAAGGCTTGAGTTGTTTTCACATTATGTGGTTTTCCAAAATGGTGAATTTTAGTAATAATATGAGGTTGCGTTTTAAGTCCTTCTGCATTAATCGTATGACCCAGGAAATCGATCTCATCCCTGCACCAGTCACACTTTTCAGGTTTAAGTTTCAAATTTGCTTTGATAAGAGCTTGTAGCACTAGTTGCAAGCTAGCCAAATGTTCTTCAAATGTAGAATCGTAGACTATAATGTCATCAAGGTATGCCAAACAAACTCTCGGCACAAGCCCTCTAAGAGCAAGTGCTAAGATTCGGGTGAACTGCCAAGGCGCTCCGACGAGGCCAAATGGTATTCGTGCATAATGGAATAGACCCATTGGTGACTCAAAAGCTGTGTAATGTCTCGATTTTTCATCAATACTGCATCGGTGATAACCACTTAGGAGATCCAAAGCAGACCAAATTATTGGTTTTTTATATGCCATATATAGAAACAAAGAACGAGCTGTAGGCATTGGGAATTTATCCTTATAAGTTATTGCATTCAGTAGCCGAAAGTCAGTGCATAAACGTGGTTTTCCATTCTTCTTTTGAACAACAACTAGTGGGCTTCTCCATGCAGATGAAGAAGGTTCTATAATACCAAGGTCTAAAAGTTGTTTGATTTGTTCATCTATTATGTCCATTTTTTGTGGTGAATACCTGTAAGGTCTAGAAGCTACTGGACCTTTGGTTTCGTCTACTTTAATACTCATTGGAGCAATGTCACATTTTCCCATTTCTTCCATAGAAAAAGCCAAAGCTGCTCTATTCCTCAATAACAGTTCACGAAGTTGTTCCTTTTGAACCTCAGTCAAGGAAGATTTTGATAGATCGATTGAATCAATGAGCTCTCTATCCTTGACTTTAGTGTCATAATTTTGATTAGCAGAACGTGTTGTTTCCGGGCAAATTTTGTTTTCAAGTAATGTCAATATTGGTTGAGGAGTATCGGTTTGTTTGAAAACTGCAGACACTTCAGAATTTTGAATAGGGGGTATATAATATTCATCAGTAGCAAATGCTAACACAGTTGATTTAGAAAGTTTAACAGGAGAATCTGTAGGGTTCATGACTTTCAGCCATGCCAAACCTTTTCCAGCGAATGTGCAGCATTCCGCCAAGACTGGTGCTGTCACAGCCGGTTCCAGGATCCATGGCTGGCCGTCCGTCACGTCCTTTACATTCACTGGGATTATAACCTCACTCATAGGCATAATTTCCTCTGATCCCATGGGTGTAACAGTGTTATTCCTAAAGAATGTTATTGTATTATCTTGGAAGTTAATATGAGCTTGAGTTGCCGCTAGAAAGTCACGGCCAATAACTATATCATAGATAAGGTCTGAGAGAACTTGAAAGTTAAAATCAACTTCAACGTTAGCGAGTGTAAATCTAATTCTTGCGTCTGCAATAACTTTAATTTCAGAAGAGTCTCCCAATGTTATAGAACTTGAGGTTGGGAATGATGTATGTAATATATTTTCTTTAGGAATTCGTTCGAAAACATCCTGTCTTATAAAACAGTGACTAGCTCCACTATCGATAATTGAATTAATTTGGACATTATTGAATAAGAGATCAATTGCTATTGGATCAAC
This sequence comes from Lepidonotus clava, assembly GCA_936440205.1. Taxonomy (NCBI): domain Eukaryota; kingdom Metazoa; phylum Annelida; class Polychaeta; order Phyllodocida; family Polynoidae; genus Lepidonotus; species Lepidonotus clava. The sequence continues at coordinate 1,129,971 of OW387136.1, read as the reverse complement.
TTTAGAGTGGGACTCTTGAAGATTTGCTTTTATCGTGCACAGTGAAACGCGAATCTCACCATGCAGGCTATCTAGTTTTTTGGAGGATATTGGTTTCTATTTGGAAAATATTTTTGTTGAGCTTGACCAAAAGATGGTGGTCTATTAGTACGCAAAATATCCTGTAAGAATCTGCACGAATTTGTATCGTGGCCAAACCGTTGGTGGGCTACACACCACGGTGTTCCGTCCTCGGCTCTGGTCTGTCGGGCGTGGGTCCAGGCGTTCGGCCCGGGAAAGCGCGTTTCCCGGCCAGGTGTTGTACGCACTGCCTGACCACGACCAAAGCCAGAGCGGTTGTTGTAATTGGGGCTGTTGTTGAAAGGCCTACCGTTTCCTCTCGGAGGCGTCCATTGTTGGCGTGAATTCTGAGTTGCAATCGCAGCCAGAATTGTATCGGTCATTTTTCTTAGTTCACGAACGTTGTCAGGAGTGCTGTCCCCTCCGGCCGCTGCCGGGGGTTTCAACATGCTTTCAGGCTCAGATGGTTGCAGAGCGGCCAGGGCTCTTTGGGGCCTGTCCACTGATTCCATCCTCGATGCAATGTTAACTGCCTGCTCGAAGTTTGCGGGGTTTTGAATTGCCACCTCTCTTGACATAGGAGCCCTCAGACCCCTAATATAGGCGGCGAGGAGGACACCTGCATCCACCCCAGATCGAGCCTGTGCCTGTCGCAAGATTCCAGCAAACTGCCTGACAGTCTGATCTTTACCTTGTTTATAATTAAAGAAATCTTGATGCTTTTGCCAGGCTGCCCTGACATCTCCATAAATGTCTGTAAGACGAGCTTCTAATTTAGCATAAGTGTCTACGTCAGTGGGATCTAATGAAGAAACCCAGTCACGAGCTTGGGCCTTAAGTTGGTGCTTGGCCATAGCAAGCTTATTCGCGGCAGACCATTCACAAAGGATCGCCAACGAATCAATTTCGTCAAAATAAGCGTTAATAAATTCATCACTTTCTCCAGAAAAAGTGGGTAATTTTAGAGCGGGTTGCTTTGCTGCCATGTTGAAATTTGGTTGATTAATTGGTATTTGTGGGAGGACAGGTATATCCTGGGGAATCTGCCCAGCTGGTACGAGCTGGACAGGTAGAGGATTGACCCGTCGTTGTGGTGAGGACGGAGGAGATTCGACTCCTTGTCCTTGAGCGGTGGGATCCTGTTCAGTTAGATTGTTCAGATTGTCTGCAGGTGTTTCCACAGACTTTGCAGCTATAGACGATCCACTTTCGTCTCTAAGAAATGCAGGATCAGCTCCCTGACCCTGTTGTCCCTGAAGCCGTATAGATAAAGGTGATGATGGAGGATCCCCGGACCGCTGAATTAAGGTACCAGCGTCGCCCTTTGCCGAGGGCTCCCCTTCAGAGTGTGGGAAGAGGATGCGCGAAACAGTTAATAAATCAGAGGCTAACCGAGAATCATCTGTCGGAAAGAGATCCGCGGCCCCTTGCTGACCTGAAGTTCCGGCTTTTCCGGGCCGTGGAGGAAGCCTCCCAGCACCAGAACTTGCAGCGTGGAAAATAGGGCGTAGTGTCCTACCTTCTGGTGATAGAAACTGTCTCACTTCTGGGACCGAGACACTAGCGCGACAAGCAGAGGGCGAGTCAAAACGAACAGTTCGGCTGTCCCGATGCTGAGCAGGGGGACTTGCTGAGCGAAAACCAGGCAAGGTATGTTCTACCTCAGGAGGCCAACCAGTCCTCTCAGCTACTTCTTCAGCTGTGAAGACTTTTCCATGAATAGAGAAAGTTCTTAAACGTTCAGATTCCAATTGTATCCCCGGGATTGGTCCCTGTGATCTTGTATGAGTCCTTAATATAGAAGGGGGAACCGTCCCAGACGGGTTATCAACTGGTTCTTCTTCCGAAATAAACTGTGTGTGTGTGGAGGGACTGTGATAGATGTCTTCCTCAGAATCTGACCGACTGGACATAGTCTCTCATAATAGTCATTTTGAAGGATCAGTACTTATATATATTAACGTCACAGAGAAATGTGTATAGATCAGTCTATAATGTTCACTTGCTGTATGAATCAACAGAAAGCAACGCCGTTCACCAATAACTTCTCACAGTTCTAGGTAGGAAAGATAAATCGGCGTCCCAATAAACGTATCACTAACTCTAAAACACAGATCAGTAAATTGGTCTCATAGCACAATGCCTCTGCATAGCCTAATTCAATATCTCAAAGCATTATCCAAATCCAAGGGCAAATAGCTATGAATCAACTCTTTTGGACCTATCGAGCAAAAACTCACTATACCTCCTTAGAACATTGGGACTAGCTAAGGGAATAAGTAAAAGTCGGCCACTTTTCACCAATCAGTGTGAACAGATTTCCACGCTATCTAGAAAACCAGATTCTTGATGGTGCGCGATATGGGGTTTGGGGGTTATTTGGTCGGGGTCCGGGGCTGCCGGGCGTCTACGGGCCGTTTGTTGGCGGGCGGAAAGGGGAGGTCGGCAAATAATTTTAGGGTGGTACGTGTAGGCAACTGTTAGTCTTTAATTTTGAAAAATGGACAAGTTGTTACCAATAAGTAAAAATGGTGTGTCAATCAGTGATACTATATGAGGCTGCCTAGGTGTAACAACCCCTATAGAAATTTCAATAATGATGAGTTCTTTTCAATAAATATAAGAATATTTCAAAGTATCTGCTTAAGCAGGTATACCTTATGGTGCTTCTCAGATGGTACGACCAGAATTGCTTAGCCTTTGACCTCAGAAAATCTCCTGAGTGAGGTACAACACGACTGAGTCGACCGCCCAAGCGCTCCACAGGCAGAATGGAAAAGTCTGCTAAACCAGGTATACCTTATGGTTCTTCTCAGATGGTACGACCAGAATTGCTTAGCCTTTGACCTCAGAAAATATCCTGAGTGAGGTACAACACGACTGAGTCGACCGCCCAAGTGCTCCACAGGCAGAATGGAAAAGCAAACAGTATTGTTTTCTGTATTGAAACCAGAAATTCAGAGAAAATATATTTCTCATAATTTTGTAAGGCAATGTTCCGGCCGTCCTCCGGCACGAATCCAACTCTACTTAGAGCGGTCCCTGAGCGACACCACAAGGCCACCAGAACATATGCCTAATTAAAAATTCACACCTTTCGATAAATTGTATTTATATAAAGAAATTTACTGTATATATCCCACCAGAATGTCAAAGAGTTCGACACAAGTGTCCCTCTGCGATGATACCTGGTGGTATTTTTAGGTACCTTATCGAAATCCGTACCCTTTGTAGTTTTTTATAAGCACAATATGTTCTTACCTGCAAAATTGTCCTGAAAAGCAAGTTTGCACACTGCTTACTATAAAAGGGGGTTGTGAGAGGCTGTGTCGGGGTGTCGCGCTGAATAGGCAATCACATTACAGCTGCCCCTCTCATTAGGAATGCGGGCCTTTTGTGGAGAATGGGTCCGTGGGTTGGGGGAGGTAATTTATGCGTGCGGCCAATTTCGCGACAACCTTGGTAATAAATTCTATTAAGTGACTAGAAACCCTAGAGTTATAATAAAAAGCCAGATAAGTGCCACTAGGTCAAATAATATCTTTTAAGTCCCATCACCAGATGTGAGGAAGTCTTGAGTCAGGGTTTTAGAATGTTCCCAAACACAGGCTCCTCACATGGAATAAAGTTTGATCTACTAAGGAAGGGGGAAAGTCCTGACCAGAACTAAGAATAGTAAACCTAGGGGTAAATGGTTATGTTAAACAACGTGTCGGGGAGACAAATTGTAATAAGGGTAAAGCTAAAACTCGCTGTGTAAATTTGGCAGTGATTAGTAAGGTACATCCTTTATTGATATTAAACCAGTGGCACAAATGAATAAGTGATTTCCAAATAACCTTCGTACAAACCTTTCAATAATTCTAAACTAAACAGTCCTAAAATGTCCTAAATGTTCCTTTGCCTAATTGAGTCCTGTGATATGAATGATTCTAATTTCTAACACAATGCCTGTAGAGGGGTTCCAAGTCCTAGAATTAAGTCCAAAATGTTCCTAGAATATTTCCAAGTCCAACTCCTGGTTTTAAAGTCACACACAACAGATACAATATAATCTGGTTGGTCCTATAAGCCTAGGTCTGCTGCTCAGCTACCAAACACGTTCATCGTCCTCTACCGCGCACCAATGAATGACTGTCGCGGGCCGAGCTGAGACTATTAACAGGAGGACGCGCTGCTGACGGATATGCGCGTCCGGTGCGTCCGGTGAGCTGGCGCGTCCGGTGTGACGTCAGTCGCTCCGGTGGGCTCACCTCAGGCGACCTGCAAGCACCCGCGACCTGAGCAGGGGGCGGGCGCCATGATCATAAAACACCCTTAACGGGATTGCCTTAAGGGCGGTCTGACGGTTTCATTTGTGTGACTGTTTCTGACAACGAATACGTATACATTTATAAAATACAATGTTGTGTTTCGCAACACCCTCTTGTTTTAGTGGCATGTAGGTGTGGCTATGAAATATTGTCACTTCACATGGTCACCACAACAAAAATATGTAATAAACAACATTGAAAACATTAAGAAAAAAAAGTATAAAAACAGATCAAATTAAACACTTGTTGTCACCCCTGCCCCCTGCCCCCATCTGCCCCCCCCCCCCCCCCCCCCCCCCGCCCCTCTCCGGCTGGCAGTGCTCGGCTGGTCTGACCCGGGAGGGGGGAGGTGAGACCAGTCGATCACTCAGTGAGGTGAGAGCATCCTTCATGTTCTGAACCTCACCGCTAGGGGGCCTGGGGCCACAGACAGGGGGGCGCCGGGACGGGAGCTGCACCTGGGAAACTATATGGTCATACACCGACAAAAGCCATGTGGTCATGGAGAGCACATTATATATGGTGATCACTAAAAAGTTGTCATGTGACCACGTCTGCACAAGGTCACTTTAAAACTTAGCCAGGGTATTACAAATACAGGGGTGGATCCAGGAATTTAAAAATAAAATGGGGGGAGGGGCTACTATAGTGAACCTTTTACCGCGCCCTCTGGCCATCAAAAGGGTTCATATTTGTTTCAAAATAGGGGGGGGGAGCGTGTGCCTGGCATGCCCCCCCCCCCTCCGACCCCCCTAAATCCGCGCCTGAAATAAATGTATAAACAAATGTCAAGAGGTACATCCTACAGACCTTGTGCAGACGTGGTCACGTGATCACTTTTGGTGATCACCACATGGTGATCATAACCATGTGGATGGGAAATAAATTCAAAACTCATAATTCTAAATGAAAATAATTCTTGATTGTCACTCATTAACTCAGCGTGAAGTTAATGGGCCACAAATAGTTTTTCTAAATATTTCAAAATGATGAATTATGATGAAATCAATTGATCACCAATATGGCAGGCAAACGATTTTAGGGAACATGATGTCATCTGCACAATATCTATAGCTTATGAATAATAGTTCAGCCCACAACTAAGGTTCGATATAACAGTCACATTGTGCAAACTGGTTTGGTTTGTCTGATATTTGCTAAAATGTCACGTAACAATGTCATTATATATCTGATAGGTTGAGACCTAACCAAAACAGAATGTCACGATGAAGTTCTAATAAAGTAGTGTCAAGACCAAATCCAAATTGAATGTCATTGTGACGTTCTGATTGCTTGAGGTCCAGAACTCTCTTAAACAGAACATTGTTGTGACCTCCTGACCAAAGGAGGTCTCAACTTCATCTAAACAGAACATTATTTAGATGTCTGATTAGCTAAGGTCTGAACCTTACCTAAACAGAACATCAGTGTGATTATCGTAGTAGGCTAGGTGTCAACCACACCTAAACAGAACATTACTGTGACATTTTTAACGGGTGATGTCATTATAGATAACTTAATAATAACATTACAAGAATGTTCCCAGAATGTCACAATGTAATCTTGAAACAGTTGGTTGCAGCAACATTATTGGGAATCATCAAAAGAAAATCACAGCAATGTTACAGTATGACGTAATAAGAATTAATCCAGAATGTTGCAACATTATAAGAATGTCATATTCTTGGCTGAGTCTGACCACACAATACCCCAGCCCTGTGTATGTTAGGAAGACTAACTCGTTTTAAATTGATTACATTAGATAGTCATAACAATGGCCTTCCCAAATTCTAAGAATCAAGATGCTTACTTAATCTTAAGGTTTTTCAGAATCGTGTTTGTCGTCAGCAGTCCGGAATGTGGTGACGCCGTCTATAGCTTGTCCCCGTGATGTCACGGTATGCGTCAAGACGGGCTTTAATTTAACGACCCTCCCACCGAGTTATGGACATTAAGTATTAAGGTTTATGTGCTGAATATAATTAGATAAAGTAGGAGGTTACAATGGGAATTTACTGCCTTATATCTGACCCAGTTAATGGTGTATATTAGCACGGAAATAATCGAAATGAGACATCAATAAATAACACTGATTTATGAAAATTATGATTTATTATATTTACATAAAGGGAAAGTGATCACGAAAGGAGTAGGTTTATAAATTATTTTTATAATATATTTAGAGTGAATAGTCAGGATTTTCCGGTATGCTTTGCCCCTCAGTGCTAAACAATTAATGTGTTTAGATGTCAAAAATGAAAACTATGCAGTAATATATTGTGGTCTTATATAAAGAATAAAAGAGAAATCTTAAGACCTGTGTTTCATTATTTCATTATTTACATACCAACAGCAAGACAGGAATTAATCGGCATAAGTTAGGAAATAATTGTTTTCTATACAGAAAATTCAAAATCGCAAAGTGAATACACCTGTACACTGCTTACATGTATTGATTGTATATATACCTGTCTCTCGGAATTAAAGTTATTACCAATAATTAGCTACCAGATACTACTCAACACCACTATATAGAGATCATGTTGCTATAGCAACTTATCAGAAAGAAAATAAAGTCGATTTATCTCAGTGGCCAGGCCCTTGACCTGCTTCTCTTAATTCTTCTCTTAATTAACTGTGTTTTTTTAAAGAAATGGCCATCATTACGTGTTGTCTGCCAGCTGTGGGACTGACTTTTTATACAGACTGTCCATCACCCAGACCGAGTTCTTGGTACTGTCTATTGTTTGAGCTCCCCTGCTATACAATGTAGTTAGTTCACAATGTTTGTTTGCAAATTGTTGCAATTCAGCAGTAGTTGAGACATTGCCAAAGCAAGAATATGATGTTATTATAACGTTATTATAACATTCTACTTGGTTCTGCTTTGGTTCTTGTTACATTATTTTGATGCCATCCAAAAACATCTTTAGAACCTAACAATGTGACATTGCACTGTAATGTTCTTGTGACATTCTTATAATGTTCCTTTACATTATGATAAGATTATAATAACATTCTTTATCAGTAAGGTATCAACGTCACTAAAATACATTGTTTTCATAACATTCTGGTTTAGTAAGTCTCAACTTTACTTAAAATAATTACAAAACAGTTAAATGAAAATTGGGCAGTTTACAGACTCACTGAAAAAAATACAGTTGCAGAACATTCTCATTGCCTGGGTAGTGTTGCAGTGCATTGTAGCAGTATTATTGGAAGCCAATAAAATAACATAACACGTGCCAACACAGAATGAAACTGAACGTTGCTACAATAAAAACTGTGCATGCTTGGCTGAGTAAAAACATAATATGTTGTTTATCACCCGCATGGCTGCCGAGCGGTGCATATAAGGGGCAGTGAGTATTGACTGGCTGTACGTACCGCTCCTCATTGTCACTATTTTTAGATATTTTAGATCTTTGATTGGGTGATAAAATATAGAAGATCCTTAGGGGTCGTCCTCGGGTGCCTGTACGACCCATGGGGATCGTACGTACCGAGGGCTTTGCGTACGAACCCCTCAGGGTCGTACAGGCACCCGAGGACGACCCCCGCGGGTCTTCTTATATTAATAACTGAAGCAATCCTCACCTTCTAACGTCTTGAGACTCCCCTTGTAAGACCCCTAGAAGTAAGCAGAAGAGGATAGGTCCAGGTTTCACATTGAACGACTTCATCGTCTTTAGGTGTGCACGGTGTCCATGACTTCGCCGCCTATATAAGATGTCCTTAAGTCTCTGAAATCGGAGGTTTGATTAATGAGCCCAACTCACATGGACGAAGACGTGTTAAGTATGATGACATTTGATAGCAGCGTCCCTGGGTTATCATGTCAGCGTAAAGAGTATGATAACGTGTTTTTATATTCCGTGTACACATGACCCTCCTTGCCCCTATATTAACAGGCCGAAGCTTGGATATGGTTACAACATGTCTTGGTCAGGTCATATTTCTTCTTGCAAATTCACACCAGATATACTTTTCGTCCTTAGGTAAGGGTATTCCTTAGTTGGGTAATAACAAGGTGACTCCAATTTGGTTTGAGATTTTTGGAGAGGTATAGGCGTAGACACACAATTCCACCGATAACCAACTAGTTTTCAGGTCCATTTAAAGTGAGTTGTCAGAAGTCATCATACCTTGAGGTGGCAGCCTCCGGGGGTCCCTCCAGAAGTCTTACACCTTAAGAGAGACCTCAGAGGTCGTCAAAGACCCGCCGCGACCCCCGAGGGGGCCGGACCTCTCACATTACCCACAATGCCCCGGGGCACCACGTGACCGGAGGCTGGTCCTGTGATCAGTGATCTGTGACGGAGGGGGGGCGGGGTGTCGGGGGGGGGGGGGGGTGAGGAGGTATAGTCTTACAGTGATTCAAGAAAATGTGGTATTCGTGGTATGTATGAACCTGTGGTACTACAATTTACATTGGTTGTGACCTGATAGATTCAGCTTCGTAGATCAGCGTTTTAGATATTAATTTTACATGTTCATTTTCAGTAGAATATTGAACAAGAAATAATAAAATCTTGTGCCGGCCCTTCCTTACCAAAAGAATGTTTCTCCAGACAGAAAATGACTAGATTGAAATTAGGATTAGAATGAGAGAGTCGGTGTCGGTAAACTTTGTCTGATTGAGGTTTGCATTTCACTAGAACACTATCCTTGGTTTGAACAATCAGTGACAGTTTTTGGCTGTTAAATAACACCGCCAATGACCACATTAATGTCCAATTAATTGTTTGATGACAAATATGATTTGCTAAACACATCCAAAAACCAGTAGTGAGGCTGTATCCTCATCCAGAGAGATCCAAGTCGTAAAAGCCGTGGTCGGCCCCATACTAATTGTTTACCAATTAATCTGCCCTCTACTGGTCACGAACTGAGTGAAGTATCTATTGTTTCCTGTCCTCGTCCACTGGTCATCACCTCATATAGATGGCAACACTTTCCAGGTAGGTCCTGGTGCAATAAACATAGGTATGGAAGAAGTGTATTAGAGAATTATTATCAGGAGTTATTTCACCTCCGAGATGTTCCTCGCAAAAGTTTATACTCCTCATTCGGTGCTCCGAAAACTGTCCACTCGAACGTCCAATATAACTAAAATGTATAAAATATCCAAGTATGTAATTTATTTCACCCTAATAATGTTATTAACTCAGTAGTCTTTCCGTAATGACAAAATGTAGTTTTCCTCGTGATCTACTCCCTTCCTGTGTTATGATAATTATAACTTGTTGTTGGTGAGGTCTCCTTCTGCTAGTGTTTCTGCCTAATTAAAGGTTATCCTGGCGAGTTATTTAAAGCTGACCAGCGCCTCCCGACACACTGCATGCCCACACTGACCACTCTGCCCCCCAGCCGTCCTCTGCGCATGCGCCGTGTGATCAGCACAGGACAGACGCCCAGAAGGTCCTAACCGGCGTGACGTCATCTCGGAGCTGAGGACACGAGACTCGGTCTGGAGAGTGTAGAGGTGTTCGGAGAGTGTGGGAGGTGGGGCGGCGCTTTGACGTGATCTGTGAAGGTGTGATTTGTGGGCAGACAATAATAGAGGTGTGTGTGTGAAAGGATCATTCTTCTCTCACATATCATGCAGGTGAAATGCATGTGACTAGATTTGGGTCTGAATTTCTTTTTTCTGAAAAAGTCGTGTTATTTGGCAGATGCTATGTGAGCCCTGTCTATTCAGTGTGTACGAAATAGGGTGAAATAGTTCTTCTTGTATAACCGTGATTAGGGATTCTCTTACGTATGTATCCATATTTTGGGAAACAATGATTGGTTGGTTGGTTGTTGTTTGACGCCGTATCAACATTCATGGTCATATCACAGCGAGAACAAGTTTTTTTTGACGATATCCTGTCTTTGATGATCCAATCTATAGGAGAAGGTAGAGACCATATCCCTACACATTTACTGAGGCAGGTGTTCTTAAATGTGCATGGTCCCATATATATGGCTATGCATAGACCCAACAGACGGTGGCCCCCTAGGAGCCTTTGATTTCCCTGTCCTTGTCATAGGGGGGACGCAAAGAGGTGGGGCGAAACAATGTTTTGCCAAATGATTTTAATTCTATTTAAAGGGAGCCAAACGCAATGTGGGGTCGAAATTTTGCAAATTATGTTTACTATTGACATATACTCTATGGCCATAGCCCAGGCCTTTGGTAAAATATAGACTGTGAATAGATACTTTAACTTCATTAAAATAGATGAAAACCCATCCCAGGCCAATTTTGGTGACCCACCAAAATTGGTTTGTTTACAAATATTGGTGTTTTCAGGCACACATGGCATGAGTATTATAGAATTTAAGTGAACTTGAAGCTAGTTATCATAATTTTTACTGTACCAATGGCTAACGTTAGACTATTGGAATGTATTTTCATAGTTATTTGAAGTTACAAAATTTTGTCACTTTTTGACACAACATTGCTTTGGGCTCCCCTTAATTCTAATAGTCATTGCTTCGTTCCAAAATCGTTTTCTTTGTTTTGGTGTTTTGAGTGCCCCTTCAAGGATTCATTTGAATGATATGGTCCCAGCCAAGGTGTGACGTAACGGTCACGTAATGTGACCATGCCTTTTTGGTTTGTCAGTTACTTACTAAAATGTGATGTAACGGTTACGTCTTTTTTGTGGGAGGTTGAGACCTAACCAAAACAGAATGTTATCATAACGTTCTGGTGAGGTAAGGTCAAGATAAAATTAAAACGGAATGTCATTGTGATGTTCTGATTAGGTGAGGTCAAGACTTTACTTAAACAGAACATTGTTGTGACCTCCTCACCAGGGGAGGTCCCAACCTCACCAAAACAGAACATGATTGTAACGTTCTGATTATGTTAGGTCTTAACTTTACCTAAACAGAATGTTCCTGTGACCATGTGATTAGGTTAGGTGTCACCCTAACCTAAACAGAACGTTATCGTGACATCCTCATTCAGTGAGGTCTCAAACACACCTAAAAAGAATGTTATTGTGACATTCTTATTAAGTTTCAGCCTCATAAATAACGTTGTAAGAATGTTATCTGAATGTCGCAATGTGACATCGCAACATTTGGTTGCAGCGACGTAATTGGGAATCATCAAAAGAACGTCGCTGTAACCTAACAGTGTGACGTAACAAGAATCAATCCAGAACGTTGCTAGAACGTTATTAGAACGTCATATCCTTGGCTGGGGTCTCAACATTAACCATTGGGAAAATGTACTATTCGTATGTGTTATTTCTTCTTTTTTTTATGTTGCAGCATAGGTATAGATACCTTAACGTACGCATTTCATATCAACAGTACTAGTTTCTTACAACATAATTACAATACCTTTTTTAAGAATATCAACATTGACATTGTTACGCGATATGCAGGTATTGAAAACGCCCTTTATATTGTTTATTATAACCGTTATTATGAAATTATATCCAACTGTATGAATTATATCCAACTGTTAATAAGTATTTTCCTCGTGATGGGTACTGCACATATTTGGGCAGAGTGTATACATGATATTTTGTTCACAACAATCAACTGATACGTTCTTAACCTTCTCTCCGTGTATGGCGTCATTTCTTTTTACATGTTCTCTTTTAAAGATGTTGAAAAAACACCAAACTCAATGAAAGTGTAGATGGACGGCACTGTTGTTTATTGCATTGGTATCCAAAATTATTATTTTATAAAGGGCAGAATCGAGAAGTTTTGAATAAATACATAATTCGACAGGGCACCAGATCTACTAGTAGCTTAGCCAGAAAAAGACATAGGAAAACAATCATTACATAATCACCTTTATTTCCTCCATTTTCCATTACGAAAGTTCCTCAGACTCTATTTTAAAAGTTGTGGTGCCAAAATTATTTAGAAACAATATTCGCCCAATTGAGGTTCCATATCTCGGGAGTTCACAGAAAGCTACGAGGATCTACGAGATTCACAAATACCAGTTTTGCCAGATATAAAAAAGATTCTAAAATTGTTTTAACAATTGTTCACGATACAAAAATAGTGCAACTTTAATTATATCCAAGAATTTCAACTCTTAGTGTATTATTCTTAACTGAGAATTATATATTTTGACAGTTTTGATAAGTTTGGCTTTACCTCTGACAGCTCCTCTTTGATTCAATGTAATTCAAACTTTCATGACTTCTCAAAATTGTTCACTATTTGATAACATCTTTCACACAGCGCATCTCCTAAACATATTTTTGAATTTGGTATGATGAAATATTATTTAATAGTCACATAATGAGTTTTTAAGAGGCTATTTCAAACACTAATGTTAGGACGAAAATAAGGGTATAGCTGGGTTGCTCTCCGCCGTGGGATACGCCAATCGGGAGAATGATAATCACTGTGGAGAGGAGGTAGCCCGTCTACGTGTGGGTGCTGCCCCCTAGCCCCTGCCTGACGTACTACGGGCCCTGGCGGCGGCCCTGTGAACTGTCACGTCGGAGTGGTCAGCAGATGACCAATGGTCAGCCACCTGAACTCTGCCACTTAATGTCTCCCCACTCCCCACTGCCTGCTTCCTACCTATATGAACCGGGTCTGTGTTTAGTCTATCAGAGACCCAAACTACGTTGTACAGGCACGGATCCAGAGATTTAAAAAGAAAAAAGTAAAAAAGAAAAAGAAGGAAAGAAAGAAAAGAAAAGAGCACCCTGACATAAAAAGTTGAGGCGTCCGTCCCACTTGGCGGTCAGAATTATGTATTAGACTAGCAATACCACACAACAAATTTGATTTGAATTGTTAATGATTTGTCTATTACTGTCAGGTCCGCCTGGTACAGTACTTTTCATAACTTTAAACAGAATAAAAATCGGGCATGGCAATCCAAAGATATTGCTTAAAATGTGAGGATTTATCTTATAGATTTTGGTCCGAATTTTATATTAAAACTATAGTAGAACCATGGACCCCCTAATGTCCTATTTTTACATGATTTTTTCATCAGAGAGGCCAGTTCAGGCTAAAATCCGCGGATCTTAGCCTTATTGTATGTTTATGTTCCATATATCATTAAATAGAGCACTATATGAGCGGATCTCACCTTATTTTGCCATAATTATTTCATCAAATCAAAATTCTTGGTAAAAAGTTTAAATCAATAGTTTTAGACTTAAGATTAAAACTCTGAAAAAAACGGCCCATGTTGGGTGAACCACTGTGATCCAAAATATTCAGCCTTATCTTATGATCATCAAGCAAAAAAAGTATTAAATAAATTCTAATCTTGATAAACCTTTGAGTTTCCATGCGTATGAATCCCCTCGTTCTAATGGTAGTATCAGTTTTTCTAGATCTGTGCCATCAAAATTTGTAAAGTTAGAGTCAAATTCCTGTCGCCAGCCTGGTAAAATACAGCATTTTATGGTTCGTACCTAGATTTGACAGGGGCTTTGGTATTGCTAATTAGAATATTCTAAATTTGACCAGAAATAGGGATGTGTGCTTGGTGTGACAATCCCCCTCCCTCCTCCAAAACCCTTAAACCGCCTCCAGTGTACACACCTTTTTGAAAGTCTGTGAAATGGACCCTTCCCTAGACGCCTTGTACCCAATGCATGTGGCCTGCATGGCCCTAATCAAACCCATACCCCAACTCATTAGCTCAAGGTTTTATTCTATACCAAGTTCGTAGTGCCTATTCCTTAAGCATTGTCCTTCCCCGCGAGGAAAGGTGGGGTAATGGAGAGCATTATTTCCCCGCAGGGAAATAATCTGAATTATTTCCCTGGAAATAAGGATGCTGGCCGGCGTTGAAACTACGTAATTCCCGACGTAAATAACCTTTTGACCATGCTGAAATTATCATTATTTTACTCAAAAAAAACACAAGAAAACAATTTAATTACCCTCACGCGCTCCGAAACGTTGCTTTCACTGCCATCTTAACTTACAGCCTGCATGAAACGCCAGACGGCGTGGCAGTGTGGCAGTGCAAATCTTACGGCCCCGACCCACGGACCCGCAGAGACTCGGGGAAATAATGTTGCTTTGTGCCCCCTCAGTTAGTTAAGGTACATAACAAATTATATTTCTTGTTATGCAACGTTCCTTCCAAAGGCAATACAGAAACAAGAAGCAAAATAGCTACAAAGTTCCGCTCATGCATGAGCAATGGTCGTCCCTCAGTAAACTGAAGGCCCTCCTAATACCAGAGGGCTATGTTTAATAATTTATGGGCTATAGGTGCTGACTACCACCACCACCACTCCTGCTGTCACACGCAGCTCAGGGACAGGTTTAAGAGAGGGCATGCACTACCAATCACCTAGTACTGAGTGACCTATCACTCACCCACCTGGGTCTGCCCACCTGCAAGTGACAGTGGAGGTCCTAATTTGAAGGGGTGAGAGTATTTAGCTCAGGCATTGGTTATACAACCTAATTCTAGCTTCTCAAACTGCCTGATTCTAACAACAATTGGAGGACAAAGCCCTTCAACTGCTGAACATGAGATTATGTAACCGCCATTAGCTACTATACTATATAGATATAACTAGGGAGTCCCAAAAATGAATTTGGTGGACGCACCTATCATCCATCCCCGCCACACACACACACACACACACACACACACACACACACACACACACCACACACCACACACCACACACACACACCACACACACCACACACACACCACTTCATCAAATCATATTCCACCTCTCCACACCCTGAGTCACTTTACTTTATTCTCAGAACTTAACTGTAAGAGCATCGACCTGTACTTTCACTCCCCACCCCCACTCACCTCCAGGAGTAATCCTGTTAAATCCCTCTAAATGGGCATATATACCTGAGACTGCTGTTTAGTGGTCCTACCTGTTTAGTGGTGAGCCGATTAGGGTCCGGCTGGTAAACCTGTAGACTACGTGTGGGCAGGCAGGGGTGGTGGGGGGCGGGGGGGTGGTGGTCCTTAATTATTTGTGTTTATTGTAATGTAGATCGTTATGTGTTTAACACCAATTTCATGGACAGAAGGTATAGTAAGTTTCTGTCACTTTTTCTTATGCTGCTGGCATTGCTTTACTTGAAATAATTTGATTTACATATTTATAGGGATTTCGGGATTGAAATTATTATCTTTTTGTGTATGTATTTCAGAAAGGGATGATGAACTCAGAAGTAAGGGAGAAGTGCGAGGGGAGGAAGGTATAGAGAGGAGGTGTGGAGAATGAAGGGGAGGGGGTTGGCAAGGTGGGAGGGGGTGGTTGGGGTGAGGAGTGAGGTGGGGGGGGGGGCGGTGGGAGGGGGGCCGACTTCTCCAGGTGCCTCGAGTTGACCGGATCTAGCCGCGCGTCCCCCCGGCGTCTGTCCGGCGTCTCGGATCAGTTTAACTTCACATTTCTGGATATTTCAAGTCTTGGACCGCTCCAAAATCTCCAGGGATGAAGGACAATCATACCTTACTTACAGGACAAGGAGAACATAGGGATATTTGTGAAAACATGGAGTAATAATGTGAAAACTGCTGTGGCCACTTTGGACGGAATGAGGTGTACCAAGGTACCGTTGTGGTCCGGAGGGGGCCCGGTAACTAGGATTATAATGAGGTACACTTTATAATACTGCTTCAGGGGCAGGACGGAGCCTCTCTGCGACTGTGGGTCAATGAAAGTAAGAGGATAGAAGGAATACGATTTGGGCGTCCTGATTAGACGACCCGGGACCTAAACGCCTTGATCGGAATACTTTACCATCTGATCAGCGTATTTAGGAGCGTGGGGCCAGAATTTTGACAGCACGGCATTGGTTAACTATTATGAAGGTCAACAGAGGATATAATATGATTTCTACAGTTATCAAACTCCAGAAGTTTACAGGCTAACTGGGATTCCCATTTTGGACATTTCTCCTGACCTTGAGGTGGGTCGTACATAGGAGTATTTCAGTAGTATCAAAGGAGTTGTTCACCTCAGCCCGGCCGATCGGACCTCCCCTCATCATAGCTCATTTCACACCACACTACACCCACTCTCTCCTCGCTCGTTCCGGAGACACACCCTAATCCCCGTAATGCTCAGGGCAGGGGCTTAGGACAATCAGCTCACACTCTGTATTAATGTGTAGCAACTCTCACTGATCGACAAAACCCCTTCTCCCACCATGCCGTGCGGCAGTCGCGACCACCGCTGTGCGAACTGCGGAGACGACGCGGTACAGCGCGCGGCGGAGAAGGCGGCGCGACTGGGGCGGCGCGGGAAAAACGGGTCGGATCTGACCACTAACAAGGGGAATAATAAGGGTGCTGGAGGGAAGGTGGCCCTGAGGGCCAAGGTGGTCGGGGCCGGAGGAGGAGGGATAGGGCTCGGGGCGGCGGGCAGGGGCAGCGGGAAGGGGGCAGGGGGAGCAGGGGGGACGCAGAAGGTGCGGTTTTCGGTGAAGAGTAACTTTGGGAAGGTCCGAGTTGGTGGGTCGGTGAGCAGGGGGCACTATCTGTACGGGAGGAAGGGACCAGGAGGGGGAGAGGTGGGGAGGGGAGGAGCAGGGGGTCAGGACCCCGCCGGGACCCCTCTAACGACCCCCCGACCCGCCCCTAGCGGTGCCCATCAGCATTGTGATCTCGTCATCTCCCCACGGAAGTCTATCCCCACCCCCAGGACCCCACACCGGGAGGAGGGGGAGAAGGAGGGGGAGGAGGAGAGGGGTGAGGTCCAGGAGTACCCAACAGGAGAAGCCCTCTTCATCCCAGCGCGCTCCGTCGTCCCCAACCCCCACGAGCTCTCCAACGACGACCTCCGCTTCCTCTTCAAGTACGGCGTCCGACTCCCGGTCCTGTCAGCGTCCACGTCCGGCCGCCTGTCGCTGGGTCACACCGACCCTCCAGCCCCGCCCCCCACCCCACCCCCTGCCAGCGTCGATGAACACTACCTGCTGCACCGGCACTTCCTGTCGCAGCTGCCGGATGCGCGCCCCCTGTACGCCGACGATGACGACCACGACGGGCTGGGGCTCTGTGACGTACACAGCGCCATAGCGGGAGCCATCTCTGAGATCTCATTACCACCCGAGAAACCACGAGATCATGTAAACATGTCGACCACAAGCATCCCGCGTGACAACACCAATGCGCGGGTGATGACGTCTTACAGCGGGGCTTCACGGAGCAGCGTCCTGTCCAAGATGGCGTCGTACTCCTGGCGCAGGGCAGATGATGACCAGAAGTTGCCTCAGGTCACGGATGACCTCTTCTACCGCACAGCACATGCGTCGCCTGATGCTAGGGCCACTTACAACAAACAAAAGAGGAGTGTTCAGGGCCTTCAGAGTGCCCGGTTTGCTGCGTCTCGCGGAGCAATGGCGGCCAACTGCGGCTTCTGCCAAAAGACACGGGCCATATCGGACAGCGATGATGGATCGAGTGACACCTCCAGCATCCTCAGCAATGGTGCCTTCCGCACCAAGCAGCTGGTCCGACGGATAAACGAACTGGAGGGGCTGCGGCAGGCTCCGACCCCTTCCGTGAACGATCCTCGTTCTCCGACGACCCCGTCCGGAGCGGCTTCCCGGTCCCAGCTGTACCGCAGAGACCCCAAGAAGCAGGGGGCGGTGGACGACCTCCTGTACAACCAGCTGCAGCAGTCCATCAGCTGGCTTGCAGTGCCCCGTGAAACACAAGGCCACATCGCCGTGATGGGGCGGGCCTTCAGCCCCGGCTGGGGAAGCCACAATGCCCGAAGCCATGCCCGAAGCCACCGCGCCGCAGTCACCAAAGAGAAGGACCCGAGGTCGGCCACCACCTACCTCGAGTACCTCGAGAACATCAAAGAGGCCGTTAAACAGGGCGGAAAGCGATCAAACTCAAACAGGTCACCGAATAATCCAAACTCACATGACAGTATCAGAAAACCTTCGCCAATGGCCGATCCAGTTGACTCGGTGTTTGCGGTGAACCAACCAACCAGCCGCCCCGCTACGGAGTATGAAGATCAAGTCCTGACGACCACCTTCACGGACGAGTCCCCGAGGGACAATGAAGAGGAGCCTTTACTGGTTAATGGGGTGCTGCTGGAGAGCAGGCCGCCCCCTCCCAACTCCCCCAAACACCCCCTGGACCCCTCGGACGAGGAGGTCCCTGCCCAGAGACGGTATGTGGGGAAACGGAACACGCTACGTGTGGACCTGAGGAGCGCCACCCAGGTCACCTAGTTAACATTGATGTATATTTACCCTAGTATAAGTGTGACAGATGACTCATGATGCTAAATGATGTTAATCAGGGGTTGATCCAGGAGGGTCAAGGGGGTCCTCCCCCCCCCACTCCCCCCAAAAAACACTATTGGTGGGGAGAAAAATACGTCGCGCACATACACTCAAATGCACGTCCACCCTAATCAACCTGGGTGGAACCTTTACCCCAATTAGTTTGAAGGATTACTCATGATGCTACATTATATATCGGTTATATGAGCCACCTATATACCAAATTGTGATATCATAATTATGCTATCCGTGTTGCCATTGGATTATACAAAGGCATGTACCAGGAAGCGGTATTTACGGCCACTAAATTTACATCTACATGAGAAGTGGGCAAACTTATTGTGACCTATACAAAGGGGTACCTTGTTCTCATTCCGTCGAAACTTTCGCCAGAGGATATTACGGGGTCTACTAGAAGAAATATTGTGTGATATCATCATCGCTACTTGTGTTATGAATTGTATTTTTTCCTCTGAAAGACCCACGGAATTGCTGGGTATTCTTTTTTGCCTCGAGGAGTACGTTCGCTGAAGTACTTCACAAGGATTACTTCCATAGTTGGATTGTTCTTAGAATTGCTCGGAGTGTTCCAGCAGTGAAAACCTACCCCAAACTGTATTATAGTTGATTGTTACTTTTATAACTGAGTGACTATCACCGACCTTCTGACAACTCCATAGAAGAAAATATTTCTCAGCGGTTCATATTTAGAATATTAATTTTGTTTAGAGAGGAAAAATCCATTTGCCGTATGTAATTTATCAACAAGATATTTGCAATCTGAGATATTATTGACCATTGATAATGATAACATTTTGGCAATTTGATTTCATATTTGGACTTTTATGACCTAAATCTGTACGATTTTAACGTGTTTTTCTTTAAAATTTCATAGGGCAAATAGGAGGTACATCCATGTCAATATTTCGTCAGATCACATTATATAGAGAGTACATGTACGGTATAAGTGTTTATGTTCTGTGCTTACATATCAGGAAGTGGCCATGGATAGAGGCCTTCCATTAAGTACATATACGCACAATTTGAAAAAATATCAGTTCCCCCACCCCCTTGGGTCAAAATGCGCAAACGATTTGTACAAGAACGTATGCACATTTAGAAAAAAAATCAGATTCCCCTCGACCCCTTGATGAGTACATACTTAATGGAAGGCCCCATAACTAGAGCCTGTAATTTACTCGATCAGACCACAGAGATGTGGTATCCTTAGAAATAGGTTCAACGTGAACAAATCTTTAATTTCTTTCGATTCTCTTAGGATGCTACAAACTACAATGGTACCATACATTTTGAATCTAATGATTTGTTTCTGAAGTATTCATAAAGTATTCTATTCTAACTTTTATAAGGGCAATTTCGTATTCGGAACTCTTTTGTTAGAACGTGGTCAAACTCGTAGTAAATTTGTGAGACTCAGTGGATAGAAAATTTGGTAAAACGAGGAGGAGGTTTAACGTTTACCAGAAGGGGGTTTAAGAAACTTATCATGTTGACGATCTAATCAATTGTTTCAATATTAAATGTTGAAGCAATTGATCAGATCGTCAACATGATACAAATTTTGTATTATGTCGTATATACAATACTTAAAGGGTTCCTTGCACATAAATCTACAAGTACCCATTGTGTGTGTATTTCACTTCTTTTATGTATTCTTACTGTGTTGTAAACGGGATAAAAAACAAAATATCAAAATGTATACGTAGTGAATTATTTGGGAAAGAACATTAGATTAGGGAATTCCCTAAATTCTGGGCTTCTCAGTACTCCCCTTGCTCCATCATAATAAAGGGAATTCCCTTTCAAAATAATTTGAGAATACTAGGTTATCATATGAATTTAGGTGAGTAAAAAGCACAATTAATAATAGCCTATATTGAGTCTTATTTCAAAAGTCTATGCCGAAAATCGATTTCCTTTCTATATACTTATGATAGTGGGGGATTCCCTTTTATTGAAAGATGGGGATTCCCAATTAGTCACTGTGTGACGTCACAAATAATGGGGAAATCTCTAAAACATTACACAAAGTAAACATAAGTTTCAAGTCCCATAAACAATGGCTACACTTGAAATAATCTCACAATATTTCTAGCATTGTTTGTTCTTAGCCCAAACACTATACTCAATGAATTTCATTGGAAAATATTAATCCTTTAATTATGTCCTAGGTACCCTTTAAGAAATGACATGTTCAAAATCAAAATCGCCTTTGGCAAATTTGCACCTTTTTCCTAGATCGAGTTTTCAAAAACATTAAGTCTATGTTTATATTGTCAATGTTTATATCGGGAAAAATTCATATGATTATGTACATGTATCCGAGCTGTCATTTTATGAATTGCTTATAAAATGGAATTCAAATAAACCTACATTACACGATAAGAAACTACTAAACACTTTTATCAATATTTCAAATGGAAATAGAGAATTGCCTAACCGACAGTGGTCTACATGATTAATAATGTAATAGAGGCTTAGAATACATCAATATTCACTTTACCTCTTACCCCTGTACCTCCTGAAGCATGCGTGATCCCCTCAGGACACTTTAATAAACACTGATTTAATCCCACACCCGTGGTCAACCCACCCACCCCGGCCCTGTCCTTAACTCGATAATGATCGCGTTGGTTCGACCAAACCCATGTTTTGATACTTCAGTAAACACTTATTAAAGCTCCTAATTCCCCCCTCTCTATGGAGTTCTAAGTGCTGGGAGCCGTTTTAGGTATTTTCAGGGAGTAGGCTTATTATGTGTAATGGTACTTAAATGTTCAGGACCAAGCCTGATTTATACATACATGTATTATATAGATTCTGGTCTTGGTGAGTTAACTCAAGAGTTGAACTTCTTGTTAAATAGAAATTGAAGTATTGGAATGGTTGCGATCATGTGCATTACATGGGCACTGTTAGGTGTAAATTGATATCAAAATAAGGCTTTGGGGAACAATAATATATTTCATAATAACATATTTCGCGCTGAAGTAAACGGAGCACGAATTTATTGCAGACCTTGAATAATGTTTTGTAAACTTATCTGACAAGGGGCCTTCCATTAAGTGTGGACGTTCAGAGGGGGACAGGGGTATGATATTTTTGAAGATGTGCGTACATTCCTGTAAAGATCTAATCCATGTTTTAGCTCAAGTGTGGATGGAGGTCACTAAACTTTGAAAATCTTGTGTGTACTTAAAGGTATTGACTACCGTTCAGAGCACCATCTTAAATGATCCAAACAAATAGAATAGAAAAAAAAAGAAAAAATGTTTAAATTCACAATGACATACACCTTCTGATTTGAAATTTATGGGATAGGCTTTAGTACCCTTTGGTAAAACCAGGGGGCAGCATTGTACATCGCCAGTCACAATATATATATGAGAATATTCTGGATGGCCTCAGTATTATTAACATTACATGAAATAGTAAATACATACGAATAATCCTTAATAAATCCAATTTCTTTTTTTTGTTGTATATTCTGATAAATCAATAAATGTGCTCATAAATGCTTATGCAGTGGCGATTTTATTTGGATCTGCATCGATGGTATCAAACATTCTAAATAATTCTTTTTTTTTTCTGAATATAAAATATTGAAATTGATATTTGTATTGAAGCGAGAAAAATTATTCCGTTGAATGACAAAAATATTGAGAGGGATTTACTGGGTTCTGCCCTGTGTGATGGGAACAGAGACACATGGGATCTCCCCCCTCTGGCTGATTGTTGTTATTCTTTTTTTACATTTGGGTGTTAACGTCTCATTGATCCATGTAGGCTCATACGGAGGCAAGCTGTGACATAATGTTGTTGCTAAATCTACATGTAATGGTTTGATTATTTCAATTGAGGCTGACAGACACTAAAAAAAACAGAGTGCAATTAAAACAATACAATATAGTGAAGTTTAAACCTTACCGATCCAGAATGTCATTATGAAGATATCTTTAAGTGAAAGAACATAACCGGAATGTTAGAATAACATCACAGAAAAACGTTGCAATGTTAAATTCTATAGAGAAGTTATTGGCCACGGGTGCCATCAAATTAGGTGAAAAGAACCAACACAGAATTAGACAGAATGTCGTTTATATATTATGATAACACTGCATGTTTCCCTTGCTGGTCCATCCCCGTCTAGCCTGGTATGTTGATGCGTCAAGCGGAACATCTGGACTGCAGTCTTTGATTATGGTAATTCATATGTATTTGGATCTGATTAAACAAATTATTCTCTCATATTCACCTTATTATTGTATCCCATAATCGCGATTTGCCATTTTGGAGCAGTTTCCGGTTGTATGCTGGTAGTGTTATGAATTTTTGGGAAGGATCTAGCAATCATAATTGCGGCAAACTTAGGTAAAATTGGATAATTCTGACTAGATATATAATTATCTGATCTATGATATACTGAAAAATGAACGTTTAATCTTCCGTAGTTTATGATATATTGGGCAAAGAATGATTTGGAATGTGTGAAATGTCTTCCAAAACTGGCTGAAATTTTGTATTTTTCCTGATTTCCAACAACTTGATTCTAAATAGGATTGTCAATTTACGTTGTATTTCAATTTTCCCAATAGAGGGTTGAGAGAACTAAATTTGGAATCTAATGATGTATCATCCACCTGTATGCAAGTTCTATTCAGTGAGTAAACACAGTCAGCTGAAGGCTGAGGTGAAATTATGAAATACCACCACTTTGCGCAGATTTTTCCAATAAGCCATCTGGGCGCTGAGCAGCAATCTGAATTCTGTTATAGAATGTTTCCTTATTTCTTGCCTATTCTTGTCAATCTATATATAGATCTACAATCATCTATAAGGACTATCTAACAGGTTTTGAAATGGGAAAGTATGAAAAATATTGCAATCATAGCAGTTTGTGGGGGTAACATGTGTTTATACATGATGAGAATGTCCAACAGTGTGCTGAAATCTTACTAAAGATAGCATTAATGTCATATTTGGGTTGCTCATAGAGGTCAATTGTAGTTATGTTTTGCCTTTTTTTAATGGCTATTGAAATTAAAAGGTCACTATTTAGTTACATATAAAGGTCAGATGCTGCAATTGCCTTTATTCTATAAAATGCTTATCAGTTTTAGTCCATCGTGCCACCAATCAGGCTTTGAAATAGAAAACATCTGTTTTGAAATATGGTACATTTTACATATAAGGTGCATAATCAGTCAGGTTTTGTATGAATTTCAAGGTTAATTTGTCAATTTAAAGGGCGGAAAATGCTTCTAAACATCAGAAACCCAAAAGAAAGTTCCTTAGTACATTCATCTCTCATAATGTATACCAATAATTAATGGTACTTGTTTTTATCACAGTTCAAAACTTTGGAAAAGCTTAATATGTCAGTTGATCGCTATTTGCTGCAATGATCTTTAAGTGAAACACAGGTTTTCTCATAGTTATAATGAAATATTAAATTAACTTTGTCTTTTTTCTATGTGATACTCATTTGTACTATGCCATAGGACTTTACTTCCCCCTCCCCTTCCTACATCTTTTCAGATGGTTCAGATGGTTTATGGATTTTTTAGTATTATTAATTCAGGCTATAGCTTATTGGCATACCATTCTCATTTGCTTTTTGGTTCAATGAAAGGTGATACATATCTAAGCTTACAATTAGTAAAAAAAGCTTTCAATAAATTTTATTATAAGAAAATATAACATCGTCAAACAATTCTCTATATTTGACAGCTTATTTTAGAACTGTAATGACTTTACTATTTGTCACAATATTAAGAATGAACACCATGTTTTGGGACATGCAATGTAAAAGACAAACAGCATTCTATGAGAATTTAATGAGCTCCAATAGTGTATCTCACATCATCTTTGTGTTTCGTCATAAAAGTTTTATTACAAATCGGCACCGCTGTCTATTTGGGTGAGTTTCTAATACATACACAGAGGGAATCAATGTTCATTATGTACATCACGCGTGCCAGATTGGCTATGTTGATAGTTGATGATTCTGATTGAAATACATTATATGATTTCCCAGGCATATAATTATGTAGTCTTCATGTTGTGATATCTAAGATACCACCATCCATATAATATAAATTAGTAAAAGAGCATTATAAGAAAGCTTTCTGATGTTCCTGGTTATAAGATATAATCATGTTGTTTTTTTTGTTTTTTTTCTACTGCAAAATGAATATTTCACTAAAATGTCAATAGCTAAATAACAACCAATTTTCCAAACGTTTTAAAAGGAATTTGATTTTCCTTGATTTAGATGTAGTCCCAGTTTTGCAGAAAAAAAACTACTAAGATTGTTCGTTCTGAAGACGTCTCAGTTTAAGAGCTCAGGGACACATTTCCTTAGGCAGGCTGCAGTGAGGTGCTTTGAGTTTTGGTAGTGTTGTGAACAGACTGCAGCATAGCAATGACTGAGTCGAAGGTAGGCCGATCGCTTGCTGTCCATCCCAAAATTCAGCTCATCGACCCAACGCTTTCCCCGCTTACTCATTGCACATTCGCTCATACACTTTTCATAGCGCTTGCCCTGTAGCCCAGCACAGGTCAAAAGGGGACATGAAGGGGATAACGGAAAAGCTCCGCGTTTGTAATAATGCTCCGAATCCAGCCATTTCTTCTGTGTTGGTAGATCACCAGCTGGGTCAGCTTCAGCATCACTATCAGTCACCAACATGGGACGTTTAGCGAAGTGGGCAGAATCCAACCACTTTTTGTTGAGATTCAGGCCAGCCGAAGCACTTTCCGGACTCGTTATGGTTGCGTCTAGGTTGTTTTCATTAGATGCTTCATCCAGGTACATTGCGTCATCTGTCACATCAGGTACTTCGGCTTGTCGCTTGTCCTCAGCGAACTGCGATGCGTCCAACCATCGTTTGGCTGTCAACAGTTCCTTCCCTTCTGCTACATTAACTGTTTTGTCATCATCTCCAACGGGTTTTGAATTGGCCCATTTTTTTTGAAACTGTGATGAATCAAGCCATTTCTTTTGGAACTGTGATAGATCAAGCCATTTTTTCTGGAATTGTGATGGATCAAGCCATTTCTTTTGGAACTGAGAAGGGTCAAGCCATTTTTTCTGAAATTGTGATGAATCAAGCCATTTCTTTTGAAATTGTGATGAATCAAGCCATTTCTTTTGAAATTGTGATGAATCAAGCCATTTCTTTTGAAACTGTGATGGGTCTAGCCATTTCTTTTGGAACTGTGATGGGTCAAGCCATTTCTTTTGGAACTGTGACGGATCAAGCCATTTTTTCTGGAACTGAGAAGGATCAAGCCATTTTTTCTGAAACTGTGAATGGTCAAGCCACTTCTTTTGGAATTGAGATGCGTCGAGCCATTTCTTTTGGAACTGGGATGAATCTAACCACTTTTTTTGGAACTGTGAATGGTCAAGCCATTTCTTTTGATATTGAGCTGAATCCAACCACTTCTTTTGAAATTGAGAGGCATCAAGCCATTTCTTCTGAAACTGTGAAGAGTCGAGCCATTTCTTTTGGAAATGGTCTGTATCAAGCCACTTCTTTCTAAAATGTGCAGAATCAAGCCACTTCTTTTGAAACTGAGAAGGGTCCAACCACTTTTTGTGGAAGTGGTCGGTGTCCAGCCATTTTTTACGGTAATGCGCAGAGTCTATCCACTTCTTCCTGAAATGAGCAGAATCGAGCCATCGCTTAGCAAGTTCTTTCTCATCGGATGTTTCTGGCAGATCGCTGTTATCGTTATCGGTACATTCCTCCATAGCACATGTTAGTTGTTCCTGAGTTGTCTTTGCTTCTTGACACCTTTGTGTGATGCATTCTTCAAATGTGCCATACCTGGTTGCCCTGAAAAGACAAGAAACAACAATACATTAATGTCTATTGCCTGTCAGTGTAAGATCATTATTATTTCATTATTCACTTCAATCATGGATATTCATTAACAATGACAGGATTTACACGGTTCCATTCTTTGTGTCAGTATAGTCTAGCATTCTGTAGAATTCTCCAAACCACGGATAGCCAGTTTTTTGAGTTTCACCTGCAGGTTATCCTCAAACAGGATGCATGCTGGGTAATGTTGACAAAACTCTTGGCTTTACTATTTGAATTTTCATAAATTATATCATTATTTGTAGATTAGCACTTGGAAAAACTAGCCTTCATTATTTTCAAAATTAGTATACATATATACATTAATATTTCCTGAGTTGTTTGAGAAATTATTTATTGTAAATTGATACATGACAATTATTTGTTGATTTTCTATAGTTTTTCCAGAGATTTTGTCTACAAAAACAGGCAAAAGTAGCCTGCAGGTCCTTAAAACAATGTAAGTCAGCTATCTGTGGTAAGGAGGATTGTCCACTCTCCCCCCTGAGGCCATCACTCTCCACTCACAGCAGGCCTTAGAGTGGGGCCCACATCTCTCTGCTGCCCCCTACTGTCACACTGGGGAACCAGCATTACCCCTCCCCAGGTCTCCAAACACATCTTAGGTACAGGTCTCAATGAAGATAATGGGGGAGGCACAATGGCTTTTAGACACCTCTGTTTGGAGAGGGCCCCCAGGGGTGATGTCCTTGATGGCCACTTGGTGGCAGTAGTGTCCCCTAGTGCCAGCAATTTGTACTAAAATGTCATACACTGCCATTTGTTTGTCTGAGTGAGGCCTGTTTCAGGGAACAGTGCAGATTCAAAACAAGGACATCATTAAGGTTAAAGGGAGCAAAAACATAGTATGGTATTTATTCCGGGTTGCCAAGGAGATAAGATGAATAGTGTCAAACGTTTACATTTCTGAATAAAGTTATTAAAAATGAAAGATAATGAACTACCAAAAGGAGTGAATACTGGAAGTTTCACTATAAAATGTTCCGTCTCTAAATAAGATCTGTGTTTGTATCAAGCATGGGGCTTTCCACTATGTAGGACTCACAATTTTAAAACATTCATCCCCCTCTCCCAGTATGCATCAGATATTTACAGAGGTGTATGCGATCTTAACAAATTCAAGATGCCTATCCCTTATTCATGGATGAATGGAATGACACTCATTAGTTTTTTGTCCTACTGCAAGTTGATGTCATGTCGATTTGAAGCAAACTTTTCAAAATTATTTCAAGCTCCAGTTTTCTATTTGCATTTATAACATAGTCATGTAGTGTAACACTTTTCATTTAGATAACAAAACCGTAAAAGTTCACACTTTAGATAAATACAACAAAGACATTTGAATAATCACAATCGTTTATTATCATACCCCTCTCATTATCACTGTGTTTTTTGTTGATCTTGGACACAAGAAACAACTCCAAAACATTTTCTGTCACCTCCTGTTAGTTTGTCTTTTCCCATGTTCATGTAAATTCACCAAAATTAATGCAACATTCAAAGTGTAATGACAATATGTGTCCTGACTTCATATACAATAACATTTATAATATCTAGCCAGAACTCCTAACTATCGCTATGTCACAATAAAAGGAATACAAAATAAACTGTTTCTTGCTGACCAGATCTATAGTCAATCCTTGATTACAAGCGTATTACAAAATTAACCTGGAGTTTAAAGGTATAAGTTGAAAAGTACTAATTGTCATACACAATCAATAGCCATATACTTTGACTCTAACCTTTTAAACAGTTAAATCTAGATTTAGAGCACTCCTACTGATCCAATCCCCCCAGGCTCCTCACCTGATGGGGCTCTCAGCCTGTGGTTAATAACCCAATCAGCCTGTTAAATTGAAGGCCTGACTAGACATACTGAAGGCCCATACAGGTGACATTAAAGCTGCTCAGTTCAGGCTATAACAGGAGCGGCCCATCCTGTTGACGGTATGGGGGCAGCAAGCATGTGTTAGCATGTCCCCAGCTGCCCCCTCAGTAAATAACACGCACCCCGCGGGGAGCGCAGAGGTGTGACAGGCCATTCAGATATAATCAACTTGAGAAATGGAGCTCAGATTTGAGCTCCTTTGATTTTTCT
The DNA here is from genome assembly GCA_936440205.1 of Lepidonotus clava. NCBI lineage: Eukaryota > Metazoa > Annelida > Polychaeta > Phyllodocida > Polynoidae > Lepidonotus > Lepidonotus clava. Next base: position 1,101,355 of record OW387136.1, on the reverse strand, counting down.
TCCTTTCATATAGATTTGTTATGGTTTTTGCAGTGCATCATAATGCTTTTAAAAGCATTCATACAATGGAACTATTATATTGTCATGGAGTAGCTGTATGACAGCTCAAGAATCATAAGTTTATTTAACCCTTTCCAGACCGCTGAGAAGGCACTTTTCACATATTTTACATTGACATGAGAAATGGAAATGCTAATTAAAGCATGTACTCCATGATATATTAAAGCATATTATATATCAATGGAAAGATTATAACCTCAGGATCCTAAATCAGTTATTGGAATTATGGAATTATGATTTTGTGGTCATGTGACCAGGGTCATGTGACCTAACAAATCTAAGAAAAGTGGAAAATTTTTACCAATTTTCCAGAAAATCAGGCAAAAAAGGGTTAAATATTGATTTTTGAACAAAATTTAGTATTGAGAAAATAATGTACATGATAAATGGAAGAAAATGATATATTATTCTACTTTATGCATGTATGGATTATTATGAGTAATTGACAGCAATAGAATACAGGTTTGTCATGAAAATATAGGGAAAAAAGCAATTTTCCAATATTTTCATCAATTTAAGGCAATAAAACAAGAAATAATTGCCAAATAAATATGGCCACAATATTTTTATGGTGATATTCATTAAAAGATAGGTCTTGGCTAAATACAAACCAATTTTGAAAGGTTAATTGTTAGTTTTCCTGAAGAAATGTGGTTTAACTTTTAACTATGCTAAATGTGAGCCTTACCTTTTGGCTACCAGTGACCATTTGACCCTTTTAGAGAATATATACATTAATGGTCCTACCTTTTGTACCATACTTTATAAATCATAATTCAAAAATTCAACAGTGTTTGGTATGATATCATTTAAGTATACCAAGAACATCCTTTCTAGGTAGTTATGATAAACAATATTTTGATTTAAGTTATATTGTATCCAAGAAAGATATATAAAACAAATTATATTTCCCCTTAAAAAATTTGAGATAATTTTGATAGTGATTAAACATCGAACCTATGCCTAATTACAGGGTGCAAAAAAAACGTATACATCAGCAATTGGGTTAAAATAATATTCTAGTATTTTAGGCTGTAACGTGGGCAATCATTTGGGCAGAAAAAAGTGAACTAATTCATTTAAAATTGAAAGTAGGGTGAAAAAAATCATTTATGGTACTTATATGTACCAAATTTGCATTGGCGGTCTGGAAAGGGTTAACGAGAATCTTTTTAATCATTGTGTTTGGTAAGACTTCACATTTAGAGGGGCAGAGTGATTCACCATCAAATAGTAATTTTTCAAAAATGATATTTTCTTTCGAAATCAGTTTTTACGATCAATAAACTTCCTATCTAATAAATATGCTTTCATCAAATACTAATCCGAAATCACATGATACCCACCAGAATTTTATCAAATACAAACCAATCCAAATGAATCTAGAATATGAAAAGATATGAAAATAGATATGATGTAAATCATGACAGAAAAACCTCTACTATTGTGTAGAATATGATACAGATTTCCCCCATGGGGGTACTGAGGTGGGGCTTCTGCTCCTGGGAAGAATATAGGGCCTCAGTAGCCTCTGCTGATTGTAAAAGGTGATGATTGGAGGGACCCAGCATTGACCAAGTGGTTTGTTGGGTTTGATCGGTGTCTGGGTTCACTAAGTGATGAGGTACTTCAAAAATGATTTCTAGGTTTTGATCCCCTGCTGTTTGCCCACCCTGTTACCCTTATCTCATAGATCAATCACCAAAGACTGACCAAGTCAAAACACATGTCTGAAATGTCAGAATTCATCCTAACTTGTTTTCACCATGAAAATGACCCTGGCTGTCAGTATGATGTAAAACATCCATCACTCACTTACTCTCTGATACAGATTTTCTATTACTCAATTTTTGTTTATCTGACCTGTTGTAGGAACAGTAAAGGCCATATTACACTATGCATCAGGTGACATTCACATTGGGTAACATTGCCTAACGCGTCTGACTTGCGTTGTTTTATCAACATGTTTGTCAAAAAAACGCATCCCCACGCAACCCAATGCGTGCCATTACGACCCAATGTGACCCAATGCTGCAGACGCGTCCCCAACATGTACCCAAATGTGTAGTATAATATACTTCGCGCTTAAACTTATTGCCAAGATAACTTATCTATAACTCCGGATAGATGCAGGGAAATGTATCAACATGAGATAAGCGTTTAAAATGCATTCATTTGAGGAAATCAACATTCTGAATATCATTTATCTTGATCATCTCAAAGTCATTTATAACATTTGTCGAGGAATGATATTTTTTTTTTTTTTGCTGCTGTAATGCAATAGGTCGAAGGTGCTGGTCTTCCTACGGTGACCCAGGAACCATCTTGAGACACTGATAGCATAAGGAGCTTTTACACTATGCAACATGAGCTGCGATATGACAATGTCGCAGTGAAGTCACACATATTAGAGGTCACATTCACATTTGGTTGCGGTGCCCAACGCATCTGACTCGCTTAATTCTACAAACAAGTTTGTGAAAAGACACAAGCCAATGCGACCTAACGCAACCAAATGTGACCCAACGTGACCCTCAAGGCAACCAAAAAACATCCAGTATGATATTCTTCACGTTGGGTCCAACACATAGTGTAATATGGCCTAAAAGCGAATGAGATGCATTCGGTACTGGGTAATTACCTGACGCGTAGTGTAATTAGGGTTTAAAGCCTGGTCCCCATAGGGCGATTAGTTTTTAAAAATATGAAGGCAACCAATGTGGCCATACACTGGCGCCGTGGTGTCAGGTGATTAAAGCACTAGTCGCCGTGGTTTCTGAGCAAAATATTTGACGTGTTTAATATTTTTCTCTAATCGTTGGTGATTATTGCAGTTAATCAGTGGGGCGGAGACTAATGTCACCTCAAATCACCAGCAGTTTGATGGAAAGAGTGTCCCAATGTTGCAATAAACTTTTTTTTCACTGGGGACTAACTAGTCCTCCAGCGACGTACTAACTTCTTAATTGGCGGGCGACCAATGTTAATTGCCATGGTCTAGTCACCACATGGGGACCTGCCTTTAGTGTAAAAGGGCCTACATAGGATCATGAGACCCTCACTGTACACTCTAAGAGCTGGGTATCAGGAGAGCCCCTGGGAGGTGTGACAGAGGTGTCTGGGTGTGTAAAGTGAACAGTAAGAGCTGCTCATCACCCGCTCACCTGAGACCCTACAACTGAGCCCCCCCACCCACCCAATGGGGGCACTGAGTCATGTTTTAGGCTGTAGTTATACCATTGCTGGGCAGGGGTTGTTTATTGATTATCTATGTAAAATCTGGTCCAAGTTCTCATGAAACAGGACTTAAACAGGTTTTATGATTAATTGTAATATATAACACACGTTTTGTCTTGCTGATCTTGTAAGAGTTGTCGTAAAGTGGGTGTGGGCGGAGATTGGCTAAGCCAAGCCTATCATAACCAAATCATAATAATTAAAAAGATTATTCATTTTGTCCAGCTTGAGTCTGACCCAATTAAAGATGCGTGGGTTGGCTGGCGATTCGATCCCTTAAGCCCCATACCCATTAGGCGTTTTTTACCGCTGACCAGTGACAGGCTATGGCCATGCCATGATGGAGTCGCCAGTAAGGTCACCGGACAACTGAAATTGCCAATGGTCCGTCGCATAATCAAACACTCTCAACAGCGAGAGCACAGTGAGGACTTAGATTTGGGTCTCACAACAGCGATGTCTTTAAGGTTTTCAAAATACCAACCCTCTCAACAGCGATGGTTTTGACCACATTTTGACCACATTTAATTGACTGATAAATACATTTCCACCATTTATCTACTATATACTTCATAAGCTGAAGGACACAGCTATCATTTGCTGAAAACAGAATATTATAATAATGGTCCAAAATGCCCCCCTCACACATTTAAAAAACACTGGGGTGCCAACCCTTGCTGTTATTGCCAAAGTTGGATTCCTTCGCTGTTCAACAGGGATGGGTCTCGCTGTGGATGCCAATCCTCACAACAGCGAGAACCATTATGCGATGGAACACAGGCAACTCACCGTGGGTATGGTGCACATTCTGAGTGACTGGCGACTGACTGGGGAGTTGCAGGGAAAATCATTGGTAAAATCATGAGACAAATATCAAACTTGCTTGACATGTGAGCTGCTAGGCAACTTTACCAGCGATACTGATGGTTGCCAGTCACTGCTTAGGTTGCTTAGTGGGTATGGGGCCTTAGTGGGTACGGGGTTTTATCCGTTCAGCCATATCCCCACATGTTTATGTATTTACGGGCATATCAAGAACTCACATCTGTCTTATGTGCAACCTATAATGTTACATGTCATAAATAGTAACACTATTCAAACTAGGTACAACTTGCTCCAAGAGTGACATTATTATTTGTCAACTGAAATGCGATATAATTTTTTCTTCTTAAAGCCATCAATTTTATAATTATGAATCATTATTTTTCTAGCCACCTTTCTAAAAATATTTGACATTGCAATATTTTCATCATTTGCACGCATGCTCTGTTGTCATCCGTCAGGTTCCTCTTAAATATTCACCTAGGCCTTTGATCATTTTCAGGCACTAATGATGTTGATGACGTGTTTTAAGTTTATTAATAACTAAAAATTAATTCTATTGCAGTCATGATTCCTCTCTCATGACAGATTTCTCCAAGAAAGGATTGTAGGTGGTTTTACCTTTGGGAGGCCAATTCAACACAATAGGTTTAACAAACACTATTATTTTATGTTTACCTATTGTCCAGCATTTATTTCCCAGCCTGTTCTGCCACATTATCCTTGGGTATTATATTACGAGGTTTTGTTGAGAACCCCCCAAGCAAGAATATGACGTTATCATAACATTGCAGCAACATTCTGTTTAGTTCTGCTTTGGTTCTTGTTACTTTATTCTGATGGCACTCAAAAATGTCTTTAGACAAATATTATTGTGACATTCTTGTAACATTCTTTCGCGTTATAATTCTCAACTTTACTTAAAATATGATTTTATTATAAGATTCTTTTCTAGTAAGTCTCAACTTGACTTAAAATAATGTAACTGTCACGTGAAGATTGGGCAGGTTGCAGACTAATCTAAATAAATACAGTCGCAGAATGTGCTTGTGGCTTCGTTGTTTGCCTGGGATGGGTGGATATTCTGGGGGTTGCCCCCTTCTCTAATTGATTTGATTTCAACTCAATAGATGTACAACTGTCAATTAATTATTGATTGAACATATTTCCTTCACCTGTATTGGTTGCTTTAAGATATATAATCCTACACCTTATAGAATCTTACGGAGATTTGACAAAAAAAGTTGAAAGCCTTGTATTTCCATATAACATTATACATTGTTCTTTCCAGGTGTCCCAACATAAGTCATGGTAGTTGATATTCTGGAGGTCACCCCATTTGTGGTCCGTGTGAATTGCATGGTTTGAAAAGCTGCGGTGCAGCGTATCCAGGAACAATGCCTTACAGGAGGCAAACTGTTTGACATGTATATGTGTGAAGGGTCCAGGAGACCCGCACTAACCACAGGGAGATGAGACATGAATGAGTAAGTAGTGTATCCCCACAAATTTCTGAAATGACCGAAATATTGTCCCACATCGGAAATCTCCATACCATACTGGACATGTCATAAACAAAATGCATACCTAGAAGATTTCAGCAAGATAATGGTAGAAAGACAACGATAGGGGAAAAGTTTGCAAATGTCCGGTTGAAGGGTAAACTGTCGGACATGGAAAAATTATCGACATGTCCTGATGTCCAGTGTTATTTGGGGGATACACCGAATGAGGTCTTATATTTTTGGTTTCTTACTTGGAAGATCATCACTGATGAATGTTGTTCAATAAAAATGAAAAAATAAAAAATAAATCGTCCTCGAAAGGGCCGATTCCCATTAATTCCTCTTTTTATTCGTTTCGCCCCTTTTTGTCCAGCATGAGAGTTTCCAGCATTAAGAGCCCATCGGCCACGTCCTTCATACTAAATATTGATTATATGTTTTGTAGGTATACACATTCTGGGGGAGAGGCTGCTGCTGATGTGTGGGGTTTAATGGCCCCTCCGTGGGCTGTCAGCTATATCGGCACTTTTTGTGGGTGTGTTTTTGTGTAACCCAGTAGTTATGATAGAATCTATGGAGGGAAATAGGATGAGACAAGGTATAATAGTAAATCGTTGATCCATGTAGTAAATGTGCAAAAATTGTCCAGTTCGAAAATTGTTGATGAGAGGAGCACGGTCCTTGAACCCCCATTCGCCCTGGCCGTTGTAGGTCTCTGCGATCTGCGAACATTGGAAACGTTGTATTATCGTAGCCCTCTCAGACCTGATCCCTTGTGAAATTACTCAACATGTTGAATATTTTCATAGAGAACCTGTGTGGTTCTGGGTGAAATTTCTTATGAAAATGAGTGCAACAAGTCAGCTTACTCAGAGTGAATGCTATATGGGTTCAATTTCGCTAGGTTGCGATAATTTTCTCTAGCATGACATTATTTGGGAATGCAGAGGTACATTTTTCACAGGTCTCTACGACAGAACCTTGGACAGGGGTTTTAGGTAGAACTGTGTCCAATTCCCTCTTTCCCCAAATACCTGCAAAGTGAAGTGTCAACATTTCGGAACAAACGCCGGGATTTAGAAAAGTTCAACTTGCATTTGAATAACAAATCATAAATTGAATTAGGAGAAATCACAGTTCAATTACCAGGAGCTGTTAAATTTGTGTCACGCTATTTCAGGTCAGCCTGACCTTATTACCACCGGCCGACAGGTGGGGGTAATATTGCTCTTATGGGACACTTTTGTTGTTGAAACTTCTTCATGTGTAACACATGATCTCCCAGAGATTAGATGAACAATACAATATCATAGTTAAATAATGTAAGATGAATTTTACATGACTGATGAGCAATGAATAAGTTATAGATTCTTCAAAACATAGTCCAGGGTTATGTCAACGTAAGGTCAGTGTACATTCATCATCAGCAACAAAATCATCTTAATCATTTTCTTAATTTTAACCTTTTGGTTGCCCTCTGTACATTGACTGCTAACATTTCCCATATATCCGTATACCTCTTATCATTGGACTACATAGAAATATATAGACTATAGAGTATTTTCACTGAGGTAAACTGTGTCATAGAGAGGACAAATGTTAAGATTTCAACTTCCCATGTTAAATGCAGTACTTTATCGAGAACATATTTACATTACGGATGTAGTCCATCTTTGTACAAAATGTTATGTTCAAGAATTTTCATGACAGTACTAGTTTTTTGGTCAGAGTATTTATATCATGAACATTGGTCTCCTTTTTATGGACGCCAATTTGGGGAAAACAAAAATTCGGATGCCAACATCGTGCAACATGAGCTGTGATATGATGATGTCGCAGTGAAGTTGTACGTTTTACAGATACAGTTCTTTGTTGTACATGTGTGAAATACTCAACATAGCTAATTTTTCAAGAACTTATATCATCCCAGTATGTGAATTTTCGGTGATATCCTCATATCATGCTGATATTGCAGCTCAAGTCACACAGGTGTAAAACCCCCTTGAGATTGTGACCCGCTGTTCCCACCCACTGTTGACCCCTTTCCGGTGCAGCAGTGGTCAGTAATAGACTTTCAAGGGCAGCGTGGGAGTATGAAGGTCATAAGGATGGCACCAAGGGTACAGGAATGTCACTCACCATGGGTGACATGGAAACAGGGTGACAACGGGCTCTAAAGGAGGGGATGGAATCTGTGACGTCACAAGCATGGCACGATGACGTCACCGGCAATTGCTGTAGCCTACTCTGCGGCCGCCTGATCGCTATCTAGGGCCTCAGCAAGTTTGTAATCTAAAGGTGGGAATTCCCACCTCCCCCAGAATCTTTTGCAGCCCACTTATTTCTGGCAAGCTTGGAGCTCAAAAGTTAACCAGGGAAGGGGTTTTCCATACTAAATAGATATAGCCAATGAAAATTAATATGCTGTCTAACTGGGGAATCCTCAAATGATCACCAAGTTGTTTCAAGTCCCCCTGAAGCTCAGTGGGATGCTAGGAAGTAGGAAGCTACCCGATGCACTCTGTAGTCTGTATTGTTTGAATAGATTTGCTAACTAAAAGATCTTAAGAGAGAGAAAATGTGTTTCTCTTTAGTTATTTGGTTCGCAATTTATTTGAAAGAATAGATCTAACTCAATCAGTTCATAATCAATTAGATAAGATAATTTGGCTCTTTGTTCTGACATCAGAGATCCTTCACCAGATTTGCAGATCTATAGAAGTCGTTCAGCTTTTTATACATTACAGGATCAGCGTATTAACCTAATGTGTTGACTATGAAGACAAATATTTGCTGAACTAGTATATCCTGCATACCGTATATTTCAAGTATAGTTCCCGTATGCTGTGATCTACTCTGCCATACATGAATAGCAGTAACCGCTACTTTCAAATGTATTTTCTCTGCTCACTTCTGATGGTTTTACACATAATGTATTAATTAAAGCTTGACCCACCATCCAGTCTACATGTTGAGATTGCATATTGCTATACAGGTATGTATGTATGACACAGACGAGAAATACAATATTTATGTTTGAACATTTAATTTATCTACAAGTTCTATCGTTATGCATCTTTGAGTGTACTTTTATGATATTGCTAGAGTGAGGCATAGATATGCAAGAGTCTTCTTCAAGGATAACCTATTCTCATATGTGCATGTTTCAATGGAAAATGAGCCCAGGATAAGCGTATACTTTTTCACGATAGCCAAACACTTAACTTTACCATTAGTGTTTCTGCTGTACACTGAACTTTAACATTCGTATTCCTAATCAATTCATCGTCTTCATTGCATTCTGCACAAAGAATGGAGTATGAAGTGAATTCCATTTGATCCTTACCCTACGCATTCAAATTAAGAAATCAAAGGTTGTGAAAGACGATACCTTCCTTACAGTCTACCTACTCTCTGTCCCTGCAACCCTTTGATTTCTTACTGAGGCTAAAGGCAAGTCTGTTTTAAGGTAAATCAGCCTGATCACAATGATATCACATTTTGAGCAGTTATACATTGCATAGCTATGAATGTGTACGTGTTCCAGCCGACTTCAGTGGCCTGTTTCATAATAAACCTCCATAAATTTTGCGTTTCATAACGTACAATCATAATAATTTTAGCCTCATCATAGCTAATTAAGTGCGTTTGGTTTTGTCTTATGATTAGGTGGATTTACATGAATTTGGGGTGCATTTACTGGAGTTTTGGGTGTATTCACTTGAGTTTTGTTATGAAACGGTGGCTTGCAGGAGTAAACTTACATACAGTTTCCGTAAGCACACACACACTTCCATAGCTATGAAGCCACAGATTTTAAGTCCCTTACCAGTTGTTTTCGTCTGAATTTTCTCTGTCGATAGATTATATTGTGAATTAAAATGACTAAAGTTATTACAGTTTCATATTAAGATTCTCTAAATGATCATGAACTAAAGACATTCGAACTCAAGATCAACTATAATATTATAATATTGGTTTATTGCAGAAGTAGGTGATATTGAGTTTATGTATATCTAGTGATCATGATCTTTTTTTAATTTTCATTTGTAATAGATTCCTTGAAATAACCAGTGATCAGACTTGTCTAGTAAGTACAACTTCACCGTGACATCGTCATCACAGCTCATATCGTGTACAGTATAACTGACAAACCGTGTAAACCAGCCACTAGGCAGTTCCTCATGCTGTATTCCCCACCACCTCCTCTAAATATTCTCTGGGGCGAAATCTTAAGATATTAATTTGAGATTCTGTAATCTTCCCCATAGTCCCTTTTAGATGCGATGTATAAGCTGCTGTGTAATACATTAACAATGCAGCCAAGACCAAAGGCAGAGATTCAAGGCTAGAAATAATCAGCGCCTTAGGAACTATTCACCTTATGTGAAATCTTCGTGAAAATTCTTAGCGGTCTCATGACTACAGACAATCTTCATTAATTTTGATCTAAAATGTACTCAATAAATACCTTGGTATCGACATGGAAAGGTATATTGATCTATCCTAAAATCGTCTTTCTAAATACAAATTGCTTATAATAATTTCCTGGATCACAATAATTCTCATTGAGAGATCGGATTGGGTGAATGGCTTTAAAAGCTGTCACAGTAATTAGAGAAGTATATTCATTTTATTTGGATGTACAAACTCCCAAAATGCACATAATTACAATCGTTAGTTCTTTGATAAAACACCAGGTTCTGTCTAGAATGTTAAAAAATCTTAATTACAGTTAATCTTTAGGAAGATGGTACTAACTAACGATTATCTCTCAGAATCCACTATCCTGATTAACTTGTTCAGTGTAAGGGTGAGGGGAGCTGTTGAAGAATTAGGTCCCCACCCTTTGCACTCTATACTAATTCACAGATTACACTTATTAGCAGAGGACTCTGTTCTTTGGGGGCATACCATGAATAGGTCTGTATCTGTGTGCAGCCTTAGGCACATGGTGTCTTAATGTCACACAGTAACGTGAAACACCTCCTGTTTTTAAGTAGATGAAGATCTGAGGTACATCTTTTATGTAAGATTGAAGGAGGTAGAGGGAAGTATGCAGCAAGATTTCACTTTTGTGACGTTTTTTAAAAAGCCTGCAACTACTTCAAGGTGAAGAAATGCATGGAGGGAAACTCAAATGGACTCTGAAATTAAGAAGGAAATGAAAAACTGTAGTATTTGTCACTTATCTCTACACATTAGTTCAAAACTGCATCAATTACAGGAAGCTCAAGTCACTTCCCAGCCAAGGATGCCACGTTATTATAACATTGCAGCAATGTTCTGGTTGGATCTCTATTGGTTCTTGTTACGTTCTTTTGATGACTCCCAATTACGTCGCTGCAACCTACTTCTGTGACGTTGCATTGTGATGTTATTACAACATTCTGGTTAAGTTCTTCAAAACAAACAGAAGGTTCTTCAAATGTTCTGTTATGGTTTCATACAACTTCACCAAAAAATAATGTTATAGTGCTGATTTGGTGGGGTTTCAACCTCACCATCAAAAACGTAATTGGTAAGTGCCATCTGTAACAATCTGATTAAAAATGTTGGTTGCAGAACGTTTCTGCTACCTTGCAGGTTGACTGGCTTCAGGTTCAATAAATTCAATAGAAAAACATATGAACCATGCATGTTTCGGCTCGAGGTTATAAATCCATTCCAAATCCTTTCCCCTACTCACCCCTTCAGACTCGATCCCGGGACCCTTGACACAACGGACTGACGGTGAGTCCCCTAAACTGGTATCACGTGACCCAGGGCTGCTCTTACCACGTGATGACATTCCCCTATTACCGCCCATTACCCCTATTATCGTCCATCGTCACCGGCGTCTCTCGGATTACTTCCGGTCATCCCCCGACGATGAGTGCGCAGGCGTACGTCCACTTCCGGTATGGTAGATTCCCGTCGCTTGGTTACCAACAAGCCGGGCTGTGGTGGTTGGGGGTGTAAGTGTTTAAGTGGTCAGTGTACGACCACGTCAGGAAATCTCTATTGTGCAGTAGAATGCCCCTGAAAATTATAATGGTTGCTCCTGAGTGGAACTATTTCTGTGGTTCATCAGTAGTTATTCGTTCTTGTGGTGCTCCCAGACAATTAGCATGGCGCTGCTCCTGCCCCCCCCCCCCCGCCCTTTCCTTCTAATAGAGGTGTGCCCTTTTTGGGGAGTAAGGGGATATCCAGTGAACTGCTTGTGTGCTTAACTTCCCCACCCATCCCTCCTCTTTTCTGATATTTCAGATTCTGTTGCTGATAAGCCATATCATGTCTATTCTCCTGTTACATTTAAAGGATTGCTTCTCATCGCCCCTGTCTAATCGCAGTGGTGACAGGACAATTACCCCTTTAGGACAACTACCCCCCCCCCTTGATAGGACAATTACCCCCATTTGTAGGACAACTACCCCCATTGGTAAGACAACTACCCCTATGGTAAGACAACTACCCCCATTTGTAGGACAATTACTCCCATTTGTAGGACAATTACCCTTATTGGTAAGACAATTACCCCCATTGGTAGGACAACTACCCCCCTTGATAGGACAATTACCCCCTCTTAGTAGGACAACTACCCCCATTGATAACTAATCCTATGATAAGATGATTACCCTCCTTCTCTGGACACCCGGGGCAGCTCCCCACGGCTTTACCCCTCCTTTGCCCAGCCCTGGAGGCCTATCGCGGGGAGTAGTTGTCCTATCATAAGGGTAGTTTTATCCCAGGCAGAGGTTTATAATAACATTCTGATTTGGTGAGGTTTTTACCTCACCATCAATACCATACTTGTTACGTGCCTTCTTAGTAAGTAACAAACTGACTATAATCATATGGTTGCAGAACGCTTCTATTATGTTACAGGTTGGCTGGGCTGCCAGAAAGCAGGCACAGTGAGGCAGATTTGCTGTTTTAACAATGCATGAGAGTATATGAATGAATTGTAATAGGAGGTGAGCGGAACAACGAAGATGATAGGCTAATTCTTACAAAACCCCCTGCATAAATTGTTTTCTTATTGCTTTCATAGACCAACTTCTATGTTAATTCATACTTTTCTTCCCTCAGGAGTGTCTTGGGTTGTTAATTATTTGTTCTGCATAATTGCATAGAAGGAAACGATTGGTCATCAGTGTTTGGGCCTCCACTCGTTTGGGATCTCAGGTTAGTTAGCCTTCATGTAGTGAGGGTCGGCTATACATATCTGTCCATCTGCCAATCTGCCATCTGGAACTCCCCGTCTATCTGCCTGACTGTCTCTCCTCCCACTCTGCAGGTTTAGGTCACACAACTTACAACATAGCAACATAGCGTAAGTCATGCAACATGTTTCTCTTGAACCCCCAATTTCTTGCTACGCCACCAGATGTGCCCAGAACCCCTTCTGATTTTGGGGCCCTCCCAGCCAAGGTGCGACATCACATAATGCAACCATACGTTTTTGGTTGGTCTGTTACTTACTCAAATGTTACATAATGGTCATATTATTTTTCTGGGAGGTTGAGACCTAACCAAAACACACATAAAAAGAATGTTATTGTGACATTGGGTGTGGTCACAATATTAGCTTCATAAATAACATTATAAACATGTTATCAGAGTGTCACAATGTAATGTTGCAACAGTTATTTTTGGCGTCATTATTGGGAGTCATCAAAAGAACATCACTGCAACTTTACAATAGAACATAAAAAGAACCAATCCAGAACGTAGCTGCAACGTTATGAGAACGTCAAATCATCGGCAGGGGTTGCTTTGCATATTTCTTTCTTCCATATCTTCCTTCCCTCTCCCTCCATGCTCTGATCAACTCCTCATCCCCACCCACCCACCATCCCCCAACCCCTAAGCACTCTCATTGCTCCCATTACCCAGAGTTCCCCCAATAAGAAGCCGTAAATACGCTTTTCCCCCATCTCCAGGACCACCAAGTTGCTCTCGTTTGTCGAGATTTGCCGAGAATCCGCGAGGTTTCCTAAGGCATCTGGCTCAGATCCCTCCCGGATCGACCAACTCGTGGTAATTGGTGATAATAGGGGTATCACTGTATACTGATAGGACAGGAAATGGTATACACGACATAAGGATAGGCTCCATATCTCATTAAAGGTATACCAATTACAGGCTCCTATAAATATATCGGCCAGTATAGTCAATGATAAATCGGCAATATTTAGACCTACTTCCATTACACAGTTTAATTGTATCCAGGTGGTGCAAAGGACGTCACAACTCCCAAAATGGGCTGGCTTCCATATCGGCAATAAAGTCAAAATCATTATTTACATTTTTAATGTGTTTACAAGAAATATTCAGCAACGTTTTCTTAAGACGATGTAAGAGGGGAAGAAGAAATCATAATGGACATTAATTGATTATTATTAAGAATTTCGGATGTATATCGTAACCCCGAAAGTCCTAACCACTGCAAAAAAGTGGTCACAGCTGAGAAAGTTTAGCTGTCTTCCCCTTTACATTTGTACACAAATACCCTCTGGCTTCAATACGCATTGCATTTGTACAAAACAATTCCTTTTAGAACACAGATCCCCAACCCCCTTTACTACATACATAATGTGTAGAAGGCCTAACACTATCGTTGTGATCCACATCAGGGCTATTTTCACCCCAGCAGCCTTCTCCCAGCAAAGGATGCAACGTTATTATAACATTGCAGCAACGCTCTGGTTGGTTTTGTATTGGTTTTTGTTACGTTCTTTTGATGACTCCCAATTACATCGCTGCAATTTACTGCTGTGATGTCGCAGTCTGACATTATTATAACGTTCTGGTTATGTTCTTCAACCCCAGACTGCTGTGATGTTGCACTGTGATGTTATTACAACATTCTGGTTCTTCAAAAGAAATAGAAGGTTCTTCAAATGTCCTGTTTTGTTTTGTCCTAACCTCAACAAAAAATAATGTTATGATAACGTTCTAATTTGGTCAGGTTTCAACCTCACCATCAATAAGGCTAAAAAAGCATGGTCGCAGAACGTCGCTGCTGTTACGTAGGAAGCTGGCTGGGTCCGTCTATCTCCCTGGAGCAGGGACCGGGCGGTATGTGAGGTATTTACTGACCGGTTAATTAGTCATTATTAACCTACTATCGCCCGTAGGTCAGTATGGAAATTGTCAAGACAGAGGTTAACTACTCAGGGTGGTGGAGGATGAGGGTGAAGTACGCAGATTTTATCACCCGCTCGGCCAACGAGCAGTACATATTGAGGGCCGTGTGTATTGTGTAGTTGTATGAACTGCCCGTCATTCTTTGCATTTCTAACATACTTTAAATATTGCTTGGGTGACAAAATAAAGAAGAACCTAAGGGGGCATCCATGGGTGGCCGCACGACCCACAGGGATTGTACAAACCTCTGGCTTCCCCCTCTGTATGTGACGATCCCGCATGGGTTGTACGGCCCCCTAAGATGCCCCCCTGCCCCCCCCCCCCCACCCCCCACCCCCACGCGGTTATTCTTACTATAATCCTTCTCTGTACCTCATCATATACTATATTCTTTTCTCTCATGAAGAACTGTTTTTTTATGTAAAGAGATTATTAGATAGCTAAGATTAATTAAATGGACGTATTGCGGGTGCCCAAAGGGTTTTGGCATCTGATTTCAAATGTTGCTGTGGCTGTGGTTCTAGATAACACACCAAACCACTGCAAATGAAAGTTTCAAAGTTCTCACCCCACTAAGTTTTTTTGGGACCACATTTCAGGTAATCCTGACAGGGCCCTGCCAATACACCAGCCAATCAGGGGGCACGTCACTGAAATATAAATGAGTTTGTTTGGGCCTGTTAAAACTAGAAACTAATTAGTGAGGTTTCATACAGCGTACTTCGGCTGGTTCTGTGACCGGGGTTTCTGCTTGTTTCTTTCGGGAGAGACTCGAACATTTATGCTCCCTTGGAGCTTGGTTTACAACTAGAGATGCACAGGGGGTAATTGAAGCTTAATTGTGTGTGAACAATTTACTAGTTTGAAAGTGAGGAAGAAGGGACTGGAACTTTTGTAATCAAATTAAAAACCCAACTTCTGCTGCCTCCCTCTCCCTCCGCCAAGGCCTGATTCAAATAATTATGTTTAGATTAGTTGTCTTGTTTACAAAATGATGCAACGACAACAATTGCTTTAACAAGAGGAGCAGAAGTATGGTTTTCACCACTGGTCGCCCTGCTGCTAGTTAGAAAGGGTTAACACCAGTCAGTCGACTAGAGGGAGCACCTAGTTGACCATCCAGAGGGAGCACCTAGTCAGCCAACTAGAAGGAATACCCAGTCGGCCGACTAGAGGGAGCACCTAGTCGGCCAACTTGAGGAAGCACATAGTCAGCTGACTAGAGATAGCACCTAGTCAGCTGACTAGAGAGAGCACCTAGTCAGCTGACTAGAGGGAGCACCTAGTCAGCTGACTTGAGGAAGCACCTAGTCAGCTGATGAGAGGGAGCACCTAGTTGGCTGACTAGAGGGAGCACCTAGTCAGTCTAAGCACATAGTCAGCTGACTAGAGGGAGCACCTAGTCGGCTGACTAGAGGGAGCACCTAGTCAGCCGACTAGAGGGTGCACCTAGTAGACCGACTAGAGGGAGCACCTAGTCAGCCGACTAGAGGGTGCACCTAGTAGACCGACTAGAGGGTGCACCTAGTAGACCGACTAGAGGGAGCACCTAGTCAGCCGACTAGAGGGAGCACCTAGTAGGCCGACTAGAGGGAGCACCTATATAGCTAGTTGTTTCATAGAGATGTAGCTTTAGTAAGATGATGATGATGATGTGCTGGAATCTAAGGTCTACTCAACAATTTTTCAGCTTTATCCAGACCTACTCTGGTTTTTGACTAACCAAGGTCAATGATCGAATCTATGGTGGTGGAAACAATCACAAGGCAAGGTCGTATAGCTGGCACAGCCAAGACTCGAACCTGGTCCAGCAACGTGGAGGTGAGGACCCTAACCATCTGGTATTGCAGTTAAAGCACAGTGCAACTCATTCATAATGTTCTTAAACTAGTCCATAGGAGGTTGGATAATAACGCTATGCAAATATACCAAGCTCACTCATGCAGTGTTTCAATGTGAAAGATCTCCCAGGCGTTAAATCGACACGAACAACTCATCCAAGTGCTCTCCTAATTTCAGAGAACCCATTTGAAGTGGGGGGACCTCCCTTTGCTTGTCTGATCCAATCAAATAACGCGTTTTTAGTTAGTCCTGGACTCCTAGGACAAAACAACGGAGCCAAAATGAACCTATAGAAGAGTAAATTATGGACCAATAGCATCAGTTTTAGAAATACAATTACACCTATGTTTCAACAAACTTTAGCTCGAACAGTCTAGGTTATTTGAAAGTATATAATTCTATTGGATTAAGGAAGAATTAAATCTTAGCTTCCAAATCAGGATAAGAACACATTTTCTGGGGCACTGGGTACCAGCCATAGATTATTAGCCATGGTGCATATGGGGAACCAACGGCCAAGAAAGTTCCGGGCTTCCTACACTGATAACCTACTATTGGTACCCAGAGGTCTCCTCCTAATTGATCAACACTAAAAGAAATGTCTTCGAAAGCCTCCCCTCTTTGTTTTGTAAACAGGATAAATTTGTGACATTCACCCTTTCCCCTGGGTTGTTAAATCACCACATTGGAATCATACAGGGACCCATTTGTACTCCCCGAATGGCCGATCTGCTGCTAAGGTTGATCCGACTTTACTTTTTGTACGGCTCCAGGGACAAATCAGTGTAACTATTTATGTGAATGACAAACTGCCCTTAACCTCGGCTGGTGAATGTGTCTAAAAGCAGTCCTTAAAACCAATGTTTATCTCGTTAACAATACTAGAGTGTCATTTACATCAGATGTGGAAAGGTCATATCAGATGTGTGTCCCTCTATAAGTATGTAAGTCAGTAAGACCTTCTAAATTTCTGGCATGTTATTTTTCACAGCAGTCAAAAAGGGAGTCACTTTGTGACTTAGGTCATAAAGTTCCCTTATGATAGGGCCACTTTAATTGCCTTGTTGATACTAATACTGTGTTCCCTCAGCTAGGTAAATTTGGTTGTTTCTCCTCTGCCTTCTGCCTTTTTAATAAACATATATATTATGATTACATAAAACTAGCCCCTTTAGAATATAACAAGGTGGTCTACGTTATTAGTACGACCAAAAAGGGATCGAGGGGGTGGGGGGGGGGGGGTGGTCAAGGACCGATAAGGTCCAGTAAAAGACAATGACCTTTAATGTTCTCTTTGCGTGTTCCAGTTGTCAGTTCTTACCAAGTGGTCCCACAGGGTCACCACAACATTTTAATTATGACAACATTAAAAATTAATTGATTGTTTGTAGATGAGTGGTCAGGCTACAACAAGCAAATCTTAGACACAGTTAACATGTGTGAAATCTGGGCTTATAATATTCCTCTTCAGAATGTAATTTCGAGCAAGGGCGGATACAGGAATTTTGAAAAGGGGGTCAGTATAAAGGCTAAGTACTGAAATTTGTGCATTTGCGAACACATGAGTGACATTTTCCCCTTTTTCTTAAGTTTAGGGGTCCACCAAAAGGGGGGTCAGGATCCCCAGGACACCCCCCCCCCCCCCCCCCCGTGAATCGGCCCCTGTCGAGAAAGTCCCACCCTTCAGTTCTGCCACCCACTCCTTTTGTTTTCATCATAACCCTGTCCTATAACCCCAGTCATAACTTGAAGATTGATATTGCTCTAAATATCGCCGTCGAAAGTTGACCCCCCAAACTCTCTGTTCCGCACTGGTCCATTCAGTTTGATGGTCCACCAGAGAATAAACCTTGTCCTTCGTCACATAACCACGTCAAAGAACATGCACCGTCAGCCGGTCGGATGTTCTGAGGGGGCGGGGCGGGGTGGGGGAGATAAAGTGAGGGTAGGTTGTGTAAACGACCGGAATTAAATGGAATAGGATGATGGTTAATTCCGTATTAACATATCAAATCAAAAGAAATATCAAACCTCTTTCGGTTCTCTCTCATCTTTCATATCAAAGGCTTCAGAGATGTCTTAGATGGCTTGTGCCCTTTCTATGTCTTGAGATATCGGAGTACCCGCTCCGCTCTTTCTTCTCTGTTATAAATGCGCATGCGCGATAACCGGTGTATTGGCACTTTAGCCGGCCGCACTACGTTATCATCAGGCGGAGCGATATAAGTCAAATCTAGCGGTGAGACGTCGGGGGTGTAGTAATACTGAGTGATTCTCTGATGGTGATTTACCCCTGACGGGTCGGTCCGCTCAGGGCTGGGCCGCACGGGGTTCGACTAACTCATCGCCGGATGTCCGGTTTATCGGCATTTTACGGCGAAATACGGCGGATGCAATCGCACTGTAGATTAAGTAGTTTTGTTTAACAAATAGCTGAATCAGACTATTCTATATCATACATAATTATATCCTTACAATGTCGAATACTATGGTTTATACTATACACACTTCTTTATTTATCATTTTACAATATTTTATAAGTTACAATTCATGGGATGAAGTATCAAAATCGAACATTATATTACCATAGATTTTATCCTCTCTTTTAGATGACAAACCTGCTCATCAGATCGATTTCAGGGTTACTAAGAGCAGGAAGGGAACACCTAAAGGCCAAAACCCAATACATGTTAATGCAACACGTATAACTAATCATAAACCATTGGTTTCTATATACCTAACTTTCAGGCCTGATCCAGATGTTTTAATGTGCATATACTATTCTTTTAGTAAAGCTGAAATCCAAAAACCACAACATCGTCTTGTGGTTGTCAATAATACTATTGGTAAGATGTATATCAGTGATTCTCGCCAAAAGTAAATAATCGTTTACTTTGAGTATTTTTGTGTGTAAATCATTGTAGGGTATGTAGGCTTCCAGCCAAAGGCCTATTTTTAGTGGAAAATGTTTCAATTGAACTTATTGAATTTGTATTATAAAAAATGGAGAAAATTAATGCCTGTTATGAACTCTACACATACGCGAACTCCGTAATAGTCCTTAAAGGGCGGAGGGCTCATGCCTTTTTGATCCACCCATGACGTCATCTCATACCATATCATGTTTCCCTTAGACGTCAATCCTCCTTCCTGCCCCCCTTTAAAGGTGATCCCAAACTCACCAACCAGTTATTTGGGGCGCCAAAACGCCGCAATATCTTTTCTAGTAGGCAATTTAGAAATCGCGCAGAAACACATGAGAAACTGCCTCCCAAGTCGGGTCCAATTTCCAAGATGGCGGTCGCCGCAGACGCGCAAACTTTGCTTGACTCGACCAATCAGAGAGCAGCTTGGCAATAAACGGAAACTGGAGCCTTTTTGAAAGCCTGTTTTGGGGCAAATAATTCGTTACTACAGGGTGTATTTAGTATCGGAGGGTTGCGTGTTGGCAGCGAGGAGAGGTGCCAAAAAGGGGGCGGGAGGGGAAATGTTAGAAAGCTATCAATCTGGGCCCAATTAAACGCTGAAGGACGTCACACGATGGGAACGGGTAAAAACTGGGGAAAATGAAGGGAATATTCCTACGCACCTCTCCCGGTGAAAACTGAGTCCAGGAGGGCGGAGGGTCACGTTAGAGGTGACTATATATAGATACACCTAGCCTGTCTTCTACTGAAACGGAAATCTGTTGGAGACTTATTTAGTTATCTCCTTGACTTCAGAAGGGAAGGTCGACTGGAAAAAGTAGCTCAACCAAAGAAGAGCAGGGTTATTAATATGGACTTATTTACTCTTCTGCCAAAGTAACCAACGGTGCTTTTTTCTGACACTAACGCCTTATTAGTGAAACGTAATATTAACACGTACAGTTTTATTCCTGTGCAAATAGGTGAGGAAAGATCATGTTCTTATTTGACGTATGGCCTGTGTCAGGGAAACACGTCAGCCTGACTTCACTTTGAAGAATTTAGTGGGTTTAGGCATAGACACAAATAACGTATGCATCCCTATGGTTTAAACCCTTTACCCACTAACAGATGGACCGACAACCACCGATGACGTCAGCGTAAAATTATTAAACATGTTTAGTATGGATTGGCACTGCTGTCAGCGCCGATGGCCAACAGCCGACACCGACACTGGCAGCACTAATTATGTGAGGGAATGCTTTGTTTAAGCAGAGTCGGACGACGGCGTGCCAATGTCTGCATCGATTCGTCCCAAAATCATTTAGTGGGTATGGCACTAAGGTGAGTACAGAGTCACATCTTGGTTTTAATAATGATACTTAACCCAAAGATTCATACATGTAGATTCAGAAATATTGTTTCTATCATTTAATTGATTTATACAGTTTATACTCCTCCCGGCCCACGCCTCTATTGTTCTTCTGGTAGATTTCTGGGCGTAACCTACAGGGTCTGAACACCTTAGGAGGTTTATGAGGACTTCAGCGGAGGTTTATTTGGTAAACCTCCGCAGGAGGTTATCCAGATAACCTCCGGAGGAGGTTATTTGAGAACTTGCATTTTGTATGGACACATTTTGGAATATATGAAAAGTTTTACATTAAATCTGGCACAGGCCAGGATCGAACCATAGACCTTCGAAATAAAAGTCCCAGAGGTTAACCACTACCCTATTGAGGCAGTTATTGGCAGCTATGTTTAAAGACCTTTCATTCATGTGTATGTAAGTAAGTTGTCTAACAACAGGAAATATAGATTGAAACTAGGCCCATATATATGTAGATATACAATGCATAAAACGTCTATCTTAATTATTTTGTACTGACACATTTTCCTTATTAAACAGAAAAAGAATCTTATTGACTATATAAACGTCAGTCTATTTTGAAAAACATAACTTAGCCTTGGAGGGATTCGAAACCTTGACCTGTTGATTTGAAAGCCAACTTCTTGACCACTTAGCTAAACAGCTGTATGAGAACGTTCGGTAGTCCAACCACATAAGTCATTCATTCTGTAATATTACTATGAAATAAACACTAGATAGGCAGATATATATATGATTGCTTATTGTTTTTTTTAGCAAAATATTAAAGTATTTTCGGCATCATTTGCTATGTCAAGTGGTTATGGTCGAAGTATAAGCTTGTAAACCGCCTTGGAGGTGGAGGTTATGGTATATAACCTCCTCGGCTGACGCCTCGGAGGTTATTTACCATAACCTCCACCTCCGCGGCGGTTTACCTTCACATAATCACTTTCAGAAAACAATTATAGCACAGTATGAAAGCCAAATAAGGTTAACATAGAGCATGTGCAGAGAATTTACATCCCAGTAATGTTGTTCAGAGCCCTTATAAGTCTTACCCAAGCAAGAATATGACGTTTTTATAACGTTGCAGCAGCGTTCTACTTAGTTATGCTTTGGTTCTTGTTACGTTATTTTAATAGCACCCAAAATTGTCCTTAATTTTGTTCTGTGGAAAATGTAATTTCTATGGCAACCAAAAACCTCTTTAGAACCTAACATTGTGACATTGCACTGTTACATTACTGTAATGTTCTTGTAACGTTCTTTCACATTATAATAACGTTATTATAACATTCTTTATATGTAAAGTCTCAACTTCACTTAAGTATAATGTTATTAGTAAGTTTCAACTTTAACTTATATAATGTAACTGTTGTAGAAAATTGTGCAGGTTTCAGACTATCCAAAAAAGTAGTCACAGAACATGCTTCTTATCTCCCTTCTTGCCTGGGTAGTCTCCTTAACAGATCAATGTCAGTGGTATGAAGGTTGTAGAGTGGTCCTTGACAGCTTGGTCCCTGATTGTCAACAGAGTGAGTTTGGTCTTCCTGACCAGACTGCCTAAGCTCCAATGAAGATGGGGTTTGTGACCTCTGTTAAGCGCAACCTGGGTACTGAACCCTGATTTGTGACTCGGGGTAGACCTCTGTAGCTCTGACATTGGTCCAAATGGGTTGTTCTGTGATGGCTTTGGAAGCCCGTAGCCAGGGGGGGGGGGGATGATGTGGGGTATGCGTCACCCCTCTCAGCTGGGCCAGGTCCACCACTGCACGAAATTTGGGATTTACAAGGCCTAAACTTTTACAGTACATCTCAGTAATGGCCATATTTAAGGCTCATTACCAGACATTTACTTTAACTTGGCCTGAAAATGTAAAGGTCTTAAAGTTGAAACATTACTGTTCTTTAAATGCTGCTGAAAAGAAGTAATGGCTCTCATTGCATGAACTTTAAAAGATGAATAAAGGGGCTTATAACATTTTGTAAAGTTCTGTAAAGGTGCTTGATATTTTATGTTAAGGTTAACTTTAATTATCTTTAAATCCTAGTAAAGATGTTTCAAAATAATTAAATGGGCTTGAGTAGATCAGCTTTAATTGAATTTACATTATACTAGCTATACAAAACCTTTACAAGCATGACACATTTTAGGTAGTTTTAAGCACATTTACTTTAGCATCAGTCTCCTATGTTACAGTAAATGCTATTAAATGTTTAGTGTGGTTTCAGTACACAAGCTTCATTTAAGGACTTTACTTTGAAAGGCAAAGCTTCATGTCATTTTACTCAAAATTGAGTAAATAATCCTCACATCAGAAAATTGCAATTTCTGTGAATTAAACCCATCTATTGAAGTTTATCATAGTGCAAGATAAACTCAGTCTTAGTTCACATAGAACAGACCGCATGGGCAGTAGATACATTGATAGTAGGCCTCTGGCTGGAAGCCTTTACTCAACATTTGAGACAGAAAAGGTGTTTATCCACCACACATTTTTGAATATTGATGTAAAACCATTTTTTTACAATCATTTCATTAACCAACACTTATGTGATAATTGCTTGATATCTGTTCTTATAAAACAAGGTTGTGTTGGTTTATTTACAAAGAAAATGTGCATAAAATAACCAGTTTTAGAAAAACGTTTTTCCTAAAAAGCAGAAGTAAGTATGTGGTGCCCCCTATAGTACAACATCTGAGTTAGGAAACTTAGCTTTACTGAAAATATAAAGGTCATGTAATATACCTTTACTAGGCTTTACACAAAAATACTCAAAGTAAATATGACACTATTACTATTTACTTTTGGCATAAACCACTGATATACGACATTTCACTTGTAGTATTATTGACCACCACAAGATGATGATATGGTTTTGGATTTAACGTCTGTCTAAAAAAATATGATAGGCACATTATAACATCTAAATGTCTGTGTACATGTATATCGGATAGGTTAAGCAGAAATCATATTTCTAAAAGATCTGGGACATAATTCAAGAATGATGTTCACCTAAATGTGATTTGCTATTGCTGAAAGCTGGAATATCATGATCATAATTATGATTACTGTACTTTTCTCAAAATATCTCTTTATTTGTAAACTGAATATGCATTATTGCATAAAAACATGCAAAAACTCAAATAAGCATGTGGTGCCCTCTAATGCCAATCTCAGAAAATAGTCTTTACTGAAAAAGTAAATGTCAGGACATGAATATTTGCACACAATTTACTGTAAGTAAATATGAGTTCTTGTTGAGTAGCCTTTACTTTATAATGTAAACTTCACAAGGAGAATTAAGAGTTCAATATGGACTTTTAGGTGACAGAGTAAAACTGATGCAGTAGTTGACTTTTCTATACTGAGGAAAGTAAATACTATGAAAACATCCTGAAATCATTTAATTACCTTTTGACAAACTTTAAATATGATTTTCTTGTAAAGACAACTTAAGTTGCTTAAAGGGTAAGCATGAATATTTACCAAAGTTTCCATGACCTTTCAGCAATTTGTAAAATAAAGTAAATTCCAAAATTCGTGCAGTGCACTTTTTTTGAAGAAACAAAAATTTCAGTTTTCCCTCCTCCCCTCTTATCCTGGCCCTCTGCTATGCCTGTAAAACCTCTCTTATCCCTGCTGGTTCTCTGCTATCCCTGTAAAAACTGTCTCTTATCCTTTACGGCTCTCTGATAAGCATGCCAGATTCACAACGTTACCAATAACACAACCAGATTAGGTTTTAATGTTGTCAAATATTGTCAAATATGCTCACATATTCTGCTGATGGAGCCCTTTACCTGTACAACCCATTGACGATACCCTTGCTTTAAGCTATTTTACCTCTAGAAAGTCCCATATTGGAAATGGTCACCCCCCAATGAAAGGTTCTGGATACAGGCCTGTCATTGGCCAATAGCTGCCTCAGTTATACCTACTGTCGGGATTCCAAACACTCGGTTCTTTTGGGTAGTTTGCTGTTGTGTGGGGGGCATCCCAATCCAATTTCAATTTTCAATTTATTGTTTTAATACAATTTTCTTTGAATTAAACTCTTACTTTGTAATCTGAGTTTCAAGCCTTTCTGCTTTCAGTGCTTATTATGGGTCATATACCGGGGTCATATGCCGGAAATAATTATATGCATGGGAATGTGCCGTCATTTTCACTAGAAATGTCATTCTCTCAAGAGCGACAGTGGAGTTTGCACAGTCACCAGAGTGGCCTCTGTGTCCTCGCGAGTGACGGAACCATGTAAGTGTGTGTGCGACTATAAGGGTAATGTGAATACAGGCGTGCTCATCTTTGTTTCGCCAAGCATGAAGGAAGCCAACTAAGGGTTTACTAAGTGGGGGGTCCATACAGTGGGGTTGTAGAGTAGTGTCAGGGATGGGGAATAAAGCAGCACACTTTCCCCAACCCTGTGAAGTCTGAATGGAGGTGCCTGGCCTTCAGGGGTAGGTCAGGGGCAATTAGTAATGGGCTCAGGATACCCTTATAAATAATAAAGAAAATGTGGGTCAAATGTATTTGTTGATAAATTCATTGTCGTAAGGAAATTGCAAACATATTCAAATGTGTCAGAAATCTGTACCACGGAGCAGGCTGTTCTGACAATGTTACCTACAAAGTGTGAGCTAATTCTATCAACCACGGAGAGGCATTTCCTTGAGCTGCACCTGTCGATTAACCTAGATCAGGATGCATGCTGGGAAATGTGTTGACAAGACTCAAGGCTTTAGCATAGTAATTGTTATGAATCCTTTCATTATTTGTAGCTTAGGATGATGGAAATTAAGAATCATCATTTTCTTTAAAGATTCACTCATTATATATGGATATATATATATAATCATTTTACAGAGTAAATTTGACTATTTTCTATAGCTTTTCTAATGATTTTCTACAAAATCAGTTCAAATTAGCTGAAAATTCGGCTATCTGTGATAGGGAGAATTCAGAGCGTTCTGCAGATGACAGGTGGCAAAACACGCGCTGTCAGCGTCCCAAAAAAGGCCCGTATGCAGACCAGCCGGTCGTGCGGGCTGCGCTCAGGGCTTTGCACCGTTTGGAAATGTGTATTCTGCAGTTTAACCGATTTGGGTGGAGTGAGGAGTTATATTATTCAACAACCTCGAGGTGAGCCCAGATACTAGACGAGTTGCTTGATATACTAATCTTTTACAATTCCATTTATTTTACCTTTTAATCTGAAAAGCTTTATGAAGTGTCAGTTTGAAATAAATGTGACATATAGAAACATCCCTTTTTCCTACATATCATTGAGTTTATAGGCAGGGGAAAGAAGACTTAAGACTATCCAGTCTCTATAATATGTGACCACTCATCATTTTTTCCTTAAGACTGGTTAGTTTGCAACTATTCAGTCTCAAGTCCTTAAGACTGTTCAGTTCAGTTCAGTCTCTATATGTGACCGGGCCTTTACACTAAGGAGAATTGCTCCTCAAGGGCTATCTACAGTGCAATCAAAATAATGTAACAAGAACCAAAGCAGAACAGAAGCAGAACTAAACAGAACGCTATAATAACGTTATGATAACGTCATATTATTTGCTACGGTAGGTCTCTGTTTGACATGTATTTGTACTTATGTGAATTCCACAAAAATTGAAGTTGGGAACGCATCCTAGTGTCATCCCAGTCCAGCCTCAGTTCAGCCCCAGTCCTATAGATCTGGGACATTTTATGTCACCTCCTGTTACTTTGTCTTTTCCTATGTTCTCATAGATTCACAAAAATGCAACTATTATGGCACATTCAGAGTATAACGACAGTATATATATATGTCCTGTTAATGTACAACACCTCATATAAAATAAGTACCTCCTCCTCCTCCCCCCCCCCCCCCCCCGGTACACGCATCAGCCGCGGGTCTAAGTCCTAAGTCCGACACGCGGCCCGTGGCGCGGGACTTACTGACGTGAAAGCCGCGCGGCAAGCGGCGAGAAGCGGCTTGAGCAACTCGCGTAGAGTGCGAGCCGGGCGGAGGGAGGTTGGTGGGTGCTTGTAGGAGGGCGGGGTAGTCCCGTCATCTTATGGCAAGAGAAAGACTTAGGGGTATAGATAGGTGGTACGGGAGTGGCAGGGACTCAGGAACTCAGGAGGGTGTCTCAGGATCGGGGGGGGGGGGGTACACTCCCTTCTTTTATTACTATATTTTTCTTTTAACCATTTTTTTCATGTGAAAATTCATGTGGGACTGGGGGAAGTGAGTGCTTTTAACGCACCAAAAACTGGACCAACCACTTTGAGGGGTTAGACACAGAACGTATAGGAGGTGTGAGGCGGTGGGGAGTGGGGATATGTGAGTGTGTGAGGAGGTGGGACGGGAGGTGGGCTGGTAGGTGTGAGTTGAGAGTGGACGGTGGGATTAGTTACCTGGAAGTGGGGTGTGACCACCATACTGACGGGGCGGGGGTGGGGTGGTGGCAGGATGGGCGAGAGGAGGCCTTTTCTAAACTTTTTTGTGATTAAAGCAAAGGGGTTCCAAGTAACTTTATGTACCCTACATGTGAAATGAAATGGATCCATCCTAGTTCTTTTTTCAACAAATGTGCTTATCAGCTTATACTTTTATTTATAGGTTTTATTTGGAAATCTAGGGAGTTCCAGACATCGAGACATCTCATGGCTACGCCACTGAAACGCCAAATAAAAAGAGCAGTTAAAGGTTTTATGACTTACAGATATAGACCCCGTCCAGGCCTGGGGAGGGTAGGTGTTGAGGGATGAACGGATAATCCGGGCTGACGTGAACGGCCTCCCTGGTGAATGGTGAGACTGGTTACTCACTGGGACCATCACCTAGGTACTGAATACCTATATACGAGGCCTTCTTTTAAATGAATAGATGAAACCTAGATTATCCCCAGACTCAGCCCTCCATGTTTGGGGTCAAGATTGAATGTACGCGAGGAAACGTAGCAGAAACGACAGACTAGAGGAACGGGTACACACATTTTAAAAGACATGTTATTTTGAAATTGTCAGGAGAACTTCCATTCAAATATTAAAGCAGTATACCCATCCATAGAAATTTGGCGATAAGTATCGCGAGTCAAAGCACGTCCATAAACAATTCTTAATACTCGCAAAAAAGTATCTCCAAGGCAATGCTGTAATATTGTGACAATAATTTAAAAATATTGTGGTCTTCAAAATATTGGAAAACGATGAAAAGAAAAATCCATAACATATTTCGGTATGGTTTTGTATCCTGAACACAATTACCACAAAATTTCTATGGAATGGCCCCCTGTGGTCCATTGCATAAGCAAACGCTTGC
This sequence comes from Lepidonotus clava, assembly GCA_936440205.1. NCBI lineage: Eukaryota > Metazoa > Annelida > Polychaeta > Phyllodocida > Polynoidae > Lepidonotus > Lepidonotus clava. Next base: position 1,073,168 of record OW387136.1, on the reverse strand, counting down.
AACAGCAAGAGCACAGCAAGGACTTGGATATCAGTCTCGCCACAGCGACATCCTTAAGGTTTTCAAAATGTGAACCCTTGCAACAGTGATGGTTTTGACCACATTTTAACCACTTTTATTTGACTGATTTCCACCATTTACGTTCTACAAATTTCATAAGATAAGGGACACAGCTATCATTTTGCGAAAACAGAATATCAAAATAACGTCCCCTAACACATTTAAAAAAGCGGGATGCCAACCCTCGCCGTTATTGCCAAAGTTGGATTCAATCACTGTTCAGCAGAAATGGGTTTCGCTGTGTGTGCCAACCCTCGCAACAGTGAGACGCGTTATGGGACGGAGCAGAGGAGTTGGTCTGAGTTGGTGAGAGTAGTTCTTCCCTCCCTACTCTTCATCCCTCACTACCTCTCCAGCTTACCTCCCTGACTGACTTCAACTGTTCCCCCAAGTCTGCACTGAATACATAAAGGACCAGTTAAGTGTACAGGCCCATACACATACAGGTTCTGCTGCGGTGGGGGGTTGGGGGTTGAGTCACCACAAGTGGAACTTGTGCCTATATTTTCAATTATTTGAATTTGAAAAGGGGGTGGCGAGCAGTACATCGTGGTACTTTTCAGTATTTTCCTACTTTTTTTTTAGGACTTTTTACATTTCGTTTTTAAAGGAAAGTTGGAACTTTTGGACACATTTCCTTTGTAGGGGGGGGGGCACCCCCCCCCCCCCCCGGGCCCGCAGTGTAGACCCCTTTTATGTAGTGCAGTTTAGGAGAGCTAGACACCTCTATTGGTGCGCAGAAAGGGTTTGCTCAAATCTGAATGGAAACTTTTGTTCGATCGTTATTCAACATTGACAGACTTAAAATTCACCCAGTACGAAAGATCTTACAGAGGTTTAGTGACAAAAGATTAATAACTGAAGATGTCGTACATGCTTAAGATAATTTTACAGTTTTCATTGTTACGATATAGGTTATTGTGCAACGATGGATCTCAAATTTAGGTGTGTAATTCACTCATGATGAACTCACTATGGTATTTAGTACAGCAAATACCTGGAATTATATGCTTTAAAAGCCTTTATTCTGATGATAATTCATAATAAGCATCATCAGTATAACTGCAGTACGTTTCATAATACTAATGATAATGCTATATGTATGTTGATGTGTTCGTACCTGAAAAGTATTCAACTCTTTGATAATAAGTGACACGTAATTTAGCCGAAGCTCATATTATCTTATCATTTTGAGATAATCATTTATGATTACATGCAATTTCATGTACTCGGAACTACAGATAAAAGGAGCACAACCTACCCATGCCAGATAGTAAATCAGATATTGAATCAACAATCACCAATTGTTACATAACATACAATCAACAGTATAAAATTTACAAAATTGGCCGATCCAGTTTCAGTGTTCTCTCAAAGGGTGTTATGTCAAGGTGTTATTACACCACACAACTCGGGCTGCCATATTGGGGTGATATGATGAAATTACAGATAAATTAGTATATAAGAGTGATATAATTGTTAAAAATTGGCAATCTAGAGCCTGTCACATATTTCAAATATGTGCTATCTCTCCGACCTTATCATAATTATCGTGATTGCAGATCAAGTCATGTGTAATACCGTCTTTAATGTTCACCAATAGTACTAGTGTAGGCTCAGTTAGGCCATAGCTGATACTGTCCCTTTAAGGATTGACACTAAGTATTATATACAAGTTTAAATTATTTTCTATTCAAAAATGCATATTACTTAGAAAGCAGAAGAGAATTCGAAAATCGATAATTTTTCAAATCATTTTGGTTTCCCATTATATACCCATCCAGTAGATTGTAACTATGTGATTGAAGATTCAGAATAATTGCTGTAGAACCGCAACAAGGAACATTCCGACATTTACATAATATATCATATGTTATTGTAATTATTAACAACGTGCGATGCAGTTTGATAAACCAAGAGTCAAGGTTGTTGAAATAATTTTGAGGATTTATGGATGAAGCCAAGCCTTGAAACACGCAGTGAATCAAGTGTACCTTTGTAAAATACTGTCAATAAAGAAAATTAGGTGTTGGAGGAATTAGCTTCAGTAGGCCATGACCAGTAGTGTTTCCCCCGTAATGGACCCCGACCCATACCAAAGACAGCTACTTAGACCCAATCACTGTCTGGTCCTCCCCCTTAGACAACCCCTTAACAGGACTTACCGTACCCTTTAAGCTAAGCTTGGAGGCCTGATTCTGCTAGTTGGTTGTTGATTGCTCGCAATGTTTTTGGGAGCTTTAGTAACCCAAACACATCTCCGAAAGTAAATGTAATGTATCACCTATGCTTTGCCTCAACATTGGGGCCCAATGTCACATTTAAGAAATGGCACTGTCGCCCTGCCGAATGTAAGAAAAGGCCACGTCCCATGTCACTAGGGCCTAAAACGGCCATGTCGCCATGTCAAATTTAGGGGTCTAGGGTCATAACATTATTCTGATTGAAAGACTACATATGATCTAAATATTAATATAAGAAGACCTGCTGGAGTCGTCCGAGAGCCAAAGGACAAACCGCCGGGCAGCGTACTGCCCAAGGGCAAAGCCCGCATGCAGAGGGTTGTCTGGTGGCCCAAGGATGACCTCTAAGGGTCTCCTATTGCACTGAGGTAGCAATTAATACCTCATGCATATAGTTAGCGGTAACATTCAAATAGATTGGTAGATAGATTGGTGGTTCTGGAGTGCTGGGATATTACACCCTTGCTCCTGGATGATTGAATTTATGAGGAGGTAGAGACCATGCCCCTACACTTTTACTGAGGCAGGTGTTCTTTGGTATGCATGCAGTGTCCCATAGGCAGGGCACTACATACAATGGTTGTTGACACAAGGCCTTTGATAACCCTGTTGTTGACCACAGGGAGAATGTCTAATACCACAGCAGCAGGACAGAGACTTGAACCGCCAACCTTTGGATGACGGAGGTAGCACCCTGCCCTACCACCAGGACACCCTGAGTTGGGTTGGTCAGTGTGGCCACCCTTAAGGGGTAGGGTTTGTCTAGACATCCACCCCACCCCAAGCAAATTCAACGAAAGATAAGGATGAAAGGGCCAACAAAGATGAAGAAACAATGGAGAAAGTTGGCTGATAGGGTCAGGGACAGGCTTCACCAGCTATCTATATAACTAATCTGATCTCTAAGGGTGCATCTCAGACCTCCAGGGCTGGGAGGGATCAGGGCCACCTGGTGAGAGATAGGGATACAGGTACTGGAGGCAGATAGAGGAGGGGGAAAAGAGAGGACGAGGACAAGCCTCTCATCTGAAAGGCCCTCATAACATGAAACAAGGAACATGTTTGACTTATCACAAGTTATACATCCATTTAGTGTTGAAAGGCCCCATCTATAGAACCTATGGCTCAATGGGGGAAACAGTCCCAGCCAAGGATGCAACGTTATCATAATGTTGCAGCAACATTTTGGCTGGTTCTGTATTGGTTCTTGGTACATTCTTTTGATGACTCTGAATCACATCACTGCAACTTAGTGCTGCGATGTTGCACTGTGTTGTTATTACAACATTCTAGATCTGGTTACGTTCTTCAATCCTAACAGAATGTCCTTATAATGTTTGTTATGGTTTGGTCTTAACCTTTCCAAAATAAAACATTGTAAAAATGTTCTGATTTAGTGAGGTTTTAACCTCACATTCAGTAACATAACTATTACGTGCCATCTTATTAAGTAACAGACTGACCAAAAAAGTTTGGTTGCAGAACAGTTCTGTTACATCACAATTTGGCTGGGATATTTATCAAAATGGTGTCATCTTATAAACAGACAAACACATCGGTTAAATACATTTCAGTTCACCGATTACATACCGCCTTTCTGACCGTCTTTCTCGTACTACATTGATAGATTGTATCCCCAAAACAAATATTTGCAATTTCACAACCCTTTCACCTTACACGTCCCATAAAGCTTCACTCCTGAGTTCACAAACCGTCCACTCACAGAAAACATAACTCACCCATAGACTAACCTGCCCTCCCACACCTCATACGACCCCCACCTCCACCCCATAAATCATAACTATAACCTGCTCTCACAATAGGACCCAGGGTTAGATTAAACTGCCTCCAATATGCTCACAATCTGCTTGCCCGACTACCAAACTGACTCGCCCGGCCTCGATTCAGTCGCCCGGACTTGAGACCATGTTTCACAGAGTTCTCTCTGACCCAGTCCTGACCCTTGTAGCTGGGTTGAAACATGGGGTTTTTCATAACGACAAGTAAGGGCTTTCTATTAAGTATGTACTTCAGACCCCGCCAACCAAGTCAAACATGGTGTTGCAGCAATGGTCTGTATTGGTTCTTGTTACATTATTTTGATGGCGCCCAATAATGTCACTGCAATGTACAGCTGTGATGTTGCACTGTGATGCTCTTATAACATCTGGTTATGCTCTTCAACTTAAACAGAATGTTCTTATAATATTCTGTTTTGGTGTCATCCTAACATTGCCAAAAAACAGAAGTTATAATAACATTCTGATTTGGTGAGGTGGAAACCTCACCATCAATAACATAATTGTTACGTGCCATCTTAGTAAGTAACAGACTGACTAAACACGTATGGTTGCAGAACATTTCTATTACGTTGAAGGTTGGCTGGGTATTTACCCACGCCAACATTTGGGCTAAAGTAGGCATTGGATTTGTACAGCAACAATTCCAAAAAAGTCCTCTCCCCCTTGATGCATATACATTAAATGAAAGGCTCCTTATGATATCAATAGTAGGCTCCGAGAAAAATGCGAGGGCAAAACTTTCATTTTCACAACATACTAAGCCTGAATTTTCCTTGAGAAGTTGGCTGATATGAAAAGGATTCATTTGAAAGTTATTCACTTTGTGTTTTGTTGAACAAAACATATTCTCAAAATGCCCATCCATCTCATTGAGTAACATTGACGAAAGCCTTCAGCTTGAGCTCCTTGATATATTGTCTTATCATTTATCTTACCCTATAGCTCACGCCTCATTTAGTTTCGTCTCCCCATACATCATACCATATTGGTGGCTTGTATAAGACAGAAAACCTTGTGGGACACATTTATGGAAAGAATCCACTCCATGTAGGAATCCAGTATTAAGATAAAGATCCAGGTACGATACAGAAATGTCACAGTATATATTTATATGGAAATTATTCACTTGCAAACTATATCTGGAAAAACAGGTAACCCTAAAAATAATTACAAATAAATTGATAAAAGATAATAACGCTTGATCAATAAGTAAACAATAAGGTAAGCTGGGAGTGGGAGAAAGGCCGGCCATTTAAGCCAAACTGTCAGATATTACTGGTCTGGATAAGTTTAAAAAAGGAGTCTATCATTCAATCAATACTATATTTGCAGCCTGTGTGTCCCGTACATACGTCGATCGAAATGGTGCTTATAATTGCTGAAGAACTTCTTCACCTTACAATTACACCTTAAATCTAGGAATAAAGTATTCATCTATTTCTGTTCTTATGATGAGGAAAAGGAGTTATGGTTTAATATCATATCTCATTTTGTATGAAACTGTAAATCAACAGGACACATATTGTTGCTGTACTTTACATATGCCATTAGAGCTATAGCTTGTTGAAGTTACACGAATACAGGAAAAGACTTCCCTTAGAAGTTGCCAGGAAATGTTCAAGTTTGTAATTATCTTTTTGTCTCACAAATCTATTCATTTTTTTGCAGGGCTATAACTTGACTATGGCTTAATATCTCCCTATTACTACGCCCACATCTTCCGAGCTCAGGGGGTCGTACTTGAACTACTCAGCAGAACCACTCCGACGACCTACTGCTTCCCGGAGCTGCTCAGAGCTGCTCGGGAATGCTCGGGAATGCTCGGGAATGCTCGGGAATGCTCGAGTTAATATAGGAGGGGGAGATGATGTGCATTGGACCGTGAGGAGTAGGGTGGAGGCTGTGAGTAGGTCGGAGCAGATATGAGCAGGTCCTGTGTGTAGCTATGAGTGGCTGGAGTGGGGAGGTATGGGCATAACGAGCTGGTTAGGCCACAGCGCATGCGCCGTTTAGCCCGGGGTGATATTAAGGTCAGGGGTGGGCCGGGAAGGAGAGGAAATCTCTGCTTAGCGTTTTTATGAAGTCAGATCACAAACATGTCTGTTATTAAAAACATGATGATAAATAGCGCTAAAATAATGAAAGGATAGAGAATATATTATCGACTCCCGCACGGGTCTTGTATACTGAGACTTACCAAATAATAACACAATATGAAACGTGGTATAAGAAAAAGAAAATGGTATGAAAATTCATTAATTAGAGGTATGTTAATAGCTAACAGTTGTCTTGGTGTGTTTTACAAATTGTAAATTAGCTAACTATATGTGGCAAGACGAATTTTAAAGCGGTATAACATTTTGTGAAATGAACATGTATTTTCCTACTGTGCATCATGTGTTAACAAATAATGGAGCCCTCGTTCAGCTGCTGTCTATTCAAGTCTGGATGGATTATTTTCCATACTCAAATAATCATGGAAATCTATTCCTTGAGCCTATTTCTGGCCTGTGTTGAAATCTAAATAGTGAAATATGGTAGAAAATCATTAAAAACCCTTGTTCTTGCTCAAATCAGTTAATGTGGATATATAGAAATGGACTTTGTTTAGAAACAATTTGAAATATTACCATCCTCCTTGAATTCTTCGCTTTGAGCTAGTTTTCAGAGATAATACTTTCCATACTTTTCCACTGACCTTAACTAGACTCATCTAACGTAGTTCCTCACTTATCTGAGTTTTGAAAATTTTGTCAATTATATCAGTTTGGACTACTTTTAATGAGCGCCTAATACAGACACTTAATGAGGGTGTAGTACAGGTAAAGTATGTACTTAATGAGCATGTAATACAGGTATAGTGTGTACTTACTGGGCCGGGGGAGCCGTGGTCGTGTCCTGGGCGCCCACCTCGGTCACTGCGGGAGATAAAGGGAGAGGGTAATAATACTCAGTAAATACAGACCTCAAATAAGTCCAACTAAAGACAGCCTAGAGTAACACGCAGTAAATACAGACCTCAAGTAAGCCAAGATAAAGACAGCGGGGAGTAACATGCAGTAAATACTGACCTTAAGTAAGTCAAAATAAAAACAACGGGGAGTAACACACAGTAAATACTGACCTCAGGTAAGTCAAGATAAAGACAGGGAGTAACACGCAGTAAATACTGACCTCAAATAAGTCCAACTAAAGACAGCCTAGAGTAACACTTAGTAAATAAAGACCTCAAGTAAGTCAAGATAAAGACAGCGGGGAGTAACACGCAGTAAATACTGACCTCAAGTAAGTCATGATAAAGACAACGGGGAGTAACACGCAGTAAATACAGACCTCAAATAAGTCCAACTAAAGACAGCCTAGAGTAACACTCAGTAAATAAAGACCTCAAGTAAGTCAAGATAAAGACAGCGGGGAGTAACACGCAGTAAATACAGACCTCAAGTAAGTCATGATAAAGACAACGGGGAGTAACACGCAGTAAATACAGACCTCAAGTAAGTCAAGATAAAGACAACGGGGAGCAACATGCAGTAAATACTGACCTCAAGTAAGTCAAGATAAAGACAACGGGGAGTAACACGCAGTAAATACTGACCTCAAGTAAGTCAAGATAAAGACAACGGGGAGTAACACGCAGTAAATACAGACCTCAAGTAAGTCAAGATAAAGACAACGGGGAGTAATATGCAGTAAATACTGACCTCAAGTAAGTCTAAATAGCCACGTTAAAATGAACCTGTATTGCCCTTTTTTGTTTAAAATGTTGCTAAGCGACTTGAGCCCCATAACCACAAGGCAATTCTGACAAAGTCAGCCAGCTGATTAGTGCTAAAATCGGCCGATTCTACCAGAAGAATCAGCCAACTTCAGCACTGATTCATATTAGGCAGGTACATTTCAATATTGCATACTAATTGGTGATCTGAATTGGTGCAAAATTCGGCTGATCATCCTGGTAGAATTGGCCAATTTCAGGGCCGACTTGGTCATATTCGCTTATGGGGAGTGGCTATACGCGCTACAGTCGTGCACGCGGACGTCGTGCAGATATAATTTCTTAGATACACGGACACAAAGTCCGCGAATAGAGATATCATTATAGACACGGACATAGGTGGGTGTATGTAAAGATATATATAATAATTAATATATATATATATACACTAAGAATTTAGATTAGCCCAAGAAATACGAAGATGAAATAAAAAGGGGGTTCGGGGGCGATTCAGGTACAGCTGATAAATCATATATAATCATAAAGAACATCAGCGTATATAATGCCCCTTAAGTCTGCGGGCCCAAAGTCTGCGCATACAGGTATCATTATAGACGCGGACGTTACATCCGCACGTACAGGGAATACTGTGTGCCCGGTTTCCCTTGCCGTGCCTGCGTGTATAATCCCGGCTGTGGGTATGGGGCTTTATATTAGTAATCACACGCCTTATGTGAACGTTTGAGTTTTAAGAATCTATATTTTGTACACGATATTGACAAATCCATGTTTCTAATTCCTCACACTGAAAGTAGAGTTACTTATCAACATAAATAAACGAGCAAATATACCTGCAGATGCCATTAAATATTTCATGGATCTGATGCTGGCCCAAAGTGTAATGTGAAATGTAGGAGAAGTATTGAGAGGGGAATGACTTGGCATTGTTTAACGGTTGGTGGCTGACGTGGTTTGATAAATGGGTGCACGAATACTACGTCGTGAAAAAATGACATTATTATTTAATAGACACTTTCCTATGCGTTACATCACCTAGCGAACGGAATCATAGATGTATTCAATAAAAAAAAAGAACATCGATCAACTGGTAGGTAATTCAAATAGATATGATGTCTGATATCGATTTGACATCACATCTGCCTTTGTACGGCAATAATTCATCATTGCTACCGTCAGATCATCATAATTATAAGTAGTATACTGAAATGGGAGTTGCAACCAACCTGCTTAAACTCCACATTCCTGTATACTACTTGCACGAATGGCCAAAGAGATTTGCCAGCCAAGCACATCAAAAGTGTGCAGTGTTGTTTTTTTCAAACACATTTGGTATTTATTTGTAAAATGTTCATGTATGTTGTCATAAACATTTGATTACAAATTCTATAGTTTATTAAAGTTGTATTGTTTCAACGATACATTCCAATTACATAGAGTACCTTTGATGATTAATAGGAAACTTGGAATTGCTTCGATCGACAACATTATTTCAAACCTATTCATCTTTACAAATAAAACTCTTAATATGAAAGCAACCATTGCGTAGCCGACCAGAACGCCTATAAATGTAATGAAAAATTCATGAAAGACACTTTATCAAAACGTAAAAAGTTGAATAATTAACTGGGTACGTATAAAATCAATGGAATTCCGGAATGTACATAATGATGTTTTGTTTTGTGATCGTTCACAGTTGCCTGACACTTGATTAAACTTTAAGTTGATAATATTATAACCTCACAACCTTCACACAACACCAGATGTTGACGTTAGAAACCACTCTAAATGTCAGGGATCACATTAATTTCCGCATGGGATATGAACATCAAGGACTTAAAATAACCACTCTTATTATGTAGACGGTAAATATGTCCGTCTCCTAGGAACCAGAAGTGTACTAGGAGTGTAGCTGTATACTCGTTTATAATGTATGATATCTTTTGTTACGGACAAGGTTTGCCGCAGATACCACTTGATTCTGGCCCATTTGTAGAAATCTTGTTATTCTTTTCTTTGAATTAGTTTTCTTTGGGTAAATGGAACGGCATCTTCGGCATATCGATATGATATCCCGACCACACTCCCTTTAATATATGCAATCTATGGAATTTCGGAGTGGTTAAGTAATATTTTGCAAAGATAATCTAAAAGAGTACGGACATGAGATGAGTGGAATTCTCTAAACCACGGGTAGCTGATTTTCAAAAGATACACAAGGTATACGGAAGATGCGAGTCTTAGGGTTTAGGGGGAATTCCCGACCATTTACGGATCGCGCTGAGAAAACAGTGACGAGAAATGCTGGGGTCCTTTAGCATTGGGGCCTATGGGAAAAAAGGAATCCCCGGGAATTCTGGGGAACTCAAGGAATATCTTTAAAAAATACAGCGAAATTACAATTTTCCCCCCCAGAAAACTCCCAGAGAAGACAGTGCTGAAGACTTGCTCACTGTACCCAACATTGCCGATCGCGATTCTGCCGAAAAGTGGATGCGCGATGCCCGATTTTGAGACCCTCATAACCAGTGTACCAACACATTAACATGTCTGGTACGTTCAGGAATAAAACCGCTGATTGTTCTGTCTCTCAATATCAAACATTTTAACTAGATCTTCCAAATTTATTTTTGAAATGGTATTGCATGTTTATTGTACTTTTCGAGGCAAGAATCACACGGATTGAAAATGATTAATTTTTCGTTTTTGTATAACTGTGCGTTCTGCGACAATATTTCCCTACTTTGCCATGATGGTATCATTGCATGTATATAATAATGATTTTTTAAATCAATGCAACTATTTCTTCATGGTTCCGATTTGGAAATTGCAAGGAACTTCAAGGAAAAGTCGCAAAAGGAAACGGGGCTCAAAGGGAGTTTTAGCAACCCCCAACGCATCCCGTAACGCAAACGTCACATATTATTTATCTCTGCCGTAATGATGTCAAAATTATCCCAGCCAAGGTGCGACGTAACGGTTACGTTCTGCGACGTTCTAATAACGTTCTATGACGTTATTAGAACGTTCTTCGACGTCACATCCTTGGCAGGGAGGTCTGTTGGGGTACGCTCCTTTTCCCCTGTGATCAGTAAATAGGATATTGTCTTTTATACATATGGCACCAGTAGTCTGTGATGTGGCTTGAATGTTTTGAGATACGTTAACGTATGGAGATACGTCGTGGTTGCTAAAACTCCCTAATATTAAGAGTCACGTTCCATAAGATATTCTTTGGCTGGAGGGAGCTGGCCAGCTCTATTCCCGCTAGCCTGTAGGAATTACCCTCCTAGCGAGTTTGCGCAGTGGAACCTCCCATAGAAGCCTTGTACCCAACACCTCAGGCCTCGCTCCATTCAAACCCATATCCCAAACAGCTATGTTCAGATCTAGAAATAGGCCTATGCGCTTTCTATCAGGGTGCCACACTCGTGAAAAACCTCTCAGGGAGTTTTACAAACCGCATACCATCTCAATAGGTTAACGTTAGTCGTATCTTAGCGGCCATATTTGAGATTAAAGCTAAATTTGGGAAACCTATCATAAAGAGATACATATAACCAACCAAGAAGGAAGTACGAGGGAGGTTATCACCCGAGCCGGGACCCCGATATCAGCCCGAGGCCAGGGCCCGAAGGGCCGGCCGAGGCTACAGGCACCGAGGGCTGATATCGGGGTCCCAGCGAGGGGTGATAACTGCCTGAGTACTCCCTTCGAGGTTGGTTATGGATTTATTATACCTTTTCTGTTAGATCTGAGCTCCCAAGGAAGGATGCACAGCAATCAGTGATGGTGGGACTGTGATGCTGGTTATCACCCAGGTTTGTATCGCCCTGTGTTAAACTCTTAACTACTAAACTTGTATCACACTAAGGTATAATAATAGACCGTATTCATATGCGTGATAGTATATCTTGGAAATAAGCAGAATTGCGTTGTGCTATACACATGATATGCTCAGTCAGGAGCCAGTCAGGAGCCCATCCAGAAATTTTCGAAAGGAGGAGGGGGCGCACATATTGAAAATAGTCCTGGCGCCTCCTCCAGTGCTGGGGGGGGGGGGCGCTAGTTTTCAATTAGAAAAAAAGAAAGATTTTGAACCAAAGGTAGGTGGGGCGCGCCTGGTGCCCTACCCACCCCCCCCCCCCCCCCCAGTAACTCTCCTACTGGTTCTATATAGCAAAATATGTATATGCCTAGGCAGTGAAAGTTAATGTTTTACACGTGTAATGATTGTAGAACAAGGCTAAGGTGAAAATAGTTTCGCGCCTATTCCGACCATGCTGAGTAGAAGGAAATCCCTTTTGCCGTGAGGTCCGCCCCCCTCACCCCCTGACGTCTATGTAAACGTCAGGGGAGACATGTTATCTGATTCGTAGACACCCTCCAACAGTATATAGAATTTAAGAGGGGTTGGTGTCTGAACTTTTGGAGTGTGTACGTTCCTATCCAAAACCGATGTGAACTCTACCCAGGCAAGCAGCGATGTAACAAGCACATTCTGTGACCATACTTTTTCGGTCAGTCTGTTGTCTGCCTATTTTTTACAAAAGGGTTACATCTCTTTGTGTTAGGCTAACACTCCCCAAGACAGAGTGTTATAAAAATGTTATATTCTGGTGAAGTTGATACCTTACTAAAGCAGAATATGATAATAATGATATCAGAATGTTATAAAAATGTCACAGTGCAACGTTGGATGTTAGGCTCTAAGGACGTGATTGAGTGCCATCGATTAACAAAAAGAACCAAACCAGAACCAAAAAGAACGTTACTGCAACGTTACAGAAACGTTCTTGCCTGGGTAGACCACGTTGGCTTTGGAGTCTGATATATTTTTCAATGTGCCTGTGTGATTTGAACTCAGTTTCCTTTTCAAAGTGGTGAAACTATCACAAATCTGGCCCTACCTGTAATGGCGTAGACACAGAGGACCAGCTCCACCAGTTGCCGCCTCATCCTGCCGCCGGGTTTTGGCGGGAAACCTCCCAAAAGTCGTCTGCTCCTCCTGCTCGGTCCTGCCGCTCGGCTACAGGCTGCGCGCGCACTGGCGCATGCTCCTGGGGTCCCGGCGTCTGTCTGTGGGTGGTAGGGGGGTGGTGTTCACTGGAGGAGGCCGGGGAGGAGCGCAACTCGTCCAAGTCTCGCGGTACTTCTCGTCGGGCGCGGTGATCTCGTCTGTCGGCGTCTCCCCGCGCGTCCCGCGTCTTAACGCCCCGCCCCGCCCCCTGGTGGGAGGCCGAGCGTTACCCGCCCACCAGGCTGGGAGGGCGGGGGGCGGGTGTACATCTCTAAATGTGAATGTGAATATAAACCTTTCTACTCTAAAAGCTCGCCCATAGCAAGGGTAAAAGCCCTTTTTTTTTTTTACTTTTATGCACCAGGTTGTATACAGGTGTATGGTTTGTTGACGCATCAAAGACACCGTGAAAAACGTAATATCTACATAATTTGTGGAGAAATATCTTGTTATTTCAGTAAGGAGCTTCCAAGAAATACGTACGTCGGTGTGTGTGTGTGTGTGTGACTGGGGGGGGGGGGGGGGGGGAGATCAGCAATTTTATAAATAGAACGTCCCTGTACATATGTAAATTTAAAATTTATTTAAATTAGGTGGTTGAGAGGGGCTATGAAATTCAGGAAAAGTAACATTCTAATTGTAATTTAAATCTGAATGGAAATACAGAAGCTACAGTCGTCCCCTCATACCGTTTCCCGCGTCCCAGCGCCCCGCCCCGCCCCACCTAGCGACCAGAAGAGGAACTAACGGCCCTGACGTCATCAGTCACGTGATTGGGGGGTGGGAGGGGGGGTTGATGAGTAGGTGGGGGGTAGGGGTGGGGGGGTAGGTGGACCCCCCAGCGTCTGAGGACTGGATTCAGGCGGGTATCCCCCCCCCCCCGGTGTATCAGTGTATACGGCCTGTGAGGGTCCCGAATTGATCAATCAGAGCAACCGGAACTACATTGTTTATGACTGGAACTCCTCCGTGAGTTGACTCTAACCCATGACTATATTAACAGATATCAAAATGAAAATTACTTTAAGATCAACGAAATAGTTAATATGCCCAAGAGTTATCAATGAGTAAAGAGTGAGATTATACCTATGCGAGTCTGTGACAGTTGGCTACATAAATATGAAAAAAGAAGAAAAGAAAGAAAACGAAGAAATCCGCATAATGGTACACCGACAAAAGGCATAACTACGGGAACAGTGATGAGGGAGGTGTATAGAGGGGGAGGGGGGAGTAAGGATGGTAGAACGGGGAGGTACGAAGAGGGAGGTAGGTCATCTAATTAAGGTGGTGGGGAGGGAGGGGGGACAGGAATGAGTAAAGGTCACTTAGCACTGATTGACAATAAGAGGAGGGATTCCTGCGTTACCATGGACGGCGGTGTTTACCATCATACAGGATAATCATGGTCATCATGATCGCCTGGTCTTCTACTAGAACTGAACTGTCTATAACTGTGACCCAGATAATCACATATGATTAGTAAAATTAGTTCAAATAATTAGTTTAATTCTATTTTAAACCAGAGTTCAACAAATTGCATCGATCCACTTTCTGGACAACGTGACGTCATCTGCGGCAGCGAGTCTTCCTGCTACCTCTCACTGGATTCTATCGTCATTGTAACACTCTGTCGTAGAGAGTCTCAACCTTGTAACTGTTAGGTGAAGATTGTGCAGATAACGGACTGACCAAAACAATGGCCACAAAATGTGCTTGGTATGTCCTTGCCTGGGTAGAAGTCACCTTGTGGGTTTGGGAACTTAGACTAATTGTCAATACCTTCAGGTTCAAGGCATTACATAAAAACTAATAAAGACGACAGTTTTATATGTTGTATTCAGTCATAAATATCCACCTGTCATTTCATGTCAGCCCTTGGCCCATCGACCTCGTGCAGATCTCATCGGCGGTAAATATAAATTACCTTTCACTCTATAATAATGCCTGATTATTATGATGCCGATATTCACAGTGGTGGATCCAGAACATCCATCCCTCTTATTTCCACACAATTCTAAATCCAACTAATCTAAATCTGGAGAAAAAAAAAAGAAGAGAGTTCTTCCATCCCCTAAATCCGTCACTAATACCACTGCGAAGCAGAACGATATCCGACACTGTGGGCATTCTGGAAAGCAGACATCATAGCAGTATTTAATGGAATTGTCTGTATACAAAGAACCAGGATTTGTATTCTAACAACCAGGAGTTGTATTCTAACACCACAATTTGCTTTGCTTCAGTACGTTTCAGACCGACATTGGGAACAGGAGCTACCCAGGCAAGCAGCAATGTAACAAGCACATTCTGTGACCATTTTTCTTCAAGACAGAGTGTTATAAAGCATTATACTCTTACCAACATAGAATGTTGTAATGGCATTATTACTATTTGAAATAATGTGACCAAAATGTTATAATAATATCACAATGCAACATCCAATTGTTAAGTTCTAAAGATGTTATCGGGTGCGATCAAAATAATGTAGTAAGAAACAAACCATCATTATGATATAGTTATATTTTTGCTTGGGATAAGCAAACCATACAGTACTGGACCACATGTGAATTCTTTAACGTTTTTTCTAATTTGTGTTGATGCAGATTATAGAATACTGCATTGAAGTGCTTTGATGCGAATTCTAACATATCTTCTAAAAGGTGTATTAAATTTAAACGACCCTGATGTAGGAACAAATGTCACTTCTTGCTTGACGCAATGGTCACGTTATGCAACCATAATTTTTTGTAAGTCACATAATTGTTATGTTAATTGTCTGTGAGGTTGAGACCTAACCAAAACAGAATGTTATCATTATGTTCTGGGGAGGTAAGGTCATTAAAATAGAATGTCATCGTGACATTCTGATTAGGTGAGGTCTAGACCTGATTTAACAGGATTTTGTTGTGTCCTCCTGACCATAGAAAGTTCAAACCTTACCTAAACAAACCCTATTGTGATGTTCTGATAATAGGGAGTTTTAGCAACCCCGACGCATCTAGATACGTTGACGTATCTCAAAACTTTCAACCCACATTACAGAATACCAGCACAAGATTTATGAAAAACAAATATGTACTTATTGATAACACGGAAAAAGAAGTGTCCCCCTTATTACATAATCTTGACCTAAGTCATATCAGTTGAGATAAGAGATGCGTTGCGTTTATGTTACGGGATACGTTGGGGGTTGCTAAAACTCCCATATGTCAGGTCTTAACCTTACCTAAACAGAATGCTACAGTGACCATCTTATTAGGTAAGGTGTCACCCTAATGGCTGTTATTGTGACATGTTCATTCGGTGAGGTCTCAACCACACCTAAACAGAATGTTATCGTGACATTCTCAGCCTCATAAATAAGGTTATAATAATGTTCTTGTACACAAGAACATTATCAGAATGTTACAATGTAATGCCGCAACAGTTGGTTGCAGCGACATAATTGGAAATCATCAAAAGAACATCGCTGCAACCTAACAGTGTGACATAACAAGAATCGATCCAGAATGTTTCTGCAACGTTATTATAACGTTATATCCTTGGCTGGGCATGGTGTTAGTTTACCTTGGTTTGTGCCCGGGTCGGGGTCCTGAGGGGTCCTGACCCCCCCGAGTCCCGCCTAACCACATCCCCACAGAGGGGGTCTCCGATGAATACACCTGTTTCTGGGCATGCGCACTGCATCTATTGGATTGCAGGGACTCATCACATTACCCCCAGACACAGATATCATTACGCGGCGTGTTCCGCCCAGATTCCCCCGCGTCTTTACTATTTTCTATGGCTGCTATAAGTGATTTTCTAGACCTTCTTGTTAAATTCTTGTACCTCACTGATGGTGATGGCAGGGGAAGATGCAGGATCTCCAAAAGGGGGTGGTCAGCTTATAGACTTAGTAATAAAATGTCGCTCATTTCCCCTCTTTTTGTAGTTTAGGGGACCGTCAAAAAAAGGGGTGGGGGGGGGGGGGGTAAGGATCCCCTAGAGCACCCCTGGATCCGCCCCTGGAAATGACACGTTTTGATTGGCTATTAATAGTGTCTGATATTACTTGATTTGGATTCTCATACATGGTTTTTGATATGTTTCAATAACATCTATGTTAATTAGGGTTAAATAATTTTCCCTAATAATTGATTTGAATATGACTTTTTGACCTTTTAACTGTATTCTCATCCTAGGATACAACTGAAAAGTCGCTGCAGCTTTCTTGGCTACCTCTGCTAGCATATCTTCTATCAGGGGCACAGTGGTATGACAATCAGCTGATTCAATCTCAGAATCTAAACGTTAATATCATTGTAGCCGTGCATTATCGCAGAGGTTCTAGAATCACATGAAAATATTTTTGGAAACTTTGAATACCATTTCTTTGATTATCTCAACATTGCAACGAACGGTATGCATTTGCAATCAGTTTATTTCCGCTATGAGCTATTTATTGTGTCTAGGAGATAGAATGAGTTGCATAAGAAAATCCTCCGCCTTTAGACAGTACATAATAAGTGAAAATGGCGAAGGTTAAAAAACACGATAATATACCGACACGTCAGCCTAGGCACAAGGAAGGCACCTTCTCAAGTGATCATATCTTACTGTTGTAATACAGGACAATTGTCATGATTTCTCCTGACTCTAGTTCCTAATCTGCGATAAACTAATACAGAAGACTGTTTTACTTTGATCCTTGATGCAAGTGTTTGGATTATATTCACCATTCCTCAGACTGATATGATTTACCTCAGTATAGTAGGATTTATCTGTGAGAAACATTTCAAATCTGTATCTTATACATAACATAAAGGAGAGCGGGTCAACACTGGGACTTAAATACAAACTCTGAAATAAGCTACCTCTCAAATGAACATTGATGTGTTTGTAAGATTCCACTGATGGACGCTAAGCAATGGACAATCGTTTTCAATGTTCATGAATACTTATATATAATTGTTTGCATTTTGGATTTGATTGTACATAGCTGCAACTATTGCTGACACATCTGTAGTATAAATTTATCGCTACCCGTTGTATTTCATTGCACCAGTCAATGTATCTTAGACAATGCTTACATATATATAATTACGATACCGACAAAAAACGTCAGATTCAACTTTTCCCTCTGTTGGCCGTGTCGACGATACAGAATGACATGCCTGTTACACATCTTGATGCCAAATGCTGAATATTTTCAGTGGGTGAGCTTTTTCAAGAGTACCATTACATGGAATTATATTAAATGAATCAAGGTGAGTAGAAGCTAAAATGAAGTAAGTACGCAAGGACTCTTACATCTCCTTTTTCATGGGAAATTTGTGGGTTTTTTTCAAAATGAAACACTCAGCACAAGACCCATTCAACAATTAGTGATTTTAAAAGCACTCATCTGTTCACAATTCTTGATCCGTAATTGTGTTCTACAGTCCTGTATAGTATGGTAGATAAGCTTTAGCAAAGAGATACTGGCACAATGAGCATGTAATAAGTTCGTTTGACTGTTGTTGGAACATCTAACATTCACTGCCTTCCAACATGATTAGGTTAATAACCTTTGTCTATATAAAGGGTCAAACCCACTTATTGATTTAAGCCTGGTTTCCACAGAACGACCATCAGGATCACCAGTGAAATCGTAAGGCGACTGGATTATCAAGCATGTTTGAAAATTTTCTGCCAATTTCCCTGTCAATTTTCCTGCCGATTCCAGTTGACCTTTAGGATTGGCGGTCGCCGATTGCGGGGAAAATTGCCTAGTGAGTATGGGGCTACATTCCACTCTGCGATTTTCCAGTTGTTACCCGACTTCAGTTGGCAATATATATGATCGCAGGCATGGACAAAAAAATAACCAATGCATATGCAAATTTTATCTGTGATACTGCCACGATTATAAATCACAAATTCCGAAAATACGTCACAGTAAATTGTCAGTAGTTGGAATATACGCTAAAGTCTACAGTATTATATAGTATAGCCACGATAATGTTATTGAGATATCAACGTTATTATAAGAGAACAGAATCTGTGTGTGGAATGCAGGCTTTACCTCTCGTTGTGTCCGACTGTAACCTTTAAAAAACGCTCCTAATAAATCACTAAGGTCGACTTTCTCTCCTTTACTTTCAGAAAATGTATATGTTCGATATTTGGATTTTATAATCATAATCATAAAATCTGCAATACAGGCAGTACGTGAACATTATACAGCATGAGAGTAGTAGTATCAAATCATCTTCCCATACAGAGCGAAAGTAAAGTTGACATCTGAAGTAACGAAAATCTGGGCATGTTAGGTAATATCATGTATTGAGTCTTCAAACGGTTATTTCTCAATATGTATACCTCGTTGCTTATTTTTCTAAATGATAGAAAACTTGTATAATGCTGAAAAGCTCCCTGAACCAGAAGCCGATTCGGGAGGGGGGGGGTGGGCGGGGGGGGGGGGCGGGCGGGGGAGGGGGGTTAAAGGATCCTGACCCCCCCCCCCCCCACCAAGTTAGAAGACATTTAAACTTTAGAGATATCAGGGAATACTGCATGCATGCTTTCAAATGTGTGTCGTTTTACTCCACTTTACTGCGTTTTACTAGGTTTACTCCGTTTTACTCCGTTTTACGCCGTTTAACTCCGTTTAACTCCGTTTTACTTCTTAGCCTATAATATAATTATATGTGTGCTCTTACTGATTCTGGAATTTAAAGCCGTGTCTCCACTTGGGCGACAAGGAATTCTGTCACCGGGCGACGAGTGTTCACCTCTCCAAACTATGGCAACTAGAGCTATAATTGGTCTCGGTCGCTGTGTTTGCAAAGAGTTAACATTTGTCGTCCGGCGATACACCTCTGTCACCAATGTTTGTCGTTCCAGTGAGGCACGGTTTAAGAAACGTCGGCCCTTTTATAAACAATTAAAGAAAATTAAACAATAAAAAAATAAAAATAAATACAAGCAGTGGGGGACGTCTGAGGCTGATGGCGACCACATCATCATCTTGTAGCCTTGTGTCTGTTATGCCGCGTCCCCGCTAAAGGCACGTCCCCACGGGGCGACTAACGGCGGCGATCAGTGTATTTTTCCTGGTGACCAAGGACGAAATATTGGTCTCCGAGCGACTAACAAGTTGCCCAAGGACTAAACAGTTAATCTCCATGTTGGGACGCTCATGTTATAAATCTGCTGGCGACTAGAGAATAGTTTAGTATGACGCCCAGCGACTACTAGTCGCCTGTGGCTATGGAGAAATATTAAACATATCAAATATTTCGCCCCAAAACCACAACGATTAGTTATTTAGTCCCCAGACATGACGGCACCCTTGTATGGTAATTAAGTCGCTGGATGATTAGACCACCGATTATCACGTTGGTCGCCGTCAATTTTCGTAATATTTGTCGCCACGTGGGGACCAGCCTTTAGGTGACCAACGATGGTGATTAGTAGCTTTCACTGGCAACCAAGGACAAAAAAACTAGTCACCGGGCGACTAAAAACTTAATATCCAGGTTGGGATGCTCTTGTAGTCAATCGGCGGGCAACTAGAGGACCCTGTAGTACGTCGCCTGGCGATCAACTAATAGCCTGTGGCTATGGGAAAATATCAAAATGTCAAATATTTTGCTAGAAAACCACGGCGACTAGTGGTTTAATAGCCAGACACCACAGCGCCTGTGTATAGTTGGTCGCCTGGTGACTAATGTCATTGGTCACCGCCGATTTTTGAAATCTAGTCGCCCAAGTTGGGACCAGGCTTGATGGTAACCATCTAGAGCGTGAAATGTAAAGGTGTATGTGATTTCATCTGGTTTCTTGGTACAACCCTCCTAATTTCAGGACACATTTGGAAAGTTAAGGCTATATTCCACTATGCATTCAGTGGCACTTGCATTTCCTCTTAATAGGAAACACAAGCGATTTGCAGTTTTGATACCAGCATGCTGGTATCCCCTACCAAAAGCAATCAATAGAAAACCTACATAAAATCATTTGTGCTAGCATGTACTGCAAGCAAGCACTGCAAGCATGTATATTCCACCTTGTGGTACCCTACCGCAAGCAAGTTTGCGACAGTTTGCTTGCATCGTTTTTAGGTAATGCAAGCAACTACCGTACAGTGGAATATATAATTTAATTGATGATCTTTCATACCTACAGAAGTATGTCCTTGTTGTATGGGTAGTTAAGATGCAGGTTCTTAGTTCTTAGTTTGTTCATAATTCTTCACCGCTAGGGCAAAGGTCGAGATATAGCTTTCAAATGGGGACGTTTTAATATAGACAAAGCTTAAAAGTATTTATGAGTTTCTCAACGATTTGGGAGAGGGGTGGGTTGAAGATCATTAGGGAATCAGCTAAATAAAGACAACTGTCCCCTAGATATTCTACCAGTATCTGAATTTTCAAGACCCATGCACATAGCAAGTGTATAGATGTTTTCTATTGTCATTCATTTCAACCTAGCAAGTGAATCGTGTCAAGCTGCGGTACTTCATGTAGTTAAGAAGTGAGACATGTTCACGGCTGAGGGTGGCGGGGGCTGGAGATGACAAACTCAAACATCGTCACGCAATTACCCCTAAAACACTAGTTACCTGAAGTATTTGGATAGCATTCAAATCAGATCCGGAGGACAATTAAACAGGCCAGCCAAATAGAGGACTCAGGGCACGTGTCACATAAATGATGTATGTGCTTTCCACAACTATATTTGCTGCGGAACTACAAGCATTTCCACTTCATTTATGATATATTTAATAGGTAATTTTATTACATAATATGGTGACTTGTTAAGAGGTTCATGAAACGAAATTAGCAGTTAAATTATAGTAAAGCAGCTTATAGGGTGCTAGGGTAACCAGCTATATGTAATTCTCATGAGATTTCACAAAAAGGGGATCGACCAGTCGCTGGAGACATCAGCGATTTGTGCCAGTATTAAGCCTATGAGAACAACTTTCAACTCGCTATATCTAATGAAATAAATGGGATTTTGGGCTGATTTTTAAGTATTAATAGTTATGGGCTAGGTGTCACATAAGAATTTATTATTAGATAACAGATTTTGTGTTTTATTTTGGAAATTTTTTCAAAAATAAAACAACTAAATCTGTTGAAAACCTTACAAAATCACTCTTGCATCAAGGTGGTCTAGGCAGCAGATGGGAATAGTAATCTAATGCTGATGATCCACGACGTGATTTTGGGGCGATTATAGAACTTGGTTGGACAAATAATTATTATTCTTAAAAGACATGTAAATCCTTATCAACTATTCCACAATTGCTATGACACTAAGTGAATGTTTACCCTTTGATATATTTGTAAATATGTGAAAATTTACCAAAATAAAATCGGCTGTTGTTTTGTCGAGGCCATAAACACATATTTGTTGCCCGGCGACGGACCCTTTCTTTCAACAGCAATTAATTAATTTTATGGGCTTGATCGCCATGGTTGGAAAGGGTTGATACATGTCGCCAAGCAACATATCTATGTCACCGTGTTTTTGTTGCCTCGTGGAGAGACATCTTAAGTGCCCTTAAAGAGATAAGTCAGAGGTCTTCTGACTCAGTCACAAAATGCCAACCTCCTGGGTCTGAGCCCAGATACAGCTACTGGCCCCCTCTAAGGGTCTAGGAGGGACAAACTGATTCCAAGATCCAGGGCACTGTCATTCTGCCACAGATCTGATCACCCAAAGTCCCAGAGTGAGAGTTGCAACCACCCTGTGTTTGCCATGATACAGCATTATGCAATATTGGTAAACCCCAAGCAGTAAAGAACCATACCTCCTAAGCAACTTTTACATAGTTGGCAAACAGATTGGGTGCTAAAATTAGTAGTAGTATAGTATGTTGGAATCTGAATGTTTAATTTTAATTGGTGTTAAAATTCTCTGATTCTGGAGGTAGAATCAGCTGATTTTGATGCAGATCTGTTGGTCGACTGTGCGAACATGTCCTAGTGGGTATCGGACTTATCTAATCCTGGTGAAGTTCCAATGGTTTATAGAACCATCTGAAGGTGTTAAAGGTCATAGAACTTAACACATAGCAAAGTGATCATCAGGGTATAAAGCGTCAGTTGCTTTTTACCAGTACACTGTTTCACTGTTTCACTGTTTTCCTTTTCCCCTCTTCTTTTACCATTTTTACTTATTTATCATAATCAGAATTTCCTAAAATAGCAATTTTACCCTGCATTTTACTTGATTTTGCTAACCCCCCCCCCCCCCCACCCACAAACAGCAACTAGATAACTAAATGAATATTCCATATAACCTCAAAAGGGGAACAGTGAATAGCACCATATAATTTTACTTGCCATATAATTTGCATATCCTCTCATATTAGTGGCAAAAACCGACTAATGTTATGCAATTTCACATGTTTCCTGTTAATAATCCAACCAAAGAGGTGGAAATCCTCTTCTGGTACTCGTGAGAGGATTATGTAATCCCGCACAACTGGTTCTTGATTCTCCTCTGTATCACTGGTACTGATCTGAAACATTGAATATTTACAGATTTATTTCTTCTTCAAAAGGAATCATTATTATGAGATATTTTAAACATAGTCACTTACTACATGAAAGTCTATCTTAAGTTGATAGTGATTGATAAGATAATGATCTCCAATCCTGCTCTGTGTATGTAATTCAATAAGGGAGGTTGGTTGTTTCTATAAATGTAGCAAATCATGATTGATGTTATAACACAGGGAAAGGTATAAAGGAATTACCTTTTTCAGTTAGACAAAAATAGGTTGTTATTTCCATAACACAGGCGACTATATACATTCTGTTTTGGTATCAACATGATCATTCTCCACATATAACGTTCCCTGATCCTTAGTAACTAAAGGGCTAGTGAGATGGGAACATCCTTTTATGGAAACAGACTAGCCTAATCGAAATCTTGCAATTCTATAAAAAGTTTGACTAATACATTGCACAAAGAGAACTACTTTCTATTTCAGTAAATCAACCTAATCAGCAGTTTGGGGAAGTCATACAAACTAGCATTGATTAACCGTGTGGGTGGTTCTGAGTAATCGGCTTTACGTTCTCTTTGATGTCGGAAACCTATCTTTACGGCATCCATTCGGTTGGGTGGGGTTCGAGGAGAGGGTTTTGCGCAATGCAATAATGAGCAGATCCTGAACTAATAACAAAAATTGTTTGCTGAGATATTGTTGTTCTTACTAAAATTAATATGTGACTGATCATAGAGTGACAATTTATATCACAGACTGGAGGTTAAGACCAGAAAATATAATTCAAAATATACTTAACATAATTGGGAAGAAAATCGGTTGCCATTTTGTTACATCGTGGATCATTAGCTTCATGCATCCTGACAAGCTTAAAAGGCAGCTGCCACTGACAGCTGATAAACAAAATATCTGACCCACTTTTACATGCATTCGATGTGGAGTTGCTCAGGACATTGGGGAGGTTAAGCAACCCCCACACAGTCATATCAATACGTCAACGTATCTCTAAACTTAAAAGCTTTGTCTTGGAGTGCAGCTAAAGAATTTCTAAAACCTGAACTGATATCTTATTACTATAGGTGCATAGTATCAAGCTTATAGTATGACATTTGTCAAGAATGTGATATTAGCTGAGATAAGAGATATGTTAAGTTGGGGTCGCTTAACCTGGAGCTCCCTATTATATGTGGGCGCACCTCCTTTAATGTTATAAGCATTGAATGCCTGTGATTATGACCTGCTGTATAGACACCACAAGTATGGTAGATATATAATTATTCAAATATAAGGAGCTCCAAAGAAATACCAATCTGAAAGGGGGAGAGTAATATTTTGGGTTTTTAAAGTACCTCTATGACATTATGAAATGGGAATACCTTATTGAAAGGAATTCGGTTGAATGTATGTGCCCAGTTGAACCTAAGATGAGGATAGTGTTGAACAGACTCAAAGTAAATGAATGTACCTCAGTGGCTTGAATTAGCTATTTTTGTACAAGTATTTCCCAAAGGGTAGTCCAGCTTGGGATGTAACATTAAAAATCATTCATTCCCAGAATGCGCTTAATTAGATTTCCAGAATATGCTTATTAATTGGATCTGCCGAAAAATAATGGTAACTGTCTAAATATCAACTGTCTAAACTAAACTAGCAACTGTCTAAATATCAACATTGTATTGTTAAAGGCATGTTTAAGGTAAACGTAAGTGTCTGGAATCATTGTAAAATACCATTCAAATGTTCCTTATCTATATTTCAGGGCTCAGACTTATTCATGGAAACCATTATAATTTGAAATATCTGACTCACTGCACTTACATGAGTGTTATAAATATTGCATAAAAAAGTCAGCAATATGTGGTTACAATTATCATGTTGAGGGGGCTTTTATTAATTACACTGTGAAAGTAACTGAAATATGGCTAACCAAGTATATATGGTCAGAGCCACATCTATCGAACGTATGCATTATACTCCATCAGTATTCAATTCTACGTAGTTCTCAGAGATTTCTTCTAAATGATAATATAAATTCATGATGAATTCAAAAAATATTCTAGGTGTTGCAGAGCATTTAAGAAATGTATATATAATTATGGACTGTACTAAAATGTATTTTGAGTTTAGAGAATATCATCTTGTACATGTTTGTTAAGACGTACTTTGTTTAGACACCTTTTTCAGATATACAGACAGATATAGGCACTAGGGTATGGGTCTCAAGGTTCTTGGACTCACTAGAGGTAGTTCAAAGGTGTTTCAGGCCTACCTGGCCCAGGGTCAAAATAAACATATCTGGTATATGCATGATATTGAAAGAGTTTTGACTCTTGGCTTGAACTTTACTTCTTGGTTGGTTGATTGAGAACGGGAAAAAATTCCATTTCCAAAACAACATCAGTAGTATCATCAGAGAAGAATACCAAAGAAACAGGATTTATTAATTCAAGTGTTATATAGCCTTAACACCTGGAAGCAAACATGACTCATACCTAAACATCATTTTGGTTAATCATTAAATAAATCATAAGGATTTACTACACCAGATAATTTGACCAATACTTAAACACCTCAAGAATAAACACCTAAACATCTTAATATGAAATTCCAATAATTCTAAACATGTTAAGAGACATAAAGCATTTCAAAAGTGTTTAAATTCTTAACACTTGTCTTAACAGCGATATATGTACACATAATGAAGGGTAGGGGTCAGATCAACGATTCTACAAAGGAAAGATTGATGACTGGATTACTTTTCATGTGACGTCCATGATAGTGGCGCCATCTAGGATAATCCGTGCAACCAGTTACAATGCGGCCGTCATTGTTACTGTTTTCGTGACGTCATACATAAACAAAGGGTGTGACGTCACGAAAACGGTAACAATGACGGCTGCGTCGTTACTGGTTGCACGGATTATCCTAGACGGCGCCACTATCCTGGACGTCACGAAAATCCCATAGGCGACGGCCCCACTTGACCATCTTTGTGTAGCTATATTATTTTTGGTCAGATCAAATTCATATGTGTGCTTACATTGTGGGTTGCGGAGATTTGGGACAGTGTACGGCAGGGGCAGACCCAGGGTAGACTCTTAAAATTGGCAAAGAGGGAAACATGTCAGGTGCATGCACAAAAATAATTGTAGTAATTGTCATTTTAGAAATTATTCTATTTGCTGACCCCCATCCCCTTCCCTTTTTCTCTTTTAAGGAAATCCTTGAGTTGCCACTGATAAGCAAGAACTGGTTCAATCTAAAAGCACTAAGATGACACTGGACTGTCCGGAAATATCAATTTGAATAAAATGACATGCTTCATATTTTTAGAATAAAAGCCAAATGAGAAAAGGAAGGGGGTTGGGGTGAAGGTGTATGAACTCAAAAGGGGGAGGGGTTACTTAAAGTGTATGTGTACACAGTGCAACATGTAGGATGAGGGTTTTACAGATCAGCAGGAAGATGACCTGTACCTGTGTATAATTGTTGCCTAGTCAGATCCTAGATTGTCAGATATTCTTTGATAAACTGTTGACACAAACTGGTCGACCCCTTTCCAAATGTTAACTGGTTCTCCCTTTTATGGCCAAAACTGCAAAATGCTTAAATGCCATATAAAGATGATGGTGAGGAAACCTGTAAGATGGCTTTCGGCCCAATGATTTACTTAATGCTATGCCCATAGTGTAGGTTAGTGTGAGGATGGGTTCTGTGGTAAACCATCTGATATGGTCATATTTTCTTATAGGGTTTTTCATTGTGATATTTTTCGATGCACTTATGGCTTTTTCTCTTACATGCTAGTTACATAAAGGGACTTAACTGTACTCAACCTTGGAGTCTCTCTATTTCATTATGTCACACACCTATGTCACCTTTAGTTGACACAATTCATAGCTCAATCTATCCCCCTTGCCAATCTTTATATAATATAGTTTTGGCCATAAAAGCGAGCACTAGATTTTGTCAAGTGTTTAACATAGAATATCTGATAATTTATGACCTGAGTTGGCTACATTTATACATAAATACAAGTATAAACTCCAAAGGTTTGTAATAGCATAACATGGGACTAGCATTAACATTGAAGGAGGGTTCAGTCTCTACATTTGGCCAGCACTGCAAAATAAAAAAACTCCCATATTGACCATCGATCACAATAAAGCCTGCGCTTATTTAATCAGATACTATATAGGATCCATAATCAAAATGTATTGAAGATTGCTGTATGTATAAAAAGGGTTACTGCATTGCATCTCACCACCTTTATCAGGTAAATAAGCTCTTTTTTTGTCCTCAAAGTGTTTTTCAAGCAGGCTATAATATTTCTTACAATATTGAAGGAGTATATATTCAAATCTGCCTTTACAAATTAACAAAGTTTGTGAGTATCTATCATTAATGTTTCATATATTTCAATAAACTGTGATCAGGTATACATACATATATGTAGATAGATAGATAGATAGATAGATAGATGAATAGATAGATAGATAGATTAGACAGCCATTGTATAGATGCAAGGTGGAAAATTTGAATGATGCAAGATGTTGTTTGGAGAGTGGCAATAACTATTAAGTACTACTGTACAAAGGTGTATAACTCAACATTCCTATCAAAATAATGTGACTACATTAGAATGCCACCAAGGAAGCAGTCACAGTTTCACTTTAAATGAAGATCTGTGAAAAGCACTTATGATATTATTGGTGTGAAACCTACCCCACACTCCCCACCAGGTGGCAGTCTACCATGTCACATGACAACAGGCCTTGTAAGCTGGTTGCTGGCAGGCAGAACCTGATTATGGGTCTGGACCACTAAATTCAACAAGGCGACACAGGCGTTTCTTAAAATCGACATGCAACATGGAGCCTAAACGACATGGCAGGGAGCTTTAAAAACACTATGAAATGCAACATGGTCATTTCTTAAATTTGTCACACGACATTGAGAAAAAAGAGCGACAGAGACATGCGACATTGCCGATTTCTAAAACCAACACACAACATCGTTACCCCACGTCTAGACCCCCCTGATTATCGCCCGGTGTGAGCCGCGTGTTGGGCAGAGTGCGAAGAGGCGGACAGAGTTAACACAGCTAATGGAGGCATATTGGCAGCGCCCCCATGTGACTGACACAGGAGAACCTCTGCTATTATTTGCCCCCCTACGCCTGATAGGCATTCCCCAACACTGGCCGTAAAAGCCGAAAGGATACGACACCCGCCGAGCGCTACGCCCCACCCAAGACCAGATAAAAGGAAAGATGGAAGCCGCAGAAATAGATGGACTTTTTGGTAGGGCATGTTCTATACTGTCGGTGCTCTTATCGAGTTCTGCAATTCCAAACACTATCTCATCAGTTGCCCATCGCATCAAAATAACTTTGGCTCTTATCAATAAGAAATGAGTGGTTAAAGTGAAAACCACAGCACAAAAGCTCATGGCTAGGCAATGTGTAGCTAAAAGAATTCATGAACAAACAGTACTATGAGATAATTGAACTTTCGTGGGTAACAATGAGGAATTAAATCAGTCATGGCCAACCAATATGAGATTTAACTCTTTTTTCGGCCAAGATAGTTCTAATGGCTTTGTACTGCAAAATGAAAAAATTTAAAAATTTAATGTTTAACTAGTATAGCTTACAGCTCTTCACAACTAATAAGCGCAAGATTAAAAACCTTTCATATTTTGAGATGGGCTCTACTATTTACGCGACATGGTTGTGCGAATAACAGAATCTATACACGCAATAATGTAAGTAGTATTATGGAAATGGGAATTTGTGTATGGTTACTTCATACTTTTCATATGATCCACTATATTATGTCATATTTTGGGACTTGTCCCCCAAATTGTACGGCTATATACACAACATTGCCTCAATGGCATACGCTTTTTTACCCGACATTGTAGCCTGTATTTGTTTTGCTATACACACGGCAGCCTGTAAGTAGTATTGAAGTGGGAAATTAAAGAACGATGCCTATATCGTAACCCTATTTAGGGCATGTCACATGTTTAAGCTCCTTTATTTAGGCACTATGTGGATCAAATTGTAAATATGACATGCCAATAGTATAGAGAAATACTAATTTGGCTACTATAGTTATTACTAGTACTATTAACTCTGTGCAGCAACCGCCTTTATTTAATTGTCTGCATACATGACAATTATAAGCCATGGAGATTAGCACGTTCATATGAAAACATCAAACCTTGATTCTTATCATGTACGTAGTCTATCTATCATAGGGAGGTCATGTACACACTGTTCATGATAAAAACAACATTGCATACACGCCTAGGGGAGGGTTAGAAAATTACATGAGAAAAATATGTATGTGGGTGGGGGGGGGGGGGGACAAATTCACTATCTGTATAAGGAATACTGGATGGTCCTTCCTTGTATGAACAGTTTCTATGGTGGGAGAGAGCATTGTATTTCACTTTACAAATTAAAACATCTCGGCCACCCTCATCCCTGTGGGGCATTAGCTTTGTATTATCACCCACATGGCCGAGCAGCGGGCCGTACAGAGGCCAGTGAGTATAAGTAGGCTGTACGGTCCGCTTCTTGTTTACTGTGTTTTACATACATTTACAGAATTGTTTGGGTGATAAAATGTAGAAGACCCATAGGGGGCATCCTCGGGTAGCTGGACGGACCGGAGGGCCCAAGGACGGCCCACGGGCTTCGCCCTTGGGCCCTCCGGCTACCCTCAGATGTCCCCCGCAGGCCTTCTTATATTAGTACACACATTTTCAAATATTTCAGACCCCCCTCCCCCCTTGATGTGTACGTGTATGCTGAATGGAATGCCCCATACTTAGTGTTTTAAGAATTCTTAGATTATATCGGCTTGGTTCGAATTTTATCAGATTATTGAAGTTTGAAAATTAAAGATTTTAGAGTTAATGGAAATCAAGATATAAAGTATAAATCTGGGACGCTCAACCCCACTCAACCACTAGTACTCAACAACCTGCACATATTTTTTGTAAACTTCTACATTTAATATTTTGTGCTATTCTTGTCAGTTAAACAAACTGGAACACTAATGGCAAATGCACAGTCCACTTACAATATGTGTTCTGACGATAATATAGTCTTCTTACATAATGAAAGGTATGATATCAAACCAAATTACAAACCATTCTCATGTCACACACAAAAATAACACTAAATGAGCTGTTTCTTGCAGACCAGATCTATGGTATATACTTTGTCAATCCGTTTGGTATATGGGATAGGGGTTATCAAACAGTTTTAGTGGGAAGAGTTTAAACCTCTGTGTCAAATGTACCCATGTCAGCACATAGGTGTACTTCTTAACCCAACCATCACCGCCCGGGGGAAAAACACCATTTCTCCACCGTTTTGCCTCGTTTTTCTAAGGTAACACGCTAATGAGTCTTCAACATACGAAAGGAGCCAGTATATCCTTTAAAAGCCTGTATTCATCCACCAAATCAAAGCTTTCAACCAGATTTCTATAATTTCAATTTAGTAAGGGAGGGTCAACCTTTGAACTTCCTTAATAACAAGGAAATCCTGGGGTAATCCAGCAGTTCATGGTTGATGAGATATGTGACCTGTAAGTGGATAGGATGAGATAGCATCCTTCCTGACCGTCTACATACAAGTACTTCCCAAGTGAAAATATGCCGTTACTATAACGTTGCAGCAACGTTCTGTTTAGTTCTGGATTGGTTCTTGTTACATTATTTGGATGGCACCCGAAAACGTCTTTAGAACCTTACGTTGCAATGTCGTACTTTAAAGTACTTGTGACATTCATGTAACATTCTTTCATATTATGATAACGTTATAATAACATTTTTATTAGTAAGATCTCAACTTCACTAAAATCTAACATTATTATAACATTCTTGTTTA
Organism: Lepidonotus clava; assembly: GCA_936440205.1. Lineage (NCBI taxonomy): Eukaryota > Metazoa > Annelida > Polychaeta > Phyllodocida > Polynoidae > Lepidonotus > Lepidonotus clava. The sequence goes on along the minus strand of OW387136.1, from coordinate 1,041,909 downwards.
GTAAGACTCAACTTTACTTGAAGAAACATAACTGTTAAGTGAAGATTGGGCAGGTTACAGACTAACCAAAAGAGTACGGTCACATAATGTGCTTGTTATGTCGCTGCTTGCCTGGGTTCTCACCTGTATGGGGAGTAGCAGTACTTAGATGGTGGTCAGATGAATCGGTCGTCCCCAAATGACCTTTAACAATGGGTGCACACTGTGTGCATCCTGCACCACTTTAACGAAGATAAAATACCCCCAGCGCAGTCACCGCGGGGGGTCCGCTTAGTGCTACGTCAGCACTTCTAAAAGGACAATGCTAAAAGGCGGGAATTTACTACACGACTTGAGCTGTGATATGATGATGTCACGGAGAAATAGATATAAAGTCCTCTATTTTAGTGTTTACATGTATAAAAGAATCTCAACTGCTGTTCTGAGTTGGCATAAATATTATACTTTATTTTGATTAAAAATCATGAAGACGTTATAGACAATATGAATCATAGCAATATTCAGTATGGTCTGATTAAAGGAACTTAATTATCAACTACTACAAGCAAACAGTCAAATGATTAGTTATACATCATTGTACTGACATGGTGTCAGTCCTAAGTTAACAAAGCCACATACATAAAGCAGTCTTAGGGCTGGGAGCTTAACTCTTCTTGATGTACTTGAAGAGTATAGGCTACGTCAAGGGTCTGATGTAAAAGAGGGGCCAACAGCAAGCCACAGGTAAGAGTGTAACGAGCTGGTTGAGTAACACATCAGATAGGAACACGCTAGGAGACTCGGATTCTGTTAAGGGATTTCTGTTGACGGGCTGGTAGAGTGACTGTGTGGGTGGAACGGAGTAGCCCCAAGGAGTGATGATTATCCACAGGAGCTCAGTGACATATATTACATGTATTAACTTTATTAAACACCATCCTTTTATGTGAGCGTTCTGTAAAGTCTTAATGAGGAACTATGTCTTGCGATGACTTGCAGCTTTAATAGAGAGAAGACTGCCACTTGGACTAACTAATATAATGGCATAATTAAAGGAAACATGATGCTTAAATACTCCCCTACAAATCCCAGTAAAAACAAACCATAGGGGGAATGTGGGTTATATCGCGCAGTTAATGTGCCATATAACACCAGCAGCAATTGTATGACAGAGGAATAAGCTATAACATATATCAGTGATGCATAAAAAGAAAAGGACAGATAGCAAAAAAGTGATTGAATTTTGTGTTGACATAAACCCGGAATTATTCATTTTTTATGTTGATTTGCGATGGTGCATGATATAACACAATGCGCCATACAACCCACATTCTCCCTATAGTTCATTATTCACTAAAATGAACCGAGCAGACTCCCTTCCCTTATCCAGCGCACTACTTTACCACTCCAGACACCTTGAACAAGACCTGGGCAAGAATGTAACATTTCTATAATGTTACTATGATGTTATTTTTGGTTCTGGTTTGGTTCTATTTATGTTATTTTGATGGCACTCAATAACATCTTTGAACCTAACATTGTGATGTTGTACTGTGACGTTATTATAAAATGTTACTTCATTCCAAATGATGATATTGTAACATTGTTTTGGTAAGGTCTGAACTTCACCAGAATATATAATGTTATAATAACACTGTCTTGCAGAGTCTCAACCTCACATAATGTAACTGTTACGTGAAAATTGGGTGGGTAACAGAGTGACCGAACAATTATGGTCGTAGAACATATTTGTAACATCGCTGCTTGCCAGGGATTGTTTTTCAGATATAATTATTAGCCTACATTTTACCAATAAAAGTCAACACATCAATGTATTACTATGGTCGAAATGGATTTTTCTCTACACTTCACAGATAACTATTTAGTACATCCCACGCATGATAAAAGATGCAAGACATTGTTAAGAGTATGATATTATAGGAAATCTCTCTCATGGAGTACGAGGAGGCGTTCTACATCAGATTTAACAAACGAGATATTTTAAATTATATATGGCCATGGTTGAGACTTGCAATGGCTTATGTTTTATGGTTAGCAATAGCCTCTGTATATGCGGATGGTCGAGGACTGAAAAATGTCAATTTATGCTTTCAGGTATGCGATAAAGCTTAAAAGCTGGTTTTCACCTGCTGGCGAGTCAACGCCTATGGGCAGCTTTAGGCCCATTCGCTGTGGCCAAAAATGTGTCGCTTGGAGGACCGACAAAGTTATTGAATGGAGAAAACGATAATATACTGATGATAAAATTATTGGATTGGATCTTGTCAATATGAATGTAATTTTATTAGTGTTAATAATTTTATCACCCCTAGGTCATTGTTTTCCCCATGCAATAACTTTATCGGTCCTCCAAGCGACACAGTTATCGGCCACAGCGAATAGGCCTTTACATAAATTGCAGCAGACAAAATAGCTTCCTAGCCAAACATGAGGTATATTATCACGTTGCAGCAATGTTCTGTATTTGTTCTTGTTACATTATCTTTTATGGCTCCTAATTACATACTGCTGTGACGTTGCCCTGTGACATCATCATAAAGTTCTGATTATGTTCTTCAACCTAACCAGAACAGGTCTATAACAGCCATATGTACCAAAAATGCAGTAATGGCCCCAAGACATTAATTTTGTTTATATATGGGGCCTTCGATTAAGTACGTACACACATTTTCAAAAATCTCAGACCCCCCCCCCCCCTCAGGCAAAAAAAATACGCATTGAATATGTGCTAAAATGTACGCACATTTTCAAAAATCTCGGACCCCCCCTCCCTCCCCTGGGCGTGTATATACTAAATGGAAGGCCCCTATATGTACATAACTACTGTAAGTATTATCGACTCATACATTTAGCAAGAAGATTACAGGAGGGTTACAGGAGAGTTCTCCAACCTAACCTTTGACCTTTGGCATAATCTAACCTGATTGGCTGGGTGTGGGGTCAGCAGAACAATGCTGACTAGAGAGTTTGATTTGCGTTAGCCAGCGGGCTACCAAAGGTTCTATATTACTCTGAACTCTAGATTATTCTAGATATCATATCAAATAACTTCATATTAATTGATGGCAAATTCATTAATAAACGTTTTCTTTAGATAATGATATTTCAAGGTGATCTTAATGATAATGTTGTTCCAGTAGTTGTTGAGATATATACAGGTAGACTTATGGTACTTGTACGCGTGTGTCGGTCATTTCGTTACTACAAGTATAGTTTTTAGTTTGTTTTACAATCAGAATAATAGACTTCATCCCATTGTTTACATATATTACTTGATTGAACGTTGATTAATACAACCCGATAAGAACAATGCCTTAGAATCTGATCTGTCTACACCAGAAATGATCTAAATGGGCCAGTGTTCTTTAGTTCAGGTTCAAATATGTGTTGTGAACATTCTGGAAAAAAACTGAAAATAGATATTGTCAAATGTGTTTTTGACAGAAATAAAAAAGGCCTACTGTATGAGTTACTGCAAACTTTAGTCACCTGAGACCAGCAAACCCTGGTAGTAAATGTTGTACCTTGCGACTGGATCAGCTGAAACTGTGCACCATCCTTGTAAACAGACTCTCAGCAGATTGAGTTGATCTTATTTTTCTTTTAGTCAGAAGATTATGGGCATTGTGGCCGTGGTTAATCCACCTTATCCGTGTAATCTTTATCTTAGTGCAGCTTTACCATGTGGCACGATGGACCTCTTTGAGATGGTTTTTGTTTGAGGTCTGTCTAGAAAGCACTGTCTCATTCTATTACCTCCTTTAATGATAAGGTTTAAGATTATTTGATGGCCAATTGTCCCAGACGCGGTTCTCTGGTTTGTTGTATTTTGGCCTACCTGCAGGCTTAATTAAGGTGCATTGTGGGAAATATGTTGACAAGTCCATTTCCTGTTATAAGCCTTTAACATATCATTATTATCCATCTGTGATTTTTTCCTTTGTCTGAGGTTGTAAAAAGGTAGGATTTATTTACTTTTTCTTTTTGCTACTCTATGTACTTCGGTTTCTGAAGTTAATTAACAAATATTTTCATTAAATATTTCTATATTGCCACAACATGCATTATTTCTATTGTGTTTCCCATGCTTTGGTGTACAAAATATGGCAAAATTAGCCTGCAGATGCATCAAAATTAATAGAGGAAACATTGGAATAGCAGCTGCCTGAATTCCAATAGCATATAATTATTCCAGTTGCCGTTTTCAGACCGAGATGAATTGGGTTATATATCTATATCCCACTGGCAGAGCCAACGACTACAGAATCTACTTCCAAAAAGTCAGACTACTACACTGTCAACAACTCGCTCTACAGAGCAAATCCCCAAACTGCCACTGTCCACCTCTCTGAAGCAGAGGTCAGACAGCACCTCAACACAATCACCCAAATGGTCGAGAAAGTACTCCCTGGCCAAAATTATGAAATAGGATTAAGCTTTCTTGAGAGTTTCATTTCAGACAACTAACTTAACATTCTAAATGTCAATAGACTGTTTTTACTATTTATTGAACAATTCTGAATGCATAGATCACTCACTGCTTTGACAGTAATGCAGCCTTGGTACAATGCACTGACTGTCTTGATTTTATGTGTCATTTATTCTCAATAAATAACTCAACTATTACCAAAGATGGTCCTCACAAATCACTTAATGCTAGATTTAGATAGGATATGAAGCCAAACACAGCTATGATGACCGATAAAATACAATTAATTAGTCAAAATGGTTCTAAGATTCTCTTTAAAAACATATATGGGTCAATCAACCATGAGCAAACTACCTGAATAATCTTATGTATTAATGATAGGAAAATGAAATATCATCTGTATCCAGCTTCAGGGCCTTAATATCCTGTTTGTATTCAGGTTTAGGGGCCTGGGTCATTGACCAAAGTGATAGCAGGTTATGGGTGGATGGGCCTCTCTACACTGAGTGACCTGGCTAGGCCTGGGAGGGGGGGGGGCACTCTAGGCTGAACAGGCAACTTGCAACATAACAGAAACATTCTGTCACCATACTCTTTTGGTCGGTTTGCATTGACATTGTCTACTCTTTCATTATAGAACAGTGGCTATAATTTACATATTGTTATCAACAAAAGAGTAAGTACATAACAGATAATTGGATAAAGGAAGAAGGAAAAAGACAAACAAACAAAAGAAACAAATTGTATAGCATGTAACATAACAATTACGTTATTGATGGCAAGTGTTGAAACCTCACCAAATCAGAACGTCATTATAACATATTTTTTTTGGTGAGGTTAGGACAAAACCAAAATAGAGTTTGATAAGAACATACTGTTTAGGTTGAAAAATATAACCAGAATGTTATAATAACGTCACAGTTCAACATCACAGCACTACATTGCAGCAGCGTTATTGGGAGCCATCAAAATGATGTAACAAGAACCATTGCAGAACATTGCTGCAACATTATAATAAGGTCACATGCTGGGCTGCATGAACATGCCATTACACACATGGTCAAACTGTTTATGACTATTTATCCATGTCTAATCTCCGACCCCAAATTTTGGAGCAATTTATTCCCATGGTTGAAACAAAAAACCCAAAGTTTTTAGGAGAAATTCATGTTGAAAGTTTGATCCTAAACTCCAAATTTTAAAATCATCCGTGTCTACCATTAGACATGAACCCCAGGTTTTGGGAACCATCTATGCTTACTATTGGACCCAGAAACCAACTATTTGAAAACATCCGGGTTTGTTACTCCAGGCCTACTAACTCTGCTCCAACCCAACATTTTTAACTATCAAAGTGTATTGTGTCTACAAAAAATCGTACATTTTGGAACATCCATGTCTACCATCTATGCCTACTATTCGACCATACTTTTTGGAACCATACATGCTTACTTTTGGGCCTCTAACCCAACATGTTTGGGAATGTTCCTGTGTATATTGGACCAACAATTCAACATTTTTGTGGACTATTCAAGTATAATTTTTGAAACCGCCCATGTTTACCCTTTGTCTCAAAATCAGTATTCTTTAAACATCACATGGACACGTTTGCCATTTCATAAAACTAAAATCCCTTAAAAGAGGACTGTTGTTATGCATGCAGTTGAGTTATGCCTGGTTTCCACCAAAAAGACGAGGTAGAATTGAATGATTTTTTCATCAGACAAATACAGACGACTTCATTATTAGAAAAAATCGTTCATCTGTGTTGGTTCAATTGGACGATTTTCTGTTTCCATCAAAAGACCAGCAAACGACTTGACAGAAGATTTTTCCAACGATTTTACCAACGGTTTGATTAAACAATATTTTTATTCAACAAATATGGTTTAATTTATTATGATAGCATTGTACGATTTTTATTTTTCACCTTATATTCATTTTATTTTGTTATGTATTTGTTATTTACTGAATCGTCCTAAGGTTTCCTGTTTCCACCAGCCAAAATCATCCAAAATTATTTAACATATCAAATAATTTGTTTGTCATCCCTGGGAAATTTTTTCAGCCGACAAGGTCAAAAATTGTCCATAAAAATCAGTCGTTTGAACCAAATGATTTCTTGGATGATTACAAAATCGGGATGATTTTAAGAGTGTTTTTGCAATCGCTCATAGAAAAATTGGTTGGTGGAAACAGGGCATTAGGTGCTCTAAGATGGCAATGCGTATGGATGGTCTGTAGCCCTGTACTAAAAATCTCATTCATTATCTGTAAGCCTGCTTGTCTACCAGGCTCTACCACAGCTTGATGTAACTGATGCTTAAAGGTATGTAACTGAGGTCCCAAGGGAAGACAGGCTTCTACCCACAATGGGCAGGTTTAAATGAGGTTGAACTTAAAAAGATAACAGAAAAAGATGTAGGCTACAAGCTTGATGAGTCTGAATCTGCAGATATATTGGGATACAAAAACAGGAAATGAGTCACAGCTAGTGGCCCGTTGCACAATACCAACCGTACCAGCGATCAGTGGTCCGTCGCATAACCCCGCTGGCTGTTGCGAGGGTTTTCCACCACAGCGAGACCCATCCTTGTTGAACAGGGAGGGAATCCAACTTTCCTCGTTGTTGTGAGGTTTGGCACACCCGAATTTTCAATGTATCAGGAGGGCATTTTGGGGTTAGAATTTTTACATTCAGCTTTCACGGTATGTTACATGTGTCCATACGCTTATAAAATGTATAAGAGGCAAGTGGCGGTAATGTATTTATCAGTCAAATAAACGAGTCCAAAAAGTGTACAAAACCATCGCTGTTGCGAGGATTGTTACAGTGCAAATCTTAAGGATATCGCTGTTGCGAGACTTAAATCTAAACCCTCACTGTGCTCTCGCTGTTGCGAGAGTTTGGTTAAGCGACGGAGCACAGATGGTCAACAGCAAAGGCAATCATTGTCTGAATCGATTGCTGTTTGGCCATTTTTGACACTTGAAAAATAATGGTTAAAAATGTTTCCGAGCTGAAATTGTGATAGATGTTGTATGATCAACTAGCTATTTACATGATTTAATCTGTTTCAGTATAACAGTTATTCCTATTTGAAACAGTCGCTGATAAACACAAGTGGTTCAGGTTATCTTAAAGTGTTCCTTGTTTCATCAGCCATTGTGTATTATGGCAGTGCTGTGGGCCCCAGGCATCATGATCAGGAGGTGCTGTGGGGGGCGATAAGTCACCCAGCCCTACTTCTGTATATGGGCCTGGTTATGAATACTTAATGTTGATTTGTCTTTATATTAGGGTGAATATATCCCTGGCTGTACAACAATAATCCCAGTTTCCTGGTGAGCTCAAGATAGAGCGTCCTTAGGTCACATGTCGAATTGGATAAAAGCTCATATTGCATATCACATGTTCTTGTTGTTTATTTATCTGCAATTCATGTGCCCAATTTCGGAAAAGTCCACGTAGCTCGTCAAAATAATTTTCAACTGCCATGTCATGTAACTTGAATCCCATGTTGAGCATCAAATCTAAAAAAAAAAGCCAGGCATGTTGCGCTGTTGGTTTTAGGGGCCTAGACCCATTCCTGTGTAACTATGGTTGTGGTGGTTCGTAGGGTGATTTGCAGCACTCCAGCCACAACCATACACAGTGATCATGTGTACTTCTCACTGCCACCTTTCCTGCACCTTACATTCAGTGTTGTTTTCGCACCACCAAGACACAGCAGAATGTTTTTTTTATGTTAGGCCCATAATATATTATTTGTTTTCTTACCTAATGTAATTGAAGTAAGCGCATGAAATCTCGAAACAGTCTGATTAAGGTATTGATGTGATGAATAGATATTTAACAGGAACAGAGCAAACATGATAAACTAATCCTTTATTCATAAGAGAATAATCATAAGATTTAGCTCAAAGGGAGCCAAACGCAATGTAGGGTCAAATCTTTGCAAATTCAGTTAATCAACTATTGAAACATGTTCTATGCTCATAACCTTTGCCTGTGATAAAATGTAGACTGTGAGTACAGACTTAAACTACCTAAAATTTGATTAAAACTCATCCCCAGTCAATTCTGGTGACCCACCAAAATTGGTTTGTTTGCTGTCCTCAGGCATCAATTACATGAGTGTTTTGGAATTCAAGTAAAGTTATAGCTAGTTGCCATGATTTTTACTATGCCAATGGCTAAAGTTAGTAATGTTGTGTAATGTGTCCTTAACCAATCATTGTCAGTTTTCATCTCAAAGGCCTTAAAAGGGCAGCTTGTTATCCCAAAATAAATCAGCGTCCTTTTTGATGCCAAACTGTTAACATCTATGTGTTCTTGACTTATGCTTGGGGAAAACAGCACAATGACAATAACTGATACCTAAGGATGGAAAGTAGACCAGATGCATTGGTTTTAGGCAGTTCAAATTCCTCTTGACCTGAGTGTGCCTGAACAAGAGCCCTGGAAAGGTGCATTGAGGGTGGCCCCTAAAGTTGATCCAGTTCTCAACCTCCAATCACGTCTAAGTAACATTGGATAACTTACAAAGCCACAGGACCACCTTCGACGGCCCCCTTATGTCTTTTTTAAAATGTCTTCTCAAGCACCAAAAACACAAAGACCCTGACGCCCAATAAAACCCTCGAGTACCTGAAACATCTTGAGTCCAGTCCACCCCCTTATTTTGAGTCAAACCAGACAGCAGGCTGGGCATTTACACTCAAGAATCAGTGAGTGCCCCCCTCCATAATGTCCACGGATCATACCCAGCAGTGGTATAAGAGTGGTTCCTCAGACCCATAAGGCTGTGACCCTGACTATGGGCCACCCTTCATCACTTTGTAGTCCCACTCCAGCCTCCTCCGTCAATTAGACCCCCAGTCAACCCCCCATACCAGTCAATACCCTCCCCAGATACCGCCCCCCACGCACCCAGCCATGGATGTGACATCATTATAACGTTGCAGCAACGTTCTGTTTGGTTCTGTACTGGTTCTTGTTACATTATTTTGATGCCTCCCAATCATGTCACCAAAACATACTGCTGTGATGTTGCACTGTGATGTTATTACAATGTTTTGGTTACGTTCTTCAACCCAAAGTTCTTTAATAGTAAGGTCCCAACATTACTAGAATATAATGTTATTATCACATTCATTTTCAGTAAGTCTCAACGTTACCCAAAATAGTGTTACTGTTACATGAAAACTGGGCAGGTTACAGACTAACCAAAATAGTACAGTCACAGAACATGATAGTTACATCGCTGCTTGACTGGGGTCAACCTACCTCAACCATCTCATATACGGGGCCTCCCTAGGGCCAGCCCATCGTTCACAAAGGGGGAACCCCACAGGAAGAACGCTGAGTCAGTTTTTGTTCCTCATGCAGTTTTTTGACCTTGATGAGATGGTATTTGAGGAATTATTCTGTCCCATTTAGATAGTAATCACAGGGATCACGGATGGTCCAGGGTTTCAAGGTGTGTGGGGGGAGGGGGATGTACATATGATAAGTACTAAAGTGCTGCAAGCATTGGAAACCACACTTAAAGGGAGCAAAAACCAATACCAGGTCAAAATTTGCCAAAATCCATTAACTATTCAAAAGATTCTATGACCATAACTGAGGCATATAGTAAAACATAAACTGTAAAAACCAGCTTTAACTTCATCGAAATACATCAAAACATGTCCCTTGCCAATTTTGGTGACCCACCAAAATTGGTGTATTTACAAACATCACGTCTGCAGAGGGGAACGACAGGAGTTATATGGAATTTGATTCAAATTCAAATTAGTTTTCATGGTTTAAACTGTACCACTAGCTAAGGATAGACTCTTGGAATGCATCTCTTTAGTCATTTAATGTTGCACAATTTTGTTACATTTTAGTATAAAACTGCTATTGGTTCCCTTTAAGCCTACCAGATTGTCCCTCAATTCCCAAATCTTTATTCTCCATGAAGTTTTAGTCTTATAGCTAACTGCAACAGGATGATATATATAAAAACCATATTCAGACCTATCAATTAGTTGCAAGTACCCCATTCTACATTGGATTAGATGGGGTTGTCCATGCAATCAAGGACACTAACTATAAAATCCAGTTATTTATAGATTCGAATCCTGAAAATGTAAATTAGAGGGTAGGAGATTGTGTCATATTAAAGTGGAGGAATTGTTTTGGTTTATATAAGAAATATAAATTACCTATCCTGGTTTATATAAGAAATATAAATTCATCAATCTTGTTATATTTTGAAATAGAAGAGAACCAAACCAAACTATCATTTTGAATATTTCTTTCAGCTAGGCCTATCCCTAGTTATGGATTGGACAGGATAAACACTAATCGCCCTGCATACCAAATCTTTACTGCTAAATTGCCAGGCAACAAGAGAGTATAGCAGTGTCTCCACAACAAAATCACGTTTGTCACCCAGCGATAGACTTAACCCTTTCAATCATCAATATATGTACGGCTGGTTACCATGTTTAACACGTGTCGCCCGGTGACTGACCTATATCGCTGTGGTTTTATCGCCTTCTGGAGACACCATTTCAAACTGTGTCACCACGGGTTGATTGACTTGCCCTCTTTGCTTGGTGATATAGGTAAATTGCCAGGTGACAAGGGGTAAACAGATGCCCAGCGACTAAAGACCAACACCCGGCAATGGAAAAGTTTGTCACCTCATTGAAATCAGAGGGTAGTAGATGTGCCCAAATAAGGCTGTCTGGTAACATATCTCCTTTATCGCTGGAGTTTTGGGGCATCAGATCAAGCATGTTTGATCGGGTTTGTTGGGTTTGTAAACATTGCTGTTTTTGTCTTTGTCACTAGGGTTTGTCGCAGGGTGACAGGTGGCTTCCATGATTATCTTGCATCAGCCTGTCTCCTGGAGTGTGTCATCCAATACATCCCTGTTACTGGCAAATATATTCTCAAATTTAGTGGCTCTGCACATGTGGAAACACTGCTTCAAAACATTGCTGGGCAAAGGTAATACCGCACTGGCCACAGAATTACAACACTGGGCAATAGGAAAGTTCATCACCCTGTTTAGATGCTCTTGGCAATGAAAGGGGTGACGATTAATGTACTAACATTTAGTTTATCACCCAGGATAATGCTACCATTTTAACTGGCAACAAATCCCATTTGTCCGCAGGTTTTGGTGGGCTTCAGATCAAGCATGTTTGATCAGGTTTGTTGCTGATAGTTCCATTTTTTTCTCTGTCACCATGCTTTGTCAGTGAGCAGCATTGCACTTACATGGTTACTTGGTACTCTGGCAAAAATTACAGTCCCCTTGCTTCATGTTGCTGGATAAAAAGTGGCAATGTCAGCAACAAACCCAATCAAACATGCTCAATCTGATGCCCCAAGAGTCCCAGTAATATAAGGGATTTGTCGCCAGCCTGAATGGCACCAGCATCCTGGATGATAAAGCTGGTTTTGGTACACTAGTCCGTTGCTGGGCTCCGTGTTTTTTCCATCACTGGGGTTTGATTTTCCATCACCAAGCTTCAATTCTCATGTCACCTGGAGTTAGGACATATACCCCTCGACACTTACCCCCTGGACATATACCCCCCGGACACTTACCCCATGGACACTTACCACCTAGGACACTTACCCCCTAGGACACTTACCCCCTAGGACACATACCCCTGGACACTTAACCCCTAGGACACTTACCCCCTAGGACATTTACCCCCTAGGACAATTACCCCCCAACCTTGGCGTACAATGTAGAGGAAATTATGTGGTAAGAACTAAGTCTTTCTAATGGAAAGTAAACTAAATAAATATCCCTCTCTTCTGATAGATATCTAAAATTCATAACTAAAAGGCTAACTCATCCCTACTCAACAGTTAGTGGATGGGGAAGTGTCAAAACGCATGCCACCCGTTTGGACGTCAAGCTAATTTTAATCCCTCCCTGTTGTTTTAGATGCCGGTCACTGGCCCCCAGCTCCTGGCCCCCAGTCCTAATTGGGCTCATTAGGGGTGGATCCCGCCAGGCCCCACTTCTACAGTTTTTAATAATTGCGAGTAAACAAATATATATCCTGTTCCTAGTCACTATATTCCACAGTTTTTAATAATGGGGAGTAAACTAAATATATATCCCTCTCTTCTGATAGTTCTTTAGGATTCATACCTAAAAGGCTAACTCGTCCCTATTCCCAGTCACAATTTTCCACAGTTTTAAATAATGGAGAGTAAACTAAATATATATCCCTCTCTTCTGATAGTTCTTTAGGATTCATACCTAAAAGGCTAACTCTTCCCTATTCCCAGTCACTATTTTCCACAGTTTTGAATAATAGGGAGTAAACTGAATATATATATATCACTCTCTTCTGATATATATATATATATATATATATATATTCGTAAATTTAACATGTGACTGCTTCACATCACCCTCGAGAGCCCCCTCCCAGGGGAGGGCCGCCGGTTGCCCGGCCTAAAGAAAACCTGAGGGGATTAATAAACGTCCATTTGAAGACACCCCGTCAAAACATCATCAGAGCAAGTTCTCCAAGGTTGGGGGGTAAGTGTCCTAGGGGGTAAGTGTCTGGGTGGTAAGTGTCCTGTCACCCACCTGGAGAGATCTAGGTTCAGCACCAGGGCGGGCCACCAAAAAAAACTACGAAAAATTGTGTCTACGAAAAGATATCATATACACGATAGCTGTATTTCCTATCATGGGTTTTAAGCCTCCAAACATTTTCGTGGATATTTGTTCAATTTATTTCAAAATTATACAATCCCAAATTGTCCCAATGTATCTCAAACATACATTAGAATGTATTTTATGTGAAAAATACATAATGGGAATGACTTAATTATGATTTATTGCTGAACTTTAATGTATACAAAATTTTCATACACTTTTTCTGGGCAGATTTTTCTAGCGTGGCCACAGAAAAAGGGTAAAAACGCCTCTACGAAATTTTGTGACTTTTTCTTGGTGCCCCCCCATGTGTTTATTGCCTCTTGGAGACACTGCTTTTAATATATTTTCCTAGAGAACCTGTGCGATTGTAGATAAAACTGCTTGAAAGATTATACCAAGGGTCCTTAATTCTCAGGGCGAATGCTTCTTGTTCAAATTCGCTAGCTTGCGATAATTTTGTCGCACCTGATATTCTATGGGAATCCCTGCGATCAATTTTTTGCAGATCTCTGCAACAGAACCTTCAACCATGCTGAATGGGGCTTTACCTATATCACTGTGGTTTTATCACCTCGTAGGGACACTGATTTAACCTTTTCCATCAACGGTGACCAGGACCACAGGCAACCACTAGTCGCCATTGATTGAAAGGGTCAACCGATGATGACATTCTTTATAGAGACGTAACTTTAATGTGTGTGCATTAATTACAATTTCAACAATGAAAACATATATTACCTTCAACCAACATGGTGAACAACTGTCCCAACCTGGTTATTTGAAGAGGGCATACGCATATAATCCACCCCACCTGCCTCCACTCATAGAACAATAAAGTGCTACATACATAAAACAGCCATATCCACACCAGGCTGATTTCTCTGAAAGCTAATGTCTTATTTCACCTATACACACCTTTATGTTTGTACTTTGTAACTTGTCACTGCCTGCCTCCTTAGTACTTCTCTCTGTACCCCCATTAACCACTGACAAAAGCTGTGCACAGGGTGTAACCTAACCAAGGGGCATATTTCTATGAGTCCTTTGTCTGAACAGTAAGTTTGGAGGTACACCAGGGAGTCAGTGCCTATGACTACCACTCTTTTGACACACCCACATGAGTGCATTAGGGTCATATGAAAGGATGCAATGCTTTCCTCCCATTTACCCTGCATATAAGTATAACATTTCAATAACTGCCTTTTTCAGTTAAGAGGGGTCATTATTTTTAACTTACTTGGGACATATTACATACACAAGGAGGACAAATTGGCCTTCAGTGCACCGAAATCATAGTTATGAAACAAAAATGTACTTTATTAAGAGCAGAGAATATGTGAAATAATGGACAAATAAATCACTCTTTTGTAAACCTTCTAGATTATGTACTATACACCTTTCTCATGACCCTGCACATAGGCGTCCAGACAGGGTTGTCATAGGTCTCTGTGGTCTGCGAATGTTAGAAATGTTGGATTATTTTACCCCTCTGTGACCTGTTCCCTTGCGAAATTATTCAACATATTAAATATTTCTGTAGAGAATCTGGGAGAATTAGGAAGAGATTGCTTGCAAAAATAATAGCAAGGAACCTCAATTATCAGTGTGAATGGTATGCTTTCAATTTCGCTTGCCTACGATCACTTTGTCACCCATGATATTGTGTACGAAAACATGAGATCAGTTTTTTGCTGCCTTCTGCGACAGGTGCATCCGCCAGGGTGAAAGGGACTTAATCCTGAATTGCACAGGTTCTCTTCAAAAATATTCAACTTAAGCCCCATACCCACTAAGCGATTTTGATCAGAGTCGGCCGATTCATGGTCCTAAAATCAACCGACTCTACAAGAAGAGTCGGCCGATTTTAGTGCTGATTCAGATCAAACATGCACATTTCAATATACTGTACTGACAGGCAATCCTAAGAATCGGTCGATTCTCCCAGTTGCCCGTTGCCCGTCACCGCTAAAATCGCCTAGTGAGTATGGCCCTTTAAGGCCGTATTCCACATACCGATTTTGCTGCCAATTTTGAAAATCGGCAGCGAGAATAGAGGTCAAAAATAGAAATATTATACGTCATTAGAAAGGGCTTATTATTCTCTTTCAAATGATTTTTAGTATGTAATGATAAATGCCATATTCTGAGAGAAAATCAACCAAATGCAAAATCAGTACTAAGGCCTTATACTGCCCAACCCCCCTTTCGAAAAATCCTGTATCTGCCCCTGACTATTCATATTTAAACTGGTGAGTAAATGAGATAAAGCGGAGACTTTACGTAAAGGCACCTGTCAGGGGTGGTTACGAGGGATGTCTAGTTAGCGAACAAAAGGACCTGACAGTCCGCGTATCGAGAAACTTAAAACTGATCAACTCTGAAGGGACTTATTGTGATACGGCTTTTGTGAAATGGAGATTGGGTGCAAATTGAATCATAGATCTCAGAGGAGGAATACGAACCGGCAATGGATATGACAATGGGGAGGTGCAGAGACCTGACATGTGTTCTCTGATTCGGGGAGAGATGGGAGAGATGGAGGAGGGGTGGGGTGTATGTGGGTGTAGGCGGGAAGGAAGGGAGGGGTGAGGGAGGGGGATGAGGGAGGGAGGGAGTGAGGGAGAGCAAGGAGGTGGATAATGAAGGGAGAAGCGCTGGGGCCCAGCCAAGTATCTAACTTGATCATAACATTGTAGCAATGTTCTCTTTAGTTCTGCTTTAGTTCCAATAACATCTAAGGAGATTGGTAAAGACTCCTAAAATCGACGAGGCGACATGGCCTTTTCTTTAATTCAACATGTGACATGAGGCTTAGTGACATCAAGGGAAAAAAGACATGCTACATGGGGGGTTCTTAAAATCAACATGGAAAATAAGAATATAGGGACATGCAACATGATCATTTCTTAAATTTGACACGCAACACAGGCACCCCCGATCAACACCCCTAAGAAGCCTACCATTGTGATATTGCACTGTGATATTTTTGTAACATTCCGGTTATGTTCTTTTACTAAAACATAACGTTGTTGTAACATTCCGTATTGCTAAGGTATCAACTTCAATGGAATACAAGGTTATTATAACCCTCCATTTGTTGAGTCGCTGCCTCACATAAAATAACAATATGCAAAATTTGGCAAGGTACAAAGCCAAGGATGCGACGTTATTATAATGTTGCAGCAACATTCTGGTTGGTTTTCTGTATTTGGTTCTTGTAACATTCTTTTGATGACTCCAAAATTCGTCACTGCAACGCACTGCTGTGACATTGCACTGTGATGTTATTACAAAGTTCTGGTAATGTTCTTCAACCTAAACAGAATGTTCTTAAAATATTCTGTTTTGGTTTCGTCCTAACCTCACCAAAAAAATGTTTTTATAACATTATGATTTGGTGAGGTTTCTGTTAGGTAGAAAGCAGGCTGGGTATAGACTGACAAAACATAATGTGCCTGTTACATCAGAGTTTTAATGGGAGTAGTTTGCTGTATTTGACTTCTTGGAGACTGCACGGTAAAGATTGTTGCATGTTGCCAGCAAAGCTTATTATACTTTTACAGACTTACTGTATATTTACAGTAGAACTCTATATTGAATTTGCATTGATTTATAACCAATTGCAGCGGTAGCCGATGTGTCGGATTGACCTCCCCACGTACACCATTGATTTATAACCAAAATTACCAATTGTCAATTTACTGTAAAAAGTGGTTACTTTTTACAGTATGAAAAGCAATGTTTACAACTGCCTAAATAACTTGTCCCTGTCCTATTGAAAAACCTGTTATCAGGGAAGAAGACGAAGTTGTCAAAGATTAGAAGTAAATAGACAAATCCTAGATTAGATACCTTGCTCTGTTTGCCTGCAGTTACCTACATACAAGTTTACATATTGAATGATAGCATGCCATATTATAAAGTGATCAAGTTATTCACTGTTAATTGAACAATATAAATTTAATTTCAGAGCGCGTAACATATTGGTGACCACATTGTGAATACCTAACATCATCTGATGTTGTCTGTACAAGGTCTATCCTGTGTGGATCTTCAAGTATGTGTCTTTATAATGTACACTCTACAATCTGTGTATTATTCAGACTTTATGTGGTAAATGGTCCTGGGGTATGGGCACTGGCCTACTAGGGGGGTCTGAAGGAATGTACCAGGCTGTGAATCGCCTACACTTTCATGTTCACAGTGGGTAATACCCTGTCAGTATACGTTTGTTCAGTGGCCTGCACAAGACTGTTAAGGGGTGTCTCTACGAGACAAATTCAGGCCCATTCCACTTATTGCCGCTCGCCACCCCACTTTTTAAATTCAAATTATTGGTTATATGGGCAAAGGTTCCACTTGTGGAAAACTACTAACCCTCTCCATGCACAGTGACTAATGCATCCTTAAATGCTTTAGCCATTGACAATGAAAAGGGATAAGAGTAGAAGGCAACCGAGGAGCTTGCCCAGCCAAGCTGCGACGTAACAGAAACATTCTGCAACCATACTTTTCTAGTCAGTCTGTTACTTACTAAGATGGCATGTAACAATTACGTTATTGATGGTGAGGTTGAAACCTCACCAAATCAGAACGTTATTGCAACGTTATTTTTTGGTGATGTTAGGATGAAACCAAAACAGAATGTTATAAGAATGTCCTGATTAGGTTGAAAAACATAACCAGAACGGTATAATAATGTTGCAGTGAAATGTCACAACAGTACATTGCAGCAACGTGATTGGAAGCCATCAAAATAACGTAACAAGAACCAGTACAGAACCAAACAGAACGTTGCTGCAAAGTTATAATAACGTCACATGCTTGCCTGCGTGGTTTGTCATCCTGTGGGAGCCTGCCTTAAAGCAGTGACTCCATGAGGCAACAAATCCATGGTGATATAGGTAAGTTGCCGGGTGACGAGTATATACACAGAACTAACCGAGGGGGCATGAATCCCTGATCATTGCCCCGCTGTCAAATGGGTAGAGGGCTTTGCAGGGGGCAATAGTCAGGGCTGAGGGCCCCTGAGGTTAGTTCTTGTTTTAGTCTATACTAATAACCCTAAGAAATAACCCATTAACCCATGACATACAAGCGGGGCAATAACGCCATCTGTTATTCCACCTTTGCTAGCGGGGCGGGACAATGATGAGGGTATAGGCACTACGAAGTTGCTATAGAATAATAACCCTTTCCAATCATGGCAATCAAGGCTACAAAGGAGCACAAGTCGCTGTTTGTTGGAAAGGGTTAAGTTCGTTGCTGGACAACATACCGTTTTTCGTTGCCTCGTGGAGTCACCAGTACCGCCTCACCGTTTTCATCCACAGCGACAAGTACTTGTTGGTGATGTCGTCCATTTGCAATGTCAATCACTTGTTCCAAACACCTGCTTCTCACTCTAACAGCAGTATACAGACGTGCTGGACAAAATAATAAATTTTTGATGGTTTGAGAAGGAAAAGTGTCATTGGTGGGAACAATAATTGACTGATCGTCGTATATTTTCATAGTCAATTAGTGAGTAGGTTGTTATGGGTAGGAAGGGTTGGGGGGGGGGGGGGGTCTTGGGTGGTTGGAAGTGGAAGAGCCATGGGGATGGTAGATGTTGGAGGGGGGGGGGGTAGGTGTTTGGAACAGCCTGGCTGCCATTTTTGACCTTCAAATAGTCACATGACTGCAAATGTTAAAACAGGAACTGACGCATTGTGACAACTTGTTTTTCTCAAATCTGGACTCAACATGGGGTCTTCATAATTTAAACGCAACAGACATGGACAAGCTGTTGTTTTGAGATTGCAAGACTGTTCTCTGAACATTAGTAGCAGTTAGAATTATCTCCCTGACTGTTTATAATCGACATAAATAGAAGTAAATGACAATTGTTTTGAGCATGCCTGAATAATGTGCATCACAAATCAAGTAACATTCAAATAAAATTCTGAAACTACTAGACAGGCACTCGAGTATATCGATTTTCATTTCCTTGCATTCATAGGGTAGACATTGATATTCAGCTCCTAGCCTCTGGTTAATCCATACATATACACCTTTCCAACGAACCTGCGCAGTGCCCCAGTCTGCCAACTTTTAGGGCTTTTGGTAACTAGGTCACTTAACTTTATATAGGTTTACTATAGGAAAGCCCTAACAAGTCGTTTCAATTAAATCCACTAGGATGGCGCCATCTTAAAAAAAAAATTGTATACACAATTTCTGCACAGGTTCTTATGCATAATAGTGTAATTGATTTATACAGAAGATCATTTCCTGTGAAAAGAGTATAACTACAAATTAAAAAAAGACACGGGAAACTAATGTTACATGTTACATGTCATTGTATGCAACTCTCATAATTTTACTATTACCAAAACTTCGGAATTCCCACACACTCCTCAAAGAGGAAAACATCCTATATCCGGGGCCTGTTTCATAACAAACTTCTGCACTGCTACAAGAGTTTTGCATTTCATAAAGTTATGATGACCTCTTTGGGTGCCATAGCTTGGTGAGCTTTGTGTTTGCTTACATGAGTTTGCATGGTTTTACGGGAGTTTTGAGTCAATTTACGGAAGTTTTGGGTCAATTTACGGAAGTTTTGGTTTGATTTATGCGAGTTTTGTTATGAAACAGACGTTTCAAGGGAACATAAAACCTCAGTTGCTACAGAGGTTGTTATGAAATGGGCCCCTGTACATATGAGTCAATTGGGAGCACTTATAAAATGGATGTAACGTGTTTTATGTTTGAAATCCTAAAATCTGACTAAAAATTGTCATAGCCGTGTAGTATTTACAAACAGGTATTTCTCTGCCGTCTCTGCCATCTCAGTTGAACAAGGCACAAACTAGGAGAGGCCTGCCAGGTATTGATTCCCAGCTTCAGAAGAGACACATTTCAAAGGGCTTCTCATTATTCATGTAAGATGTGACGTTTGGCAGAGAAAAAAACAATATTACATTTGTACGTCATTAGTGATGTTTTCTAACAACTCTGAATGTGTATGGTGGTGTTTCAAAAATTGAGAAGAACATCTCATCCTGTTTGTGGCTTTTCAATCACTTTCTTAAATCTGGGTGTTTTCATTTTTCTCTAGACGTATATCTTCCGAGTAAATTCATTTTCAGCTAGCTGAAGTTTCCAGGCCTAATAGGGACAATCTTCACTTAGAATGATAGCAGTATATATCATGGAGCTTACTGTTGACCTTACCATTATTTAGGTTCAGGTTAGGGACAAGACATCGATCGACAAATGACAACACACCTTATATTTCATAATATCATTCCAATACCCATGTTGATAACGGTTTTTGAGATTTTGTCATATTTTCTAAGGTAGTGGAAAACCTCAAGACAATATTTCTACCCGTAGATACATGGTTACAGCACGGAGTATGAAAATGTCCTCTGAGATGTGAAAATAAAGGAATGAGAGATGTATAGGAAAGTATATATATATATGGATATATATATGGATATATATATATGGATATATATATATATATGGATATATATATGGATATATGAAAAACTATTGAGGTATTCTGCTAGACTACTCAAGGCCACAGAGTGGAAAGAGCCTGATAGTAAACCTGAATTAAACTGGTACAAAGATTGATTGTTTGCTGGGTTTGAACAACCAGACTGCGAGATTTCACCCCTGCTTCTGGATGATCGTATCTATAAGGAGGTAAAGGCCATACCCCTTCACTTTTACAGAGGCAGATGTTCTTTAACGTGTATGGATCCACAGACAGGGCCAGACACACAGCCGGTGGTCCACTAGGGACCTTTGATAACCCTGTCGTTCTCACAGGGAGAACGCCTGATACCACAGCAGCAGGACAGAGATTTGAACCACCAACCTGTGGGTGACTAAGCCAACACCACTGCGCCCTAGGTACAAAGATGGAAAGAAATACCTTAATATGTGACCATACCAACATCTACTGAACTAACTCTTCTCCAACAGAAGCAGGGACGAAGTCATAGGAGGGGTGGCGAATGGGGCATATGACCCCAACCTTTTGGTCAAATATGAATTTTTCTAATGTAAAACTGGCGCCCCTGGGCACCAGGACTTTTTTGATATGCGTCCCCCCCCACCCTAGAGTTCCTGGATCTGCCCCTAAGAAGGCAAGGTTTTGACCTAGGAGCAATTTCGGAAAACCTAGGTTAGGTTTTAGATGCGACAATCAGGATAAAGTCTGAAAAGACCTACCATCAAACTAAACAGGGGCGGATCCAGAGTCAGTTATATTTATAAAAAGCCTAGATTATTAAAAGAAACGTAAAAAAATCACTCAGTCCAGGGGGAGGGGGCCCCTTGCCCCCCCCCCCCCCCCCTCTTGACCCGCCACTGCAGTAACCATCCTATAGACCTTTTTTATTAGCGTGGCGCCCTCCTGGCGGTAAAGGTCTGAACCAATGAGTTGGGATATGGATCCCTATGGGCCCAGACTAAGGGAGCTGGGATCAGGGCTATGGGAGGGTTCACTGCGCAGACTCCTGAAACAGGTGTATACGATGTTTCTTTTTATGTACACGCACCCCGCCCCATGCCCTCCCCTGGTGGGAGACAGACACACTAAGATCCCTCAGCCTCATTCTGGCCGTAAGGTGAACGGGTTCCGGCTTAGGGGATTGCAGCGGGTGTCGTGTTTCCCCATCGACTTCCGCCTAATGAAGAGTTCCCCTGCTCCCCACCAGAGGTTGGGTTAAGGCTATACTCCTCTGTGAATCATTTTCCCAAAGATTAACAATTCCCCCTACCACGGATAGGTGGTTTTAAGTATTTTAGGCATCTGCGGGTTAATTTGGGGGCAATTTAGTCGACAAAAAACACAGATCAATGTACAGATATTATTTGCTCTAAACTTATCTGACAAACATTTTGAACCCTTGATATTAAATGCCATGATTAGTTAACATTTCTAAACTTATGCCTTGCAGTGGACATCCCATGATGCACCTTGATTGGTTGGTTGGTTATTGGTTATTTTACGCCCTAATCAATTGCCAGGGTCATATCAAGGGCGGTGATGGTGATCGAATCTATGAGAAGATAGAGACCAAAAGTAATTTAGTTGACAAATTGCTCTTTAAATTGGTAACTTGCAGCTTTATGCATTAGCATTTTCCCCGTAGAGGTGTGGGTGAGCATGAGCAACAGAGAGCATGGTACCGCCTCCTTGGGTATTGCGGGGGCGTTAAACCAATAAAAACCGCCTTTCTCGTGACAACCTGATTATGTTGGCTCCTTGTCGGAATGAACAACAGACAAACAGCAGGACGACAGGAGCGCCACCTACAGCAGAACGGCCGAACCACTCACAAACCACTCATTTGGCTGGTCTGTAGGTGATGATAAGAAACTCCCCTTAAATCAGCTCCCCCTATATCATAATCCTAACGTATTATGACGAACAATACCCAACCATCAGGGGTGCAAGATTCTGCGATGAAATCCTGCGATGAAAATGATATAGAGTCCTACGGGTTAGATGAGGTTATTTCTCATCCTTTTTCCCCAATATGACTTGTGTACCCTGTTCTCTTCTTTTTTTTAAACATCTTTGTTTTGTGTCTGCCATATCGTACGTGCGCATCACATCTAGGGTGGGTGTGGGGACAGAGTCGGAAAATCGGCAAAAATGCATACGTCCATCTATAAATCCAATGCATACTTTGACCAATTCTCCCTACCACGGAGAGCTGATTTACAGTATTTTAAACAACTGCACGCTAATTTGGACTGAATCTTTATACAAAACCTATGGAAAAACTATAGAGAATAAACAAATAACTGTTATATATCCATCTACAATGAATGAATCTTCAGAATACTTAGAAAATATTGAAAGTATATGGATACAATTTTTTTTTTAAATTATCATTAGTTTTACATAGTGTTAAACTTCTAATAATGTAGTGATTAATGAAATTTCCTATACTAAAGCATTGTGATTTGTCTACAAATTACCCAGCATGCATCCTCATGTAGGCTAACCTGCAGGCAAAACCCAAAACAAAGAAATTGGCTTTCCGTGGTTGGGAGAATCGGGCTGAGGAGGATATATACAACATACTTTTTTTTGATTGATTTTTATTTAGGGTTCAGGGATTCATCATTGACGATTTTCATTCCCCTCCCTCTGAATTGATACAATACATGATTTACGGTTCTTCAAGTCTATTCGTTCAACTATGGTTCAAGTTTACTCTCCGATGAAAACTCATTGTGAAAACCATTATGATAACATGAATGGGGATGAATAAGATGAATGGGGTTGTGGACATAAAAGTTAATATCAAACATCACAATATAGGTTTATAAAGCTTAATTCTAAGTCATTTCAAAAGGACTCTTTTGCACGGTTATTCCTCAGAATGGGGGGGGGGGGGGGTAAAGCATTCCATTGCTTCACTGTTCTATACATAACGCTCCTATAACATCTCATATTTATCATTCTTGGTACTAATAACAAAATACCATCATGGTGTCTTGTTACGATTTCCCTGTCATCCACATAATCAGGAATACCAGCTAATGTATAAGCATATAAATTTAAATGTAAAATTCTCCTGTATCTTAAGGTGAATAACTCTGCATTTCTGTGGGAACTTATAGGGAACTTTTACATAACTTATCGATAGTTTTTCTATGTGTTTCTCTTTAGTCATATTGCTATAGTTATGTTTGCATACCTCTCTTGATTGTTCTGTTAGAAAAGAAAATTGAACAGCTGGTGCAAGGATGAAATATCTGACGAAATACAAATAGAGAAATATCGCATCCTCTTCATATATACTAGCTGCAGCAAGGATGATATTGTTGTAAGGTTTTTGTTATCTGTCTGAGTCACATTCAATCTGTCTGTAAGTCACTCAGACAAAGGATACCTTTCGACTAGGTCTGGCCAGAGATATATATACTATATTTGTCTAATATGATCCCAAACGAAGATAAAGCCTAGGCCTGGACCACACTCAGCTCAATCAACTGTTGAACTGAGTTGTGTTGAGGTCGTGAAGTGTCAAAGTGCATGTGATTGAGAACTACGACTAGAGTTGTGGCTTAATATAGAACCTGACCCTACCCTACTCAGGCTTCATACAGCGAATCAGTTAAATCAAATTGGGAATGGCAATACTTCATGATCAGTATCATTGGCGCTTAGTTTATAGAACGGGTTTTTCTTTCAAAACTATAAGGTTGTTGTTAATTGAAGGAAAAATAAGGAAGTCTTTTTCTATTGTAATTACCATTGAACTCCTTATATGTGTATGATATTCAAGAAATTGCAATTAACAGTACAAATAGATAGTATCTTTATGTAATGAACATTTTATAGATTTATTCTGATTTTCTATATATATATATATATATATATATATATATTGCATGTATAATCATGCTGTGTCTCTCGGCATGGAGGTAGCATGGACAGCCTATCA
Organism: Lepidonotus clava; assembly: GCA_936440205.1. NCBI lineage: Eukaryota > Metazoa > Annelida > Polychaeta > Phyllodocida > Polynoidae > Lepidonotus > Lepidonotus clava. The sequence continues at coordinate 1,017,325 of OW387136.1, read as the reverse complement.
ACGTACATTGTCCACATGGTAACCGTCTTTTCCAGATGAGGTTTTTGTATTCCAACAAATCGAAAAACATAACTGTTACAGGGACAGATACAGGATGTTCGAAGGGGGGAGGCGTCAGCAGAAAGGCTAAGTTCTATAACTGTGAGCGTGGCATTTTCCCCTCTTTTTGTAGTTTTGGGGTCCACCCCCCCCCCCCTCAACAACAAAAAAAAAAAAAAAAAAAAGAGGGGGTGGGGGGTGGGTGGGGATCCTGGATCCGCTCCTGCTGTTTCTAGACTGTGACTCGTCTTCTGTTGGTAGCCACCATTGCTGACCTTTCTATGCCCAGTCTCTATCGCTTCTCAATTTGAAATTCAAAACGTCAGGCAGATTTGCGAGTCACATCATGATTGTACAACTATGCTACAGTATATATTGTTTCAATGCTAGAAGTAGAAGTAAACAAATTCTGTTACACAAAAATTGCAATTGCCATTAGTTTTTGTTGGAGCTGCTTTGTTCATCTTCATTCAGAAGATCCCACAGAATGTGAATTTTAGTCTATTCTGAAAACGGCTTTGCAAAGACTTAGAAACAGCTAGACATTAGACTTACACATCCCATGTCATATGACTAGTTCTTGCACCTATACACACCAGTTACTGCAGGGGCAGGTCCAAGGGGACGGTCCAGGGGTCCCCCTTTTGCTGGACCCCTAAAATAGAAAAAGAGGGGAAAGTGTTGCATGCATATGCATCAATGCTATTCATTTTAGTACTTAACCTTTATGCTGACTGCCCCCTTTCGAAAATCATGTATCTGCCCCAGTACTGCATAACTTATGATTACATTTTTGGATATCCATCATATGACATCGGTGAATCTATATTCTTGTGAAAATATAATTATGATGTTCCATAAACTATCTAGGCTGGAAAATGATAATTATGATAATAATGATAATTATAATACTTTTTGGGGTGTTGCTTTTACCAATCGTAATCTAGGCGTATCATTTCATGTCGCCTCTTTACTCTTTCCTTTAACCGCTCACTATGAACAAAATCAAAGTCTGTCTTGATGTACTCCCCAGTCTTAGGGTCCTTATGCTTTACAAACTGACATTTTTCTTTTGATAAAAGTCTACATCCATCAAAAACATATATGTGTGTTCCTCGGTCTTGTACACTGTTGGTTGTGTGGTTAGTCGAAGTCTGTTCAACAGATCGACATGTGGTATTTGTGATATATGTACATAAGTCTGGGTTTACAATAAATGCTCTTTTATATTCTTTTGGCTGGGTTTTTATGTCTTTTCCAACTGAAGATGGTCCATAGGCAAAATATGTGTCGAACCACAAATCAGCCATGTTTGGATTTTTGATGCGCTTGATCAGTTCTGTGTAAGACAAATCTTTTGTGGACATAATAATCTGGTCAAAGTTTGCCACAATTGTATATTTATATCTATACATATTTCTGAGAAGGCAGTCATTGACTAGGATGTCAAAGTAAGGACTTTGAGCCTTTAGGTTATTATGTCTGATAGATTTGAGCTTTTGCGATGATGATGCCGCTATATCATTAGTTATCGGAACGATCTCTGCTTGTCCAGATGTAGCGTAGTTCTCCATGACAAATCCCGCTTTCTTCGATAAGCTCATGTTGTATGCAGTAACATGGCCCACACCCAGTAGCCTGAAGGCCTCCACCCACTCCACCACCCACTCCTCCCTCCCCTCTGTCCAATCAGGATCAGGGACACATACACCAAACTGGTGCTGCCACCTAGTGCGGACCGGGGAAACCACATGGACAGCACTGCTGCCATTCTCACACCTACCGGCCGTCAGAGAAACTAAACTGGGTTTGGCAGCTGTAGAAAAGACTTCACAGTTTATGATGTATTGTGGGATTACACTGGTGTCACTTATTCTGACCAGGGGAATCACTGTAGCCTTGGTGACGTAGGGATGGACGATATTAGGGGAATACCACAGCTGGCAGTGAATATCCTGATTCCTCAAATCGCCGCTAGATGTCAGCAGCAGACGGATGCTGGGAAGTTGACGTCTGAAGGTTCTGTCGTCATAGTAAGCTGAGAAAACGTCAAGTAACGTCCCCTTGTTTAAAGTCACCGTCGTCCAAGTCGTGTTGCTATGGCGGGGTTCTGCCGGGCGCGTGACGTCATGACAACGTCGCTCATGGTCAGGGCCGATGACGTCATCCTCGGGCTGTGACGTCACCGTGACGTCACAAGTGCAGACAGGATGTGACGTCAGAGGAGACCAGCTCCATTGGACCGTGAAGACGCTGACAGCGACGACGAAAACCAGGGCTGCCCAGAATCTGAAATGAGCCCAGAATTAGTCAGTCTCCTGAGCCTAATCAAATAGAGAATGCTCGGCTAATTAATCAAAAATTTTCAAAAACACAACTATTGTGATACACGTTCAATACATAACATGTTTTCTCCAATAAAAAGAAAATATCTCCATGGTCTAGGAATTGCTGCACAGAATACCAATCGTCTGCACCTACTTTCAATTGTCAGACTTTCTTGATTCGGGGCTTGATTCTTGATTCACGAAAATTAGAACTTGTTCGGAATTAGAAACCTGTTTTTCCAAACATCAAAACATCCGAAATTAGAACGTTGCAACATTTTGCCGGGAACCAAAAGTATTCTAGTGAAGAATAGTACAACTCTATGGCCACTAATTGCTACCGCGGCAAATAGGGGGCAACAATGAAGTGATAATCAGGGATTCAAAAGGTCCTAGAGAATGCATAATTAGATGGCATCATGAAAGAAATTTTTCACAAACATCTGACAAAATGTTACCGATTCAGTAAAATTCCTTTTTACAATTTCATATTTTCTAGCTATATAGGCCTATGGATGCATCAAAGAAACCTACATGGAGAGAAATTGGGTAAAGACCCCTATATTTGGGAATCATACTAGATGAATGTATGTCTTTAGATAAGCATTTCAATCAGATTTATAAAAATTTTGCATAGGCCTATACAATTTTTCAGTTAGGGAAACTAAAAAAAACTGTTGGATGTTAATACAAGATTAATAGTATATTTATAAGCAAACTATATTGCCTTTGGTTGAATATGTGGGTATGCTGTTTAACCTGTGTTGTCAACATGATGTGGATAAGTTACAGACCCTACAAAATAGGGCACTCCGTTTGTGCCATGATATTAATAATCCTAGAGATATTAGGATAGCTGATCTGTATGCCATGTCCAAAATTAATACATTGAAGGAGTGTAGATATATGCAATTACTGGTACAAATGTATAAGGTACAATATAACGAAGCCTATTTAGTCACACATAATAGAAATACCAGACAGGCTCTGAAAACCATATTTCATTTAGAACATGTTAACTCAGATATTTATCAAAGGTCACCCTATGTAATTGGAAGCCATATGTGGAATGACTTGCCCTGAGAAATCCAGGCTAAGGAAACTATTTTCGAATTCAAACAATCAATTAGATGACTCTAACTTGACATTGTGATACTGAAGGTTGTGCTCAGATGCTTATCTTAGCTATGATAATCACATGTAATATTGATACTAATTTTATGAACTGGATATTGGATTGCACTGAGGTACAGTGCAAGAAAAACTAGAATAGTATATAATAAAATATTGTAAACTCGTTTGTATTGGCAAGAATATTATAGTGGAACTTGTAACGCTGGTACGTGTGCTAAACGCCAGGCGGCGACATCGTTTAGTGGCATAGTTAGAGTATATGGAGAGTGGCAAAGTCCCCAGGCGTAGGGACTGCAGCCGGACTGAGGCACGTCCTGCAGGTACGCACAGGTACGACAAATGACGATGGAGACCTGTAAGGGTACGTTATGGATTGAAACATCTAGCTAAAAGATATTAAGGACAGCAGGCCTCACCGTCAACATTAGTTTATATGATAGCTAGAAATAGAATTAGTTTATGTGAGTAAGAGTGGGCAGTATGAGAGATAAGTAAGACTTCATTAAGTAATAGTGTAAATGAGTATAGCGACAAGCCTTTTGGCTGTCACTATATAAGCGGTATGAGATTTGAGATAGACGAGCAGACCAAGATAGAGTTCGAACAGAACACATGGAGCAATAGTCTTACATACGGATCACACGGGTAGTGTAAAGATGGTAGTAACCACAATGAACAGGTGATAGTAAGGATTGGGACGGCTTAGGCTTAGCCTTACGGACTGCGTGCTGGAAGTGACGGAGATCCTACCAATGGTCTTCGTTACCAGTAGACGAAAGGTGACTCTCTCAACAGTGTAAGAGCGTATATACCTTGCGAAAGGGGAAGCTTGACCGAAGCTATACCTGGTTGGATTGTTACTGATGTGTTTGAATTGTGAAATGAAAGGAGGAACTGTATGGATGGAGAACTGTATACTTGTACCTTCGGAATATTATCATGAATGTAATAAACTGACCTCTTGCCAAGCGCGTGTTCTTTGTATAGGATTGAGCCCCTTTACTTAGAATCTCTACCACTAAGAACTGAATCATGATCCAGGATAACATCAATCTGGAGAGAGCTAGCTACTTCAACGAATAATCACTAAGAACTCCCCATTATCTTAGTTTGTTGTGTCGAAGAAAATTACAAATGTTGCAATTGGGCTATAGATATAGCAGAGTACATGATTATATTGATGTAGCTCGTGGAACTATAACATTGCGTACTGATGCCAAAATTAAGTTAAAGAGACCCTTCACTGCAAAAAGCTATATTATGAATAGTCCGTACTATAGGATGTGTACGATATGGGACAAATTAACACAGGATTTGCAAAACACAGTGGATATTAATACTTTCAAACAAAGAGTCAAGAAGTTGGACATGAATACTTTTGTGTGGAAAACTTGAGAAGATGATAATTAATCCAAGAATGATCATTCATTCTGGGATACAAAATGAAAGAAAATTTATAGCACTTCACCTATTCATCATATATCTCATTAAACTTGTACTAACACATTCATTGTAACTAACCTATTCAACTGTCTGAAAAGCGTTTTGTAAAGCGAGACGGTTTTGTTCAAATAAAAAAAAAAAATAAAAAAAAATCTTAGTATAACACTTTTATTAACATCTTCAAGTAAACGAAAGATCCTCGATAGGCGATATAATATCACGCAGTCGAATAACGAATAAACGAATCAGTACAGGATATGAACAAGTACGAACTTTAATAGTGATACTCCCCAATAAATAAACGAACATCAAAAATATAACCACCCAGCTCAGGATCATGTAATCGTAATGATAATGGAATATTATATTTATCTCACATAATGTTTTATGTTGTATTGCCTTGATTGTTGTATCACTCTTTTTTTGTCCCCATGTCACAAAAGGCCGTATCGACTGTCACTTATTTCTCTATGCCCCATGTCACCTCTAAGAGGCCCTCGTATCCCATGCCGAATTTAAGAAATAGGCTATGTCATGTCCTTTAATCTTTCTTTTTTAGTGTCACTGTGTCGCATGTCACAGTTAAGAAATGATGCTGGGACGGATCCATGATTACTAAAAAGGAAGCTTAAAGGTAAATATGGGTATTTGACATGGTTTCTTGATAACCATAATAAAATTATGAAACTCACACAGCTGTTAGATGAATGCATAGGGACTGTAATAAAACTTTAAAAACCATATGTCACCATATCAATTTAAGAGATATAAGCATTTGAAAAAATAACAGTTTATCATTGGCTTCAATGGGAAAAATCAATTTTTTCCCCATCAAAAAATAAGTATCCATAATTTTGACATCAAAAGTTCCAAATTTTTAGACAGGAACAGGATACACATTTTAAGGTTAAAAAAACATGGGGTCACTGTCAAAAATCAAAACTTATTCATGAAAATACCAAAAATTGACCCCCAAAACCCACAAAAATAGCCTATACTTGTTTAAGAAATTAAAAACAATATATCTTTTGGCCAAATTACTGTAAATATTTTGAGTTTATGATAATTAGATCACATTTTGGTAAAATTCTAAAGAGTTTGAGAAATGTAATACTATTAACACCAGGTGGCGCTGCAGTGAATTCCCATATTTACCTTTAAGGTGCCCATATTAGAGAGCTTCAGATTCCACAACACATCTCAATACTTAAATGTATCTCAAATCTAACCAATTATAGGCTATATAATTTCTGAAGTTATTTCTAAAAACTGGCAAATAGATACGTTACGTCATGGCTCAGAGTATCTGAAACTCCCTAATAAAGAAAATGCCGGTTGCTGCCTTTGGGGGCCCTAGTTCTATATTAAGGAAGCTAAAATGTGACCAAAATAAGGGGGGGGCATGCCACATGCGCCCCCCCCCCCCCTCTAAATCCGTCCCTGATATTAAAACACTTCAGTTACAGATATTACATAAGGGGATGAGGCAATTTTTGCTGTTTTTTTATGGGGGTTTTAAACCTCTTATCATAATTGTTCCTTCTTTTACCCTTCAAGTTTTCAATCTTTCTTTTTAGTCAATCATCTAATTTCCTTATTCTCTAGAGCAAATGGGACTGCCCCTTAGGTCGACCAAGAGTTTATAAAGCAGGAGGGTAGCGCTTGTGAAAGAAACCGGAGACCTGCTTGGCAGTTTCCTCTTTTTACACCAGATGGCGGGACCTGAAAACTCCTCTATTAGCACTGAGTGTCTTCAGGATCGAGTCAACACCAACAAAACCCACACCTCACCCGTTGACGCACCTGACCCCCTCATAGCCAACACAGCACGTTATAACCTGTTAACACCCTGACAGTTCAGACGTGTACAGATACACTAACCCTGCCCTCACCTGTATAGTTTGGCCATGGTCGGCGTCCGTCCCCAGGTACCGACGTCCAGGTGTTTGATGCCGGCCTCAGGTGTGTGACCTAGATAAAACTAGGTCAGGTCAGAGGTCAAGCAGGACGGCAGGTTCGATACACACACTGGATAATCCAACCAACAGGTTGCCTTCTGATAACAGAGTCTGGCATTTAGTAAAGACAAAGCTAACTTATTTATTTTAATCATCTAATTATAATCAAGGGTTCGGCTTCAGGGGCAGATCAGTGCTCTGGGGGGGGGGGGGGCAAACCCTGCCCCCGCCCACTTATAAAAATGAAAGATAAAAACTCCAGGTTTACACAGATCTCTCAATTTTAAGATGCCACAATTCTGTCCCATGGGTCGGGGGGTGGGGGGGGGGGGGGGTTGGCCCCTCCCTCCCCCTCCCTGGAGCCGTCACTTGGCGTAAGCAGACTTCCACTCGGTTCCACCATCATATGAATGTTTCGAAGTCAAAACAAAGTGAAAGATGATATTATAACATGTGTATTATTAAGACAAATGGGTATTGTCTGATTTGTGTTTTTATCAACGTATACGTAATTCATAGATAAAATAATGTAAGAACTATGACTTACGTATCAATGACGAGCGTTTACAATATTATGATCATAATTCTAACTATTATATATCAGTGTTAAAGTGAGGAGCCAGTGAATATAATTTGTCATAGCGCCATGACCCTCTCTATCCAAGTAATTACTCTGCACATTTCATGTATACAGTTATCGTTATTAGTTTGGATTTTATTCACAATTTTGTAATTTGAACAGAGGGTCACTGTTTTCTCCTGGTGCATCATGCAAAGCGCATTCCTCTGTGTGTGACGTCACAAACAGACAAAGTGAAAAATAAAAAACAGGTAAAATAATCTAATCAAATATTCCCAATCTTTTTTGATGTGTCTAATAATATTCAAAACAACAAAATTTAATAATTTATGTAAAAGGAATTGTAAAAAAAGTAATTTTTATTGATTTTGCAATTTTAAAAATTGAAAATAACGGTTTCTGTTGTGTGTGACGTCACACACAGACGTTCACTTTCAGTAGTACAGAACTCCAAAGACATTTTCAGATAAGAAAACTTCTTTAATTATCAAAATATTCTGTCAATAACTAAGCAAACGGTATGTATATCTTTGTTGGCATTATATCTAAGATATAAAATGCAAAGTCTTTTTATTTTTTTATTTTTATTTTTTATTTATAATCAACATCACGTACACACATGTTCTTCCTGTCGAAGATGATTACTGGGTGATTTATGAAGTCAATGAACAGAAATGACAATATAAAGATTCTATGTCAGTCAATCCAGGAATGTTTTAGGTACCAGCAGTGTTATTTATAGCCATTGTTCTAAAATAAAGATTAAACATCACTGGCCCCTCCATTTAAATTAGATAGTAGATCGAATTTTGAGATTCATGCCATTGAAAAACATAATAAATATAGAATAATTTCTTTAGTCTTGGGAGTTAGGTTAGAATGCAGCAGGCCCTTAATCTGAAATGATCCAACATACATAATTTTGTTGGATTTTAGATGCAAAATGCAATCTGAAATCGATAACAATAGATCTGAAATAGATAACAATACTTCAAATGATTGTAGGTTATTTCCCTTGGTTGTTTCATATATTGTTTTCTTTTTCCAAAGTGAATTGACCAATAGGAAGGGGTGAATTTCTACTGTGGGGAGTGCATTATGATATCAATGTATTTAAAGGGTTCCTTGTACATAAATTTTCAAACGCCTATTTTTTCATTTAATTAACTTCTCTTTGGTATTCTTAAAATATTTTAATAAAAAAGATGGGATAATGTCGCATTAGTATGGAATTATAAAGGAAATAAAATGAAATTTGGGAATCCCCTAATTTCTGGGGTTACAGTTCTGTCCTTGTTACGTCATAATAAATGAATAAATTTAGGTGAGTAAAAGATACATGTGTTTGTAGCCTGTATTAGGACTAATATGAATATTTAGTGATACAGCTAAATTTCCTTTCTATACACCATTGAGAGCTGGGGATTCCGTTTTTGAAAGCTGGGGAATCCAATTAAAGTCCTTGCTACGTCAAAAATGAGGGGATTTCCCTTAAAAACCATTAAAACAGACCAAATATCAAAGTCCCACAACAGTGGCTACATTTAGAATATCTCTAAAATATTCCTGGCATTATTAGTTCTTGAGGTATATTCTATGCTCAAATAATTTCATTGAGAAATGTATTTTTTAATTATGTGCAAGGAACCCTTTAAGAAGAAGGGGGCCTCCTGCACAGATGACCTCAAATGGATTTGAAATTAGTTTTACCAAATTACACATTACATTTTGATAATTCACAGATTTTGACAATTTAACCTATGTAAACTTATGAGAATAAAACCTATGAGAATAAATGTCATATCATATTCACGTGGATTAATATTTTCAAAGGGGACGAAATAAATTCAGCACAGACCTCGGTGTGATATGACAAAAAGTTATTCCCTGGGTCTCACAGGGTCTCGGACCTGCGCTACGCTACGGCCCTCGACCCTGGAGAGACCCAGGGAATAACTTCTGCCATGTCACACCTCAGTCAGTACTATAATATATATATTTCACATAATATGCAATTGGAACAAAATCACATGACTAGCAGGGGTGGATCCAGGAATTCTAGAAAGGGGGACCCCCACATTTACAAATGACCTGGCGCCCCCTCCAGGAGCCCCATTTCAGCGTTATAACAATATTTGACCTAAAAAATGAGTGTGGGTGGGGGGGGGGGGCACACACCCCATAATTATGCACTCCCATCTAGATCCATCCCTGACTAGCTATAGGGTGAACTTTAAATTTGCAATTGGAAAAGAAATTACTTTCTGACAGCTGCAAATATGAAATACGAAATTCATGTTCATCCACAATGGATTATTCTTGTTGGTTGCAGCTGGGAGGTCGATATTTCTCAGTCCTTATTCACCATAAGTTTCCTCTTGCTGATTTGAGCAGATTGTATAGGTTTATTCAGGCGTAGAACAGAGGTGGGCACCGGGGCTAAGATTGACCCATGTGGTGTCTATCACTGTTACATTGTTTACTCTTGGCCTGTTCCTTACCTGCTTCCCAGTTTTCTTGACTTTAATTTATCTTTGTTCCAATTTCAAGTATACAAACTAACTTCATCACAATGAGTGAAAAATTAATTAGTAAAGTTTCCATTTTTCGATGTTATCATTATTGAAGCTTTCCTTTGTAATGGTGCGAAATTATCATGGTTAAAAGGTGATTCTATAAGGGAAAGACAAAACCAGCAAAATGTCTGAAATCCAGTTTTATTACATAAAACAGTTCACAAAAATGTCTTCCCAATTTGCAGTTTCAGCTTCAGTCTCAATAAATTCAATATTAAAGAAAAATAGTCTCAAAGACAAGCCCGAATTCTTTACAATAAAGGCTAATATTTTACAAGGCAGGCTCTTGAAATGTCCTAAGACTCAGATTCCATAAAAGAGGCTTACAAGGATCCCTTGCTGAATACCTTATCTATCTGGCAGTGAAGTGATCTCTGATTTGGGGACTGACCCCTTGATAACTATAGCTGACCAGTCAAAGTGAAAGAAAAGGTGTCTAAGCTAATCACAACACTTCTATTTTTACACTGAATAAAGACATTCAAACCAGGTTTTTACTTTAGGGGATATGTTACATCAACTTTTTACACCTTGAAAAAGATAAATGCACCAAACAAAGTATTCAGAAACACCATCACAGCTTTGTATATATACTCATTTATGTTCATCATCATTTTGTCACCAGAACATCGGAAGAACTTCTTGTAACTTGAAGAGATGTACAATAAGAAAAAAAAAATAGACCTGATATAAAACGAAAAGTAGGTCAACATTAGCATGAATTCCTTAAATTTCTTGTTATTGAGGAAGTTCAAAGGTCGACCCATCCTTGTAAATTAGATTATAGATACCTGAGTTAAAGCATTTGTATTAATGTATTCAGCTTTTAAATGATATATTTGGTGCTTCTGTATGTTGAGTGATCTTTTGACTTTTCTCTTTTAAAAATTATGGCATCATGGAAATATAACATTTTTTCTGCCCAGATAGGGGAGTTCACTCGCAGGCGGTTCATGCTGGGTTGGGGTCTGAAGGGTTAACAGCATGGCACTCTGAATCTTCTTAATCGTTCAACGATAATGACTGCTGATTTGAAGGGTTCTTTGACAATTATTTTGTCAACTACGTTTGGGTTACTTGAAACTTTAGACTTGTAGCAAGTTCGGGTAATTATACGATTGTAACAGAGTTCTCTTCTTTTCATATCTTCACACTGATGTCGTCAACTGCCTCTGTGTTTGTGTTTTCTGCAAAAGTAGCATTAAGTGATGAGCCTCAGAGACTATACACCTACTTCAACAGAGTGGTGCCCTGCTTACAGAATAGGCCTGAACAGTCAATTGGGGCATGGGTTTCAATAGAAATCATTGGGTGTAGGCCTTCTATGGGACCACTATGCAGGCTCGTGGGAAAGGTGTATAGGATCACCTAAAGAAGACATCACAATTGCCCACAGCCACAGCCAAAGGCACTACAACATGTAGCCTCCATAAAGCCCTTTTTACACAGTCCATCAACGAACAAAAAGTCCATAACAGATTTAATAGAATGTAAATAAGTCCATCTTGCTATTAATTCCTTTATTGCTTTCAACATTTTATATGAGATACAGCAGCTGCCTTATTTCCAATACCAGTGTCTTGATATGTTTAAGACATTGTTTTAGACCTATTATCACCAGCATATTGGGGGCAGGTTGTACTGCCAGACTGTATGTACCTCTCAATGTGGAATCCTTGTTTTTAGTATTTTCAACATATTTTGAATATTGCTTGGGTGATAAAATAAAGAAGGACCGTTTGTGACATCTTTGGGTGGCCATACAACCAATTGAGATCATACAAACCTCAGGGTTCCCCCTTGGTATATGACGATTCCCTGTGGGTTGTACGGTCACCCTCAGACGCCCCCCGTGGTCTTTCTTATTATATTACTAGGTATGTCAGACCAAAATCTAGATCTCACCTTTTTCCATCCGAGAGCAGATCTCACGTGGACCCTATTGGATTCCTCCATGCATGTGGACTATGGGTTCTGTTATTCAGTTTAGGAAAGAAAACGTTATTCATAATTGTATTTCTATGAAGCATACTAGCTGTAACTATTATGAAGTCAACATTTGGAAGCACACTTATTTTAATATCTATAAAATTGTCGAATTAAGTTTGTTATTCATTTACTCAAAAATGTCTTGTATTAATTCCATATAAATCCAAATGATTGAAGCAATTCACCATAAATCATTCATGCTGTACACTGTGAGCTCTCCAACAAGGGATTACTTGCAAATAAGGGTTGTACTGAAATACTGCTTTTATATGAGAGAGAGAAATCCAGAAAAAGGGTGTTTGCATCTCTTATTAACAACATTCCTAGATAAAGAAAAGTAAATAAAAAAATCAAGACATTTCTCTCCGACGTCACATTGCAGCTCGTGTCATGTAATGTACCAGGGCATTCAGGCCTGTTCACCCTGGCCTCAGAGAGAAATGGGAGGTATTAGAGATTAAATTCTTTGTTAGTTATATGTAACATGTTCTAAATTGCCATTTTTTAATAATTGCATAACTTCTTTATTTGAATTTGTCTTTTATATCACTGTTTGTGGATTTGATGGATAACAAAAAAGTTATATGAAGAAATGTAATAATATGTGCAGCATCACAGCCCGACCATCACTGGTTGCTCTGCGTCCTTCCTTGGGAGTTCAGATCTAACAGAAAAGGTATAATAAATCCATAACCAACGTCAAAGGGGGTCCTCGGGGAGTCAGCACCCCTCAGCGGGACCCCGACATCAGCCTGCGGGCCCTGCCCTTAGGCTGATATCGGGGTCCAGCCTTGGTGTGCTAACCCCCCTCGTACCCCCTTCTCAGTTGGTTATATGTATATACCACATTTCGGAATACATATATATCCCAAAAGCTTGGTTTGGTCCATTCCGATAGCTGGGGCCCATTGAAAAAGATTTATATATTTTGAGTCCATATACAAATCTGATACACACGTTATTCAAAAGGGTTGGTAAGGGACGAACTATATGTTTTAATATACTGTTAATCGTAGAGGGGTCCCTTTAATATGTTTTGTTAATTATTCCAGTTTGCTAGCTCTTTCCAATCACAGTCTTCATTCCCTCTCAACTGCATGTCATCTTGAAATGTAGCTCGACATTAAGAACTGACAGGGACTCGTGTGAAAGGATAGTATTTATTAATCCAAACTTATAATATGTGTCACTGTGCTCCCATTGACAATCACCAGTCCAAGAGGCTAAAGTCCGCTCAACCCAATACAGCCAATGCTCCTAGCCTTCCTGCCTGCTGGTCCACTAACCCCTCGAAATAGAAACAAGAGTCCACGGCCCTGCTACATTTCTGAGGTGTTAGCTCTTTGCTTACGCACTAGACTCTAGCCACTCTCCGCTCCTAACACTATTTTAAACCAGTCTACACTCTCTAACATCTAAAGAGAGATACACTCTTAGCCCTGAAATTGCTTTCTTTGCAAGATAGCTATAATTAACTAACGGACTGACACTTGTATTGGTAATGGGGTGGGGAAGAGAAATATTTCTGGAAAATTAGTAATCATAATTGACAGCCTGAAAACCAACAACAAATTATTAATAACTTGATGCATGATACTTGCCATTCATTTTGACACTCTTAGACCGGCTTCTGACAAAGATGACCACAGCAATGATTGCGATGAGGGCGGCGCAGCCAACTCCTACGGCAACAGCTATGAGTTTGATCTCACCATAGGAAAGTGACCAATCTGTGTTTTAAAAAAAAGAGAGAGAATAAAGATCTGTTGAGTATGATTGGGGCATGGGTTGGTGTGCTGGTTAAGGCGGCCACAGACCATACAACGTACTACAACCAGACGGTCGCAGACGGTTGGGAATATCTGACAAGTTTGATATTTTCCCGACGGTCCCCAACGGTCTGCGATGATCTTATCAGTGTGTACAGGATCCCCGACGATCTGCGACAGTCGGATCGGGTCGTAAGCCCATAGTGTGTGGCCACCTTTAGTGAGATTGGCTCATATGCAGACAGCCCAGGTTCGATCCCAGCTGAGACACCACTTTGTGATCCTCTGTGCCATTGACAGGGTTAGCATAGGCATTGTGGCACTGGTTGTTGTGTCTTTGAACCTGTCAGCTGGACCAAGCACGCTAAAGAACACCTGCCTCAGTAAATGTGTAGAACCTTACAGGGGTTTTACACTATGTAATATTGGTCCGATATAATGATGTCACTATGAAGTCACACATATTAGGGATACAATTCTTGGCATGTGAAAAATGCTCCAAATTTGGAATTCTATTGGTCATTTATCTGAATTGTCTGTGATATCCTCATAAACAACTCGCACCCGGATTTCCTTTGTTCTATCAGTGCATTCTCATATGAGAATGCACTGCTTACTTGATACTGCATAGTTGGTCCCTAATAATGCACTGCTTCTGAAATTGATCCTCAGAAGGTTTACCAGGATATGTTGTTTTGAATTAATGAAAACTATTGTCCCAATCCCCAAGGATTGAACCCAGGATCTTTTGCATACCAAGCACACAGCTTACCCCTACACTACTGAGGGAGCTGTTATGAGCTGAGGTCACACTGGACGTGGTGTCTGGTGGGTGGTTCCACCAGGTGACCAGCGGTGCAGAGGCTGACCCCAATCTACAGCAAATCACCCACTATACCAAGAATGAGAGTCCATCACTCTCAGTATGAGGTGTCGATGCGGCAGAGTGACGCCGACCCCCAGTGCACACACAAGGTAGGGAGGAGGGTGAAGAGGGGGGGGGGGGCAATGTGTGTGGGGTGGAGTGGTTTGATAGCCACTGTGGACATAGTAGACTGTAGTACCATCCGAGTCCGCTAATTGCTCAAACTAGCAAGAGGTAAGGGGCCGTCCGCAAAGCATGGATATCACGGCTCAAGTTGCATGAGTGTAAAAGGGCCCTTCATTCTTGCCCCAACATAAAATCATACATCGATACATGACATGGACCAATTGCTTCTTAAATTTTTAAAATGCAGCTTTGTATATTGGCTTTTTTTCCATAGGAACCAATGTTAAAGCCTGTCACCCCAACCTACAATGTCCAACCTTATTTTGACCTCAACTACAGCATTAGATTTAAGTTTTGATTGGCTGGCAAATCTACAAATCTTTCAAACGGTAAAATTTTAGAAATCATAATGTTTTATCCATACTTGGAGATATAGGAAAATATAATGCTTGCTTATTTCAGTAACGCTAACTCTTTGAGACAAGGATGCTTTATATGTGAATTTAGTCTGAGCCTTGTCCAACCATGGAAATACCATTATGTGGGATGGGCTGATTATAGGATACAACAGGAGCAGGAGCAACTGAGTTCTTTGAATACTAGTTACAAAGGGTATCATTGCCTAGTCTCTTATCAATATAGTATACAAATTTACATAATTCTTTTTGTCTCTATTAGTTTTCATTCTATAAATGCATTTTCATTATTTCATATTACTATGGTCTTTTAGATTCACATGCACCTCTAGATAATTCAATGTTTTGCCACCTTAATGGAATGTATATAAATAAATGACAGATTGGGATGGTAACTTCATAATTAATATCTTACAGATTGACTGGACACTTATACATGCTTTTAAATTTAAGTTGATAATAACAAAGCATATAAATGAATTTGGTTCTTGAACAGAATGTAGGTACTTTAAAGAAGTCACACTTACATACAACATTGATGTAGCCTTGAGCAAATATGTAGCCATGGACATTGCTAGCATTACATTGGACAACCTTCAGGTCGGTCCTATTCCCAGGACAGTCCCGACACAGGTCGTAGAAGGTCAGTCGCTGACCATCATTGCTCACTTCTGTACGTGGACCGGGGTTGTCATCTGAATTGTATGAAATGTCTATGAAAGAGATACTCAAGATACAAGCTCTCATCAAAATACTATATTTAATTGGAATTAAGAAATTGTTATGTCATAGTTATAAGAATTCATTCTAATTATGAATCAATAATCAATAATCAAATAAAACAATTGTTGATGTTGCATGTCATATTTTCTGGGGGGCAGACCAAAAAACATCCACGAGAATAATCAGAAATAAATTTCTTTCAACAATTTAACTGCTCCAATGTCCTTCTAACAGACTTTAAGAAGTATTTTATGTAAGTAAATATATTATGGGACTCATTTTAGAATGATTTTCCAAGAAATTTTCATGTCCAAAAGTTCTCGTAGATGTTTTCTGGGCAGATATTTCTTCTCATGGATGCCATATCACCCCCACGAGAGATCGTGGATGTATTTTGGTCACCCCCCTGGTTTACTCTAATGAAATAGAATTAGACACAAGTTGTTGTAAGAAAATATGTAGGGTGTGTGTGCCACATATTTGATATATATTATTATGTTGCAAACTATGATGGTGTAAAATATCATTATGTGCTAGTTAAATGTACTCAGTTAAAAAATATGATAGTACTGTCAATCGGTCGCCCATTGATGGACCATTGAATGCTAGCGGGAAGCTGCGTGCGACAATCCATGGACACAGTGTCACCCTCTACTGCAGTGACATCATAGGGGTGGACCTTAAATGCTGGTCAAACAGAGCAAATTATCAGATGGATCTAGTGTATTTCTTACATTTTTATTACATTTGTATACCCTTTTATCTCATAGATATTGACATTTATAAAATAAATATAAAAGATCCACATTTTGGAAACTTTCATTATGTTTTAGACAAATTAATAGGTTACAAGCCGAATATTATAAGATACCGAAATAAAGTCTCTGCTATGATAAAGAATGCTGAAAATTGTTCAAAGTATATGGCTAATAACTGAAAACAATGAGTATGATCGGTAATCTATCCGTATGCTTTTCTTATCACGGTATAATTTACCTGAAATATACAATTCTTGATATACACTATATAGTTGAAAATTGATAAATGTCTAAATCATTTTTGTTTAAATATTTCAAAACATCAAAAAAATATTGTTTTTTTTATATTACAAATAGAAAATATCTTCATCAAACCAAAATTCACATTCATACAACTAGGTATAACTCTGAGTATTACAGCACTAAGGTTAATTGATATGTACTTTAGTAAGCAGTCACTCACAATGGACCTGAACTGTTACAGTAGCATTGGCACTTCCAGCACTGTTAATGCCCACACAGGTAAATTCCTGTGTCTCCCGGATACCTCTCATGTACAGCCGCGTGCCAACATATCTTTCCCGATCCAACAGCTCCCAATACACCTTCACTTCAGGCCTAGCAATAAAGAATTAAGTAGGAAAAGTCTTTCTACAACTAGGATGCCCCTACACTTTTACTGAAGCAAGGGTTCTTTTACTTCCCATATTGTACAGACATAGTATTAGAAGGACAGTCCTTTGATACAGCAGTATGTCCCTAGCCAATGGGCAACGTAATGATCACGTTATGCAACCGTACTTTTTTGGTTTGTCTGTCATACTTATTAAAATGTCATGTAACTGTGACAATATTTTTTTGGGAGGTTGAGACCTAACCAAAACAGAATGTAATTTTGAATTCCAGGGAAATAATAATAGGTAACTTCTACAGACCACCTCAAGGGGATGTAGATATCTTCATTAATACTTTTGAAGACATATTAAATGATATCCAAATTGATCGTAGAGAAGTAATTATAATGGGTGATTTTAACGTTGATTTGATGGATAAGAAGCATATAAATACTAAAAAACTACGGGACCTGATTAAGTCTTATGGGCTAAGACAACTAATCAATGAACCAAATCGTTACTCTAGTACGAAAAATAGTTGTATTGACTTATTTATAGCAAATTCAGATAGGATTCAAATGTCCAAAGTTTGTGATATACAAATAAGCGATCATGAAATGATATTACTAACACAAAAAAAAAACGAAAGTTAAGAAAAATAAATGTGATTTTATTGGACGAAGTTATAGGAATTATGACAAGGAACAATATATGAAAAATATAATACGAGCTGATTGGACTGTATTTGATAATAGTACTGATGTTGAGATTAAATGGGCTGAAATATTGAATATTACCCATATGTGAACAATTCAAACACTGCTGCATTTATCAATGAATTTTTTGTTAATATTGGTCCTAACCTTGCAAAGGATTATAGTGATTTTAAATTGCATACTACTTACATGATGAAGGATGCATTTAGGTGAAATAATGGTTTATCTCAACTGAAGTCCTCATTATCCATGTAATAACCCTGAATTTTGATGGAAGTGAACTATATTGTTTTTAAAATTATTGAATTATTTTTAAATCCAGTTATGTAATTAAAAGATATTCTTATTTTTTGTCATAGTTTTATAATCTGTGAATATTATACATGAATACTGTGATATGATTTTATATTGTACTGACTTGAGAAATGTATTTTTACCGCATAACTTATATGCAACAGGCACCTAATGTAAACAAGTGCTTTAGCACTTATTATTT
The DNA here is from genome assembly GCA_936440205.1 of Lepidonotus clava. Taxonomy (NCBI): domain Eukaryota; kingdom Metazoa; phylum Annelida; class Polychaeta; order Phyllodocida; family Polynoidae; genus Lepidonotus; species Lepidonotus clava. The sequence goes on along the minus strand of OW387136.1, from coordinate 998,796 downwards.
GTCTGTATAAATAAAAGAACTAAAAAGAAAAGAGAAACGTTCTGGTGAGGTTAGGTCAAGATCAAATTAAAGCAGAATGTCATGGTGATGCACTGATTAGGTGAGGTCCAGACCTCACTTAAACAGAACATTTTTGTGACATTTTGGCCAGGGGAGGTCCCAACCTCAGTTGAACAGAATGTTATTGTGACATTCTGATTACATCAGGTTGTAACCATCCTATCCCAAGTTATATAATGTGTGTTCCATAATCATCATACATTATGCATAAGGGTCATATAAATTAATGTGATTCATGATTTATGTGAAAGTTCCTATTTCTAAGAGCAAGGGACATAAGATTTAGATGTAAATGTGAGGGCTCCGAAGCAAATCTGATGGGGTACATGATGGGTAAATCTCAAGTCTCATTCGCTGTGGTCAAGCATTCACACTGAGAAGTAAGCTCCTTTGTGATCATTTATGTAAGCAATCTCCCCCTGAATCGCACAAGTCCTCTATGGAAATATTAACCATGTTGAATAATTTCACAAAGAAGGAGGTTGCAGAGGGCTACAATAACCCAACATTCGCAGATCTCAGAGGCCTATGACAAACCACTTTCACCACAGTGACTGGGGCTTCAGCGAGTTTACCTAAACACACAGTTGGATGGAGTCAAGTTCATTAGTGAACGTTTTCTCCTTTTTACAAGGTATCTCAAATTTGTCTCCTGACAGTTTCTGTCCATTTCTACTTTAGGTTTCAACAACTACGAGCTTCCAAGTCAGCAATATTAGTAGATTTATCTGAATCTTTATTAAAATAAAATTCAGTTAACTTCAGTTTCTGCAGTCCATTTAGGTTAACAAAAATAGTTTTATTATCTATTAACATTTATTGACATGAGTAGAACTCTTGAAATCATTGTCGTTTACAAGTTATAAACTCTAAAGGCGGGTCCCCACGTGGCGACTAAATCATGGCGATTAACGTTGGTCGCCCGGCGATTAAGAAGTTAGTACATCGTCGGACGACTTGTTAGTCGCCAGTGAAATAAAAAGTTAATCGCCACATTGGGACGCTCTTCCCATCAAAATATCGGTGATTAGAGTGATCATTAATCGTCCTGCCCCACGATTAACTGCTCTAATTGCCGGCGACTAGAGAAAAATGTCAAATATTTCGCCCAAAAACCACGGCGAATGGTTCAATCGCCAGACATCATGGCACCCTTGTGTGATAAGTCGCCGGGTGACCAAACCACCGAAATTCACGTTGGTCGCCGTCAAATTTTGTAAATCTAATCACTCTGTGGGTATCAGGCTTTATACTTACATTCCACTGAAGATACACTGTAGTTCAAACTCCTTGTGCCACATGACTACCAGAGGTGACGGGGTACTGTACATTAACTGTGGAGCTTTGTTTGTGGTACTCACTATAAGGAGGCAATATAACAGAATATTGATTTGTCTTTCTCAATGTTATTTTAGGCCGTATATAAATATAACAGTCAGTATTTCCTTCATTTTGGTAAAATAGAAAATGTCATAAAACTGTCAAGATGTTTAGAATAGTTCAAAATATTGTTTGCAACTTAATACATCAAGACATATTCTTTATGTAAACATACACAAATTTGAAAATTCCTACAGTGACAAAATTCTATTACAAAAAAACAGAACTGACCTTGTCTAACTGTAAAGTTAGATGGCGAGCCATGTGTGGTGAGATCGAGCAAGTAGTTAAACACGGAGCACCTATACATCCAGGGCTGCTGCCCACTGGAGGCTCTGTAGACATCAGCCGCCTTGACATGGGAGAAGTACAAGCCACCTGAAGGGGTGGAACGAAGAGAAGATTAATTGGGCGTTAATCTGGTGAATACACAGATGCACAAACAGACACACCACGGCACACACAGACACACACAGACACATATAAACATGCACCAATACACACAGACACACATAGACACACAGACACACAGACACACAGACACAGACACACAGACACACCACGACACACAGACACACATAGACACGCACAGACACATACACACAGACATGCATACACAAATACATACAGACACACAAACACAGATATACACAGACACACAAGACACACACACAGACACACACACAGAACATGCAAAAAGAGAGAAGATGCATTAATATTTGTGTCTACGTGTGTACGTGTGTAGACAGACACACATACACACACAGACACACAGACACATGGACATACACAGACACATACAGATACACACAAATATACCCCCACAGCCACACAGCCACACACATGCACACCCACACCCACACACACACACACACACACACAGACACACACACACACACAAAAACACAAACACACACAGGCACACAGACACACACAGACCGATGGTGTATTCCTAAAGCGGATAAGTCTGTAAGCATTTTCTTGGTGGTAAAAGTTTGAAATTGTAGAAAAATTTACTGATAATTGTTAAGACGCTATCCTACATACAGATGCTATCCAACAAAATATTTTGTTGGATAGCATCAGCCACCTGCTGCTATCCTACATATGGATGCTAACCCGTAAGGGAGAGGTGGTTGGGGGGATAGTGTACCCACTGTATGGAGTTTTTTTTAGGGAGAAGTGTACCCAGGGTACGGAGGGAGTTTTAGGGAGAAGTGTACCCAGAGCATGGAGGGAGTTTTAGGGGGAAGTGTACCCAGAGTATGGAGGGGGTTTTATGGGGGTATATGCAGAGTATGGAGGGGGTTTTATGGGGGTGTACCAAGAGTATTTGTCTGCATAACGAGACCCAGACAAGGGCAAGCAAACCTTAGGGAATAGGGCTCAATATTGTGAAGTAGACCCAGGGTATTGTTAGCAAAGACTGTGGGTCTAGAAAAATTGCTACCCCTCCATACCCTGGATACACTACCCCTCCATACCCTGGGTACACTACCCCCTAAACCCCACCATACCCTGGGTATACCCCTTATACCCCTTGTGTACCCTGGGTATTCTATACCCCATATACCTCCTCTGTACCCTGGGTATTCTATAAAACCCATACTCTGTACCCTGGGTATTCTATACACTGTATACCCTATTCTTTTTTGCATACCTTTTCCATACCCTAGGTCTACATCAACCATACCCTGGGTCCTCATCAAATGCTGGAACTATAATTATGGTGATTGAGTGTGTATGAAAATATCAAAATGAAATGCAGGCTTCTGATTGGCTGACTGTGAAGAAGACCCTGGTTATGCAAGTTTTGTCACTTAGCATGTCTCTGTGGCTCACCATATGCACTGGACGATAAGTGACAATTGTTTTGTCACTTAGCAGCAATTTTGTGGCTTAGCAGCTTGTGCAGCTGCTATCCTACAAAAAGATGCTAAGTGACACAATTATGTTGGATAGCGTCTGTATGTAGGATAGCGTTTTAACAATCATTCCTAATGAGCAAGATACTTGTCAGAAAATGTTGAAATACAATTTTGTGACTTCACATAGTTAAAATAAGGCTTATTGTGCTAAAATTACCTAAGTAAGATAGAAAACCATTCCTAATGGTGAAGTTACACATTGTCCCGTGTCAGAGGTATCTCCAGCATTGGATCATTACTTTGATAATTTTGAGCAGCCTATTTCAGACAGAGTCAACCACTGAGACAGTTAGACAGTTAGAGGTGAAAAGCCCCAGAGCAACTTTAATCATGATCTTAAATACAAAATAGCGTGAAAGCAGGTTCCCTGCTCACCCAAACAATTATCAATAATTGTCATTCATGGAATAATTGTCTAGGAATTACAGCCCTCTAGACAATACACTTTCCATTAATTACGACAATAATAAAACATTGACATTAGACCAATTTGATATAATCCCATAACAAATTGAGTGTCTACATAATTGTCTGAATAACAAGAGTGGTATTTTATATGTTTATACTAAGGGTAACATAAGCTTAAGTCTAACCTTAATGATGTTCACTTCATGCAGTAGAATGTAGAATGTGGGGTGGTGAACCAACATACTAGTTAAGTACATAAAACATCACAATAGCCAGTTATAGAAAATACAGTTATAACCACTAACTATATAATGACATTATAAAATATAATTGTATTATAATATGAAATATTTCTTATTTTGTAGGATATATTTAATGCTTAACCCCCCCTCAGAATATATAATGCTGCGAGGGCAAAGTTATACTCAGTGGTCATAACAATCCCAGTGTGTCCCACTTCCCAAGTCATACATCAAAACAGTATCTGATAACTCAGTGCTCTGTAAAGCCGCGTCCCCACGTGGCGACTAAACCTCGACGATTAGTTGTCTATGGTGGCCCAAAGTGCCAAACCCATCTTAACCCTGGTAGGTAGTGCCCCATAGAGCAGTAGTCGCTGGGGAATGCATGAACTTGGTACTTTGGGCCACCCTACACAACTTATCGCCGAGGTTTAGTCGCCACGTGGGGACGCGGCTTAACTATACACATTCTTAATGAAACAATACAATCAAACCATAACAGTCGATGGAATACCTCATTAACTCACCATTCAGAATGTCCCAAAATATATTCAAAATGAAAATGTAGTTGTAACTCAAAAAAAATGTAATGAAATCCTACACATGATCTAAGAATGTGTAACTTTTGATCATATCACACATTTCAGCAATTTTCTTGTATTTTTGTGGCTAAAATTACAGTAATTAGACAAAATAATCACTATCAACTGTCATCTGTTCCTTGAATACATTTTGAAGGGTGAAAATCAAGTTGAAGAATCATCAGTTTTGAAAGATGCAAATGCAGCAAAATTTGCAATCAGTTATAGCACTAGAAAATTAGGAATGGGTATTTGTGAAAGTTTTATTTTCATAGTTGTAAATGCGGGTGGGATAGAGGGGAGATTTTAAAGATTTATAGCACATGTTTTCACAATCTGGCCAGGCAAGCAGCGATGTAACAAGAACGTTCTGCGACTGTACTTTTTTAGTTAACCTGTAACCTATCCAATTGTCACGTAACAATAACATTATTTTAGGTATAGTTACAACTTATCAAAAAAGAACGTAGTAATAACGTTATATTTCAGTTGGTTTGTGACCTAACTAATAAAGAATGTTATAATAACATTATTATAACGTGAAAGAACATTACAATAATGTCACAATAACGTTATGTTGCGGCGTCGCAATGTTAGGTTCTAAAGACGTTTTTGGGTGCCATCAAAATAATGTAACAAGAACCAAAGCATATCTCATCAGAACGTTAGTTCAAGTTTTACAGCTAATATTCTATTATGTTTTGTTAGATCAAGCACTAAGATGTCCCAGAATAAGAGAAGATATACTTTTTTACCTATTTTCATTGTTGTAGGGGCCTGTGAAACTAACTTACAACTGACGTTTACCAGCCACATAATTTCGTAACATCAGACTCACAACGATAGTTGCAAAGTTTTCCTAAACCCATGAAATCATTTAGGAACGCACCACCAGACACGTACAGACACACAGACACATACAGAAACACAAAGACACACACAGAGATATACACACAAACACAGAAACACACACACAGACACACAGCCATACACAAGTGTGTGTGAAATACAGTTACATTTCCTAATGGCGTTTTGAGCAGTACATATTTAAAGTATAGAGTAAAATTGGACAATATGTACTGCTCCTAGTTTCAATAGTTTCATATAACATAGAAGAACCTTTAAGATTTTAAGTCTTGAAAACTGGTCTGATACCTTGGCCAAAGCATACCCAGGGTAAAAACTTCTGAAATAAAAAAAGAAAGCAGAAAAGTAAAACGTTCTTCGAATTCATTAGGCCAAATGACCCATAGGGTCAAATATCTGCCTGGGGTCGCTCCAAACGGTTCATTTTATTTATTTTCTGCCACAGATACTTTACTGTATTTTAACCTTAAAAGAGCTAATTATTGCTTATAAACAAAATCATTATATACAAATGTATAATCTCAATTATTATTTGATGATATTTCCCCATAATGTTAATCGTGGGAAATTGCAAGACGTAAGGAGAATGCACATAATATGCTTAGGCCTTGTGAGATGTCTACACATTTCCCAGAATGCATCTGGTCTAGACTAGTCTGTAGATGAAATACACAGAATGAGCTACCCGTGGTAGGGAGAATGGCATCTCCTTTGTAGTATAAATCAAGACCTCCTTTAGAATGTAATTCTATTCTTACCATCTTCACCCACAATGACTCTGCTAGTTTCAGAAACAGGCCAAGGAAAGATATCATCTGGGCTCTTCCCTATTTCCCATGAGTAGCTTGGCCTGGGGATAGAGGTGACATTGTGACATGGCAGTCGGAGTGGCATCCCTTCGTCAACGGTAAACTCCTGGACCGCCATGGAGGAAACCTGAGTGAGAACTGAAACAGAGTCCATGTGTCTTCATGTCTTTTACTAAAGGGAGCCAAAAGCAATATTCTGCTAAAATGGTCCAAAGTTTTGCAAACTTGAATGATTATATAAATACACTTTAAGGGTCTAACCTTAGCTAGTAGTACAGTTCAAACCATGGAACTTGGCTTTAATTTCACTTGAATTCCAGAAAACCCTTGTCATTTTCGCTTGTAGACAGCAATGTTTTTAAACAAAGCAATTTTGGTAGGTCACTAAAATGAACCAAGGGCAAGTTTATGTGCATTTCAATCAAGTTTAAGCCTTTTTTCGCAGTCCATATTTTGCTATTGGCCTAAGTTATGGCTATAGAATGTATTTCAATAGATACAGAACTTATAAAATTATGATCTTGCATTGCGTTTGGCTCCCTTTAAAGCAATCAGCTATGGATAAATTAAGAATCATACTCTTGTTCTATCCTTACCATATTTTGTGTGTCTTTTGTCCTATTATATTGGTAAATTCAGAATAATAATAAAGCCTATATGTCTTGCCATATGGCCTTTGAAATAGGTATCTAACAAATTATTCAAAGAGATTATTATGTTTGAAAATCCTACATTTTCAAATTTCTTCCAATCAGGTACCACATCTGAAAAGTCACTTTTAAAGGTAAATGCGGGTGTTAGGGGTGATTTCTTAAAAACCATGACAAAATTCTAAAACTCACAGGGTGGTTAGGTGGATGTATAAGGAACATAAAGAAACCATAAAAATCATATGTCACCATATCAACTTCAGAGATACAAGCACCTGAATAAATAAGTGTTTACTATTGGGATCTATGGGGAAAAGTAGATTTTTTAGCACTCAAAAATGAATAACCGTGATTTTTACTTTAAATGCTCCCAATGTGTGAACAGGACCCCAATGTGTATTTTAAGCCAAAAAGAACCTTAGGTCACCTTGGAAAATCCAATTCTATCCCCCAAAATGAAGAAAAAATGAAGAAAAACTACTTAATTAACTATATTTTACTGATTATTTCTTTTTCTTTTCATTCATAAATTTACAATCAGTATTCCTTAGTGCTCCCTGAACTATTTGTGAAATATAAAGGAAATCCTGCAATATAAATAAAATCATACCAGGTGGCGCTGCTGTGGTCACCCGTATTTACATTTAAATTAGGCAGAGCAAATACAACCTTACATTTATCCTTTAAAACATACTGAAGAACGTTTACGTTTAAAATAATCCGAAAATTTTACATAGGCCTGGGGGGTGGGGAAGTACACGTAATCACAAAGACTAATTGATTTCTTTGAGATACGACCTTTGGTTACTCAGCCAATGAAAGGTACATACTTTGAAATCATACCTACCGCATCCTCCAATATTTACTCAATAACACCTTGCTACTCTAAATATAAAGCTACGTATTTGTATCTATAATTTTGTTGAACTCAGATGTTTGAATAAAAACATGTATACCTTACCAGCCTGTTGTAAAAAAAAGACTTTTGACACGGCTGTTCCGTAGGGGTTTGTGGCTCTGCATTGGTAGTAACCTTCATCCAGAGAGGTCAGGGGGCCAATTGTAAGGGAACCAACTTTAGGATCTGGGTCCCGATGAATGTTCTGTTGATTCAGGTCAAATGTCATTCCGTTCTTCGCCCATTCATACCTTGATATAGAAACAATATATGTACAAGTGAGTGGCTTAAGGCCATATTCCACTATGCAGTATTTGTTTGCAGTACCATGAAATGACGCAAACAAACTGACGTTAACTTGTTTGTGTTAGGGTAGCACAAGGTGGAATATGGAAAATACTTGTAGTATTTGCTTGCAGTAAGTCCTAATGCAAATGACTTTATATAAAAAAAAAGGTACTGCAAATGAGACCTACTGCATAATGGTATACGGCCTTTATGTTGCAGAGTTCTACATGCCTCATGTAGGACAACCCCAAAAGCTGTGATGCTAATGGAAGAGTTTTATCCTTCAAAAAGAGATAACAGGGATGGATTTAGAGGGGGCGCCTGAGGTGGACCCCCCCTAGTTTTGTCCAAATTTAGATATTGTTAATGTAAAAATCTATCCAAGGGTTGGGGCGCCTCAACTTTTATATAAGGCCCCCCCCCCCCTTTTCTCTGGATCTGTCCCTGGATAATTAGATGTAACTAAAACAATGATAGAAAGGTTATTCACAGTTCACAGTTCCTTTTTGAAAGTTCTGGATCCGTCCCTCCTTCATAAGCTGTTTTTGCGATTTTGGAGGCATATGAAAACTACTGGTTTACTTTATGTTTTGTTCAACCGTGAAATGATTGCCAACAATTTGCCTGTGTTTTGTAAGATTCCTAAGATGATAAAAACTTCCTTACGTGGGTGGAGGGGAGCCTGAGGCTTCACAGGGTAGAGGGATTTGATAGCCTGGCCTGTAGATGATGGTAGATTTGCTCAGGTACTCCATCCGAGGTGGCATCCTGACATCTGAATCACCTGACATCAATCAAAAGGTTAGGGAGGTCAAGGTGATCAGGCGATATAATAAAGCCCCATACCCACTAGAACATTTTTACACAGTCGGCCGATGGATTTTTGCTGAAATCGACAGACTCTGCCCCTAGAATCGGTCGATTTCAGCACCGATTCAGATCAAACATGTACATTTCAATATACTATACTAACAGGCAATTATAATAATCGGCCAATTCTCCCATTTGCCTCTTGCCCTTCGCCGGTAAAATTGCCTAGTGGGTGTGGGGCTTAAGGATTATGGCAGGTCCCCACATGGTGACTTAACCCTTACGACTAACTTTAGACTCCCGGTAATAAAGAAATTATCACGTTGTCAAGTGACTAACTGGTCGCTGGTGGAAACAGAAATTAATCACCATATTGGGTCGCTCTTATCATCTAACTGGCATGGATTTAGAAAGGGCGGATGTTTTTCTCAAATTTTGTTTTGGGGTAATTTTCAATTATTTTATTGTAGAATTCAGGCCTTCGCAGGGCTGTCCCTTTTCAATATTGATGCCCCCCTGTATCAATATAACAAATATTATAGCTACATCAAGATGAAGATATGCAACGCGGCACATCACCTACGCAATTTTCCATGAGCGTGGTTCATAGGAGCACCCCCTAAGAGAATCCGTCCTACCAGATACAAATAAAACAACAGACTGTCTTTTTCAATCTTTTTCAAAATGTAAACAAACGACTATGATGACATGAAAACCACAAAATAGACATCACTCTCATAGGGGGAGCTGCTGTCACCCTGTCCACAGAGAAACGTCATGAATTACTAATCTTTGCTTTCTACAGGATCGACTAATATGGAGAGTATCAAAATACCAGGGGGAAACAATTTTGTAATGTGGTTGATCATCAAAAAATAAATCCATGCATGTATGTTGCGTAGCGCGGTATATCATGATACACATAATATAAGTGGCAACTTACCTTTACATTCTGTATAGAACAAACCTCCGACCCAAAGGGAATAGACTGTGAACCAACCGACACGAGACATAGTGGATACACACTCCACCAAGCTTGGACAATAGATGTTATACTGTTTTAAAGTTCAATATATATATAAATATATATACAAGGAGGATGTACCATGATGGACATCCTGTACATATAGTTTAAGGAATGGCCCATACACTCCTAGGTCACATCATCCATCCAGATTTCAGGGGGGGATAGGTATATATATTATACATATATATGCACTTGTTTGGTTAACCCACTGGTGTGCTAGAAAAAGTACGTAAAGGGATGGGTGACTGGTTCCAACGGCCATATGTGTGGATTTACCTGATCTCACATTTACATACATATTAGATATAACAGATACATAATAATGATACTTTTGAACCTTTGTGGAATATGTATATATATATATATGTATTTGTGCGTGTAAGGACAATATGAACAAGTTGATTTCAAACTAATTAAAAGTATACTACTTTTTAGTATGAATTGTTCAATGTCAAGTCCGGCCATGTCCACTTTTTCCATGAAAACACATTTTTCAGTGAAGAATAGTATGGTAAATACCAGTATGGAAAAAATGTCATGTACGTTAAAAGCTGGTGAGATTGGCAGCTAGCCATTGTTACATTCCTAGTCAATGTTATGGTCTTCACACTACTCAGTATTGCCACCTGGTGTCAACCTTGAGAACTTAATCTCTGTTACATTGATCTCTGGTTCCCCCTGTTACTCTTTTTAATATAGTATGATAAATCGGAGCATCAGCCAGATCAACTAGTCACATTTTTTCACACTCTCCAAGCAGATCACTCCACTATGTTATGTATCTCTGCCACAACCTCCCACCATTTTGGAACTATTTCTGTTTAGCATGCAAAAGAGAGGATGACAATAGTCCTATGGAATTTATGTGTACATTAGTCAAAAATACATTTCAAATTGCACTGCACCTGCCGCAGTGACACAAATGTAATGCTTACAGTAGTCAATGCATTCACTTAATTACTTATTTACTTAATTACTCTACCTGTGTTGGCAAAACGTAGATGTAGACACCTTTTTTGCCCAAGCTAATGGAAACATCTTTTTTGTATGACTAAACCCTCAGTTAGATCGATGGAACTAAAGCATTCAATGAACACTACACAGATATGTGTAAGACTATAGGTGTAGCTAAGGAAGGATAGATAGATCATGTAAGGTTATTGGTGTTTTATAGGACTATTAGGCTTCTTGAACACTCACCTCAAAAAGTGTTATAATCTGTAACCCTCTGGATTCAGTGTAAATGAAGGATTGCTAATTGTCATTGAACACTGTGGTGTGTTTTCTTTTCAATGATTTAATTATATTTGATCCGATGTGGGCCCACAAACGACGTTTTTCCTTCAAAAATTATAGAAATTAATGTCAGGTACAATTATCTGAAAATGTATGAATATATGGTTAAACAACGATTCGAACCTGTGTGTCTTGACTTACAAGATGAGGGTCTTGACCACTAGGCTATAGAGTCAGGCTGTGTTTAATCTGTAGACTTTTGGGAATATTCATGACAGTGCAAACCCTATCATACTAGCCAGTCCACAAAAAATAGATCCCAATAATTTATGGCCTAGGCTTCATTAAACGAAATTATATACAACATTCCGTATATTTCATCTAAATTACCCCAAACTAACCTATTTCAAATAAGATCTTAAGGTTATCAGGTGTATTTATGGATCTGGGCATAGGGGACAGATTCTGTCCCAAACAAGCAGGTTGTTGCAGAGATTCCAATGTAGGAGACCAGAGTGGAACTCTCTACCGAGGAGATTATCAAACATTGCAACTCCTAAAAGTGACTCAGTAACCTGTTGGGACCTCTTTGGGATACAATTTTTTTTTCCTTTCTTTTATTAATTAACCACTTTCACATACACTTGCTCTTCCAAATAGTACTAGAATTTGCAGGTAGGTTGACCATGAAATTTGTCACAAGAGTCCCAGATGTTGACCTACCATCATTTTAGCAGTTCTGCAGTGACCAAGTAACAATTGAAGAAATGCATAAATATCAGATTTTACTTTTTCAAAAATAACTGTAATAAACGTGTTAGGAGTGTTGAGAATATGTGTGTTAGCAGTATATGTATAGTTTAAATGTAGCACTCTCAAGGATAGTTTTCACTGGGTGCTTAGTTCATATATAATCAACAGTAACTAAGGTGCGGCAACTAATGAATAGTGGCACCTTGATGGCGGGTGACTATGATATCACCATGCACATATTTACTTGAATCTATTCAAATATATTTACTCTATTATCATTCACTCTGATCTAGACCTCAAAAGTTGGACAATCCCGATATTTTCACAGTATTCTCTGATGACTAGATTAGTTGTTGATTCCACAGGTCATCAAATAATTACCTAAATGTTGTATATGAGAAAACCCAATCTCAGATGCTCCTACCCCACTCCTTATATTGTACTGAAGTTCGATTCCCATTTGGAACATTTGGTCCATACTAAAGGATAGTTTATTACCCTCTCCCGTGCCATGCGGTACGTAGAACGATTTAATGTACGAAGATCCTGTACGTACCACTCCTTGTTTAAAAAAGAATGAAGATCCGACACAGTCTTGATAAGTGCAAGTGTACCGCATGTTGTGTAGTCAGTCCCTGACCTACCGATCTTTTACATAATAGTTTGATTGCCTAGCAGACTTGCATGTAACTACAGTCTACACATCGAGGTGCTTTCTGTTAGGTTCGCGCTCCCAGGCCAAGGTCGAGGTTGCGCAGCGAACAGGGCGCAAGTATGAACAAAATTAGTATTCTGTCACCTTTTACGATTCATCAAGAACAAATATGAATTGAATTGATACTTATATTAGAATTATTGTTTTGTTTTTTTGTACAATGTCTGGGCCAAATTGGAACTAAATTTTCGCGGTAAGCTTCTCTGTCGCACAGAGTTCAGGGAGTGTATGGATATGATGGCTTGCCAAAGTATGGTGATTCGGTCAGGGCAAAATAGTTTTTTTCTATATTTGAGCAAAATATTTGTTTTTTTGGGGGTAATAAAATAAAGAAGACCCTTAAGGGCCATACCCACTAGGCGATTTTACCGGCGACCGCCAATGGGCAACTGGAGAATTGGCCAATTCTTAGGATTGCCTGTCAGTACAGTATATTGAAATGTGCATGTTTGATCTGAATCGGCACTAAAATTGGCAGACTCTTCTAGTAGAGTCAGCTGATTTTAGGACCAAGAATTGGCCGACTCTGATCAAAATCGTCAAGTGGGTATGGGGCTTTAGGGGGCCGTCCTCAGGTGACAGGACGAACCTTCCGTGGACTGGGAGGCCCGCAGGTCTTCTTATATTAGTATGGCCTTCATTGCGACTTTCATTTTGTAAGGTTTCCGAAAAAAAGCATGACATCTCATGGTATAATTAATTAGCATAGGTCTGAAATATCAATCAAATTTGACCAATCGAGTGATTGGGAGATTGCTTGCAAAAATGATTGCAAGGGACCTCTATTCTCAGTGTAAATGCTATGCGATCAATTTCACAGGCTTACAATCATTTTATCGCACCCGCTGCGACAGAAACCTTGACCAGGGCAAATGGTGCTTCACAAACCCCTCTGGGTCATAAACCCTCGGATGACCCTCATATTTCTTCGCATATTAGTATGTGTGTATGTATATATATAAACATTTATATATAGATTTGTAATCACTTTGTTGCAGAGGTGTATATATATCAGAATCGGGTAAGAATACAGATTTTGAACTGTGATTAGTATATAATGGTGACTGTTATATTCTAATTTACACTGGTCGCCGCTCAATATGGGTTATCATACCTTTTCAGGTGGGTTTACACAGAAACTGAAAGGACTATAATTATTAATATGTTCTATATGCCCCATTAATGATACAGTAATCCTGAATGTCCGCCTTACAACTGACATGAGTGTCAGTACAGTCCCGTTGTAATTGTTAGTCTAATGTTGTCTTATCGGTAGAATAGCCGTCATAAAGTCATCCTTAGATTGTTAAGAGTACTCAGATCAATTCTAAAATTTCTCAAAACTTTTGAATATTTTTTAAACTCCCCCCCATCGCCCCCCTCCTTTCGATAATCCTGTATCTGCCCCTGTAATCTGTATATTACTCCAGGCATTGCCCTCCATACTTACCCTTGCATGACATTTCTATATGCTCTGTTTCACTTTGAGCGCATTTTTTTCTTTGGGTTTTACCACATACAGACACACCAGATATTATCAGTGTGTGTATCTTGTGTACAGCTATGAAAGACCCAAAATGGATACTTTTGTTTGGGCTAATTTTGTCAGTACCCCACAACCCTGTCTCAACAGGTAAGTGGTTAAGAGTTATATTAAGAGAGAAGTACTTCAGAAGGCAATGCTTTGGCTGTGCCTTGTTTTAGGTTGCTGTGATGTCATATTGTGGCTGAGTGTCTGGGTTAAGCGGGGTTTACACAGGCCATTAACATTCTTATGATAACTGTTTGATAGTCCTTGGGATAGTCCTTACAGTGGTCCTAAGTGTTCCGACAGCCTTAGGATAGCCCCGACAACATTTCAAATGCTATATTTTCTTATATAGGGTTTACATTAAAATCTAAAAGTCTGGTCTAATTCTCCTCTGATACTATCTTGATCATTGACGTAAGCTTGGCTATCTTACTGTGTAAATCGGGCTTCACCAGGAACACCCATGTCTTGCGCATGTACCATGCCTGAACCAGCGCATGCCCTGAAACGTTCTGCAACTATACTATAGTCAGTCTCTTACTTACTAAGATGGCACATAACAATTATGTTATTTATGGTGAGATTGAAACCTCACCAAATCAGAATGTTATTAAAACATTATTTTTTGTTGAGGTTGGGATAAAACCAAAACAAAGCATTATAAAAACATTCTGTTAAGGTTGAAGAATGCAACCAGAATGTTATAATAACGTTGCACTGCAACATCACAGCAGTATGCTGCAGCAACTTTATTGGGAGCCATTACAAATTATGTTACAAGAACCAATGCAGAACCAAACAGAACATTCCTGCAACGTTATAATAACATCACATGCTTGGCTGGGAGTCTAATGGGATTCATTGTGGCACCATCAGTGGTGTCACTTATTCTATATCAGTTTTCCAACCCCTATACCTTCAGTTTTGTCCTGCCCTCCCAGAAGCGGGTGAGTAAAGGATCTGTTATTGCCCTGGAGGACAATGGTGCCTGTCTGTGAATATTTACGTCAGTTTTGGTGTTGTCAGTAAAATATGTCAACACTTTCTGCGTAATTGATGTAGAATAAATCAAGGACAGTCCACGGGCTACTGATATTTCTCTACTTTGCACATGTGTGCAAACCAGGGAAATAACAACTGCTTTGTGCCGCCTTGGTCTATACTATGTATATGTATTTCAAGGGTGAAGAAAAGGCCTGACGTTGAGTGGCTGGAAATGATACAAGCAACATGCCAGAAATAGATGATAAATCACACGGTAGCCTCAGTGATTTCTGAATTACTTAATCTGCTTTTATTCAAATAGAAAAAAAGCTTTTTGATTTTTCAGAATTCTTCATGTATTTTTAGTTCAAGATTACTGTGGATCATGCCTGTCCACTCCAGCTGTTTGTAAAAATAAACTTTGGCGACCAGGATGATGGCGCCACTCTGTCTGGAAAGACATCTTGTTCATCACCAAGGCATTTTGTGGAATCTGTTACCTCTTGAAAACCTTGAAATAGATTCCTATATGAGTTTTAAAAAAGTGTCAAAAATGCACCTTTATGAGTAAAAATATTTATGTTGATTTCATCTCACCCAATCCCATCTCATTCTCATTACTCTTGACATGACATAAGTAGGGATTATATATGTCATCAAATCTGATGACAAATTTAACAATCAATACTTGTAAACATATAATCTAGAAAGAAAGGGGAGAACAGACTGCGTTGTAGTTTGACTGGATCGTAGATTAATAAAGTGAATAAAAACCAATATAAAAAAACGTTTTAGAACTGATAGATGAAGTGTGGTTGATGGGGTTTGTCACCAGCGATTTGTTTTTTTTTTCACCACCAGGCTTTGTCATTATCCAGAATGTGGTCTAAAATCATGTTATCAATGGGGAAACCTGATTTAATATTAACCTATATTAAGAATACTTATTGTATTTTTTCAGAATCTTGCTGGACGAAGGACCTTTACCCTATGGCAGGGCTAGCCGACATAGTTTATGATACAGACGCAGAGCCCGAGAAACCTCTGTATTATGGCTGTTCAAACGGGTGTGTTTCAGGATCTAGTCAAGTCTACGTCATAGCACAAGTTGGATCTGCATATGGAACTGTAAGTTTTCATCTCAATTGACTTATCCTATCAGGTCAAAACATGTGTCTTCAGAGAGGGATAAAGGGGGCTGAAGGGGGCATAAACGACCCCTACCCTTTTTTGGTGGACCCCAAATTTGTAGAGAAAGTGGAAACTGCTGCATGATTGTGCACAAATGCTTGCTGTTCTAGTGCAACTTACATTTGGAAAATCCTGTATGTGCCCCTGGTTATGATAGTTTTAACAGTGACACCTAAAAGATTTGTTTCGTTCAATGTTTGTGATAATGATTTGTTAGAACCAGATTACAGGTTGATAGGATAAGGAAATGAGCTATCTGTTTAGGAGGATTCTAAGCATGTACTGTAACAATATCCAATGTTTCCTGGTAATCTTAGATCAAACTACAAAGCTTAAAACAGTTAAGTGCTCAGGCACATTATGCCAACTATTATACATTAAAATGTCTGTGAATTCTGATATATCTTGTGTATGCTCCTTGGAGATGATATGACTTAGCTTTACCTAATTCCAGGTGCAGATTGACATTGACACATTTAAAAACTGTCCGAAGCGCATGGTGTACAAGTTGGTCCTCATATCAGTATATCCAGTACAGTGGGACCTTCACCTCACAAATGGCCTGGTCTTCCCCTGGTCTGAGGTTCAGGTGTGTAACAACCTGGCAAGCAGCAACATAACAACATTCTGTGACCATATATGGTTAGTTAGTCTGTAGCCTGCCCAATTTTCACGTAACAGTTACGTTACTTTAGGGAAAAGTGAGACCTACTTAAAAAGCTGTTATAATAACATTATATTTTAGTGAAGTTGAGACCTTACTATTAAAGAACATTATAATAACATTATTATAATGTGCAAGAAAGTCACAATAACGTCAGAGTGCGACGTTGCAATGCTAGGATCTAAAGACATTTTTGGATGCCATCAAAATATCATAACAAGAACCAAAGCAGAACTGAACAGAACAGTGCGGCAATGTAATAGTAACAGTATATTCTTGCTTGGGTCTGTTGCCAAAGGCCACAAAATTTTTAAGATTTTGATGTGTGACGAAAGGAATTTTGAAGCCAAGACACAAGTAATTATGTAAGCAACATGCCGGCTGGTGACAAAACCTAGTGGCAACAAGGCAAGGTGTCAGAAAAGTTCAGCGTTGCCAGTGACAAATCTGATCGAGCATGCTTGATCAAACACTTCTAAATCCTGGTAACAAATGGCATTTCATTGCCAGCTAGAATCAGATATTCTTGAGTCAAATCCACTGAGCCCCAATACATGAGAACCTTGGGACCCCAAACAATCACAAGTCCCCTAAATCCTATCTGACCCATTTTTCTTGGGCATATCCAGACAGCAGGCAAGTAATTTACAGTACAATTAGCTGTTTTATTACTTTCTGTAGATAAAACATAAGAAATATACAACTATTTCCCCATCTATCTGTAATGAACTTGTTTTCAAATCAACCTCAATATTATGATAAGAAGACCTGTGGGGGTTGTCTGAGGGCCGAGGGCCGAACCATTGATAGACGTATGACCCAAGGATGAAGCTTGTGGATCGTACGTTGAGATTCATCCCTCAGCCTGAGGACGACACCTAAGGGCCTTCTATATATCATCACCCAAAAAATAAAAAGAATAATCAGAAAATAATACTGTACTAGTTCGTTGGTTGTGATACATCTGTGTGCATCAGCTGTGGCCCATTGATCTCCAAGCAGAACATTGCTTCTCCGATACCGGCTTTGCTGTCAATGGACCCCTTCTCCTTCTACTGACAGCTCGTCGGCTGTGTGGGTGATAGATAGCTATGAAATTATGATATAGAAAATAATCATTCATACTTGGAAATCAATTAATGGAAAATCATATGCTTCATGCCTGTCACTTGTCTACATATATTTACCAGCATGGATCTTGATCTAGGCTAGTCTGCAGGTGCAATGTAGTAAATACATCTTCTGTAGTAGAGAGATTTGGAAGAGTTGGCCTTAGTTTTTTCATTTTGTTTGCAGATTCACCATCTCGGGCCCAGGGGTCAAGGTCGGTCAAGGGTCACAGGGTCAGGGGGAGTTGAGGTCTACCCACCCCTGGACCAGCCCGAAGTGAGCGAGCCAATCACAGACCATCTCCAGCTCTTTAAGGATTATCTGAATCATAAGGATTTGTTCTCCAAAATGGCCTCCGTGAATGTTGGGGAAAATCCAGATTATTGGCACCTGAGTCTGGACGGAGCCTGCTGTGGTACCCAGATGACCACAAGGCCTATCATTGCCATTACTGATGTGGAGAAAATCACAAGGCAACCTAATGTAGACCCAAATACCTCTGGGACTGATGATCAGCCTCAAGGTTAGACTGAGTTTTCTACACAAAGCAACACCACTTAAAGTTTGTTTGAATAGGTTCCTTTTTTTCTCTTTTTCCCTCAAATATCATGGAACATTTTAAAGGAATGGGGTTTCCCATCTTTCTATTCAATATCTACATTAGAAACATGGAGAGGATACAAGTTACTCTTTTTCTGGAAGCAATAAGAGATGGTATTCATAACAGTTTGTTAACACCATTTCTTGTGTTTTTAATGTTTTTCTTATAAATTATGTGTTCCCTGCTATATATCAAGGCCTATTTGTTTGTTTTCCAGTTGGCACATCTGGTGGTATCAACATGGCTCTTGTAGCCAGCCTTGCAGTTGTATCCGTTGTTCTTGTTGGAGTGTTTATTGTCATGTTGTGCTATTGTCTACACCAAATGAAGAATCCCGACAAATCTGCCAAGCCAAGGACCGAGCCCAGAACCATGACAAGGAACGAGCCCAGGATGGCCGAGGGACACAGGAGGAGAGCGCCTCATGCTCACAATACAAGGCCACCTGCTTTTGCACCTGGCAATGTGAATGTGCACTCGTCATTTGCTAATGACCAAGTGTTGTATGAAGAGGCTGCAACTGTTATTCCACCTCCAATACCATCAAGGGCCAACAGGCCATAGTGGACAGTACAGCCCTTAGTAACTTTTTTCAAGGACACAGAAACATAGTTTCTTATCATAACTGATTAGCCTTTTAATCAACAGGCCAACGTGGACAGTGCGGCCCTAAGCACATAATACAATAAAAGAGGAACAACAGGTTTGTTGATTATAAAGCTAGTGATCCACAATGTGGATAAATAAAAAAATAAATATTATTTGTACATATTGTTTTATTTCATGTAGAGTCAAAATAAACTATCAATCACTCACTGATCAAGTTTAACAGAAATCTTTTTCTATTCATTGTTTTGCAGACATATTTGAACCAAAATTTGCCAGACCTTCAGTGGTCATGAGTTCCTGAATACATTTTCAATATTCTACTGGCAACAGCACAATTCGCTATGATTAGCCTATACCTTCTGGTTACTGGCAAAGTGTGAAAAATATTTTACTTACTTTTATGAGTTACATTAGGGGCTCATCAATGGGGTGCATTTCAGGGTCCTTTTTGCTCAGACAAGCTCCTTTGTATATATGCAAGAAATAATGTGTAACTACCACTGCATGTTGACTTGTATTTGATATAAATAATGTTTCTAAGATCCTGGTACTGTCTCATCATAATCATCATATCAGTTCAAAACACTTTATATGTATTTTGTCAGTTGTATAAGACATTTTATTGAGAATGGTATTGAAGAATTATGTGGCAAATTTATGCTAATAAAGGGCTTGCTGTTTACATACATGGGTGGAATAGTGATCGAGGCAAATGGGTAAACCATATTGAATGAACCAAATTGAGTCAGACTTTGTAAATATATCATAGAACACTGGAGAATGTGTTCAGTATGCCCAATATGATCCTTGAATGCAGAACCCTATAAGTTATATTGCCAAAATCTTAATCAGACACAACAATAGATTGCGTTTGGACTTTTTTATTATCCTGTGAAAATGCGGTTAAGATACACATAAAAAACACTACTTAACAACAGTGTGTGGTAACTACCTAGATTGACCCTACATAGGGGTAATATTTAATAAGGGTGTTGGTCGTTGGGCTTTAGGAGTCTCCAATAGGCGTCCAGTGCATTATAACATTATTCAGGAATGGCGGGAGACATACAGGCCATGATGTAAGTGGGTCTGCAAGTTGATATATATTTGTTGTCTGCTAAAAAGCAAAAAGCAATTACCCATAAAATGACAGACACCTAACAGTGATGTGTTTTACCTTGAGGTACAGGCAACCAGCAACGTAACTGAAACGTTCTGCAACCATACTTTTTTTTTCAGTCAGTTTGTTACTTACTAAGATGGCAGGTAGCAATTACATAATTGATGGTAAGGTTGAAAAATCACCGAATCAGAATGTTATCATAACATTATTTTTTGGTGAGGTTAGGACAAAACTAAAATAAAATGTTCTGAATATTCTGCTTGGGTTGAAGAACATATCCAGAATGTTGTAATAATGTCACAGTGCAATGTCACAACAGTACGTTGCAGTGCATAATTGGGAGTCATCGAAAGAATGAAAAAACAACCAATACAGAACCAAACGTTGCTGCAGCGTTGTAATAACATCGCATCCTTGGCCGGGAACCCTTACTGGCTTGTGTCCTCTAAACACTCTGCTTGTTCTATCTGATGAACTTATTGAATGGGATATGAATTATCAAACAGATAGTCTCAAATTGTCAAGAATTCAAGTACGTCCAAAATAAATTTGCAAATTGACGTAAAATACAACAGCAGAATGCATTAATATTTATGTACATGAGGACTTTGAAAAGTAATATTAGTATACCATTGATTAACAAGATAACTAAGAAAAGTTTTTATATTGGTAAATCTTATTAAGTATCATCATACCTATGGTATCTTGAAATATTACTGATGGTATTACAGGGACACTCAAACAATTAATCACGTCTAACAAGCGGAAAAAATGAATATTTTCTTGTACTAATCCAACACATACTCAGAAGCAGATCCAGGAATTCAAGAAAGGGTCGGCACCTATATCAAAAAAGCCCCGGTGCCCCCTCTGGGGCCAATAGTTTTACATTAAAAACCGGGCGCCCCATGCCCCCCCGCCCCCCCCCCCCCCCCCCCAAAAAAAAAAAAAAAAAAAAAAAAAAAAAAACTTTAATCCATCCCTGATACTTCATCCAAAGGTGGAGTGGTGGGCCTAAATTCTTTGAAATCTTCACTAATCTATTGAAAGGTCCCAAGATGATCCAATAAAGCTACACTTCGCACAAAGAGATTCTATAGTTCTATCCCTTTCACTTACCAAACCGCCCTTTAAGAGATCTTGTCTAGATTTTCTAAACATTTATGTTCATAAATCTATCACAAAATCTATATATTCTAAGTGTAGCTCAGTCATAATCTAATAATTCCTAAACCTGTATCTCAACTTATCAATTGAATAGATTTAAAGCGTTTTATTTGTCTGGTTTTTCCTATTCAACATATTGTCAATTAATTGATCCATTGAATTCCTGTCATCTAAAATAACTCAGCATGTGTTTTGTTTTTGACATTTGAAAAGACTGAGATCTAAGCATTATGTTTTCATTGCAAAATTACTTTTATAAACTGTTGTCTATCCCCAAATGAGGTAGAGCCTTGTAGATGTTGAACTTTATGAGAGCCCTAAGCTGTACTTTTGCTATATGAAATATTCGTTTTTTTTCATTGAAATTCCACTTCTTACATGAAAGATCTTCCAGCGGCAGTAAATTAGTAAGAAAATTAAATATCAGTGACACAGTAAACACCATGAAATACTAATAGAGATTAGTTAATATAGAATAAAATAATAACATCAAAAACTAATGATTCACAGCTCAATTTGTCTTAACTGCTTTTTAAACATCATAAGAGTAGGAAGATTCTGTAACTCAGCATCCTGGTGATTCCAAAGTTTGATACCACAATAAAAAGGGCTATTCATAACCTTGGTATATTTCGTGGTTTTCATTTTAAATTTAGTTTTTTCATCATCACGCAATGACATTTGTCGATCCAATATTTTAATATTACTCATTTTTTAACTTTTAATATACATCAATGCACATAATTGACGCTTTCTTCTTATTGGTAAACTATCTAGTTTATATTTACATAATAATTGATCATAATTAGTATGATCTGCAAAACCTTTATTTTCAATAATTCTCAATGCCCGAGTTTGCAGCTTATCCATTTTTTTACTTCTTTACTGCAGGCAGATTCTATCAAAAAGCTACAATACTCAAAATGAGGAAGTATCATTTGTTTAAAAATATGAATAGCTGTTTCCTCATCAATTTCATCTCTCATCTTGTACAAAATATGTATAAGCTTGCTAACCTTCTTGCATATATTTGTTACATGTATATTTGAATCGCAACTTTGAGGTCAATTCCACACCCAAATATTTATAACTCTCAACACTACAATATTGAACACTCACTTACACATTGTTTGTTAGTAACCATCATCAATTTTGTCTTACTTATGTTAATAGTCAATTTATATAAATCACACCATGTATCTAGTGTATCCATAGCTGATTGTAATTTATCCTGGACATTATACATAGTATAGTCCACCAATTGAAATAATGCATCATCAGCATATGTTACCACTGAGGCAGTTGAAATTGGTATTTCATAAAAAAAAAGATCATTTATACATATTATGAAGATTAAGGGTCCTAAGATTGACCCTTGGGGAATGCCATACGTCAACAGCAATATATTTTGATGTTGTTTTTTCCAGTTTTAGTTATTTGCTTCCTATTACCTAAGTAACTTCTGAAACAATCTACACTCAATTTGCTCAAACCATATAAACTTAATTTTGATAATAATATCTCATGATCAAGCATATCAAAAGCCTTGGAGTAGTCGATGAAAGTACAATCTGTAATTCCCCGATATTGCAAATGTCATTGAATATTAGGCAAGTACTTAGGTAAATGCATGATATCAAATGAGCTTTCTCATGTCCAACAATCAGTCTTTGTGTATACTGATTTCACATATACTTGTAAATGTTGAGTAACCCATATTTTCAGATAATACATTTACATAAATGCCTGAGCAAAATGTGCCACAGTCACAAGAAAATGTACAAACTTCAGTCCCAGATAGAACAGAAGAAACTAAGGGGCAAAAGTGAAACAACCTCTCCTTCAAGTTATTGCGTGGAATACCTAGCTGCTCAGGAAGTGGAGAATGCGTAGCGTAAACAATGGGTTTTTTATGTGCACACTTTAGGTTCCATCCTGTTACTTCCATAGAGAATGTATAAGTTGTTGTTCGATCAGTCTGTCCTGATAGGTAGAGTGTTAGCGCGTGAGGGCGAGATGATGTGAAAGGCACAGGCAAACAGGTGGCAGAATCTCCATCAGTGAGGCCGAGATGAGCGTTTCCTGTGGATGCCACACCCTCAATAACAACTCCTATGAGAAATTGAAAAATAATTATTTTTTCATGTAAAATTTATTTGTCATTTTACTCATTGTTTTTGTTGCAATTGCCTTTTGCTACTTCATATAGCAAGCAAGAGCAATCTATATGGATCTCCCCAAAATCCATACAGAAGAGGCTTTCTAGAATTAATTTTGGGTCCAGGCCCGTACCCAGCTTTTGCTTTGGGGGGTGGGCTGGTGAGGTTCCACAAGTGGAACTTTTGCCTTTATTTTCAATAATTTGAATTTGAAAAGGGGTGGTGGCGAGCAGTAATATGTGGAACTTTTCAATATTTTCCTATTATTTTAAGGGTTTTTTACATTGAATTTTGCAAGGAAAGGTGGCACTTTTTGAAAATTTTCCCTTGTGCGGAAGGAGTGGGGGATGCTACAGTAAATTCTAATTAATAATTGTATATATCTCTTTGATACAGAGATGAGATTAATACATTCATTAATGTATTTTTACATATATATAATATGCTTTGCTTTCACAAGATATTATGATAGTTTGCATGTTCTCTGACTTTAAATCAAAACAGAACATTTTTATCACTTGATAGAAAGTCCATTACCAGGTAGATATTCAATTTTGTCATATGATTATCATGAGTCCATAATCTAATACAAGAACTGCTTCAACTGTTGGCTTATGGTTGAGTGTGAGAAAACGAATTCTAGATTATCTAAACACATAAATAAATCATGATTTCATGGAATGATTACATTCATGAACAGATTTTTCTTTTCAAATCTTGTATTCAATATTTAAAAAGCTTTTGTAAAATTCAAAGACAATCAATTTGAATTTGAACTATTTTGATTGTTTAAGTCAAGGAACAATTGATCATTGAGTCTACATTTGCAACAAATTACCTTTCTGGCAGTAGAATGCATTCAGAATGGTCTTGTCCAGGTCAGAAGGACCACAGGTGCTTAGGTGATGTGTACACCTGGAATTCACCTCTCCAGACATGGTCAGAGTGAAGCCCAAACAGGTGGAGCGTTCCCTGCACCAGGAGCTGCAGACAATGATGTCATCTCCAGTTGGTGGACTAATTATGCTGAAGGGGCAGCTGGCACGTGTGCATGTGAATCCCTCTGCTACAACTATGGTTTTTTTAGATAGAAAAAAAGAGAAGTAATTTTACATCAATAGTATTTCTAGGGTCAGCTTGCACTTTATAGAGTCGAAGAAAATACAAAATACTCCCCAAAAAGTCTAATGATAATTAATTGAATGGAGCTCCAAAATGGGCTATACTATGAATAAGTTGTCTTATAAGTTTCTCAGCTGAAAGGGCAATATGTTTTCATTTACAGTCTTGAAGCAAAGCTGTCAAACTTGATATACCTTGTACTTAAATATTTCATTATGTTGCTTAAATCAAAATAGAGTTACCAAGGTCATAGGTATATGATTCTGAATAAATATCGGCCAGCTCTGTGTCGGTGCAACTTGTTGTTATTGGCCAGCAGTGTGGAGTGGAGTGTGAAAAGTATACAAAAGCTCGGCAGTTAGATGCTTGCAAACACCATAGTCTGCACTGGTCTAAGTTGTCATTAGAACTACCAAGGTTAGGTCTGTCACATTGTCCAGCCCTCCTATGAAACCCTGCAGCTAGAAACCAGAAAATTAACGTTTGTTATGAACATTAGTAGCATGCGTGTGGAAAAATTTCAAGATACCAATTAGATCTAAATGTGATCTATTTGTATACTTTTTAATATTTCTAAAGCTAATTCGTTTCTAAACAACAAATATAGGCTTCTGAATAAGAGTAATAATTTTCTTAGCCCCGACAGGAATCTAAAATAATGTTGTTCCATATATTCTTATTTTGTATATATTCTGCTTAAATCAAGTCATGGCATGGGAGAATTTCTTCATCCACAATATCACCTGGAGAAATTTCTCTACGATAAAGCCCTGTTTA
Organism: Lepidonotus clava; assembly: GCA_936440205.1. NCBI lineage: Eukaryota > Metazoa > Annelida > Polychaeta > Phyllodocida > Polynoidae > Lepidonotus > Lepidonotus clava. The sequence goes on along the minus strand of OW387136.1, from coordinate 973,106 downwards.
CGCAGTATAAAGGCCCCTTACTATATAGTGTGTGTTCATTGTCTACTTGAAAGGCTTTAAGTATTAAAGGGTTCCTTGCATATATATTTTCAAATCATTATTTTTTGTGTGGATAATTTGACTTGAGTAATCTATAAACATTTCAAAAAAAATAAAGTGAACATATTGAGGTATAGGTGAATCATTAAGAAAAGAAAATTAGAATTGGGAATTCCCTTATTTCTTGGCTTTCCAATACTCACCTTGTGATGTCATAATGAAGGGAATTCCACCTAGATATAATTTGGGAAGCCCATATTTATTAATAATCACAGATTACTAAATGTTACCAATAACAGCCCGTATTTGGCCATACGTATGTATTTGATTTTAAAGTACATATTCTTTACCTTTTACGTTTCAAGATGGGGGATTCCCTCTGATGTATGAAAGGGATTCCCCAATGACTCACCGTGTGACATTACAAATTAGGAGGTTTCACTTAAGAAACAAGATTTTCAATGTCGCTTAATTCTGTTCAAATTAGAAAATTCCCTTTAATTTTTCTTAGATACTTAATGCTAGATATGATGGACCTGTTGCACTGATTTCATTGATGAGTAATCATCCTATACTGTGCAAGGTTTCCTTTAAGTATAAGGAGTAAAATACTACTGACCAAGGGTTTCTTCGGAGCTATAGTAACAAGATGGTTGGCTACTGCTATCATAACAGCAACCTCCAAGTTCACAGACCGCTTTACTGACGGTGGAAGTTAGACATGGAATCCTCTCACTTGGAGAACAACCAAATGTATAGGCTGCAAAAGGTATTCAAGCAACATCTATAGATTTAATCAATCCAATATAGGAAGTCTAGGTCATCTTCCTTGACTGTTTTTATTTCATGTGGCGTTACAGCATGTATGGATTTAGGAACTATGCACCAATGAATTTTATTATTTTCTGTAAATCAACACATAATCAAGCTAATACTGTTCAAAGATGTAACCATATTGGCCATATAGCCCCAAAGGTTAGAATTATGTGTGTATGATATTAATCTAAGCACTGCAATAAGATTTTTACATCTTAGTTTAGCTTAATTTCACTAATTAAATTTTCTTTTGGAGGATGGTGAAATAAAATCTGTATTACATATGACTGTTCACAGTTGACTTGAATAGAAGAATAAAGTTGGCTGGCAAAATATCCTTAAAATATACTTATGGTACACAAATACTGTGTGTCATCCTTTACAGGAGAAAGAAATCCTTCTTGCAAAACAAATCAAATACATACTTCGCTGTCCATTAGACACTTCTAAAAGTAAAGTCATGAGGATAAGCAGTGTGGGCTTGAGCTTCATATCCATGTTGTTCTATGTACCTTTTGTGCCCTCTATAGAGATCTACTACACTACAGAACTAGTGTAACAATATGGTGTGGAACGGTCAAGCTCAATAGCCTTAACAATACTTCATGAATAATAATCAGAGTCTCAACAAAGGCTGCAGTCAACAGTCATCTTTCTGAAAGGGAGGATTATTATTATGCTTACAATCATTAGATGTTTTTTCAGTTTTGTTATAAATATCTAAAACTCTTTTGAAAAGTATTCAAAGGTAAATGCGAGTGTCAAGTTTCAATGAGAAAAAACAGACTTTTACACATTAAGAAATAAGATTTCAAATGCCTAGTTTGTTGTTTGATCTGACATGGGGAAAGGGATGAATGTGATGAAGAGATAGCACTCTGACAATACAAAACATGCATTCTTCCCTGTCCATTCAAAACTTAATGTGAGCTTTAGAGCCATATTGTTGTTACTCGTTGCACAATGAATTTCGTAACAACGAAAATCAATTTAACAACATAACATTTCGTTGTTAATTTTATAGTAACAGCAATCGTTTTTGACAATTAAAAAAAAAGCATTTAGAATGTCCTCAATGAGCTGTAACTGTCATTGATCTTTTTCTATTTTTTTCCCTTCATATATCAGTTTACAGAATTAAATTTGATATAGTAGAAACAGAGATATAAAACTGTTGCTGTTACGAAACCTATTGTTGTTACGAAAACAATCTTAAAGTTATCTTAAAGTTATCATTGTTATGAAAATCCATTGTGCAACGGACCACTTATGCCTTTAATATAGGTCTACTGCAGTGTGGCATTATGGTATCAAGCACCCTCTCCCCAAACAGAGCCCAGGCAAGCAGTGATGTAACAAGCACGTTCTGCAACCATACATTTTTGGTTAGTCTGTAACCTGCCCAATTTTCACATAACAGTTACGTTATTTTAGGTAAAGTTGAGACTTACTGAGAAAGAATGTTATAATAACATTATATTTTGGTGAAGTTGAGTCCTTAGTATTAAATAACGTTATAATAACATTATCATAATGTGAAAGGATGTCACAATAACATCACAGTGCAATGCTGCAATTTCAGGTTCTAAAGATATTTCTGGGTGCCATCAAAATAACGTAACAAGAACCAAAGCAGAACTAAGCAGAACGTTATAATAACGTCATATTCTTGCTTGGGAAGGGCCTGATGTGTGTCTGTTGATTTACTGACAGAGCTAAACACTTCATCAGTAAACTTTAGACAATGCTTATACCAAAGTCGGGAGTTTAGGTCTGCGCATGTGTGGTCCTTTGGCTATCGGGGGTCAAGTGTGACCTTTCAGCCTATCAGGACTATCCCAGATTTCTGACAGAGGTCCTGCTTCATTTTCTACAAAAATATAAAAATAATTTCAAAAAACTATTGAAGGGAATTGAAAAGGACCACCAGCGTACCCTGGTGTGAAAATCTTAGGAGCTTGAAATTTTAATTATGTATGAAATATCTTTTATTTCCCACGTAATATCAACTTTCCCACACACATTTGGACAAAATGTGAAAATAAGACATATGTATAGGGAATTCGTGTATATAGGAATGCATATCCACTAGGCGATTTTACCGACGATGGGCGACGGGCAACTAGGAAAATCGGCCGACTCTTATGATCTGCTGTTAGCATGATATATTGAAATGTACAAGTTTGATCTGGATCGGCGGTAAAATCGGCCGACTCTTAGAGTAGATTCAGCCGATTTTAGCACTAATGATCGGCCGACTCTGGAAAAAATCACCTAGTGGGTATGGGGCTTTAATTTTGATGTTTCTATGGGTTGTAACTCTTTCATTTTGGTTGTGACCTATATTTTGTCTTGCTTAATTTGTATTGGAACAGGTCAATAGATGATATTTAACTATGCTTGGTTAGTATATATTTGTTGATTTCTTTACAGAGTGAAGAACGTTTGCCTTTCCATAGAAACCTAGAAATAGTGGAAACTAATTATTTCATGCCCAATATCTTGAAAACGAATATGGTTACCTATAATTTATTTTTGTCATTTTCTATTCCCATAGTGTTGGTCTAATCTCACAAATTGTGTCATAGCTATATGGTCTTTCATTCAGAAACCTGCCAGACAGTCCTTAATCCCTTTAAAATGTTTCCCATTTTTAGAATAGAATAAAAACTGGCACCTTAAACATGAAATGCTGAGACACAGTTCCCTCCACAGTAATGTTCTTCTACTGCCTCCGTCTCAGAGCTAAGGGGGAAATATTTCTAAAGATAGCGACATTTACGAAAGAAAAATGGAAAGTTAATTTTATATATATTCTTTTCTAATTTACACTTGATTTCAAATGTTAAAATACCATTAGATAGAGACAATTCTGCGCTTTCATTTGATATATAATACATTAAACAAAAACCATTTTCAACAAAACTTTTGCCATATTACTGAAACGGCCATTGATAACCCTTCTCTATCCTTAAATGTTAATTATACATATTGTCCTCTCCTTCATGATTATATAATTCCTGATAACTATACCCTGGTAAGCTCAAATTCTAAAGAAATTTTGTAAAAGAAATGTTTTCACACTATTTTGCACTGATGTGGTCGCTGTATACTTTGCTGGTTACCAGGGTTAAGTGTGGTGGTTTTGGTGGAAAATTGTCAAAAAATGAACAAACATGTTTTCGTTACTTATTTCAGCGTAAAGGTCATATTCCACTGTACGGCGTTTTGCTCATGGTGAGCAATTTACGGTTATATACTTGTATCTTTGCTATTACTCGGGAGTTTGGCGGTCATCAAGACGCCGTCGTCTAGCGCAATTTATGTTAACTTCACCCTACTATCTTTATTTACGTGTAGGCACCAAGATTTATGGATTGAGATATGTACAATATTATATCTTTATAAATTGAGGAGCTGAAGCCAGAGGGCACCACCCACAGTCACCAGAGGGGGGTGCCCAGGTGTGTTACCGGTGTTGATAGACCACACACCTGCACCAGCTCCCAAAGACAGGTTGGCCCTGTATATCAAGGATCCTTTTTTCTTTAATAAAGGGTGGTCATCAAGATATGAGTGAGTATGGTTAATAAATAAAAAGAGAGAAAAAAAGACGCCGTCATCTAGCGCAATTTATGTTAACTTGTTTGTTTCACCCTACTATATTTATTTACGTGTAGGCACCAAGATGTATATACAATTCTATAGAATGCTTGCGGTGGCAGAAATCAACATGTTCGTTTCTGAAACGCAAATCACTTGCGGTCGCCAAAAAGATCATCGCAAGTGATCCCCCACCGCGTAGTGGAATATGGCCTTACCTCTTCCTCGGCACCTTCATGATTAGATCCATGAATAGACACCTGCAACAGACAACCTTTTGCCAACATTGCCTTAATTATATGTCCGTCTTAAGCCCATATTCCACTATGCGGTGGGTCACCACTAGCGGTGCTCTTTTTTCCCACCACAAGTAATTCGCTTTTCAGAAACGAACATGTTTGTTTCTGCCACCGCAAGCATTCAATAGAAATTATATAGAATCATTGTAAACTGTTAATATAAAATCATAACAAATTTATAGTAATCATAATATAATCATAAAAATAGTACCCAAAAAAATTTTCAATTCATATATAACAATATAAAATCATTTGTGGTGGTGCCAGCATTGGGTCACCGCAAGCACCACCACTAGTACCACCGCAAGTAATTCCTATATTCCACCTTGCGGTGGCCAGTTTTACTAGCAGTGGGGTAAAAAGTCGCTTGTTAATTGCCCATCGCAAGCATATCACCGCATAATGGAATATGGCCTTTAGTTTGTCTATCTGTGTTTGCCTTGACAACATGTTACTGGGACCGCAAAAGCACCACTTGTGGTAGTTGTACCCAGCAGCAAGTACCAGCAAACGTTATTTTAAGGTACTAAAAATATCCTAGAAAAAATTGTCAATCATGCTACGTGCATTTGTTTCATTGTCTATAAACATGATTTTCAAAAAAGGGGGAGGGTTAAGTACTAAAACCGCATGCATTTTTTCCTTTTCTTTTTTTTTCTTTTCCTTTCCTTCTTTCTTTCTTTCTTTCTTTCTTTTTTTTTTTTTTTTTTTTTATTGGGGAGGGGGGGGGGGGATCAGGATCCCCAGGCCCCCCGAGATCCGCCCCTGATAGCGGAAGAAGTAGTGATCAACTGGACCAAATATTAGCTAACTACACAGACAACAAGTGACAGGAACAAATGTTATCACTTAGCAAAAACTAGTTTATCAGCATTGATCTCCAATTGACACCGAGTTACCTTAACAGATTCCCATTTATAAGCTGCAAAAAAAAGTTGTTTACATCAAACTATGTGCAATGCATTGACTCCAAGTGTAGCCAGCAGAGAATTCTAAAACTAGTAAAATTAAATGTTCAGATTGAAACACATGCAATGGAGCCCAGACCCTAGTGATATTTCCCCGCACTGCCCGTGGTGCCACCTAGTGGACTTGCATTGAGTTTAAGCACCAGATTACCCAGTTTAGGTACGACGTAACTCTCATGTTCTGTGATGTATCTACAACAGAGTCTTCTGCACGTTGGAATTATTTTTTTATATATAACAATTTTCTGTATTATTTTGATGATTTTATAAAGATTCACCTAAGATTTAATGGCATGAGGAAAGAGCCATGTATGTCTTTGAAGTGTGTTCTCTCATCACTGTCTGTTTTTGGTGATTGTTTTTACAAACAGTCTGGATATCTTCCTATATTCTCTTGAAAAAAAGCTGACCTTTTTCTAACTGTAAGCTGGGATGAATTTATTACATTTGTCTACCAAGTCTGATTTCATCGCTTAATATGAATGTTTGTAGACTTCTTATCACAACAGTGAACAGTGGTTTTTAATTATGTTTGGCCTGGAATTGGAGGACAGTATACAGATATGGTTTTCCTTGCCTTGGTGTTTTTTATATTGTTTCTGTTTGGCTGGTTAGTCTGAAGTAGGAATAAAGAGAGCTATACAGTTTTGCCCATTTAGCTTAATCTAGGCTATGAAAATTACATTGCAATCCCAGAACTGGACCATGACTTCCCTGTATCATTTCTTTGGAACATAAGCAAAAACGTTTTAATAATTTTAAACTTACACTTGGTAAATGCTAACGTAGGACCACAGTAGACATTTTGAGGTCATTATCCAAAATCTAACTTCATTCGTGAAAAGAAGGAAAAACTGCCCAAAACACAAATGGAACCTTTACCTTCTGTTGTTGGACTAATATGATGTTTTTACTCATTTCCTTTCTTTTTCATATTTTTTTTTACTAATTTTGCTATGATCTAATTTCAGTATGTTTTTCAGATGGTCAAGTAAAACAAAGTCTACACATACTGATTTACATATATATTACTGACCCAGTGCACAAATTGAACATTTTAACTAAAATAATAGGTCAATCCTGACACCCATTCAAGCTTACATTTCAATAGCCTAAAGTTTTTATTTCTCAGATTGTATACCACTAGATTTGGTCAGACGGCTGTATGGGAGTATCTCGACTTCCTGGTCTTCATACCACCTCACCTGTGACTGAATCACGACCATCACGACAACCTGTTCACTCTTAAGGGCCATACCTACTAGGTGATTTTGCCTGAGTCGGCCGACGGATCAGCGTTGAAATCAGCCAATTCTGCCTTAAGAATCTGCCGATTTAAGTGACGATTCAGATCAAACATGCACATTTCAATATACTGTACTGACAGGGGATCATAAGAATCGGTTGATTCTCCTAGTCACCCCTCGGCCATCACTGGTAAAATCGCCTAGTGGGTGTGGGGCTTTAATTCCCAAAATAAGAGAGACTCAGCTGGCAGACTTCGGACTGTATGCCTGTATAGCAGATTACCCAGGATGGCCCTGTCAGTGTGTCTCAGGAGGATACTTTGTTTCTGCACCCTCTGCATCATCTCATGTGAACTGGTTTTGGCAGGTAAAACCAATTAAGATTTATCAAAACAGTTCTATGCATATTGGCTGAACTTAAAAGAAATATATACTTAAAATGTATTCAACATGTCCTGATATATAATGTTAGGAGCCATGTTTAAAATGTAAAACTTCATGTGCTCTCATTATGAAAAACGAAGATACCTTTATTGTTGGGTATCTAAACGATAGCTGCAGCACTATTTTGTTGTATAATTCAGGATCATGTGTATATCCAACAAGGAACTGTATTCCATACAATGTTTCTTTGATTCATAGTTATTTGTTGTTTGTATACTAAATGAATGATGTGAGTCATGGTGAGCGTGGATTTATGGTTGTGAATATTAATATAAGAAGGCCGGCGGGGGTACTAAGCGGGTGCCTGTATGACCCCTAGGGGATCATCATGTTCCTCAGGCTTCATCATTGGTACATACAATCCCCGTGGGTTGTAGAGGCAACCGAGGATGACCCCTGAAGGTATTCTATATTTTATCACCCAAACAGTATTACAAAGCTCTTGAAAATACTGAAAATTAGGGGCAGTACTGCACAAAGGTAGAGAGTTATTCACTTTGCGCATGAAATTAGTTGTATAGAGATATTATGAAGAGAATGTTACCAGTTGTAAATAAGGGAATTAAAGAAAGTATTCCAAATTACAGGAATTTTTATGTCATATAGTATAAAAGTAGCATGAGCTGCTGGTAGGTGTAAATATACCTGTCGCACAATAACAGACAGGGTGCATCTCCCAGCGAGTGTCGATGCTCGGGAAAAATCAATACCAGACTGCTATATATTGGGTAAAACCTCTGGGTACAGCAGAGAGCACTATTACGTTTGGACAGACACGAGTCTTAAGGATTCGAAGGGGTTTAGATAGCTATATGTAAAAGAGGACATCTGGTGATTGTTGAAGGAACTACTGTGTTGAGAGCGGATGTAGGAGGGGGAGGACTCTTAGGAGAAAGCTTACTCTTCGCCAATTGGACTTGTGACCCTAGGAATATTAACCACCATTACACTGGCTTTGTACGCATCTAAGTGATCCACCAAATAAACCTGACTTACAGCCAAGCGTTGTTCGCATTGTGGAAATGAGCGCCCATCTCGTGAACTTACCTACCACCTGACTAGCAATTACGGAAGGAGTAATAAAGGCAGAAACGTTAATATTATAAAAAGTTCCCCAATTATTAATCAACCGCATAATAAACAACTAGCGTTCAATACATACAGCCTATCAATACATACTGACCCTCATAACGCACCATGTATCAGTGGTGTGGGTGATAAAATTAATGTCATCACTTACAGGTCATTTTTATGAGATAAAAAGAACAGACAAGGAATAGGTGGCATACCAACCCAGGCAAGAAGAGACGTAACAGAACCGTTCTGCGACCATACTATTTTGGTCGGTTTATAACCCACATAAAACTACATAACGGTTACGTGATTTTAGGGGGATGTCATGACATCCCATAAAAAGAATGTTATAATAACGTCAGGTTAGAACCCCCTTACAATGTAACATCACAGTGACGTGCCAATCAGGTCTGGTTGAGACATAACTCAAGCAGTACGTAACTGATACAAACTAATTATGTATGGTTATGACCAAACCTAAAAAGAATGTAGTTATGACGTGTTGATTAGGTGACATAGAGACCTAACTGAAAAAGTACATAACTGATACGTACTGACTGAGTGAAGTTGTAACCAAACCTAAAGAGACGTTCTTGTTACATTAGATTTCGAAGTTGTAGCGACGTCTATTTGATGGCTCCCAGAAACGTCGCTGCGACCAAAATTGTGATGTCTTTGTGACATTCTAATTAGGTTAGGTCTTAACTACACCTTAACAGTACATCAAAAGAATGTTGTGTTTAGGTTGGTCTGAACCATACCTAATGATGATGTCACAGTGACGTTCTTTTAAGGTAAGGTTTCAACCCTACCTAATTGTGACATCACAGTGACGTTGTGCTTAGGTTCAGTCTTGACCTCACCTAATCACCATGTCTCAGTGACGTTCTGGTTAGGTTAAGTCACAACTTAACTAAATCAGAACGTCACAAGTACCTTGTTTCCTAGTCTAGCCATTACAATTGATAGTACTGTTTTTCAACACCAGGAGACAGTGCAATACCATTTAAGTTGAGAAAAGGCTAAAGTTCAAGGTTTTGTGGTTTATATCACTATTTTTCAAATATGTTTAAATGCTGCTGAAACACTATTCTTTATGAAATATCAAACTATCTTCTAGAAATGTATTTATAGTTTAGTTTAATTGTTTTGGCTGAAATAAATGACCAGTACCATGAAAACACCTTTTTCAATCTTTCACAATGGGATACTGAGTGGGTCTGTCCACTGGCCTGATATCTGACATTTGCCAGCTATAGAAAGGGCCTGGGTACACAAGTACTTACTTAAAAGGCCCCAAGTCACTGTGACCAAAGCCGGAAACCAAGATTTCTTGTCTTGGGAAAGTTAAAGCACGATGCATATTGTAATGTTTGGTCATAGGTGGGTCACAAAATAACCTCAACAGAACCTGTCACAAAATAACCTTATTGGAATATAATTTGGGTTACAATATGATTTTATAATCATGTCGCCAGTATGTTATGGTGCAACGTCGCAGCAGTAGATTCTAATCCACATAATCATTCTTTGAAAGTTGCAATGTGACGTCGCAGAAACACGTACCAAGAACGTCATTTTGTGACGTCGCAGTAACACGTGATAAGAATGTAATTTTGCGACGTCGCATTGGAAGTCTCAGAGACGTGATTGGGAGCCATCAAATCTACGTCTATAGAATGTCGAAATGTGACGTAACAAGAACCAAAGAATGACGTCACAATAACATTATTATAACGTCGCATTCTTGCCTGGGAAGGGTTAAGGTTCCGTACATATGTTGCTGGTGCGTATTTTCTATATGGGGTATGCAGAGGCTATCCGGAAATCAATATATATTAAAAACGCGTAGCCTTTGCATACCTTATAAGGAAAAAATCACAGATGCAACTCAGGTATGCAAAGGCACCTTGGAAACTGTGGTTGAATGTGTTATTTCCATTTGAAGATGGTATTATTGGGCCACTTTTTTAAGTGATGTATATTTGTTTCTCAGGGAGCTGCCTCAAAAGTGGACTTACTGATGGTGGCGGTTCAGCCAGTGCTGTCAATGGAGACAATGTTTTAGGTTGTATAGCAAACTGTTCATCCCCTGAATCACAGACACATGTAATCAGGAGGTATGGAACCAGTGTTGCTGATGAGGTAGGCATAGTTGTCTCTATATTTTTTTAATTGATCTGTGGCATATGAAAATATGATATATGTTCAACCTTGTCATAACATGGTATTCACAAGTTTCAACAAAAATAGTTTAGCATCATTGACATGCTGGCAGGAACAACCGTTACTCCCATATCTATGACATGAATTATATTATGCTGTCACAACCTAACCGATTTAAGCATTATACTTTTATCTTTATCAATGTCTTCACCAATTTTTCACCAGGTTAGATATAACTATGTACCTTTTACAAGGCAAAGAAGTAAAAGATTAAAAACAAAATTGGCGGTTTTTTATTATCAATTTTTACCGAGAACCTTTAATTCTGACAGTTTATCCTAGGTTAAGCTTTCAATCAACATAGGCAAATATCTACCACCTTGCAGGCCACAAAACCTCGGTCACACCTGTTTAGATGTGAAAAAGAGATATTCCAATGAAATACTTAAAATATTATGGTGTCAAAAATATAATCGATATTCATATACAAGGCTGGCTCTCAAGAGAAATAGCACAGTCCAGTTCATGCTATGGAGATGTATAGCCCAGCATATTGTCTGCATACATTTATATTAAAATGAAATCTCTTATTAATCCTTTTATTCCTGATTTGGGCACTATTTAAGCAGAATTAGGTTGTCCCACAAAACTGGAACTGTGTGGCAACAAAGATTACCTTAAAAGTAAAGGATATTCTGCAAACCTACTGAATATACGCGTGGATTATGGTCAACTTTCACAATTTCCATTTCTAATAATCAGTATTATAAACAAATTCAAAATAATGCTAATACATTTTAAAACTTTATTTCAGACAAAGGTGTTCATTGAAAACACCTGTGATGTCCCAGTAGATGTAATATTAGTTCTTCTCTCTGATGTGTACACCGATTGGACCCTCAATTTATCCCATCCAAAAACCAATATCAACATTCAGCGTGTATATGTAAGTTAACTAATTACAGTTAATATTGATATTTCATGTATGAAGCCAGCTAACAGTATATCTGTTATAATGAAGCTGATTCGGATAGTTTGACTAAACATCATAAGAACAATTCCCCATTACTAAATAATAACTACAACAAACAACTAGCGTTAAGTGTAATTGAAATATCTCATTATAAGAAACCATATTTATTTTTTTGTCAAATGATAAAACCTAGAAACATGTGATATTAAATTACCGTCTTGCAGCATCAAGTCCATTTTTGGATTTTTTTTTGGAAATAACGCAGTTGCAATATCATTTATGTTGAAAACATAATGATAAGAGAATGCCTTACTATAGATATATCTTACTAGTTTAGGTTCTAAACACTTGTTTTAACAGTGTACCCTACCTCTGTCTTAATATTGTGATGAATTGTCCATTCATCTTTTGTTTTACGAAAGACGAAGCATAGAAATTGCGTGTAATTCAATAGCAATGTGACATGATCAAATAATGTGGTAATTGCCAGCTAATGATAAAATATGTAATGGAACAAAATGGGTATGAGAATGGTACAAAATCTATAATTGAGTACAAAAAGCACGAAAAACGGTAGTGACCGGAAATGATGTCATGAAAGTCATGTAATCAAAGTGACAAATCAGAGTAGACCTGTAAACTATAAAAAGGGGTGTTATGGCCTAAAATAAAAAGTTCCTTCTTGGTACTCATTGCGTTCACAAGCCTCTCCTTTGACATGTCCTGCCTACCAGCCAACCTAAGTTGGAGATCCCTACAAGTAGAAGTTAATAGACTAATTAGTGCCCCTGAATTCTACAAAAGTTACCCTTAGTAAGAAAGCCTGAAGATAGCCAGAAAGACTGCAGTAGTATGAAACTGCAGGAAAGCCCAAAGGACCGGCATGGTATGAAAGCCTGAAATACTGAGTCACCAGCCAGGAACAACAGGAACGAAGGTGCGGTCAGCTCGGTGCTATGCTACCACTCTTTAATCATGGGTGGTAACCCAACTTCCTGGTCAGAAGGACTGGCAGACACCCGACCCGAATGCACGAGATTGGCCAAGAAGACATTGTCTCTCTGCCCGTGAGGCCCGAATCCTGGCCACCCCCCCCCCCCCACCCCACCCTTCCAAAAAGAATTCCACCATACATCACATCCATCCACCCTCATGCGTGAGGCACAACTTCCCCGACCATACACGTCAGCCTTCTGCCCAAGTTCTCAATCTGCCAAAGACAGAGAAAGACTCCCGACTCCCCGAAGAATATCACAATATGTAGCAATCCTTTCAAATTATTCCATCATGTGTTATATTTGGAACAGATACATATCTGATGTATTATCATTTATCTACCTATTCCTTATCCCTTGTGATTTTAGTTTTCACTAAACCAACTGTGAACATGACAAATAGAAAAGATAGTTCAAAAGCTCTATTAAGGGCAATGGCGCCATTATAGATCTAAAGTTGAGATTTTGTTAAAACTCAGAGAAATACCAGATAAATATGTTTAGAGTCCAAAAATGGAAAAAAATTAGGGGGTCACCATGCTAACTTTTTATCTACAGGTGGAATAATATGTGCATAATTCCTTGAAAACTAAGGTTTTGTAGAGCTATATTCATAGGTACAATTTTCATGAAAACTTTCACACTAATCCTCAAATAAACAATCTAAACACTCAAATCTAAAGCTAAGACACATGTTCACAGATTTTATGCATGGCCTGGAAAGAATATGTTTTTTTTCACTGCATTTCGATCTATTTTCCTTACAAAACAATTTTGTAAAAAAAATAAATTTCTGACAAGAAAGTCCACACACAAAAAATCAAAGTTGAAAAATCAACAAAAATGACACATAATGTGCATTGTACTGTTAGCTTTCATTTTCAACAAAGAAAATGTGGGGTCACCGCATGAATTTAGCCAGAAAAATTGATTATCTATCTGCAAGTCTGGAAGAAGCCCACCAGGTCTATTTATTTTAATGGTCCTTAAACCTATCAAAATACAAAATATCCTGAAGTATTATATTCAAATATTGTTCCCTACATCATAAGGATTATGTTACTGCTTACTTTGTGAAGATTGGATAGATATTAACAAAGTTATACCCATTAATGCACTGCCCCCTCTCCACCTCCCAGAGGTAGCAGGCAGAGCCACTGATGGTCATGCTTCACTGCACACCCATACCTGCAGGCTGCGCGGCCAAGGTGCGCATCAACAAATAGCGCGATTGTCTTTAAAGATCTTTGGATGGAATGCATTATTGCATCTAGAAACCATTCGAAGATGCTCTGCATTAAACTATGTCATGAAGAAGCTGAATTTACAAATTTTGTCTCTCCAACATGGTCCAGGTGCGGGAGCCAGGGGCCGTCCAGGAATTCTAGAAAGGATATTGCAAAAATATATCTTAACCTGTAAACTACATAAAACATAAAAAGACTGTCAAAAGGGTTAGATAGCCAGACTAATTATTATAGAATGGAAAGATTGACTAAACAGAACGATGTTTCATTATATATGTGTTATGTTTCTTTGCCTTTGATCCAGGTAAATATGACAAACTGTACAAACAATGGACTGTCATCCATGGGTGTGCAAGGCACGTGCTTTAATTTTTCACAAAGCTATATGATCCCTTTTAACAAAGAAGATACAGCACAAATTGAATCATTAATGCATTTATTTCGGAAAATCACCGAAACCCCAGTTTTATCAATCAACCAGGGCAAAGGAGTTGCCATGTGGAATCTAACAGTTGGAAAAACATGCTGCCCTGAAAGTCCTGACAGTAGCACAATGTCCCTTACACCAACAACACCAATTGAAACTCCTAGTCCAGCCTCGTCAAATTCAATTATAAGTACAATGGCCATGTCTGAACAGGATAGCAGCATTATCAGTACTGGAGGCACAAGCACTTTTATGGCACAAGGGGGTCAGACCAGCAGTCCTCCCCCTGTGTCCACTTCAACCTCTCCCAGTCCTGCCGGTTCTAATGATGAGAAAATCAAAAGCGGTGGTAAGTTTTATACACTTTTCAAGAAGCACAAAGTATCATCGGAAATTGAACACTGATTTCAAATTTCTAAGGTGATAAAGACCAGCTCCGTATATATATATATATATATATATATATATATATATATATATATATATATATAAAGTGTCTATCTAACATATACACTGTTAATTTGTCAGCAATATTTCAATCATCTGTCTTGCTGCCTGTTTATTTTAAGTTCTTGAGAACAATGGCGCCATTTTCCAGATATCCCAAAAAATGAATGTTCTTTAATTCTACTCATATTATTTCTTATAAATTTAAACTTTATAATATAGAGGCAATACTGAAATGAAATAGAAAATTGGCTTATGGAACGGTTCTAATGATAAGAGTGGTGAAACTATCTAATATTTCAAAAGTTTTGCTAACATTTACTAAAAAATACTAAAAATGAATTTGACAATAGAAAATGCATATATCATTCTGTCTTTGTTTTAATTTAGGTTGTATAAAGTTGAATTATGCATCCAAATTAATGTAAGGACCAACATAGTATATTCAAAATACTTTTAAGTAGATAATTATTTTATGGAATTTCTCAGAAGACAAGTACTTTCATTTTAAGCTGTTTTTAGGTTTCTAAATGGGTGATCAGCTTCCCTGTCCAGATTAGCATGGTATTGGTATATATGATACGCTTCATCTGTTTGTATGTGATACAAGCTTTGGTAGCTAGTTTAGTTTTTCTAACAAGAAATACATAATAAACTATCCAATTTCACGAAATCCTTTCTCTCTCAATTTTCAAAATGTTAACACCATTATCCTTAGCATCAGGTTGGCTGTCACCCCCCTGCTGCCAAATTTCCAAGAGGACAGATGATTCTTTCTTGCACTGTAATATCTATAAAGCTTGTGTAGTTCAAAAAATCCATTTTTGAAACATGAGTTGGTCAAGCATGTTGATATATAGACCTTGTGCAGACGTGGTCACGTGACCAGTTTTTGGTGATCACCATGTGCTCATCACAACCATGCGGCAATAAAAAATGTCCAGAATGTATGACCTATTATCAGATTATATCTAAGAATGATTGAGATTGTACCTGTATTTATCATATTGATTAAAGTTGAATTCCTAATTCTTTTTAAATTCAAATTCAAATCAGATTTAAAATGTGTTGCTGTCATAACCCCAAAGAAAGTCTGATGTAAACAAAATTTAATGAGAGAATAAGTTTGCCTTTCCCCCCATTTAACACTAATTGTTTTGTAATCATTAATTCTGATTTAAGGTGATAAGAAAAGTGCTGACAACCTGCCCATAGTGATTGGATTGGTGGTCCTGTCTGTGGTCCTCTTATCTCTGTCGATTGGTTTTGGCTGCTGCATTTTCTGTCGCAAGAAGAAAGCTGCTCTTGTCCGAGGATCGACTCAGGCTGAACCCAACATCTACGTGGAGTCACCTAACACACCTGAATCAAACGATAATGGTGTTACTAGAGACGAGCCTGCTCCTGATGAGGTCGAGTATGAAGAGGCTGCGACTGTTATTCCTCCTGTTAGACCCCCGAGGAACATACAACCATGATTGAACACTTTGCAAGTGTAATTTGATGATTCATATAGACACATTCAAACATGTATTACAATATCACTAATCAGTGCTATTCATTTGGCTACTTCTACCAACTATCTTTCATTATGAGGTATATTCAAACAGAAACCTGGGATATGAAAAAGATCATTCTATTCTCTCTCCTACACACTACAAGGTTTCTATGCCCAAAAATTCAGGAACCATATAGCTGACATACCCTATACATGAATTATGATACTTTCTAAATAAGATAAATATATAAAAATGTTTGACAAAATATGTACATGTGTGAGATACACCTGATGAGGTGATCTACTATAACCATATAAAAATGCTGCTTCATAGGATAAATTATTTATAGATTGGAATTATATCCATACACCTTCCCTATACCCCTATCCCACAAACCAACCAGCAACCTACTTCCGACGCCCACCCCTATACACAGAGTGTGTAGCAAATGGTTGATTAAAAAAAATGTTAAAAATGGACAGTCAGACCTACAGCTCACCTGGGTGTAGCCCCTGCTGCTACCAGCAGGCATTGACCAATGAGAATCTGTGTATTCCACCATAACACCAGTGGCATGTTTTCTGACCAATAAAAAATCAAAGATTGGTATTACAAGCCCATCGCACTTTGGGTATATCCAGGGGTTGGACAAGGGTTAGACAAAATAGACATATAAACCATCTTTGTCTCCAAGACTTGGGATTACTTAAATAAGCAAGAATGGTGTTTTTCTATATCCCCAAGTACTGCTAAAACATTATCATTTCTTTGATTTTATCAATTGACAAATTTTCAGGTTTGCTGGCCAATCAAAATACAGTATTTCAGGGCAAAATAGGGTTGGACATTATAGGTTTGACTGACAAGCTTTACCATTGGTTCCTATGGGGAAAATTCCCAAATGTAAGGTCACGTCTTAGAAATATTAGGCCCAAAATTGTTTTGGTTAATTTTGTATTGTGCAAATCTCCCCAGGGAATAAGCACAGTAGCAATTTTGATAATATTTCATGGTAAACTTTGTTGTTGGTATAAACTGGGATGGGAATACTGGCACAGCTGGGAAAACCTTTTCACTGAACTGACACAGTAGCAGTCTTGTTAATTTGTAGTCCCATCTACATATAAACCTAAGGTGTGGTTGAATCATTAAAATTCATGGCTTGTTCTTTTTTGTAAAAAAAAACAAAAATTCTACTTTACTCAAGAAAGTTAACAATGCTATGATAATAGATAATTTCAAGATACCTTTCATTAAATACTTACATCCTCCTGATGGAAACTTCATTCCTTTGAACATTTGCTATCATTCAGCTTAGTTTTGTACATTATCATTTGCAAGTTTGTATATCATAGTTTTTAGTTTTTCCATGTATCAACAAACTAAAATTAACACTGGCTTAGACAAACTCTGAGAGACTTGCAAACCACAGCATGTTTGGGTTTTCATATTAAGGATAAATAAGGGGTCTCAGGGCCATAGGCTGCATGACGGTACATGCAAAATCAACCATGGCAATTACATTAAAACATATTATACATCATATGAAAGCTCATAATTTTATCTATCTGACTATATAAGTTTAAATAAAATTAGACAAGAATTATAGAAATTAATAATTTAAAACTGATTTCCTCAGATTTATTTTTCAAACATCAATATCTCAGTAACCACGCAAGATATATATAGTACTGACCTCGGTGAGATATGAATCTAGTTATTCCCTGGGTGACACAGGGTCGAGGGACTACGCTACGCTACGTCCCTAGGTGACACAGGGTCGAGGGACTACGCTACGCTACGTCCCTCGACCCTGTGTCACCCAGGGAATAACTAGATTCATATCTCACCGAGGTCTGTACTGGATTTATTTCTACCCCTATGAATATATAAATCCACGGGAATATAATATGGGTCCTATTCTCATAATTACATACTTTAAATTGTGAAAATTGATGCAGTAACAGCAGAGATATTAACATATAAGAGTTACGACAAAAAGTAAACAAACAGTGAAATTTTGTGACGTAAGAATGTAACCTAGCGACGTGACCTAGCGACATGACCCAGATATTCCAGTGGTGCACTCTGATTGGCTGAGAGGATTAGGGGGCGTGGCCTAACAAAAGTTATTCCCCTGGATCACTACAATCCTATTGGTTTAGCTTAGAAAAGGGGGCGTGGCTTTGGTTTCCTTGGTTTTCCAGGGGAATAACTTTTTGTTATTCCCCTGGGTACCGTAGTTAACAGTTTAAACCAAGGGAATATCATTTTTGTTATTCCCCTGGATGAATAATGCGATGCTTAAATAGGAAATGTACAGACACTACGCCATTAGGGGTGAAATAAATGAGCCTGAAATTTTGAATATATATTCCTGATGTTCCTCTCCAGGGAAGCATGTCTCAAAATGTTGATTGTGGTCTTAGATTTCATTTTAAGACAAAAAACGGGTAATTTTTTCTTATTTTTTAATACATTATTTTCTAGATTCAATAAAAACTAGGACCTAATTCTAAATTCTGAGACACCATTCCCTCCCAATGTATCCTGAGAATACTTATTTCAAATTTCAAGGCTCTATGTCAAATACTAACTTAAATATTCATTTGAAAAAAATACTCATGAAAATTCACATTTTTGTTTTTATCAAAATTTATTTTAGTGAATTTTCATCTCTTACACATGGTCTTTACATCCCCAGAAACCTTACACACTCAACTTTCAAATGTTCTACATTATATCTGTGAATGCTTAAAAATGAATTTATGATCCATTAACGAGTCCACACATACTGAATCCCGCACCGAGACCCCTTATCTATCCTTAACAAATTTATTTGTATTAAACATTGAAGTTGTGATTAAGAATACATTGAGAAAATCATATGTCAAGTAACATTATCAATAAATAAAAATTGGTACTGCGTTTAAGACAATATCATTGGTCAAATTGCCAAGCTGTTATTTTACTGAAGTTGTAAGATTAAACGTTGTTGAAATAAGCTGGAACGCATTATGTGTATTAATAATTATTAATGTTGTAATCATGGCTTGCTATCATTGGATTGAGTTAAGGCCATATTGCACTGAAGTCCAGTGCAAAAGAATTATTATACTCTTTAGAAATTAATAGTAATTATTGTAAGCTCGTCGGTACTGGCAAGGGTACATGGCTTATTGTAAGCTCGTCGGTACTGGCAAGGGTACATAGAAACAAGTAACGCTAATACGTAAGCTGGGCGCCGAGCATAGCCACTGTCCTGTGGCCTAGGTATAGTATATGGAGTTGTTGTGAATGATGACGCCCTCACGCGGAAAAGATTGTAACTGAGTTAGTTTGCTCTTCTACAGGTACGAAAGGGACGCTAGTGCAATAGGAAAGACTGTTAGGGAGCGTTATGAGTTCGGTGTACGAAATACCCAGTTTAAGAGTAATATGGGATCAAGGGCCTTGTCATCTACGATAGCTTTTACGTAGAATTAGAAATAGAATTAGTTTAATGTAAGTAAGAATGAGAAGTATGAAAGATAGAGGGAACACTGTTATAGGTGTTAGAATATATGCGTATAGCGCCAAGCCTTTGGCTGGCGCTATATAAGCAGTATGAAACTTAGGATAGACGAGCAGACCAAGATAGACTTCAATCAGAATACATGGGAGCAATAGTCTAACAGGCGGATCATGACGGGTAGTGCCGAGACTGTTGTAACTGTTACGATTAGGTGATAGTAAGGATTGGGACGGCTTAGGCTTAGCCTTACGGACGGAGTACTGGACGTGACGGAGACTCTACTGATGGTCTCCGGCACCGGTAGACAGGAGGTGACTCTCTCAACAGTTGTGGAGTGTATAGACCTTAAGAAAGGGGAAGCTTAACCGTAGCTATATCTAGTTGGAACGTTACTGATGTCATTAGCATTGTGAGATGGAAAGCATGCCCTGTATGGATGGAAGAACTATGTACTTGTATCTTCAGAATGTCTACATGGATATAATAAAATTACCTCTTGCCAAGCGCATGTTCTTTGTATAGGAATGAGCCCCTTTACTTAGAATCTCTACCACTGAAGAACGAACGAATATCCAGGATAAAGATCGACCTTGATTAAGAATGAAAGCTAGCTAATACAACGAATAATAATGAAGAACTCCCCTTAACTTCGAATAATGAACATTTATTAACATCTTTCAAGTAGTAACAATGTAAGCGACATGCGATAAATACCACGAAGTCTAAAGAACAACTCAACATACTCACATAAGATCAATATTAAGGAAACATCATCGGAATTAACTAAAGATAAAATAACACCAGTCTAGCTCAATATTCCACTATGCGGTATTTGCTTCCAGCACCATGAAAAAAAAACACAAGCAAACTGCTGCAAACTTGTTTGTTGTAGGGTGCCGCAAGGTGAAATATAGGTGCTTGCGGCACCTGCTTGCAGCACCTGCTTGCGGCACCTGCTATTGTTTATAGGATTTCTATGGACTGCTTGCCGGGGATACCACCCTAAAATTGGCGACCACAAAATGTTACCTACTGCATAGTGGAATATGGCCTTAAAGCATGCTTTGCAGCCCCTACTTCTGATTGCTATTGGATGACCACCAATTGGGGTATATTTTGGAGATGCTTATTGACTGGCCATATGTGCCACTACTAATTTTTCAATATTTTCCTCGTTAGGACTATTGTTTTCGCCAAAAAATGTAGAAGAACATTTGAGTTATCCTTGAGTGTCCATCCAACCCATTTAGATCGTACAAATCGAGAGTTCCACCCATCTTTTTACATATTGACTTTCCGAAGTCTGGCAGAGAATCGAGATGCAGTCATATACTACATGACAATGGTCAAATTTGAAATTGCAAGTTCCTTGAAGAAAACATTAGAAGTTCATACTTTTGGCATACTTATTTTCATTTTATACGTCTAAACATTTTCAGTTTTGTTTTATAAAGTGGGAGTGGGCAGAAGATCGGTTAAGATGAGCCTATTAGACAAAATAAAAACTATTTTTAGAAAATACGTTGCAGTATTCAGAAAAAGCCCTTAAGAAAACCAGATTTTGCTATTTCTTTAATTCTAATATTTCCTTTGATATGTCTGTGACGTCACGCATGGGCAGATGCACTGTTTATTGTGCTCCAAATGCAGGCAGGTGCCAGCCAGTAAAATTAAGACAAATATCCATAAAAATGTAAGTTATAAACAGATATATAAAATTCTCTATCTAGTCAGGCTCAAGATATTACATGATATTACAAACACTGGACCCTCTCTTTAATGTGGTTTAGTCTATGTGCATTTGATTTTTTAAAAAAGGAATCAAAGGTACAGGTATAGCCAGTTCTTATAGTCTTTGGCCCATGGTGGCCTTTAAGGTAAATATGGGTGTCAGGGATGATTTCTTAAAAATCATGAATATCAGAATGAAAAGAATTGATTGTATTGCAACTTTAGTGGGAGAGGAATTAAAATCGTGTATGACGATCTCCTAACCCTGGATAAAAATGAATCTAAAAGAAAAGAAGCTCTATCATAAAATTGAGTTGTTTAGTCTTTTTAGTTTGACAATTACACTGCCAAAAAAAGACATCGCTATAGTCCGTCACAGAATAACCACAAAATGTGTTATGTACAAAACTTCGATCCAAAAGATATATCAGTTTTCACTGCTGTGCTGTTGTAAGGTAGATATGTTAGAAAATATATGACGATAGGTTGTCAAATATAGTGGAGTAAGCGGTTTTTCTTCATTTTCTCGTAGTAGATTTCCTCAACCCAGTCTATGACTTTTTCCCTTGTTCTTTTGAAATATACCCTCCTGACCCCGTTTCCATTTCCGCCTCCGCCCCTGAATAAGATTAGAGTTTTGGGGTGTAACTGGGAAGCTGTAAATTTAGACAAAATCCACTTATTTAGATCCAGTTATTTAGAGGAGAGGAGAGAACCCTTTTGGCCTATACAAAGCCTTAACTAGTGGCAGGACGGGTCAACGCCGCTGACCCGTGAGGAGGTTTAATATGACGGGTACAAATAGACCTGACTGGTTCCAGGTCAGTAACAGCATTTACAGCTTTTACACCAGGAAATAAGATAGCCTTAGTTTGTTTAACATTTATAGTTACTCTATTTAATTTACACCATTCAAAAAATCTTACTACATCTTGCTGAAAATCATGTTTGTCTAAAAACGGGAGTTTCTTGTGAGATCTCCTGGTACAGTACTGTATCGTCTGCATACAATAAAACTTTGCACCTTTTACACACATCAACAATATCGTTCACATAGCACAAAGGCCCTAAAATCGAGCCCTGCGGTACCCCACAGCCAGTATGTCATTTATTTGAGGTTTCATTATTAATTTGTGTAATTTGGGATCGGCCTGACAAGTAATTTTGAATCCAGATCATAACTTTTCCTAAATTTCCCATAGATTTTAATTTGGTATAAATTTATAAATGCATCAAGGGATAAAAATACTATTTTCAAAACCAGTGAGGATATACCTTTTATCACCCGTACCATCGAGGAGCAGTGCATAGAACGAGTTAGCGTATGTAGTTCTTGCATGATCAAAGAAAATGTATTTCGATGGCAAATCTTTAATATTGAGTCAAAAATTCTGAAATTCAGTTTGACAAGACCTAAAATATGAAAGAAAAATATGGGACAATCAAACAAATTTTAGAATTTGTTTTTCTTGAGTGCGTATGAATATGGGTCCTACTCTGTGAACAGGTCGTTGCATTACACATGATGTTCTTTTCAGGAAGAACGGGTGCAGTGCATGTTTTGCAAAATCTGTGGTTATTTGGCTTTTGTTTGGGTGATAAAATACAGAAGGCCCTTAGGGGCTGTCTGAGGGATGCTGGACGAACCGCCGGTGGGCCGGACAGCCCAAGGGTCTTATTATATTAGTATACCAGATGACTTATATATTGCTATTTTGTTGATTTCCGCAACCAAGTCATCTAGAGCTATCGGTTTCAAGGTGTGAAGACCATCAGGTATATGTTTATTACTATTTATATATGGGAGTACTATATTGCTGAGCATTACCTAGCTTCCGATCCAATTCACCGCCAATATTGGCAAAAAAGTCGTTTATGTGATTTGGTAACTGATCCAGATATCTTTGCAGTTTGAGTTTCTTTTAATGTTATTTTTTTTAATGTGAGTAGTACACTTCATCCCTCCTGGAGGTTCTCACTAAGGTAGCTCGGATAGGTCTGTTTCTTCGTCTATTAAATGGGCCCGCTCGATGGATCTGGTCAGTTTCAGTTTTCAGGACTTGGATACCTGTATCGTTGAAGATTTGATGTACAATTCCTTTCATATTTTCATTTCGGTTTTAATTTCCTGTGTGTGTGTTTACCTAAAGTATTCCCTCTTTCCTTCAGTAATGCCCATAATTAAGGAATTTCTGCCACAAGTTTGCTGATGTTTTCACCAATTTCCCTAAGGTCTTCAGGTATCTTCTTTTCAGATTCCGCATTTGCCAATAAGACATTTAATATCTCATCGACGGTCATATGCTGAAAATCAACTACAGCGTCTTCTTCATCTTCTATTTCAGGCGGTAAGGGGGTGGATTCATCCAATTAGTAACTCCATCTAGTTATCTTTCTATGTCGCATTTGTTCCTCGGGTACATTGAGTCTTGCCAACAACATGTAAAAGTACTGTTTTTCAAAGCCAAATATAAGAACACTTATTATTGAACGTCCAATTATTATTCATATTATTTCATTGTATATATATTAACCATTCGATCATCAATCAAATTATATGTCATTACAAAAAGGATATGTATTTCTATGTTTCATCTCAATCACTGTAATATCTGGAAGAACAGATTTATCTGAAGAAATTCAATAGAAATATTTAAAAAAAAAAGAATTTGTATCATTGTTGCTTTTGGTTTCGAATCATTTGCAGTACTTGTTTCCCTGCTGCGTGTATTTCTGAGGGTTGACATTTTAAGTATTTACCTGTTGCAGAAGTACGGTACCTTACTTCACTGTTCTGCGTAGTAACCGTGTATGTATATAACTTGTCACTGATCACTTTCATAGAGAAACTTATTTTCCTGGATTTTCACTTGATAATCTGGGGATTTCACTTGATAATCTGAGGATTTGCACTTGTATGCTTACAAGTTATCTAAGGTAAATTCCCCCTGTGCAGTGTACACGCGTCTTACTCAGTACTAATCTTTAAGCTGCGTCCCCACCTGGGCGACTAAGATTTTAGTAGCCGGGTGACTACTTAAGGCTGGTCCCCCCTCGGTGACCAATATTACAAAAATCAACAGCGACTATGTGGTCTTGTTGCCAGACGACGTACTAAACTCTGGTGCCAAAATGTCTGGTGACTTAACAACTAATCGCCTTGGTTTCTGGGCAAAATAATCGACATGTTTAATATTTCACCATAGACACGAGCGACTAGTTAGTCGTCGGGTGACGTACTAAAATGTTCTCTAGTCGCCAGCAGATTTATAACATGAGCGTCCCAATGTGGCGATTAATTATTTTTACCATCGGCGATTAGTTAAGCGTCTGATGACGTACTAACTCCTTAATCGCCGGGCGACCAACGTTAATCGGCGGGGTTCAGTCGCCCCTTGGGGACACGGCTTAAGTCACTTTCCAACCACGGCGAACAAGACCAAAATTAAGCACTAGTCACCTATGACAGAAAGGGTTAACACTAATCGCCCGGCAACTAAAATCTTAGTCGCTCAAGTGGGGACGCAGCTTCAGCAGCGTCCCCACGTGGTGACTAAATCCTGGCGACTATAAAGTGGTACCTGGTGGCCCACAAGATCCGAACCTCCCCCTGACGACTATACCCCATACAGCATTGGTCGCCGGGGAAAGGACGGACTTGGCACTTGTGGGCCACCAGGTACCACTAATCGACGGAGTCTAGTCGCCACGTGGGGACGCGGCTTTAGTTTCCTCTGATCGCCCGTCAGTATGCTATATTGAAATGTCCATGTTTCATCTAATTCACTGGGAAAATTGCCCGACGATTCGCTCGGCAATTTTATTAAACCTGTTCATTTCAATATATCATACTGACAGGTGATCAGAGGAACATACGATGGCCGAGGCCCAAATCGCCTATAGTGGGCATGGGGCTTAAGGCTGTGCACCTCTAGGACACACGAGGCTCAGTGTAGGGGAAAGCGCCCCCCCCCCGCCCCCCCCCCCCGGGCCCCCCCCCCGGGCCCCCCCCCCCGCCCCCCCCCCCCCCGACAGAAATAAGTCCACCTGTAGGTCACTTCCGACCCCGTCAATCTGTCTACTAACCCTGCCCAGAGCGGGGGTCTGGGGTTAAGGATAGACAACACCTCTCAGGGGTGAATTTGCAGTAATCCTTTCAATTGGCTCTGTGCTATTCATTGCCTACATAATCTTTGTCTTATATTACCATTTCTAGTCATATAAATCATATTATTATTATTATGTGAAAATGGATACATATGTAGGGTTACTGGGAATTCAAAAAACACATTTTTAAGTTTCATTTTTTGAACAGGGATATCTCTGAAACTTTCAGTACGGCTAGAAAACATTCTCTTCAACGGACGCTTGTCTCATTTTTTTATTTAGGCCTTAGTCTTTGTTTTATAAATTTTAGAAAATTAATTCTAAAAAAATTATGTAAAGTTCCCCTTTTTGACATGAAATAAAAACTAAGGCCTAAATAACAAATCTGAGACAGACGTTCCTCCATAGTAATGTTACAAACAAGCTCCCAAAATTTCATGAAAATCAATTGAGTGCTTGCTGAAATATTCATGTTCAAAAAATAAAAGTTGAAAATTCAATTTTTCTTCTCTGATTTCTCCAATATTGGAGTGAAAACAACTTTATATCAAAAGATAGAGAAAGATCTTCTCTTTCATTTGATGTAAACTAAATTACTGTGCTCTTAATAGTGACAGCGCAATAGGGATTACTGCAAATGGCCCGCTGAGAGGTGTTGTCTATCCTTAAGGGCCAGGAGTGGGGACGTCAGGTCAGTCCCCTCAGTCACCAGTCTCCAGTCTCCAGTCACCAGTCTCCAGTCTCCAGTCACCAGTGGGCATGGCGGAGGGCGTCGTGTGGCTGCCCAGCCTCTGTGGCCAAGGCGACAGGAGATACGCCTTCTGGGTAAGTCAGGTTTGACTCTGATATGACGCCATGATTCGGGTCAAATCCAATTTCTCCGAGAGATTTCATGTCATAATCCTGTGACCTTGGTCACGGATCACCAGCTTTGAATTCACTATATGAGTTAGATGCAGAAAAAACCATCCACAAGAATTCCGTACTCACGAGAAGTTATAAATTATAGTTATCTGGTTGTTAGAACTTGCCAATTTAGAGCACGTAACATATGTGTAAATCTGCATTATATCTGTAATGTGTGGTGGTCTCTCTGTGACAACATCATATCACAGCTCATGTCTTGTAGTGTAATAGGGCCTTTAACATCGTCATATCACAGCTCATGTCTCGTAGTGTATGTCATTTTATGTCATTTCTATGCTAAACATGACAAGACTATTATAACAATGTCACATGCAAAGTCGCAACGTTAGGTTCCAGCCATGGATTTAAGGGTGGAAGGGCGCCCCCCTCCCCCATATATGGTCAAATTTTGATTTTTGTATTGTAAAACTATTGGCCCCAGAGGGGGCGCCGGGACTTATTTGATATAGACGCCCTCTTGAATTCCTGTATGCGCCCCTGGGTTCTAAAGACGTTATTGGGTGCCACCATAATACCATATCAAGAAGCAAAACAGAACTAAATAGAACATTACTGTATCATAATAATAACGTTACATTCTTGCCTGGAAAGTATCTACTCTGAGGTAAGAAAGCGACTTGGGCACTTGTCACCTCCCCCCTACATCAAGATTATACAAAGGATACATTCTTCTGGCAATTTTGCGGCTTAAGCTTATGTTGCATGCTCTATTCATAAACGTATGAGGGCAAAGACCAGTGTTAATGGTTCTAGGACTGGGGGGCTGACCAAAAAACATCCACGATCACTTGTAAGGGTGCTGCGATGTCCACGAGAAGAAATATCTGCCCAGAAAACATCCACAAGAACTTTTAGGACATGAAAATTTCTTGAAAAATCATACTAAAATCATTCCCATAATATACTTATTCGTATATAAACTATATAAGTGTATTAGAAGGACATTAGAAGATTGGAATGTAAGTGTTGAAATAATGGAAAACACTCAAAACTAAAATCCACGAGAACAAAATACCCAGAGCAATAATATTGTGAGTATTTTAAGTTCTCGTGAGTACAGAGTACTTGTGGATGTATTTTGGTTAATGATTGATCTGATCACATCCTGATCACATCCTTCACGGCACATGTTAAAGGTATATGTGGGTATTCAGCATGATTTCTTGATAACCATAATAACATTAACAAACTCACACAGATGTTAGATGAATGAACAGGGACTTTATTGAAACTTTAGAAACCATACGTTACCATATCCATCTATAAGATATTTGCATCTATAAAGTCAACTTTTTACCATTGGCTTCAAATGGAAATTCATTATGTTTGTCCTTTTAGAAATAAATTTCCATATATTTTTCTCTAAAAGCTCCGAATGGGTTGATAGGACCACAGTATAAAGAAAACCTGGGGTCATCATCAAAAGTCAAGACTTATTCCTGAAAATACCTACATTGACCCTAAAAACTCGTTTAAGAAATTAATAGTGACATATTTTGTAGGTAAATGATTGTACATATTTTGAAATTATGATAATTTAATCAAACTTTGGTAACATTTTAAGCAATATGAGAAATGAAAGGGTATTATCAGTAGGTGGCGCTGCAGGGACTACCCCTATTTTCGGCTGTCACCATTAAACCAGTGGCTAATCCCACCATGTTTACTTTAGGACGCTCGGATGCTACTGTGGAGCCAAAAGATATGCTGGGTAATGATTGCCTGTTTTTGAGGGATGTGCAATCATCATTAAAAGGACCTTAAAGGCTTAATCTTCCCTATTCCTAGTCACTGTTTGGGGGAAGAAACTAAATATATATCCCTCTCTTCTGATAGATCTTTAGGATTCATACCTAATGAGCTAACTCATCCCTATTCCTTGTCACTGTTTGGAGAAGAAACTAAATATATATCCCTCCCTTCTGATAGATCTTTAGGATTCATACCTAATAAGCTATCTCATCCCTATTCCTTGTCACTGTTTGGAGAAGAAACTAAATATATATCCCTCTCTTCTGATAGATCTTTAGGATTCATACCTAATGAGCTAACTCATCCCTATTCCTTGTCACTGTTTGGAGAAGAAACTAAATATATATCCCTCTCTTCTGATAGATCTTTAGGATTCATACCTAATAAGCTAACTCTTCCCTATTCCTAGTCACTGTTTTGGGGCAGAGTAGCCCCCCATCAAATAAGCCTTGGCTTAAACAAACAAGATCCTCCAGTTGTCCCCCCCCTACATAGGGGGATCAATCACTGGTCAAAATAGTACGTCCCTTATTTCCCTTTAAAGCTCTGACATCACTTCCCCTTGACCTCTCTGTCCCTGTCACGGGGGATACTGTCCCTGTTCCCTCCCTTAACTGTGTATCTATTTTTATAGTAGGTCAAAGCTTATTTGTGTCTACTAATGTTTAAGGGGTGCGGTATGTAACAATAGACCAGCAGTGCTTAAAACGGGGGTCAGTACTATTCATAAGAGCGGTACCTATGGTGACCCCCTCTCATTTTACTGGATGTAATACCCTATAGCATTTTGCATAATATGTGACTTTCCAAAGGAAATCCAAGCTCATTATCATTATTCATATATTTTGTCTGGTACGGTTAAAAATGCTTCTTTGATAATATAGCTGGAAATAGTCTCAATACATGAGGATTTGTTGACTTCTTGCTGGATCTAAAGTCCTTAGCTTAGTTTGAGATAATTTACCATCATATGACCATTTAATGTTTTCTGTGCCAAATTTGGCCAAATATTTGTTAAATAGTTATTTATATAATCAGTAGCATCTTTGGTAGGTACATCCTCTTTAGTAACTTCGTCATATGGTTAAGAAAATGTCATTTTTCTTATTAGTGGGTATAAGTGCTTCAGAGTGTTTATAAATTGATGGGTTAGTTGACAGATTTATTAAGTACATTGATATCAAAACCCCCTAAAATAAATAACTCAATTTTGGTTAAATCGAGGTCATTAAAAACATTCTCAATATTCTCTAAAAATGATTCAATATTTCCCTGAGGGGGTCGGTATACATTGCCAATTAAAAGAATTGTTCGGTTTTTGATTAATAGAAATCCATAGGCTCTCAATGTCCTTATTACTCTGATTAAGATATTGATAATTGTGTTTCTGATAAATGCAATTTCTTATTAATGTAACATGCAACTCCTTTCTTAGTATTATTAGAACCGTCATCTGACCATTTTCTTTCATTTCTAATTAATTAAAATTCAGAAAAAAATGAGATGAGGGAAGATCTCTGTGTAACCAGGTTTCAGACAAACCCAATATTCATAAATTTTCAAGAGCAAAAGTTGTTTTAAAAACATCCCATTTATTATTTATACTACATATATTCAAGTGAGCCAAATGTGGACATTTCCTTTTTCCGAATTCAGACAATGAGATCATAATATCATGTTTCAATTAATTTTCCTTTAGTTAAGAAATCCTATCGCTTTCCCTTCAAGTGATCTATTGCTAAATTAATATTTTTAATGATAAGATCGACACAAACTGCCCTTATCATGACTTAGCTTCAACAACTCGAATCAAGGAAAAAGAAATATATAATTTCTGAAGTAATGATTTTGTCAGATAGCAGATAACTAAAACTTGTGGATTTTGTTGTAGGAAGCTTACGGTTGTCAAAAAGGCAGAACTAAATGCATGCAAGAGGAAATCTTGTATATCAGTCCTCAATCAATAGATTTCAATATAATCTTCAGCGTTCGACTACCAGCAGCTTTATAAGCTAATCATTGATGTTGGTTAACATTGTATGGATGTTTGTGTATTTGCTGTGTAATCAGTACCAGAGCTTGGCAACAGCTTGTGGTTCTGAAAAAGGCAGAACTACATTCAGGAAAAAGCACATATCTCCCTCATGAATCAATGCATTTCAAGATAATGTACCCCCATCCGTAGACCTCACACACTCGACACGCCAACACATTGCTTTTGTTTGCTTTTCTGAGGAAATCGTTAGTTACATCGTCCAAAAATATCTAACAGGTTAGATATTTGATTGTTTAGAAATCTTTTCATTTCTGCAATTGTTTGATGTTGTTCAATTCAACTCTACATGATGTCATGTTAAGAAGGGGGGCAGGGGTTGTATGACCAAACATGACAAGGAGGGAATGGAGGGGCAAAATTATCAAAAATAGCATGGACAGCCCCAGTACAGTGAAAAAAATGACCAGGGCCAATGGGACTTTAGTGCCAAAGGTACTTACCTGAG
This sequence comes from Lepidonotus clava, assembly GCA_936440205.1. Taxonomy (NCBI): domain Eukaryota; kingdom Metazoa; phylum Annelida; class Polychaeta; order Phyllodocida; family Polynoidae; genus Lepidonotus; species Lepidonotus clava. Next base: position 942,330 of record OW387136.1, on the reverse strand, counting down.
GTAATTATAGATAAATACAGAGACCTTGTTTGTATACATAGAATATATCGAAACTGGAAAGTCAGAGCCAAATCTGGTATGCACTACATGCCTGCCACCTTGGTTGTGGTTGGAGTAGATTAAGACTGACCATTATGCCTATGGTTAGAATTACCTGTGTGTTGCCACTTGCTGTTCCATCAATATATTGGAAATGATCAGACCCTTGTCATGGTTGACCAGGTGCCGACTGATAACTAGAGGAACGATCACATAGGTACATAGGGGAGCGTTCCAGTCTCGATATATAGACATTGTGCAGATGACGTCATAATGCCAAGAGTGGGACAGGCTGCCATATTGGTGATCAATTTAAAATGCCATTATTATGAATCCAACACATTCAGACCATATATTGGTGCTGAATTTATCTCAAATAGTTACGTGAAGTCATAATTAGCTATTGTTTTTGATTAGAATTTTAGAATTTTATGCTTATATTATAGCCATATGGCTATGTAAAGCACATGGTGATCACCAAAATGCGGTGACGTGACCACGTCTGCACAAGGTCTATACCATATTAATATTATGAGAAGACCCATGGGGGTCGTCCGGGGTGTCTGTACCATCCTGGGGGTTAATCACGTACTGAGAGCGAAGCACGAGGTAGTATAATCCCCATGGGTTGTACAGACACCCGAGGATGACCCCAAAGGGTCTTCTATTATCACCCAAGCAAAGCTTCAAATATGTTTAAAATACTGAAAATGAGGACCAGGACATACCGTATGTTAATACGCACTACCCCTTGTATGTACCGCTCTTTGACAGTGCGGGTGATGTTTACATACAAGGTTTCTGATAAGGAGACACATTTGATTTCAGGATAATGCTTTGACCCTGAACACAAGTACCCCTGACCTGACGGTGTGCTTCCAGAAGACGGTTCTACTCTGGGTGCCATGTGGGTGGCTGTGGGCCTGTGCGCTCCTCTACCACCTACCCCACCTGTATACACGACCCACAAGGCACGCCGTCTGCACTGCTAGCTGGCTCAACCTGCTGAAAACAGTAAGTAGACCATGTATACACGACCCACCAGACACTCCGTCTGCACTGCTAGCTGGATCAACCTGCTGAAAACGGTACGTAGACCATGTATACACCACCCACCCGACACTCCGTCTGCACTGCTAGCTGGATCAACCTGCTGAAAAGGGTATGTAGACCATGTATACACCACCCACCCGACACTCCGTCTGCACTGCTAGCTGGATCAACCTGCTGAAAACGGTACGTAGACCATGTATACACCACCCACCCGACACTCCGTCTGCACTGCTAGCTGGATCAACCTGCTGAAAACGGTACGTAGACCATGTATACACCACCCACCCGACACTCCGTCTGCACTGCTAGCTGGATCAACCTGCTGAAAAGGGTACGTAGACCATGTATGCACCACCCACCCGACACTCCGTCTGCACCGCCAGCTGGCTCAACCTGCTGAAAACAGTAAGTAGACCATGTGTACACCACCCACCCGACACTCCTTCTGCACTGCCAGCTGGCTCAACCTGCGGAAAATGGTAGGTAGAACACGCCCATTCCTCCTGCTCCATCACTAGCAGTCAGGGTATCATGAGTCAGCGGATATGTCTCACAGCCTCAGTGAGTGATAGTGCAATTACAAGAAAGCCCCCGATGATGATGACGATAAACATAGAACATGCTGTATTACCATAAGCACTCACATGAAAAATTTGTTTTGATCTGAATATTTGAATTTTCAAGTGTGAAAACTTGATCTAATGTGAGTTCCTTAGACTTGACACAATATATGAACCCCTTCAATGCCTCATTGATTGTCCAGGCTGAGTCAGTGATTAGCAACTGTAGCCAATTAACACCTGTATATAGAGGCTCAGTATGGGGTGAATATAGGTCATTCTTTAACAAAGCTAGGTGGCAGCAGTTTTAGAAAGAAAGGGAGTCGTCCGAGGGTGGCTGCATGACCCAAAGGAGAGAGTTATGAAGAGAGGGCGAAGACAGAGGTTCATTTCATCCCCATTGGTCGTACAGCCACCAGAGGATGACCCCAAAGGGTCTTCTATATTTCATCACCCAAACAAAGTACTAAATATAGATGAAAAATATGGAAATGAGGAGCGGTATGTACAGCCTGTCAAAACACAGTGATCCTTATACACACTGCTCATCGGCCATGTGGGTGATAAATACATATAACCAACTAAGAACGGGGGATGAGGGGGGCTTAGCACCCCGAGGCTGGACCCTGAAATTAGCCTAAGGGCAGGGCCCGAGGGGGTCCAGCCTTGGGGTGCTGACTCCCCAAGGACCCCCTTTGAGGATGGTTATTGATCTATTATACCTTTTCTGTTGGATCTGAGCTACCAAGGAAGGACACACAGCAATCAGTGATGGTGGTGCTGTGATGCTGCACATGTTTTTATGTTTTCTTCATATAACTTTTTTGATATCCATCAAATCCACAAACAGTCAGCAAGTAAAATGTACCTAGCAATGTAATAATGCATATGCAATTTTTTTGAATTTCTTAATTATTTCATTTTTATTTAGGAATTACTTAAAAATAAAAGTATCTGGAGGGTGATGCAAGGCTGGTTATCACCTAGGTTTGATATGACATGCGTTTAACTCGTAACTACTAAATGTGTATCACCTTAAGGTATGATAAAATGAGAGCATGTAAGGTACTGCAAGTCTCCAGAGTCAGCATTCACATGGCAGCTGTAGAGAGCACGTTTAGACATAGGACCATACTGAACAGGCACTTTGCTTTGAACTGAGGACTGTAGGGAGCCAATAACTCCAAGTCAGGTTAAAATAAATAAAGATTATATTCTAGCTTTATAACCAACCTGGAGTTGAAAAGGGACTAGATGAAGCTTGTTGGGAGTAACTAACAGGAATTCTGGAACATTCTTTTTTTTATAAATGTATTGAAGCTTATTCGTCATGCATGAGTCTCATCACGTGAATCTTCTGGTTGTTGTGTTCACAGATGAGTTGCTTCGTGCTGTGTGTGACTGCCCTGTTGAGTCTCATCACGTGAATCTTCTGGTTGTTGTGTTCACAGATGAGTTGCTCCGTGCTGTGTGTGACTGCCCTGTTGAGTTTCACCACGTGAATCGTATGGTTGTTGTGTTTACAGACCAGTTGCTCCGTGCTGTGTGTGACCGGCCTGTTGAGTCTCACCATGTGAATCGTATGGTTGTTGTGTTTACAGACCAGTTGCTCCGTGCTGTGTGTGACCGGCCTGTTGAGTCTCACCATGTGAATCGTATGGTTGTTGTGTTCACAGATGAGTTGCTCCGTGCTGTGTGTGACTGCCCTGTTGAGTCTCATGACATGAATCTTCTTGTTGTTGTGTTCACAGATGAGTTGCTCCGTGCTGTGTGTGACTGCCCTGTTGAGTTTCACCACGTGAATCGTATGGTTGTTGTGTTTACAGACCAGTTGCTCCGTGCTGTGTGTGACTACCCTGTTGAATCTCGGTCTCCAGCTTGGGGCACCAGGGCGACACCCGGTGGACGACATGCAAGGCATCGTCAGCTTCTGCACCATGGTGAGTGGGACAGCTACCCAATCAAGTTGCAAGAGGAACAGAAATATTCTGCAACCATACTTCTTAATCATTCTGTTCCTTACTAAGGATGTACCTAACAATTACATTATTGATGGTGAGGTTGAAACCTAACCAAAGCAGAATGTTATTGTTACATTATTTTTTGTGAGGTTAGGGTGAAACCAAAACAGAATGTTATAAGAACATTCTGTTTAGAGAATGTTATAAGAACATTCTGTTTAGGTTGAAGACCATAGCCAGAACGTTGTAATAATGTCACAGTGCAAGGCCACAGCAGTATGTTACAGCAAAGTTATTGGGAGCTATCAAAATTATAAAACAAGAACCAATACAGAACCAAAGAGAATGTTGCTGCAATGTTATGATAACGTCACATGCTTGGCTGGGTACCTAGCTTTGTTTTGTAATTCAAATGTTAGAGATATTTAAGTGAGTAAACAGGGGTGCTTTATAAAGATTACGATACTCTGATTATTGTTGATTTTCAATTGAATCATCATTTTGCCGTTTTCTAGATGTAGGGTAATAATTCATTTCTCAAACAGCAGACATATTTTATTGTAGGTTTTGGCAGCGGTCATCACCCGGGCGGAGTACATGAAGGGGGTCCATTCGAGCGGTGTCTCCTCCGTCTTCTGGCTCCTCCGGTTCCTGTGTGACGTCATCATTCTGCGCTCCTGGGTTCTAAGATCACAGGTTTGTGTGTGTGTGTGTTATGCCTGGTCCCCAAAGGCCATTAAAGGGAGGGGCCAGTGAAATTCAAATTTCTATAGATGAGTATTTTTTATCTGACACTGATTGTATTATCATAGACAGCTTCTTTTGATGGTAAATGTAGTTATCTTATCAGGAAACATCTTGGTGCCCAATCAACCTGAAAATAGACTTCTGTGTATGACTTCACACAGAAAATCTGTTATTTTCAATTTTCAACATTTTATAATCCATTAAGATTATTCCTTTTTCAATATTTTTTGGCACAAATCATTCAATTTGTATTTTTTAACACTATAAGACTCATTAAAAGAAAGGGGCAAGATAATGTTTGGTTATTTTTTAATTTTTTCTATTTTCCACATTGTCAGCTTGTGATGTCACACACAGAGAAATGCAATGTGCATGATGCACTAGCTGCAAACGTGAGCTTTCAAATTAAATTAGAAAATGATGAATAAAACTCTAAATAATAAAGATAATTGTATGAAATTTGACATGATCAATACTTGGGTGGTGGGGATGACGGCACTATGATAATTTATTCACTAGCCCCTCTCTTTAAGAATCATGGCAAAATTGGATTATAGACATCTTTAATGAATCTTTGGGAATCAACTATTTAACTGAACGAGAAAGGGAAATAACTGTCTCATTGTGAGCTATATTGACATGATAAACTATATTATAAGTATTGAGATGATGGTTTTAAAGTGCAACCGTACTTGACAGATTGGTGGCAAATGATTGAAAACATTACCCTCATTCCAATTCGTATTATGCATAGACAGCTTCTATGGCTCATATCTGACATGTTCGACCATTTCAGAGAGACGTTAATCAGTTTGCCACTTTTGCTGTCTACTTTAGTTTTGTGTGCTGCATGTTTGTACTCAGCGCTTTGTCTGACAAGCACGCTCTAAAGCCGAGAGAGTCAGATGAGACGAAAGAAGACATGCCTCTGTTAGATCACACAGGAGGAGAGAAAGGAGACCAGTTGAAGGATAAAAAAATTGATGCCAATGATGAGGTAGTATGCTGAAATATATATGTCAATGATTGTCTGTTGGATAGGTACACTTACAGATTACACACAAATAACAAATAGCTTATACCAAGGAAGTCATTTTCAGTAGAAAACATGTCCAATCATTAAATGCCAGTGGCGACAGAAAAGAAAAATCAAAATAACAAAGCAGATATGTAAATATGATAAATACCAAAAGGGTGATCAGCTTAGGTTAGTCATATCAAAGTGTGTTCCTGTTGCACAATACCTATCGTAAAAACTACTGTAATGAAAACCTACGTCAATAGACCTGTCCACTTTGCCAGCTAACCCACCCCTTATTTCTGTGATATCAACATTTTTAGGAAAATGTTCATCATACTTGATTCACAGTAACTTTCCTAGTACTATTACCCAAAACTAAACTTTGTAAGCTTTTACTTTCAGTATAATCTAAAATATGTAGCTGTCGGACTGGAAACAAAAAATAGCATTTTCCCATAGGGAACAGTGTTAAAGCCCTTCAGCTTTGCTCACAATGTCCAAAGAACAATCACAAAAACATACCTTATTTTGGTTTAACTACATTGGAGGTAATTACCTTATTGAGAGAAAATACTAATTCATCCTCATTTATCAAAACCTTATTGACTTAGAAAACACAAGTACTATTACCATTCGCTCAGATTTGTGTCAGTGCCTGACTTTGCAAAAACTGCAATTATGTCTGACCTCTGTATCATGCCAGAAATACAACCCAAAGTGGACAGGTCTATTGTATGTCTGACTTAAAAGAACATGACAACACCAATAGATTTCAACATTTCCAGGGTTTCCCATGTGAATGGAATTTTTTTCAAGAATCCAGGCAAATTGCGCTCTGCTATTAACATTAGCATAGTATATGATAGGTTAGTTTTTTATTTCGAAAATATGTTCCAGTGGAATTGAAACATTTTTGTTTGATTTTCAGAAAACTTTGCCTGAACTTTACACACCTTTTTGGTTGAAAATAACTTTTCTTTGGATAACAAGGTGAGACGATAACCCGCCTTTGTAAGTAAACAAACTACAGCCTTGCTGAAATTCCATATCCTCTGAAAGTAAACATTTCGTAAATCATATTTGCCCTTTTTTCCAGTACCGTCATCAGGGGTTACAAAAGGCCTTTGAGATTTGATTCGCTTTACCGACTCCACCCCTCAGAGAAATGCTGCAACCTGGTGCCACGTTTCTATCACTTTTTCAACCAGTCCAAATCAGACCAAGAATTACCTCTCAGGTAGGAATTCAAGTACTACCATTTTTATCACCTGCACAGCAGACGAGCGGTGCGCATTGGGGGCAGGTCATATTGCCAGGTCATAGTAACTGCTAATTGTGAACTCCTTGTTTTCTGGAATTTTAACATATCTTTCATTGTGTTTGGGAGATAAAATAAAGAAACACCTGAGGGGACATCCTCAGGTGGCTGTACGACCCATGGGAATCGTACAAACCTCAGGCTTCGCCCTTGGTATGTGATGATCCCCTATGGGTCATATGGCCACCCTCAGATGCCCCCCCGGTGCTTCTTATTTAAGTACTCACATGATTCAATGATTGATTAAAAGACTTTTCAAAACCCATTACTGCAATTTTTGTTTTTGGATTGTCCTATAGTGTCATTGGTAAGGGTGCCCCCAAAAATTTACCATTGGGTGTTTTTCATTGTATAAAATCAGTGGGGTGTGAAATTGGTGGGCTTGACTGTGAATAACCTCATTTGTAACAATTACCTTCTCCTCTCCAGCTCCCCTTCTTCATACACCCACCAAATTCTTCTAAAAGGGATGTGGCTCGAGGATAGGCGGTTCCTAATTGAATGCTTGTGTCAGTGATTGACATCTGAATATTAGTCATACAAGAAATGCTTCACATGGGTCCTATATGTTAAGGTGTGTCAAGTTTGAGAGACAAGAAAGCCCAGGTTGCCCTGAAAATGACATTAATTTGTTATTTCTAATAAATGTGCGCGGATCATTATTAAACATGTTTGATAATTTGTTGAGACGTGGATGTCAGCCGCCGCCCTATCGCCAAGTGGGTATGGCGCTTAACACATTATAGAAGGAGGCAGCAAAGATGGTGAATTTATCATATTACATAAATGTTGTGCCTGTATAATTTTGTGGGCACCCCTTATTCTGTTTTTATTCAGAAATATAAATACAAACTTATATTCTAATTAATTTTGTGTTTGAATCTTTTTGTAAACAATCTAGAGATGAGGCTGGCAAAAGACAGATCAGGGCTTCCTTCCTGTGGGCCCTCTTTCGGTCTGGTGCCTTTTTAATCGTACCAAGTTTCCTGCTTCATCTATGTGGACAAACATTACGTACTTGCCAGGCACTGATTTTAGGGTATGTATTAGGTAGTTCTTCGAATTTCTAATTTTTAATAATGGCTTTTAGCTAAACTTAGTACTTAGTTGGCTGGAGTGCCTCAATGTCATGACCATTATTACCTCCAGCTACTTTATGATAAGCTATAAATTGTTTTCATCTGTATTAAAACCATTGATTAAATAATGAATCTGAATAATCTAGGAAATTCAAAAGTACCATCTATTAATTGTTTTGTTATGTTTGGGATGATTTCTTAAAAACCATGACAAAATTCTGAAATCCACAAGGTGACTAGATGGATGTATAAGGAACATAAAGAAACTTTCAGAGAAGAATTGAGAACCTGACATATTTACTGTTTACTATTGGAGTCCATTTGTTCCAAATGCATATTTGGTCATTGTTAGATTTATGCAGAACTATTGAATATTAAGTCATGAAGTATACTGAAGAGAACCCAAATTGATTAATTTTGCCTTGAAAACTCAGATTTCTTATTACTTCATTACAGCCTTTTGATCCGTGAGATAGAGCAGGAGGACCCGTACCAGTGGAAAGGAGTGCTACTCTCACTGATTCTGTTCCTCGCCGGGGTTTTTGCATCCATCTCCTTCAACTATAGTAATCACCTTGCATGGGTTGCTGGCATGCATGTCAGAACAACAACATGTGCTGTTGTGTATAGAAAGGTAATCCTGAATCTAGTGGGCCTCCCCTTGGCCCTTGTGTAAAAATAATGTATGCATTCCTTTACATATCTTAACCTATCTGAGCTTACAAATCTTAGCCTAAGGGGGGAAATTTTGAAAATGTGTCCACATTCTTAATGGAACAATCTTTATTATGATTTCCAACTAAATTAATATGCAAAATTGATCCATTCACTCTTGAGGTTAAATGAAATCTAATTAGCTGTCAGGTTCTTAGACACTATCTATAGTTCACTCAAAAACAATTTATTCCATGTGGTAAGTATATCAGTAATAAAACAGGTTACTTCAATCCAGATCTCACATATATATTGCACCTTCCTATTGCTATGACACTTAAGCCATGTCCCCACTTGGGAGACTAACAATGGTGACTTATGTTGGTCACCTGGCGATTAAGAAATTAGTACGTCGTCAGGTAAGTCCCCAAGTTGGGATGCTCTTGCCATCAAACTGCCAGTGACTAGAGGACAGGTTGGTTCCCAAACCTGGCAACTAACTGCACTAATCACCGGGAACTAGAGACAAATATTAAACATGTAAAATATTTCACCAGGAAACCACGGTGAATATAAAGTTAGTCACTAGACATGACAACACCACTGTTTGATATGTTGCTGGACAACTAACTACGTCAGTCACTGTCAATCTTTGTAATCTAGTTGCCCAAATGGGGATCAGGCTTAAAACTCCTAACATCTAATTTTAGGCATTACGTTTATCGAGGGATGGACATGTGGAGGCAACGGAAGGGAAAATTCTCAACTTTATGTCTATAGATGCCCAGAAAGTGAAGGTAAAAGTAACAACAACTTCTATAACAAGTAGCTTCTACAGAGAAAGTGATTTTCAATAGAAAACATGTCCTATTCATTGAATGGCGACAGAAAAAAAAGAATCAAAATAAGTAGATATGTAAATATGATAAATACCAGAAGGTTGTTGTTGGGATTTAATATTCGTTTTGATTGATTATAACATTTTCTGTAAAATCAATGACAAAAGGGTTTTAGTTTGGAGTACTGTAAATTAACAGTGGATTTTAGATTATCAACCACAAAGGTTAAATTTAAGAAACTGATCAAGTTGATTTGTTACCGATGATGAATGTACACTGACCTTACCTTGACATGACCCTGGACTATATGTTGAAGAATCTGTAACTTATTCATTGCTCTTCAATCATGTAAAATTCATCTTATGTTATTTTACTATGATATTGTTTTATAATTCATCTAACCTCTGGAAGATCATGTGTTACGTGTGAAGAAGTTAATGAAATTAAAAAAAAAAGAATTAAAGCAGAATTTTGTGGCAACAAAGTTCCCAGCAAATTTTGTTGTAGGATTGCCGCACCCTTCACAATTGAAAACCTAGATCAGTAAGTACTGTAAGATTTACTTTGAACCATGTGCTATATCTGTGTCTGTGCTTTTATCGAATCTAGGATTTATTTATTTGGGCACCACTAGTACTCAAGTTTGTCTTCGAGGTAGTGCTTTGTACCACTATGTTGTGGCAAGTCATTGGCAAGTCCGCCCTGGCCGGAGTGGTAGTACTGTTTATTATAGTTCCCATCAATGGATTCTACTCAGCACACTGGTTAAAGAAACTTCAGGTATGTAGAAAGAAAATTGTATTTGCCTGTAGGCCCCTATGATATTGTGAAAAGTGTGCAAGTATGATAGTAATGCCAACATTTCAGGAAGTACATGCCTTAGCAATTGCATTGACTAAAAGCAAATTCCAATGCAAGTAATTTTCTGTTCATTTATTGTGATTGATAACATTGGCAGATGATAACATGTTGGTATATGAAAGCAAACTACTTCCATAGAAAAATATGGCACCGCAAGTGCACACGATAAGGTGGAAAGATCAAACAAAGTACATTAGACAAAAACACAGCATAGCCCTAAAAAAGATATATATATATATATAATTTCTTTTTAAGGTACATCAGAAGACAACAGGAATATTTTTGAACTTATCACCATCTTACATTGACCTGTTAATGACCTGGTGAATAAATACTTCACTCCTCTGAATCCAACCTGAATGCTGTCATTCTACAGGCAAAGCAGATGGCACAGAAGGATATCCGAATAAAGTTGATGAGCCAAGTCCTGTCTGGAATTAAGGTAACAAAAATTCATATATCTCTGGTAATTTTAAACATCTCAAGATGCAAAATCATATATACTATGGAAAAATTATTATATGAGATTGATTGGATGTTGGGTAATACAGAAGTGCATGTGGTCAATCTGCAACTTCCTTGGTACTCAGAGCCTCTGGTAAATATATAACTCCCTCGGTACTTAGGACGTCTGGTCTATCTACAACCCCCTTGGTACTTAGAGCATCAGGTCAATCTACAAGTGCCTTGGTACTCTAGGGGCGTCTGGTAAGCTACAACTCCCTTGGTACTCATGGCTATTGAATAGGCTATATTTCTCAGGGCACTCAGGGGCACCTGGTCAATCTACAACTCCCTTGGTTCTCTTAAGGTGTCTGGTCAATCTCCAACTATGTTGGTACTCAAGGACATCTGGTCAATCTACAACTCCCTTTGTACTTGGGACGTCTGGTCAATCTATAATTTCTTTGATACTCAGGGCATCCAAGCTGGTCTATGACCTCAGCTGAGTTTGTTCAGCAGTAATTATTGTGACTAAAGTCTATCAGAATAAATCTGAATACCCGCACATGTATCTTTAGGATTTTCCATTCATTCTCTAAAGTAAAACGTCAAGATGCTGACATTAAACGTAGAAGTGCCGAACATTGATCTTTGTGACACAACAAAGATGACTTTGATGAGACTTTGTGATTTATAAAACAATATTTCCAGATAATCAAACTATATGCCTGGGAGCCACCATTTTTGGAGAAAATACAAAGCACAAGGACCAGAGAGTTGGCTGCCATCAGAGCAGCGAACCTCATCGGGGCCATGACAACAGCGATCTGGACCCTTGTACCATACTTGGTAAGTCCTTTTCATCTTGAAAGGAAGAAGTAACTTCATGAGCAACACAGTAATTGGTTACCAATTCTCCCAGACGTGGTTCCCTGCTTATTGGTATTTTTGGCCTATCTGCAGGCTAAATCAGGGTGCATTGTGGGAAATATGTTGAAGTCCATTTCCTGTTATAAGCCTTTCATCATAATAATTAGTCATCTATGACATTTTACTTTGAGATTATAAAAAAGGTAAAATTTAATAATTTTCATATTGCCATAAGATGCATTATTTCTATTGGTTTCCCTTGTTTCTTATCTACAAAATATGCCAAAATTAGCCTGCAGGTGCATAAAATACAAGAAAACTTGGAACTGCATCTGCCTGAATTAACATTACATGTTTGAAAGATTATTTTGTATTTTCAATTGCTGTTTCTTTAGTCTTCATCAATATCCCCACCTCTTTTGGCTGAATCAAGAGTTAAACCAAACCACATAATTGTTGCCTTTTGGAGGACCACTCAGAACAAGATAAGAGCGTGGCTTGATTAAACTGATAAAGTTCATCATACTACAAAAGATTACAAGTGATATATTTTTTGACGTAAGTTCCACAAACCTAAGATATCTGCAGAATGTAGAATACAACCTGTATAATGTTTATGTGTAAGTTTATGTTCTAATAGAGCATATATGTAACAACGGTCTGTTTAATTTCAGATGTCATTGGCTATTTTTACTACGTTTGTCCTGCTCTCCTCGTCCAGTGTTCTAACTCCATACATAGCCTTCGTGACCCTCTCTCTGGTCAACACTGTCACCGAAGCCACCATGCTACCAGTCGCGGTGTCCTGCATTGTTCAGGTAGGCCATAGTAGATCATAGTAGTTCATAGTAGTTCATAGTAGTTCATAGTAGGTCATTGTAGGTCATAGTAGATCATAGTAGGTTGTAGTAGGTCGTACTAGGTCATAGTAGGTCATAGTAGGTCATAGAAGTAGGTCATAGAAGTAGGTCATAGAAGTAGGTCATAGAAGTAGGTCATAGAAGTAGGTCATAGCAGGTCATAGTAGGTCATAGTAGGTCATAGTAGGTCATAGTAGGTCATAGTAGGTCATTGTAGGTCATTGTAGGTCATAGTAGATCGTAGTAGGTCGTAGTAGGTCATACTAGGTCATAGTAGGTCATAGTAGGTCACAGTAGGTCATAGTAGGGCATAGAAGGTCTTAGTAGGGCATAGTAGGTCATAGTAGGTGGAGCAGTGCACAATGATTTAAACCTTTAAATCCCAAACTTTGTATTATAAATTTCTTGATTTCCCTTGAATTGAAGGACAAAATGGAAAAAACTGCTTGAGTAGGCACTGAATTTCCATTGCGTTTTCAGGGTATTGTGTCTGTACACCGCATCACCAAGTTCTTAGGAGCAGATGAGCTAGAAGACAATCAAAGGGAGCCTGCCAAAGACAACTCCGGTAAGCCCTGATGCTTACCGACGATGAACGTACTTTATAGGGGTATATCATCAGCTCATTTTACTAGACAAGTCTCTTCCACACAGACAACCCTCCAATTGGACAGCATTAGAAACAGGTTTAAGGGTTCTTTTTTTTCATTGGATTTTTATACTGGGTAAGTTCACTTGATTAATTGTTCTTCCACCATAGTCCTGTGGACCATTTGGGCATAATTCTGTGCAGGGGTCATCCAAATGCCCTATTTTCATGCTGCACTGCATGGAACTCAAACCCGTACCATGAAAATGCCAACGAGTGGTACCAATGCCTTAACAACATTGGCCACCCCGACCCCCACTAGGGTTGCTCATTCAATTAAATCACTGATGTATGTCTACCCATTATAACTATCTACTAGTGCCTTTTTTTAAATTATATTAGTGAATTATATTTTCCTGCTTTTCAAACCTGAGCAAAAGACCATTCCTGGTTGAAACGAAAAGAGAACAGATTACAGAACATATAATGTTTTGTTTTATTTTCACAGATGCGATATTGTTGGAAAATGGATGTTTTAGCTGGGAAAGGGCATCAACTTCATTTTTGAAAAGGTAAGGACACTAAACAAGTCCAGACAGTCATTCAACTTTAATTCAAAATTGCAGGAGCTTTTTTAGATCTGTTTTGGCTGTTGCTACCTCATTTAAATTATACTAAATAGCCTACCATTGCAATGTTCCATCATGACACTGTTATGACATTCTGGTCCTTTACTTTCATTAAAAGATAACTTCAGTAAAGCATTTTGTTTTGGTCAGTCTGAAAAAAAGAAGAGAAATAAACAAGTAAGAGCCTGACCAAAAGAATTCTGTGCTTCATTTAGAAATGATGTCAAGCTGAACAATACAAGAAACACCATCCTTTGAGACTCTCAAACATTCTGTTCTTCTGGGGTTCCCTTAACTCCTATAAACATTTAAGTTGTTAATACATATGTATAATTTATTATATTAATATACATAGTTTGATATATATATGAGCTGTTTAAAAATCATTTCCTTACAGACATTTTTGAAAGAGTAGGTTCAGTGATTTTACTTTTTATTGTCTAAAAGAATGGCAAATAAAGAATTGTTCAAGAAAGTATAAATTTTCCCCCAAATGGCCTCTAGTATCAATCTGCGAATACCGAGAGGTCAGCTTGTAGCAGTAGTTGGTACTGTGGGAAGCGGAAAGTCCTCCCTGATGTCAGCGATACAAGGTGAGATGTCCAGGCAGCAAGGATTCATCCAAGTCAATGTAAGTCAGCCATAGATCTGGGACACAAAGAACACCTCAAAAACCTGAACATTTTCTGTTACCTCCTCTTAATTTGTCTGTTCCTATGTTCTCGTAAATTCACCAAAATGCAACTCTAGTGACACATTCAAAGTGTAATGACAATATGTGTCCTGTTAATGTACACTACTTTATATCAAATAACATGGTATCTAGCCAGAACTCTTAGTTATTACTATGTCACAATAAAAGGAACACAAAATGAGCTGTTTCTTGCTGACCAGATCTATATAGAATACCATTTCAGGGGCCGTCCATGGATTATGTCACACTTTGTCGGGGTACTTTTAGGATCCCCACACCCCCTGTCACACCAAATGTTAGGTTTTAAACGTGAAATGAATAAGGTCGGTTTTCAGGAATTTTCGCACTGTTCAACATACTCACCCACCCTTTTTGTGTGACATCATTTATGATACGAATCAATAATACTTTTTAAGGCCACTGAATGTGTTCAAAATTTGGATTTGTCTATTTCCATTTAGCACCATCAAGAATCTTTCTTGATAGTACCAATTACTTTTTGTGATAGTAATTAATAACATGATAATTCATCTCATTAATAAAAAAGACATAAAGGGACATCACATCCTTCAGAAAACAATGACTAGGTTATATTAAACTCCTTTTATCCTTGTATCCCCAGGGATCATTTGCTTATGTACCTCAGCGGGCCTGGATTCGGAATGCGAGTTTACGTGAGAATGTCTTATACGGTAAATGTCATCAAACCGCCAGATATAATGCAACACTGGATGCATGCGCACTTCTCCCTGACTTAGAACAACTACCAGATGGAGACCTGACTGAAATAGGAGAAAAGGTAACTATTAGTAGCCAGCAAGTATCATATTGTTGTCATGGAGAAATGAACACGTGAAGCCCTGAGTTGTTGAGGTTTCTGTTGTAAATGATTGATGTAAGCACACACATGACATCTATCATACATACTGGACAGCACAGGGGTTTCCTCCTATGGCTTTTTGGAGGGTATGAGGCATTTTGGTGTGACCATTATTAGGTATTTTAAGCTCTACACTATTTCAAGTAGTAGCATCCATGAAACTCAATAACCTGCTGTCCTTGGCAAAAGTTCCTCATACTTGCCACTATAGAAGTTATTATATAGGCCCACAGAGTAGCTGTCTGGTTTATATATACATATATATATCATATATAAATTTAAGGTGTGTAATCTAAGGTACTCAGTTTAGATATTACAAATGTGGCATTGATTGGTAATTGTTACTCCAGCGCATCCTTACAGATCATCTAGGTTACAAATGAATATAGCACTAATATTGTTTAGATATGGTACTTAATGAAGGCTTATTAGTATTGATATATGATAGGATTACGTTTATTCTATGTGGTAGTTTATAATAGATATTGTCATTTAATATGTTTGTTTTTCTATTTCATGGATTCGAGATATGTGCCAAATATATGGTATTATATCTGGATATAAAGTAGCCCTGTCTACTGCCGCCTGTAATTCCATAAATGTATTCCCTGACAATCATAGTTTATATTTTCAATAGGGTATAAACCTATCAGGAGGTCAAAAACAACGGGTGTCCCTGGCCCGGGCCGTCTACCAGGACGAGGACATCTACCTCCTGGACGACCCCCTCTCTGCTGTGGACACGCATGTTGGGAAACACATCTTCAATAAGGTCATTAGTAATCAAGGTCTTTTAAAAGACAAGGTAAAGCTGTTTTTCTTATTCTGCCTTGATTCAGTCATTTTTTTCTTTGAGATCCAAAGATAATAGAGCTATTGATGCATTGACTTTTTTCAATCAATTTGTTAGCATTAGAAATGTTACTATGAGAGATTATCAAAAGTCTGTTTGGTAATCTGAGGTTGAATATATCTCAACATGTTTCATATTTTGTTCTTTGTAGACGAGGATTTGTGTGACTCATCATTTGAACATTCTGCCTGATTTTGATGTAGTTGTTGTGATGAGCAATGGCAAAATCTCAGAGATTGGTTCCTACAATGAGTTAGTTAAACAGAAAGGCAACTTTGCTGAATATCTGGAGAGTTATTTAACGGAACCAGCTGACAAGTGCTCAGAGAAAGGTAGGTCATTACACACATATGTTTGTATTTTTGAGATTTGGTAGAATCATTTAGGCACTGCATATAATTATGGTGAGAGTAGGCAACAAAGTTTGAATTTAAGAACATTTCTTTCTACAGTACATGCAAACTATAAGACATTTTTTTGCTGATTCCTTTATGTTTATTCCAGAGTGGCAGCACGATTCAAGGAATGCAAGCAACCCAAGGTATTGGTGCACATTTGCCATTTCTTACCTAGGCTTGTCACTTTACCTTCTCCCAAATTTGGTGTAATTCAGAAGCATCTAGTATTTTTGAGAAAAAGCAAATTGATGATAGTATTGAAGTACTAAATGTTTTTAAAATAAGCCTTCTTTCAGGTTGCAGATACAAGTGTATAGGAAAGAAGTACAAAATTTTGACAAATCAGAAATAATGCCATTGAAACTTATACAAGAGGAAACCCCAGGTGAAGGAAAAGTAGGTTGCTTGTTTATTTATTAGAATTATTGTATTTTTTTATTACAAAACTGAATCGTCATAGAAATATTTAGATATTGGGACAAAAAAATCACTCATATCTAAATACTTATTCTGAAACCATAGTTTATTCCACTCTATCTGTTTTTGCTAAATCCTTGAAAACTAAGACCTACAAATGTTGAATAGCTATCTTAGTTATCATTGAAAAGTAGTGATGCCTATGAGTGGTAAAAGTGCATTTAGAAGGTATGATAGATTGTTTTTCGTTAGAATTTCTTAGATTATTTTGAGAAAAGCTATAAATTAATGGCTTCTAGGATAAAATTAATGTCAATGCCTGTTACAAATGTATGCAGGTAGCCTATCAAAATAAAAACATCAAAAAAATTCCATTTTTCCCCTTGACAGATGTCAATTTTGCCATGTGACAGACAACCGTGTACTTTATGTGACAGGGGGCCTTGTATCTCGTGTGACAGGGGCCTTGCACCTTGTGACGGGGTGTACAATGAGGGACAGAGTGACGTTACCTTGTGTGACAGGTTGTACCATGTGTGCCAAGGTGTACCATGTGTGAGAGAAGGCTGTGTACTTTGTGTGACAGGTTGCTGTGTACCTTGAGTGACAGGGGGCTGTGTGACAGGGTGTATCTTCTGTGATAAGATATACCTTGCATGACAGGATGTACCAAATGTAACAGATGGCTTTGTACCTTGTGTGACAGGTGGCTGTGTACCTTGTGTCTTGAAAGGGTGTACCTTGTCTGACAGGATGTACCATGGGTGACAGGGAGTACTTTAAGTGACAGAGGGTTGTGTCCCTAGTGTGACAGGAGATCTTGACAGGGAGTACCTTGTGTGACAGGGTGTAACTTGTATGACAGGAGGTACCATGTGTGACAGAGGGCCATGAACTTTGTGTGACAGAGAGTACCATGTATGACAGGTTTTTTCTGTACCTTGTGTGACAAGAGTCCTCAAGAGGGTCTACCATATGTGACAGGGTGTACCATGATTGTGTGACAGGGGATTGTGTACTTTGTGTGACAGGAGGCCTTGACAGGATGTAACATGTGTGACATGTTGTACCTTGTGCTTTCAGATTGGGTCGGCCCTCATCTGGCGCTACCTGACTGCCGCAGGCCTCACCAAGGCTCTTCTCGCTCTACTGTTTGTCATACTCTACACCATCGCCCAAACTGGCACAAATTACTGGTTGTGTGTTTGGGCGACCAATAACCAAACCAGCAATATCATGTTTTCGAACGAAGGACCAATTTTTCACCTAGTAATATATGGAGCACTTGGTATTTTTCAGAGTTAGTAACTTTCTCTTCCAAAGTCTTTATCTTAAACCAATCAATGACTAGTGACTGATTACTGCATGATTTCCTGTTGAATGAGTATCAGTATTTTCATTCATCAAGAACATCATTATTGTTGTTAGTATAGGTTATGTTAGAGCCCAGTAAAATGTTTTTTTCTAAACTGATCTCAGTCCTGTTGCATCTTACTACAGCTTAGCCAATGGCATCAGCCACCTACCAACTCACAGAAGGGGATAGAGGCAGATACATGACAAAACGATAACACCTAATCTGAGCAATAACTATCTCTAATGTATAAATCTGCTATACATTCCATGTATATGCCCTAACATAAGTACAATCCCAGTAACCTTTCGGAAGGGTTTGGAGGTTTGTGTCCTGTCGGTGTCCTGTCACAGCTTTGTGTTTCTGGGAGATGGGTTCTGAGGTCATACCACAAGTAGGGTCTGAACAGGAAGTGGTGGTGCAGGCAGTCATCTTGTTATAGCAACCTCAAATGCACCCCGTAATTCATATACATTGTATCTCTTATTTCTGCGGGAATGACTGATGTGAAAATTATATCATCAGAATTACATGTCTTTGCCAATGGTATAAGTAAATGGATGTTTCCTTTTCGTGAACTTTTCACTGGTAGTCTGTAATGTGGCTTGAAAGTTTTGAGATACGTAAAAGTAACGAGATATGTTGTGGTTGCTAAAAACTCCCTATTAATCAAACAAATGTAATGAAAGCCAAGAAGTCTGAAGTCATTTCTAGGTGGTTTTATCATTCTATGCTATGCCATGACTTCTGATTATTTTGATTGCAGCAATATTTACCTTCCTTCTCTTCATCGTCTGTGCCATGGGCTGTGTTTCCGCGTCCCATGTTCTTCACCGTGAAATGCTCCAAAGGGTGATGAGGGCACCAATGGCCTTCTTTGACTGCACCCCCTTAGGGAGGATCCTCAACAGGTTTGCCAAGGTAAAAACAACCTAAAGATATGGAGTATATACATAGTACAGACCAAGGGGGTACAAAGCAATTGTCACTGCCTTGGTTTACACATACCATCAAGGGCTCGTAGGTGTATACAAACTCTGGCAATGTCAATTACTGATCTTGCCCACAGACTGTACTTGATTTATTCTATAGCAATTACACAGAAAATGCTGAAGTATTTTTTACTGACAACACAAAAATTGGCATTATAGTATTCATAAACAGGCATTATTGCCCTCCGGGGCAATAACAGATCTTTATGAAAGGAAACCTTGCACATAAATATAGTATGAATATTTTCCAACAAAATTCTTTGAACATGGCCTTTACATCATGAACTAATGATGATAGAATTTTCTTAAGAATATTCTGGTTGTAGAGATTGGTATGGATTTTTTACAATTTGGTCTACTCACTCAACTCACACAATTGTATAGGTAGGAAATTTAATTTTGCCCTAAATCATTTATGTTAGGGCCCATACAGGCTTCTGTTAACTGTATGTTTTTCTCACCTAAATTCATTCTAATCTGACATTTTGGAAGGGAATTCACATTTTTATGACATAGCAAAGACAGTGCTGATGCCCAGAAGTAAGGGAATTCGGAAATTAAGTTTTCTCTCCTGTATCATTGTATGATATCTTGATATTTTGCCTGCTTTTCATTTGTAAAATTTTATGATAATAACTCAAGTGAAATGAACAAAGTTGGAAACTTGTAAAATTTTATGCAAGGAATCCTTCAAGTATTGTCATGATGGTACTTTTCCCAACAGGTAGATGTTAACAGTTGAGTGCCAAAGAGGACAATTACTTATTTTGCGACAACCTGTTATAGGCCTTCCAAGAGGTACATAGCAACTAATTGGTTCAAAGAGATCGTGTGACAAGAACACAAGAATAGTTTTTGAATACAGTAGTTTGTGTTGTTGAGGCAATTGACAATTTGAGCCACTCGAAGTTACACAACTTTGTGTCATATTTTGAGTTACTTTCGCATCACAGTTACTGCTGTGTCATACTGAAACTATTGTTTAGTTAAATAGGTGACCAGTCGCGGGATTTGGTGACCTAGTGGGATATTGATCATTTTGCTGGTCCATTCAAGTCCATTATTAAGTGAGTTATTTATGAAAACAAGCAAATAATGAATATTTTCCTAAGAAATGTGACTTGGGTAGAATTTTCTAGAGATTAACATTATGAGCCTCAAACCATTCAATTTACTTATGAAAATTGCATCATGGGTAATGTGACAAGGAACTTCCTTTTCAAAAAGAGTGTTATAACAGGGAATGTTTAGAATTGCATAGAATATTTTGGTCAAGTTTGATAGTTAACGTTTTTCATTTCCCCATAGCAAAAGAATTATTTGAATGAAGATCTGTGTGAAAGGTTATAGTATTTTGATTAATTGAAGAAGATTATTTTCTTTTGATACATATGATTTGGTTCAAGGATCTATGATTTGGAAATGGAACACAGATGGTAAAATAGGGGTGTGCTGGTGTGTAACAAGTACCCAAGCAAGAATAAGACCTTATTATAACGTTGCAGCAACGTTCTGTTTACTTATGATTTGGTTCTTGTTCTGATATTTTGATGGCACCCAAAAACGTCTTAAGAACCTAACGTTGCGACATCACACTGTAACGTTATTGTCACGTTTTTGTAACGTTATTTCACGTTACAATAATGTTATTATAACATTTTTTATTAGTTATGTCACAACTCAACCAAAATACAATGTTATTATAACATTCTTTTTTGATAAGTCTTACCTTTACCTAAACTAACGTTATTGTTATGTGACAATAGGGCAGGTTTCAGACTAACCAAAAAAGTACAGTCACAGAACATTCCTGCTACGTTGCCGCTTGTCTGGGTAGGGGATTTCAAACTCCCATATCTCAGCTTATGAGAAGAATATCAAAAAGTGGTTTGCATTGTTCAAAAGGTATCATTGTAAATTTAAATTCATACTTTCTCCCTCTAGAACACCAATTTCCGCGATTGGTGACATATATATAGAGGCTATATTGTGATAATCAATTTGCAAGAAGTCACACATGTGAAAATATATACTTTCCCCATATATGAAAAATTATTGATATTATGAATGTAATTGTAACATATTCCATTGCAGGACACTGACAGTATAGATAACGATATGTTTTACTCCGGAAGCCGATTCATACTCCGATCTGGACTTCAACTGGCAACTTTGATTGTCATCAGCTTTACAACTCCAATATTTATAGTTCCAATTATCCCCATCATTGCTATATGGGTTTTCATCCAGGTGAACTCAGTTTTTGTGGTTTGTGAGGAGAGAGAAATATCTCATAAATGATACAAATTTTGTCCCTAATATACAAACTTTTAATACTTTACATCTAGATATCATGAATAGACCGCCTAGTCAATAGAACGTTAAGTGGTACTATTTCAATGAAATTCATTATATAAATTTATTGAATAACATTCAAAAAAGGGCATTCAATAGCCATTGGCTTTATTGGAATCCACCAATAGCTTGGTGGATTACAGTCAGGTCCCTACTTGGGTGACCAACGATGGGGAGTTACCTTGGTTGCCCAGCGATTAGTGAATTAGTCGGTCGCTGGGCGACCAAGTAGACGCCGCTGAAAAAAAGGTTAGTCGCCATGTTGGGATGCTCTTGTTATCGATTAGGGCTCCCTTTGGTCCT
The DNA here is from genome assembly GCA_936440205.1 of Lepidonotus clava. NCBI lineage: Eukaryota > Metazoa > Annelida > Polychaeta > Phyllodocida > Polynoidae > Lepidonotus > Lepidonotus clava. Next base: position 920,560 of record OW387136.1, on the reverse strand, counting down.
CTGGTCTGGCGATTAACTGCACCAATTGCCGGTGATGAGTGGAAAATATTAAACATGTCAAATATTTTGCCCACAAACGACGGCGACTACCGGTTTGGTTGCCAGACATCACGGCACCAGTATCTAGCTAGTCGCTGAGCTACTAACTACCTTAGACAGCCAGCGACCAAGAAAATCTATTCGCCCAAGTGGGGACCAGGCTTAAAGGTGACTCTATCATTTTGGTTTTAAAGCATCTATATATCCGGTGTGCCCGTCAGCTGAAGAGGATTGACAGTATCTGCCAGTCTCCCCTGTATACTCAGTTTGACGAAACACTTCAAGGTGCTTCTTCCATCAGAGCCTACCAAAGACAGACTGAGTTCATCAACAAATGTGATGGATTGATAGATGAGAGTCAACAAGCCTCCTACCTCATCAGTGTAGTGCAAAGGTAATTATACTTACCATAGTAACTTGTATATCAGAGAGCAACTTGTAAGTTAGAAACCTTCTGTCAAACAGAATAGTAGGCCTACTGAATAACGAGGAGCCACTGTGAATAAGTAACTACCCAGAGAAGAAGTGATGTAACAGCACCATTTTGTGACTTAACCATTTTGGTTGATCTATACTACTCATGATATTATGTAACAGTTACATGATTTTAGGGGGGATGCTAAGACATCCCATAAAAATAATGTAATAATGACGTTCTATGAACATCAGGTGAGAACCACCTTGCAGTGTAACATCACAGTGATGTGCTGATCAGGTGTGGTTGAGATATAACTTAAACAGAACGTAACTGATACAAATAAACTATGTGTGGTAATTACCAAACCTAAAAAGAACATAGCTATAATGTGCGGATTAGGTGATATAGGGACATAACTTTAAAAAGAAACATAAGTGATACATATTGACTGAGTCAGTTTTAACCAAACCTAAATAGATGTTCTTGTTACGTGAAATTCGGACATTTCATCAATGTTTACTTGATGGCTCTCAGAAACATCGCTGCAACCAACATTGTCTTTGTGATATTCTAATTAGACTTTTCTGGGTACATCTCCCCACACCCATATAGGAAACCTTTGAACACATCCCAGGCAAGCAGCAACGTAACAAGTATGTTGTGTGAACATACTTTTTTGGTCAGTCCACAACCTGCCTAATTTTCACGTAACAAGAAGGTTATTTTAGGTTCAGTTGTGACTTACTGAAATAGAATGTTATAATAACGTTATATCCTGGTGATGTTGAGACCTTACCAAAACAGAATGTTATAATAACGTCATTTTTACGTGAAATAACGTAACCAGAACGTTATAATAACGTTACAATGCAACGTCGCAATGTGAGGTTCTAAAGACGTTATTGGGTGCCATCAAAGTAACGTAACAAGAACCAAAACAGGACTCAATAGAATGTTATAATAACGTTGTAATAACGTCATATTCTTGCCTGGGATTCCACCTTTTTCTAAAAAAAATCATTGTAAAAACCTTAAAGATACTAAGAAAATATTGCAAAATTCCACTTCTTATTGCTAGCCGCCCTCTTTTTATGTTTATATGATCTAAAACATAAGCAAATGTTCCATTTAAGGAACCTCACAAACCTCCCCCTCCTGGATACACACATACACACAGCAGAAGCTGTATTCAGGCCTGTTATGATATATATGGATAGGGACGGACCCAGAAATTCTAAACGTGAGGGCCACTATTGTAAAATATCACCCTGACCCTTCAGGTCCCAGAATTCTACATTGAAAAAGAACCTAGACACCTAGGAATGAAGTAAAAAGAAAACTGTAATGTGTTTCATGACATACATTTTGTTCAAACTTTGTCTTTTAGATGGCTTGGTATTATCATGGAATCTCTGGGAAGTGTCATTGTTTTATTTGCTGCCTTGTTTGCAGTTTTGAGTGGGGACTCCCTCCCTCCTGGCATGGCTGCTCTGTCAGTCTCGTATGCTTTAAATGTAAGTGTAGATTATTATACGCTATTGATCTGGGACACAAGAAACAACTCAAAAACCTGAACATTTCCTGTCATCTCCTGTTAATTCGTCTTTTCCTATGTTCTGCCAAATTCACCAAAATGCAACTTTAATGGCACATTCAAAGTGTTATGACAATAAGTTTCTTGTTAATGTACAGCACTTCATATCAAATGAAATTCATGATATCTAGACAGAACTCTTAACTATCGCTATGTGACAATAAAATGAACACAAAATGAGCTGTTTCTTGCTGACCAGATCTAGACCAAAAACCTGGCAAGACCTAATGTAGGACTTTGCTGATTTGGGGTTGTTCCGCAGAATTCTTTGGTATAGTTTATTATCAAAGGACTTATTGTAGTCTCTCTTTATATAATTACTTTATCAATATATCTGTATAATCTTTTACTATATTGATCTGATTAGAAAGGGAATTGTAGGAGCTAATGATATTAAAAATATTGCTTTGAATAAAAATATGTTTTTGTTTTCTGATCAGGAAATCGAAAAAGATAAGTTTTGAATGTTAATTTTTTTTATTAGTATGATTTCTCTAATAATGAATGGAAACGTTTTAAACTGTATTGGTATTTAGTTACATCAATAAGCACTGAACAGTGTTTCAGATTCTTGATGTATTTTATCTTAAAAACTAAGAAAAATAGGTTAAAAACTGACACATAATGTCCTGGTCTGAATTATAATCAAAAATTATTTTTGAATTTTACAACCATTTCCGAAGCTATATCTAAGGTAACAGGCCTGTACATGTGCATTTCATACTCATTTCAAATAAGATATATGTTATATAGATTCCATGCTTCTGTTGCAGATGACCAGTATGTTAAACTTTCAAGTGCGGGACATGACCCGACTGGAGACGAAGATGGTGTCCATGGAAAGGGTCAACGAGTACTGTCATGTAGACCAAGAGGTAGGGTCTGAAGTAACAAATACAAGGCAGATGATACCATGTTTAGCGTCTCTTTACCCTGACACAATAAATGAATCGTGCAGTTTTTGTTCGAGATTGAATAGTTAAGTTCATTTAAAAATGACATTAGTGGTGATCAGACCCATACGAAGAGAGAGTAAAGGTTTGGTTCGGTGTGTGGATGTGCCTGATAAATTCAAGGGTTGGACAAGATTTGGGGTGCCTCAAACTTATTAGTTGGACTTGAGAGTTTTCATGTATGGAGATCAGGGGATGATTCACTGAAGGGCACTGGGGATGAGATGCCATGGGTAAGATCTATCCTATTTCCATGTTGTCATTTATGTTTAACTGTTGCATATTCATGATTATGCTAGAGCTTCAGGCCATCTGGTGGCAGCCCACTAGGCACCTTCCCTGGGCCTCGAGTTCGATTTGGGCCACCCTCAGGTCGGCATGTGCTTGAGTCTCCCTAGGAGCTTTGTGTCCCAGTTTGGACCCATCCTTGAGTATTTGTGATGGCCATTTTAGCATATTTCTCAAGCATAAGACAACAATGGATTAGATGTTGAGCACCTTTAAGACACTGGTTTATTTTCTGGTAACATTCAACCTTTTAGAGGTTAAAGGTGAATGCTAAAACGTATCACACAGGACATATCCCCATATATCTTGTGTTTACCCCATAAATCCTCAGGGTTATCCCGAAACATTCCATACTTTTTGTGATGTTAAACCATTCAAAATACCTTTCAAGTATTTACACAATTTTAAGTACCTCAAGAAACCTTCTATAATAATTACACAATTATTACAAGTACATGTAGCCTCTATGAACAGGTAATGACCGGTGGGCCTTCTTGTAACATTACCTGTTTCCCTTCTTTGTATTAAAAGGACAAAAAATAATGATAAGTAGACTCATGTATATTATTCTTTTTTGAATTTTACACAGGCCGATTGGGATGTATCAAGTACAGCAATCGAAGATGAATGGCCTCAGAATGGAAGAATAGTGTTAGATGGTTACGGAACTAGATATCGACCTGGTCTGGATCTGGTTTTGCATAATCTCAACTTCGACATAAAAGCTGGAGAAAAGGTTCCATATCTTATGTACTTATTACATGTAGTTTCATATCAAATCAGTTTCCTATACTCAATTCTTTTTCATCACAATAATGTCAAATACCTCAAAATTAATAGAAGATCATGATCTTTTTACTGTAGCCATACAAAAGAAGCTATGTGTTTCTCAAATGAATGTTCTAGTGTATACCGATATTAATACTCATTGAGTCAAATTTAATTTTCAATGAAATGAAGACAAATAGCTTTTATACAGATGAGTGTCAAACTAATCTCAGTATACTTTTAGGTCAATTTTCATAATACAGAAGCATTTTCAAAATCTTATTGCCAATTATGCAAACCTGTTTGTGTGAAGGTAACCCAAAGTTCAAAATGCTTCATCTCAAGTTACAAAACACTGTAGATATCATTATGTTTTTTTTCATTCAGATTGGGATTGTTGGAAGGACTGGGGCTGGGAAGTCCTCCCTGGCCCTGGCCTTGATGAGGCTGGTAGAGGGTGCTCAGGGGTCCATCTCAGTAGATGGTGTGCCCATCTACAAGCTGGGCCTCCACACCCTGAGATCAAGGCTTACTGTTATCCCACAGGTACAACACTGAATAGCTTGTTCTGTAAAATACTAAACACATGTCTATATACTTTGTTAGAAATTTGTAGTTTAAGAATCTACCATACCATCTATAAAGAAAGAAAATATGAATATGAATATCATTTTAACTTAAGTTCAAAAAGTATATCCAATGAAAGTACAATGGTGAGTTAAATGATCTATTTATATTTCTTGAAGCATGGTTTCAAAGGTTTTGAGGTATATTATCAGTGAAGGCATAAAAGTAGTTGAATAATGTATCTAGGTTCCCACTTTTTTTTAAATGGTAATGGTTGCTTTTTGCTTGGCAGTACAAAGTAAGAACCATAAAACATGACCGATTGGCCCGTTGTCAGTATAATCTCACTGGGTGGGATATCATGTAAGCCTATGACATAATATCTAAGTGAAGCAGTACTATAAAGAGGGCATTTGGTCCCACTGCTACAATTATACACTGCCCTTGATATGACGCTGGCAGTCAAGTAGGGCATAAAGCAACCAAATACCAACCAACCATTCTTTGATTCCCCTACAGGAAGCTTTCATCTTCTCAGGAAGTCTGAGGTACAATCTTGACCCCTTCAGTCGTTACTCTGACCCTGAGCTGTGGCAGGCCTTAGAACAGGCTCACTTTAAGGAGACGGTCCTGTCTCTCCCCGACGGGCTGCAACACGACCTCTGTCAGGGTGGTCAGTCCCTCAGGTAAGTGGGCTGATGCAAGCAAGGAGGACTAAGTTTATCAAAATAATCTATATATTTTATCTGATTATAGTACAACTTAGACACATTTAGTCTTATATAACACTACGTACCCATTATCCTTATTTGTTTCTTGAATTGAATTTCTACCAAATGATTGTCACCCACATGGAAGTTCAATTTGATTGAATGTGGTTGAATAATAAATAAGGAAAAAAACTTGAATACCAAGGGAACAGGCTTCATCAAGACTGTTGTGACTTTTCATTCTTTATTCTGTTATTCAAAATGTCATACAGTTATCATTGAGATGTAGAGCCTATTATGAATAGAATTTCTGGCATTGCTTCAACATTTTTCTTCAATAATCTTTTTCCAAGTGCTGGCCAGAGAAAGTTGGTGTGCCTGGCTCGTGCGATACTGCGTAAGACCAAGGTGTTGATACTTGACGAGGCCACTGCCTCTGTTGACCTGGAAACTGATGCCCTGATTCAGTCTACCATCAGAGAGGTCTTTTCTGACTGCACAGTCCTGGCCATTGCACACAGACTGTCAACTATCATGGATTATGATAGGTTTGATAATTTTATATTCTACTTACAACTTGTAACAATGATGCAGCTTTGGTGTTGCCTATTCACACAGTACTCTCAGTCAGAGGTTAATCTATCCTATTTTGTTTATGAATGTTACCTAATTTTAGACAATCAGAGCTGATGGGTGTTAAGGTATCATTATGGAGAGCAGTAGTCTAGCTGTTTACTTCACCCTAAAACAAAGGCAAAAAGTAAAATTCCAAAACTTATATTTCTTTATTCACCAAATGAGGCCAGCAATTAAGGATAGGCAGACAATTCAAACTTGGTTTACCACTTAAAGACAACAATAAGACGGGCCAACAATTCAAACCTTATTTCACACTTAAAGAGAACAATAAGGCTGGCACCTAATTCAATCAAATCATGGTTTAACCTCTTAACTGCTCGTCCTACGTTTACTCGTGTTCAGGCTGCTCTTTCGAGGTATTTAAGTAAAAATACAAGGCTGGTTTACCCTGTCAAGATGCTTATATCAATAGCAAAGCCATTTTAGAAAGGAATGTACTGAATATTTTACCTGCATAATTATATCTCTAAAATTCAATATAAATATAATCTCTTATTATTTGCTATTTCTCAACAGGGTGATGGTCATAGATGGAGGCAAGGTCATTGAGTTGGACGACCCGAGAACACTTTTAGCTCAACCTAGCTCGGTTTTCCACAACCTGGCAAAAGAATCTGGCATCATCTAATGAGATAATCATGAACTAATATGGGATATATATTAACTCCTTGCAATATGGCATGTGCATCCGAGTAGTGGTGCAAATAGACTTGACTGGTCCATCCACCCCTGGCACCTGTGATCTGTGCAGTCAGGCATATCACCAGTGATCACCTATAGTATCTGTCTATGGCACAGTGGGCAGTTTGGTGACCAGCTGGACCCACTTTGGACCACTTATAAGCCAATTTGATTTATCCGGCGGCTATTGGATCTGGAACCGAAAATCAATGCTATTGTATAGCAGAGAAATACATGATAGTTACCTGCGCATGCAGAGTGGGAGGAATCGAACCCACCTTATGGTGCACACTCCCTATACACCCTTCTCACTAAGCTGCTGCCACCTATTGGCAATGTAGGAGGCAGGATAGGCTGTTTGGAGGTCTCAGGGAACTAAATGTTTTCCTGTATAGTTTAATTTAATGTGTCATCCAATAAAAAATATTCAGAAACAGTGTTGCCCAACAATTTAATTATAAATCTCTAGACAGACTTGTCATACATAAGATATCGAAATTTCAGGAAAGGTTTGTACAAAACCTGACAACCACTGCAGTGCCACCTATGCTGAATTGTCTGCATTAATGAATACCATTAATAATATAATTTAGATGTCTTTGTGGTAAATATTCGTTTAGGTAAATGAATTGAGTTGTAACAGGCAAGTTTATGCATTTTCTTTATTTTGGGGAGTTAAGAAATTTAAAGAAATAAATTTTGTATTCTAATGAATGTACTGCTTATTAAGTCATTTTACATTACAATTCAATTCAGATGTCCTCTACAATGTCTTGTTATAACTGAATGATATCCCCTTGGCTTGAGCACCATCTAACACAGCGTACCTCATAGCACCATCTCACACAGTGAACCTTATAGCACCATCTCACACATGCTATACCTCATAGCACAATCTCACACAGAATACCTCTGTACCATCTCACACAGGTTACTTTATAGCACCAACTCACATAGAGTACCTCATAGCACCATCCCACACATGGTACTTCATAGCACCATCCCACACAGGGTACTTCATAGCACCATCCCACACAGGGTACTTCATTGCACCATCCCACACAGGGTACCTCATAGCACCATCCCACACATGGTACTTCATAGCACCATCCCACACAGGGTACTTCATAGCACCATCTCACACAGGGTACTTCATAGCACCATCTCACATAGGCTAACCCATACCACCATCTCACACAGGGTATACCTCATAGCACATTCTTATACAGGATACCTCATAGCGCCATCTCACTCGGAGATCGAGCCAGATATCCACAATGGCCATACAAGTGAAAAAGGCAAATATCTCAAGTGTATAAAGTATATTAATTGTTAGAGTGAAAGCCTATGCCCTGACCTGATATCAAGATTCAAAACCATGTTTTTACCAGGTTAGGAGTGTGGATAGTGTGGTTGGTGTGTATGGACAGGCCTGCCAATTGTTCTGATTTGGTAAGGAAAGTCCTGATTTTTAGCCTCTGCTCTAACTGTCCTGATTGGATTGCAAAATTTCCTTACTAGGTGTATAAGACTGCTATTGTTGATTTTCTTAGACAAAGACTTCACATAACTAATTGCAACTAAAACATGTTCAGGCATGTGCCTCTATTTTCTTGGGATCAAGTTTCTAATAATTTTATTTCAGAATAATTTTCAGAAATAACCTTAAGTTTCTTTCATTAAGGATGTACATACATTTAAAAGATTCAGACTCCACAACCCCTTATGCTGAAATATGCCCTACAATTATACAGAAACGTACACACATATAAAAATAAAATAAAATAAAAGTACGTACATTTAAAATTAACTTCAGACCCCCCTCCCCTGATTCATATGTACTAAATGGAAGGCCCCCTATTGTGCCACACAGTAAACAAAACAGAATTGAAACATTCCAAACTATAAATTATTTGTATCAAATTTATTATTCTTGAATTATTTTTTCTCCACAAGTTTCAGGACAAACTTAGCTCTGCTTTTTTTAATGTTTAAGGCCTAGTCAGAGATCAGGACTCCATCAACTCCCATGTAGCAGTGTGGTTTGAGTCACAAGTAAAAGGAGGATGGGGGGAACCCAGTTGATCAGGCTCTATATCTCCAGTGGCCCATTGAACAATGACTTTGCGTAACAAAAACAACTTTAAGATAACTTTAAGAGAGATGTCATTATTATGATAGTTATTGTTATTACAATACCCCTAATATCTATGTTTCTACTGGACCAAATTCAAGTCTGTAAATTGATGTGAATAGGGGCTCTGTAAGACTATATCCTGTTGAAGTTACAGGTCATTTACAGTATTCTAAATAGGTCTATTTTACAGGTCAATACTTGTGTTATTATGTGCAAAGTGGCTACGAGAGGTGTCATTAAACTCTACCTGGCATTGTAACAACAGGTATAGTGTGACCAGCCACAGGGATGGTTCTTTTATATAAGTCATATAATATATCTTTATGTACTACAATTTTGAGCTGAAAGTGGATCAACCTAGCAGTTCATCAGTACAAAGGGAACAGCTTATGGAGCTGCACAAAATGTGTTGATCTTTTTTAACATATCAGGTATTTTCTGTTATACTTTTAGAGCATAATATATAATTATAGAGAGGAAGGTAGACTGAAATAATAAATTTGACCTTTCCTATAGTTTATGTTAGTAGAGGTTCGGGAGATTATTTCTATTTGGAATGTTATCTATGCAAAAATTGAAATGTATTTATAAACAGTACTCCTAGTTGATGTAAATACTAAGTGAAAGAGTAAATTACAGGCAAATAGATAGTCTACACATTATGTGAAGCTGTCCTGATACATAAGCAAATCTCCTTATTTCTAGGGTGCTTTTTGAACTCCTGATTAGCACAGAGAGTAAAGTTAAACGTTTTAACTTTACTCTCTCTGGTTAGAGACAGGTGGTTTCTAACTCAAACTCCAGTACCCATACTATACACCAGGTGGCAGCACTGGCCGTGGGTGCTCCGTCTGCAGCTGTCAGAGCGTGAGAAGGGGGAGACGAGACCTGGGCCTAGTAGGAGGCACCACAAAGCGCCTTGGAGGACCCCCCTTGATACAATTGGTGATTATGGCACTTTTTGGGGTTTGAAAAAATAGGATCTATCACTCCTGTATTTCATTTTTTATTTCATACAAGTTATTTTCATATGTTGTGTATACCCTACCCACAAGAATATTTTTAGCCCCATTACTCAAAAAATGACTCCCCCTGAAAAAAGCTGGCTCTGGGCCTGCGCACATAGTACGCAGTAAGAGCACCATCCTCGGCCCTCCACTTTCTATGTAAATTTAAAATAAGGAAAATCCAGCTGTCTTTTCAATTAGACTAGTGATCGAATTGTCACGATCCGAGGCCGTTACGGGGAGGCACAAAAGAGGCGTGTGTGTGTCGAGGGGGGGGGGGGGGGGATTGAGATGGGACTGTCGATTGTGACACTCTCCTCAGGGGCTTCAGGGGCGTAGCCAGCCATAAAGTCAAAAGTGGGTAAATTTAAGCGGTATTGACCTATGTTATTGACAAGATAATTGCTTATATTTTACTCAAATTTTGGGAAATCCAAGGAGTTCCAGGGCCTCTGCCTCCGCCAGTGGGCGGATCTAATGTTAGGCGCGCAGGCTTGTGCCATACCGTTTCTTAAGAAAATTCAAGATTTTCTAACATAAAATTCAGGCAACTTTTCTTTTATCAAATTACTTTAACGCGTCATAACAAGCAGTTGACAAAACGAGAAAAAAAAAGCCCGCAGAGATTATTTGGGGATCCGTCACCTCTCACACCCCCCCCCCCCTTCCTCCGACCAAACTAGATCCTGGCTGCCCTCTCCCAGTAGTGTACAGGAGCGGACCCTGAAAGTCTGAAAATGGAGAAGGCCTTTAGGAAATGTATGACATTTTGGCAGTAAGAGGGGGCAGGTATCCCCCTCCACCGACCCTGTCCGGCCGTGGCGCGGCCAGTCCCGCCGTACCCCTGGTACCCCCACTTGACTGAGTAGGTGTATACCCGACATTGTTCTTCAGTTTTATAAATACACCCTTTTCGCGATTGTTTAGCCCCCTAAAATACCCTATTTCAAGTGAAACACGAATTTTTTTAACCTTAATTTGTCCCCCTTTTTTTCAGAAAGCGTGAACTTAAATGATGAACAGATAATAGTAGATAATAGTATACACTATTGAAAAGGTTATATATACAGTTAATATTTTTGGGATAATATTACAAATTTCAAATCAAATACGTCATTTTACTACTCACTGCGTATCAAAAATAGACCATATTCAAGTAATCACACAATCTTACACATCGATAGCTCTTTTGTAAACCACAAACAAATCACCCCAAAATGATAATTCTATATAAAAGAAGTTTGAAATTACACCTAAGATCGCAATTAAAAAAAGAATTGCCCACGGCGAATGGGGCTTGATACGTGTCAGGGAGGTCTGGGAGTGGGGGTACCGGGGCGGTACTCCCACTCGGCCAGGCAAGTGGGAACCCATCACCGTTCTCCAATATGGAAAATACCCTCTTATCACGAATTTTCCAGCAATCTTTTTTTGTACATTGAAACTTGAATTTTTAGGACCTCAATCAGGGGCAGATCTAGGGTCTGTCTCCCCCCCCCCCCCCCCCCCCATGATTTACCCTGCAAAATTTCTCGTCGGATTTGTCAAAACTACGAGAGTTCATTTTTGGTCAGTTCATTTTTGGTCGGGGGGGGGGGGGGGGAGGGGGGAATTGCCCCTTTTGTCCCACCCCCCATGGATCCGCCACTGTTAATTAGTCACATTGTGTACCTAAAATAACCTATTAAAGTACCTGCTCTTAGAATATTGGAAATGTCATGTATTTCTATATGAAAACAACTACCCCAATTTCACGAATTCTGAGTGAAAAAATACCCCCTGTTTTCAATTTTAGCAGACATGCGAACTTTCATTAAAATGACCCCTTTCTTCGAGATTTTTGGAACGCTGATAAGTATCCTGGTGGTCAGAGAGTGGGGGTACCCCGGCGGTACCTCGCCTGTTACGTCCACGGCACTCTTTACTCAGCCCCCCACCACATCTCCACCCCTCCTTCCCCGTTAAATAATACACTGTTTCGTCAACAGGCGAAATTAAAGACAAATTTGCGGAGGGCTTACCCCCGCTCCGGCCGGGAGGCGGGTGGCGGCGGGCCGGGGTGGGGCGCTTTGAGGACCCTGAGTGTTGACCCTGGTCGCTTTCATTAGTCCGGAGAGTCCTTGGGACTCCTTGGCCGCTGCTTTCTGGGCTCTAATCCGCGGGTTTAGGCCCGTAACAACGTTAATTCACCACGGTCAGGGGTGGGGGGGTGGGAGGGAGTTGGAGGGGCGGGGGGGGGGGGAGGAGAGTGGCCGGTGGTCGGGCGCTGGGCAGTAGAGGCGTACCCAGCCCTAAAATCTGAGGGGTTTCCATCAGGTAAATTGAGAGGGGCGCGTGTAAAACTGAGGGGGTTCTGACCAGTTATTTTGATAAAATTCCTTATATTTCTTATTTAATAATAAAAAAATTAAGAAATCTGAGCGGGTTCCAGACGCCCTCATAAACCCCTCTGGGTACGCCACTGCGGGCAGTGGAAGGTGCATGGGGTATGGGACGGGGGGACGGGGTAGGGAGAAAGGACCGCTGGACGCATTCCACCACGAGGGTAATAGAATGATTATGACGAGTTCAATTCCTGAGCATTGCTTTACATGGATGATGATGTCATTTTGTTGATGATATTCTGGAAATTGATATGTTTTTTTAAAGAGATGCGCGGCGAGAGCACCATCGGGGGCCTCCGGCCACTTTTCACAGATATGTCTCACAAAACCTAAGGTCTCACAAAACTCAATTCAATATTAATTTTGTGTCTTCTTATGCCGTCATTATGACATCACCGTCGTCCTAGCGACGTCGACGTAACTGTAGCGACGGCGACGTGGCGACGGCGAGTATCGCCATGGTCCTCAGCTAGCCTATCGGCTGTGGCGGATTTAGAGGGGGACCGTCTGATTCTTGGGTTTAATAGGGATGAGAGGTGTCTTGGAACTTGTACCAGTCTTATATACAAGTCAGCCAATAGCTGGATTTCTCGTAAAAGGAGAAAAGAAAGATTCCCATAAGAAGGGTAATTTAAGAAGGTAAACGAATATCTCTATATCTAAACCTACTTTTAAAACCTTATTACATAATAATCTTCTGTGTTTTCATTAGTTTTCAGTTGTATAACATGAACATATACAAGTTATAGTAATGGGCCTAATGACAAGAATTAATATACGACAATAACCATCGTCATTAAATAACATTAGCTTTTAGCACTAAATTAGGATTATCATACAACAGATTACTCAACTTATATATCAAGGTACTAAGTGTAGCAAATATAGCATACATTTGGAATATTTTCTTTCAACAAAATTAAAAGTAATTGCAAGTAATTCTCCGGGATATTACCATAGGGGATCATTTCGAATCTGACATGTTTTGTTTGCATGAATTTAATTTATGTCGTATCTGATATCCTTCTATTCTATATACCTCAGTAAAGGTCCTTTCTGTATATCTCAAGCTCCGGTCAAACCAACCTCAAAATACTGCAGAGAAACGCCAACTGGTGATTTGACGTGTAAAGTCAGTAGCCGCGTTCTGCGGGGATCCCTGAGAATGGTTTCAGTGGAGGGTGGGTACACAGTGCAGGCTGGCAGTGAGGTGTTAATTAAGGGGGTCTGTGTGAGTCAGGACCATATAGAAATCGTCTATTGACCCCCGGCCCCGCCCGGGGGGAGGGCCATAGGGCCTTTTTCGCGGGGTGACGTTAAAAAAGTGCTGCGTGGTATTTTTAGCTTGGCAAGCAAAGGAGACTTGTCTCAAATTAATGACAAGCAACTATTAATCACCTGGGACCTGGGAGACCTGTGGCACCTTCCCGACAACCGGCTATATCTAAAGCGGCAGGGGAACGTGAAACACGGGGAAACACACGCCAAATTATCATACAGGCTACTTAGACACCCAAGCAAGAATATGACGTTATCATAATGTTATTATAACGTTCTGTTGAGTTCTGCTTTGGATCTTGTTACGTTATTTTGATGGCACCCAAAAACGTCTTAAGATCCTAACATTGCGACATTGCACTGTGACGTTATTGTGATATTCTTGTAACATTCTTTCACATTATAATAACTTTATTATAACATTCTTTATTAGTAAGGTCGCAACTTCACTAAAATATAATGTTTTTATAACATTCTTTTCTAGTAAGTCTCAACTTTTCCTAAAATAGTGTAATTTTTATATGAAAATTGGGCAGGTTACAGACTAACTACAAAAGTATTGTCGCAGAATGTGCTTGTTACGTCGCTGCTTGCCTGGGCAGGCATCTTAAACTTACTAAACACACTCCCAATTATCATACAAGCTACTTTACGGGCATCTTAAACTTACATAAACACACCCAATTATCATACAGCCTCTTAAGACAGGCATCTGAAACTTAACATATATATGTAGTTGTGCTGCAATACAACCTTCCACGTCAAATCAGTCAACTCATGAACAAGTGGAAGAACTACAAAAAAAGTCAAAATAGCGCCGGCTACACGGTTTGTCATCGCCAGGCCTGCATACTTCTGCACAGTTAGAGTCTGCCCGTAATTTCGTTTCAAGGCAAAAAAGACAACATGAATAAAATTAAGAAAATAGATAAATAGATAAATAACGAGAAGAAAGCGGAAATATCCTTAAACAACTCATATCTCTTTTAGTCAAATAATCAACAACATTCAGAGTCGACCTGTTTTCCAGCCTTTCTAACCCACTGTTTATGGACCACGCGCCCCCCGCCCAGCCACCCCTCTGGGGGACCAATGAAACATGGAATTTACGGGGGACACCCCCCACCTTTAATATTCCCCTGAGGTAAGGCGTGTTGACCAAGTCAGATGGGAGAAACTAGCATCTAGTCAACAGGTGTTCCTGCACTGACTCTCAGTCATAAGTATCTTAGCATGAAGTTTCAATTGGAAATATTTCCACCAAGTGATCTTAAATATTGCCTTGACGAGTTATTCATGCGCCCACGAAAAGATGATCTTGTGTCTGGTTGAATGCTGTTTTAATGCCAATAGATATCTCTTCGTGATTTACTATGTGTTTTTTTATGTAGAATCTGTGAAATGTACGTGGAATGACATATACTGGCAAGGGTAATATGTGTATGGAATAAGACATTCACCAAAATTCTGCAGTTTCCTCAGATAATATTAACACTAGAAATGCGGCAAAGACGCTCCGACCCGTCCTCTCGATCGTGATAAATTTTATTTGGGAGTTCCATCCTTTGAAATACACCCGCGATTTTCGCACTGTTCAATGATTGACCTTCTTTTTGCTCTCTTTTATAAAGATCTTTTAATATAGAATTCAAGTGCATTTACATGGTCTTCAAAATTAAAGAAATATTTTACAACATCAAAAATCAACAGGTGACTAAACAAACGTAAGTGTGGTTTATCGCATTTTATTAAAACGTTCCACATCCCCTTTTCAGCACTGTCTGTGTATTTAAAGGCGACTTTACCAATATTTGTACCAATACGACCGCGCATGCGCCTGTACAAAATGATATAGGTCTATGCTCCTTGCCAACAGTCACATCCATGCGATATGTATTCGGGGTATACTACGAGGGGTTTAGAGGCAGTGTGAGGTCGCATCTCTTTGGTATCATGAAAGAGAGCACAGTATTATCATGAGGTTATATAGGGAATTACGAGAAAAAAAAGTAAACAGTACAACATCATGTCATGTTTTGCTAGATTTCTGTTATTTAATGTTTAATGTTCTATGCGAAATAAAATATAGATATTATTCTCGTGAACGGAAAATATTGAACATTTTGACCAGATTCTTTTCTAAGCAAATCAAATGATATCGATGCCTTTAATGATATATATATAGGAAATTCAAAAATAATGATAAAAAAATATGGGTGGTAAGATTTTGGTACCAAAATCATCCGTTAAAAGTTGTCAAAAGTTGACTGATGAACATGGCGGTTTTGAAAAGGATTTTGACGGTGGACAGTCTGCAGGACGGTGTGAAATACGAGAAGAGGGTATGAGACGGGTGTGGAGGGGGACACTGGGGGGTGGGGGCGGGAGGGGAGGAGAGGGGACACCGTGTTTGGACATGCTGATGTCGATGGTCAGTGCCTCCTGTCCCCTACTGCAGACAAAGCCCCTGAATATCATCCCCCCCCCCCGGGGGGGGGGGGGGAGAGAGACTTGGGTCGCGAAAGGGTACCCACTGCCAAACGGACTCATGAAGCGGGGTTGGTGAACATCAAAATTGAGGGGCAGTCAGCCACTTTTATGCCAATAAAGCAGGAGAGGGAGGGGGGGGGGGCAGTGAACTACTTCAATAAAGCAAAAATAAGCAATAACTCAAAAATAGCCTTATATTTTACATTTATGACACACAAAATATATGCCAATTTTATCAGAAGTTTTCCTATGCAATTTGGGTGATTTTTATCTATTTCATGGTTTTGAGACCCTCTGAATTTTCAGGTCGGTTTTCAACCAAATTTCAGGAGTGGTCAGTCACAGAAAGTAGGGGCGGTAGTTTAGCAGTGGTAGTATCGTTCAAGAGTCAGTGCCCCCCCCCTTACAGAACCCCACCCCATGGGTCACAAAGCCCCCAGATGGCCCTCACCCCCTCAGACCCCCCCCCCCCCCCTCACCCCGTCACCAGACGCCCGCGTCCCGCGTTTCGCGCCCGGATTAAATGTCGTCTGCTCCGGGCCCGGGGCGCGGGAAACGGCGAGAAACGGGCGGAGGGGGGGAGGGAAGGGTCCTGGGGAAGGGTAGGTAAAGCCGGGTTTACACAGGCCGTCAACGTGTCCTTACGAAAAATCACTTACGTTAGGCTTAGGTTAATGAGTTAACGCATGCCAAAAATTAATTATGTAGGTCATTATCGTAGGTTATCGGTGACAATTGTCGTAATATGCAAAGGGCAGAAGGGTTTACACAATCCGATAATTTACTTAAGATAATGAATCAAAAACAATTGTCTCAAGGCTTACGATAATGGAAATATCTAATAGATTTCTATAAGAATGTGTACTTTGACATAAGGTCAGGGGGTTTACACAGGCCGACAGTGGTCGTTAAGACAGGAAATTCCATTATCCTTACCCAAATTACATTGTCGTAAGACCATTGACCTAAGGTTTTTCACAAAAATTTCAAACACGTCTGAAATTGTCATTATCGTAAGGAAGTACTTCCGATAGGCTTAAGACAGCCTTAAGACAATGATTTCCTTACGATAAATTGGGTTTACACAGGCCGATAACGACGTCGGAATTATCGTAAGGCTATCGGGATTATCGTAAGGCTATCGGGATTATCGTAAGGCTGACCTAAGGGACCTATCGTAAGGATTTCATCGGCCTGTGTAAACCCCCCTTTACATGGAGGGACTGGGGAAATTATTTCGATTTTATTTCGATTTTGATTGATGAGCTTGAAATTTCCGATGCAAAGAACAATGTTCATGGTTCTTAATTTTGCTACAGGCGTTTCATGTTGGTGACCCTCTGAATGCAGTTTATGATTATACAGCTGTATGAGTCGGTAGGTGGTACGAGGTTAGCTCACTGACTCCTGTACATAGTCTGTGGCCGGTAGAGGGCAGACTCATCGGGTGACCAGTCCTTTAAGCGCCATACCCACTAGGCGACGTTGGCAAGAGTCGGCCGACTGTGCTTAGACAACCCATACCCACACATAATTGGCGCCGACGTCACCGTCAGTGCCGACGATCGGCGCCGACGGCCGTGCCGACCGTCGGTGCCGATCAGGCCGATCCTTATTAAACATGTTTAATAATTTTACGCCGACCCCGACCGTCGGCGCCGACGGCCGTGCCGACAACAGCCAGTCTCCTAGTGGGTATGGGGCTTTATTGTCTCCTGATCCCCCTCGTCCCACTGCAGGGACACCGTCCACCCACCTGGCCGACCCTCCGTTTGCCCAATACGCAGGTTTCTAGATAGCCTTCCCGCCACTGAAATACGGGGCCCCGGGGGGTCTGAGCGCCGGAAGGACGGACAACTCCAGGGGTAGACACTGGGCAGGGGGAGGGGGCAATATTGGGGGCAGTTCTTAGGGTCCCTCCTGTTTGTTAGGGGCAGTTTCAGATTAGATAATGTTGTAATCCTGAACTTACCATTGATGTCTAATGAGTTATATGGTACCCATGGTCAAGGGATTTATTTACATATAGGTAGTTTACCAGCAGGAGTCAGTGACCACTGGAGGGTGCTAATTGATGCCATCCCTATCTGGCCCTCTGATCACACCAGGGGATGGGGGTGGCCTGTTTGAGGGGAACCCTGGGAGAACCTGCCCTAATGTCTGCCTATTTTAAATTTTAAAACATGATTTTCCATGTTACAAAATATATTTCCAGTGTTCCCATCACACTTGATGGGAAGAGGATGAATTGATTATTCCTCATTTTCTTTTTTTTTTCTGTGACATTATTCTATCCCAGTGTAAACAGGCCCTTTATCACTGCCCCCATACATTCCTATAGTGGCCAGGGGGAAGTTGTCCTCCCTTCCGGCCTCTGGACAGGCTGGGAACCAGCTCCAGACCCTAAAAATGGCGGGAAAACCGTATTTAGAAACCTGCGTATTGAGGTTCCGAATCTCGGGATTTCACGGACAGCTACGAGGAACTGCGAGATGCTAGTTTTTCTAAATATAACAAAATATTAAAATTATTTTAACCATTTTTCAAGATACAAAAATAGTTTATCTTTACTCATATAGAAGATGTTTAACTCTTACTGTATCATTCTTTATTTTGAATTATTTTGAGATTGGCTTTGTGGATTGTGGGATTGGCTTCACCTCCGACAGCTCCTCTTTGATTCAATGTGATTCAAACTTTCATATCTTCTCAAGTTCTTCACCACTTTATCTTCTATTTCACAAATGGCAAATGAGAAATGATTCACTACAGTGTTTCTTGATTATTATTAAAGACTTAAAAGTAAACACTAATCCAAGGGTGATAATAGGAGAAACACTGAAGTGCTCTACGCCGCGCAAATGATTTTGGGATACGCCAATCGGGAGAATATACTGGCCTCTCATCAGCTCTGTCCCCCCCTGTCCAGGCCAAGATAGAAAGAGGTGTGAACACAACAAGTACTTTAAAGGGACTCTTTATTCTCATGCAACTCTCAACGTTGCTGCAACGTCAAATTGCAATGTGACAAACACCGTCCAATAACGTTGCTGTTACGTTATTATAATGTAACACCTCTGCCTGGGTAGGAACAGCTCTCTCTATGATTTTCCTCGTGGTATCTAAACCATCTATCGTGCAATCATATACCTATGATACATTATAATAACACTTCCAATGCAGCCAATCAACGGGATACGACTTATATGGTTCTAACTGGGACTATAATCATAGGAAACCATTACAAATAAATACCGCCATCATTCATGTAAAATCCAATAGAATACTTCAGAATTATTTCAAATTCCCGTAGTACAAGATCCAATATCAAAGAATTATGAGTTATATCCTTATTATATTTATCTTTACACACAGCCTGCCGCTCGAGTCACAACAATTGTCTGCTTTATTGAATTAACCCTACCGTAGAATGAAAAGGGAGGCCGCACAAAAAAAAACACATTTTTTCTGGATATTCTTTTTTGCCATCCGGGATCGGCTTTTGGATCCAGTTCCATATGCAGGTAACACCCCCCCCCCCCTCCCGCCCCTACCCGTCTCCATATCACATCAAAGGTACCGCCCCCCGGTCCGACCACCTTTACCTCCTTTAGACGACAGGAGGAATGTACCTGGTCAAATACACACAGCCCCCCACTCCCCCACACGGCCAATGTCGCAACTAATTATTAATAGAGCTGAGTGTATGTGCTGGTTGGGCCACCTTTGGACTGAAAATAGTCTCTCTATGTCTGTGACAGTTGTGCCTCCTGCTGGCTGAACATGGGGCCCTCTCAGCTCTATGTGTGTGACAGCTGAGGCTCCTCTGGCTGAACACGGGGCCCTCTCAGCACTATGTGTGTGACAGTCGAGCCTCCCACTGACAGAACACAGGGCCCTCTCAGCACTATGTGTGTGATAGTCGCGCCTCCCGCTTGCTGAACACGGGGCCCTCTCTGCACTATGTCTGTGACAGTCGAGCCTCCCGCTGACTGAACACGGGGCCCTCTCAGCACTATGTCTGTGACAGTCGAGCCTCCCTCTGGCTGAACACGGAGCCCTCTCAGCACTATGTCTGTGACAGTCGAGCCTCCCACTGGCTGAACACGGGGCCCTCTCCTGCACTATGTATGTGACAGTCGAGCCTCCCACTGGGCTCTGACTGAACACGGGGCCATTTCAGCACTATGTGTGTGACAGTCGAGCTTCCCTCTGGCTGAACACGGGGCCCTCTCAGCACTATGTCTGTGACAGTCGAGCCTCCCACTGGCTGAACACGGGGCCCTCTCCTGCACTATGTCTGTGACAGACGAGCCTCCCGCTGGGCTCCGACTGAACACAGGGCCCTCTCAGCACTATGTGTGTGACAGTCGTGCCTCCCGCTGGCTGAACACGGGGCACTCTCAGCACTATGTCTGTGACAGTCGAGCCTCCCGCTGGCTGAACACGGGGCCCTCTCAGCACTATGTCTGTGACAGTCGAGCCTCCCTCTGGGCTCCGACTGAACACGGGGCCCTCTCAGCACTATGTGTGTGACAGTCGAGCCTCCCGCTGGCTGAACACGGGGCCCTCTCAGCACTATGTCTGTTACAGTCGAGCCTCCCGCTGGCTGAACACGGGGCCCTCTCTGCACTATGTCTGTGACAGTCGAGCCTCCCACTGGGCTCAGACTGTACATGACAGGGAGGGATTTAGAGGGGGCGCATGGGGCCATATTTTCGGCCAAATTTTTGTAATGTATAATTCAGGCCCCAATAGGGAAGGCCGGAACACCTTTTAATGTGGCCTAATATGGGCGCCCCTCCTTTTCAAATTTTCTGGATCCTGGGCACTGTCATATTGCTAAAGTCTTATTGCTAGAAGTAATACAGAGGTCTAAAGAAACTAATGATAACTTGGAGATTGATTTGTATGAAACCTAAACGATGATACTATACAGGAAAG
The DNA here is from genome assembly GCA_936440205.1 of Lepidonotus clava. Lineage (NCBI taxonomy): Eukaryota > Metazoa > Annelida > Polychaeta > Phyllodocida > Polynoidae > Lepidonotus > Lepidonotus clava. The sequence continues at coordinate 899,663 of OW387136.1, read as the reverse complement.
GGGTATAACATGTTCATTCATTACTGAATGCTGTTTTGCCTAGAGACCATGATTATCGCAATTAGTGGCATGAAATACATGCTGGTCGCCCAACAGGGGCGTACACATACATGAGTCGCACTGAACGTGCTTTACGCCTGCAGAGGCTTGATGAGTTGCACTGGATGAGCGCTGGACGCCAAATGACTGACATTACTTGAATCTGGGTACACTGCAAACCCAATGCGATGAATCTCCAATTTCAGAGATTGTGCCAGGGAGGCATTTCATATGGTCAAGGGCACAGCACAATGTGTAAGTGACATGGAACCCTATACTCATATAGTACTGTCAGAAATGGAAACATGACAAATGTGTCATGAATTCAAAGATAAAACAGGATTAACACAATGCATGTTATATAAGATGTGAGATAAAGACACAGGAAACGGAAATGATTAGATCAAAACTGATATTTAGTTGGCAGGGAAAGTACAAATTAGCTTCTGGATGAATGCAGAATTAGAATTTGGAAATGAATCGATACTACAGATTAAGAAAGACAGAGCCTCAAATATAATGCAAGTATATAAGTTCAAAATTGAAAAACAGAAATTAGCATAATGATGCTAGAAGCCTATGCATATGTAATAGTTGCACTATCCTATGTTCACTGACTGATTGACACATTTCAATGATTGTTTATTGCTATTCATGAATACTAGTATGATGTAATTTGTTGCCTTTTATATGTCAATGTATGTCAATTGATACTATGGATAATGACAGTGATTGTTCTACTGACTTAACATGTATTGATTTAACCAAAGTTTGAGGACAAACTTTTTTCAGATGAAGGGGAAAGTTGCCATATTGCTAAAGTCATGATGTATAATTTCCATATATAATTTATATTCTTGAAACTGAAATGTAATAAGAAGTAAAGAAACATAAGAGACATTGCAACTCGCGATCCAACCTCAACCCGGATGTAAGGACAAACCCATTTATCTTATGAGTGTAACAACGATGTGATGCACAGACCCAAGTGACGTAGCAGTCTGCGTCACAGAAACAACCCACAGAAGCTGGGATTCCCCATGACAAACCAGGGACATGCTGACAAGGCATGACTGGTCAGAGACTGATGTAAACATCCTGTATCAAACGTATAAGAGCTCCAGCCATTACCCATCGAGATCAGTCCTCGCATGGTCAGTCATTAGGATTGGTCAGAAACGACGGAACGTTGAGACAGAGACAACCCAACCACCCAGCAGGTCTCGCTGTAACGCCGTCACCATGTAGCCGTAAGGACACTAGGCTATAGGGCCTTTGCTCTATGAGCCTACCTCGATGTTACCAAAACAACAGCAATATTCAGGACAATGTGAACTCAAAGGACAATAACATTCAGGACAACATTATACATTTGGACAATTATTGAATATGTGCTCTATGTGTATACCTGCAGGATACAGCAAAACTTGTGTGAACTTCAGAATAAAACTTACAACTTATCCCACACACAACTACTATCTCACTATTCTTCATCATTAAACCCTCACTATTATAGCACTCATTGCTGGCTAGATGTACATATATATTTACAAAAAGAAAAAGCTGTGGCAACATGAGAACAGATCGACGACCCTGATTATTGTTGACAGGTAATTGGTTTGTTTCGATATTCAATGTTTGACAAACAGTTCTCAGGTAAGCAGTGATGCAACTAGCATGGTCTGTGACCATACTCTTTTGGTTGGTTTGTAACCTGCCCAATTTTCATGTAAAAGTTATGTTGTTTTATGTTAAGATGAGACTTTTGGTTTTCATTTTAGTGAATTTGTTGAGTCCTTACTTATAAAGAATGTCATAATAACGTTATTATAACGTAAAAGAATGTTACAAGAATGTCACAATAATGTTACAGTGTGATGTCACAACATTAAGTTCAAAATAACGTAGCAAGACTTTGCTGCAACGTTATAATAACAGCATATCCTTGCTTGGTTTCTGAACATCGAACTATGCATTTCTGGAGATTGACACGGAGACGACAGCCACCGTGGTCCATCAGCCACACCTCGTGCGTTTCACTCACTTTGCATTTTCAATTATGTCTCATGATTTTCAGATTGTACTCCGCATTAAACTCAAGCTTTAAAGAGTTTTATCGTTTCTCTGTCGATGGTGCAAGTCTATGACAATTTCAAATACCGAATCTACCAACGATCGTGTAGGGAGCTATGATATTTCTGCATCTACTAGACACAATGAATCTCCATAATTGTAATCTAATTAAACCCAACTGAAATCCCCCATAAAGGGACCCTCCAGGTGCCCGTGTGGGTGCCGACGGGGCGTGTTGTCCCCGCCTGCTGGTAGGGGGCGCCCCCCGTACAAGAGGTGGCTCTTTTCATTAGCCCCTCACACCGATCCCGGCATGCCCCGCGCGGGTCTAATATTGACATGGGGTAATTAAAAGATACAATCGGTTAACTCGGCCCGTCGTGGGCCGTGTTGACCGGGCGCCATAATCTATTAAACATTCCCCTACACTCCCACCCCACATCAGAGGCCGCCGACAGCGCCCCTACCGGCCCGGGGGGCGGCCCCTGTTTGCCCCGACTCAATGTTTTTTGAACGATCTACTTTACAGGTGCCCAGATTGGCCGGGACGAGTTATAGCCGGGGGCCGGGGTCTCTGAGAGGGCCGGACGACAGATACAATAAGCTTAACTCAATGGGCCCCGGGTTGGTTTTGTCACCGACACCCTTTTATAGGGGGCGATTCCCCGGCCGACTTTAATACACTGCAAACTGCGACAAAAATGGAACTTTTACTGACTTTCTTCTTTCTTCTTTTTTTCCTCATTTCTTTTTGTTTATTCAAGGGAATGTACAATAGAATTAGAAGCTCGTTTCTATCTCTTTTTATATTGAATTAATGCTCTCCTGTATGTCTCTCCCAGTTAAATTTTTACCGTCAACATGATATATTTCCGGGATATTTCCCCTCATTGGACTGTCCTGAATCTGACATTTTAGATTGTTTTTTTATTTCTGTGTTCACTCTTTTTTCAACTGTAACTGCGCTTCTTCTATATCGTTATTCAAATATTACACGATTTATTTACCAAACCTCCATATAATGACCAGCTTCATACTAATTTCCCTTTATAAGGGACACTTCTATTGTCCGAGTGTTGACCGTCCCAAACTATGAGGTTCCCACCATGGTCCGACCAACCCTCCCCGCCCCATACATCCACCAATCAGTCCCTTTGATGAGGAAAACCCAAATAAACCTGAAACAGACTCACAAATACTGCACAAATATCCCCACTAACACCCCCACAGCTGTCCCTATACGGCCTGAATACGGCCCAGACCGGAATCTTGACTTTGGCCGGGCTGCAGACTGTCCGGGCGTCGGTCGTAGTCTGCAGGAGGAAGTGGAACCTGGCCGGTCATTTCCCCGCACTTAGGTCATAAAACAATGTGGTGGTCGGGGGTAGAAAGGTGCCGTGAGAGCCCCCCCCCCCCCCTTACCTGTACACCCCCCCTACCTGTGTACACCTGTGTACCGGCGGTAACTTCAAAGGCCGCCCCCCCTACCCCCCCCTACTCCCCGCCAATATTGGGCTCCCACGTCACCGTGTTTACCTTATTTGCCGGCCGCGGCGCCTTTGATCTACTCCGATTTTACTACTTAACCGCCCCAAACTCGAAACTAAACAAACTCTCCGTTTTTTGCCCGACTCCGTGTCCCCCGGTGCGGCGCGCTCCCCCTGGTGTGAAAAAAGGTAAATACCGGTGAGATATGTGTCGGCGTCACGTCCGGTCTGTGACGTCACGGGGGACGTCGGGGCGTGACGTCACAGGGGACGCTGACCAACTTTGAAAATTAATACAGTCAAACTTCAAGACTTGAAGTTGTAAATCAAAGTAAAATTGATCCTTCAAAACTAAGTAAATCTGGACTCGTATAGATGACGACGTTTTGAAATTCGGATACACCGCATTTTGGTACAGAAACTAAAGAGTACAGAAATAAATAAATAAATAACCATTGAAAAACTCGAGAAAATAAACAAATAATTGTTATATATACATCAATAATGATTGCATTTTCAAATAACCTAGAAAATACATGGATAATTTCATATATTTGATTACTAGTTTTTTATCATCTTGAAGGAAGCCTAGTGTGACGTTCTCTGGTAAGTCGGGGTTGCCGATTCTTACAACAGAGGAACGTGGGGGTTGTTCGGGTCTCGGGGCGGACGGGGAATCCGGGCCAAGAACCGAGATGTGTTTCTAGAGTCGTGCCTCGCGCACGAGGGGGGGCTGAGCGAATCGATCGGGAATCGGCACTCGATGTCAACGGAGGACTGCGGGGGAGGGAAATTATGGTAGGGGTACGGGTCGGCCGGGGTTCGTCTCGCTCTATCTCCCAGACCAGCATTCACCCCGACCGGGCGGTCCACCCCTGAGTTCCGGTCCGCGGGGGCGACGGGCCGACGGTCGCCTATTGTTTGGTAGCGTGGGGCCGAGCATGCCGCGCCCTCGTCCCCGCGGACTTCGCTCCTTCGTTCCGTTCCCCATGTCTTCGTGCCATACTACGCCTCGGTTTCCGGGACTACTTCGGGCCTTCGTGCCTTACTCCGTTCCCTCGTTCCTCGTTCTTCGGGCCGTCGGGCCCCTTACCCTGTGTTTCTACTACCTATCTCGAGCTTCGACTGTTTTGTCCTAACTTCTGCTTAATTACTCTGATCGGCTCATCTTTAGCGGTTGTTTCAGGAAAGAGGACACGTCTGGACGCCAGGAGAACTGTTAAAGAACTCTGTTTATTCGGGCCTCACCGCCCCTTTATATACTAGAGAGGTCAGCCCTGATTGGCTGCTTTCGGTCACGTGACCTACAACTGACGTCACTTCCGGTTTATATTTTCCGTTTCCGGTTTACATTTCACTTCCGGTTTACATATTTCCGGGTTTCGTTCCTTTACCTTTTCGTTCCTTACATATTCGTTCCTTACATATTCGTTCTTTACATATTCGTTCTTTTACATATTCGTGCCTCTTTTTCAGGCTTTCTATACTTTCGTTCATTATTACATATTCGTTCCTTTACATCTATTTCGTTCTCTTACATATATTTCGTTCTCTTACATATATTTCTACTATTACCTTATTTCTATTATTTTGACCTCTATGTATTTTGGATGAATAGCCGTTCATCACACTAGCAACGCAACAGTGGGCGACATGTTTTGCGACGGTCATATGTCCCATAACATATTTGGCGTGGGGTTAAGGGAGTTACAACATAACAAATACCGACGTCCTCACCGACGATAGCGTGGCGTTAAACTCCATGTAAACTCCATGTAATAATACGATTAATGAAAATTAACATTGTTAAGCATTGTAATTTGTCAACTTATTTTCAGCATCATCCCGATCTAGACTAAAAATGCAATGGCTATCTGTGGTTGATGAAAATAAACGTTTTCAGCCTAAGTTCTATTAGTGTTTCGTTCCATCCTCTGCTTGAAGTGAATACATAACAGGGGTGAATACAGGATTTCGAGAAAAAAAAAGGGGGGGGGGGGCGGGGGAGGGGGGCTCCACATATAGGGTAAGTACTAAAACGATGTGCATTCGCACATACACGCGCGACGTTTTTTTTTCTCTTGGGCAAGTTTGAGTCCCCACCAAAAGCGGGGGTGGGACTGTACCCCCCCCCCCCCCCCTCCTGGATCCGCCCCTGCATAAGGAACCAAAACAAAACGCTTTTTCCAAACTAGGACTATCACTATCCTATACATGAATCAATTTTGGAACCAGCGTCAAGCCACTGACAGTGAACCGCCAAATGAGCAGTCCATGGATTACATTCCCCAGTAGTCCAGGGGTTTATGTCAAAAAAAGAGCAAATGCATGTTTTTGTTCAAACTGATCTTAATTGTACCTAGATATATTCCTCTGATCCTCTAGTAATAGGAAAGTTTTGGTGGCATTTTTTCTTTTGAATATAAGTGTCAGATATTGACCTCTAAAGGTCACAAGGTCAGAAATCCTCTATTTTCCTCTGTTTGTTGACTGTGTCCATGATATAGATTCAATCTTCAAGAAAACATACAAAAAGCAATATCTGAGACCTATGTTATTTTCTAGATTCCTTTGATTAATGAAAGTCGAGGTCAAAGTCATTTGAAGAAGCTGTAAAGGGTGAAAAATGTTACAAAAGTGAACCTCATGTTACACTGTTCTCGTTTATTTCATATCTTTAAATGAATTATAGTGAATGATGAAGGAAAGTGATAGTCAATAATGTTTACACCATAAAAGAACAGCAGTTTCAGATTAAAAGTGAACAGTTTTCTATTTATTGACGATTTTAGAAAAAAAGACGAAACTATGGAAAATATCAGAAAATTCTTCTAGCTTTAAAATGTTGCTGTAATCTTATATAGGCATATTTTTTTTTTTAAATCTTTTATTTATCCTGGATAAACATTGGCGCACGCCAGTTTTCATTGTTCATCCAGCTTTAGTGTTACATCAAGATCGGCTGGGTATCTGAGTATGCTAATAACAACAACAGAGATTATTGCCCCTTTCGGGGCGTACAACAAACAACAAGTAACATATTTACATTTATGATACTAGTTCGATACAATACAATTTAGACATCATATATATATATAGGTTGGAAACCCAGAAACAATTCTAATAGGTGCGGAATCAATTGAGTGATTGGTAGTATTATACATACATGTATACATCTATAGTTTAATGAAGTGCGATAAGCCCGCAAGTAAGTAAGTAAGTAAAAACGTAAGTAAGCAAGTAATTATGAAGATAACAGATTAAGTAAATAAATATTATGACACTTATTTATCTTCAGTAGTTCATGATTAGTAGTAGCATGACAATAAGTATACTGACAGTTCAATATTATCCACCCCTGTAGGATGTCGCTCCTCAGCTAGTACGGTGACCAAATTTTACATGCACAGTGACTCTCAGTTTTGCGTGATGACATTCTGACCTCAAGTACAGTGACCAGTAGTACAATCAGACAGCAAGTACAAAGACCGAGTGGCATTAACATGCTTGTACGATGACCCGATTTGTTAGTATGGTGACCTACTCCTATACTTGCAAAATGGGGTATAGTTGACTTAATGGTAACTCGGATAACGACTGCCAGGGTGGAAAACTGTTCTTAGTCACAATTGCTTATAGTTATTTACCCTGGGGAAATACACCATGGTGAAATGTCCTTACTTTAATCATGCTCACATTACTAATTTTCAGGAAGTGCTGCCAATGGGCGTAGCATGTCTATTTTCCTCTGACTCTTGAATAGCAGGTATGAGTCTGTGTTTCTTGTGGCCGGGGGGAGGTTGTTCCATGCAAGGGCCCCATGGTAACCCACACTCCTTTTAAAGGCTTCACAGCGTGGCACAGTAATATCAAATAGGGGCGCATCATGTGCTCTAGTTCTTATTGCCCTATTATTGAGAAGATGACCTCTTGACTTCCTCAAAAACATGAAATTTAGTACATGTGCCTTTCTTCTATCAGCTAAGAAAGGAACCGAGGCCTGTCTATACACCCTATCTGTGCTCTGGAGCCTGTCCATATTTAAGCATATTTTCAAGCATCTATTTTGTAGGCGCTGTAACTTATTCAGATCTACTACATTTGCTCTGTCAAATATAACATCTGCATAGTCAAGATATGGCAGGAGCATAGATTTATAAATATTTAGGGCCACTCTGTCATTAAGATACCTTTTCATTTTTGCCAGCATATTTATCTTGAGATGCACAGTTCTAATAACCGACGATACATGGTGCCTATAATTGAGAGTCGAGTCTAAGATAAAACCCAGGTATTTAAAAGTTGGGACTTGCTGTAGCTGCTCATTAAACATAAGTACTTTAACACCTTTGGCCTTTTTCACTTTTGATCTGCTCCCGAAAGCCATTACCTTAGTCTTCCTCGTATTAACAGTTAACATATTGGCTGAACACCATCTAGAAAAAGTATCCAGACTAGATTGCAATTTTGCTTTAGCTTCAAGACAGTTGTTTCCTGATTGGTACAATACAGTGTCGTCGGCATACAGTTTTACATTACAATCTCCCATTGCCTCTGCTAGGTCATTGACATATATGAGAAAGAACAGGGGCCCTAGGACCGAACCCTGCGGAACTCCACAAGTAATAGGCAAAGTATTTGATATAAAGCCATTAGCCATTGTCTTCTGTTTTCTGCTAGTAAGGTAATTAACACACCATCTCAAAAGAGGTCCCCGTATCCCTGCTCTTTCCAATTTTCGAATCAGTATGGGAAAGTTCACCGTAACAAATGCCTTTTTTAGATCAACAAAAGCAGCCAGAGTGGTTCTCCCCGAGTTGATCTGCGTGAACAAATCGTCAGTTAGATCTGCTATTGTTGAGATCGTTGAAAACCCTTTTCTGAATCCCCCTTGATGCAGTGACAAAAATTTTTGCTCCTCTAGAAACTGGGATACCCTCTTATGTACCACCTTCTCCAGCAGCTTTCCCGGAAGGGGAAGAAGAGATACTGGTCTATAGTTCCCTACTTGGCTTCTGTCACCTCCTTTGAATAAGGGAACTACCTTTGCCACCTTCCAGTCCTCAGGAAAAATGTGCTGAGCAAGTGAGCAGTTAAACATGTGAGTTAATTGATCAACTATTACCATGAAGGCATCTTTGCAAATTTTTGATGAGATATTCTCTAAGCCAGAGGATTTCATTACACTAATATCTTTACATAGTTCTCGGATCTCCTCAGCATTAGTCTCGATATCCCTGATGTCGTCCTCCACCCTTTTCCCGAAGTAGACCCAGTTGTTACTAAAATTTTTGGCTAGGTCAGGGCCTATAGAGGTAAAGAAGGAGTTGATATAGTCTGCCGCATCTTCCCTGCTAATCTCTTTATCTTCTCTAGAGTCCTTTAACCAAATATCCCCTTTACCTTTCCTTTTCCCTGGCATTATTTCCGATATTATTTGCCAAAATTTCTTGGGGTCATTTTTATGCGCTTCTTGCTGCTCTTTGAGAAAGTCAGCTCTCAAATTCTCTAGGTCCCTGCCTACCCTGTTTCTGGCCTCTTTAGCGGCTAGCCAATCGTCAACATTCTTCGTACGTTTAGCTTTCCTCATTAACCTATCCTTATCCTTTATGGCCTCAATCGCTTCGTTGGTTACCCAAGCTTCTCTCTTCTTTGACACCTTAAAAGTCTTAAGAGGGCACATTTCGTCAATGTGAGTTAGTATTACGCCTCTCATGTATGACCATAGAAAATCTGGGTCAGTCGAGTTAAAAAATCTGTCCCACTCGTGATCTATAATCCTATTCTGAAACTCTTCTTTATCGTAATTCCTGTAGGATCTCCCTTTGAATTCTATTCTCTCATCTTTTAGCCAGATCTTCTTCCTAGTTACCCTGACTGCAAGATGATCACTCAGATTCAGGTCCATTGTCCCACTATCTGATACAAAATCTGAGTTTGTAAAAATTAAGTCGATAAGAGTCGAGCATTTAATCCCATTCCTATATGAAGTTCTAGTTGGTGACTTAATCAGTTGCTTGAGGCCCAGTGTTTTCATAGTGAATTCCAGTTCTTTAGTTGATGGTGACCCCTTATCTAAACAGTTGATATTAAAATCCCCCATTATGAAGGCCTCTGCGTTGTCCTTTAGATTAGCTCGGTTGAATGCTTCGCTTATCAACTCACAACACTTTTTATAATCCCCCTGGGGCGGTCGATAAATATTCACTATCACTATCGGTCTTACATTTTGCAATTCCAGTGCCACCCATTGCATCTCTATATCCCTGCACGAGACGTTAAGAGTTTTGTACTTTGTTTCTGAGTATTTTATGTTCTTGCTAACAAAACATGCGAGACCCCCTCCTTTCTTTTTCATACCTTGTGTACCCAAGCCGTCATGCCACCCCCTATCCTGCCTGATTATTGAGTACGTAGGTAAATCTAACACTGCATCCGGAATTGATTCCGTCAGCCATGTTTCAGATACAGTGAACACTCCCATTCCTGAACTTTCTATTTGATATTTTAACAGATCAAATTTGTGTCCATCCAGCATGCTGCACACATTTAGATGGGCCAGCCGTAGACCCCTACTAGATTGGCAATTTATGTAGGCCTCCGTCATTGGTCTGCTTCGGGGACCCTGTACATATACAGCTTAATTTTCGACACCTTTGAACTACTGTTCGCCAAGCTTCGTCTTATACATAAAATCAATAGAATAAGACAACCTAGAGTAATTATCCAACTGAAAAACGCGTGTAGAAAGTTAAGTACAACTATCATATCCAAACTAGCCTTACTGTGCTCTATAACAATAACTTGTCGAGTTGAGGGATATAGGTCAGCAGGACCATCCCCCTTGCAAGCCATTGTTTTTAATTACTGGATTAGCGATGCGGATTTTGTTGAGCGGCTGATAAGTGCAATAATAATAATTACCCGAGCTCTCAAGGTTTACAGGAATTTTCAACTAGCATGATAAGAATACATATCATATCCCTACTTGATCGGTGGTAGATCACAGTTATATTTCAAACACTCATATTATTTCTTGATGTAATGACCTCCCAAAAGTCAAGGCCATTCATACATATCACAAAAGTGAAACATTTTGAAGAATACAAGTCACAAGAACTAAGATATATATTACATAGTCAACCTGCCAAGTCCCAAAAATTGAACTACAAAGCCACTCAAAGTTACTTTTGTTCATGCCAATATATTTTGAAAAAAAGAGGGTAGTTATCACCAAAATTAGGATTCTGATGGTTATACCTTATAATTTGACCTTCAAGGTCACCTACAAGGTCATCAAGGTCAAATTTATAAAAATGTAGTGTCTATTCCTGGCTTTCAGGAAAAGTCAAGATAATTGAGTTGTGATATTCCAATTAAGTTCTACAAGCACTTTGGTATTCAATTTAAACATGGACATAGAAGAAAACTGAATACAAATGTCTCATTTTTCTAAAATCTCCTGCGTCATTTTTCTAATGTAAATATTGACCTTATAGATGCTATTTTTATGCTTAAAAGTATTAAAACATGATGAATTAAGACAAAAGTATCAGTTATTTTATCCTTTGACCTTAAAGATGGCCTTCAAGGTCACTAAAGCCAAATAAAGTTCCTGTTATATTCTAGATACAAAACAAAGCTGTGCTTTGTGGAGTATGTGGTAGAGTAGGCCATACAAATGTGTCTTAAGTTACATGATACCTTATTTTATCATGTAGAGTAAGAGAAATAATGTTTATTTACTAAGGTGTTATGCTTATGCTTATTAAAAAGTAAATGTCTTTTGTTCTTGTAAAAATGCAGATCAAAGATAGTGTTTGCTCAATGTCAACACTTAATTGTTGTAGTCCAAACTTATCTATGATAAAACTGAACTTCTCAGCTTTTCATGACTATCAAATGACCCATTAGGTTAGTTATACTGGCTTGTAAACTAATTACCTATTACCCAAATACATAAGGTTCATAGTTAAAGTATACTCTGAAAAAACAACCCTTTGCATTAGACTCTACTCTATAATAATGTTTAAATCACAATTTACAATGCATTAAGATAGACCTAAAGTCACCAGGAATGAATGAAGTTTGATATTTCTTAGAGCTAATGCATAGGTAAGTTCAAATCTTAAAAAAATGAATTTGTCCTTGGTGACCTTGAAAGTCACTTTCAAGGACACAGCTCAGTGTGGTATCCACAAAGGTCTTGTTCTATACTCATTGCTTTGCTAATCTGATGAAAAAGGTATGAATTGGCCTAAAATGCATGATTGTATGAACCAATTTGGTATTGGCCTATGTATTTTAAGGTTTGCTGAGAAAAGAGCAAAAGCACTCTAGAGAGGCTGTACATTTATGTTTAAAATTGAAAGTTACAGTGGCTCCTGAAGAAAAACTATCAATCATAATATCACATACTTTAGATTTCTTGAAAGGTATTTGATTACAGATTTGAAATATGGGATAACATAATTTTGATCTTTGTGACCTTGAAAGGGACCTTCAAGGTCAAATTTTTGTGTGGCTTTCACCCCCATCTTTTAACCTAGAATATTCTTGAAACCACTAGCTAGAATGATTGCCATTATCATAAAATGCCTATAGATATTTCATTTATGGTTTTGGCGGGTTGACTACAAGGCAAAAGTAGAGTTAACTTCTAAAGTGGCCTTTAGATGACCTTTTGCCCTTAATAAATGACCTTTGCATTACAGAATTAAAAAAAGGATGTATCCTTTTACATTTAGCTGATTTCATTTTGTACCCTTTACCAGTAATTTATATTTTATGATTTTTTACATTATTTTCATACTTTTTTTCTTTGATGACCTTGAAATGTACTTCAAGGTCAAAAGTAAAAATGCCACCAAAACGTTTTGTGATCAGAACGATCCATAGATAAAAGATTTTCTTGGTAGAAAGACCTTCTAAATGAAACATAAAACTTTACATAAGCCCCTGGACGACAGAGAGATCCTGACATTCAATAGATGATACAGAAATTTAACACTATTTGCATGGAGGGGCTTCTCTACACGTTCAACAAAAGAGTCCAGGTATAGATTTATGTATTATATGTGTAGATGTACAATTGGCTAGTGGGGACCCAGAACACACACAACAAAAGAGGGTGGGGGGGATCGAATGTTAAAAAAAACAAAGGGAAAGTTAGAGGAACGACGATTAACTCACAATAATTGTTTTACAATTCACCTAGATCTTCATGAAGGAGCAATACCGTGGGCAGAAATGGGAATTCTGAAAGGTGGGGGGAGGGGGGAGGGGCTCAGAATAGGCTATATACTAAATCAGGGCGCATTCGCACGCATTTGCACTACATTTTTTTTAATTACAACAACCCTGCTGAAACCTACTGCTGTGACATCCCAGCCAGAGGTGTGACGTTATAATAATGTTGCAGCAACTTTCTGTATTGGTTCTTGTTATGTCATTTTGATAGCTCCTAATAATGTTGCACTGCAACATTATTATAACATTCTGGTAATGTTCTTCAACCTAAACAGAATGTTTTTAAACATTCTGTTTTTGTTTCATCCTAACCTCATCTAACAATAATGTTATTATAATGTTCTAATTTTGTTAGGTTTCAACCTTACCTTCAATTACGTAATTGTTATGTGCCATCTCCGTAAGTAACAAATTGACTACAGAAGTATGGTTGCAGAATGTTTCTGTTATGTTGCAAGCGGCTTGGATTGCACTGCAACTTTATTACAACATTCTGGTTTTGTTCTTCAATTCTAACAGAATTTTCTTATAACCTCCTGTTTTGAATTGGTCTTAACCTCTCCAAAAATAACATTATAATAACATTCTGATTTGGTGAGGTTCCAACCTCTCCATCAATAATGTAACCATTACCTGCCATCTTAGTAAGTAACAGACTGACTAAAAAGGCATGGTTGCAGAACAGTTCTGTAAGGTCGCAACTTGGCTTGGTATCTACCAAGCTACCACACCCACCCCTCCACCCCGAGTTCCGTCCCTGAACATTAATTTGAAACGTGCTTGAGGCATGCACTGACATTTCCCCTATCAGACTGACTTTGAAGAAAAACGTGTTTTCTCGCCTATACACCACTGTAACGATAACACACGCCTATAGAGGCGTAACAATGGCCGTCAGGTCTTGCCTGTTGTAGGCCCGAGAACGTCAACATGGGCTGATATGATACCTGTAGTCTGGGGTGAGGGGGGTGAAGGGGGGGACCAGTTACACCTGGTCTACAATCTGCCCCAACACCCTGTACGGCATGCACACACGTCCCAGTTATCAGGGGGCTGATACTACCACACAGCGGGCCACCCCCTATCTCCCCGACCACACGTATAGTACGGCCTTCCGTGATTGTCTGGTCGTAACACCCTGATATATAGCTGGGGGGATGAGATAATACAATGTCTGTAATAAACTTGATTAGATAGACAACAGGCACACTTTCAGAACCCAGCCGACTTGCGATGTAACATAAATGTTCTGCAACCATACTTTTTAAGTCAGTTTGTTACTTACTAAATTACGTTATTGATGGTGAGGTTGAAACCTCACCAAATCAGAACATTATTATGACATTATTTTTGGCAAGGTTTGGACAGAACCAAAACAGAACTTTAAAATGAACTTTAGTTGTAATTTATATGTCTAGTATATTTGCGTAGTGTTTGTTGATATGTTTAACACATATCCATAAATGCTAGATGTACACCTGCACTTGACTTCACTGCAATAAGAACATTCTGTTTAGATTGACGAACATAACCAGAACTTTATAATAACGTCTCAATGCAATGTCACAACAGCACATTGCAACAACGTTGTTCGGAGGAATCAAAATAACGTAACAAGAACCAAACAAGAACTTTGCTGCAACGTTATGATAATATCACATGTTTGGATGGGAAATACAAAAGTTATTTCACCCTTCATGTCGCCTTTTAATTTGTTTTTTTATAGGACAAGAAGGCGACAAAACCATTATGCAAGATATCAACCTGCACAAATCATTTAATAGAGTATACCCACCCACACCAAACGATGTGGCATGAATCGGAGATATGAAATTGGGCACCGATTATTTAAAGGTACTTGGGCGTGTTCAACCAGATTTTTATTGACCAGTCAAATTTCTTAGATATTTTTTTAATCAAAGCTTATATCTATAGGAGTAAATTGAAACTGAAATTTTGATCTTTTACCGTTTGTGAAAGAAGTTACAGCCTAATTAAGAAAATTGCCTTTACCATTGGTTTCTATGGGAAAAATGGGTTTTTGTAAAATCACACAAAAACTACCAGTGCAATTCCCACCAAACTCTGTGTACAACAAGAATAGGCAATTATACAAATTTTAGAAAAAAATAAAAAACATTTACCGTTTGTGAGATTAGTTATAGTGAATTAACCTAAAAATGGGGGTATTTTAGCACTATTTGCTTGGATAATACTAGGAAACATTACTTGATTCAAAGAAAAAATGTGTGCATTGTATTTCTTTAAGTGTCAACATACTTAAGATAGCATTGAAGTTGGCTTAAACTCAGATTTTTTTTCTAGTTCTTAATACACCTCCCAGGTGGTGCCCTGAACGCACCCCATTACCTTTAACCTTCACAGACTGGCCTCAAAATACGCTTATAAATAATGACAGATCAATTCAGGCTGAATGTGCATTCTGAGCCTAGTCTGTAAAGGTTATAAAAGGAAAGCCTATGTCCACAGGCTTCGTCTGTTACCACTGCGAAAACCTTTATATGCCATATGCTAAATCCTCTTATCTTTCAAATGTGTAATTAAATAGTCATACCAAACTTGTTCGCGCCTGATTTCTGCATCTTCTCACGTCAAGGCCCCTGTCGCCGCAACCGCTCTACCAGTGACTGGGGCCCTGGTTTGCGAGGATGGATTTCTGCAGATAGATTACTCTTTCAAGTTGCATGTACTCTGTGCAACAATCTCATGTCCTATATAGTATTAGGGGCGTAGAAATGAATACGACTACATGTTTATGAAAAACAAAAAAACTAAGTTTAGGTTCCAATGCACAGATCTACGAGGCCTCTGCACTGCAATGAACATTGTTTGTAGCGAATGACTGATTTTATTCACGTCAAAACGGTGGAAGAAGGCATCTATAGAAGTGACATCAGTAGCCAGCCTGGATCACCTCTGTGGGATTTAAACTACAAAGTGTGTTGGAGAGGCGGCTGTGGTATGGACTAATCCAGCATTAGATGATACTCGCCACCCAACGGTGTTCACTTCACATCAAGGCCAAAAGCCGGCCCGGCCCCAATCCCTGGATCCCCCCCCCCCCCCCCCCCGCTCTACTTGAGCCGCCCCTGTCCCACGGACGGACGATACCACCTCCCCCCCTCCCCTCCCCCCGACAGCCCTCCGTGATCTATCAGCAGGCCAATTGGTATTAGTTTGTCAATTAAAGGTCGGTAGCCCGTCAGGTAATCCTTTGATTGGATACCGGGGCTTAGGGGGCCCTCGGAGTGACCAGTGGTCAGATAAGGTATCGGGCCGGTCCCACGGTCCGCCTGGTCGGGGGGGGGGGGGGTACTGTTACCTCCACTCAGGTACACAACGGGTAACCCATCATGTTCTACAACTTGAAAAATCACCCATTTTCGCTGACCTTTACTCAAAAAAAACTCCCCTTTCTTCCAAAAATCGCTGACTTTTAAGGTCCGATAATCTACTTTTTTTTCTGAAACCATTGACTGTAAAAAAAGACATACTATTTGTTGTTCACTATTTCCCCTGTATAGATATATTTGATGCATGATTTGTAGTTTCTTTCAATAATAAGACATTGTTTCCTTCCAGGTTTTGCAACATTATATTTCTTTGGACTTGTTCAGACATTCAAAATGATCTCTCTGGTAGAACGTAGTTCACGCCTGCTGAAGAGTGCAACGGACTCGACACTTTCTTTGCTTTGCTTTCCGTGTATAATTATCAGGGTTATACTCAAATCCTCGGACTCGGAATTTGGAATGGAAATAAAAGTACTTGGCGGTTCGGGGTCATTTGAAAAGATCGGATGATCATCTTCTTTCGGACTACTATGACGAGGCACACGTACTCGCCACTTAATCAGCATGCACATTCCACATTTCTATACTCACATCTAGTGCAAGTCTTCTTTAAAAGAATATAGCCTAAAAATAATTACCTACTCAAATATCAAGAAAAATGATGCCCCTATTATAACCGCATTCAGGAGTCCTGGATCGCGCATGCGCCGTGCATGCATACACTTTTCGCTCCACTAATTTCGGGGGTCAAGCGCAACTTTTCAGCCAATCAGGCTATCTTTTTCAATATGGCCGCGCCCAGGGAGAAACTCCCGTGCGCGGTATATGGAACCTCTAACTAGTGTGACATGAGCGCCCGTTTTCCGTTTGGAAAATGTGGCGACCAAAGAGGCCCTGAAGGCCTTGTGTCCTAATCCCGTTCCTGGTAAAAAGAATTGCGACTGTACTGCAACTGACAACAATATATAACCTTGGCTACTGTTGCAACTATTCCGTTTAAAAACCCCTTCGTTATAATATTGTTCGAATTTTGAATCCAGCCAAGTACAAACAAGTAAACTTTACCAACTCTAGCAGATTATTATTCTTAGTGTCGTGGAACAATATCAGGAGAAGTATACGGGGATTTTTCTTGAAAATATAAAGTTGTGCAACGTTTTAAAATTGATATTGAAGAATGCTATTTATATGAATATCTATGACCCTTAAGTAGTATGAAATTGCTTATTTTATTCTACCCGATTGATATACTATCTGACTTTCCCGTGGACTATTTCCGAGTGAGTACCCCCCCCCCCCCCTCAGCGTGTGAGAGGTGTTAACTATGACCGTGGTGTCAGATAAAACAGGAGGTGGCAGTGTGGGGTTAAGACTTTTATTACAGTCGTTGTCACATATCACAATGGTCCTTATCTCGAGGCACTATCGGCGAGCGGTCAGCACTAGAATAATAATATAACATACATGTACGGGGAGGTATGCACGGGGCATGGCCGCCATGTTGTGAAGTCCCATGGGCTGTACGGTTTACCGTTGAGTTCACTGAAGTTTACCTATGGTCTCATTGGCCATATTTTACAATAAAGAGTTCACCATAGAAAACTCATGGTCCCATGGGCCGTAGTTTACCAAAGAGAGTTGCCGCATGTAACTTATGGTTTCATGGGCCGTAGTTTACTGTAAAGAGTTCACCATAGATAACTTATGGTCTCATGAGCCGTAGTTTACCATAAAGAGTTCATTGTAGGTAAGTTATAGTCTCACAGGCCATAGTTTACCATATATATATAGAGTTTATCCGTAGATAATCCATGGTCTCGGGCACAACACCAGACTGACCCTATCAGCCTTATCAGAAATATTAATCCGTCACTTTGTACAATCACTACTTCACTAGTCCAACAACCTTTTTCTTTATTTCTCGGCTTAGAATATTATGTACAGAGGTCTCTGCTTTTCAGAGGACCAGTTTTCAGGTACTGTCCGGTTCTGCATGGTACAGGGGCCGACGACTGTCCAACGTCCAGCCCCCAACAAGTAGTACATAGAGTATGAGTGTAAATAGAACCTAAGTGTATTAGGTAGAAGGGCCTCTCACGGCCCTGGCAAGTCTGTGACAATCCACTTGATACACGTCGAAGCTGCTCTCAGCATCAATATTCCATCGCTCCACAATAGGATCAACTTACAAAATGTCTCTTCTCTTAACAATATTATCAAAATACATTTGACTCTGTCCACACAAATTTAATGTTTCCCCCTTTCTTGCGCACACCTTAAGAAGCACACTGGCAGTCATACAAGTAATCAGAGTAATATTTTACATCAATTCACAAAAAGCTGTCACGCAGTCGCAGCCATTCTCCAGTCGCACGTCGGGGCCGGCTCAGGATCTACAAAATGGAGGCAGCGTTCTGACGCTACCTACATGTTTTAGTCCCTACCAAAGAGCTTAGAGGTGCTAGGTCGGGACCCCCTGGACCCCGCACCCTTTAGTAGACAAAGTATTTTACTGTACACTATTACAGAGAAGTCCCGTCGCGCGGTGAGATTCAGTCCGTCCTGCCGGGTCTCTCCACGGCGTCCTGCGGAGAACACCGGGCAATGGACGGGGAAGGTCATAATATACAAGTTCATATTATGCTGTCATGGGGCAAGCACTTACTTTAATACTTCAATAGTTCGCATCATAGCCCTGTCATTAGTGCTACAATGTTTATTTATAAGTCTCTAATACGTCAGTGACGTCACGCGACGCCGTGACGTCACATGTTGCAGCCCTCGGCCTTGAAGGTCGACCCGGAACCGGAAGTGGGGCTGAGCGGCCGCCAGGCGGCGTGCCGGGTCACGTGGTGTGAGGGGTAGGAGGTGGCGCCCTCTGTGGCGGCCGGGTGAGTTAGTAGCTGGACGTGGGTGTCGTAGGTGGGCGGGGTGTGGGGGGAGGAGGAGAGCGGGTCGACGACGGAGGACAGTCCGCTTACGGAAGTGACGGCCGCTAGGGAGGACGCTGCTGCCGCTGCCGCCGCCGCGACGGCCGTGGACGTGGACGCGGAGGTGGTTTCCGGCGGGGTGGGGGGCAGGTACCCCCCGGAGCGGAGGTACTGCGACACGGCACAGCTCTGGTTGGTGGCGGACGGCAGGTTCCAGGCGACGTAGGGCGACTGGGGCTGGGCGGGGGGCGCCAGCATCGGGTGGTGGTGGTGGGGGGCTGTGTGGTGGTGGTGCTGCGGGTGGTGCGCCGACAGGTGGTGCGGGTGGTGGTGGTGGTGGTGGTGACCGGTCATCACGTTGTGCGCCCACCCATGGCCGTCCGGGGCGGCGGTGGCCGTCATCCCGAGCACCCCGCCCACCCCCAGACCCCCGCCCGACGGGTCGTGCGCCGCCGGGTGATGGTAGGAGCCTGCAATAGGAGCACAACAAGAGGCGATCAGTGACAGAGCAAACAGGGGGAGGGGGATATATGTGTGTATAGAGGGGGGAGCAGTATGATATGTGTGTAGGAGCGGGGGTCTGTCTATGATATGTGTACCCAGCCCGGCCCCCCCTCCCCCCCCGCCCTAAGCCCGCCCCGGACAGTCCCATCACGTCCCGTCAACACGGCCCGGACAGCTCGGCCCCCGACATCTAAGGCCCGCCGCCCGGGATCAAAGGGAGCGGCCCGCGCCGGGCGCTTTGATCATACCGCCAGGTGAGGGGGGGGGGGTGAGGAGTGAGGGGGATACACCTGAGCGTCCCATACTATATACGGGAGGAGGCCCACGCGCCCCCCTAATCCCCCCCCCCCCCCCCCACATCTCGGCCCACAGGTATGGTGTATGGATGCGTCTTGTATTCAGGTAGTTTTTGTGTCTATATTCCCATTTATGACCTATTTTTACGTTCCGTCAAGGCTGCGGCTGGGTGTATGAATACGTGGATGTAGTACCATATATTAGCCCGTGAAATGTCACGGATACCAACGTGTATTATAAAACGAATGGACGTCCCTGTAGCTCTTTTTTTTTTTTCCTTCTTTTTTTTTTTTTTTTATTGAAAATAACTTCAGGTCTCCCTGATCTTCCAGTCATAGTAGAACATTTGTACAATGTAATAGTTGTGATGAAGATTATCACAATTCTTTTACACATTAATAAACAGTCAGGTTATACTGATACAATTGAACATCGCATTAAGTGAGTAACTAATGCAAACTTGTATGCTTGAAAATCAAATCAATTTCTGATACACCTTATTTTGAGACCTGAGCATACATTTAAAGGTGCACATATTAGGAATTGTTTGAGAGTCTTGAGAGTTTCTATATTGAGATATGATTTAATGTCAGTATACCCGGAAGGAAAATAACGTGACGATTAAACTTTAACTTGATATGAGACCTATTACCACTGCCAACTTTTACCAGAGATCCTCAATGTCCAACGTTAGCCCCATACCCACTAGAACACTTTTGACCTCCGCGATCGTATTTTCCTCTGATCGCCCGTTAGTACTAGTATGGTATATTGAAATGTACATGTTTGATAAAATCGCCTGGCGAATCGTCGGGCGATTTCCCCCAGCAATTCTGATCAAACATGCATATTTCAATATACCATGCTGATGGGCGATCAGAGGAAAACACGATCGCTGAGGTCGAAAGACTGTCCCAGTGGGTATGGGGCTTTAGGGGTGTAAAACGTCCAACGGTAGGGGGGGGGGGGGGGTAAAACCCAAACAACAGGACCTGCCAGGACCAGCTACGACCAGCAGCCACACCGGAAGTACCCCCTGACCACCAGGCGGCGCCCCGCGCACAGAGATCACGTGACGGGGGACAAAGGGGGCAGATCGGGGGGTGTATTGACCGACGGAAAAAGAGACGACGTCTTACACCCACCTGCCCCCTCACCCATCCCCTCATCACTTGACCAGCACTAACCGCCAATTTCTATCTACCTCTATCATTAGAATACGTATAATTTCCCTCAGAAGTGCTAAATCTTATTTGAATTTCTTGTTTAGATAACAGCAAATATTTTTTTTGCAGGTAAAACACTACTTTTTCTTTTACTTAGTTCCGGTACTGTATCTAAGGGCACTAGTGGGGCGTGGGCCCCTTGTCTCTGGTTACTGATCGCAGAGATGCCACTCCCGACTGATGAAAAGTAGGAAAAGCTTTTTTTCTGGTAGCAACCAGGGGGAGACAACTGTTAAGGGGGGAACCCATTGAGCGACTGAATTAAATTCTGGTCGTTTCAACCAGTTCTGGTCGCTCAGTTCTGGTCGTTTTCGACCAGATCTGGTCGAAAACGACCAGAATAGGTGTTCCCATTGAGCGATTCGACCAGAAATCCACTTGAAAACCCCAAATCGCTTAGAAAATATCTAACATTGTTAGATATTGGTCGCTGGCGATCTGTGTTTCGACCAGAATATAGATCGCATCGCTCAATGGGTACCCCCCTTTAGGAAATGAGTCTTGACATTTAATTTTAATTGATTGGTTTGAAACCGATGCAAAAATACTCTTAAAATGACATTAAAGCAAAGTAGGAAAATTGTTTGTGCTATCCAAAATCACCAAAACGTAGGAAATCCTACAAAAGTAGGTAAATTGGCATCTCTCTGTCCGACAACCCAGCCCCAGCCTCTAGAGAGCTTCGTCTCCCACCACTGGGACCCGCTGCACCACCCACTCACCAACCCGTCGACAGTCGATGGTCGATAATAACATTATTTACGACACCAGTCATTGGTTCCTTGTGTGAGTTAATTGTTAATTGTAAGCTGCGCCCCCCGCCACAATAGGCGAACAAGGCGGTGGTTGAACGAGTCACCCCCTCTGGGGACGGCAGGGGCACGGTGTGAGAAGGGAGGGGGGGGGGGGGAGGGGGGGGGGATCGCCGTTAAGCCCCATTCGCCATTATTTATCATAGCGATTTGAGATATACTTGAAATCTTCTTGTATTTAGAATTACCTTTTTTTTAAACACGTGGTTTACAAAGAGGCTACCAATGTATAAGGTTATGCAATTATTTAGTAAAAATAGTGGTTTTGATGCTTGTGATTTTAAGATCGCATTGAAAAATTGCCCACGGCGAATGGGGCTTTAGATTGGTAATCGGAAAGGAATCGTGATTTCAAATAGTTACATCTGGCCTTATTCATTCACTTAGTACTGCATGTAGTACTAGATAGTTCAGCGTTAGCAGGGCGCAGTGGCCCATCCGCCATGTTGAAAGGGGAGGTGGGAAAGGCGCGTTTCTTGATAACTTTCTCAAAATGAATATTCAGCCAAGAGAACGCGGCGCGAGCTCCGCATTCACTAAATCCGCCCAGAAGTAACCTACCTCTGACGCCAAGAGTCTGACCCCTACAAACATTTACGTCCTCAAATTAGTATTAATTCTAACTTGTGGCGTATTTAGAGAGGGCGACGAGGGCGATCGTCCCTATGCCCCCCTATTTTTGACCAACTATATATTTCTTTAACTTTTTAATGTAAAATTCTCAGACCAGGAGGGTCCGGTGGACATTTTTAACTATAGGCCGCCCCCCTTGAAAATCTCTGGATCCGCCCCTGTTCACGACTTTCTTTCCACCTCGGGATCATTGGTATAAAACCTGGAGATGGCTTCACGCCTGGGCTTCTCAGCTCAGTGTGTTATTTGTCAGTGCCGTGGTAACCCCCCCCCCCCCTCCAACCTCCCCTGACATGTATTTGAGATATGTGCATAAAGACTTCATATTCTGACTGTGTCCCCCTTCCCTCCCGGCCCTGTGTATTCAGCATTCCCCGTGGTCATAGGGGGAGACCGTGAATCGTGGTTTAAGTCCTGTTTCCACCAGCCGATTTTACGAGCGATATTAAAAATCAGCAGTAGGAATATTGGTTAATCTTGAACATGTTATATACCAAAAGAAAGGGTTTATAATTCTCTTTCAAGTGGTATATGTGTTATATTATCTTTTGTCATATTACTAGTTAAAGTAATAAATTACCAAGTAATCGGCGGTTAAATCGGCTGGTGTAAACCAGGCTTTAGACTCTGGGTGTTAGACCTAGTTTACAGGTGTAAAATGCTGCACACGGATTTGGCAAACACACACAACACCACTTGTTGGTTCTTCACTAGATCTATATTGGCCTAAAATTGTCTAATTACGGCGTTCAAAGAGTAACCTAGGACGTAAGGTTTGTTAAATGGCCGGGGTTTGGCTTCAGAAATGTGGGAACATTAGGGTGACGTCAGGACGGGTAACGGCCCCGATCTCCCCGTGTATGAGGGGGGAGGGGGACGCCGCTGGGGGAATAACAAAGTGGAAATACCGACACTTTGTAAAACAAATTGGTCAATATTGAGGCTCGATAAAGGGATCGAGGGAAATCTCGTCAACCCTTCACTCACAGGGAGTCAGCCAGCTTTTTTTCTACGAGTAGGAGTTGAAAAAGTTTCAAATCAGGGAATATCTAGAGAAAATTGACATAATATTATCCTAATTACATTATAAATGGCGCAGATTTGAAAGAAAAATAAATAAACAATTCTTTGTTACCGTGGTCACAAAGAGGACAAAGTAAATTTCAAAAAGTGGCAGTTTTCAAAATGCCAGACTGTCTGATGCATCCATCGTGAGAAGAGCTTATTTCCAGAGATTTCTATGTAATCTGCGGAGAGGTTTCAAGGGTATTACAATACATTTTTTGTTAAGGATTTTATTTTGCAATAGACATCAGGGTTGCCTCTCGTTTTCAGGTTATCAAAGCAGGTCATGGGAGGAAATGTAGAAAATTCCCTGTCATAATTAGCTGTAATATGCCTCCTAGGTTTAGGGTAATTGGGAGGGGTTCTGACCATGGAAGGTAAAATAAGATATCCACTCGAATCTGATTTACCCTCCACTACCAGCTGGTCCTACGTCCCATAATGCATCACTCCAAGTACCCACCACGTGACACCCAGCTGACCTTGGGGGTCATGGTCAGGTCAAGGTCACTCATAGCCCAGTGAAGGTCAGGCCTATTTGCTGAGATAAGACCTAACCCCCTCCACC